>CM059568.1:1834460-4234460 GCA_030386875.1 Morinoia aosen | reverse complement strand
ACACAGCAGCAAAGTGTCCAGGCTTCTAGATCATATGATCTCACTCGGCAAGGTGTCCAGGCTTTTAGATCACATGATCTCACGCAGCAGCAAATTGTCCAGGCTTTTGGATCATATGATCTCACTCAGCAGCAAAGTGTCCAGGCTGCTGGATTATATTATCCCACTCAGCAGCAAAGTGTCCAGGCTGCTGGATCAAATTATCTTACTCAGCAGCAAAGTGTCCAGGCTGCTGGTTCTTATGATCACACTCAGCAGCAACGTGTCCAGGCTGCTGGATCTTACGATCACACTCAGCAGCAAAGTGTCCAGGCTGCTGCATCATATCTCACTCAGCAGCAAAGTGTCCAGGCTGCTGGATCATATGATATCACTCAGCAAAGTCTCCCGGCTTCTGGATCTTTTGATATCACTCAGCAAAGTCTCCTGGCTTCTGGATCATATGATATCACTCAGCAAAGTCTCCCGGCTTCTGGATCATATGATCTCACTCAGCAAAATGTCGAGGCTTCCGGATCATTCGATGATTTTTTAGAAAATCTTCTTTCTACTTCATTAATTGATTACAATCTACAAGCGTCCCAGTCTGCTGGTTCGTTTGATCCATGTCAACGTGTCCAAGATTCTGAACCATTCGATTCTTCTCAGCAACGTCTCCAAGCTTCTGAACCATTCGATTCATCTCAGCAACGTCTCCAAGCTTCTGAACCATTCGATTCTTCGCAGCTACGTCTCCAACCTTCTGAACCATTCGATTCTTCTCAACAACGTCTCCACGCTTCTGAACCATTCGGTTCTTCGCAGCAACGTCTCCAAGCTTCTGAACCATTCGATTCTTCGCAGCAACGTCTCCAAGCTTCTGAACCATTCGATTCTTTGCAGCAACGTCTCCCAGCTTCTAAACCATTCGATTCTTTGCAGCAACGTCTCCAAGCTTCTGAACCATTCGATTCTTTGCAGCAACGTCTCCAAGCTTCTGAACCATTCGATTCTTCGCAGCAACGTCTCCAAGCTTCTGAACCATTCGATTCATCGCAGCAACGTCTCCAAGCTTCTGAACCATTCGATTCATCGCAGCAACGTCTCCAAGCTTCTGAACCATTCGATTCTTCGCAGCAACGTCTCCAAGCTTCTGAACCATTCGATTCTTCGCAGCAACGTCTCCAAGCTTCTGAACCATTCGATTCTTCGCAGCAACGTCTCCCAGCTTCTAAACCATTCGATTCTTTGCAGCAACGTCTCCAAGCTTCTGAACCATTCGATTCTTTGCAGCAACGTCTCCAAGCTTCTGAACCATTCGATTCTTCGCAGCAACGTCTCCAAGCTTCTGAACCATTCGATTCATCGCAGCAACGTCTCCAAGCTTCTGAACCATTCGATTCATCGCAGCAACGTCTCCAAGCTTCTGAACCATTCGATTCTTCGCAGCAACGTCTCCAAGCTTCTGAACCATTCGATTCTTCGCAGCAACGTCTCCAAGCTTCTGAACCATTCGATTCTTCGCAGCAACGTCTCCAAGCTTCTGAACCATTCGATTCATCGCAGCAACGTCTCCAAGCTTCTGAACCATTCGATTCATCGCAGCAACGTCTCCAAGCTTCTGAACCATTCGATTCATCGCAGCAACGTCTCCAAGCTTCTGAACCATTCGATTCTTCGCAGCAACGTCTCCAAGCTTCTGAACCATTCGATTCTTCGCAGCAACGTCTCCAAGCTTCTGAACCATTCGGTTCTTCGCAGCAACGTCTCCAAGCTTCTGAACCATTCGGTTCTTCGCAGCAACGTCTCCAAGCTTCTGTACCATTCGTTTCTTCGCAGCAACGTCTCAAAGCTTCTGAACCATTCGTTTCTTCGCAGCAACGTCTCAAAGCTTCTGAACCATTCGGTTTTTCGCAGCAACATCTCCAAGATTCTGAACCATTCGGTTTTTCGCAGCAACATCTCCAAGATTCTGAACCATTCGATTCTTTGCAGCAACGTCTCCCAGCTTCTAAACCATTCGATTCTTTGCAGCAACGTCTCCAAGCTTCTGAACCATTCGATTCTTTGCAGCAACGTCTCCAAGCTTCTGAACCATTCGATTCATCGCAGCAACGTCTCCAAGCTTCTGAACCATTCGATTCTTCGCAGCAACGTCTCCAAGCTTCTGAACCATTCGATTCTTCGCAGCAACGTCTCCAAGCTTCTGAACCATTCGATTCTTCGCAGCAACGTCTCCAAGCTTCTGAACCATTTGATTCTTTGCAGCAACGTCTCCAAGCTTCTGAACCATTCGATTCATCGCAGCAACGTCTCCAAGCTTCTGAACCATTCGATTCTTCGCAGCAACGTCTCCAAGCTTCTGAACCATTCGATTCTTCGCAGCAACGTCTCCAAGCTTCTGAACCATTCGATTCTTCGCAGCAACGTCTCCAAGCTTCTGAACCATTCGATTCTTCGCAGCAACGTCTCCAAGCTTCTGAACCATTCGATTCTTCGCAGCAAAGTCTCCAAGCTTCGGAATCATTGGACCTCTCACAGCAAAATCTCCAAGCTTTGGAAACATTGGACCTCTCGCAGCAAAGTCTCCAAGTTTTGGAATCACTGGACCTCTCACAGCAAAATCTCCAAGCTTCGGAATCATTAGACCTCTCGCAGCAAAATGTCCAAGCTTCGGAATCTTTCGACCCCTCGCAGCAAAGTCTCCAAGCTTCTAGATCGTATGATGCTTATCTACATGGTGGTGACCTATCAACATCAGTTGGTATTATAGAAAATGTCCAGTCTGCTTCATTGTTTGATCCAAATCTATTTGAAGCCGAGTCTTCTAGATTAATTGATTTCAATCCACAAATGACCCGGTCTGCTGGCTCATTTGATCAGAATCTACTTGGTGAACTGCCTTCATCACTGGTTGATGATCTTGTAAAACATATCCAACCTTCATCAGATCCTAATTTACAAGGTAGCCAGGGTTCTAGATCAGGAGTAGGGTTCAACTCTCGAATTCGTCAGCCTTTTTCCCACGCTTCTAACTCGGCGCATCTCTGTTCCCCCAAACGAGCAAGTAAGTTTCCCTCCTCACCTGCAAAAAGGTTATTTGTTGAGCCAGTTTCAGTGCCTCACACCTATTCATCACCCCAGCCTTTTTCATCATCCCAGCCTGTTAACACAACCAGTACCACACAACGCAGTTCCCACCGAATCCCCTCGCCTCCAACGTCTCCCCACCAAAAACCAAGTAAATCGGCCGCCACTCCAACTGCCGCCTCCCCTAACCAGCCCGCCACCTCGCAGCGGTGCAGGGAGAGGGTGGCGCTGTACCTGGCCACCACATCCCTCGCCTTCCTGGCGCGCTATCAGAGGTGAGCGGCTCACAATAACCGTTTTTGGCTCTGGTTTCTCAGGGGATAAAGCTGTCGTATTTATGGGAATTAGCGCTCCCAAGGGCACTGTGTGAGGGCTCGAGCTAAAGGTTAGGTAGGCTCGATTTTTGTTGAAATAAAATAGGATTTTGTTTCGTTTCGGACCATATTTTTTCGGTTCACTGCTGCCCTGTTTTTCAGCTCCTACTACTTTCTTCTTCAACTTTTTCTTGTTTCATGAACTTCTTTCTTTGCTTACTGATTTTGTGCACCTTGTGCATAGATTCCGCGTTCCCTCAACTCCATACTAAATGGTGCCTTCCTCTTCCCTTTCTTGGAAAATCTTTGTCGTGGTTAAAACTTTCTTATATAATAATAATGATATTACTACTAATAATGATAATTTTCTGGCTCGGATCATCGAGTTTAGTCTCCAGGCCTAAATATCTGATGATGAAGGATTTTGGTTTGACAAGCGTATAGAGCACATGTGGTTTACGTAGTTAGCTATTTGGCTCAAATTATCAAATTTGACCTCGACGTTAAATTTTCTGTACAATGGCGAAATTAAAAATTTTGGTGTTGATGCTGATTTAAGCAACCCTAAGTTGAATATTGGAGTGTTCTGTGATCTTTCCCCCGATGATCACAAATTTTAGCTTCATGATTCTGTTCTAAAGTACAGTAGTAGGCCCGTCTTTTTTTATGATGAGCGAAATAAATACTATTATTATTATCATGAATATTCACAGGTCTTTTCGCTCCTGAGGGGAATATATAAAGTCCCTAGCTAGAGGTTAGGTAGGCCTTCCTATTGAAGAAATAAGCTTTTTTTTGTTTTGTAATGAACTATCTTTTTTCGGTTCGCTGCTGACCTGCTTTTCAGCACCAATTTCTTTCTTCTTTCAGTTATATCTTGTTTCATGTACTTCTTTTTCAACTTGCTGTTTCTAAGAACTTAGTGCAAAGAATCCGTGTTCCCTTAACTCCATTGTGAATGGTTCCTTCCTCATTTTGGAGTGCCTTGGTTGTAGTTAGTGAGGCTTGAACTAACGTCTAATCTTCCACCCAGCCCAAATTAAGGCTTTTCCCCAGATGTTAAGAGACCTTTTCAAAATCCCGCCTATAGCAACACATGATATGAAACTGTTCATTATTCTAAGTTTGAAAAATATATTTGTGACATAACAGAAAAATGTCTTTGGCATATTTGTATGGAGAATACAAAATAAAATAACTGCTGAGTCAACTTGAAATAAAATTCATGTCCTCTTAGTTATTATAACTATTAAAGCGACAAGAAATGAGTGTCATGATGAATGTACGAAACAAAATTATGTGATCAGGAATCGAAATCATAGAGCTCCTCTTTATAGAGCACTTCCGTTGCACTAGTGTTTTGCAAAACTAATTTGATGAGGATATTCACTTTTAGTCAGCGAGGCTTGTCTACCCTATGCCAAGAGGATTATCGCTCCTCTTGGGTGCTTAGATTGCCTCAGTAGTTGGCCTTCCTTGGGTACTTCCATTTCTTGTGTTCAGGTTGATAACTAAAGTAACCTTGCTTCCTTCATTATTTCTCTTGAGACAATCTCTTCCATCTACGTTTGATGTTTCTGTGCTCAAGATTTCTGCGCGGGAACGAAACTTGTGCGAGGATTTCCGTTTTATTCGCTCCGTAGAGGAAAAGAACTTTAATGAAACAGAACATATATAACAGCAGTTTTGGGATACATTGTCTCAAGCCGCAATGAAATAAATGAACTGCCCACGACACTATTGGATGAAATTGACTGAAAAACACAGTAGGAAAAACGAGTGAAGGAATTGAGTCTGCTGTTCAGCATCAATTGAAGCTCAAAAACAATTGAGAATTTCCATCAATAAAAACTTTTTTTACCCTATCTATATGAATGCAGTGCACTAAGTCGGTATATTATGTACGTTTTCAACTTTTAGGAATATTTCAGTTATTTGAAAGAGGAAAATTTGTGTATGTTTTCCTTGCAGATGAATATGGTTGTGTGGATAATGAATTTAGCCATTGAAAGGAGATGATGTGAGGTCAATGACTGAAAATTAGGTTGGCCTTCTGTTTCAGTTCACCATTCTCCATTTTTGAGCCCCTATTACTTCTTGAACTTTTATTTCGTTCCATAAATTTTCTCGTCTTGATTTTTATGGAAGAGGAATCGTGTGTGAGAACATACTTGTGCATAGATTCGTTTCTCTCGTCGATATCAAATAGTCCTTTTCTCCTTCCATTCTTGATGAATAAATTTTAAGGGGTCAAAGAAAGTTCAACTAATAATCTTGACATTTTTCCCTGAACGATTACTTCCAAAATCAGAAAATAAATTTTTCGTGTGAGATTTGAAATGACTACTGGATATCTTGCAAAGACGACGTTCAAGAAATCAGCATTAGAAAAAAATGGTCGCGTCATATGGGGTAGTTTCTGGAAACCTTGACGAGGGTAAGCAAACACGAAAGTCGAATATAAGATTATTTTATTATTCGCGGGGGATAAGGAAAGGTCATGAGCTCCTATGAACAAAAATGGTATATAGTGCACTTTTAATGGCTTGGATGCCTTAAATTTTCCATTTTCGAGATGAACCACGCCCCCTTTTTAGGCATCCCACTGTCTTCAGGGGTGCTTACAGCAAGGCTTGATTAGCCAGGAATTCAAGACGCAAATAATTTCGAGGAACAAATCTACGGGCTATTATTAGCACAACATGTTATTTGTAAATTCTTGTTCATTAACGGTAGAAAATACGTATGAATATCTTCTAGTGTACAGTAACGCGTGTGTGTGGGTGACGCTTGGTCGCTTCATAATGGGAGGCATTTCACTGGCTTCCCAAGTAAAAACAGGACCAAATTCGGAAATGGGAGGGCCCGAGCTTAGTTAGCTAGGCCTTTTTTATGTTGAAATAAAATGTTTCTCTTATGTTGATGATCATCATTTTTTCGGTTCACTGCTGTCTTGTTTTTTAGCATCTACTGGAATTTTCACTGTTCCCTTTACCACGTTTTACTGGTGCCGAACTGAATATTGATTATTTGTGCGTTGTGAAGGGAACATCAAACAAACAAGGATTTGATAAGGTTTACTTGCACCTGTCAAGTATTCTAGCCTACCCACACCTTCCCGTGGTGGTACCGTTACTATACCCATTTGGAGTCTTGTAACTCATTACATAGTTTATATGTAAATTGATAACAAGGTGTTTATAAGATTAATTATTGTATTGTTATCTGTGGGTAGAACCAACGTGGGGGGCGCCCACCAACATCTGGGTCTTTTCTCTTTTGTTTTGTGTAATTAAATTTCTTTGAAATATTGAGTGTAGAATAGACGTGTCCAAGCGAGGCCCCCTTGATTTATCAAGGGGACCCACTCCTGAAATAATGAATCGTTCGAATGCGTGTGACCAAGTTTCGAGCATGGAAGAAATGGAGGATCCGCAGCGGCAGCGAGGTGACGCTGGAGATGACCCCCTCGCCTCGAAGGTGGACCAACGTGACAACATCGGAAATATCAAGAGAAGAATTGAAGAAGCCATCGCAACAATTGCGGGTGATGTGAGTGATGAGAGTTGCAGAAATATGAGCACCAATGAAGTGGACCAGATGGTGAAGCATCTAACAGAAATTGAGAGAGCGGTGATTTCGGCCCGAAGTGGTTCATCTTCAGGGCAGGAACAGCCAGCACGTAAGTGTGGAAAACTGCAAAAAAAGGAGAAAATAAAATATGTTCCTCTGGTGCTACCTGACGAAGAGTTCTTTCCCAGGTACTTCTCCATCACCTTTGAACATGGAGGAAAGAGGAAAACTAACCCGTTTGGAGTTCTCCAACAAATCGCGGCTGTAACTGGCACAAAACCCAAGAGGCTGTTTAGCATGGGCCCTGAAATGATGATGGTCGAAGTGCGAAGTGCGCAGCAAGCGAAGAAGATTGTCAGCCTGACGCACGTGGAAAATGTACCCTGTCAGACTGCAGAATACAGCAGGTTCAATTACTCGACTGGCTTGATATACATCAATGACTTTGACATCACCGACATGAACGAATTTAAAACCGGCCTTCAAGAGCAGTACAATGTGCAGGAAGTTACAAGAGCTAGTTTCATTAAACTAAGATATCCCGAAACACAAGCCTTTCTTATAACGTTCAAGCACCAAACCGTACCATACAGCATCTATATCCCAGGTGAAAGGCAAGACACCAAAGTATATCCGTTTAACAACAAACCAATGATGTGTTTCAATTGTCAGATGTATGGTCACACCACTAAGCGATGCCGAAATACCTCTGCAGTGTGCAGAAAGTGTGCTGAGGTCGGCCACTCCGCTCTGAACTGCACGTCTGACGAGACGAAGTGTGCCCACTGCGGAGGTCCACACGCAGCAGGCAGCATCCAGTGTGACAGAGAAATAGAAGAAAGATGCTTGTTGCAAATAGTGGAGAGAGAAAAAGTGACCATAAGAAGAGCTAAACAGATAAGGGAAGGAGTGGATGAAACTGTACGAGCCCCACCATCTAGCAAGTACATCACTCATTTTGATTGCAGGATGAATGAAGCTAATAAGACGAAAGATATCTCCATGGGTACTCGAGAAGTGTATCACCGACCACCTCGGCAGTAAACCCAAAGCCATAAGATCGCGGAGCAAGACAGTGTTTACAGTGGAAGTGAGTGACGCAGCTCAGAGCCAGAAAATGAAACAAATGCAGCAACTAAACCAAATGCCCATCACTGTCGAAGAGAACCTCAATTTTGCTATGCAGAAAGGCCTTATCTATGTATATGAATACGATCTGAGTGACTTTGAAAAATTCAAGCAAGGATTACTGGAAATGTGTGGAGCTCAAGATGCGGTTCGAGCAACCTGGATTAAACCGAGAAGTCACCTGGCACTGCCTATTCTGTTGTCTTTCAGGCAGCCCGTGCTACCCGAATACATTGATGTCCCTGGAGAGCAGGCTAAAACCAAGGTATACGAAATTAAGCCCATACCTATGCTCTGCAAAAAATGCCAAGAATATGGCCACGGCATTAAACACTGCCAGGGAGAACAAGTGTGCTCGAAGTGCAGCTCGACTGGGCATCTAATTGACGAATGCACTTACAGCGAAACCAAGTGCTACCACTGCAGTGAGGAGCATCCAACGGGATCAAGAAATTGCAGACAGAGAGTGCTGGAGGAGGAAATCTTGGCCATTCAGAGTAAAGAAAGAGTTTCAAAAGGGCAAGCCAGATTGATGTTCAACCGCCGCAACCCGAACTTCTCTATGAATTTCACTAAGGCAATTAAGACACACACTAACCCCATAAAAGAAGATATTACAAACAATAAAAAGAGAAACCGATCAGATGACCGAGAATCAACACCAGAGCCACAACAAAGCAAGAAAAAGATTGAAGGAGTCGAAACAAGAAACAAGTCCAGGAATAGAAGTATGTCGGCGAAGGAAGATGAAATAGAGAGGATGACAGAGGTTGTGTGTGAGAGCCCCAAGACCGGAAGGCTTTTCACAACGACTGTAAGCCTGCACCACGGTGCAATATCACCTGCAAAAGAAAGGGAATCTAGAAGGAGAGAAACCAGGAAAATTTATGATGAATACACAAAAGAAATAAGAGAAGCTGAAGAAATTGATAGAGATAAATATGAAGAAGAACTGAAAAAAGCTAACCGTCCGAAAGTGGGAGAGACGCGTAGACAACGCTCACGTGCAACATCGAGGGAGAGCTTCAGGAAGAGATCTCCGAGAGGCAAAGACGAGAGGAGGAGGTCTGAGGACATCAGGCGCAGGTGGAGGTGATGGCAGAGCAAGAGGTTACATTCCTACAGTGGAATTTACAAGGAATGGCGTCTTCTAAGGAGGACCTCATAAACCTTGTTGACACCTACAAGCCAGCAGTGATAGCTGTACAGGAAACGTTCTACGGTGATAATTTTGTGTCCCCAGTATCAGGATATGTTAGTTTCTGCAAGCAAGGTCACTACAACCACAGGTTTCATGGGGGAGTGGCACTATACATACATTCATCAATACCCACTCAAGAGATCAACACACAATCACCGGCTCAGATAATTGCTACGAGAATATCCCTTAGTAAATTCAAGATAATAACTGTTGCATCAATATACATACCACCCAGAGAGCAAGTAAATATCGAAGAATTATTCACCACCTTGAGGGAATTGCCCAAACCTGTTGTCATAATGGGTGATTTTAACGCTCACCATAGTGACTGGGGGAATAAGAGAACAGATGGGAGAGGACGAATGATGCGGAACATGCTGGCAGTGGAAAACCTCAACATCATTAATGATGATTCACCCACTCATGTATCAGGAACTATAATAGACCTCACACTCGCATCCTCAGACTTAACACCGGATCTAAAGTTCAATGTTCTACCCTCGGTCCTGAGTAGTGATCACTTCCCTATAATGCTCACCTGTACAGTTCTGCAAGCAGATGGACGACTAGAGACGGAAGCATGGAATTTCAAGAAAGGTAACTGGAAGCAGTACCGAGAAGACACCATATGGAAAAATGTACACCAGGTGGAAATACCAGAGGACCCAGAGGCTGCAATCGATGAACTCTATCAAAGATTCAATAGTGCAGCTGAGAATTGGGTGCCTAAGTACAAGAGAAGACGGCACTACGCAAAACCATGGTGGACAGCGGACTGTAAAGTAGCTTGGCGAGAGAGGGAGAAGTGCTACAGGGTATACAAGAGGGCTGGGGAAATGGAGGACAAAATACGGTGGAAGAGGGCAAGAGCAATAGCAACGAGGACATTCAAGGAAGCTAAGCAGAACACCTGGAGAGAGTTCGTATCAACTCTGAAAACCACCACACCCAGTAGTTATATTTGGGAAACAATAAATACAATTCGAGGAAGGGCCAAGAGGCAAATAAAAATGCTAAGTGAAGGAGAAAATCATTATTCGACCACGAAGGAAATAGCACAGAAGCTCGCAGAGACCTTCGAAATCATATCCAGCAACGTGAACTATTCAGAACAATTTGTACGATACAAGCAACTCGCAGAACAAACTCCCATCAACTTCATGAGCAGCAATGAGGAACCCTATAACAGACTTTTCACAATGCAGGAACTTACATCCGCCATCAAAAGTAATAGAATTACAACACCAGGAGCAGATGATATCAGCAACCTGATGATTAAAAACATGCCGGACAATGCTCACCAATACTTGCTGAACGTGTACAATAAGTTATGGGTTAAAGAATATGTGCACCCACGTTGGAAAGAAGCCATGTACCTATCCCTAAACCTGGTAAAGATCACAGCAATCCGAAAAACTACAGGCCCATATCATTGACGAGCTGTCGATGCAAGACCTACGAAAAAATGATCAACAGCAGAATGATGGAATACATCGAAAACAACAAAATATTTACTAACATCCAGTGCGGTTTCAGGAAGAATCGAGCAACTGTAGACCATCTCGTGAGGTTCGACACCTATGTGAGAAGATCGTTCGCGGAAAATTAAGTGGTCCACGCTGTATTTTTTTATTTAGAAAAGGCCTATGACACGACCTGGCGGTACGGGATATTACGAGACCTAGCAGCGGCAGGAATGCGAGGAAGATTACCAAGGTTTGTGAAGGAGTTCCTCAGGGGTCGAACATTTCGAGTGAGAGTGTCTGGCGAATTGTCCCCCTTAACAGAACTGGCCACTGGAACACCGCAGGGAAGCACACTTAGTGTCACTCTGTTTGCCATCAAAATTAACTCATTAGCAAAGGAAATCCCTCGTGAAGTTTTCAGCTCCTTATTCGTAGACGACCATCTTATCGCTTTTGCTGGTCACAATAGCTACGAAGTTCAAACAACAATACAGTCGACAATAGATCGAGTCAACCAGTGGGCAAAACATAACGGATTCCGATTTTCACCCACGAAAACTGTTGCAATGCAATTCTATGGAGGGAATGAACCAATGGTAATTCCAACATTACGGATGGACGAACAAAGTATTCCCATTGTAGACAGCACAAAATTCCTCGGCCTTCATTGGGATAAGAAGCTAAACTGGATTACCCACATCAGAAGTGTAAAAGCTAAATGCAGCAAAGACCTTAATTTACTGAAATCCGTGTCTTCCTTTGCTTGGGGTGCGGATCAAGAAATTCTAATGAGACTGTACCGTTCCCTGATTCGCTCCAAAATTGACTATGGCTGTGTGGTCTATGGCTCGGCGAGCGCAACTGCGCTGAAGGAACTGGACGTAGTGGCGAACGAAGCAATGCGTATTAGCACTGGAGCATTCAAGACGACGCCAGTAACAGACTTACAGGTAATATGTAACGATCCGAGACTGGAACTCAGAAGAAAAGACCTGCTGCTAAGATATTATTTCAAACTCAAATGTCACTACATCAACCCAGCATACAGCTCAATCTGCAACTCAAACCTAGAACTGTTTTTTACTAGCCGGAAATGCTCAGCACCAGTAATCCAAAGACTGCGCCGGACCATCACGGAGTACAACATTCCGACCCAGCCAGTCCATCCGTACTTCACCCCTGCATCATATACATGGACTCTCCGCAGACCCAAGTTTGAGCAGCAAATGACAGATTTAAGAAAGGCGGAAATTATCCCATCTATCCTAAGACATATGCATAACGATATTATGAGTAAATACCACAGCAGCAAAGTAATTTACACCGATGGATCCAAGTCGCCAACCGGAGTTGGAGCGGCGGCTGTGATGGGGAACATCGTCAGGAAGGCCTCACTACCGCTCGTAGCAAGCATATTTACAGCTGAACTCCACGCAATCAAGCTCGCTCTAAACATCATTAAGGAAACTTCGTCTCTTAACTATGTCATCTGCAGTGACTCAATGAGCTCGGTACAAGCAATTGACAACTGTACCGGAGATAACGAACTGCTAAAAAAGATGTTATTAGAAATGCATCAACTCATAGAAGATGGCAAATCATTACCATCAGTTGGGTCCCGGCGCACGTGGGTGTCGCGGAGAATGAGCGTGCAGACGAGGCTGCAAGAGCAGCAGCGCAGAGACCCGCAGAATTTATATTGACCCCTTACAAAGATTGGTTCCCGCTAATAAGAAAGAGAACATATGAAATGTGGAACAGGGAATGGCGTGAAGCTGAGAGAGGCCTCAGAGCTGTCGAAACTTGCCCTGGAAAATGGAAAAAGTGTATCTTCAAGTTGACCCGCCAGGAGGAAGTCGTCATCAATAGGCTCCGACTAAACCACACAGCGTTGACCCACAGCTATCTCTTCGAACCAGAAACTCTTGGGCAGAGACCTATATGCGGGTGGTGTAACGATGCAGTCCTGACGGTGAAGCACATGTTGGAAGAGTGTACTTCACTACAACAGGCCAGAGACAGATTACTTCGACCAGTGGCTGGAGGAAGCATGAGTGTGGCGATTGTGCTATCGGATGGAGGACCTATCCACAAAGTGCTTGAATATGTGAAGGAAATAAATGTATTCGGTAATTTGTAAATCTTAACAGATATGAGTGAGTATAAATTGATGAAAGTCTGGTTTATCTCTGAACTTTGATTTCCAAGTTGACCTGAACAATAGCGAGAACTTGAATGATGGAAGTGCTCTGATGGAAAGTATTAAAGAACAATGGCCGAGCGTCCTGTGATATTACCCTCTCTGATCTGATGAGAGGGGGGTTCCAGCATGGGTGAGACGCTCGGCCAAAGTGAGGGTGGGTAGCTGGAACCCCTGCCAGGGGAGTCTCTAACTACTGCCCGTAAGATAACTTAGAAGTTATTGCCCCGCCCACAATTCCAAATGCAATTAATCTCTCCGACTCTTGGTAATTCTGGTCTGCATCGGTCTGTTGCGCTCGGGGCGCCTAAAGGTGATATAGGTTGGTGATTGTGAGAGTAAACCCATTGCAAGGGGATCATGGTTCCGGAACTCGTCTGTGTAGTGACACTAAACTCGTGGCCCCGAATGTTCTACTGGTCGAAATGTTTCAATTATTTGGACTTCAGTTAGCTGGGCTGTACGCCAACCCTAGTGGTTCGGATTGAGTGGAGAAGCAAAGTGAGGGTATTGGGAGTCCGTGCATGGACGAACGAAATTTGGTTATTGGCGGAAGCACTGAGGTTTGAACTTGGATGGAAATATCAAGTCGTGATGGTGAAAAAATACTTTGGTAGTTTACCAAAGCGACAACTAAATAGTCACTGACCGAAGTTGTCGTTAATTAACTGAGTTTATTATTATACTACATTTGACAAAAAACGAAGCATGGCACTGACGCAGGGATAGGAAAGAGTCAAAACTCAAGGTTAATTTATTCCATTGAATAAATGAATGACCAATTTTCTATCCCGCGAACGGGCTGGAAGAAGGGAGAAACTGGTACACCAGCACGTCCTCGGTGCCCCTCCACTACCGTGCCCCGATCACTGTCACGGGAGAACGGGAATACAAATATTTAGTAATTTGAAGAAATAGTCTTGAACGACTGCCGAAAAATTTATGCATTAAAATTTTGGTTCAATTTAAATTTGTCTCACGCCGCAAAATAGATCAGAGAGACCGCGTACGTAAAATAATAATCGCGACGTGAGAATAAGGTATTGGGTGAACAATTAGTCCTGCAGAAAATAATACAGGGCTGAAGAGTTCAGCTTAAAGTAATTGTTAGGATTAGCTGTATTAAAACTAATTCTAGTCTCAGTGAATATGCTAAATCTTTGAGTAGTTACGGTAATTAAATATAGGGATACGTTATTAATTTCAATACTCTAAACCAAGAACACGAATTTTAATAATTTATTTAGAAATTTACAGTAACAATTGCCGTATTAATGTAAGGTAAGAATTAAGTTGATTTCAGCACCGTTACACAAGAATAATCTCCCCTTTTATTAAAGGTAAGTAAGGCAGGTTCTTATGAACTGCAACTGACGTCACTACGTAAAAATGTGGCGCTAACCATTTCGGTGACTCACATGAGTTAGGCAGCCGAACTCGAGTGGCGAAGCGCAGGGAGGCAGGTCGGCAGAGATGACTAGCCGATCATGGCACCGTCAAGGCCCTCTCCATGTAGGAGTGGTGAACTGGAGACTGTGGCCACGACACCGGCCAAACTTAGGAGTAGATCTTATGTAGCAGGCTTTAATACAATTGAAGAGCAGTACAGGTGGTCAAGTGAGGTGGAAGGCTGGTGGGCAACGACGCTGAGGCTGTGGCAAAGACTGCAGAGGTTGCATATTCTTCGGTGTATTTGAGGAGAAGATAACTTTATCGTAAAGTACACCGAATCGCTGCACCTTTTTTATTTGAATATATTATAGTGACGTTTTACGTTAGTTCAAAAGTTGGATTTTTATCGGAGCTATTTATATGAAAAAACGTTTGCCAAGAAAGAATCCCCGGGGAAAAGCTTAAGTTTTCCTACAACTTTCTTCATTTACTCCTATCTTATTTCATGAACTTCTTTCTCAGCTTGATGTTTCTATCCCCCCCTGCTGCATAGATTTCACACTCTCTTATCTCCATCCTAAATGTGGCCTTCCTCTCTTTGGAACGTTTTTTTGCGATTAGGGAGGCTTAAACTAACATTTAATCTACCAAATTCAAAATTTGATACTCTGCGCTGACTAAGATACCATTCGATTTTTTTTCTAGGAGCATTTGAGGCTTCGTTATTAAAGTATAAAAGTATGAACGGATTTGCAAAAACACGCGTCATACTTCGTGGCCAATTTGGATTATTGGAGACTAATTCTAACGTCATTATGCTCCAGGCAAATCATCGCTAAAACGAGACGCCAAGGAGATCCACTAAATCCTGATCCTTCGCTAATTCTCAGCAACGCACGTTACTACCACACGTGCATGACATTACACTGCCAACAGTGCCCTGTGCTATTTGTTGCTCTCCTGCATCACTTCTACGACCACATCAGCGACTCGTCGCCGCTGCCATTGAACGGTGAGGCGGTAGTGTTTAGACTCAATGTTAATTACCACATATCACAACATGTACTTTTAATGACATTGAGACACATTGTTAGGTACGTGGTCGTCGGTTAAATTTGCAAAACCGTTTTTATAGCATCAAAGTTACTAAGCTGTCGTCTTCTACTGACGCCGAAGTTTATGCCTTACTATTCCTTATATGCGTTTTTTATCACTCTGAATTCTAATATTGCTAATAATTTGACTCCGTCACTGAATTAGTCAAGTAATGACGTGATGAATAAATATATTTCAATTCTTTTTGTTAATAGAAAATGTATGCTCGTTGAACTTGCTTCTTAGAACAGCATTTTACATGAAACTGAGAAAATGACGTGCATAAGCGTCATTAGGATCACCCATGAAGAGGCAACTTCAAACGTCCCCCCTCAGGTATCATACGAGGGTTGGTCAAAAAGTTCTCAGACAAACGTCATAATTATGAACTGAACAGAGATTCACAAGTTTTTGCAAGTTGAAACCTGTCCTTAGAGCTTCCTTGATAACTTGCAGCTGTCTCATCAGTCTACGTCAGGTCACCATCGAGAGAGGTTGTATCTCAAAATAGTAATTTTCAACCCTTCAAATGGCAAATTTTGAGATCAGAGCTAACATCAAATTTTTAACTTAACTAACTGGGAAACCTGTTAAGATCTTCGAAGCTTTACAGCAGGCTTATGGAGACTCTGTACCATGTAGAGCAGTCGTTTATAATTGGATTGAACGCTATAAAGAGGAAAGAGTCACAACAATGGAGCTTGTGTAGAAAAATAAAAGTAATGAGTTTTTAAATAAAGAAATTATGGCATTTGTTTGAAAAATTTTTGACTACCACTCGTATGATGGACCATAGGTTCAAGTTAGTATCTTTCGTCAGTCCAACGCTATGCAGTTTAGCGACCTCATAGGAATTAGCACTCCCAGGAGGAATCTGTGAGGTCTCGAGCTATGGCTATGTAAGCCCTCTCTTCGTTGAAATAGAATAGGGCTTTTTATTTTGTTTCGGACCACCTTTTTTCGGCTCACTGCTGTCTTGTTTTTCAGTACCTGCTACTTTCTTCTTGAACTTTTAGCTTGTTTCATAAACTTCTTTCTATCTTTGTTTCTATGCGCCTTGTGCATAGATTCCCCATTCCCTAAACTCAATCATAAATGGTACCTTCCTCCTACCTCTCTTTGGGTCGTATATGTTGCGGAGTGGGAGGCTTAAACTAACATCTAATCTATTTTTTTCTTCAGTTTTTCTTCTTGATCTTTTATTTCTTTTTCTTTCCTATCTTGCCGTTTCTGAGCGCAAGAGATCCTGTGAGAGATGTTTCTTCCACAAACATCACTTGAAAATCTAATGAATCATGCGATGTTCCCTAAAATTCGTTATGTCTTATTTATGGATGTGGAGCACCTGATCTAATGTTCCTGTTGATGTTTTAGAAAGACGCTTCCAGATCAGACAATGCTTGGAGCTATTGCTTCGTTGCTCCTTTAGCTAACCTCGCTCAATCATACTTCATCAGAAAAATTTTTCCACACAAAAAATTTTGTGTGGAAAGCAAGAATTCGTGTTGAGATTTTTCTTAAAAAGATTTAAAGTTTGATCCCACATCAGGGTACAAAGAAAATTAGCTGTTTAACGAATGAAAAGTATTTCGTTTCGCAGACGCATCCCGTATTACCAACAAACTTCGAGCTTCAACATTCCAAATGAGGAGGCTCCTGAACACGCTCCCCCTTCTGTGGGAGTTGGCTATCTTCATTGGGGACTCCGACAGTCCCCGGCACTGTGTGTATTGTCCGACAGTCCCCGGCACTGTGTGTATTGCTCGACAGTCCCCGGAGCTGTGTGTATTGCCCGACAGTCCCCGGCACTGTGTGTATTGCCCGACAGTCCCCGGCACTGTGTGTATTGCCCGACAGTCCCCGGCACTGTGTGTATTGCCCGACAGTCCCCGGCACTGTGTGTATTGCCCGACAGTCCCCGGCACTGTGTGTATTGCCCGACAGTCCCCGGCACTGTGTGTATTGCCCG
The DNA here is from genome assembly GCA_030386875.1 of Morinoia aosen. Lineage (NCBI taxonomy): Eukaryota > Metazoa > Arthropoda > Malacostraca > Amphipoda > Talitridae > Morinoia > Morinoia aosen. Next base: position 4,217,053 of record CM059568.1, on the reverse strand, counting down.
ACAGTCCCCGGCACTGTGTGTATTGCCCGACAGTCCCCGGCACTGTGTGTATTGCCCGACAGTCCCCGGCACTGTGTGTATTGCCCGACAGTCCCCGGCACTGTGTGTATTGCACGACAGTCCCCGGCACTGTGTGTATTGCCCGACAGTCCCCGGCACTGTGTGTATTGCCCGACAGTCCCCGGAGCTGTGTGTATTGCCCAACAGTCCCCGGAGCTGTGCGTATTGCCCGACAGTCCCCGGCAGCACCCACGTCAAAGTTGCTCCTATCAGTGTGCGTGTGCCAGTCTGTGAGTGTGCATGTCTAGACACCGTCACCAAGAACCACGCTCAATTCAGCAGCTGCCATACGTCGCTGCGTGACATAATTGTGGTGCAAAGATTTATTGTTATATAGCTTTGCATTAGAAGTATCATTTAGCAATGGAATATAATACTCTATGTTTCACTACACATATAAGTCACAGTCGTCTTGAAAGACACATATTATATAATGAGTTAGACCCAATGAGAGCCAAGGTACTGCGATTCTACCGTATGTCGTAGTGTATTGTTCGTATGTCACGATGTATTGTTAACAATACAAATCTTTTTAACTTCTATTATTAATATGCATTTAATTTGATCAATTAACAGATTATTTTATATCAATTAAATGAAAATATTCTAACAGGTTTTTTACATTATGAATCAAATTAAGGTATTCTTGTGATGAAGCGTGCTGTAAGATGCCTCTTAAGCATATTTTTGCCAAACGATCGGGTTATTGAACTCCTTCCAAATTGCACATAAGCTCGCACTCTGCATAGTTCTTTTTAAAACACGACTAGCAATTTTTTGTAAGCAAGTGGATAACTAAACTGCCTTGCGACATTTGGTAACTCATTATAGCTAAACGATACAACGACTTTTGGCAATAAGATCACCTCTGGACCACTGCACATGACGCGCCCTACTCGCACACGGACGCTTCAACACGCACACACACTAAGAGGAGCAACTTTGACGTGGGTGCGATAGCAGTCCGGGTCAAGATGGCATCACCTATTCAATTATGAAATCTGCTGATCCTACACTTCAGCAGCTAATACTGCACCTGTACAACCAAATATACATCACGCGCTCATATCCAAACTCATGAAAAATCGCCATTATAATCCCGATTCTCAAACCAGGCAAAGATCCCCGCGTTCAAAGCTCGTGCAGACCGATCTTTCTCTTAAGTACACTGTGCAAACTACTGAAAAAACTTTTTAACGCCAAACTCATGGCTTTGGAGCGTGGAAACCACTTAAACCCTATTCAGTCTGGTTTCCGCCACAACCGTAGTACCACAGATAACTTGATTCAGCTGGAAACTGCTCACTCTCACTGGTCGAAAGACTCTCTCTCCACCTCTCTCCCCCCTCCCCCCCCTCCCCCTCTCTTTCCCCCTCCCCCCTCCCCCTCTCTTTCCCCCTCCCCCCCCCTCCCCCTCTCTTTCCCCCTCCTCTCTCTCTCTCTCTCTCTCCTCCTCCCCCTCTCTCTCCTCCTCCCCCTCTCTCTCCTCCTCCCCCTCTCTCTCCTCCTCCCCCTCTCTCTCCTCCTCCCCCTCTCTCTCCTCCTCCCCCTCTCTAGCTGCCAGGCAGATATCATTTTCAAAGGTCACACTCTGAACCGAAAAAAGGTATAGGTCCAACTTAGAACTTTCGTTTTCGGCATAACTTTCGAGTGCTGGCTGAGTCGACGAAGGTAAAGTTTTGATCCTGAGGTGATGGCACTGAAATAATGTCAAGTCCGACCAGGTTGGGTCTAGAAAGGTAAAGTTCGGATCCTGAGGTGATTATTCGGGTTATTTTATTAACCCAAGCACGGGTTATTTTTGGGTGGATCACTCTGGCGGTGCTAGGAAACCCTCAGGCCCGGAACGCCCATCCAAGGCCTCCATCCAATCAGAGCAAGGGGCGTGTCAGAAAATGATCGCTATATAACGTAGAACGCTATGCAGTGGGCACGCTTGGGCGGGTGGGCACTACAATGCTTGTAATAGAAAGGGATCAGCCGGGGTCGGCCGCCCACTGGGTTTTGCACGTTTCGAGGCGTTTTGGAAACTTATTTGCCCCTACGTGAGTTCTGAACATTTAACCAAAGCCAATGGACTTTGGAAATGAAGAAAGGATCGCACAATTCCATCCAAATTCCATCGCAAAAGCCGAAACAAGATATCGGTTTGAAGGGATTCCTGGGCGAGATCGCCCAAAATGGCAATACCGATGGTAACACTCTTAAAAGTGACATCATCATTAAAGCTCCGGCCAAGATCACACCTCAAACTCCGCCCAAGTGAACATATGCTCCACCAAATGGCTTTTGGACTTAGCCTTGCAATCCTCAGTACCGAACTTGGCTTATCTCGACCCGACCTGGTCGGACTCGCCATTCTTTGGCCTGCATCACATCAGGACCTGAACTTGGCCTACCTCTACCCAACCTGGTCTGACTTGGCATCCCTAGAGCTGCACCACCTCACGATTCGAACTTGGCCCAGCTCGACCTGACCTGGTCGGACTTGCCATTCTTTGGCTATCTTCCCTACAAAAAAAACCGCATGTAGCATAGAGCCCTCAAGGTAGCACAGAATCCCGGGCTGTGTAGCATGGAGTCCCAAAATGTAGCACACAGTCCTGGTAGCATAGAGCCCGTAGCATAGAAGCCTAAATGTAGCACGGAATCCAATTTTACGTAGCATAGAGCTCTGGCAGATGGCCCTCTCTCTCCTCCTCCCCCTCTCTCTCCTCCTCCCCCTCTCTCTCCTCCTCCCCCTCTCTCTCCTCCTCCCCCTCTCTCTCCTCCTCCCCCTCTCTCTCCTCCTCCCCCTCTCTCTCCTCCTCCCCCTCTCTCTCCTCCTCCCCCTCTCTCTCCTCCTCCCCCTCTCTCTCCTCCTCCCCCTCTCTCTCCTCCTCCCCCTCTCTCTCCTCCTCCCCCTCTCTCTCCTCCTCCCCCTCTCTCTCCTCCTCCCCCTCTCTCTCCTCCTCCCCCTCTCTCTCCTCCTCCCCCTCTCTCTCCTCCTCCCCCTCTCTCCTAAATTACGGAGATTCATCGGAGAAATGACTTCCCCCTATAGTTCAGCAGTCCAATGCTGATACTTCCTGTTAAAATTGAGGCGGTCTTTGATGTTATTCGCCGTCAAGAGGTATCCTTGTAGCTCGTCTTGACGCCAGTCCGTTGTCGAAGAGTCGTCGTCGAACAGTTCGTGCTGGGACATGGACGCCATTCCCTCTCTCATTCCGACGCAAGACCTGAACTACTGGCAGTCGTTCCCCATAACGAGTAGCGCACTAAAGCCATATTTTGACGTACCGACGACAATCTTTTTCTGCCAGACACCGTCTTCGCCAACACGGATTTAGTCTAGTTGAATCGTTTTATCAATCTGTAGACAGTTGATGGTGATGCAAGTTGCTTAGCCACGAATTCCTTTTTTGATAGACCATTTTGATGGAGACAAATGGTGGTTTTCCTAATTTCTTCCGAAATCATGATTTTGAATCTGGTATAGAAAACGTATTTTAAAAACCCAATCTAAGATAAAAAAAGAAGTAAGCAAAGTATTTCAAAATAACTTTGTCAGTCACCTTGCAAACGAATTTTTCATCAGTACCAATGCCCGTATCAGCTTTCAAACCAGCACAAATAGCTTTTCCGTATTTTAGGCACAACAAAATCGTTAAATTTTTAGAAAATCCACGAATTTTTAAAACCTCGCTTCTAAGTAATTTTGCTACATTATAGGACTAGTTACGGTTTGGCATAAGTAAATTCTGAAATAAAGCCCCGAAATGAAATAAAATATCTTAAAATCATTGGCCATACATGTAAGAGTATTTTCCTTAAAAAAAATATATTCGAGTTAATAGTTTCAACGCTCGGCCGAACGCATCTTCTCTTCGGTTTAACCATTTCATTCCAAAAATTGATGAAAGTTCGAAAGACGGGTTGCACATGCCCAGTGCTTTCTGAAATGCCGCGTGACTTGCCTGTAGAAACAAACGTAAGCCACGTTTAAAGAGGACTTTGGTGCTTCGTGTTGAGTGAAAAATTGTTGTCAAACCCATGTTATTATTCTAGGTACTTTCTTGTTAATTTTATTTTTTTTCTACAGATAACGGAGCACACGTAAAACAAGTGAAAGTTCCTTTCCCGCCTGAAGCCCTGACTGCCTCCCATGAGGGGCGGTGGAGCTGGACTGAAATACAGCAGCTGGTAAATGAAGCGAAGGCAGCAATGCAGCTCACGGCGAGTGGCGTGTTGATGCCGTACGTGACTGATGCTTTGGGCTCAGTTGTTGCTTCGAGCGCGGCAAGTGGTCTAAGCTCGGCAGGTGGTCCGAGCTCGGCAGGTGGTCCGTGCTCGGCAGGTGGTCCAAGCTCGGCAGGGAGTCCGAGCTCGGCAGGTGGTCCGAGCTCGGCAGGTGGTCCAAGCTCGGCAGGTGGTCCAAGCTCGGCAGGTGGTCCGTGCTCGGCAGGTGGTCCGTGCTCGGCAGGTGGTCCGAGCTCGGCAGGAGGTCCGAGCTCGGCAGGTGGTCCGAGCTCGGCAGGTGGTCCGAGCTCGGCAGGTGGTCCGAGCTCGGCAGGTGGTCCGAGCTCGGCAGGTGGTCCGAGCTCGGCAGGGGATCCGAGCTCGGCAGGGGATCAGAGCTCGGCAGGGGGTCCGAGCTCGGCAGGTGGTCCGAGCTCGGCAGGTGGTCCGAGCTCGGCAGGTGGTCCGATCTCGGCAGGTGGTCCGATCTCGGCAGGTGGTCCGATCTCGGCAGGTGGTCCGAGCTCGGCAGGTGGTCCGAGCTCGGCAGGTGGTCCGAGCTCGGCAGGTGGTCCGAGCTCGGCAGGTGGTCCGAGCTCGGCAGGTGGTCCGAGCTCGGCAGGTGGTCCGAGCTCGGCAGGTGGTTCGAGCTCGCCTGTTTCCCTCGCAACTGAGAAACTGTCCAGGCTGCTGGAATCGCAGCTGCACCGCGAGCACAAGCCGCGCTGGGCAAAACAAAGGAAAAATGCGTTGGATAAGAACACGACCGGTTCTTTTGCCTCAATTTTTTCAAATTTGATTGCATTGGAAACGGATGATCTCCAAAAGGAGGAAGAAAACGCTAGAGTTGCAGCAAACGCCGTGACAATATCTAACGAAGTCGTTAAGAGCGTACAGAAGATGATGCACGAGTATGATTTTAGCTTAAAAAAAATCTCCTCGGAGTCTCAAACTGCTCGAATAGGAACTGACCTAACCCTCTGCCTGGTATCTGGACTCCTCGGTACAATCGTCTCCAAACTCCTTGTAGGCCACGTAGACTTGAGCATCGAAAGATTCAAATCCGCCGTCTCTGCATCGATCGTCTCCAGTATTTTGGCCAGCTTAAGTTCGTTTACACCTTACAAGTTTAAAAGTAATCAGAATATTCCACTGAGATTACGGATGAGACATAACAAGAAAATGATTGCAGCTTTTCTCCAATCTGTTGAAAAGAAACGGCTTTCGTCCTCGTTAGAAACTTCAATACGCTATTGTGTTAAACAACTACTAGACCCACGGGTGATCTTTAAACTGCAATCGGATAACATCGATCTCTTATATTCTGGAATCTGCCTTGAAGAACTCGTATGTGTCATCATCAAGATTTTCAATGATGTCAATAAACATAGCTTGACTCAGCCTCATTATCATGAACTTGAGAAACCAAAGCTCATGCTTTTTAGTTCGGCTTTCGCCACGAGAATAGCTCAAATTTTCGCTCATCCCATTGAGATCATGTCCTTAAACTACGTCATGTTTTATTTGGACTTGGAAAAATTCCCAAAGGAAAAGCTGATGGAAATAAATACTATAAGAGGAAGCTTGCCGCACGATCAAACTAATGCTCAAAATGTGCCGTTATTTGAAAAAGTTGAAGAGTATGTGGTGAAAGATGAGGTAGAGTTTGACTCCTTAGTTCAGAGTGATGTGAAGCTTTTCAATTTGTTAAAACTAAGGCGTCATGAAGTGTGTGAAAACGATCCCCATACGTTTCATAAGGAGTTAACGACGCTTTTAGGGAGGGCTCAGGCTCAGCTTGCTTCGACGTTCAGCGAGTTTTTCAAGTCTGTTAAGTCAGCCGTCGCTAGGGCTACGAACTTTGAGAACAAATGGTACGTATCTTGGAAAGTTAATACAATCGCTCCTGATAATTTAACAAGTACTTGAGATTTTTGCTAAATGAGTCAAAATTATTTAAACATTTCATACCATCACATTTTACGTCGAAGAAAAATCTTAACATGCAGCTGGGGGAAAATGTGAGGGCCCCAGCTGAGAGTTGGGTAGACCTTTTTTGTTTAAATAAAACGTCTTCTGTTATGTTAGGGACCATCTTTTTTCGGTTCGCTGCTGTCTTGTTTTTCCGCACCTCTGACTTTCTTCTTCAACTTTTATCTTATTTCATGAACTTCTTTCGCAACTCGCTGTTTCTATGCCCTTTCTGCATAGATTCCTCATTCTCTTATCTCCATACTAAATGGTGCCGTCCTTCTTCCTCTCTTCGATACGCTCTTTTTTGTAGCGGTTAGGGAGGCTTAAACTAACTTATAACCTAATCTTTAACATGCCACTGGTAAACTTGGATTATTCATGAAGGGCATTAAAAAACTGCGTTTATCATTTTGCCCACAGTTTTTCAGTCGAAAAATGTTAATGAATAGCAGTACATACGAAGCATACATTCTTAAACCTCCTGAAAATGACAAGCAACCACACAGGCATTCAGAAAATATTCATTAATTTCACTTCCGTGAAATATGCAGATTTTTTCTACACGGGGTTATTAGTTCTGAAATAAAATGGTTCATTTTGCATCGTATTTTACATCATTTTTTACTTCTTTTACTTTAATTTTATTCCCCGTTTTCACAGAGAGCGATATTTCAAAATGTAGAAAATTTTCCTTCTCGTGGGCTATCAAAACATTCCATCGATCACGTCTCATACTTACTCGTTTCAGCACGATCCAAGGCGTGGTGGTGGAAGAGAAAGACTTGGATCGGCTGCAGGTCATCCTTGGCCGACTCCAGCAACAGGACAAACGGCTCCTGCACATCAACCACGCCCTCCTGGTCTACGACGAGTTGTTTAACCAGCGTACCATCAGGCAACTTCTGCGAGGGTGTCTCCCCTTGGATAGCTCATCGTCATGCCCCCATCACGAACATATCTGTTTCTGAAATGGTGGACAAGATAATTTATCTCAACATTTGGTATAGATTTGGTATAGATAATGCATGTATTTCAGCTGACTAGGATGCTTCTGTAGAATTTCCATGCTAATTGGTTTGTTAAAGTCTGAAGATTTCTCTATTTCTACCTCAGAAGGTATTCACGAGCGAGAATGACGAGAAGAGTGGATTGTTACATAATGTTAGATATAGCCTGATTTTAGGTAGGGTAGGACAGAATGGTAAATTTTTAAGGAATTGGACGGATTGGTTTTTCAAAACCTCAAATTTTCTCATAAATACTCTGACCAAATATCTTCTAATTACGAAGTAAAAAGCACAGATTGTTTACACGTGTTTCCTTGCGTAAAATAGCTAATTTTTTTTGAGCATTTGGGCCCGAAAATAAGTTGAAGATGGCTTTCTTCAGAGCATCTTACTCTCATCACCAGTAAAGTTTAGTTACTGTATAAATTATCAGGCTTCACAACATCCATGAGAAAATAAGCGTGAACAAAGAAAATTTTTACCTGCTTCAAAGGCAAGAGAAGTGAAGCATTGTCTCCTTCCGAAAGAAGTTTTACTCCCATATTGTGTACTCGAATGTTTTGCATTGAAGGCGCTTTCCAATCTAAGCTTTCAATGTATAGGTTCTTTACACTTATGTGATTTTAAATAGATGTTGATTTTACAATAGCAAATTTGTTAAGCATATCTTTTAGTTGTGGTCTTGATAGTTTGTCAGTTTTAACTCGCCCCTGCTTTCTTGATTTTTTCAATAAAGGTCATGGAAACGAAATGTTTAATTTGAATAATCCAAACTAAGCCATCTTCGAATTGCCTTTCACTTGTAGATAATTTTACGGTGGCTTCTTTTTTTCTGGTTTTTATGTAGGAGTGCAGAGCATCGGAATATAGGTTTCCATTCAGATCAGTGTTTGCCAATCAAGCGGTTTTCCCGCTAGATCTAGCGGTATGATAGTGATGTCTAGCGGCTAGCACGCGCAGTGCGCAATCACGCCATATAATGTAACGCATCTATGTTCCCTAGCGACTTAAAAATCATAAACTCGGTCTTAACTCTTTATGACCTTAGGATTTTGAAGTTCTTACATGTTTTTAACCGTAAACCGACCCTCAAAAATACTGACAGTTCATACCCGCTACAAAAAGGAACTAGTTCACAATCTTTTCTCCAACATCTTTTGGTTTTCGTGGTATATGTTAATGACTGCTTTCAACATTTTGCTTTTCATCTTTCATTTCAAAAATAATTATTTGTACTTTTTGAACTGTTAATGGAGCGGAAACCCGAAACGTTTTCCTATTTAAATATGATAAATTTCCTAAAAATTTTCCTCATTTTCAAGTTTCTCAAAAATATATCAATGAAATGGTTCGTAATTTCAAGATTTCATAATTTACCAGAGTCCGGTATGAATGCAGACAGGGTGAGTTTCTTTGATTTTCCTTGGGGAACTGATTATGTATTTCTCAATTATTGATGGGAGGTCTGCGTTCGTTCTTAATTATCATATGATTTAAGAATGAAATTCAATCGAGTTCCTATACAGTATATTGACAAGGAGGAGCATAGAATTTCAAAGAATATATGTTGGTTTGATCAACTGACAAGTTATTGAAGGATTCACAACTTATTAACGGGAGGTAAGCCGGTAGGGGGTGGGCCACATAAACGGACAATAAGTCGACCATAATTATTATAATTTGCGCCGTCTGATTTACTGTACTTCGACGTTAAAGACGTTCTGTTTCAGGAAGTCGAGAATATCACGCTATTTGTTGTGGGTGTGTGTAGTCCTCTATATATAGATATGTTCTCTTTGAGTACTTCAGTTTTTGAGATGCGTTCATTGGGTTATTACTGCGACTGAGGTCAACAGACCTAAATGGATATAACTAGTTTTAATCTGGTTTTACACTCACAAATTTATAACTGTTAGTCTCTCGAATATTTTCTCAACGCTGATCATAATTTTACGCATATATGGATGTTTTTATAGCAAAGAAGTATCCATATAGTCACTTTGACATTTATGCATACTTAATCAGCTTCAAGCAGAAGTGAAATACTTTCAAATCCTTACTTATTTGGTTGTCGACGTTCTAGCTGCTCTCTGCTTTAGATCTCGATGGTAGCGTTACCCTGTAGAATAATATGAATTTGAAACATATTCTCGTTGCACACACCTTTTACGAAAATGAAAAAAAATCCTAACAACAGTTTCTTTCTCTGGGATTCCATTGGTGGTTTTATGCTATTCTGATTTTGAAATGCCACCTACCAAATAATGCTTATTCTTCGAGAAATGGTATTTTAACTTTGTTGCGGGCCTCTGACTCCGTAGTGTCATAGTTTTGAAAAAGTATATGATTTACACAGTCAAATATTTTATTCATCAATTCTGAGGAAATATTGAGTACTAGGATTCTCTCTTCAGTGCATGAACAGAGAAGTTATCATTGATATCTTATCAATGACTTGGAATCTCATGGGATCTTGGATTGCCAAGATTGTTAACCGAACTAATCATTGAATCATGGATTGCACTTCAGCGAGAGCATGTTATTTAAAATTAAATCTTTCTAATGACCGGCTCAGTATGAATTTAAGTCGAGTTATGAGCGCACATCTTACCACTTTTCTTTACGATGAGAATTAGTCCAGTATTTTTCTAACACGAAATAGAAGATACCAGGAGGAGAAGATTACTACAAAGTAACATAAATTAGCAGAACTAGAGGACAGAATGTGAACACTCTCATTAAAAATACTTTTTTCCTACTTGATTTTTAGCGCTTTAGTACTCTTGGAGCCATCTGAATCTTTCGCCAAACGTAAAAAAGACTTGTTTATGGCATTGAAGAGGGTGTTCAAATTTACATTATTCGGTACATTCATTTTTCTTGATGCCCAGCTGTTACTTATTCAAACTCCTCACTAACGAAGATAATTATTGCGGCTAACTATTTCTGTTTCTCAGTAGGATTAAATAGCGGGCTTGCGCCGCGAGGCGTCGTAGTTGAGAACCCTCAATGCGAAAAGTGTGTGATATTGACCACTAGGAAACGCAAACCTTTTCAACGAAAAAAAAAAGCTTTGAGAGTGCACATAAGAGGAGGTGCGCTTTTGAATAGTTTTTAGCGTCTCCTTGAAATTTCTGCCTACTATAACAAGAATTAATTATTAAAAAATGCATGAAATGTCTACATTATTTTCAATTCAGAGTCTACAATACTTATAATTTTATTGTAGGTGTAAAAGAGGCTTCAGATCATTTTCTGGTGTGTTTAACGAAGTTTAAAAATTCTCTTGAATTCGTAGATCATTCAAGATTGTGATAATTGTATGCGAGATAGTTCTTGTACAAGCTTAATTTTACTGGTAACGTGATATCGAATTGTTAAAGATTAGAAATAATTTATTAATTTGTCCATCAAAAGTATAAATGAACTTACAGTATCTAAAGCCTAAAAATGCCGGCGTTGTTGACCAAATAAGCTATGAGGCTTCTAAGACAACCTGTCAAGGGATGAACAAATTCTAGAGGAAAAAATAGCAAATAATTTCGTGGCCTGTGTTTCAATCTTAGAATTAGTTGAGTATCAAAAGAAATAAGCTACAATCAAATCGATTGAAAGTATAATTTTATTTTCTACTCATTGTGTTTCTTTACAGGGAGTCTTTTTACATTGTAAGTATTATATGAAATATAATTTTATATTTTGACGAGTTACTCATGCATTTTCAACGCATAAAACATGGAAAAAGAAACTGATTTATTCATAATAGTAGCAAAATTAAACGAGCAGCGTACTAAAAAACCCTAACTGAAAAAATATTATTCTCGCTGTTTTTGTTTTTTAATACTTCAATGTAAATGAAAAATCTATAGAGAACTCACCGAAGCTAGATAGAACGCAAGATTAACATATAAGTTCGCAACGTAGGGTAAATGGTTAGTTATCTCTTATGGGCGATACATGGCCTCATTCTTAAATAGTTTTAAAATATGTGTATTATAGCTTGTGATAAGATACAGCGTCATGTACAATTATTATTGTATTTTGGGGTTACTCTACGGCCTTTAAATTGAGTCGAAGAGAATTCCAGTATTTTTTACAATGCTCATGAACTGTAAATTAACTTGTAAGTTGAAACTTTTCCATGCATCACTGCTTATAGTTAAACACATAGAGACTTGAATTCATCATCGTAAAATTACAAATATTCTTAACGGTTGCTGAATTTTTACAGGATATTTTTGTTCGTGAATTTTTTCACAGAGTAGTGTTGATGAATTACTAGGTTCTCAGAAGAAAAATAAATGTGGTGCAATTTTGGAGCTGTTACGCGAGGAAATCCTCAATTCGAACTGAAATGACGCATAATTAAGAATTTGTCATTACTTTAAAATCATCAATGCACAGGTGGGGGTGAGTAATGCAATTCAATGAATGTCTATGAGTTATTTCATCAGTTTCAGTCTCGTCTCGGACTCTAAATCAGAGATAATAACTTACATAGGCGATGATGTTATCAGAAATAATATTGATATAGTAAAACGACATGTCTTATATGGTCTCTAGTTCAGATCCACTGCTGCTGAGTCACATAAACATCATTTGATTCGTTCTACACGTAATCACAATTTTGTTATGATATTTCAAAAGCATCTTCGACAATGCGGCTGCAACGACTTTTTATACTATGGCTGGCACGGTGTAGCCAAAACATTCATTGAAATTTAGGTTATGACTTCAAATTTATGCTACATTTATGCAACAAATGAACTACTTATATGTATATGCGGTGTACTCCGTATGATAAAGCAATTTCACATACATGGAACGTTGAAAAAACGCACCGTCATTAGCTTGCAGAGATCTCCGCATCCAACCTTCCGGACGAGTAATACTTTTAAAACGTAACCTTGGAATTGGCTTTTTTTAACTTCTCCCTAAAAGGGTTCTCGGCAAATTTACGCTTACAACCTGAATAACCACCAAGTTGTGGAATAGCTTTCGTATCGAATTTAATGATGTATATTATAAAATTTTAAAATCCCAATTTTGTGAAAATTGCACAGAGCCTTCGTACGTGGTATTAATTCAAAAATAATGGCTAGTATACAAGTATATTTGTCAATATCCAATTTAATCACTTACTCTGTGTCAGTGTATTACACTACACAATCATTTAGTGTATAAGAGCCGGACGCTTATTATTCAAACAATTTTTTGAAAAGGCGAACAGATCGCGGTAACTTGCAATTTCACCAGGAAAAATTCTATTTGCTACTAGTGTTGTATCAAAACTGAAATACTATATAGCCAGTAATTGCGGTGAATTTTTTTGAAATTTTCGTTATTCTCTTCGCATAAATGATATAAACAAGAATTGATACAAAGATTGCTTTCGGATTGTCAATGCGTCCAACTTCATAATTTTATAATCAGTTATGCGCTAATTTCTCGGTGATTTATCATCTCGTTATTAGCGCTAATTGCGTTGATGCTTAATGTGGTACAAAAAATTACACTGAATCTTCAGTCTCAATGAAATCCTTGAGTGTTGTTATTGGTCAAATAACTTTTCATTATCTTAAATCCCGCTCTTGACGCTGTGATTGGTACGTTTTATTCAAGTCCTCGCAATCCACGAATAAATAAACCCTTGTATACATTTCAGAAGAAAACAATGCTGAGCAGTGTGTAAAAGAACAACGACCTGTAACGGCCCTATAGTGTACCTTCTTATGACGTTTTTACGTTCATTCATTCTATGATACCGACACTGAGATATGAAAACATGTAATTCGTCTGTGTGTATGGCATGTTTTTTCATTTATTGAATTATTGCTCGATTGATACTTCTCTTTTTTTACCCACTACGTAAAAATGAGTATAAAACTTTTCCAAAAGGTTATTTCGATTTTAATTGAGATTTATGGATAAGAAATCAAACAAAACGGAAATAGCTATTTCGGTGTTTTCGAATTTTCAATAAAAAAGAGAGAACCAGGAAAATGGTATAAAACATTTTTCATTAAAATGTATTCTTGAGACTGTGAAAAGACTCGTAAAAAATAGGACGTTTCGAGCCTTCGCTCATCATCAGCAATAGGCACAAATTCGAAAAAAGTCATCTGTAAAATACAAAAAGAAAACCACTCAAAAAAATGCATGATATTACTTATTGACTAGGGATAAAGGAAATGAGCTAAGATGATTATTTAAAACAGGTTTCGTTTTAAAAATGAACAGAGACTCTAAAATTCGCAATTCTGAACACAATTTTGCCCTGGCTATGACTTTGAAGCTATTTTTATTGACTGCTGTGTCGCATTCAAAAGCGTGATTACGGATGGCTGAGTTAGATGGGCTTGCTAAAATGTTTCCCGTCCGGTAGCTCCTACCTTGATGCTCGGCAATCCTACATCCCAGAGTACGGGTAGTCATGCCCACATACTCAGATGCACAGAGTGCACAACTATATTTGTATATTAGGGATGCCTGCATCTCAGTAGGAAGTCTATCCTTGAATCTAAAAAATGATTCAATTTTGTGATGATTGACCAATATTATTCTAAATTTTACATTACTGAAATATTTTTGTAGTAGCTCCAGTATTTGTTTTTTCATTCATTCTGATTGAGGACCAAAGTAAGGGAAACACAGAGAGAGCGTTCGTACAGAGTCTGCTGCTTGTTGAAAGCCCGGAACATTTGCATATTTCTTATCTAAAAATTTCCTAATTTGAGAATCAACAAAACCACTAGAAAAGCCATTATTCCTAAAAAATACTTTCAAGAAGGAAAATTCCTCGTGTAGAAACCGATAAGAGCTGCACACATTAAAAGCACGGCATAATAAAACTTTGACGAAATTCAGTTTAAAAATGAAGGAGGAAAAACTGTAAAAACTAGTACCTAGACTTGTGAAACAATTTTTTCTAAACACGGAACACTCAAATTTATCCCCCTCTTTATGCACAAGACAATCCAGAAGGAGCATCAAGGTAGGAGCTACCGGACGGGAAACATTTTAGCAAGCCCATCTAACTCAGCCATCCGTAATCACGCTTTTGAATGCGACACAGCAGTCAATGAAAATAGCTTCAAAGTCATAGCCAGGGCAAAATTGTGTTCAGAATTGCGGATTTTAGAGTCTCTGTTCATTTTTAAAACGAAACCTGTTTTAAATAATCATCTTAGCTCATTTCCTTTATCCCTAGTCAATAAGTAATATCATGCATTTTTTGAGTGGTTTTCTTTTTGTATTTTACAGATGACTTTTTTCGAATTTGTGCCTATTGCTGATGATGAGCGAAGGCTCGAAACGTTCTATTTTTTACGAGTCTTTTCACAGTCTCAAGAATACATTTTAATGAAAAATGTTTTATACCATTTTCCTGGTTCTCTCTTTTTTATTGAAAACGGAAATAACACCAATAATACGAACCGTAAACTAATTATTTTAAACATTTATAATTATGTGACTATGAGTAATTTACATTTTCATTTTGAATGTGAATCATTTTATGATTATCATTTAGTAGAATACATGAACGAAATTTCGTAGCTGACATTACGTTTTGTAGAAAGTACAATTGTTATTATTCCCTCGTTAATAGTACGGTGAGGAAGACAATGGAGCTCAGAAAACTATTTCTCAGCGATTAGTTATACCTAGATGTACAGTACTGTGCATCATAAAGAAGTTGAAATATGCACGAATCAGAGCTTGCTCGTTCACGGAAGCAGGTAATATTCTCGGTAAAACCTACCAAAAAATAAAAAAACTACACGAAGTAGGCAAAACCCAAAAGATTTGTCCATTGAAAGGGGCTACAAGAATCATTTAAACGCCAGGCTATTAGAGTATAAATACTCGCAAACTACATCTTTGTTGGAATACTAATGCGCTGAATGGAAAGTTACCACGATAGGTGCCTCATTTACAACAACAAAAAAATCTTGAGGAAAGAGTAGCATTTTTTAGAAAATGAAAACTTTCAAATGATAAATAAGCAATTAATTTATTTTGATAATATTAAGTGAAGACGAGAAAGAGTAAAAAGGTTTGGATATCATACGAGCAAAGTGCCAGCAGTAAAACTTAATACCGTTTCTGCGGTGTTTTGCGGTTGTTTAGCCAAATACGACTGGGAAACTAATCGCGAAAAGACGAATAATGAAATTTGAGATCTACATACATCAACATAACGAACATACAAAATAAAAACCTGGAATTACCGGTCAAAATATCTGACTTGTCCTTGTGTACTTCCAAATGAGAAGCAGCAAAGCTTCGTTGAAAGAAAACATTAGAGCCAAGGCAGTTTAGGTAGGCCAATTTAGAATCACTGCGAAAACCTATGGCGGGAACTCGTAGTTAGTGCCACTCACCGGGCTTTGAAATGTTCCTTGAATCAAAAATTTAGGGATTTAAGGATGAAATAAAATTTTATCCAAAACCTAAACAAATCTATTAAATTTTATAGGAATTTACTAATGAAAATTGTAACGTTTAGAAACCAAGCTAAAAGTATTCATATTGTGTGCACTATTTAGTTTCGTAAGATATAAATCTCAGGAAGTTACTGTCATTTAGGTTTCAAAAATCCGTTCTTTACGTCAAAAGATACTAAATAATTTTTCGGGCCTCGTATTTAAACAACACCCTGTTTATTACTTCAAGTCATCCTGAGATAATGGTTTAATTGGTAATTTTTGTTGGTGATTTCAAGTAGAGCCTTGGCCGCAAGTTCTTTTCCCATGAGTTATTCTTACACCTGAGCCTTTTTTAGATTCCACAGCTTTATTAAGCCTTATTGTTTCTGACAATAGTTTATCATCAGCTTTTTTCTGATTGCGGATGCTACCCAGTTGAAAATCGGGCAGTGTTTTCGGCAGTTTTTTTGACGTTTTGGCCAGAGGTTAGTGGCGCTGCAGCGGTCTCTACGTCCGCTTTAGGGACTACTATCTCTGCCGAGGCTGTCGACGGCACTTGCGAGAACGTCTGCTTAGATCTGCCTATAATTGCTTTACATTTTTATACAGTTTTTTTTTGTAGTTCTTAACAGATAAAAACAACTGCGTGCAGCATTTTCCGGTCTCCGAGACTATATCAATCGGCTTGCACAATTTAAATATCGTATGTCATTTAAAAATGATTTTTCAACAACAGATAATTGTAAACAACAGATAAATCTCAGGATAATCCCTGATTCGCCGATCTACGTCAGGTATCTTTCTTCACGAAAAGCCTTTGTCATAAGAGAGTCCTAAAGTGGTCCCATTACACCAAACGACGCGAGGTGTCTTAAAATCAATGTATTTATGATACGCAGCAAGCAATAACACTTGGTTTTATTAGTAAAAGCGTTATTATACCTTTACAGTGCCTCTTAAGTACACAAATACATTTCAACAAAGACAGTAATTTATTTTATTTTGCAAAAATAACGCTTAAAGACAAAAGCTATTGCAAAACACAACAAATACACGTACAATAAAATGTGAAGTATTTTTGCTATTTAGCCAAGTAATCAGACTAACGTTAGAATATTGAAATACAATACAAATGACAATTAAGGAATAACTAAAGTGGGGAAATTCCGATAAAATTTATCATCTTTACTACGAAAATGTTTCGGAGTCTAGCTCCATCATCAGTTCAAACTAAAAAAGAAAGAATTACTCCAGAAATATAAGATCAATGTAAAATCAATTGAAGGTACTAAAAATATATCATGAAAGTAAAAATACAAAGTATGACACGGACAAAAATAAAGAATAAAGTACAGAAGCACAAAAAAATATATACATGTGACACATAAGTATGAAAGGAAATTAGGCTGGTACTGACAAGGAATCTAACTATTCACTATTTGCAAAGGGTACGAGCTGTCCATGGTGTTCAAATCCGGGTTTCGCTTGAAGATATGCAAGGACTCTAAAATTCTGAAGTCACACCTGGTTGAAG
The DNA here is from genome assembly GCA_030386875.1 of Morinoia aosen. Lineage (NCBI taxonomy): Eukaryota > Metazoa > Arthropoda > Malacostraca > Amphipoda > Talitridae > Morinoia > Morinoia aosen. Next base: position 4,199,831 of record CM059568.1, on the reverse strand, counting down.
CGGAGTCAAAAATTTTGAAATCGGCTGGAGATATAGGAACATTGCATTTTTAGGCATGATTTCGCACTGCAGCATGCGATGGGTGTGCTAATTGGTTACCAGGACGGAAGCTTCTACCTCTATGTTCTGCCACTCTGATATAGAAATTTCGTGACGTCACACCGACGTACGAAGATGTGCACTGCACACAACTATAAGAGTATACAAAAGAGGCTCGCATCTAACTGTGAAGCGTATCTTTGTACCAAAAAAAGAACCAATTTTGAAATTAATAACCTGAGTGACATGTAAAGTAAAATTATGGAAATATTTCGCACACAGTAATTTCAATTCACGAGACAGCTTATCTGACGGTGCCCCCAAATACGGAAATGAACAGTACAAAAGGTCTTTACTGTTAACCTCGGCAGCTTGTGACTTGTATTTCTTTGACAAAATTTTTTTTAATTTACAGAACTAACCGAACACAGACCCAGCAGAAACCCATTAGCTGTATAATATGACCGTAAGAATTCAAATTCACAATGCATGTATTTGATAGTTGAACATACATTGTAACCCCTGTAATTAAAGATTGGTTACAATTAATTTTGAAATGTATCGAACAAAAACTGAAAAAACTAGAGCCTAATCCAGTAAAAGTGAGCTTGCGATACACAGATGTCTGAAACTGATCTTTATCCTTAGTCACGAGACAGTCTAAAAATTCGTAGTAATGATGATAAATTTTATCGGAATTTTCTTCGTTTTTAAGTTTTTAATAAGGTTGCGATCAAAGCAAACCACTGACGTGTTCAGATACACTAAATAAAGTAAATGTACAAGTGCACATCAGCAGAAGCACACTTATTACTGCCTGCTTTCGACCGAGGCATTTACTGCTGCGAACGACGAAGGCCAACTATCTGCTCCAATTCGACTGTACACAATAACTGCAAAGGTCTGCCAAAAAACTTGATTCGAATTGATTCCCATGCATTATGTCTGCTGTGAACTGCTGGAATTCGTCTTAAAACTGCCATCACTGCGAAAAACTGCCAAAATTCTTCCGCGCAACTGCGCTACTTTTCAACTGGGTATTGCAGGAGTACCTCCAGCCAGAGAGCCAGCAGCCCCCAGACCTGGCAATAAAGCTGGAATTGTGAATATGAAAACCGTCTTTTTTTGCTATATCTTTAGAAGCAAGAGAAGTATTTGTCTTTTTACGATTTAAATATCTAACCTTATCAGTATCTTATTGTTCTTTATCATTTATTATTATGGGTTATCAGCATCAGTTTTCTTCTTACATTTTATACATTACATCATGTTTCAAACATTATTTAATTTAATTTTATCACCGTCGGATTGTAGTCGAATTATTCTATCTGATATAATTAATGCATGAGTATCGTTTGGAATGTTTGATTTGAATTCTGCCTTAATTTTTATGTCAGTTGTGGTGTTTTAATTCGCTCATCCTCTCGGCTGAAGTCAAACACATATATTGGATATAAATATCTTAAATGTCAGTACTCAACAGCGCAATTTTCATGAGGAACGATATCTGTGAGCATGTTATAGGCTCTTGCATAGTTATCGTTCTCGAAATCAATTTGAATATCATTCTCAGGGTATTTTCACTGTTTATTTGAACATAAGCATTTCTCAAGTCACAAAGCTCGAAAACAGCATTGTTCTCATCCTGAAAGTCATTTTTTCGTTTGAAACGCCAAAATAATGTATATTGGTTTTTGGGTTCCTGCACCTGTAGTCAATATTCAATCTATTAATTTCTAGGGAAGTTAATAATGAGTTGTTCTAATGTCGATTTGAATAGGGAATTGGTAGATTTATTTTTTCTTTTAATTGCCGATATAGTTTGGTTGTGAATTCCCCACATAATTTATAAGATGACATCTTCCAAATGAGCTTATTTAAAGTTATTTTTCTATCACTGACTATGTTATCATTGATAGTTTTTTATTTTTAAAATTGTAATCATTTCCGTCTTCTTTATTCAAAACTCCGTTATAAACAAAACTTTTAGCAGGTAATATAAACTGATCTTGGTATCGAATAACGATTCTGAAATTATTATGTTCACGATGAAAATCAGTTCCAATTTGTGGCTCACAATCATGGGTTTCAATCTTTTGAATACTGCAGGTGTGGAACTAATTTGTATGACGTATCAATTTTTACATTTTCTGGCGCTGATGGGAAATCATTTTGAATATTATGTAATTCCCCATGATATGGTATATGAACGTCTAATATATAACCCTCCATTTAAAGTTTCCTGTTGGTATTGCTTGGCTCATAGCACAGCAGTGAAAGTCCTTCGCATCCATGTAGGTGATTTAACGATTTGGTTTTCCTTTACCAAATGTTTCTGGAATATACAGATTATTTACGTTCGCATATCATTTTGATATCGTTTAAATTCCACCTCTTATTCCTTTTTCAATAAACGGAATCATATCAGGATCCGTGAGTAAATCTAATCCAATTCGTGTATGTTTAAGCAACGCATCGAAATAGAGTCCAGGAGCTGTAAAGTGATGCACTGGATCCAGAGAATTTGGTGTCCTATATGTTGCTAGAAATTTTTCAAAAACTTTTGTCGATAATAAAGTAAGGTGTATTTTAAGATCGATATTATGATATACTCCTGATCAAAAGTTTAAGAACACTTGAAAATTTAGATATATGCCAACTTTTTAGAGATAAATAATTGAATGCATTCAACTAGGGATCGGTAATTACTAAAGGTAAAAGACGAAAATGGCAAAAAATAACAATTGTAACAATTTATTAAGAAATCAACACTTTTAATGAATAAAGACTTTTTTAGTTGGTCATAATTATGAGACCAGGGTAAAAAAAAGTTAAGTTTAAGGGTAATTTTCGGTATTTTGGATTTGTTACAGGTTGGTACTGATAGCGTAAAGGTTTCACCATGCCCAAAGCAATCAAACTTTCCGAATTTGAACGTGGTCGAATTGTCGAACTGCAAAAGCAAGGCTTGTCGCAATGCGCAATCGCAGCTGAGATTCACCGCAGTAAAACTGTAATTTGCAACTTCCTAAGAATTTTGCAACGGCAAAATCTAGTGGTAGACCGAAAAAAAATTCACCTGCATTGGGTAGGAGAATAAACCAGGGGGTTTCTCAAGACAGAGGACGGTCTTCCAAGCAAATTAAGGCCCTCACAGATGCTGATTGCAGTGCAGTAACGATAAGGTGGCACTTACGACAAAACTGCATGAAGAACAAAAAGCGTCTACAAGGTCCTCGGTTGCTTCAACGTCACAAAGTGGCTCGTTTACAGTTTGCTCGTGAGCATCAAACATGGAACGTTGAGAAGTGTTCTCAAGTTTTGTTTCATGATGAGAAAAAATTCAATATGGATGGCCCTGTGCTCTCCGTGGCACAGCGGTTAAGGGATCGGACTTGTATGCTGGAAGTCGCGGGTTCGTTCCCAGCGCTGGCGCGGAGATTTTCCTCGTTGGGTATAAGGGAAAGCTCAAAAGCACAATACCCCACTCAACCCAGGTGTCGGAAATGGGTACCGGCTTTACGGGGGAACCGTCATGGTTTCCTATATATAGGGTTAGTTATAAGACATTTGAAAAACCAATGCTAAGATCCTATGTATCAGGCTTGATTGGAAATAAAGCATCCCAAAGATGCCGATGTTAACCTAACCTAACCTAACCTGACGGCGTCCAACGGTACTGGCATGACAAAGAAATCCCTCCTGAAATGTTTTCCTCGCGACATAGTGGTGGAGGCTCCGTTATGGGATGGGACGCATTTTCCTACAGAGGAACCATGGAGCTTCAGGAGGTGCAGGGTCGTTAAACAGCTGCTGGGTACGTCGGAATGCTGCAAAGATCATCTTTGTCAGCAGAGGGTCCTCGTCTGTGTGGTGATGGATGGATTTTTCAGCAGGATAATGCAGCAGTCCACACCGCCCGCCAGACTACGACTTTCAAGAAAATGGGGTCACTTTTTTGCGTCATCCAACATGTTCACCCGACTTAAACCCAATAGAAAATGTTTGGGGGTGGAGGGCGAGAGATGTTTAGGGGAAATGGAAAACAATTTACGTCAGTAAACGAACTTCGTGTTGCCGTCGTCAGGAGCTGGGACAACATTCCTCGAGCCCTCACGGAAACCCTCGTTTCTAGTATGCCACGAATAGTTTTTGAGGTTATTAACAAGAATGGAGGCAGTACTCATTACTAAGTTCAATGTTTGCTCACCACAACGTCGTTGAAGAAAGATTTCCTATGAATTTTGCATATGGTCTTATCATTTTGATCAACTGAAAAAGTCATTATTCATTATAAGTGTAGGTTTCTTAATAAATTGTTACAATTGTTATTTTTTGTCTTTCTCACCTTTTACCTTTAGTAATTACCGATCCCTAGTTGAATGCATTTAACTATTTAACACTGAAAAGTTGACATTTATCTAAATTTTCAAGTAGTCTTAAACTTTTGATCAGGAGTGTATAGTCCTTCAATGTTTTATAATTATATGAATGACAAACTGTGAGTGCATGCTGGTATTCATCTTCTGTGATATGTTAGTTTTTTGATGTAATGTAAAATTCAAGTTCAGGTGGTAAACTCTCAAATTTCATTTTTCCACAACTCTATATATTCATGCGGATATATACCTTTCTTTTTAACTAAATAAAACTGTTCAACATTGGTAAAAACTTGGATATTTCTTTGGACTAGGATAAATTCTTCTAATTTTTATTTATAGAAGGTAAAAGCCGCTAGCTTTCTCTCTGGTGATATCTTCCATTCTTCCAGATTTATTTCATAGATAAGCATCAACTTTAATTTTAGTATGAAACTAATATATTCTTCATCTGTTTAACTTCCCAGCTAGTTTTTCTAAGTCTTTTATGAACAAATGAGCATCATTATTCGATAAATTATGCATAAACATTATTATAAAACCTAAATTCTGTATCTTTAAATTACATTTCAAATGAGCTGCTCCTCTGTTGTTTCCTGTTAGGTGATTATGATTTTTACCTTTTTTTCCGTAAATAGTTCAAGACATCCACAACACTTAGAGGCTGCTTTATATTTTTCACATCTCTCGGATGGTTAACGCATTTTCTTATTTATTTCAAACAGAGTATTTATTTCTTCGTTTCTTCTTCTAAATATCCAACAAACGTTTGGGCACCATCTTCACCATTGTATATTTACAATCGGGAATATTCATCTGCTTCACGTTTCTTATAACAACATTTACTGTTTGGTTTATGTTTCTGAATTTGATTGAAGAACTTGAGTTTGGATTTGGTTGACAAAAACTTATATTGTGTAAAGTTGATTCTAAATCTGCATATATTGTAAATGGATGACTAATTACTTCTTGAAAACTCTTAATTTTTTTTTCTTCAGTTAACAGATATTTAGTTGATGTTTGATAGTAGCAATCATTAATTTGGTTTGTGGATGAATATTCTTTTGTGACTGATCATATACAATATGAACAAACATGTTTTTCATGTCAGTTACTTGTTTGAATGCATGGACTTAATGGCTTCACTGAAACAATGATTTTTATTTTCATTTGTTGAGAATAAAATTGATTTATCAACTTCATCTTTTACCATTAATATTCTCTGAAGACATAGTTCTTTCAAGTCATTAAAGTTGTAGACATTTATTGACACATTATTGTTTCTCTCAAATATGTCGATATCTTTAAGTCTTACTGGGAATATTATGTCTCTGAAATTTAACTTCTCAGCTTCTGTTTTTAATATCCTCGATATTCTACTACCGTTTTTCTCATCTCGGCAACAATATCTCGCAACACTCGACATAAAGCATTTGTTATCGGTATTTTCAACATTGATTAGTTTATAAGTTGACTCGAAACTTTTCAGGTAATTCCATTCGACCAGAACATTTGATAGGTTTGTGTTCAATGATTTTTACAGCGAAATCTAGTAACTTATCTGTTAAACACCAAGAGGAGTTTTTTGTATGTTCTTCAACCTTTCCAATATCTTCTTTATACAGATCCTCAATGTTTGTGAAGTTTATCTAAATGCCATTAAGTTTTTCTGTGTTGACCCATGCTGTAGGATATTCTGTTTTAAATTTTTCGCTGTGTTTGTAAAATTGAACTAAAATGCTAATTGTATTTTCATATTATCAAACTTTTGCTTTCTTAAAATATTTATCGCACAATCACTCTCATATTCCTCATGAAAACTGTTGGATATAAAATTGATATATCAGAAAATACATATTCCAAACATTTTTCATTTATAGCACATTTATTTCCATTGAATTTACAGCCATAAATGTTTCTAAAATGTATTTTAGATTTTACATGTTGTTGTACATTTCTGACTTTATCTTTAATATCTCACATATATTTTTCTCAAAATATGAATTGGAAATTAATTTTTCTATCCATATTTCTAAATGGCTTGAAAATTTTCGATGTGTTTTCAGACTAGTTACATTTAAATTCTATGTATTACAATTTTTTTCAAAATATAACCCTGACATTAAAAGTTCACTCACGTTTATATTACATTCTATTTTTTTCTCATGTGTTCTTAAGTTTATGATGTAAGTATTTCAAATATTACAAAATTATTACTGGAAGTCATCAATACTGAAAGTGTTTTTTAATTTTTTATGCCTTTTTGTATTCATAGTATTTATTAGATCAGTTACCTATAATGGTTTCATTTTTCGTACGTAATTTTCACAATGTATTTTACGAATTCTCGATAGAAATATTGAGGTATCTTGAAAATTTACGTTATAAAATGAAGATCAAAATTCAATATGAGGTAATAGATGCTCAAAAAATTGTAAACACGAAGTATTTGTTTTATTTACGATTAGGATTTGAAAAATCATTTCATCTAATTAAGTGTGAAAAAATGCGAAAAGTTATTAAAAAATAAAAAAAATTTAATATATGATGAAAACAAAAAATACTGTCCATCAAAGGGAGCTCCTTCTCTCGTTATTGCCTAACAAGACAACCAAAAAACGAAAAAAATTCATTAAAGAATAAGCTTAATAAAATGGAAGATATTATTGCAGTTATTCAATATGAAGGGGTTTTTCACAACTGCAAATTTAACTAAATTGCAATTATATAATAATGAAATTCAAACTGATGTCTAATTCAGTAATGCAAACGTAAATCAATTATGATCAGATGTTATTAATCTTGAAACATTAATACGACACGTTTCTTAAGAAATGCATCATTTAAAAACAATGTTTACAATTTTTATTAAGAGAAAATGAAACTTTTAGAAAAGAGTTATATTTTGTTACCTGAATATAATCGTGTTTTTTTGGAAAGACAGTAAAAGAAATAATCAATAAATCGTTTTATTTTTCCTTCTGATAGTTTGAAACGTTTCATCGTTAGGATATCAAACTGTCGTAAAACTTCTTTATTTGCAAGACTTTTGTTAGAGAAACTTGTTGATTTTAATCATCCTTTCAAGACAGTAAATCAACACGTTAATCATAATATAAATTGGTAAAAAATGCTTTAGATAGAGGCCATAATCAATTTGAAATAATTCAATTATTTGAAAGGGATATTGGTGACGTGGACAATTTCCCTGAAAATTTACCTTTAAGCGTACCTCAAAATCTAAAATTGAATATTTTCAGGATACACCTCCTACTCCCGATCCAGGTGACCATGGAACACTCAGTTCTTGAAGTTTTTGTTGAAGTAGTTCTTGTAGTTCTTGAATTATGAAAATTGAAATCAGACAATCAAGAAACGATAATTCGTTACCGACTTCCATTTCCATTGTAAATTTAATGGATGGGTGTTTCCCATTCAGATAATTCAGGAAAGATTCGGCATGTGAAGAGCTCTTAAAAAGTAAAAATGTTTCATCGTCATACCGGCTGTAAAAAACAGGCTTGAAAACTGCAGGACAGACGGCTAACCATTTTTTCTCGTAGAAACACAAAATGCATTCTCAAAAGTTGGTCCTAATGCGTTACCCATTGCGATTCCCTCTATTTGTTTGAAAAACTTCCCTGCAAACAAGAAAAAAGAATTCAGCATGGACGACGCTCAAGCAACGTCCTGAAAAATTTCCGATGATGGCCTATGATTTTATCTTCATATGTACGAAACAAAGAATTTAAACATAATTCTATAGCTTCACGAAGAGGAATATTTGTGAATAGGTTCTCAACTTCAAAAGACACCATTGTTAAATTTTGGGCATGTTCGATAGTTTTTAATTTCTTGCTAAACTCGAAATAGTTCTCAACAGTGAGTTCGTTAGTTGTCAAATGATTTAAAACACGCACCAAAAATTTTGCTAGCTTATAATTAGGAGTATTGACAGCTGAAAAAAATGGGTCGGAATTGAAACACTGTAGCAAAGTCTGGCTTGTGAATTTTGGGTAAGCCATAAAGGAAACCTCGACTCGATCTCGAAACATGATGTTTAGAATAGGTTTCAGCTGATAGTAGAGAATTGTCTTTTAGTTTACGTAGGATTTGTTAATACGATCTTCTAGCTTTAGGATGTATTTATTAATAGGGTCAAAAACTTCAATAAATTTAGAAGAATCAGATAGTATTTCTAAAAGACTCTTATGATATTGATTTTTATCTACTATTACCACCCCCCTACCCTTGTCTAGTTTACAAACGATCAGTTCATCATTGTTAGCAAGGGACTTCAGAGGCGGAAATCACCTCACCTAAAAATGGCCGAAAAAACTTTGTAGGCTTTGAAACCGTAAAAATGCTTGTGAGCCAGTGACTTCAACCTACCCAGGAACTCTACATAATTAGAGGAATTATTCTTTTTTGAAGTAAACGCAAGCTTCTCAAGAGATAAATCTTTTTTATAAAAGTCTATTTTAAACACCGGGATGCAGAACTCTAATCCGTAAGCTAAAAGTAATTTCGTAAGAGGTGCTAAGCTAAAAGAACTATAACTGAATACAACTTTTTCCGGATCACATGGACGAGTATCATTATGAATGCCCAGATTACCAAGTTTCTTCGTATGGGTTCTGCGTGAAGTATCTTCGAACTGCTTTGTAGAGATCCTCACGTGCCGCCGGAGCGCAAAGGCATCAAGCCCCAAAAACAGGCATCCAACACTGCGTTCTGGTTGGATGCCTGTTTGGATGCCTGTTAATTTCTGGTGCCTGTTTTAAATCATTTGACAACTTACGAATTCACTGTTGAGAACTCTTTCGAGTTTAGCAAGAAATTAAAAACTATCGAAAATGCCCAAAATTTAACAATGGTGTCTTTTGACTTTGAGAACCTATTCACAAATATTCCTCTTCGTGAAGCTATAGAATTATGTTTAAATTCTTTGTTTCGTACATATGAAGATAAAATCATAGGCCTTCATCGGAAATTTTTCGGGACGTTGCTTGAGCTTTTGGTGCTGAATTCTTTTTTCTTTTTTGCAGGGAAGTTTTTCAAACAAATAGAGGGAATCGCAATGGGTAACGCATTATGGCCAACTTTTGCGAATGTATTTTTGTGTTTCCACGAGAAAAAATGGTTAGCCGTTTAACCTGCAGTTTTCAAGCCTGTTTTTTACAGCCGGTATGACGATGAAACATTTTTACTTTTTAAGAGCTCTTCACATGCCGAAACTTTCCTGAATTATCTGAATGGGAAACACCCATCCATTAAATTTACAATGGAAATGGAAATCTGTAACAAATTATCGTTTCTTGATTGTCTGATCTCTAAGAATGGTGGTAGTTTTGTAACATCTGTCTATCGTAAGCCAACATTTACTGGTTTGGGTACTAGTTTTTTTAGTTTCTGTCATAAAATTTTCAAGGTAAACGGAATAAAGACTCTGTTAAATAGGGCTTATAATATAAGTTCATCGTTCAATGATATACATGCAGAATTTGATTTTTTACGAGATTTCTTCTATAATAATGGTTTTCCTACAGGAATCGTAAGCTCCCAAATTAAAAAAAATTTATCTGGAAAATATTCTCAGTCGAACATTGATGTCAGATCCGATAGTTTTCATTACTGCACTGCACCCTATTTTGGTTCCCCATCGGAAAAACTGGCCCGTGAATTAAAGTCTCTTTTTGATAGGTATTTTCCTACTATCAACCTGCGTGTAATTTTGATTAATAAGGCAAAAATAGGTTCTTTTTTTCGGCACAAGGAATCAATCCCTGGTCTAATGCGTTCTTGTGTCATTTATAAATATAGTTGCGTGCAGTGCATATCAGCGTACGTCGGGATGACGTCACGCAGTATTTACACAAGAATAGCAGAACACCGCGGTAGGAGCCACCGTACCAGGAACTTACTTGCACATCCTCCTCATTCAGCCGTACGCAACCATGCTGAACAGTGCAATATAGTAGTTCGTTAGGAAGATTTTAAAGTCATTGATAGCGCTCCCAATGAGTTTAACTTACGAATTTTTGAATCCCTTCATATTTTTAAGGAAAACCTTCCCTAAATAATATGCTTAGTTCTTATCCCCTTCAAATAGTAAATTCATAGTGTGTATTTTTTCGTAACTTTTTTGCTAGTTTTTAGGCATAGTTTGACATTTATTTATCTTTTTGTTGATACAATTGTGTTTGTTTTACTTGTTTGTATTGCTTGTATTCCTCGTAATGTTTGTACTTTTTGCACTTTTTTGAATTCTTTGTATTTTACAGAACTGAAGATGGAGCTGGACTCCGAAACGTTTCCGATTTTTTTTCTCAATTTGAGTAAATATGACTAGTTTTATTAGCATTTTCTTCGCTTTTATATTTCTATTTGAATGGGGCTAACTGTGTTAGGGTGTGCACCGATGGTGCACCAGCAATAACAGGGAAGAATGTTACATTTCACAAGAAAGTTTGGTCTGTATGCATTGAAAGAATATAAACCTTTACTCAATTTATGAAACATCGGAAGTTGCTAGGAACGAGAAAAATTAACGAAGAACTGTGTGCAGTGCTACAAGATTTAGGTAAAATAATTAATTACATCAAAACTCGTGCTCCTAATACTCGGCTCTTTACAAAAATGCGCAAAATGGGTTCAGATTTTCAATCCTTGCTGCTTCATATTGACGTTCGACATGAGGTTGGGCTTCAAGAAGACTGATCACTTTAAAAAATGAAGTCAGGTTATTTTTTTCAAGGCAACCACTCAGATTCGGTAGAACATTTCCAAAACAAAAATTGGCTTCCTAAACGTTATTGGTTATCAAATATTATTGATAAGCTTAAATATATCATTGGAATGCAAAATTACAAATATTCTTGCGTTAACTTCAAAAACTCAAGCTTCTCTGAAGAAAGTTAATGTTGTAGGTGCATGTAATAAGTAACTTACATGAGATACTTCCATGTCTGGGAAAATTCATCACGACGAAATTTTGAAATAACCAAACAATCATAACTAAGCACTTGGTAATCTTAAGGAAAAATTTAAAAAATGTAATTTCATCGAGAATCGGACGTGAGTCCATTTAATAAGATCCGAAATCCACTAGATGCTGAAGTCGAAAAAGTTTGCCATCTCACACTAAAATCACCGGAAGAATTTGCAGAACTTTCTTCTGATTCTTCTCTAAAGACTATGTGTGCTAAAATAAGTTTATATTTGTTTTGAATTGCCTCAAATTGGGATATCCAAACATGTCACCACTCGCTATGGATACTCTTCTACCTTTCGCGTTAAGATGTTTATGTGAAAGTGTTTTTTTCGGAATTAACTAATCTCAACACAAAACACTGATCGAGTCGAGGAAATGCTGAAATTGTTCCTAGATCAGCGCTGATAAGAATAGAGGCTAGATTTTTTTCTTTTTGTCTATGAGAAAATGCGGAAGCATCAACCGTTTTAACAACTGGTTTAAGCTTCTCATGGTTCCTTTTCTGAGATCAGAGTATGTAAAGCCCTCTCATGCTGGTGAAACCATGAACTATGATTTTGACGCACCGCGAGTGTACAAAGAAAGAAAAAAAGAAAAAGAGAAACAGTTCATTTCCAACACAGTATAAACATGAAATGTTGATACATTGGTTTTTAAAACATCTTAACATTAATATCCTTATCTGATGATAACACATTGGGATCGTAATACCCGTGTAAAATGTTGAAACAAAAAATGATTGACAGAAAAGTAAAACAAAAATGAGTTCCCTTCCTTTCCTAATCTGATTTTGACAGTGCAATTAAATATAAGTAACTAAGAGAACACAATCCTCGCGACGCTTATTTGAAAAACATTTTCATTAGTGCGCACATGTATTGAAATAAAAGCGCAAAACGCATTCAAATATCTTAGCATAGAGATCCTTAATTGCTATTCATACATGGTTGTCGTAATACCCATGAAAATTGTCGTAACAGGCTTTGGAGAAAAGCAAGAAAAAATGCGTTCCTCTTCGTTGCGGTAGTCAGATTTTGGTAATGCATTTAAATACAAGTGACTAAGAAAACATAATTCATGTGACGCATTGCTGAAAACCCTCTCGTTCGTGCTTACCCGTGTTGAAAATATGAGCATAAGAACATAGGAAGGTAGTGATACGAGGGTGAGGGATTGATGTTAGAAGTAAAATGAGCAGATTTGATTCATTTTGCGTATAGAACTATGAGGTCAACTATCGGGATTTGGGACAATTTTTCCCACTGACGCATCATACAGTATGCCAAGTGATGAGCTCGGAAAAAATATTATATTCACTATAACAAAACAGAAAATTGCCATGAAATTTCTTACTTGTTTCTTATTTCTTATTTCATTCATCCAGCATTTCTCCATTACTCATATATAAGCAATGATCATTTTTCATACATTCATCATAATGGTTCTGCGTTTTTAAACTCCATCATTTTACTCTTAAATTTAAAAATAAACGGTAAAATTGAAACTTTTGAAGTTAAATTCAGAACATTTGAAGCTCACATCAAAGATCCTAAACTTTATATTACATTTTCTGAAAATAAAATTAATATGTACAGATATTGAAGAATAATTTGAGAAGGTGTAATTGAAATATCTCAAAGTAGAATTGAATTTTTTGACTTTCATAATCGGAGAATCGAAGCTCAAATTACATCATGAAAAGGTTATGTTAAATAGTTTCTGTCATTTCATTTAACCGTGAGAAGTACTTAATATGATCTGATCTAACTTGCTATGATTAGGCTTAGACCTTATTTTCATGGTTTTCTTAAAGATGTCCAATATTTGAAAATTGTTAGCGTTATTATTGTTTTCACCGTTATATAGATGTGCTGTGATGCATTGTAATAATGATGTAGAGCACAGGTTTAATTTTTACCCGAACTGGACATTCACTCAGCGATGAAGCAGCACATCTAAGAATTATGAACGTAGATAATCTCATCTCTTCAATTTCTCTTATTATGCAGTCAGACTGGTTAAGATTGCCGAGTGCACGTTTAATTGCTTTAAGTTGAAGTTAGCACGCTGACTTAATTAACCGGACTCGATGCAGACCGAAGGAAACTTGTGTCGAGTGATACGGTCCTGCGTAATACTGTAGCACCAAATAATTTAAAAATCGAATGTCATCATTTGATCTCGAGCATCTTTATTCACTTTAATTTTGCGATCAGGCAAAAAATAATCTAAATTGAACGATTTCACACAACTTCATTGGGAAAGAAGCAGCGCATTGCAAAATATTCATTAATGCCCTTAATTTCTAATGAAAACAAATATATAGCGTAGGAGCTCAGCTAATGACAAGGTGAGAAAAAACGACGGAAGGATGGCGCTCAGATCATGAAAGGCTTTCTCCTCACCACGTCAGACACTGCTCTATTCTGTATGATGCTGATGGAATATTCTTAGAGATAATTGTCATGACGTCTGTTCCGCCAGAAGAACTCCGAAATATTTTCCACAGTAAAGATTATGTTCAAATGGGTGCGTTAAGATTCATCCCATGATTCAGGCATTTTCTTGCTTTTGCACTCAAATCTGCGGTGCTTGTTGGAGCAAAAAGTTGGCGGTCGGTACGCTTTCATGAATAGTCATCTCAAAAAACTGTAGCACATTTTGCATTACAACCTGCGAAGCGCTTTATAGGCTATGTAAGTCAATTCCATGATGAATCACTGTAGTTCAGTCTCGTCAGGATCACCCGATTAATTTTAGGAAAACGTTTCAATTCCCGATTTGCGAGACATTTATTTGCGTCAAGAAGTAGCTGCGACAGGGACAAAGAAATGAGATCTCGTCCCTCAGAAATAAGCACCCTGAAACTACGAGCCTTGTACAAAAATCCCATGGAATGATTTCAATTTTTGAATGAAATTAAACAAACATTATTTTCTCGGAAGCTTTACTAGCATAGATGTCTTCATTTATGATGAAGTTTTACAATAAACTGAATCGAAATACAAAATGAAGCCACAACAAATTGCCTATGAAATTTCCTATTATTCAAAACGAAGTACTTAATTTATTTTAAAACAGCGGCTAACGCAAGGGGAAAGGGACTTCAAACAACTGTGAAATCTTTTGATGGAAGCCGTTGGGTTCAGAGGGTCTTAGTGTTCCTATTTGCAAAATTGAAATACATGAGTAAGATCATTGATAATTGAAGCAAACATTTCGGCTCGTAGAAGTCCAAGAAAAAAACAAGCAACGCAAAGGAGCGACGAATTTAGTTCTTCAAATTTGTATTATTAAAGAAAAAACAATTAAGCTTATACACTAAAATTATTTTGCTCTTGGACTTAATTAAACTTTACTAAAATACTTGTACGTCGACTCAAAGAGAAGTGTGCAAATATTGATCCATCGGAGTCAAAATTCGAGCAAATATAAATCTGGAGCGAACGAAGAAATGAAACCATGAGATACCAAACGCAGTATTCACTCGAACTACAGCAAATGATTTTAAGTCTTTAGAATTCATTTTCTCTAAGCACTATGCCTTAATAATAGAAAAATCATTAATCTACTTCGTCAATCATTTAAAACGAAAAACATCAATCACCATGAGCGGTAACATCACCTTGCAAAATATTTAGAAGCCCACAAAAAGACATCACATTGGCTTAAAAATTACGTAACAATAGGCTTCTACCTTTTAATCTAATAGAATATTACTTGATGCACTTTCATCTTCTTTTCTAAGCCAAGAAAACACTCTTTAACATACGTCAATGATTATCTCTGTTGACACAGAGTAAGTAAATTAACCACGCATGGACTTTCCTTACCGCACCCGATAATAGGCCCTAAACTTGTTTTCTCCCCCAGTCTTGCCGTGAAAGAGGAGATTCATTTTATTCTTAACTGAGACGAATGTTTCTTTAGTGTTGTATCCGCAGTATGCTCGCTTGTAGCGAGAGTCAGTGTAATACTCGTCAGCGTTCATGTTCACCAACAGGTAGTCTTCTTTGCAGTCTTGAGGGGTATAAGTGCCTCGAACAGTTTGGATGTTGAATGACTCACGGGTGTCCAGCTGAATTTTTTTGTTTTCAGGCGCCTGCAGAAATCAATAAAAATCAATTAGCGGAACATCAAAACTTGAACCGTGAAATGCGGCATTTTAAAAACTGAAAAAGTACAAATTTAAGAGTAATGCTCACGTAATCTCAACAACCAAGACATTTGAAAATCCAAAGTAAACCAATCTAGGTGGATGATTGAAAAATCTCCATCTGAAAATGGCCAGGGAAAAAGGGGAGTCATTTAAGCAAATTCTTCACTAATCGGCCATGACTCGAAAACATCGAAGACACCAACGAACAGATTTTCCTGACGGTGTATTGAATCCAACATACTAACGTGCGTACCTGGAAAATGGCTACCATTTTAATTAAATAAAAAATGATGAAATAGAAAGCAAATCATCTTTTAATCGAATCTACACTACGGTTGATGTATCATTGTAGTTTCCGCTGAAAATATAAGGATGCATTCTTATTACGTTCTTGAAACTCGAGTTATAATATTGGGAATCTGATTAGAGGTAGCTCTATTTACCGCATGGGATTGACGGTCCAAAGCAAGGAAAAATATTCTCATGCTGACTAGGAGAGGTAACTGTGAGCTGTAAAATATTAATAGCAGAAACATATTTAAGAAGAAAAGCTCGTTCTTTCACGTTATATAAATCGTTATAAACGAAGTACTAATGAACATTTTGAAGAAGCACTGATGAATTGAAGTGCAAAGCATTACTTCGAACGCTTATCCGAAAACAAACATTTTGCTTTGTAAGTATTCTCGAACACGTTTTCAAGAGAAAAAGTTAACTGTTGGCACAATTTTAAGAAATTCAAAGACCAACGTTTAAGGAAGTGGAAGTTAAATTAAGATAAAATCCATGCAGATCAAGCATTCCTGAGAAATTTTCTTCTAAGTAGAGCAAATATTCGAAAATCTTTTACGAAGATTTGAAGATTTTGTGGTCTTGTGAGTAACGGCTCCAGCTAGATTCAGTTTTTCAAAATTATTGTGTATTTGGTAGGTGCAAACAAATTTCTAACACATCAATTCAATGTTAATACCAAACCTAAGACGTATGAATAATAAACAAAATTTTCAAGGATAGGTTTCTCAATTCTAAACGCTAATACGTGTTTCACAGAGTGATCTAACGAATCATTTGTTATAGTATCTATATTTGTAAAACTAATAATTATAACCGAGTAGTTAGTCAAAAAGGGCCTTTACTCCGCGTAAAACCCTCCACGTAATTTGCACCCCACGTAAGGTGGTGTACCCACTTATAAAAATCATGTGACGTTTGTGAAAAGTACAATTTGTAGAAAAAACAAACTTTCCTGATGAAAGACAACTTCTGCCTGGAAATTTTCCCCTTATTTTCGGATAGAAAAGAAAGACACAACTTTAGCGCCGAATGAGAAAAATTGTCAACAAAGCCGAAAAAGCGCTATACATGAGGTCTATTACGACCATTGCAAAGTAGTGCAAAAGTGTGCAAAAAATTCAGCTATTATATTCCAGTGGGATAAGGAGTTGATTCACAGTGTGTTAAATGGACTTACTGGCTAGTCCCTTACTGGAATAGCTCGATATATGTTGAAAGCCTAAGTTGGAAAAAATTAATAGACTGAGAGGTTGCTCTACACTTGAAATGAATTGACTTTACAGAATAACTTCTAAGACAGGTAGGTCCAAAAGCGTTGGCGTTCAGCTTACTTTAACCGATCGTAAACATACAGTTCGGTAGCAAATAGAAATTAAATCTTATATTAACTAAAAGAAAATTGCCTGCATTGAAAATAAGCTTCAGTGTTTATTTCAGCATGCCATTCCAGGAAAGTCCATTTTATTTTTCTGTCAGTACTACATGCACAGTATGAATGAAAAGAGGAATGTCAATTAAAGAAATATTTCAGCATAACTATTGTATTAACACTTAGACAAGGAGAATTTTACAACGAAGTGAGCACGAACACCGCTCACGCTGTATGGCGGTGGCTCACGAAAAGACGAGAGTATCTTCTAAACCTGCAATGAGCATAGGCTGCTCTCTTAACAAATTATAGTGCGTTGATTTTTGTTATAGTTCATTCCTGAGAAAGAACTCTACCTAACTGTCGTAGTATTATAGATTTTATTATTACCACCAAAATTAGATGCTTAAGTTTCCATGGTCAAGTAATGAAACTCAAGTGGTGAGGAATTTTCCAAGAATTTGCAGAACGCGTCTAAGAGGAATCACTCAAGAAAACATTTACTGTCAACTTGAACAGCTGCCTGGCAATGAATGCAATGAATTCCATACCAACGCAGAACGACGTATAAAGCCCTCCTCAACTGCCAAGTGTAGCTCATAGTAGTCTTCGAAGTGAAAAGATAAGCTAGAGTCTCAGTCGAATAATTCTTCCATTGCCCCTGTGGACACGAAAGAGGAACGCAAACAATGACCCACATTGTCGAATATATACCTTTTAAAAGGTACAGGGGATACTCACCGTCTATGAGACCAGTTCACGAATTTATTCCGGGCAAACAGCCAACCACCTGAGCTGACAAGTCATTCGAAAAAAAACAAAGGTGACTGGCAGCACCAGAAGCCCAGACTGTTTTCATGGGAAAAATGCTTTCATGAAAATGAGATTCTCAGGAAATAAACCGATAACAATTAGATATCTGAGATGTTAATCTGTTTCTGCTGTCGTGTAAATTTTTCCAAAACTCTCGAGAAACTGACCGAGTAGAGCATGGCTATTTTCATGCCTCCTGTTTTCCCAGTTATTTCTTTCCATAGTCTGACCTGGAGCACAGAGTATTAGATTTTTGACAAATGAAGAGTGCTCTCTTGAACCAGTAAATTCAGTAGATTTGTAGAAAGAGAATGGTCAGAAATTATTTACTCACGAATTGTGTGACGATTTCTGTAACCCAGAGTGTTCGTGAAAAAATAATCCTTAGTCCCTCGCTGGAGACTGAACAGTCTATAATTAACTGAAAATTGATCGGTGGGAGAACAATTCCTGAAGCTACCAGTGATATCGGAAGCACACTCACCACAAGCCACCACTCGCAGATAGTTTCAGCTTCGTATGCGGCGGGAAGTTCTACCACTCCACCATCGTCCTCATTCAGCTCGATGACCTGAAAAAACTCCATTGATATTACAACCAAGTGACACATAAACACAAAAAATAATGCTGTTTGAAAATTTGCATGATTATTCTTTTTATGATGTTTACACCGAACCATAAATCCATTTTAAATCTGTATTCTAGAAAGCACAAAAACATGATATAAAAATTCGATCAGAAACGTTTACTGCCAAAAAAAATATTGAACCTCGATGACACACTACTCTTGTTATACTTCTACCGCGTTAAAAAATTAAGCAATTCAGTTCTGTGGCAATTTCTTGAACATATGTAAGTGTACGTGGTACACCATCAAGTTCTATTGATCAAATCTGGGAAGAAAACGCAAATTTATTCATCGCGTTAATTTATTCCAATTGGCAGTGGCACACAAATATTGAATATCATAATATTAATCACATGGTCAAACATCACTAAAAAGTTGACAATTCTGACATTAACTTTTTTGGAACTCGAATATTCCTCAGAGATCTGTTTCCTCGGGAAAAAGTATGTCGAGATATGAATAGGCTCTTTCGCTGTCAGATATCTCTGTGTGAGCGTTGAAATAATATTCGCTAACGAGTCCTGAGCGACTCTGACCTTGTGGCAGTCTGATGTGAGCACTTCAATTTGTAGGTTGAACTTGCCCGAACCAAATAAGAAGGGCGAGAGCTTGATCGATACCAGAGAAGTGGGAATGATGTATTCTTGCCCTTTTTTCGTAAACCTGCAAAAAGAAGGGACAGTCACTCCTAGTCATAATATGAACATGACTTACTCGATCCGAATTAGCGTTATTAGTACCTGAAAATGAAGATGGTTAAACAGTGCGAGGGAAGTTTGCCACCTCTATATACCTTCCGTATTTCTTCTCTTGCCGTCTTCTTTTTCATTTTTCTAATATTTTTCCTCTCTTTCCGGCGGTGGAGCTTTCAGTCACCTCAGAAACTGATGCACCCTCCACCAGAAGTGGAAGGGCTTGCGTAGCCATGCCAATGTTTTTACTCTATGTTTAGGGGGCGAAACTTATATCTTATAGTCTAGCTATTTATAATTGTAGTTAATATTCGACACTCATTAATTATACTCGTAAAGTGCGCATCTTCAGAGTTCTGAATTTGCTGTAAATGGGCTCACAAAGCTGCACTGGCATCATCTTGTCGTCCCTCCTTACTTCTGTTCTAGTGGACTGTGTGTTTAATTAAATTGCCCGAGGTATTGGTCTGACCCCATTCAAAATCTCCCCATCACTTCAAATCACTGCAAAGTTGCGTCTGTTTCTTCGACTAGCCCAGTCTTCCTCGACCAGGGGTTTTCAACGGTAAGTTATTTCCCCAACTATTACATCCCGCGTCCCCTCCTGTTACTAGGACATGAGGATCAATTCGGTCCATCATTCAGATTGGACACTGACAGCAGAATTTTTTGTTGAACGTTGCACTAATTTTTTTGGCTATGAATTCGCTCCACAATTACCGTTGAGCGCTTTCTCTACTGCAGCGTAGCTGTCATGTAATCTCGTTTATTGATTCTGTTGTCATTAATTAATTAACGATTGAAAACTGGAATACTTTGTTGAGCTACTCGAACTGCGGGTTCTCAGCGGGACTGGGCACTTAGTGATCGAAGTAACATTAGACATTTTCGTGCTCGAGCCTGATCTTGATGGTCCGGCTACCGAACTGCTGATAAACACTAACTCTGCATTTGGAGTGGAATGTAAATCGAGTGATGATCGCTAAGAGATTGGTTAAATTTTAAAACCAAATTACTTTTCAGTTCCCTTGACATCTGTTATGCTCGACACACTAATAATAGGAGTATTACTCTGAATGACCTGATCACAGTCTACATGGTGTTCAAATTGACTAAGAAGAGTTGCAAAAAATCTTTTAGGACGCTTAAGTCTACCTATGCTTAGCAACTCATGAGTGAAGGTGACGTTTTTCCAAAGCATGCATAGCGTCACACTTGGTGGACGAGTACCAATAAAGCCCGTTGCATTAGAAAAAGACTGGAATGCAATCCTATGCATGAATTAGGCAAAGATCAGACTCCTCCTTTTCTTTCTTCTAGGATGAAATGCTGCTATTCTTCAACATCATAGGTTTTATTTTCTTTCAGATGAACCTTTCACAGATCGGTAAGAATTCAGTCATGACATGATCGTTAGAAAGATTTTTCTTACATTATACAAACACCAACGTAGTACTAATTTGAAACACATTTTGAAAAAAATTGTCTCGCCTGAGTGTTTTCAACTCTACCACAGAAAAACTGGAATTACAGTAAATAATATTTGTTGCGCCATTTAGACAGGATCGAAAGTGTCAAAGGTAGGAAGTGCTTCGAGCATATTCGACTTGTCACTTCGTTCAAAGGGGACAACTGACTGATATTTAATTTGTGGACCGATTGTTCTGAAATTTGCCCTCTATATGTAATTTTTAAAAAAGAACACATTTTACTCAATGTAACTTTTACGATTTTGGCCTTAGTTTTTGAGAAATAGGGAAACATTTATTTTAAATCTTTAAATTTTCTCGGACATTTCAAAAGAATAGAGGTTTATGAGTTTCTATGCTAAAACAAAAACAAGACAGTTTAAAATCTTTGTGCCATTTCTAACAAAGTTATAGAACCAGATTTTCATTTCCTTTTTGGTTTTCTTGTGACATGGGATGCAAAAATTCAGGATTTTTTACCTCCTCCCTTCCCTTTAGCCCGTAGTTCTAGTGCCCATAGCCCCATAAAATTTTGGAGCTCAATAGCCCACTACCTAAGGACCCTTTTACAGCAAAAATTGGATAACTTGTGATAACTTTGACCACATCTCTTAGCCGTCCCCCTGAAGCTCAACTCATCACGATGAATAACCAATCAAACGCACCTCTTAATTCCAACGAAATACATCGACAACACCTATTGAGCATCTTCGATATCATTCCATCTTGCTGGTCCGATCTCATTCCAGCCTTATCTTCGATTCATAGTAAAATGCTTCAAGTTCACCAGAAGACACTTGAAAATTTTTTAGGAAGATTATTTCAGAAATCTTTAAAAAGTTCCTCAAAAATTATTAACACATTTGCCTTTTTTCTTATCCTTAGCGAGATATGATTGAATAATTCTGCAGCTGGTAAACGAAACCAATATTATTTTTCTTTCAGACCCACACAATATGCCGGAGTTTTAAGCACCAAATCAATGCAATATAAAGATTTATTCTTCACATTCATCACACTCAGATGAGACACAGAACCAGTCACCCGTAAAATATTGAGTACAATTTTTGACGCGCATTTCATGGGTAAATTGGGAAGGTAATCATAATTTTTGAATCTCCACCCATCAAATACTTCAATCACTGCAGCTTAACAATAACTTTGGCGAAAAAATTTCTCTGGAGTAAATACTCCTGTTGATGAGTTGAATTACTATCGGAAAAGGATGGTTTAACTCAAATACTATTTCGCAATAAATTTGCAATTGTCATAAATCAAAATCATCACACATGTTGCTACTGTTTTTAAAACTTTGTATTTAACACGTTGATTACGTTCGCGCGTTCGCTACCCTCCGTTAGATTAGGTTCTGATAACCAAAAGTGGACAACCGACTGTACTGCCCGATTACATTCTTATCTTTTCTATAAAGTTTGAAAAAATATAACTGCTCGATTATATTTCACCCCGTACGTGAAAATCTATTTTAAGAGAGAAGTGAAATTATTGAAATCTTATTCACATATAGAGATACGTGAATGAGCAATTTACCGAGAGGTACACATACATGAACCTTAGAACTATCTGTAAGCACCATTTTATCATCTGCATATAATAAATTCGTTGATCGCAATGCACCTGCTAAAACAGATTTCATTTTTAAACAATTATCCAGAATGAGTTTTGAATTTGAGTCTTAATAGAATTTTTAATAACTCCCAAAATATCGGATAGATTTTCACTGACAAAGCTTTTTGTGCAATTCGATAGATTTCTACCTCGGTGGTTGCCGTGAGTTTGTGTAGATTCGTTGGCTCTTCACGGTAAACTCTTCATTAGGTCTCCAAAAGAAAAATGAACGAAGGTAATAGGTCAGGTGATCAGGCTTGCCAAATTTCGAGGTCAATTTCCCGAAAACTACTCGCATAAAATGCCCATAACAATATTCTTCTAGAATAAAAATATTAAGAATAACAACAACATAACAACATTCTTCTAGAATATTGTTATTAATCTTTGTGCCATTAGACTCCTAATTAGACATAACAATATTCTTCTCGAATATTGTATTCAAAGAGTAATTAAAATAAAACTAATATTTCTTAGGATTTTGTCGGTGATTTGTTTTCAAAATTCAAATGATATTATGGGAGGAATTAGAGATTCTTTTAGGACCCGTATTTAAAAATCTCCCTGTAATTTTCCTTGAGAGATAATCGTGAATGTTGATATGTTCTCACGTACCTTATTATTAACGTATTGGAAAAATGTTCATAGACGTCATTTTTTAATGATATCCTATTTGGATGGCTAGTATATGTGCTTAACATTTTACCTTTTCAACACTAATTTTAACTTAAAAAACTCAGTTTCACGAAAGCTCATCAACCTGCGTTTTGCTCACACTGATAAATTTAACGTTCACAAAGCACGAAGTAAAACCTACTAATCACTAAAATTTTGTAAATAACGAATAACGTCTGTGATTGCCTGTACTCTGTGTAAAAGTGAGCGTTCCGTCAAATCTGTCGAATAAATGCATCGAATCAGCTTATCAGTGCACACAGGTATAACAAATTGTTCCTTGGCAACACTCAAAGAATGAAAAAGAGCAAGGCAGCTGATATTTTTCCTATATACAACAGATTAGAAAGTCAGTTGTTAGCTGTACTTCAGCGTCCAAAATTACAGTATTTACATCAGTACTAAAGTCGTATTGAACAGAACTCAAACGGTTGAAAATTTCAGGCGGATGAATCAATGAAATATTTTTTAATTGCTAAATTGACTTTGCGAAGTAATGAGAAATAACGACACTAGTAGCGGTAATTTTTTTTATCGACAAACCACTTACACGCTATATCATTAAATTCCATAGCAAAGTATTAACTGGGCAGCGTTCACATGAACGATTTCTCCTTGACTGTGATTACATCGCAAAAATGAGCTGTATCCGAGGACTGAATTTCACACGTTATATATTTTGATATTCTTACCTCGACATTACTAGTGCATGCGCAGAAAAGAAAAAACACAAAGCAGAGGGATGTGTAAAAAACAAACATTGTTTGTTAATGGAAAAGTTTGTGGCAAAAAGAGACGATGTGTTTAATATCCTTCAAGGTTTGCGACACTTACCATTGCATGTATATCCTTGGTAAACATATTTCACTAGTTAAGGAAGAAATAGGGCTTAAATTCTAGTTGGGTATTCCGATACAACCAAATATGAGAACGAAATAAGGAGAAATCCTGAAGCAGCATCAGAATTCAACTCTTATCTAAACAACGCCGTGAGCTTGGAGCTCCACAAAACACAGTCATGAAAATATGGCTTAAATTCCGAAAGTGCTTATCTTGATAGAGCCAAGGGTTCAGTCCAAAATAATGAAACTGATCTCGTGAATTAAGGACTGAGGAATGGATGATTGACATATAAAATGAATTTTTTATTTACATTGATTTTCTTTACTACCAGCAAATTACAAGGTTTATTATTCGGAAAGTAACGTCGTGGCTAAAAAATATTGAGATTGATGATAGTCGATCCCGTTGTAACAACATTGATGCTTCATTCCTATACTGATATGTGTCCGTAAACAGTGCCTAAGAGATCAGTGAACGCTATTAGTTTGAAATGAAACAAAAAACATCATAAGACTTGTTATCTAAAAGCCACGTTATTCACCTGTGTTTGTCAACATTCTTCAATAAACTCATTGCATCAAAATCAAACCAGTCTCTCAACTTACAAACAAAGCTTAGAAAATTCAAATAGTTTACTCTGAAAACTAACAAAACATTTCAAGAGTCTATTTTTTTATACAAACATAAAACTGCTCAAGCTCAAACGAGACGTCATAGAGTGATTATGAATAATTTTTACCCGCTTTAGACAATCTGGACTAGAACAAAAAAAATATATTTTTTGAGTGCCTGTGTCACCAAATACATTTATACAAGGTTTCATAGAATAACGTTCTTTCAGACCTAATTTTACGATCGATTTTAAAAATCATGAGAAGAAAATTACCTGTATGAATTAGAACCGAAGGTGTAATCAAGCCACACCGAATCCCAGAAGCAAATCTCTGTGGTTAGGGCCTTGACTCTCAGGTAGCTGGGGACGTCCTGTGGAAAGACATGTGACATTGAATGAATAGAGATTTGATTTTTCATGGACCTTTTGTTTTGTAACCTTTTTATACCCTTTTCCACAACTTCTCATTTTCTTTGTTTTTATTTATGAGATTTACTGTCCATCAGTAGTAGAAAAAAAGGACAGCAACAAGAAACCCTAAAAGTTTTCAAACATAATCAGTAGCTCAATTCGTGCAGCCTGAGAATTGGTTGACACAGCATGAATGCGAATTTTGATTTCATAGGGACGTTAACTACCCATTATTTCTTTCACGGAATATGCGAACTTTCGATTTATTAATTGAACGAATTTATCTAATGCATAAATTACAAGTATACTTGAACTTCTAGTTGATCCGTGTATCTTTTCACTTCCAATTGCACACGTTCCTGAAATTAATTTTTAGATTAATTTTTGGTCCAAATGTAAATTTCCATTATTGCTTTACTGAAATAAGGTCAAGGTCATCGTCATCAACGTGAGATCGAAGGAAAACTGTACGACGTGAAATGTGTTGATCATACAAATTAGGTGGTGAAAACAATCATCATAAGAGGAGAAAATTGGGGCTTTCTCGTGTGCAAAAATGTTGTTTTCAGGTATATTCGCAAAATTTTCCTCCCTATGTTTAAACCCTAATTTATCAAGGAACATTGTTCTCCGAAGTTTTCACAGTTTATTCAGCAGACCAGGAGATCAAAAGTTTTATTCGAAGTGCCCGCCCTCAGCCATGAGGCAGCTGCTAAACGCTTCCGATAAATTGAACACGGCACGGCCTTTTGTGTCTTTCTTTAAGACTTTGACGCTGTTATGGCTTTGCACAAAGTTTGGCCTCAATTTGTGTCCTAAAATTAGTCATGCAACAATTAGTATTCAGGTCAGACAAGTTGAAAGGCCAAAAGTTTTTCTCGGAGAATCGCACGCCGGATATCTTGAGTGAGTAAACTGCTTTGCTCACCGTGGGGGTGGAAGCTGAATCCTTTTGGAACATGAACTTCTTATTTAAAGCCTTGGTTTCAACCATGGAAAAATTTGCAGTTTGATTCGGCGAGCACTTTCGGTTGTCGGCGATGGAATGGGTTACGACGATACTCTCACGCGAAACCACTCAAAACATTACGACGCAAGCTGGTACCTTCGTTGTCTTCGTGGGTTGAACGCCAGTGTTCGAGAGGCAATCTAGCGATTGGTACGTCTATAACAATTCCCTAATCGATTGGAAAAATTTTTCCATTGAAAATGGTTGATCTTCAAACAGCTCAAAATTTTCTTGCACCTCTCCAAACTAATTTCTTTCATCTTATCAGTTAAAGGATTCTTTCAAATTTGTGTATATGAAGATAGGCCAAGGTTTTATTTCGATATGGGATTCGTGGTAATTCTAACAAGCCTGTTTTTAGTCTATGTCGAAAAGGAAACAGTGAGATTGGCCTTGACACTTCTTTTAAAGCTGGCTAGATTCTAAATTGAACAAATGATATATTTTTGTCATGTGGGGGTTTTACAATCTTAGTCAGATTCATGAAAATACATGCAAACGTAAGCTGCCTGCTTAAAATTAAGACACGGCAAAAATTTTCTGATAAAGGCTGGACTTCGGTACATGCATGCACTTGATGGTATATGTATATATACGTGTATAAATATATATATGCATTTATATATCTATATATATGGGTATGTACGTATATGTATGTATGTACACCTAATAATTGATCGATAAAAATTGTAGTTGTATTGTGATGAGCGTTGAGCTGTTTTGAAAATGAGAAATTTGCTCCATGATAACCTTTCAAATGAACGAGCTTGCTTTTCTCGTTTTCAATACGAAGGTTTCATTGAGAAACTAATAATTATGAACTATGAGTAACGAGCAAAAATTTACATGGTTCTGTTTTTCCTCTGTAATTCTTCGTCAGACTTTTGTGCCCACAGAACACTGCATGAGTGCGTGAACTGACCGTTTTTAATTTAAAGTTGCAGTGCTGGAAGCAGTTGTACTTGTTCGGATAGCTTGGGCTCTTGAAAAGGTACGTGTTTAGTGCGTTCTCTTCATCCAGCATGCAGCTCCCAGATGTAGTTTCATTATAAAGCTTCAATCTGTAGGAGGCAATAGGTCAGTCAGGGTTAAAATGTGCTCCAAACTTGAGTAAGGTGATGTATTCATTCGGACGCTTATGGTGATGTATGTCATTTCTTCGTGTTTTTAGAGTAGAATGGATACATATGAGCTTACATATTACTAACATCAATATCACTTCCTGAGCAGTGGTATTTAAAAATGCAAACCTGTTCCTGCTTTCTTAACTATGCATGTACCTGTAACTGTCTTCTGCATTTAATGCTGTGACAGTAAACCTGACACTTTTCACCGTTTCTCGTATCCGCTGAATTAAATCTCCTCACGAGTTAGCAAAAGTATTCCCTAATCGTGGAAAATTACGCCCTAGAAACACTGTTAAAAGGCACCAATTAAAATATTTTACGATTAATTGTTTACAATATATGTCTCTCTAGAAGAGAAATAAACATGAGACGGAGTTTTTAGCGAATGCGGGATGGAAAAAAATGCAAGCATTCGTTTCAAACTAGGGGATGAGTGGAGCCCTTCTCACAGAAGAACTATCTGTATTTCGAAGAATTATTTCTTTTCAAAAGGAATAATTTTCCACTTATCGTACGCTAGGAAGTCCTTAAAACGATGAGAATCGTACGACAATATTTACTTACTTAAATTACAGGCCAATTTGATTGTCTTCGCGCAATAGGAGAGAAATTACTTCGATGAAAATATAAGCTTTTCTGAAATTTGAACTAGTTTGGAGAGGAGGATCTCACTCATCCTCTCCGTAATAATTTTTTTTCTTGCAAGAGGCAAGTCAAAAATTTCCTGAGCCATATAACTGGAACGTAGGCATCTGCGGTCAATAGATTAGAAATGTTACCTTCATATCAATTATTCTATCTAAACCAGGTTAGTTGGATAATTTTGAGTATTTAGAAAGAAGAAACCCCTTTAGCCTTATGTCAAATAAAATTGAAAATAGTGTCCCCTCAAATTTGACGAAATTTCTATATTCTTACTCTAGTGTTTTTAAATCTTTTTCTCATTATCTGGACCAATTTGAAACCAATTTGTGGTTGGGAGAGTTACTTTCTTTGCTTCGTAATGGGTCAGAAGAGGGAGGACGTGTCACGTGATTGGCTCATGTGACCGTCTACTTTCAATATTCGACAATTATCGGTGCCATCAACGTATAAAGTAGAAATCCGCATAACAAGTTTCTGTGAATGCATCCAGCAGATCATCTTTAGAGCCATGGCCACTATTCTTACTGTTGTGGCGAAAGTAAAACGTCGGAGACAGGTTCTTTAAATGAACGCGGCACATATGAGCTAAATTGTCCCTATGAAAAGTATTATCAATTACCTTGACTTGATTTCTAGAACCATGATTTTATAGTAGAAAAAGTATTTCAGAGCCATTCGAAGTACAATTAAAAAATACTAAAACATGATTAACATTTTTTAATTATCTATTTTAATAAATTACGTAGCAAGTCTACGAGAAAAATACCGTTACATTTCTCATAAAAATCTCTGTAAATAAAATCAAAGTTTATTCAGAACTTAAATGTTTCCGAAATCCTTAAAACGATGAGAACTGTGAGATAAGCACACTTCTCCAGAATACCAATGCGGTATTGGAATCGCACTTCTTCTGAAATCAAGTCAAAATGTCCCGCATAATCGGCAATCATTTTTAGAAATGAATAACGTTTTCTATAAAGAAATTAACAAAGTACATCAGCAAAAACGATTCAAAACAATTTAACTCAAGTTCTTACCTGAACTCAAATTTTTACCAAGATTGCTTTCTGAAGAGAGAAAATTTTCCAGGGAGGGGACATTCGATTTAAACGAGGCATAACTTTTGTAGAAGTCAGTTATTTGTAGAATAATCGCAATCTGTATGGTAGAATAAAACACATCGATAGATCTCCCATACTAGCAGCAACCACAAGACAAAGATATCTGCAAATAACATTAAAAGTAAAAGTGTTCGCATGGTCGTAAGAGACACATCGAAGAGTCTGATTTCCATCTGCATAATAAATCATGAACAAATTCATCGATCATCAAGATAGCCATGTTCATGGGCAATAATTTTGCCAAACTTAGTAGGCCTATGAAATTGCCAGTTCCTAATTAAAATTTTATCGTTTTGAGAGTTTTCAAGAGACGTTAAAATTCATTTAAACTTTCTTGGAACGCGAAAAATCGATTTGTCTAAAAAATGTTGGAATAAAATTTCAAAACTTGGACTAAAAAAAGTTACGCTCACAATAAATTTGTTCAACAAACGACTAATTGCGCAAGGACAAGTGTTAAGTAGCAGAAAATATACGGTTGTGTGGTGAGAATATTTACCCTCATTAGATTCGACGTTTGTTTACTGTTGGTAGTCTAACATACACAAAATTCGGAAATATATAATTCTTATTGGTTACGCTCAAATGTGAAACCAAACGTTATAGGTTTTAAGTAATGGATTCACATAACACAAAAAATGCATGATTCAGGACAAAAGAACTCAAGCAATCAATTAAACATTTGATGTATAACTGCCACGCCTAGGCTCTCTTTATTAATGCTAGGAGACGGTTTCCATACCTCGGAATTTGTCGTTCGTAAGTTTGCGACAGAGCATTCGCCCCTTTTTCAACATTATCCAAATTGTGAATGATTTTGCTGACATTTACCCATAATCTGAGTCTTTAGTGCTCGTTAAAGACTTTCAAACGAGTTTATGGCTGGTGATTGGCATGGCAAATGGAGAAAATTTATTTTTGAGTTTATTCAACCAATCCCGGTTTAATATGCCATGTGCTTGGTGTTGCTGTCCTGTTGAAACGGCCACTTGTGATTTTTGAACGAACGTTTTTCTCGCGGGATGAGATTATTTGCTACACGTGGCACAATCCACCTTTCCTTCAATGATGCAGAGTGATTACACCATCATTTCATTCACAGTTGACATGACATTTTAAATTCATGGACTATCCATTCAACCCTCCAAACATTGCAGCACGTGAAATCAATTCAACTTGAAATTAATGATCTCAAAAAAAGAGGAAAGATTAGGCTGCAGTTTCTTTTAACATCAGTCTATTCCCAACTGGAAGTATAACAACATTGAATTTCGAGCTGGTTTCAATTGTTAAATGTAAAGAGATTCTGGAATATGAAGGTCCTTTCTTATTTGAACAGAAACTGAAAGTTGAAAAAATCAGATTTGCTTACTATAACATTACACTGCATTGCATGATCCCTAATGGTTCAAAATGATGGCTTAGCTAAAACTCTACCAAAAATCTTGTTCTAAAACCATACTGCATGGGTGCAACCAACAGAGCTGGACCCGCACAGCGGGCAACAATACTTTTAGATTATTCAAGAGCACAGATAAGTAGGCAGACGGTCTTTAAATCTATTTATAGAATCCAATAGTACACCTGTTTGTCAATACTGCAATTGTAAGATGTAAGTTATAAGCCTAAATAAGCAATTGAAAAATTTCTCCACCAGTTTTGAAACGTCACTGCATGGCTAGCTTCTCAGACTGTGCACCATGAAAGAGCAGGTTACTGTAGAATTTATTTTTCTTCACAGTTGTCTCAGAGTAGATCGGGATATGTTTTTGTCTAAAAATAGCCTTAACATTTTAGAGATTAGATTTCTTGGAAACCATTGTTACTTGAAAAAATTTGTAGAAAACTAAATTCACCATGCATACAACGGTAGGTTGAACTCATATGAAATGCACGATGTAAGAAGGTTTTAACGCTATTGAATTTAAATCTAAATGAACAAAAACTAAAAAAAGCTAGCGCCTTAGCCCGTAAAGGTATTTTTCCTATAAAAGAAGTTACGAATCTTTGATTTTTTTATTCACGGAACAGTCTAGAAAGGCAGGCTTATGATTAGTCTCACATGCCAATGTAAATCTCAAATTAACGTGCTTTGAATTGATGTCGTCCAAGAATTTCCTTGCATGGCACTCCTCACGATATTTTACAAAAGTGTCGTCAACATACTTCCAGTAAAAAATTAGCTTAAACTCTAGTGGACACTCTGAAAACCAGTTCACTTCATGATGCCATGTACAGATATTTACGAAATTCGTTCCTAATGCGAGACCCATTCTTAGCCTTCTGTTTGCCGATAAATTTACCCTGAAACATAAAAACTGAATTCAGCACAGACATTTCATGAAAGGTTTTAAAATTATTCTTAGTCGAACCTAACACAACTTGACTAGGCTGATACAGATACCCTAAGCAAATTAGGTTAAACTTAAATGTACACCTTTAATGCGCTGATGATTGGATGCCCTATCCCTACATGACCGAATAAGGCGAATTCGTCGGTAATTTCAAAATAGGATGTATAGGCTATAAATAAAGTTGTTTAGACGTACACAGCTAAGGACGAACTCGTCTGGTATAGAGTTCAACGAAGAAGCAAGTGGTGCCACCTATACGTCACAGAAAAAATCAGTGTGGAGCTAATTGTCATAAGCGAAGGTGGTGTCACAGAAAGGCTGCCATCTTCTCCAATCACTAAGCCATGGAGGAACATACAGGTAAAGTGGAACTACATTAAAATTACCGTGGCAACTTAGATACTGGAACTTCATGCTAAAAGGAAGAAATATGGTTCTCAGCTAAAAATTTGTTGGCAACGGCTATTGTAAGTATGGAGACGAATTCGTCCTTGACAGAGTTCAATCTCTGTAAACAGCACTGGACGAAATAGTCCTTTCTCTCACACAGTAGGCAAATACAATAAATCCAAAATTTGAATGGAACAAAAAATGAGTTTTACTGTAGTTCTTGTACTGATAGATCGCAATTTTAATTAATGGCATACACCAGCATGTTTTAGCTCAAATTTGTCTTCTGTAGCTGTTTGTGGTGCCTGTGTACTAAAAGTTTTTATTCTTTTCGCTGTTGTCCAATTCTATTTTTTATCTAGAAAACGCTGTCAAAGTATTTGTACAAACTTTCATAATACAATGACCATAGGATGTAACTAATGCATTTTCTAATAGAAAATTTGTATTGGAGTGTGGTATATATATTTACATGTATTTTACTTTATGAGCTAAGTAATTTACATACGTGGGTATTGCAAAAACACTCTGCTGAATTTGCTTCAGGCATGCCTGAAACTCATTGTTCATGATGAAATACACTTCCAGCCAATAAAAATATATCTAAAAATATGAAACATAGATATGTCTATGTATTATAATGTATTATATAAAGTGTATTTTTTCGTTCTTTTGGATTATTTTCACATTTTTAGGGCCTGAACTTCAGAATATTTTACGATGCCTCCCTCGATTTACAGATACTTCACATGTCATCTGGATTAGCTGATTGCAAAATGTTGATTTTTGAAATTTAGAGTAAACATGCAAATTATTTACATGGTGAGTGCATAATTTTTATATTCCTTTCCAAAAACGGCATAACCTTCAATCCATAATTAACTTTGAATTAGTATGAAATATATTTGTCCTTTTTTCTTTCAGAGATGTCAACTGCATTGTTTCATGGTGGGAGAAATTCAAGGTTAAGGGCTAGAGGACAAGCAACAGCCTTGCCTGTGGACACGTTGGATAGTAATGACGAAATGGAAATATCTGATCTTTCTGATGATTACTTAGTACAAGACCCAGACTTTCGCCCAACAAGTCTAGATGGTAAGAATAAACATTTCAGGGTCTACTTTAGTATGAAGTGAAACACAATTTGAGGTTCATGTTTTTCATGGAAATAACCATGTTTCAGTTTAGCTTCCTGACAGACTTTTCATAGGATATTTTTAGTAGATGTTTGCTCCCCAGGATTGTGTCACTGAAAATCAGGCAATTATTTTGACTGATAGTGTTCTGTTTTGCAGACATGCCCATTGACAGAGTCGATGCTGAAAATCTGGAAGATGCATCCATGGATGAAACTGAATGTGTTCTAGAAATTGATGCACCAGTTGAAGAAATTGAGCCTACTTCTACGAGCAGAAGAGGGAGAGCTACCACAAGAAACTCCTCACAACCGCAATGGGTGAAAAGTAGCGAGTTAGACGAGACAAAGTTTCCTAGTTTTGAACAGAGTTATGAATTAGATGCGACTTTGAAACAACCAATTGAATATTTTAAATTTTTTCACTGAAAAAAAATTTCAACTATTTGTTGACCAGAGCAACTTGTTTTCAACGTAAAAGAACGTCAATAGGCCACTAAATGTAACTGCTCACATATTTGAACAAAGGCTTACCCTAACCATTCACTCATATGTATCTCTGCTTAAATTCGAAAGTAAACTGCTTTGCCAAGTTCCATGGAGAATATGTTGTGTTATGAGTAGTGAAAGGTAGAAAGGAATTCAGTTTATTTGATGATAGCTGAAGGGTCATTCTTTTTTTATTCTACTCAAGAGTAATATCACAAAGTGCCATATTACTACCAAAATGTTTTTTTCAATGGTTGGGTATTCACTAGATATGTTGTGCTACTATGCACATGACTAAAAATAGTTCAAAATGTATGAAAACTTTATTATTTTCCTTCTATTGATGACTTTTTTCTTCATATCGTATATACTGATTTTGATAATAATATTATTATTTTGAATTAAAAATTCCTATTTTACTACTGTAAAACATTTTACATTCTTCTTTTTCCTTATAGGGTAAATAAATATGAAAAAAAAAATTCTAATGTAAATTCATGTGAGGATATGGACGAATTCGTCCTATGTTAATTTCATATGCTGCAAGCCTGTAATGACGAATCAGTCCACCATTTGTAAAATTTACAATAAACATTTTTTTCAGAAATCTTTTGTAGTTACTATCCCTGCGATGCTACAATAACTCAAAAATGAACTCAAAAATTTAAAAACCACCTGCATCCATACCCCGGTCATGTAGGGCTATAGGTGTCACTGAACTTATTCGGGCCCACAAGAAGTGATACTCAAATATCTTGATTGTACTAGACTTGAGAAACAATCTACATTCGTATCACTCGTGGTAAAAAAATTGTATTGTTTTGATAGTAAATTGTGTTGTCTAAAGGTAACGTTTCATAACAGCCACACCAGAGCTTGGATTCGAATTTAGTCGAAAATCAGCAGAGATTTTTTCAAGAAAAATTGTACCACAGGGAAAGACAAAAATCAAAGGTTTAGAAAATTACTAAAAGACAGCGGGCCTTATTCATTTGGATTTGCAACAGTGCGATTATTTGTTGTATCAATCATTTATCCGATTTATCCGTCTGTCATTTCTTAGTAACCAACTACGATCTACTATTTAAATTCCCAAGTGTCGAAATAGAGACGTGTCGAGGAAATATCAAAGTTTTACCCAGAAATTGGATCATTGCAAATAATCGGACGTAACTGGGGAGGTACTTGTCGTAGTGGCTGTGTTATAATAATTAATCTGTTCTGCTCCCCTAATAAAACGAATCGGTATTGTATATCCTTAAAAAAAGCAGATGACGCTTTGCCTGTTGGATTTATGAACGAAACATGTCTATATCTTCTGTGTATCATGTATAAAGTCATCTAACTTTGAGAAGTTTTACATAATCCTTCAGCGGAAATGAAAAGCAAAAAGCCCGTAACATTGCCTGTGCTTTGAAACTTTTGAGGGAACTTCATCATTATACACGATCGAAGTTGATACGACTCCTTTACATACGTGTTATTTTTCGGATAATTATAATTGATCTGAGTTCCTCTGCACTGTCCATTCGTTGAAGAAATGATGTAATTTTGAAAAAGTGGTTAGCCTTATACGCAAACTAGATCTGAGTGCATAGACAATTTCGTCATTGCATTTTGTGCTTTTTCTTTCATGCCTGGCACAGAGTTTTCACTTACATGTCTTCGACGTGCGATATGCTGATATTAAAGCCTTTGTAGCTGCTGACTTGGCCGCGTGAAGCGTAGTCGTGGCTTTTGTATTCAAGCACCATAACATTCCCGTAACTGTAAAATTCTCTGCCGCTGGATATCTCTGTGCCGCAAAATCTGGTGGAAAGTTATAGATGTTTAGGTTATGCATCCATTTGAATTCTACGAATTCCACTTAAGCTGATGGAACATGACAATTATAATTCTATTCTATATGTACTATTATTATTCTTCCATTATTTCAATTGATGTCTTGTGCTGATGCACCTGTTGATTCGATGCAACGGAGTCACATGAAAACCCTAGCTTTTGAAAGAATTTATAAGAAGATATTGGGAGAAGATACGCCTACGGGAGTGAACAGAAAAGAGATAAATTAATTTACCTATACATACATCATGCGCACCTTGAAAAGGTTGAGTTGATCAATTGAGAAAAAATATATTTTTATCAAAGAAAACCACTTGAATCAGTTATTCCCCTCGTATGATATTTTAGAAAAAATTATCCCTCAGATCTAATGCAATGGACGGGTTAAAATGACAGTCCTTGTGGCCAAGAAAAGCTTATAACTTTGGAATATTCTACGTCGACTTTTTTCCGAAGTATCCTCTTTTTAAATCTAAAATAGTTACAACGTCAACCGACAATGCTACATGAAGCTTCTCTGGCCCTCATTTTACGTGAGTGATTCAGTTTTCATGTTTTCTTATCAGGACAAACTCACGAACAATTTACCAGAATTTTGCGACACGTGTAAAAGAAAAGAGGTAGCGATGCCTACACCAAATGTTCTTCCACAAAAGGGCGGTACTGGAGTAATGTCTCTCTAATATGTACGATATAACTTTGAAAATAAGAATTGAATGATATATATTTTTCTAAAGAAGCCCAAATAAAACTAATTACTTGTTTTCTTGCGAATATCACATCGCAAAACTGCAGCTAAGAAGGAGGGCGTGACCGAGTGATGACAGCTGCAGAGTTTTATGGTACCAGGAGGTAAGAATTCAACTGCGGTCTATGGAACACGAATTAAAATACCTTATTTTCATTTTGAGCTAGGTATTCATTCGTGAGGTAATTATCCGACCAAATCAAGCACCAGCTTAATACTCATCGTTCAGCCTAAATTCAAGAAAATCAAACCAAACTCCGAAAATTCAGTCACGAATAACGGTTTCCTTTCTTTGAACCAATTTCCATCGAACAAAAGGACTGCAAGATCCGCCAATAGAGACGTACCTACATCATAATGGCTCTAAAAATTTCAGCCCAGAAGGCTATTTCAATCCTGAAACGAACATTTGAACCACAAATAACTGCAAAATATCAACGGGAAAAAATATATACAAATCAAGCTATGAATTTCTTCTCGTTCAATATTGCAAGATCTGGAATCAGCTGCCTGGAAATTTCGTAATTGCTGGAGCACAGAATGCGTTTAAACATGACCAGTGCTAGACAGAAAACCACGAAGTAATCCAAGGTGCTGAATCGAGGCTTTGTAGGAATTCCAGCATTATAAAGCGAAAAACTCTTTCGATACGTTACATTTTTTAGTCCTGAAAAGTCTCACAGAATACACAATTAAAGATCTACATTGTTTACTATCGCAATCTTTGAGCTCAATGTTTGCCTATAGGAATTTACTGGTGCTCTAAAGTTATGTGTGTAATTGCACTTATTCACACCATCAAACCCGGCAACATTTAAGCAATTGTTAAAAAATGTTTCCTTAAATCTATTACATTAATTACATTAACTTTGAGTGTTTTTGACTTAAAGTGCTTAGAGTGCTTCGAAGTGCTTGCTGCATAAGTGCGAAATTTTGCCTTAGCAAAATAAAGAACACCTTGCGTAAGTTCATAGCTTAAAATGTTCCAAATTGTAAACTTTTAATTTTTTAACTTGAAAAATGAATTGTGAAATGACAATTTGTAACTTTTGGAAATGTTGTGGCTCAGTTATTTTACCTTTTAGTAAATTTACAATTCTCTAGAACGCCTTGCAGATAAGTTTTGTGACAAATAAATGAAGCTGCGTCTGCTCTCAGCAAGAAATTCTGCGAATTGCCCAATTCACGTGGCAAACTCGAGGATGAAGGCGCTAGGAATATTTCTGAACTTATTACTCCAAGTTCAAATTCGTTGACAGTCCTATGGCTAGTACCACTTCTATTTTTAAAATAATTTTGGCACAGCTTCGTCAATAAAATAAGAGTGTAGACATTCTACTTGAACGAGAATTTAAAAACGTATCAGGTACGTCTATTTACGTACAACTGTGTATCAAGTTTAAAGTAAAACTAAATAAAGAACCACTAAAAACGATACGCAATTTGGTAGATGATCCTAAAATGACTGTAGAACAAGCTTCTAAGGTCCCATTAAATGTGTACACGCGTGAAAGAAGGGTATGACTCACGTAGAAGGATGATCGTCGTTCTCTGAGGAGTAGATGGCAAGGAAATCCTCTTCACACACCCCGTCGGAATATCTCGGCAGCATGTCGAAGTCTTCGATAACAATTTTCACTTTGTTGCCTCTAGGAGCCACAAGCTTTTTGACGAATGTTGTCCCTGGTGATTTCAAGAAAATTTCTTTCAATCAGCTTGAGTGATTTAATTATTGATACTGCTATTCAGAACTCACCTATGGTGCAAACCCGCACAAAAATGTGTTCTGCTGACTAGTGACTTTAATAACCGTCCGGAAACTGAAATATGCGGTTTTGTTAGTCTCGTAGAAAAACAATTAAGTTGTATGAATGAAGTAAGTAAGGTTAAACAGTGAAAAATGCAATCCAAATTTCTTGTTACCTTGAGTCTACATGTTCCCAAACTTTAACCTATCGTAAATAAGCATTAGTCTAACCACTGGTACATATGGTCACTTAGTCTTCAATTTGATTTAAAAATTTAAAAGAAAAAAAGAATTAACAAAACTTTACAGAAAACTGCAATTTTGAAGGCTCGCGTCACAGTAGTCTACATGTGGTTACGTGTGTTTAAACATAGAACTATTAAGACCATCATAATGCGGGGACAAAATATAATCTTAAACTTTTCAGGCGCAGAGCTGATGATACATCCGGAATCATCTTTCTCTAGGTACAGATATGAAGAGCCCACGTTAAAATAAACATATTTAATGTCAAACGTTACGGTAATTATAGATTCTATCATCAGGATGGAAAAAACATAGGAAATGCACGTACAGAAGTACATGAGACAATGAAGCCAGGAATAAGAAATACGAGGAATTTGTTTTTTCAATTCTTGGTTTCATCATCACAGGTGTCGCCCCTATTATGCGACTTGCTTTTATTTCTGTTATTATATGACTCATTAATATCAAATGAATAATTATATCACGAAATTGGTCAGCTCACCATGTTGTAATGGCTGAATGTCTACATGAATTCTTCATATTCCTGATGCCCAGTCGGTATATAAATTCACCTATGCTCGGTTATGCGTGAAACGCGGTAGTTTCACACTCAAAAATTAATAAGACACTGACAACATTGGTACTTTTTTGAAATGATACAAGCGACACAGCTTTGCAAAGGAAAGGGTGTCATATCTGATTAATTTGCCAAGAAAGCTGTTAATGTGCAAAAATCCAAAGTAGATTTTTATGTGGATGAGACTTCGGTGATAGAAGGTTGAGGTACTCTGGTGATGTGACGAATTAGAATGGCTTTCTTTTATACCCAGATGCATTCTCAGAAACCGTTTGCACTGAAGTAATATAGCGTATTTCAAATGAACGATTTTAGCATTTGACATCTTACAACTGGCCAAATCTCAAACGACTTAGAATGCATTAATTCGCAAATTGAAACCTTGTTTAAATGAGAGAGACTCTCCTGTTCTTCAACATTTTAGGTTTATTATTTCCTCAAGCTGGACCACAGCTATTGTTTTTATCACAATGACTGGAATCTATAAAACGCTTTTGGATAACGCTTAATCGGATTTTATATATTAATGCACAACAACCACAACAAAAAAAAACATTGTTTTTTCTTTACTAGAATATTCATTACTTCGTTGTATACGCTTTCTCGAACAAAAATAAGTAATCTCTCTTCAATATGAGTTTTCGTAATGACTACTTGGCTTCGTGCATGTTTTGGGGCCACTCGAGTGACAGTGCACTTCTTGCCCCACGCTTCATTTTGAACTGGCTGCGTCGACTCCACCCATCATACCTCAGTGTTTGATCCCGCATTTGTTGGTCACAGCAGAATGAATTATAGTTCTTCGCTAGCATCCCAACTTTCCAGACATGGCTCCTCGCAATTTCTGCCTTTTTCTGAAGCATAATTCGCAAATTGAGTTGGGCTAAACTAGTGTTGAGTGTCTAAGCGATTTAGAATGTTCGTAAAAAAATTTCAGAAGAGGTCTTCCAGAAGTGTTTCTAAGGGGATGATAAACTCAACTCGGTCAGATGAGCAATATACTTCCGCTACTCAAAAATGGGATGGTTTTTAGACAGACCTCAAGGAAGTAAACTTTAAATAAAGGCTATTACACTTTCATACGTTACATTTCAATTATAAGCCGATGAAGTATGTAACTGATGTTAGACCAATAACGACACGCGTTGTTACCACTCTTACCTCAGCTAGGTTCATAGATTCCAGGACCTGATAGATTTCTCACCAGTCTAAGTTTCCCGACGAGAAAGCACTGAAACTTTAATTGCTACAGCCTGAAATTATCCAATTTACCAGTAGTAATTTTAACTCAAGCATTTTCAAGCACGCGTAAGTAATTACCGTTCTGAATAGCTTTGGGGTAGTCCGGTGTAGTTATTTGAGCGGGGATTTCCGTTGTTTTAATAGTTTCGGTGTCCGGCGATATTTGCAGGAAAAGATTTTCTGTAAAAAACAACAATGGATGATTTTTCGATTCGAAAATATCAGATGAAGGTAACAATTTCAAAACATCGGAAGAATACTCTCAACACTTCACTACAGAAATTTTTCTGTTCAATTTTTAGAATAACATAGATCGTACCGTATGCTACTTTTTTGGACACAACGTCTACATGTTTTGGAAGTACTGAACAATTTGGTCAGTGATGTGTTCTCATTGACGCTGTGAGATTTGTCGTAAATGTGATTCGAAGAGATTCATAAATTCTACAAGAAGCATAGGGGCGAA
The DNA here is from genome assembly GCA_030386875.1 of Morinoia aosen. Lineage (NCBI taxonomy): Eukaryota > Metazoa > Arthropoda > Malacostraca > Amphipoda > Talitridae > Morinoia > Morinoia aosen. Next base: position 4,159,686 of record CM059568.1, on the reverse strand, counting down.
ACATGAATTTTCTTGAAATATGTAGATGTAAAGTTACATTACTCGGTTAGCATTAATTAACTCCGGCTCAAATCGAAAATGATCAATACGAAATCCTCACCGAAGTGAGTCGTAAGGCTTGAGTTCAATATCATCGAAAACTTATCAAATGATGCACCCATCGAGCAAATTTGATTGAAGTCATTTCAAAGTAATAAGAACTCATATATTTCTAGGGAGAGAGAGTGGTCTTAATGAGTTCGAGACTGTTGAGTTGTGTTGTGATGTGGAAGGAAGAGTCTGCGAGACCGATGTAGGTAAAATGAAGATACGGCGGAAATCATGGATGTTTGTAAGCAAGTATGGCTCACGAAATGAGCCAGTGAAGAAGAGAAGGATAAATTTTGGGTCGACTTGACAATTTTTGTGTGTGAAGGTAGTAGATCTTGAAAACATGGTTCAATAAATGGGACCGTTTCGGCTTAACAAACCCTTATCAACAGCAGCGAAACGTGCTACAGGGAACATAGAAAATTCAAGAAGGAATTTCTCTCTGTTCCTTCCATCACGACTTGCTGCTGGTGATATATGGCGTGAGCTAAAACTGAAACATTCAGATTTATTTAACTATTTATGTAGGACTTAATATTTTTATAGTCATTTTCATTTCACTTTCGTGTTAGTAGGCGTAGAATGAATGCGTGTGTACGTTGCAGTTTTAAGCGATCTGAATGCATCAGAGGGAAGTATGTTGGAAGAGTAGAGGGAAAGTTAGAAGAACCTGGGTTAAATGGAAGTATGAAAAGCTGTTAGATGTGCTTGTAGCAGATGAAATGAACGATGGGAATGCACGAATAAATGGTTCGAGAAAGATGATCGGTGTAGTGTAAGTATTTGTGGGATCGAGCAGTTGAAGGGAGAGTGGGCGACAGTACGTCGATGGATTATGTTGCAGTGAGTTGGAGGATGATTGTCGTCGGTTGTTAGATGTACTGAGAGAAGTACCAGGCGGCATGCATGACTACTATATCTGTTTGATGTAAGAGTTAGAGCTGGAGAAAGATGGAAGAGAGGCAAGAAAGAAACTTGTTTTGATAATAGAGAAAGTGCGGGAGCTAAATGACGTAAGAAAAAATAGCGAGTGAGACGAGATTGAAAGAATATTAAGAAAGGGTGAATCAGGATATGTGGTCAAATGTTGAAAGCGAATAAATTGTTTTTATTCTGTAAGGAAAGATTGCTGCTTGACGCCCGGTGGAGGGCACCTCATAAGCGGAAAGGGTGTAAATGGTGGGATGTGGAAGCGAATATTACAATCACGAAGAAGAAAATAGAAAAAAGAATGGCTGCAAAATAATGAGGGCAGAGCCCCGCATGAAAGTATCCAGGAAAAAAGGCTGAAAATTTGAAACGAATAAAGCGGAAGTTTGTTGAAGATTGTAGATAGATTTATAAAAAATTCAAAAATTGTTTGCAGACGAAGTGAAAAAGATTCAGAAGGAGCGAGAAAACGAAAAAGTAAAAAATGTCAATTATGTGATGTCTGAATTAATGAGCGGTAGTCAAAATTAGATGAGCAGAATATTTTGTACAATTGTTGAAAGTAAATGAAGGTCGTAAGAATCAGATTTGGAGAAATGGTGACGAGAGTAGAATTGAATAAATTACTTTGCATTTCCAAGTCATCCATGAAAGTCTGAGCTCGAGTCGATGGTACCCGACCATAAAATAACGACAGAAAGAGCAGTCGGTTTACTATGATGGCTTATTTACGCTCGGGGTGATGGTTGAACCACAATGAAACAGCAATTCTGCTCCACATAAATTTCTGCTTCCGAAAAACGTAAGGTGGCGTTCGCAATAACCTATTGCCAGTGCTGCCTGAAGTTGGGAGACGTGTGAGTGATTGGCGGGCTTGTGCGGTGATTGGGTTTGTGTATTGTTGTAAGCATGGCGCCGATGTATGAAATAAAGAGACAGGTGTGAATGATGTAATTCAAAAGTTACAAATCTGTTGAGTTTGGTTAGTAAAGTGAATGACAGAGTTCTAGCGAATCATACAAAAAACAAATCGCAATGGAAATGGGAGAGGACCAGACCGAGTTACGGTAGAGAAGAGGATGTATTAGCTCAGATATTTACAATGCAAGTGTGTTAAAGCATCAAAGGAATGCAAAATGTGTTTTGCACGTTCATGGGACCTAATTAAGAAGGGTTATGACTAAAATCGGAAAGCGTTGTTGGAAGTGTTAGGAGTGTGTGGCTGAAATACAGGCTGATATATGAGTTCGTATGCCGATAGTATAGCAGAATTTGTGCTTGAATACGAAATAGAGTTAGTGGTTCGAATAGCGGGTAAGTTTTCGTCCACTGTGCACAATGGTCCTGGGGTTATTTAATATGTATAGGTATAGAGTAAAGCGTGAGGTGAAAGCAAGACTGTTACGAAGAGAGCTGGACCTGTTGGATGCAATGAGCGAGGTCTTCATATCTGATTCAGCTACTCTATGCTGACGGTGCAGCATTAGTATAGCGGGGTTGGAGGTGACCTGATGATCACCATTAGTAGCGGGGTCGGAGAAAAAATTCTGTAAGCTGTTGGAGGAGCTTGAAAGGGTATGTGACAGAAGGGAACTCAAGGTGAATGAAAATTAGAGTAAAGATCTAAGGTATTCGAAAGATGGAGTTTTGGGAGGGATGAATGTAACTCTGAATGCAAAGGTGCTAAAGAACGTGACTTTTTCAGGTACTCGAGAGCGCGTGTGGCTGCGAACGGTGAAATAGATGAGGAAGAGAAAATTGGGGTAAGTAGAAAGTATCAAACATGCCGAGGTTTGGGAGCAATAGTAAGAGTTAAAAGCTTTGGTGTCAATGCGAAGATAAGGTTAAATGCAAGGGTAAAGTAGTTGTCGAGCAGATAGTGTTGTGTGGGTCCGAGACTTGGGACATAGAGGCGGCTGATAAAAGACTTGACAATGCTCCAGATGGAGGGATAGGAGGCGCGCTGCAGAAGCAAAGCAATGTTGTGAGACAGGCAAAGGATTGAGGAAGGAGAAATCGTTGAAACTGAAAATTAACCAATAATTTTTTGGAAGTAAAGTAGAGTTTATCATAGTTAGCTGCTTACTGAGATCAATTTCGACGCATTTGTGTTTACAAAGCGGTTATCCAGAGAACTCCTGAGACAGATTGGTGTATTACGTTTGCTCACATGTTGAAGGTGTTGAGGAAGCTGTAGCGCATATTCAAGTTTCAAATGGTCAAAATAATCTGTATATATTAATGAAATGTACTTGGATTTTGAAAATGAAATATTATTCTCCCTAGCGACCGTAAGATCTTCACTATTACTAATTTTTAATCATTAAATGTTAAAATGCTTAGACTTAGTCAGCCCTATTGTGTAACCATGAGCCCGTCTGAGAAATGCGACACGTATGTGAAATAATTTGACCTGCTAAGTAAGTCATGACTGTACACTTATGTGTGTTGTATAAGTCCATGACTCACATAAGCGTCACAACGCATAGACTGATGATGTATATTGACCCACTTTTGTGTGTATCGATTTGGTTACAAGTTGATACACAAACGTGTGTTAGTTTTGTGACAAATTTTTCCTAAGTGACCTCACGTTGTGACACTCGAATAATTCAAGTAAAACATGCAATTATTACCATCTAATGAATTTCATGTATTTTTATGAGAGAAAATTTAATTTTCAAGTTTCCTATCGAACGAACGATAGAACAATATCATATAAACGGAGTATAACATTTCATTATTTGCAATTTTTGGTCCAATTGTTGTCAGACGTGAAACTTTAGACAGTAAGATTCGGTGACGCTTAAACTAAAAGTAATAAGTAAAGCAAGATGTGTTTAAGTTTATCCCAAAAATGTAAATCTCAGACTTCAAGTCTACAGAACTTCTAAATAAGGGTAGAGTATTTTACGTTTAGCTTCTTGAGTATTCACCAGGAAAACCTTGAAGTGTGAAAGTGTTACTCATTGGAATACTCTACATTTACTCACCATAATAGCTCACATCGTACGTCTCACAGTTGGTACCGGAGATTCCGTCCGGGCAAATGCAGTCACATTTTGGTCCAACGAAGCCGCCGCGCTTGCACGTGACATCTGTGCAATTCTCTGCTCACGAATTTGTGAGGGAGTAAATTATGGCAAATGTAGAAAATAATATGAAACTTGAATCTAACTTTGAATGAACGTTATTAAACTCAACTAGAAACCAATTCTCACCATCGGACGCTTTAAAATATTTCCTCTGATGTATCACGCAATGATATTTACATCTAGACCACAGGTGAAATTTATTTGAACGAAGAGATTTAAATGAAGCTACAATTTTTTACGTATTCATTTAAATATCTAGCAAACTTTGTACGGACTCTGTGGACTTACATGTGTTAATCTGCTGTGCTTATGACCCAGCTGAGAGAATAGAAAGTGTCAGTAGATTACAGGCATTTCCTCATAGCGTGCTGCAAACCATTAGGGAGCTCGTATTCGGAACAAATTGCGCATCGGAAATATGCGCATCAACGTAAAAGTGGAAACGCTCTTTAGTGCTAGAATATTCAAATGATTCCAAATTTCTATTATCGAGCGAATACAAGAGCGAATTAAAATGTTAAAGCTATTTTTCTCCATAAGGAGAAATTCCACAATCCCTTCACTTTTACATTACCGAACGAACAGAAACAGTATGTTTTAATAATTAATATTATGCCATTAATTAATTATTTGTAAAACTGGGAGTATTCATTTAATCACAAACACTCTTAATTGTCACCTTATATGTCAATTTTGATAACTTTTGGCTGCTTCTCATCTCATCCGAATATCTACTTTAGTATCTGAAATACAAGTTTTAGAAATATTCGTGGTCAACACCCCTAGAAAATTTTTCAATTTCTGAGAAGTTAAGAGTTAGCGTTGAACCAAAAGTAATTATTCATAAAGAACATTCAATCAAAAAGTGGAACTTAAAACCTGATGTAACAGTTGAAAGGTTAAGCTTAATTTCAGTGGAAAATAGATTTTCTCGTTCTTTGTTTACAAATATTTTGTACTAATGGAGTAGTTTACGGGATTTCGAAGTCAGTTCACGAACCTTACTGCCGTATTTGAGGAAAAGAAAACTATATTCACATAGTAAGTTGCCAATAAACTGATCACAAATATGCTATTGATCTTTTATATCTACACAACAGCGGTTCCTGTTCACAATTCAAAACACGATTTTTTGCTTCCTGCTGTTGGCAATTTACTTTCCCACCATTGAATAAAATAACTCTCACCAAAAAAATTCTGACGTGATGAAATTCTTGAGGACTCCTCTTCATTTTACTGGTAATTGTTTGATTTAGATAATAGGGAAAGGTGTATTGAGAACATTTTGACGCAAGCTATTCACAAATAGGAAACTTCTATGCATTGAGGCTTTCGTTTTAACTTTTGTAACATAAGTCATCATAATTGCTTAGCATTAAAAGGACTTCTGGAGCCAGGGTATTTTTCAAAATTTACTTCAAAAATTTCCCTTAATCTTGGCCGTAAAAATGTGAAAACTCTTTTGGTCCCTATCTATCGACTCTTCGAGAGATGATCAAGGTTTTGACATGGAGCACCTAACCATCTCTTGCGAGCAGTATTCCTAAAAAATTTGGTTACGGCTTTCCACAGCCGTAACTGAAGTTTAGACCATTGACTTATAGCGAAAACCCTGCAGCGTTTATTTTTTCTCTCCGTTGAGTAGAATTTCTACGTGCTCACATTTTCGCAAATCCCTTCCGATCTACAAATGAGCTTGTGAACTTCTCCATGAGCTTGCAATTTGTGTGCTGATGATTGCAATTATGATTTCTATCGTCTGTTTTATGCTCACAAAGTTATTATATTTAACTCTCAATAAAACGAAAGTGAATTACATTTTTACCGTCCTACCAAAGTAAAACTAATAACCTTCAACTCACTACACCTGATTCAGGAATTTCAAAATACTAACCGACAGTAATAATTCAACGTGGATAATACAAAAAACATGTTCATGTATTCATTTTCTGCCTGTTTTTTACTAACTTGAATAACTCTTATATGAACACAATCAACAAACATTTTGGGGTGCCAGATACGTAATACTCTCACAGATATTTTCTATGTTACACAGTTCATTCATTTTAAGTATTTTCCGCCATCTGCCTACATTTTTCTTTCAGTAATTGATCATAAATTTTAAACCCTGCTAGTATCAAGGCTGTTAAGATGTTATTACTAACTAACGTACACGGAGTGTCAAAAATGGTGGGATTCGATAATTTTTAAATAAACATTCCCGATGTGGATGAAAAACAATATATCCATCATTAGAACTCGCGATTAAAAATATTATTTTAGTCTACTGGTGAAACTCGTATCACAAGTACGATCATTAAGCATCTTTTTGAGCGTGAGAGACAGAGAGACGGATCAGCCGGCCAACAAAGAATGCAACTGTGTACTGTTATATGTTACTAGTCTAATCCCCTTTATTCGAAATAAGAAAGAAAGCAAGATGAAAGAAAGGCCGTGAGAAATATCAAAAACGATCTCACGAGAGTTGATGAGGCCGAGGGCACACGGCCCGTCAATAATCTAACCTAATAATACCCGTTGTGTATTTATTTTTATATTTGTTTATATATTTGTTTGGTGTCCGCTTCTTGAGAAGCATAGGATGTCTGAGTGTGCGGTACCATAAATACCGAATATCTTAGTGTAGCATTGAAAGATGACCTTTATGTGCATTGATTTGTTTGACATTTTATTAGGATAGGTTCGGATAGGGTAGACTTGTTTAGGTTAGGATAGGAGACGTTAAAGATATGTTAGGTTAGCATAGGTTAGGTAATGTTGACAGAATTTTTCACGCTTAACGAGCTTAACGATGACATTGTCCGTGGAATTTCCACGGGGCTTAAAAACACCCTTGCTTTATTTATTTAGAGTCCGCTTCTTCCATTCCTCTGTCACGCTCATATGGATAGTTTTAACGACCATATCTGTGATCCGAGTTTCAACTGTGCACAAGTACAAGAATATTCTTTATCACGGGTACTGTAAGGATGGATGTGTTTGTTTGTCGTCCACATGTGGAAAATTTGTTCAAAAAGGTATTAAATCCCGTCATTTTTGACGGGCCGTGCACACTAGTGTATAATAATGTTCGACAAATCACATGACACCTGTTCCTATTTCCTAAGAATTCACCTGATATTCATCCGAACGATCGATGCTTATAGAAAAGACGGAAAGAGAGTTTGACACATGCAGAGTGTGTCGGGGAGATAAGAGGTGAAACGGAAAAAGGATATGCATTCCTACTCGAATATGATGTTTTAATACACTGAATATTGTGGAGTTGATGAAGCTTGTATCACAGGTACGCTCATCTCACACTTTCGGCTGGCTTCGAACAGACAAGAAGACACCCCTATTATTATAGTATAGATTATCCAAGAAGTTTTTTGAAAAAATTGTTGTTTCTCTTTCCTTGCATTAAACAGCATTTTCTTGAACAATAGATTTAATTTTCATTGCCCCACTATTTTTTGCTAGTAATAAATAGAAATGAGCAGATGCTAGAGTTTTTACATCATTTTCATGGTATGATAAAGTTCAAATATAAATTCATTATTGGGAATGTTGTCGACAGGAGATATATATATATATATATATATATATATATATATATATATATACAAATTATGCATATTATTAAAGTCAGGATGCCTAAGTCTATTCCTTTCCAAAAACTGCGAAAGGAGCAGTGATTCATGTGCAGGAACGTTATCATCCTACATCAAGAGCGTTTTACACCCGGATCAGGCTGCTCATTTTATCGCGATAAAATATTTTTCCAGCAAATTAACAATTATTTACATAATTTTTCAACACCCCTTCCTTTCCAGACTCCCTATTAGCTGTTTTACTTTCAAAGCTTCCATAAACTCCGTTCTCGAAGACTTCGTTGTTTCTATTGCCGAAATTCATTGCATCGCCCTTCTGTTTTTCACCCCATCAGGTTCATCCGATGTCTAAAATCGGTTGTTGAAGAAACCAAGTAACTCCTCTAAATCCTGCTTAACATTTAAAAAAGAACAACAACATCTTCTGTTGTATAAAGGAAGGTAATAATATCTACTATTATAAATAGTAACTTGTGATAGTACTATACATGTAAGTAACATATCGGAAGCTATGGTCATAGTCACTTTTCAGGTTGTCGTGATTGCTTTAGAACGTCAAAAGTTGCACTATTTTGACAGTGTTGAAGTAAACTATTCCATATAACACTCTATTTAAAGGCCAATAATTTTCATTGGTATAAAAATCACAACACATTTCAGAATCATGGAGAGTTAACAATTGTTAATTACGAACAAATTTTATGATGAGTAGAAGATCCTGAGATCACATGTTTTTTGTAAGTAATTCTTGTAAAAAACTCGGCTAGGTTGTACATTGTGTTCAAAATTCTCAATTTTCTGTTATGTAGGTAGTGGAAATACTACCTTCCCCAACAACTTTTGGCTTCCACTGACGTCCAGCAACGGCCTCTTATCGCTTCCTTTTCCAAAAATGTAACCCTTTTTATAGTCTGAGAAATTGTATTCCAATGAAAAGCACTTTAGGACATTACGTAACCATATTTACACTGACGGTAGTGTATTCTCCTTGAAATTCTTTTATGTAAAGATTGATTTTACTTCACCTCTTCATCTTGAGTAATATTTCGTCGGTTCCTTGAAGATGTTATGACATCAGCTTCGGTGTCAAATAATACGATGCTGGGCTATTTGACAGAATAAAATAGATGAAATATGGCACGGTGATTTAATTCATAACATAAGAACTATAGCTCGGCATATTTTTTTCAAAATTTAGCACTAGGATGATTTTCACAGTGCCTAATACGAAAACAGTACTCTACCAACTTACCATTTTTTTTACCAAATTCCAAATGTTTTAGTTAACCAGCCCTGGCTGAGAATACGGGTGTGCATTCTGAAACTTCACTAGTGACAAGCTAAATATTGGTTATCTAGGGCCAAGTGACTTGTGAGGGCTGTAATTAACCTCAATTCCATGCTATTTCATGACTACAAAATTTTTACTAGCGTCATCATTACCAATTATTATCATGAGAGTAGTAACCGCTCTAGTGGAAAAATACCTAAGTGAATTACTAAACTCAATTTGAAGAATAAACAATGAACCAATGATTTGAAATGATAAAGTTTCTAAAAAACTTAGAACATCCAAGCCTAATCAAAGTTATCCTCCGACTGCATTTTTACATCAAAACCTTTTGAGATGAGTATCATTTCCCAATACTGTGAAATAGGTCCATCCCAGTTAAGCATCTTTATTTTTGAGCGTACTTCAGGAAGTATCATCATCGAAAATATATTCTAGCTTATGGTTCTTATCGTAGTGAACTGTAACTTTGAGCATCGAAATAATGTAAACATGTACAGGCTATTTCGGGTCCTGTAGCTCTCATTGAGTCTTCTATGGCAGCAGCTTTATTAACATTACTTATGTAAATAACTTACTTCAATGGCTATACATATATTCATTTTTTTAGAACCCTTATTAGCATTTCCAAAAAAAGGTCATCAAGAAGAAGATGATATTTTATGATGAAAAATAACAGCTGCTGAATATTAGAGTGACATTTTAACCAAGCGTAAAGCATCATGGTCTATTACTAATGATTGAGAGAAATTGATTGATTGTAAGCTAGTTTCATTCTCCCTTACCAGAACAAAGATGGTCAAAGATAGCAAGGATGACGGCACCATTTAAAATGGAGTAAAGGGAAGGCAAAATGCGTGTGTGTTGCCGCATGGGATCCCCTACGCAATAAACAGCAACTTGAGAAGGAAGGTTAGGAAACATGATAAAAGATGAAGAAGAGAGTCAAAAGTGCTGCACAATTGGACACCAATGAACCAGATAGAAAGTGGTCCCTGACAAAAAAAAACACTTTATCTTTATAGAAAAGGCCTACCTAACTCGCAGCTACGGACCTTACATTTTCTCCTGGAAGTGTTAATTCCCATAGATACAATGGTTGTATCCACCTGAGGAGAGGAAGTATAGTTACTTACCTGCGCACTTGTACGCGGTGTTGATCTGTTTCAGATCATAGAATGAAAGCTTCCTGCTTCCCATGAGTGGCAGCATGCTAAGGTCTTTTGGCAACAGCGTGGGCGCGTCGTACTTGGAGAAGTGCTGGTTGGGAAAACGGTATCTACTTTTAGTACATTTTCTATCAATTACGTAAGGCTATATTTCCAATATCTTTATAAACAAACTTGAAGCAAAACATCTCCTCTTCACTCAGGCGTACTTCGAGTGGAAAACGAATTCATGTGAAGATGCGAAATTGCAAGGCAAAAATTTGGTAATAGTTCACAGAGTTCGCAAAGACCAGTAGCAGATTCAGTTCTTGAACTGTACAATGTTTATAGGAAAATTCGTTAATGTTTCAGCTGTGAACACGCTTTTTAAATTTAGTAGATGCATAGCTAATTGATCTTTTATAACTGTACATGACGCAGAATCCATTGAATTTTTTAAGTAAATAAAGTAAACGTGTAGAATATGTTTTACTCACAAATGATCAAGAAAATTTCTTCAAAAAGGCAACAACTTATACGAGGGAAAGTTGAACCTTGAGCGCTCGAATTGTTCCCTTGCTACATTTTAGGTGATTTGCTAATAGAAAGGGAAACTTTGGTTGAAATATCTTTAAAAACGAGAAATGTTTGCACAAATGTTAACTTGGAAGTTCTCGCTCCAGGAAATGTTAACATAAGAAGATGATATTGAAGGAGACTTGGGAATGTTAATTATGAAATAGAAATAAATCAGACGATTGAGCAAGTGAATCATAATGAGACCTACTACACAAAATAGTTAAGGCAATGTAAAAAAAATCTAAATGCAGCCAGGTACTGCAATTAACGTATCCAGAATTTTTTGATGTTTTCATTTTAAATTCGCTGATTTATTTTCAATACAATTGACATTTTTCCTTTCAATTCCTCAATAATTTTACTCGTGTGTTTAATTATTTGAAGTACGGGAAATTTATAAAAAAATAATTAGTTAATCAGAACGTTAATTGACGGAATGAAAAATGTCTGAGAACCTTTTGACTACCCCTGGTACACTAGCTGTCTTCAAAGTATACTCGTTACTTGAATTAAGAATTATAATTTTCGATGAGAGATAGCTGTTTCCTGACGTGAAGATTACAAGTGAATATCTCCCTAGATAATTTAAGACCCTTTCTTATCGACCCATCTCGCATAAAACATTATAATGAAATTTTTCATTTCCGTCTTGTGTACTCACTCTCAATTGTATGGAATTGAAGGAATATTTTTTCATTTCCGTCTTGTGTACTCACTCTCAATTGTATGGAATTGAAGGAATATTTTTTCATTTGCGTGTTCATAACATCTAAGTACTGAACTTTGCTCCAGGTGTAATTTTCTGCCGATTTCAAACTCGAATTTGAAATGAACTTCATTCTACACCCTCATGATCATATACGATTCTTCAGTGCATCCAACTATTTAAAAAATCCGTGGTCAACACAAGTTCAAAGTGTAGCACACTGCTGGGAGAGGGAATGTTGAAAACAAATCCAATACACAAACATGTTTTGGAACAGGCTGTGATTCACGCTCTCACATTTTACGAAAGGTATCAACGTGAAATCGCTGGTAAAAAATATAAATGCATGGAAAAATATATTGTTATTTTCACAGATTCGGGCTACCAAGGGTACGAATGTTAAACTTGAAAATGAAAAACGTTATTTAGTCTATCTCTATTTACCCTAGGTCCGAAGTGCATGATGGACGCGTAGTCGTACGGGTCATCGTCGTTGGTCGTTGCGAGGAGGAAGTCATTTTCTTTGCCTTTTTTCACGTTCTGAAGCAGAACTCGAACATGTTCGTCTCTGTCCGAGCGCGAATGTTCGTTGTAGAATCCTAGAGCGTGTCCGATGTAGTAGACAGCTTGACCGAGCTTTTAACAAACAAAATGACCATAATAAAGATTTGTTAAATGCACGAGATTGCACGATAAATAGCATACTCTGTAAATATAGTTTAATAAGTTGACCATTATAAAGACTTGTTAACTGTTACGAAACATATCGTCTCAAAAATTTAGGTAAAACAGTTTATAAGGTACTTGTTCTTTATCAGCAATCTGTGATTTATTAACCTGATTTTCATTTATAATTGACATATAATGTAGTTGGATAAGTAGGTTTAGATTAGGTGAAATAAATAGTTTACTTTGACCTTAATTTGGATGATCAACTATTTTGTTTTGTGTCCCTCAGGGCTTAATTAGTTTGACGGAAAAATGAGTGTACAAGTCAACTTCACAGCAAACCATTCATTAAACCTAGCCCGAGGAAACATATGCAACTATATTGGCAATCAAGTACTGAAATGAAATTTGGAAATTAAATTGCTTGATAAAGCCTTCAGGTAACAAATTAGAACGCTGAAAACTGAGACCCGTATAGTGAACTGTAGAAAAAAGTTTACAACCCGAAAGCATTAGGAATTGTCTTTATTGAAATTCAATAACCAAAATTGAGATGATAAAATACCCTAAGTGATATAGAATACAAATTATAAATCACCAGTGTTACATCTGAGCATGCAGGACAAGAATGCTATCATGACTTTGAAACAAACGTGCTGCTTTTGTAAATTCTAGAGTTGCCAGTTTTCTATAAGCAAGTACAAAATAATTGAAACATAAACTCACGTCGGCGAGGCATTCTGGTTGAAAATAAATGTATTGACCATAGGGACTCATGCCCACTTTCGAAGAGCAGACAGTCTCCGAGTGCTCAAATCTGATATGTGGCTTTCCCGCGTAGCCGTCATAGACTGGTTCGAATTTGATGCAGGTGTTCTCCGCCCAGACAGCGAGAGCTTCCTCCACCTTAACCCTGTTTATCAGAGCTGGGGAAAAAGATGAATTTTAATCGCGAATTATTTTGTAGCACATGAAAAGGACGTATGGAGAAAAAGGTAAAATTCTAATAAAAGGCACAGGAATATTCCGAGATTATAAGGAAGGCAAGTTTAAGTTAATTTCTTTCACAAGGCGAAACTTCCAAAAATTTGATCTTAATTTCATCGCTTTGCCCATAATTCTCGCTAATAATCTTATCTCTGGGAAACCCTAAAGTTCTCAAAACAGGTCCCATCACTAAATAAACGAAAAGAAAAAGTGTTATTTCGAAATAAAATTTTATTTCGTTGAAACCTTTTTAAGGGTCTGCTATCAAACATTAAGCTTTGAAGTTTGGCTAAAAAATATTCTTGTTTAAACTTTTTAAGCTTTCAACCAATAAAATATTAACACGGAGTACAATATTGATATTTCTTAAAATTACTGAATAAAATGTCGTTGGCATAAAACATAAAATTTGCCATTCATAGAACAATTCATAAATCCCAATATTAAGAAGTAACGACATTTATTAACAATTACCCATTGAAACAATTACCAACGTGTAAATGAATTATTAAAATATTGTTTGTAAGCCTGAAAAAGAATCAAAGCTAGTGCAATGGAATTGGGTAAGCCAGCTAGAAATCGAAAACATTACAAAGGATGTGTACCAAAAGGCAATTCAAACAAGGCGTGTTTGTAATTGGAAAGATCATCGAAGACAGGTTATGATGCCGGGCGTGTAATGGGCTGCAAAATAATAGAAGGAAAAAATGTGTGGAAGAGTTTAAAGGACTGGAATGGAATCGGCGGGTTTTACAAATTTATAGAAAGTGTATTTTTAAGCCAGTCACTAGCGGGCTTTCTCACGGAGTGGACTCTGAGGCAAAAATTAACTTAGTTTTGAGGCTGAAAATTCAGTGAGTTAATATTACAACGGCGAGGGCTGTCTCGCTCAGTGAAAATAATTTAGCCGAGTCTCGTGTTTCATGTCTGTAAACTTTTTGATTTTACTGATGACTCCGAGGTCAAGGTTTTCGTGTATTTGATAAATAATAGCGGACCTAAAATGCTCCATTGAGAAACTCGTTATGCTACTTTCTTCCGGTCGCTACATTGCTCATGAATTGTTTCTTGTGCGCCATCAGTGAGTCAGCTTCGCATCAACCAAGAGTAAATTTCCGTGTATACCATATGCGCTCCCTCTTTGAATATTAGCTTTTTGTGAAGTACTGAAGAAATAAAAGTCGAGATACGTTAGGTGTACAGATTTTTTACTACCGTCAATTCAATTGAATTCACCAAAAATTCGAGGAGTAATGTGAGGCAGCAAAGTTTTCCCAAAAATCTGTGCTGCCTTTAATCGAACTAAGGATATTTTGGGTGTTTTGCCTTTTGAAGTATCAATAAGTTTTGAATTCGATATAAAAACAAAAACGTTCATGAATGCTTTATAATCATAAAAGAAAAATCGCAGTGTTACAGAGCACAAAACCCTCATCGAATCAATTAAAACCAGTCAATAACTATCATTGTTTGTTGAAATCAGACCGAATAATGCCAGAGAATAGTAAGGATAATAGTAAAAAACTTGAAATATACCAAACAAAGCTTGTCGTCTTGCAGGACATTTAAGGGAATGATGAGGCATGCAATCAGTATAAGGGAATCACAGTTACAGCACAAGTCAAAGCAAAGCTCAACAACTGCTACAAAAAGTACTCCAATATGTTAAAGAAAGTTGACGACAAAAAATAAACCATCATACCTTTGATAGACATTGAATGCTTAACCAAAACAGATGAAGAAACTAATGCTAGAATGGTGAGTACGGGCTTTACCCCAGTGTTCAAAAAATAATATTTAACTGGAATTCCATAATTGCAAGCTCTTAACATTCAGTATATTCTAACTGAGTACATTTGCTTGGGGGGCGAGGCTGAAAAAGCCTCAACCTCCTCAGCCAGTCCTAATGTACTTCGCCAGATTGCTTCCTTGAGAAACTCATGTTAGTTTTGTCTAGTCATAATTTCTCTTGAATAATAATATTCTTATTCCAGTACCATTGCGCCCGTAGCCATATTTCAACTATCAGCAATGGAACGTAAGGAGAGGTCGCTTTGATGATAGGATACCCTAGAAGTTCCTGAACTTATTCGAGCAAACGAGTAGCTCTACTGAAATGTGTCAACTGTAATAGCCTTAAGAAATAACCAAATAATTTATCACTTATGGTTAATAAATTGGTTAAAGTTTAAATTGTTTAAATAGTTAAAAGCGTTCAGAACACGTGGAAAATGCCTAGTTTCTTCACAACAAAGTTTCACTGCAAATCAAGAGATGAAGTACCATCTTTCAACCTTATAATGCACAAGTCCATCGACTTCTACGTACAATACGTCCTGCCACTCAGATCTCTTACCTGGTAGAACGTTAACAAAATGCTCAGAATTCAGCGAAATGATATGAAATTGACAACATAGCCTTAGAGGATATAGATTGAAATATATTTTTAGTGGTTGGAGCTCATTTCAACTTTCTAGTATTTCCAAGTGCTTTAACATAGAAGACTATGAATGATCGAAACTGATATGATGTTTAAAAAAATTAAAGATACATGCCCTAAAGAGCTTTGTTTCACTGATAATGAACTTTGTTTGAAGAAAACACTTGGCATATCAGGCCATGTTCCATCAATTCAAAAATTGGTAAACTTGATCTCGCTGCCACAAATTGCTGGCTTTGATGACGGAGCGTATAGTTCCAAAAATTATTGTCTGGACTAGTACAGGATTATAAATTTCATTGTAATCTGAAGCACTTAATCGATGATTGATCGGAATTTTACTTTCTTATGAAAGAAAAATATTTTATGTGTGTTGATACATATGGCTTCAATGGAATCCATTTTTTTCACTCACAAAACCCTTGATAAATTCATTCAAAAAAACTCTCAAATACATAAGTAAGAAAAACATGAAACGGTTCTACTGCAACTGACTATGCGGAAAATCTGACTAACCATGTAAACACACAGTGTAAAATAGATCCTCTTATTGTTAGGGATAGCCCGTTGAGAATGATGGTTGCGAGTGCGACTATCCATCTTTTCCTCATTCTTCTACTCTGATGCTCATGCGTTATTAGTGTTAGGCGTCATAAGACTTCGGGTATCAATCCGAAACGGGGATACTAGACTCGTTCCTATTGTCATATTTCTAACAATTTCAATCAGTTTGTAACCAAATCCTAGATCCATACACGAACGCCACTCACAGTCACCAAACTTGTACGGAACTCTGGCATTGTCCCATAGTCCGTTATCTTGAACGAGCTTCCGGAGGTCTCCTTCTGGCTGCAATGGGATGTCACTCTTGGCTTCACTCACGAACTGCGTCCCCGACGCCGCCTGAAAAATTGATATTCTGGCTTGCGATTAGACTGCGCTGTTACGCAATGAAAAATTTGAAAAACTTTAAGAATTGAAAGATTTCAAAATAATATCAAAACCGAATGGTAATCTAATCTAGAAAGCTCATTTATAAATAAATTAAATTTCCCTTTTTTAGTCGAGTTTATCATTTTTCTTAAAAAAGACGAATGAAAAGCAATATTTCATCATTTATGTAACAGTTTTGTATAAGTAAGTGTACACCAAATTGACTTTATAATCCGCACGATCCTATTTTAACTCAATGAAACGACGAAATAAAATTTAAAGCAATAATTATTGCTTGGAAGTTCCGAAATCTGCAATGAACTAAGGAAAATACGAGCAGGAAAATATTGCTCTGCTCAACGAATCACATATGACGAGTCCCGCACCATGTACGGCCATAATATTAGTGAATTCCCCAACCTGAACAAATAGTAGGTTGAACTAACCGGAAATTTGTTACCGAATTTTATTACGCTAACTGACACAAAACTCTCACTCAAATTCTATAGAGAATTTGATACTAACTCATTTTATAAATGAATTATTCATGTTCAAATGCTGAAACAAGGCACAAACGCCAAACGGTGGGATATACTTAGTCGTAAAATAGACAGATCTAGTAATCATGCCGTTCTGGTACCTCCCAATGATATCAATAAAAAAATATTTTAACGAACATTGAATGGTCGTTTGCGTTTTCTTTGGGTGTGGATGCAGTCCTTCTTCACTTCAAGAAAATTTAAAATCTAATTAAACTATACAAAAAGTTTGTTAAGTACCTTTGTCCACGATACTGGCAAAGATAAAATCGAATTAACTCCTCGCCTGGTTTTCATACTATATTTTTCTAAGCCTAAATGTAATAATTACGGCAAGTCAGAACATATGAGGATTTTGTGCGTACTGTAATTTTCTATTTTCAGCTTAATTACATTAAATTCTGTCAATAAACTTTCCAATACCTGTTAAATAAATGAGGTGAAGTCAAAACACCAAGTTGTCAGAACATGTGTGTGTTGTTGAAAATGAACTCTGTCCTCAGAGCTCACAAGAGCAACACCAAGTTAGAATGAAAGACAGGTGTTGAGATTAATCCTATGAAATTTCAGAGTTGTCTTTGAAATGAATGAAGAATTATTTTATTCGAAATCTAATACTTCAGCTAAACTGTAGTCAGTTGGTTATTTTTTACACCAGCATTGTAAGCGTTTTACTTTTTTTTCGTGAAGCAAAATGAAAACAAAGTTTTCATCGTTTTGAATCATGTACATATGTATACAGACACGTTCATACTGACCATTACGCCTCTACCCCTTTCTAAATCTCTGAAGGTCCACTTGCACCTATTTCTAAATTTTCCCGATACCACAGTTACGTTTGTTTATACCGAACATTATGGTCCCATTTTTACCCTGCTAACAGACTCAACTTCTGAGAAAACACGTTTAGCACAATTATATTAGAGAACTCAAATTTTTTACATCTCAGCGCATTTTACTTTGTAAAATTGAATTTTATCTCGCGCTGGTGATTACTCAGCGAGTAAAAATATGAAGACACTTTCTCCCTACAGCTTTCAAAGTGAGTTGACTCTCTGCTTCATTTTCTTCTTGTCGCTCATCATTCTACACAAAATATAGAGGGTGTTTGTTGCATATTCTCTATTTATTTCTCCAAATTATCGAAGAACCGTGAGGTTTCAATCCTATTCCCTACTCTGATTCGTTCGTATCATAAAGAGCCATTGAAATAAAACGTTTATCCTGGCATGTTTCCCTAAGCTAAATTATGACCCTAATTGCTCTATAAATTTATTCCCAGTCACCCAAGTTACTCATGCAGCATAAAACTAACGATAGTACTCGAACATTATCATTATGTTTCAACTTAGTTTTTTCGGAGCTAAAACGATCGACAATTTTCCCATTATTCATTTTTTATTTTATGCCTGCACTAAAACAGGGCTGCCGCTCTTCAAAATTTATCCCAATATCTTAGGATTTTAGTCCAAGGCTTGGGATCTTCCCAGTTGAAAATTAGCGCAGTTGCGCGGAAGAACTTTGGTAGTTTTTCGCAGTGGTCGCAGTTTTAAGACGAATTCCAGCAGTTCACCGCAGACAAAATGCTTGGGAGTCAATTCGAATAGCGTTTTTTGGCAGACCTTTGCAGTAATTATCTACAGTCGAATTGTAGCAGATAGTTCTCTGTTGGCCATTGTAGTTCGCAGCAGTAAATGCCTCGGTCGAAAGCAGGCAGTAATAAGTGGGCTGCTGCTGATGTGCGCCCGTACATTTACTTTAGTTAGTC
Source organism: Morinoia aosen (assembly GCA_030386875.1). Classification (NCBI taxonomy): domain Eukaryota; kingdom Metazoa; phylum Arthropoda; class Malacostraca; order Amphipoda; family Talitridae; genus Morinoia; species Morinoia aosen. The sequence continues at coordinate 4,140,897 of CM059568.1, read as the reverse complement.
CTTAAGTTTCATTTGTATTGTATTTCAACATCCTAACGTTAGTCTGATTACCTAGCTGAATAACGCAAATATTTTACATTTGATTTCCATTTAAGTGTTGTGTTTTGCAGTAGCTTATGTCTGTGCGCGTTATTTTTGCAAAATGAAATAAATTACTGTCTTTGTTGAAATGTATTTGTGTATTTAAGAAGCACTGTAAAGGAAATGTTAATTATTGTCAGCAATTAAAAAATCAGGTGTATATCGTTGATCCGTATGATAAAGGGATCAAATTAGAGAGTCACCTCGCCTTGATTGTAGTTAATGTGAACACCTAAGGAGGATAATCTCTAGTTACAAAGGCTTTTCGTGAAGAAAGAAGACTCGTAAATCGGTGAATCAGTGATTATCCTGAGATATTCATCTGTTGTTTGCAATAATCTGTTGTCGCAAAATCATTTTTAAGCAATATAATTGTTTTAAATTATGTAAACTGCCTCATATAGTCTCGATCCGAAAAATGTTCCACGCACTCGTTGTTATCTGCCAAGAACTTCCGAAAAACTACATAAAAATGTAGAGCAGTTCTAGGTAGATCTAAGCAGACATGTTGAACATATTGCAAAATTAGACATGTTGGACCCAATATTAGCAAGGGACGTTAATCAGTCGCCAGCAACAATCGCTCAAATAGCTACCCAATTCCCTAACTTGATATCTGAACTTGAGTTAAATAAACTGAATGATCAGAGAAAAGTTTTAGAGTGTGCGCTGATAGCCTCGAATTTGAAACCGTAAATGCCCCTAAGTATTGGTACTCCTTAAGAAAAGTCAAGGATGGCTTGGGTAACGGTAAATATCCTTATTGTCAACTTTCATGCGCACTTTAACTGTCTTCCCGGATTTTTCGGCGAGTGTTCAGAGAATTTTTTCTCAAGTAAATTGCATTAAAACCTAAACCGCGCCAATGATCTTGAAGTAGAAACTGTTTAAAAAAAGGTTACTTGCCAAACAATCAGTCACAAAAAAGGCTCAAAAATTGCTCGATGTGAGAGCTGTCAAAATTTTTAATTAAAGGTCTGGGAAATGGCACTTATCATAAAATATATAAGAGAAGAGGGGAAGAAGTACATACAAGCAGCCGGAGCAGGTACCTATCTCTGTAGATATCGATGAAAGTGAATAATTGGGCAATTTATAAAGAAAGTATGTATATATTCCGTTTTTAATTCCTTGGAATATTTTTGTGAACCTTTGGATTAGTGGCATGAAAACCTTGGGGCATCGTTACATTCTCAGTGGCAGCCCTGCTCTAAAATGTTAGAGAAATTATCGTGGGAAAATATTGTAAACAAAGGTATAATATATGACGATGTTTTACGATTATGATAACAGATACAGGAGCTTGTGTTTCAAACTTTCATGGTTAAACAAGTTTTTGAAATTACGTTTCCATATGCATTAAAACGATAAAGGAAAATTCTACAAAACTTCAGTAAAAACGCTTTCACAATTGAAGCAAGAAGCATTTTTATCAAAATATAGCAGTACTAATTTGTGAATTATTGAACTTAATTGTAGAAGTTATTTTTACAAACATACACGTGCAAAGTGACAGTCAAACCTTAAGAATTCATCGTGCATATGCATCACGTAATTTTTATGTTTAGTTCGCCAAATTTTTATCATAGAGATGCCAGAAAACCCATGAACAAGACCCGCTTTTGCATACGCACCCTTCGAGATCTCAGTGGCGATCTTAAGAGATGGAGTCTTTACCTGAATTCGGATTTGAGCAGCGCCGAGTTGGACTGCAGCCATGACAGAAATCCATTGCAGGGTTTTCAAATTCCAACTCATTGTGCCGCTATGAGACAATTTCTAGGCTTTCTCTCGAATGGATCAGGTTGCAGGTGAGCGTTGATAAAGCTTTGTTACAGCATCTAGTTCCCAGTGCGAGAACTTGATGACTGGCTGTCACGGTGTTGTAGCTGAAGCTTATATCAAATCTAATAACGAAGGTTATAAAATGCAGCCTTGAGCTTATGATTAATATTTACAGATGAAGTTGAAGGTTGAGAGCTGATCCCTCGTCCCTCCTCCCATCTTCAAACGTGCGAAGTTTCTTATCACTTTAATGAAGATACAACGCACTCGCACCATCTTGTCCTCCGGCATAGTTTGTAACGATAGTCGCCTGTTATTTAACTATTAAATTCGTCACCTCGTAACATGTATTTTTTTAGTCCCTACCATCAACTATAAAATAAAAATCGGTAGATGATAAACTAACTTATTTCCGTATTGCTTAGATGAAACATGTGTCACTGATTTAGCGAATTCCCATGCTTTTTGTAAGAGATCTGCTGGTTAATTGATGTCGGTCTTAAAACAATCAACATTTAAAGTAAATATTGGTGTTAGTATTTTTCATTTGGCATAAACTTTTTCAATGTCTTTCGCTACAAAATAAAGAGAATAGGAAGTTCAAATATCAAAAGATTAACAGCGACAGAATACTACGAAGAAAAGGAAAATATTCTGCTCTGGCTATATTACAAAGTTATACACAAAACTACGAATGAAAAAGTTCTCTTTTCCATGAAGACACAATTACGCACAATTTGATTTAAAGTATACAAAAGCTCATAAAACATCAACACGTATGATTTTCAAAAGCAGTTGCTCAAAAATCGTAAATTGATAGAGCAACATTTTTGAAACAGCAATGCTTGTTCTGTTTTAAAAAAGGTTTTCCACAATAGCGAGCATGGACGCTAATTTCTGTTGGTATGTACTCTTATCTCTTGAACCAATAAAACGTGTCAAACTACGAGCAACCTCACCTCAGTTTCTTTAAGTTATTATGTGTATTTACCCGATTTTCTTTCAGTGTATGTCACATTTGAAATCAATGTGTTGCCCTTTATTTCGAAAGTGTTCTGCGTCCGCTCAAACATTTTATCCCATGATCTTTTGTAGCATTCTAAACCCTCACTTTCATAATTTTGTCTTCCTGATGACTAAATACAGTACAAGTACACTGCTCTGGTCACAGTTGTGCTCTCCAGTCCTATTTTCATTTTTTCGTGGGCCAAATCTAGTTGACGTTGCGACCGGATGCTGTTTAAATCACTATAGATTTGGGAATCCTAACTAATGATTTTTACCATAACCACCGTCCTGTAGCTCGACTACTTTTATATCAACGCTAGTTGGCTAAGCTTTATGAACCAGGTGTGCGAGTGAAACTCATTCGGTTACCTTGCAATAGCGATGCTTTCAACCTCTCTGCAAATTGGGAGCCTAACTTATCGCTTTTAATTACCCGTAAATTTTCTGCGAACAACGATTTATGAAATTATCCGTGATTTGTCTGCTTCAGTATTTTAGATAATTTATTCATGAGGAATTTTGACGTGGAATCTATGCAAACCAATGTTCCTTCAGACGAGGAGATTAATGTATAACCGGACCAGATATTTCCGGATAATAGAAGCCGTATGAATTATTATGACAGACTTCAATTTAAACGATAATTGAAAATCGATTTAAAAGATTTATTTTTGTATGTAATGCAACAACTTCCCAGTAAATTGATAAGTTAGCCAAATATTAAAACCTCTCACCTCTTACAGGAAAGCTCTTTCTTGGCTCACCTAAAAAGAATTTGCTCAAATAATGTGCAACAATGTTTAAGCCCGTATTTGATAAAGATATCAAAACATATATATTTGTTTTGTCCTGTTCTGAGTTTGAGATCAATTGTATCTTCATTATATCAATCATTTTCAGGCAAAAATAAAATTTACAAATGGAAGTAGAAAGAAACAACCAAATAACGTTCTTAGATGTTCTTATCAAAAATTTAATTCAAATCTAATTACTACAGTTAACTGGAAACTATCTTTCGATGGTCTTGGTACCAATTAATTTAGTTAGATGTACAAAGAATGTTTAAACTCAAACCATTACCAGTTAACTTCATTGGGTACATGGAATATTTCGCAATTTTGTAATTTTCTTACTGGAAATTGAACAGATTTATGAACTTAAAGCCAACAAGTCTCTAGAACTTCTCATTGATTACCCTGTGGAAAAATTTTTTAGATAAAAACTCTGCCCGGCTGGAGTCAACTATAGCGTCGCAAAACAAGCGTACTACATTAAGGGGAGAGTCCCCCTTTAAAAATTTTTTCTTTGTTATTGAACCTAAAGCAATGAAATTTTGTAAACTGATAGGAAATGCAATTAGAAATCAATTGCCATTCATAAAAAAATGCGATTTTCCTCATAGAAAACGAAATATTCATAAAAAACGAGATTTTTTTCAAAATCTATCTCCTCCTACAGTTTTTGAGCTACAGAGATGATTTTGGTGTCATTGGATGCAGAAATACTTGTAGATTCCAAACTAACTATCCATTCTCCATACTTTTAGTTCAAAATGGAAAATCATAAGAAATTCATAGGCAAGTCCTACTTCGTATATATGACGTCACAACTTGTGAACAAAAATGAATATCGAAAAGAAATTTAGTTTTTAAAAAACCCTTGTTATTCCGCATCTTATGATACCAAAATCATTACTGTAGCTCAAAAACTGTAAGAGGAGATGCATTTTGAAACCCTTACATTCCGGGCCTCCAAAATAAGGCAAAACAGGTTAAGCAAAGAAACATAAACAATTTTAATTTTTTTTTATTATTTTTTATTGGGTCAGCTAGGACCCTTGAAATCATTATACAGTGATAAGGAGACATAGAAGATGACATAGCAACGTCAAGCCGTGAAGAAAGTGCCAAGGGGGAGGTGTAGCATGAGAAAATATCACTTCCCCCTTCCCTCCCCCCCATAATTCAAACTCCCGTAGCGGGCGAACCAATGAACGTACGAGCTTTATTTTTTCACTGGATGTACCTGACATCTTACCCCTTCCTATGGCAGCTAAAAGCCAATATCTCAAGAAAATTCGGTATTCTGGGGGTACATTTCCATTTCATGGATACTTGAATACTGCATTGAAAATTGTTGTGTCATTTTTGATCGATAGGTTTCATATTTCATTAGACATCAGAGTGCTTGATGAAAATAGTTTTCAGTTGCATTTTTGTTAGGAAAGATGTATTTGGGAAATGCCTGTGGAGTGAACGTATATACTTGTACAAGTGAACTGCACGCAGTCTTGAGTTAATAGGGCAAAACTCCAACAGTTGATCAGACACAGTACAACAATATTAGTAGTTCTACAGTTCTTCAGACATTCATTAATTCCTCAAGGAACTGATCCTGGATTTGCCTCTCAATCCTTCTCAGCTATTAAATATTAAAGTGAAAATTTAGCCCATTCATTCCAAAACACCCCTTTTTTAACTCATAACATATAGAGGAATGAGTACCCAAGACCATGAAATTTCAGAGTCCCGATTCATTTTCACTCACAAACACAATGGGCGTTGAATTATCGCTGTGGAAGCGTGTTTGGATGACTGCGTATTTCTGTACGTGTGGGTGTGTACGGGTGCGTGAATCTACTTCGTTTACGAATGTGAAAAAAATTGGGCGTTTTGCAGGTTTTAAAGGCAAGGGTATTTTATTCGGTTTACTTTTTCCAATTTTTTCTGACTCTTTTTTTCAGCAATCAAAAAAGAATTTTAAAAATTCAGAAGTGCTTCAAAGCAACAAATTTATCTACACACTGTTTCATTCTTTAATATAAAAGTGAGATTTTCAAAAAATCGATAAATTAGTAATATGCCAACAGTTTAATATAACATAGTTAAAATTATGTATTGGTGAAGAATAACTTTGCAGGAGAAACCGTGCTTCAAAAAATTGTAAAATAAAATTTCATGAAAGATTTTTGATTTCGTTGATCTAGATATTTTTTTGTAACAATATTTACTACTGAGGGAGTTCCGTGAAGTAGCGGAGTCACGAGCTGAATGCCGTTTAAATTTTAATTGCGGTTTTAGGTCTCTAACGTTTTAGGTCTCTAATTGGTTCCAGTCATTTGTTCAACAACAGACAATAACAAAATTTAAAAAAAATATCCTACAGGTTTTGGTTCGTTGCACTTTTTAGGTTTAACTAAAGGTAATAAGTGCATCCGTGCAAATGATGTACAAAGGAATGTAAAATGTATGCTCATGTAGTAGGGTTCATAAATTGGCTACAGTGAAGCATCAAATGTTAACCGTAACATAAAATCTATGTATGAAAACAGTTAAGGAAATATAATATTAAATAAAATGAACTTTGAAAGATTTGTTAGGAAGATACAGTTTCTCCTGAAAAGGTATAAACTGAATGAATTTGAGTGGTACTCTGAATTGTGTTAACTTGAATAATAATTCATTATCTTTTATTGATGTGAAATGTTTAGCTATAGTAGAATAAAACGAGCAGTTGGTAACATGCAAGTTTCGTTTTAGCGACTCCATTTCAAAGCCAATTTTTATTTGACTGGAAGAAATACAACACACCGAGGAAAGAGTTTACATCTGTGTTGGGGTTGTTTATCAACATGCCTAACCCTGACATATTTACTGCTTTCAAATTCCGTTCTTCTTCTTGAGTCACCTGCAGGTGAAGAAGACGAATGAGGTATGCCCAAAAATGTCTGATTCTGCAGTCTTCAGCTCTCCGTTGTAGGGACGATCATCGTCTTCATCTTTGCTACTTTGCTACCTAGGACCTTACTGTATGATTTTTCTTTTTAAGGATTCTTATTTAATGTTTATGATCTTTCGCCAAAATTAGGATGGGAAAAAAAATTTAAAAGGATGATATTACCGATGAAAATGTATGATATTCGTGAAGCTCTAACCCAAAGATCGGAACCGTAGCAGCACTGCACTCTCCTGGCCTGGCGCTGCAAAGGGAGGTGCCCGCAGCGACTCCCGAGTTTTTCTAATTTCGCCTCAAGCAGAGGCCTCAAGCCGAGGGCGCTGCTGAGGGTCTGCACTCCTCGGTTGCAGCGAGTGGCTTTGCACCTTCGGTGAATTTTCTCTAGATTCATTTCCAAAACCTACGTTTATGAAAACGTTCATGTTTTTACACAAACGTAAGACAAAAAATAAAATTTGAAGAGTTCGTTTCGAAAACACTAATCCTTACGGTGTATCTACGCCAATAACACGAGCGTTCACGGTTTGCTCTTGCAAACCGATTTACACGGTTACCAGAAGGGTGTCTTGCTTTCTCTTTTACTAATTACTTACTTGGCTTACACTAATTGTACAGCTAATATTCGCTAAATGACGATCTTTATTACATCACAAATCAACGTGTTTCCGAACAGTGATTATAATTATCGACCTGTTTGTGTGTTCTACGTTTTAAAATTTTATTTTTGGCTTCCTCTATCATGTGAATATCATCAAAAAAGTTAAGAACAAAACTTCAAATATTTCATTACGAACTATCTGCGAATTTTTATCCATAATATTCTCGTCGTGTGACCTTGTTCATGTAATAAAAATGCACTTGCAATATATTGTAATAACATGCGATTTCGCACGTCTTACTTGAGGCGTGTGCTGGGAGAGTCGTTGCACGTACGTAGCATAGAGCTGTTTTTATGACAGGGTTGCTGGGTACATTCGTGAGAGTCGTAAACTATTTGAACTCCTCGTTCACAGCTTACATTCGAGTGTTTGACATAGCTGCAAATTCCTCATGCTAACAAACAACACTCGGTGGCCAAAAAGAGTCGTGCTGTGCCTTTTTATTACTCTATATATTTACCAGTATTTTACTTCACAGTTTTTTTGGTCGGAGTAAAACTTTGCATGACAATATTCTAATGGTGTTCATTGTATAGTAAAGACTTGTTTTGAAAAACAAACTTGAAACCTCGGAAAAAAAAACCTTTCAGTATTAAATAATGGACGTTTCACTGGGTTTCAACCCAGCGAAAAATCAATTCGGAACTTGAACATAGTAACTGGGATAAATATCAGAAAATAACAGATGAGCGATAACGTACTGAAAATAAGATTGCGAACCTGGTTCATCCGTGCAATGTGTTAAAAATCTGTTTCGAAAAGACAAACGTTTCTAGAAAAGCTTTGTAAACAAAAATTGGCGTTCATGAACTCAAATGATAACGAGCGAGTTTTGTGACGGTCTAAAAGAATGGTGCCTCGAGAGACACTGAAGAAGATGTTAGGATAAACCATTTACACTAAGAAATACATTAGTATCCTCAGCAAATCGGAAAAAAAAGTTTGTTATCAGCTCGAGAACGCTGATAATAGACTGTTCAGGATTGGAAGCATGGAATATGGTTCGATCGATGAGTTAGATTAACCCTCTTTCAGAATGACTATTACCACCCTGTTTTTTTTTAACGGGGGGGGGGGGGGGGGGGGGGGAGGTGATGTTACGCTGGTGGCGCTGCGAGAAGGTCGAGATGAAGGGTTTTTTGGAGTACGCGATCCGTCATAAATGACTGGAATCGATAATTTCCTAAAAAATATACTTCAGATGTGGATCAAAAACAAATATATCCAACCCAACAAAACCTGCGATTAAACACTCATAATCTTGTGCACTGGTGAAACTTCTGTCAAAAATAGTTATTAAGCTTCCTTGACCGCGTAATAAAGTGGCAGACCAACTGAGCTTTAACATGGCTTTCCCACAATTTTCAATGCTGTCGTATACCTTTCCTATACTTTCTTCAGTCACAACTGCTGATATTCTATACGACCTAACCTACGAATACACGTGATATTCATTCCAACTTGGAATGTACTGGGTTAATGCACCGAAAATACGAGTAATATTGTGAAGTTGATGAAGCTTGTATCACAGATACGCTCATCTCACACTTTCGGCTGGTGGGTGTGACACACAGACAGACGGACGGACGGACGAGGCTCCTTTTATAATGGTGATTAGCGTGTAAACGTATAGCAACAGCCCTATGAAACTACGCATTTATCGTTCATCGTCAAAACTGTTCAGGCTTCTAATAGCAGTGTTATTCTTTATGGCTGTTTTTGCTGGGATGGGCGTCGGGCCTGCCTCTGTGCAATAGCAATTTGCGAGGACTTTCACCCATAATAGTACTTTCACCGCAGTAGCAATTTGCGAGGATTTTCACCCATAATAGTACTTTCACCGCAATAGAAATTTGAAAGTACTTTCACATTTTTCTTTCACCCATAAATTCAGTTTTGACCACTCTCACCTGAACATGGATTTTTATTTTTCGTATCTCAACGTGAACTTTGAAGACGACAATATTTGCATCTGTAGGTCTAAAAATGTTCAAGATTAGATAAATGGGAACAAAGAAACATTTGAACGCATGGACTGGCTAACACAATAACACAATCTCATGATTTGAGCCCCATGGAAAGTTTATGGGACGAGTTCGAGAATAACTTGCGCGACTCATCGCCCAATATCTTTTAACATTGACTGCTTTGAGAACACGTTGCTTCAATTTGGCCAAAAAAGAGCTGCAGAGAATTCAGAATCTTGTAAAATCAATACCGTGTTGAATGATAACAGTTATTCAAACCTAAGACGATACAATAGCTTGTTAAAAACCTTCTAAATCTCATGAAATTTTTGATCCAGAAAAACTTTCGAAACTCAATTACTGTAGATTGCAGATAAAAACAAAGAACATAAATATATAATTTCTTATAACAGATAAGTTAATTCACTCTTCCCGAGCCACAACAAAAGTGAACCGTAAAGAGAAAAATAGAATGCACTATTTACTATGAATTTAAAGCGAACAAGGAATCTGTGCACGAAGAGTGTTTCCAACCAAGATTTTTGCACAAAGACATACTAAGTCAGTAAGTTTATGAAACACAATAAAAGTCGAGCAAAAAAGTAGCAGGAACTACAACAAAGACACTAGTGAGCCAAAAAATAATTGCCCGTAAGAAAACCAAAAACTATTTCATTTCAACAGAAGTACGTCCTACCTAATTTCCAGCTCGAAACCACATCTGTAAAATTCTAAAACATTTTTGAGAGCGTTAGTTCCCATAAATACAATACCTGTAGTGCCCCGAGGGGCGAAGCGAGCCAATTCAAAGTTAATATTTTCATATCTGGGTATAAAAAGCCAGAACTATATAAGAAAATAAATAATGCATTGGCAATTCTTAAACAAAAATTAACGCTTCGACCGTGAAGGTCATTCTCAAAATTGGAAATAATTCAATAATAATTCATTTTAATAAAGAAGAGTTTGTGCATATAAAAACTGGAGTACTAATAAACTATAAATACAGAACAAAAAATTCCAAAATGAGCAGAAGTAAAACTTCTAATTGAATTACTATTATTTTCAGAGGATTGGGGAAGTAGGAATTATTTGAAACGTTTTACTTTTTATAAAATTACCACAAATTCTAAAAGGTAGAAGCTGATCGTATATAAGGATGATGAAATTATCTACAATTTTTTTTTGCTCAACAGACAAATCACATTTTTCTGCATGAGAACATTCAGCAGAGTAAGTTGGTTTAGAAAGAAGCCGGCCGGTTGAAAAACTCTTGCTAGCATTCTTCACCACACAAACAGTGAGTGCCTTTGCAGTAGGGCCCACTTATTTCGACCCACAACGCGTGCAACTACACAGACGAGGGCATACATCCACGTAGTTTGTGTTCATAGGTGAAAAATTACTGTATGTTAAATTTCTTGCCTAGAATAATCATAAACGACACGTGAGGAAATTGACTAGATTGATAATGCCACTAGGTAACTGCCAATCTTTTCTAAGATTTTCCATGTCAGTGGGTTAAAAAAAAGCTGCATTTCTGTCCAATTTCGATACAGTCTTTTACAAGGACCGTGCTTATACGAACGGAACAAAAAATTTCGATTGATGAAATTCTTAACAAAAGGTTCAGTAAACTGCAACAGAAATGCGTACATAGCTCTGAAGTAAATCAGAAAAATGTAATCTTTTATGCTGTGAATATAAAACACGCTAAAATCTTCATAAAGCTCGGTTCTGATACTGTTTACTCGAACATATGAGATTTATTTCATGCATTGAACACAGTCAACTAATTCAAATGAATTTTTCAAAAACAGGCAATTATTAGCAATGAACTGTTTAAATTAGAATTATTTGATAGCAAATATATTTTCAATTAGTACGTGTGTAAAAATATAAATATTGTTTCCTTGAAATTGTTAATAAGTGAAACACGTTCAGGGGAAATTTTTCAGCATTGCCTGCGCATGCATGGAGATAAAGGTGTAATATCACGGACTGGATATACAGTTTGATTATTTAATACAACAAACTATTTGCACACATCACTGTGGGCACTTTATTATAACTCACTAGTCCATCCCCTTTTTTTGAAATGAGAAACGACATGAAATGAAAAAAGATAGCAGGAATAAAAAATATTATTTCTGGAGTGTTGATGAGGCCGAGTGCACACGGCCCGTCAAAAATGTATAATAATAATGTTCGGCAAATTACATAACACACGTTCCAATTACCTAAGAATTAAAGTAATAATCATTCCTACTCGAACCTGATGGATTAATGCACTGGAAATTGTGGAGTTGAAGAAGCTTGTATCGCAGATACGCTCATCACACACTTTCGGCTGGCTTCGGACAGACCACGGACTCGGCTCTTATTATAGTGTAAATTATATTGAGACTCGAGCATAATTGAAATAGATATTTTTGGAAGCTTATATTTCATCACAATGTAAAATATTAGGGAAATTAATTCGCATTCATATGTCACCGTCCTTCATTGGAGTAATGATCTCCCTCACTGGCAGGATTGCTAATTAACCACTGGGTTAGATATTCGTAACTTTGAGAAATCAATTTTAATACCGTTTAATTTTTTTTCATATATGTTACCATTTTATGAAAATGCTGGGGTCAACACTAGCATATATATATGGCTCTGACTATGTCAAGGTAATCATGGAAGCTCAATGCAAACTTTAGTTAAGATGATGACTGATGGGCGCCCTTGTTTTCTCGAGAATTAGGGCCTTCTGATATTCAATGAGAAACAGCTGACCACTCAGAGTAAATATTTTGATTACAATCAATGATTTCCACAGGGCTAATTCAAAATGATTGAATGCATTTTTATCAAGTAATATTTCTCAGCTCTCACAATGGTACAAAACATGCTCCTCTCGTAAACCTTCGGACAAATAAAGCATCAGAAGAATTATTGGAGCACAATCCAGGAATTTAAAGGGTGATTTTTAAATAAAGGGCGTGAAAGAATATTTAATAACTACTAAATTAAGGAATAGATTTCAAAAATGAAAAAATTTATTCAATTCTTAAAAATTTTGGTTTTGTTCTGATTACTTTTTGAATACAATATTCTTCATGTGCTGCTCCCCTGGAAGCAGACAAAATCGGCACCGTTACGCAGGCTGTTTATTACGGCGCTGGTGAGATCACATCCAATTCTCTGGATTTCTTTCTTGATGGATGCCTTCAACTGGTGTAGATTTGTTCGTTTTTCACGGTAAACTCTTCCTTTAACGAATCCCCAAAGGACAAAAATCAATCCTTAATTGAATTCGGCCGTTGTTACGGAGATGAATTGTTCTTTTGTCCAACTTTTGATTTATGAGGTAACGCTAAAATCTTTTGTATTTTTTATTTAAATGCGGCATTTACGTCAGACTGTGTCTCTTGATCACAACCATATCCAATAAAAAAAATTTTAAATTCTAAAAGACTTAGTTTTTTAAAATTATTCAATAATATTGGAGTTATCAAATATTCTTTCAGGCCCTATGTTTAGAAATCATCTTGTAAATCGAAATTAACTCAAATTTTTTTTAGCCAGGATAACTCGGAGAGCAGCGTTTATTGTCAAATTGTTGACATGCAGTCGTACTATGAAATGATCGGAACCCGTGCAGTATTCGTGATTTTATAACTTACGTATAGTATAAGCACGAACCCAAATTGATAATTATTTCTGATAGTTTGTTTATGCATATGGTGAGGGCAATAAATCCGTGGCTTTCAACACACTTCGAAAAGAGGGTATTAAATAGCATCAGCAAAAGCAGAAAAAAGGTTCAGGCATTCTTCGTCTGAGTCTAAATAATCCCGTAATGTCCGGGTGCTTTCTCCTTACTTCCGTTCAAGAGTCTGAGTGATATTCTAAGCTTATGTAGAGACATTGAGTCAACTGTTTCTTTGTGAGAAATTTCGCCTAAAGAAGTATCACAGTTATTGAAAAAATCATTTTCTTCTTACATATCACCAAATTGTTGGTACTAAACAGCACTCGAATGTACCATGATAACAAAATTAAAAATTCAATAAGCCTCGCTTTTCTCTCATTACCAAAAAACACAAAACTCAGCAGTTTTAATAATGTTTAATTTTCAATGAGTCTCAAATCACTGTTTTCATGATTTAAAAGTTTACTCTAGTAAAAACACCGTAGAAAAAATAACAGCAAAAAATATTTGCCATCGAGTGAATGCTGTTTTAAAGCATATGCAGTTGTAAGGACTTCAACTTATGGAATTTTAAGAAGGTAAACAAATTAAATCGTAAAAACTTCAACGTGCGAAATGATTTGCACTCACGCTGCTCTTGAACTGCTTCCTTTTGTGCTAGTTACCGCCAATTGTTAACTGGCAATGTTTGCGTACAGTGGCAAACATGGGTTGTTAACATGGGCAGGACAATATTGGGATCAACATGCGCAGGACAAAAAGTCAAAAGAAATAAACATGTAGAAAATACTTGAAGGGACAACACATTGTTACCACACAATGTTAACTAGAGCATTTTGGGAGGGGAATATGTTGCATATATATATATATATATATACATATGCACACTTATACATATATATATTCATACACATATATACAGATATACATACATACGAGCGTCCCATATGCGTACATACATGTACTTAATATTCGCATCCAAGCAATCATATTGCATATGCACAATACAAATATGTCTTGATTGTTGTATGATGTAGAGAAAGATAAGATAATTAGCACTAAATATTCCTGACTTCTTTTCCAGTACGTACTGCAGTTCACACTTATTGTGTAGACGCAAGATAGAGAGCTTGTCTAGTTTTGAATTCTGGAAGTGTTTGAGGGGTTTTGATGCTCTGGGGGAGTTTGTTCCACAGTAAGGCGCCTGATACTGACAGAGCTCTCTGCCCAATGGAATTTGATCAAGACATCACGTCTCCTATTCGGCTTAAGGCTGGAGACGGTAGGGGAATGGAATTTCACTATTTCAGCATTGCAATGATTAAGATATAAAGAGGAGAATACGTATTGGGCTTTGTGCGCCAGAAACCTTTCCCGAATAGGAGCCCAGCCGAGCTTATCCAGGAGAGGTGTTACGGGATCATTCTTTTTGAATTTACCGTTGCAAACAAAACTAGCTGCAAAATTTATGCATTTTTGTAGATCTTTTTGAAGATATTTCGGTATACTTCCCCATACCAGGCTACAATAGTCAAGACGTGATAAGGCCAAAGATTGGACGGCCAATAATTTAGATTCATTGTCAAGCATACTTTTTATACGATTAAAAACCAATTAAGTCCCGTGAATTATGTTGCAGGTTTTATCAACGTGGGATTCGAAGGACATGTTTCTATCGAACCAAATACCTTAATGTTTTACTTTTTCAGATGGGTGAATTTTATCATTTCCAACCGTAAGAGTTAGATCCAGATTTCGAATATTGTATATTGCATCTTTTGACCCAAAAACAATGGATTGCGTTTTACTCGCGTTTAGCTTGAGACCATCTGGGTCATACCATGACTTGATGCTGATCAATAGGGCTTCGGCTCCATTTTTCGTCTGTGGTATTTCTGATACAGAGCTTGTCATTGCAATTTGGACATCATCTGCATACATAGAGATTCGAGTGTTATAGAAGGCATTGGAGGGAAATCGTTAATGAAAATTGAAAACTGAATTTCTTTTTGATAATTGAATTTCTGGAATAGATAACAAGGTTTTGTTGCTGTTAGACAATACTCCAGGTCACCAGCAGAATTTGAGTTCACTGACTCAGCACGAAAGAGTTGAATTTCTTCCTCCAAACAACACAGCTCTAATTCAGCCCATAGACCAGGGCGTAATCAAAGCTTTTAAATCGTATTATTTCCGTGAAAGCATGAAACGAATTGTCAACGAAGCTAGAACAATGACGTAAATATCACAAATTATTGGAAGAATTTTAAAAAAACAGAACAGCAATAGCTGTGATCCACGATGCTCGGAGTGCAGAAACTTCTTCTACAATGAACTCTGTTTAAAAAAAACTGTGGCCCGATTGTATGAAAAGTAGAGATGCGGAAGCTGAACGATCAATAGCTTTGGCAAATGAAGAAATTTTAACAATGACAGCTGGTTTTCAGAATGTAGCATCAGAAAATATTGAAGAAACGTTGTAGAGCCATGAAAACGAACTAACTAATGAATGAAGAGTTGATTGAGGTTCACAGCAGCATCGCAGAACATTCTGCTCTTCAGGAGTGTGTTGATCATTATCTCGATAACCAAAATAACAATAATATGTCAGTTAACAGAAAAAAGTTTTGTCTGAATTTCTGGAATTAGCAGAAAAACTCAAAGATAAAGTGTCAGAACTAGAAGAAGACAAAAAAGAGAAACTTGCTTTAGAAAGTATGTTGATGTTCTTGCTAATTATGAAGATGAATAAATATGTGAGCTTTATGTTATGATTAATGCTGTAACATGTTAGATTTCTATTTTTATTTTTTTAACATTAATAAGTATGTTAAAAATAAACTGTTAAAATGAAATACTCATTTTCCTTTCATTCGTAAAAATTACAATTTAATTGTTTTTTTGTATACCATTAGGGCATTTATACGTATTAATAACTTCGATTCTGTTTACAATGAATAATAACCTCCATAAAATAAAAATGATTTCATTGTCACACATGTACATCTTTCGAAGTTAATGTGGCATTTTGATTATTAAATGTATAGAAACCCTTATTTTAGATATAACAACTATCCCTGAAATTGAGATTTCGTTTTTATCGAATGTCTCGTTAGCTGCGTGCTTCGTTAGCTGCGCAAGAAAATTAGAATGTATATCCGCAGTTAAGCAGATATTACTGTACATACTTGTGTATGAAAGTATGACACATCTGTCATTCAATTACAACTTTCCAGAGACACTTTTCAATTTCAAATAGCAATCAACTTTGCTTTTTTATTTTCTCGACGGCAAAAAGTTCGTTATGGCTTATCAATTGTGAATTGGGTTTACCACAAAATTTAGTTCTAAAACTTTATCTTTCAGTCAATCTGTTTGTAATTGGAGCTGTCAACTATTTTGTTGTATCCTGGATTCCCCCAAAAATGGATACCGAATTTTCAAGGGCTGTAATTCAGGAACGATGAAACTTACAGAATTGAAACAAAAATTTGTTTCTTAACATTTGTTCCATCTCTGTAGAAATTTTTGAAAGAATTGATTCAACCGTTTTCTTCGAGCAGTAATTTTAGTGGCCGATACTGAAAAATTATTTGCACACTCATGATCAACTTCGAATTTTATGATTTTAAAATCATTTTTTTTAAAACGTTTAACCATTTATTAAATGGAAAATGCCACTAAAAACAATAGAAATGTTCCTCCGATAATTCGTTTGCTGCAAGGAAATTTGGAATTATTGCTGCAATCATCATCAATTTACATCACCTGCCAATTTTCGGCAAGGAGATCATACTAGACGAGTGATGGCGTGAATGAGGAGGCAAATGCAACAGTACATTGGCAGAGACTGAGGACACACCGAAGGAAACGAACAATAGGAGGAACATTTCGATTGTTTTTTTTAAGTTATTGGCGTTTACCATTTAATAAACGGTTGAAAGTTATTAAAAACATGGTTTTCATATCACAAAATTCAAAGTTTAGCAAACGTGTGCAAACAGGTTTTCAGTATCGGTCACTAAAAATACTGCGTAAAGAAAACGGTTGGATCAATTCTTCAGAAATTTCGTACAGAGAAGGAACAAATGTTAAGAAACAATATGTGACTTTCCAATTCTCTGTGGGTTAATATTTTCTGAATTACAGCTCTTGATAATTGGGTATCGTTTTTCTTGGACACCCTGTATAGCGAAATGAAAACTATTCAAAATTGTGAACGATAAAATCTGATTTCTCTACATTTTCCATTCATTTTAATGGGCGTATTAACGCATACTATAAATTCTTCTTGATTCATTATTTTTGATGTAAAAACTTCCATCCCTGACATTTTGTTAATTGAAGTGCAATTAATACATTTGTGAATGAAGTGCAATGACATATATCTCGACATTTACGATCTATTCTGTTTGTATAAATGGTTGTGCAACCCGTTTAGATTTTTTTATACATCTACGGGTCCAAATATCTTTGAGTTGAATGTACCAGTCATCAGAGAGAGGTAATTTTCTCCATTAGCTCGAGTACTCGATTTTAAACAATGACTTCTGAACTTCCACGTGTGGGCAATGCGTCATTCGCACTCTCGCGTCAAGTTTACGATGAGTTAGTGCGGAACACAGGTTAATCACCGTACTCGAGGTGTAATAAAATGTCATACTTTTGAGTAGCAGCTCAATGGGAGAAGCGACTGATACATTCATTTTAAGTGAGTTTCAAAGTAAACCGTTTATGACACCGCAGGTGTTAAACCGATTGACACTTGCTTGGATATATGATTTCTTCTCTGAACACTTGTATGCCTAATATCATGGCAATTTTGTCGTAAAAGACTTGAGAGGCTCTCTATCTTGCAAGGAAATTGAAATATAACGAAATATATGTCGTGTGCAGCAAGTGCTATTAACTATTCAAATAATATTCATATTGAACACATCGAACATTATTGAAACTAATTGTTCACCCAGCTTAAGTAAAATTATCTAGCTATTTCATAGATGTTTTCTAGCACTGTTTTTTTTTCTATGCTGTTTCAAGGTTTTGAGAAATCTAAATCGCAATATTAAATGCCTGTAACGAAAAGAATTAATGGAGCTTACATCGATAAACCACTTGCGTGAGAAGTTGAAACTACTCTCAAAAGAAGATGAAGGTACAAAAGAAACGACTTCACGATTCTCCTGTTTCTTTATGGTATTCTCAATTTCCCCATGGAAACAAACAATTAACTCCCTTCCATGCCCTGACGTTTTGTACCCCGAAATTCATCTTTCAGAAAATGTTTAAGAAAATAAATACCCAAACAACTCATGTACAATTCTCCTTGCATTCACCTGAGTTGTTTGAAATAACTAAATAGCTGACATTAAGAAAACGAATTCTCCCTCCCCCAAGACTGAATTCCAATTGCAGACTCAAAGGCTAAAAAATGATCCACAACTTTGTTTAGCCCAAATCATTCTGATCCACAGCTAAACGGATCAAAATTGTAAAAGAATGGACAGAAAAACTGTCAGCATCAAGGAAGGAGGCAACCTTTAAGTTTATTCCGTATCAAAACGCAGAACGCATGGGAAGAAAGAAAAAACAACACTTCATTTCCAGTATAAATGATACAAAAAACTCATTTTTAGATTTTAAAATATCTTAAAGTAAGGGTTCTTATATGCTACACACACATGAGTATCGTAATACCCATGTCACAAGTCGAACTAAATGATTGAGGGCAATGTATTCCTAGTGTTGCTTAATCTTGATTTGATTAAATGTGAACTACAATAAAAAAGAGATCACAATTTCGGTAACGATGTATTGTGGCAAACACTCTTTTTAGTGCACACTTGCATTTAGTGCACTAAAATAAAAATCCCAGGGACCTGTGATATAAGGAATTCGTTCAAAGTAAAATAGGTGGATTAAAGTAATGCTGCGTCTAAGATAGCGAGGTTGACATTCAGAACTATACTTTCACTCCTACGTATAAACTAGTATTCAAGGTGCATTACGGTCAACGTTTCCTTGTCAAATTGCTTAAGTCGTCTGTCCGTTAATTCCCAAAAAGCTAGAAAACTAGCTTGAACGATGTCGTGAATTATTTTGAGCAATTAAGAAACGCATGCCTTGATAAGGGTATTGCCAAAATCCGTATTTGAGTATACAATAGGCTAGATTGACCACACGACCTTTCAAGAGGTTCTTATGGTGCAGAGATACGAATGATGAAACGATAATATAAAACTACTATTATTTAGATATCAATTAAACTAATTTACTTGGATGGAACAACTCTTTGAGAAAAAAACGTGAATATTTAGGAAAAATTTAATGGCAACATGGAATCTACATTGTCTTCAGTAAAGGTGGTAACGTATTTCTGAATGATTTCGGATAATAGTCTCCGAGTACTTCTTTTCGAATGTGTTTTTACCGTCGTTATCTCGATGACGCTTACATTCATTTTCTTTATGAAGTTCTTCCCGAATAATTTTTGAAGTGTTTTGATGAATGCCACAATTATATCTAATTTACCAGCGAAACAAAAATGAATGGAATTTTTTCCTTATTAGTTATGAGTGCTTGTATAAAAACTAGATTATCAATTAGTGACTTCATTTCTTTCAAAAATTGGTTTTAACTTGCCTTAGAGCAAATAACGCCCACAATATTTTTCCTTGTACAAAAATTTTACCATTCTTCCGTTATTACATTGGTCCAGACGAGATCGCTAGCTGCTAACTACAAAATCATTCATTCAAATGCTGAATTGTTAACCGACGATGAAATGAAAGGAATTTCGTCTTCAATGCCAAATCTGCTAACATACAACCTCACAAATAATAAATATCTAAAGAAATGGATTTCCCTTCTTAATCAATTTGCAGTCATGAGTCCTACTTAGATTGAATGATTCTTAGACCAAAATAAATGATACGTTAAATTTGATAGTTTGTCGTTGTTTCCCTCAAATGAATTTAATTATTCAAGGAATCATCCAGCAATCTATTCATATTTTAGATAAATGGAGTTTCTCAACGCATTGATGCACAGTGGTATCATAACCAAGTACGCGTGAGATTGGTGCGAGTAGTTTTATACTGGGTGCAGTTCGTTTCTATTCGGACGATGAGCGCAACACAGGGAAATCTGCGTCTGCACTAGCTAACCCAACACCAAAGAATGAGACTCGTCAATTTGTGATCATGGCATATCCAAACATCGTCTACTTTAAAGTAAAAGTATCCCACTTTGGATTTTGTAAGCATCACAAGGGGTCTACGTGATGTAGAATCCTTGTACATTTTCAAACCCTGTTCGAACACAAATGAATATTGTTATTTCAAATTAAGTACGGCACCGTAATCATACGTGGAAATACTGTATTTATAAGTCGTCTGTAAATTGATTTTTGTCATTTTTGTTTTGTACTCGTAGTTTTTTCAAAAGAGGTTTGAAACTGTGCAAAAATCGCTTGTGCAGGACGCAGGAGCTTCAGAAAGAGCAAGTATATAGGAGTAATGAGTATTTTGTTGACCAAACTTTAGCCTAAGGCTTAAGAGCGTTGAAAGGAACACTTCTTACTCAATATCCACGTAGTCGAAAATGCTTTGTTAACACGATAACCACCATGTAAGCCACCAGTAGTACGCACAGGGAATTTTCTTTACACTTTGACTACGACGTAAGTCACCGGTGGTACACGGAAAATTTTTTCACAATGCGGCTGATCGACCAGTTGCCACAAACTCATTCTCCATAAATACTTAAAGAAAACTAAATTAAGGCACGATCCAATTAATGTATGCTATTTTCAACATTACTAAGAATTATTGACTGTAAATTTGAGTTTAAATATTAGAATCCGGTTTCACCTACCACAGCCAAAGTGCTAATGATCTTGACCGACCTGTAGTCGCAAACTAAATTTTCACAAATACTTTATCAAAGAAGAACGAAAGTACGATCCAATTAGTGTTCTCTATTTTGAAAATGGCTTACTATGATTCACTTTAAATTTGGGTTGAATGTTGAACTTTGGTCTAACTCATTGCGAGTAACGTGCTAAAGAGTAAAAAAGACTTAAAATTGCAAACGTATTGGAAAAGAATTCGCACGCACAGAGGGACTGGTAAATTAAAAATTCAAGTTAAGAGAGCATTTTTATTTTGAGCAAAAGAAATACAAATATAGTCTTGAATAATTTCAACAATTTAAACAATTTATTTACCACAGGTGATACAAGGGTAGAATGTTTCTTAAGTCTAGTACAATGGTCAAAATAGAGTATAGCTACCTGTGGGCCCGAACAAGTTCAGCGACTTCTAGGGCATCCTACCATCACGTTATTCTAAGGTGTACAATAATGTTTAACCTAATCCACTTAATCTAGTTTCGCCTGAGACTGATCAAAGAGATAATTAATTGACTATTTGATGCTGTATTTCACAGTATAGGAGGTCAAATCGGCTATATTTAAC
Source organism: Morinoia aosen (assembly GCA_030386875.1). Taxonomy (NCBI): domain Eukaryota; kingdom Metazoa; phylum Arthropoda; class Malacostraca; order Amphipoda; family Talitridae; genus Morinoia; species Morinoia aosen. The sequence goes on along the minus strand of CM059568.1, from coordinate 4,119,482 downwards.
AATGTATTCAATAAAGCGATTTATGAGCAGACTGAAGATCAGTTATCTTACCCATGGCAAGTTCCATTATTAGAACCAGACATGTAGGAGGCAAGATGTGACTAGGTGATCTTAAACGACTAGTATTCTGATAGGAAGTGAGACTCAAGGTGTCTTTTGAATATTTTGTGAGAATTGCTTTCACGGATCTCTGCAGGTATTGAGTTCCAACGAAGAGGATACTGCGTTACGACCGGGCCTTTGAATAGTAAGGAAGCATGAATTTACTTCTATATCGGGTTGAATGGTCATGATGACCAGTTTATGCATTTAATAATTGTTTCAGGCTATTGTCGCCATCATTTCTTAATGTTTTGTAAATGAAATTACAAATGGAGACATTATAGAGATCCGAAAGTTTAAGTATTTGTAAATTTTCAATGAATCTTTTGTGTGAGCATTATATTCTAGGTTCTTTACCGCTCTGATAGCTCTTTTTTGCAGAGTAAAAATTTTGTTCGTTTTATTTTTATCAGTTCCGTGCCGTGCTTCTGTTCCGTATTGCAGGTATGGATAAATGAGCGTTTGGTAGAGCATTTGTAAAGCTGCTTCAGGCAGGAAATTTTCACTTTACTTAGGATTTCGATAGATTTTGATAATTTAGTACTAATATTAGCGATGAGCTCTTTGATGGTCAGATGTTTATCTATTATGATGCCGAGAAACTTACATGAGTTGGTTTCTTCGATTTCACCTTCGCCAATTTTAATACGTGGGAGTGATAAATTTTTCTTGCATGAAAATGTAATATATTTTGTTTTATCGATATTAAGGCTTATTTTATTAGCTTCAAGCCCCAATGAAACTTTATGAAATTCATCATTTATACTCTCCACAATCATAGCGGGATTTTGGTTCGGAACGACCGCAGAAAGCGTACTGTCATCGACAAAAGGTATGAATTTGAAGAATGATGTAGATTTTATAATATCATTGATAAAAATCAGAAACAGGAGAGGCCCAAGAACAGATCCTTGTGGAACTCCATGGCAATTGTCTGTGGGTCTGATTTTGCGTCGTCAATGACAACGTATTGCTTCCGATTTGTTAGGTATGATCTGAACCAATCATGGGCAATCCCTCAAATGCCATAACAGTGTAGTTTCGAGAGTAGTATTTTATGGTCCACACAATCGAATGCTTTTCGAAAGCCAAGAAATACAGAGAAGACAGGCTTTCCTTCATCTATATTAGAATAGAGGAATTGTAAATGATTTTATATAGCATGTGTTGTTGATTTTTTAGAGCGAAATCCGTATTGTTTTCATAAAGAAATGATTTGTGTTCAAAATATGAGTACACTTTTTTATACACAATCTTTTCGAATACTTTGCTAATAATTGGTAGTACGGAGATAGGTCGATAATTGTTTACACGGGTTTTTTTTACTATTTTTAAAGATAGGGGTTACTCTAGCAACTTTGAGGGAGTTCGGGAAAGTGCCTAGGAAAAGAGATTATTTAATAAGATTGGAGATCAGCGGGGATACAATGTCAGCAATAATTTTAACTACTTTTGTCGGAAGCGTTTGTAACCCACTCGATTTATTTTTCAGGTTGTTTATGCACGCAATTACATCGGAAGAGTTGGTAGGCGTAAAGAAAAAGGAGTTGTGTTCTCGAATATGATCTATGTATTCCAGGTGCTCAGCAGGTTCACTTGGAAAACCATCAGCTATAGTTTTCCTTACGTTTACGAAGAAATTGTTAAAGAGATTAGCAATTTCTTTCTTCTCATGGTATTTTACATTATCTTGAACAATATGTTTAATTTTCATTTTATCAGCGTTATTCGGTTTCCAGCAAGAGTTGAGGAGGCGCCAAGTCTTTTTAACGTAAGCTTTAAATTGAGTAAACTTGCGCGTGAAGTAGTTCTTTTTTGATGCCCTTATAAAATTTGTCACATAGTTTCTGAATCGGTTATATGTTTCTCTAGATATTCGCCCTTCGCAAAGGAGGGCTAGGTACGCTTGACGTTTCTTTATGTTTATCACGATTTCACCAGTAATCCAGGGCTTTCTTTTATTTGTCGGGGTAACTGTGCGAGATACAATTGGGCAACATTGATTGTATGCGGCCATTATAGTTTCAGTCAATTTTACTACTGTTTCATCAATGCTCGTTGCATTATTGCATTGAGAGATGTGCAATGTTGATATTGATTCTTCTAGAACGGTGCGCATTTCCTCTAAATTTGATTCGTTTACTTTGCGATATGAGTAAGTTTCAGCCCGTGGCTTGGCGCAAGCAATGTAGACATTTTTCTTAACAAGAAAAATTGGAAAATGATCTGATAAGTCAGAGGTAATGATTCCAGAAAGAAAATCACTTGGGTCTGTCATAACGATATTGTCAAGCAGCGTAGTAGATTCAGAGGTTATCCGTGAAGGCTTTGTAATGATCGGAAGGAAGGATTGAGACTGAAAGGTTGTTATGAAATTAGAGATTGGTTCATATCTTTCATGTTTCAGTAGATCATAATTGAAGTCACCGCATATTATTATGTCATTGTATAAGGTCCTGTTGAACTGAGAAATAATACGATTTAGCTCATTCAGGAAGGATATAGGACAGGCTGTAGGAGGCCTATACACCGTTCCAACCACAATGCGTTTACCATCTCTAGACAGTTCTACGAAGAGTGATTCTATATGATCCTGATTCATTGTTGCACTTGCTATGGTTCTCGAGTCTATGTGGTTAGATATATATGTGCTAATGCCTCCGCCCCGCTGTTTTTTTTTTCGTAGCGAATGGTAACTATGATAATTTTCAAATCGAATCATGTCTTTAGTCGAGTCATCTAGCCAGCTTTCGGTGAAGCTAATCATGTCTAGGTTATATTCAAGTTCAGTAAAAGTAAATTGTATCTCTTCCAATTTTGGATAGAGTGACCTACAGTTCCAACACAGGAGTAAGAAATCTCGGTCAGTTATTCGAATAGTTTCGTTGAATTTTGATATATTAGTATACCTACACTCTTGAGAGTCGTTTAGGTTTGGATATATTCTGTTCAAATGATTGAGATCTGGGTCGATTTCCTCGAATATCTCAGGGTGATCAGTCATTTAAAATTAGTAAACAGTAAGAAGTAGGTACTACAGAGCTTAAAAACGAAATACAGAGTCAAGCTTAAAGGGATATTCCTGTCTAAAAAACTAGCTTATGAAGTACGAGAGAATAGAGTAAAAAAAATCTAGTGCGATTTCGTGAGTACACACAAACTCAGTCCATGAGCGAATAATATTGGAGTTCAATATCACAACATTGGTGCAAACAGATTGCTGCATGAGGGCGTTTTCACAAGTTCACATAAACAGGTAATAAGTTTTTAAGATTATAACGTCAATGATATAATCAGCTAATATGGTTTACGCGTAATAATAATTTTAGTGGTAAAAAAAATAAAAAATTCACAGTAACGTTGGTAGGTAAAAAATTGCTGATTGCGTTGTTTCAAAAGTTCACACACAGCTGTCATAAGTGTTTACAAACACATCTGTTATACATTTGTCTAGATTGATGTTAAATTGATATCAAGTTGAGGTTAAACTAACATGATACCTAATTGAGGTGAAACTGACACGAAACTGACATTTCTAATTTAGGGGATCACCTAGTCTAGTCACCCATGACCTGTTTCGATGACATATTCAGTTGTTGCATCAGGTATTGCTCGAGGTCATCTGGCGTGTTGATCTCGCGGCGTTTTGAATCTGGGTTTCCGGGGTTAAATACGAAGATGTTTCCATCCTGTGTTCTCGGGATTCCAATTTTCTCCGGGAATTTCCTTTTGGCCATCTTCAGAATGTACATGGCGTTAGCTCGTGAAGGTATGAGGTATTCATTTATGAAGAACTTTGGTTTTTTTTCTCGGTAGGCGTTGAGAATTTCAAGTTTTTTTGTTATGATGTTTTAGTTCAAATGCAATGTTTCATCGATCTACGTTCCCAGTTACTGGTTTTTTCCCCATTCTTGTAGCTGACGTGATGTCAGTGTCGGAAAGGTCAATGTTGATATTGTCCTTCAGGAGCTGGCAGACTGTATCCTTACAGATTTCGTTTGCGTGAGATTGCGGTAGTTCCCTTCCAGAAATGACGAGAGTACATTTTTTGTCTTCAATGTCTCGGCGCTGATCATTTTTTTTCCAACTGGTCGAGACGGGAGGCTAAGCTATCTATTTTCTCATTCTGTTCTTCGAGAATTTTTTTTTGTGTTCCGCTTCTTTTCCCGCCATTGTTTCAAATAACGTTTTGAGGTGGCTTATTTCATTTTGCATTTTATCAATATCACTATTAAATTTTGTCATCACTGAGTCAAAGTATTTTATTAGGACAGAACCACTTCTTTACCGTCTTTCGTTAGGCTAGACACATCAGGGTATTGACCAAACGTCGGTTGAAACTCGCTGCTGTTGTTGCTGCTGTTGTTGGTACTGCGTCGTTTGTTAGGTGCCATCTTGAAGATTGAGGGAGTTCGGTTCGTTGTGTATACGAGGGTTGAATACTTTCACAGTTTTGAAGGAATGTTATACTCTTAGTTTGATTATTTTCATACAGGGTGTTTTTTTTTACTCTGAAAAAACTTCGAACTTAGGTACAAAAACTCAAAATAAATCGATTTTCATGAATGACAAAATGTCCAAAACTCATTAGTTTTCGAGTTATGGCGTCGCAAAGCATGTTTAGAAGTGCATGTTATAACTGGGCCGCACACCAATTGTTATTTAAAGTTGTTAGTTTTCGAGATCGTCGAATACAATTAAAGCATTCTTCTCGTTTCATTATGGGTTATCCATTCCATGTAATCAACGACAAGATTTCAAGGTGCAATGTGAAACTGAAATAATGAAATAAAATTTATTATTAACAATCTACATTACTGGAACGCACGTGTTGCAGTATCAGTTCGCCATTTGTTGACACGCCGTTGCACTGTGACCATGGAAAGATTTACCAATGCTGAGAAGGCAGACATGCATTTGATTTATGGAGCTGGAGGCGGAAATGGTAGGCTCCCTCTGAGGATGTACAGAGAAAGGTTTCCTAGGCGCGAAGTGCCTGATTTCCGGTATTTTGCTACTCTGCATACGAGATTGCGTGACACCGGCAGCTTCAACGTTAACAGAGGGAATGCTGGGCGCGGCCATCATCCACAGGAGGATAGAATTGTGGAATACTTTGAGCAACATCCACGAACCAGCGAAACCAACGTCTTGGCTTGCGAAACCATACTACTGTGTGGAGGGCACTACATCGTCAGCAATTACATCCGCACCATTTCCCAAGAGTGCAAGGGCTCATGCCAGGTGATTTTGAACCTCGTATGCTGTTTTGCCAGTAGTTAATGCAACAGGAAAAAATGAATCGCGGGTTCTCAAAACTTATTCTCTTCACAGATGAAGCTAATTTCTCTCGTGATGGAGTTTTCAACCGTCACAATAATCATTACTGGGCTGCAAATAACCCTCATGTTATTCAGCCTAATAGCCACCAGCACAGATTTAGTGTCAACGTGTGGGCAGGCATTATTGGCAATAATTTAATTGGTCCGTACATATTACCTTCTCCTCTCACGGGACCTGCGTACACCATCTTCCTACGCGAAGTTTTGCCTGGACTACTGGAGGACGTGCCCTTGGAGACACGCAGGCGAATGTGGTTCCAGCATGACGGAGCGCCAGCACAATACTTTCGTGAAACACGCCTGTTCCTGAATAACCAATTTCAAAACCGATGGATAGGCAGAGGTGCTCCTGTAGCATGGCCAGCTAGGTCGCCTGATTTGACGCCACTGGATTTCTTCTTGTGGGGAACCATGAAGGACCTCGTGTATGCCACTCCTGTTGAATCGGAACAGGATCTGGTTGGACGCATTGGGGACTCAGCTGGCCGTATTACGGAAATGCCTGGCGTGTTTCAATCTGTAAGGCGCTCACTGGCTGTTAGATGTCGTAAATGTGTTGAAGTTCAAGGAGGCCATTTCGAGTAACTGTTGTAATAATACTGTATTCAAGTTTGTTCTTGCGTTAAAGTTCTTACATTAAAGTTTGTATTGATTATGTTTTTTACCTGTTCCCTGTAATGCTTACTGATTAATGGTTAGCTTACATGATAATAATTGATAATTACTCATTTAAGACAATTTATTCTTATTTGTAAAACGTGTACACGCAAATTTCATTGTGAAATTACAAAGATACTACATTAGTGAGGCCCAAAAACCTCTTTAACTATTAAAGGTAGCGCTAAAAATGGTGCGCGCGTGCAATCATACTTGAAGTTCTAATATTCTTCAAGTAACTATAACTCGAAAACTAAAGAGTTTTGGACATTTTGTCATTCATGAAAATCGATTTATTTTGAGTTTTTGTACCTTAGTTCGAAGTTTGTTCAAAGTAAAAAAAAACACCCTGTATATGGGGTATTTAAATCACATTTGAATACTCATGGCGAGAGTGGGTACCCATTTAGGTTAGAAGTTCATTCTTTCTAACATTAGGCGCTTTGTTTCGGAGTGAGCGCCACACACGTCCTCACCTCATGGAGTCACTGAGGACACTGAAACTCGCTGTTATTATGAAGTAGTTATTAGTTATTATGAAGTAGATTATAACATTTGTAGCAGTTGTAGTAATTGTTAGATTTGGCGTGACCAAATTTTACAAATGCTGAAAAAGGGAAGGAATGCAACAAATAATTACTGAGCGAAATTTGGATATTTAGCCCTAACTTACTACAAATCCGGTTATATCTGCCATTTTCTGGATGTTTAGCCAACCAATCTTATACCCACTATCTATTTACGGTGTTTTTTCTTCTCTACGACCGCAAAGCCTATGAGTATGCTTGCTTTGACTACGACGAATCTTTCTCGACAACGCATAGTGAAGCACTGCCAAGCTTGCCACTGACGCGCCACTTCAGTCACGCGAACGTACGTGTGAACGCGAGTGTTTTGACCACACTCTGTGAGTGTGAGTGTCACTGACGAAATAACTGATCGTGTGAAAGCCCCTTAACGACTGTTGTTGCTTCCCGCGGGTGGGGTACCAACTACTCTACTCTTCGTCTTCTTCATTTACTGCTTCTCCGATCAAAACTTGATAACGCCTCCTTCCTTTACTCCTCTGCTGCTCCATCGCATTTGGTTAAATTGGATCGTATTCAATTTTCAGGCGCTCACATAATGCTAGGTGCTCTCCAGTGCACGTTCACAGCCAAACTTGAGGCTGAAGCTAACTCGTATCCTCTGCATTTCCGCCGTTAACTATTACTCGTTCTTACTGCTCAAGAAGACTAACTATCCCTAGACATCCAGTTCGAAATCTTTTCCTCAGCTACTTTCTATTTACCCTGTACAATAATTTACCTTTTCCTTTTGCTGAACGAGCACTTCTTCTTTATCATTGTTCCCAAAATCAGCTTTGAATCACATTCACTGGTAAAAGATTTTAAAGGTCCTAACTACTTGCTCATACCTACCTAGAACCAAAGTGATCACGGATAGCTAAAAAATGGGAAAGACCACTGCTTGTGGAGTCTATTCGCCAAACTTCCACATAAACGCAAAACTTCCACTTCACTGTACCATATACACAGCAGAGCTGTATGTAATCTACATTGCCTCCAAATATTTATCAGTTCCGCTGGGCTCTTTCGTAACCTTCACAGACTCTCTTGGGCGCATCTCTGCACCGAACTCTGGAAATCCTTCGAGCTGTCACGGGACGTGTTCTCGGCTTTCACACGATCAGTTTTTTCGTCAGGCACACTCATACTCACGGCTCCACAACACCATATTTGGGCATGCGTGCTCTCTTCGCTCTCTATTCGGCACTCATTCACTGGCGGGTTTGACTGCTTTGCTTCCATTGCTTCCACTTTAGGGTAAAATACCCTATTTTAGGGTAATCAGGTGTTGTTAAGAGTAGAGTTTAGGGTAAAGCAAAATTCCATGGTTTATAGGGTAATTCGATTTCTGTCGGGGTAGCACAGCAAAATTGTTGGTTAATTGCCTGTTTTCATTACCAATATCAAGCTTGCCCTGAAGTACCACATATACCTTGTGTAAGGTACATTGCAGAAGTACGTTACCGGAGCATTTATGAAAATATTCAATAAGAGCCATATTTGGAATAAACTCAAAACTTTTCGGAACTCGCTATTAATTTAGTCCTTATTGCACAATACGATTAGCCGCAAATTGCGGTGCACATCGCTGCATATCTCTCAGATCTCTCTTCAGTAAAATGTTGCCAGATTTTCCGCATAAATATTACCTTGGTTAATAAAAAGTAATGAGAATAATTAAAGGTATAGGCAACTTGATGTAATGTTTGGAATTTTATATTTTCTATCCATACAGGACTAACTCGTAGATGTATCAAGATTTACACCAATACGTCGGTCATCGTCGCTTACTGGAATTGAACCGCTATATAACGTGAATAGAACGACACTGCCCGATCCGAGGGCAGAAAGTTTTGTTTCAGTCGAGTGCAATTAACTGTGTCAGGTGCTGTCACGTGCAGTATTGCATTGTGACAAAATATTTGGTTACTTGCGTTGCAGTAAAATTGCTACTATTGAATAGATTCTGTGTCCGATGATACTGCTACACCACTTATGAAGAGAAGCAGAATTGTATAGTCTGTTATGCCCTACACACAAAAACGGGATGAAGGATGGAGAAGCAAACAACTGTTTTGAGGCTGGTTAGAAAAGTCTCAGTCGTCTACCTCAACTCAAGATATGGCATACTGTACTATATACTCAACTACCATTACGTTTGGTAAATCTGAGATTATTCGTCATGCTAACAGTCAATGCCAAAAAAAATCTCCCAGTTCAGAGACGGAAAACACAAACTATAACTTTGTTCATTTTACCATACGATCCAATGGACGAGTCAGGTTTAAAAATTGAATTACGGATATGTGTATATCTTTCTGAGCATAATTTGCCTATTTCGTTAAGCGACTCATTGCTAAAACTAGTGAAACAAATGTTTCTCAAAAGAAAGTAAGCTTAGGGAAACAAAGAGCTTCAAGCATTATTTGACAATGTTTCGGTAAACATCTACTAAGTGATCTTGCCGTTGTCCTTAATGAAGTCTATATTCTGTAATAATTGATGAAACAACTGATCGCAGTAAAGCTAAACAGCTCGGAGTCATGGTGCAATACTGAAGTGAGAGTAAAATAATATTAAGAGCTCCTCTGTTGATCTTGTTGAAAAACAGGATGGCACAGCCAATGGATTGCTTACTACACTTAGAAAATATTTCAGTGAGAAAAATATTAAATTGAGCGACGTTGTAGGGTTCTGTTCTGACACGACTAACGTTATGCTGGGACCTAAACATTCAGTGGCTTCTTTGTTGAAAAAAGAATTTTCGACTTCCTAGAAGAAATGTTGGCTTGGTGGAAATACAGAAATTGGGAGTCAATAAAAAAGCTTGTAAGATAGAAATCGAGGTTCTTCTTCCATTATTCTTGGCACTAGGGCTTACTAACGTAGGAACCCAATTCTTGGAGGAGCTCCAAGTATTCGACTGTTGGCTTTTGGCTCTTTTAACATGTAGGCTTCTGTCGAAAAATAATCAGGTCATGGGCCAAGATTCTTAATTGTTACGAGGCTCTTATTTTTAATTCTTTTTTATTTTGGGGCTAACTTTGAGCCTTGAGTAACTTCTGCTTAGCCTTACTTAACATAAATTATCTCTATACTAAATTAAATTTGAGCCAATTGTGTATACTGATTGCGAAAATTTTGGGAAAGTCTTACTTATTCATTTAGTGCATTACATTCTTTGTAACGTTCTTTGCATTTGCTCCGAGAATTAGGGTGTATGTGAACTTATTCCGCATCTAAATTCCTCTAAATTGTTGGCGCAAATATTGCGAACCTGTGATTTTGTTGTATTCCATAAATAAATGTTTCTAGCATTACTTTGTCGTTCATTTCCTCTTACTATGCATTTTCTTCTCTCTGCTAGTCAAGAGTAGATTGCCTGGCCTCATACTTTACGTTCATTGAGCAGAGCTTGTAACTAGGGAATCAAACGAAAAATATAAATTATAGTGGAAGCAATATAAAATGTTACACGTATCGTGACACATATGACTCCGTAAAGTCAGAGAATTTAATTTTCTAATATCCGCATGAACCCTGACGTTGTCATTTCTACACATACAAACACGGAAACATCGAATATTTTTATTTATTACCAGCATTAGACTTATTTGACTGTCAGGCAGCAGGTGGTGTCGAGTCCAGTTTGTTAAAGTTACCCATAATCTTAAGTATTTTCTTTGTGTTCAGTTCTGTTTCCCTACCCCGATGGCGCGTCAGTGCATTTACTTTAGTTAGCCCGTGTCATTTGTATTGTATTTCAGTATTCTAGCATTAGTCTGATTACTAAGCTAAAAACCATATATATTTTAATTGTAATTTTGCGTGTTGTACCATGTTATGCGGTAGCTCAAGTTTGCACACTATTTTTGCAAAAGGACATAAATCACTGTTCATGCTGAAATGTATCTGTGTATGTAAGAGGCACTGCAAAGAGATTCTGCAATAAACAATTCACATCCTGAGGTCAAAAGAGTTTCCTTTCTCCTTTTTGATACAGGCTATAGTGTATTACGATACCTCGCGTTAAAACGGGCTTAAGGAACCACCTTGGGAGGACAAACTATTCCGCATAGTTTGTCGTAAAGGAAGATGCTGTCGCAGTTCGGCGAATCATGGAATTTCCTGAGGAGCCCTAACGGACTGATTACGGCACAGACAATTTCTCGTCTTCCTAACGGTACCGCCGTAGTTCGGCACAAATAGAATTTATTTCTGTTGCCCTAGCGGGCTAATTACGGCGTAGGCGGTACCCACACAAACCTCTCTCTAACGGTACCGCCGTTGTTCAGCACAAACAGAATTTACTTCTGTTGCCCTAGCGGACTAATTACGGCGCAGGCGGTACCCACACGAACCTCTCTCTCTCTAACGGTACCGCCGTTGTTCGGCACATACAGAAATTACTTCTGTTGCCCTAGCGGACTAATTACGGCGTATGCGGTACCCACACGAACCTCACGAAGGGCAGCTGCGCGGAAAAGCTAGTGCCCCGGAAAAAGGTAGGTGCACAGAAGACAGTCCCGTTTCCACGAACCCTCACGTCGACCGCACGGCGGTATCGACATTGACATTTTAGGGTAATTTATGCTTTTTTAGGGTAATCTTGAGCAAAGATTAAGGGTAGGAACTTTCCCACTCGTGGAAGCCCTAAAATTGCTTCTATTTGCGCGTCAGTTTCAGCCCATCCGGCGTCTAGTAAGGATGGCTGCAATTGCTTTCCCGTATCAAATGGTCTTCGCCTGGTCTCAATAATAAAGTAGCTATTTTCGTGAGCAGCATGCTCTGTGAAAAGTGCAAAGCTACCAATACAAGAGCAGAGCTATAAGAAGCAAGTTGCTCAAATATGTTATTGAAGCAACACAATATTAGTTTATATGAGAATGGTATGAAGAAAAAAATTAATACGCTTCGAAGCCAGTCTAATTAGAACGTTTCTTCCGATAAATCTATTATTCTGCAGGGGAGACAAACTGATTTATATGGATAGCACCTATGATGTTATAGCACCTGATTTGAAAGAGCGGATTTTTTAGTATTCATAATGATGGGGAGAAAATGATTTATTTCGTTACAAGCATATCATGATGCATAGGTTTTATTGTACTGTCAGAGGTATTTACAAAGGATTTTCATTCTTATTGAATATCCACGCAAGAAATACTGCATATGTAAATTATTTTTGTTTATTTTAATGCAAACAGATCGAAATTCAGCCATTAGTACGATTTCAATAATAATATTTATCTGGTATTTCCATAATAATTTCAAAACTTTGTATGTGAATTCTCCCTAATATTTAATTTCAGCATAAAAGTGTTTCATGATATAAGTCTAAACGTTTATTAGTTTACACGTATCGCTGTCACATTTTCATACAATATTACATATTACCAGGCAGTAGTTTGTAAGGTTTATTATATTTTAGAATATTTGCGTAAGGATGCCATTTTTACGCGTGCATTCTATCGTACAGTTCTGAAATAATGCGCCTGAGATTCCAATGGCTATTTCTGCATCGTAATTATCGTGATGCTATGAAATGAACGAATATAGTCCTTCAACAAAAAAAATTAATTTGCGAGCCGCACCCTTGCTGGTATTATACATGCTTAACTGTACAGAACGGGCGAAAAATATTACCTGCACTTGAAGTTATTATGAAGTCAATTATTAGATTGGTAGTAGTTGTTAGATTTGGTGTGATTAAATTTTACAAATGCTGAAAAAAGGAAGGAGGAATGCGACAAATAATTAGTGAACGAAATTTGGATATTTTGTTGGAGCACGTTAAGAATGACTCGCATAGAATCTGAATCAATTTATTAAGAAGTATTCTTCGGCTATACGGCGCGTCGCAGTTCTCGAAGTCAACGGGAACGAGAAACAACAACAAACAACTTGCGAGCACAAACGCACCAACATAACTGTAAGAGAAAATTATCACTAGATTAAAGATCTACTAAAGAACTAAGTATATTTAACACTGAAAGTATAACAACAGATTATACTCTGTATTTCTAACATCAACTCTAACCGAGAGACGAAACGAAGGATTAAACTTTATTTTTAGCATTTCTCTGTCCCACAAGGTGAAGACATTTTAAAACCAGCAACATACGCTGATGCAGCAGAGGCAGCAGAAGATTAAATTGATGGTTGATTTTTCCTAAAGAAGAGTAAAGAAATTTAGTTGGTAGAAATCAGCGACGAGATCACTATTCTTCAAGTATCATTTCGTTGATGTAGCAAATTTCGTCACGTACTCACTTTATTTTATGCCAAAGAAGAGCTCTATTGCTTTTAGAGACTTTATGAGGATATCAGTATGAGGTGCCAGTCCAGCGTAGGCACGCGATTACGGTTACGAATTGCCCTAATCTACTCAAGCAGTTAAATGGCCTTACGGCGCGTTTTAAGGTTAATAGGCCCGTGGGCACGTTAAGGTTTAAGCTTAATAGATCCGTGGGCACGTTAAGGATTAATGTTAATAGGCCCGTGAGCACGTTAAGGTTTAAGGTTAATAGGCCCGTGAGCACGTTAAGGTTCAAAGTTAATTGGCCCGCGGGCACGTTAAGGATTAATGTTAATAGGCCTGGACACGTTAAGGTTTAAGGTTAATTGACCCTTGGGCACGTTTAGGTTTAAGGTTAATTGGCCCGTGGGCACGTTAAGGTTTAAGGTTAATACGCCATCACGGCAAAACCTTTAAGGCTCACTAACGGGCTTTACTAGAAATAATCACTGAACTGGTGAGGAGTACGAACATGCATTACGCAAATAATCAAAATAAAATAATAACATCACCGTTTAAATGAAAAGTAAGTGAAAGAAAGAAAAAGGAACATAATAACAGAGGAGCTCCACGGCGCTTGCTGCCGAGGTCTCTCTCACTGCCTGACTAATTTTGTTTAAGAAGACCGCGTTCCAAGTGAGAAACGTTGATACCGAGAGGTCTTCCTAGGGCGTTCTAAATTTTCTCACAATTAAGCCCTAACTCTCTGCAAATCCGGTTATATAACTCCCTTTTTCTGGATGTTTAGCCAACCAATCTTTTACCCGCTATCTATTTGCTGTGTTTCTTCTTCTTTTTGACCGCAAAGCCGATGAGTAAGCTTACTCTGACTACGACCAACCTCTCCCGACAACGCACGGTGAAGCACTGTCAACTGTCAAGCACTCACCAGCGTTGCCAGGTGGTTACATGAATTTTAGGCCAAATTTTACCAAGAAAAAGGCCAAAAAAGGCCAAATATATTTATAGGTAAACTAATATAGCAGGTAGATGCCCATAGGCGCAGGGGTCTCCAAACTTGCCAGACTTAGAGCCACATTGATTGCTCCAGTGAGTTCCAAAGGCCAAAAAAGTTTTGATTTTCCTGCCATTATCTATAATTTCTAGAGTACTCGCCGAGTACGCGGTCGACAGTTAAGTATCGCGGGCCGGATTGATCACACTGGCGGGCCGGATTTGGCCCGCGGGCCGTAGTTTGGAGACCTGTTCCTCAGAGTATCATAATTCTACTAGCCATTAAAAAATTTAAATACAAATGAAAAATAGACCTAACTTGCACTATTCTTCAAGGAATAACATAAATTACTTTGACTTTACATCCTCAGCAGATGTTTGAGAGGTAGAAGCAGCTAGAGAGCTAGTTTCTTGATTTCCGTTTGCTAAAAGATGCTCGATTTGATATTAGGTTGCATTCTTGAGGCCACTTTGAAGTCCTTACAACATAAGAAATATGTTTGAGATGTGCTCGGATTTGCACTTTCTCATCTAGCTTTCAAGTTCGTAATCTAATGTTGGGCTTTGTTTTGACTGCTATCATAGAAAACATTCTTCCAACAATAGCATTGCTAGCGGGAGTCACCAGGCAATGAGCGCATAACCTGAGAGTTCTTTAACCAAGCCAAAACTGCATGGTGTCTTTAGGAATCTCAATACCGTCAAAATGCCCTCCTGCTTCCTGTCTATGATACTAATTTTTCGGTACTGCGGCTCACTCATGTTGATACAGTCCTGAGCTAAATACAGCCTGTGCAAATCTGCAAATTCTCCTTTGATTACTTGATTTGATATTCGCAAAGGATTTTATAATATTCAGCAAGATCTAGCTGATCCTGTTGGAGACTAGCTGATCCTGTTGCTCTGCCTTCAAGTGTCACGTTTCAGTTTTACGCTTTGTACGGCGCAAAAACTGGAAAATGACTAAAAAAGCCAGAAAAAAGCCAAATTTAAGAAAAAGGCCAACCTTATAATCACGAAGCCAAACGCTCGCAAAAAAAGCCAGATTTGTGATATTTGGCCTTAAAAAGGCCAATATGGCAACCCTGGACTGCCACTCACTCTGAGTCACTCAAGCTTGCCAGCAGGGTTTCCACGCGAGGTGACTCGAATTACCCTAGCTGAAAGGTGTTGATTACCCCAGATTACCCTAAAACAGCTAATCCTGACCTAGGATCTATAAATTAACTAAAGGTTAAATGGACTGGTTTCCAGAGCTCAGTCAGTATGAATTAGCACTGTGTTACATACTGCATGGCGTCAGGATGGAAGGCCAGTTGAACGACATTAGAATGCTGGTTTTATATCCCAGACGATATCACGTACAAGATGTTTGCCAAATACCTACCAGTCGAATTTTTTTTGATGCCCTCTGTTTTCCAAGGTGCACCTTTTTCAGCAACTCCTGATCTGGGAACATTGTTTTCATCAAACTAAAAAAGGCTCACACAATGAGATAGGTAGGTGGTGCTTAGCTAAAAGTGCACAAACTTGTAGTTTCACTTAATTTACTAGCACGATTTTCGAGAGGATCATTGGATGGCACGTAGCTGGTAATTGATGGTTTTCTATGCCACCATGGATCGTTGTTTGTGTCTCTGAGAGCATGTGACGCTTGATCTCCAATTTTCCATAAGTAATATCGGTTCGACAACCTCACAATATGCCACATCCTTTTGCCCTGTTGATTTTGAGGACTTGACTAACCATCCTTCGAACTCAGGTGCCGATGTCCACGAATCTTTGAATATCTGCTGGTACTTTTTAGCATTCACGTGGAGCTTTCCTTTTTTCGAGGTGGTGTCGTTGGCTCTTCCTCATTCCGTGCGCGATCATCTGCCATGCCCCAAGAAATGCTATAATATGTTAACCTATCCTAAGCATTGTTAACTATTTTTCATTTAATTTTCCATCCATTCACGCGTTTCAGTCATTCCTCCCACATGCTCAATCTATCCTAACTCTTTGATCCACTCTCTCTGATGACTTTCTGGCTTTTCTCACCCATGACCTTCGTCATATCTTTTCATTACGGATTTTATCCAATCTTGTTCCATCACATTTGCTTCTCAGAGACTTCGTTGCAATCACATTCAATCAACTCATAAATTTGATCGTGAAGTAATCAAATTTATTAATTTCCTAGAGAGCGGGTTTGGAAATTCAGAGGTTTTTTGAAGAAAAACTACCTTGCCTTTATTAATCTATACTATAATAAGAGCTGCGTCCGTCCGTCTGTCTTTCTGTCTGTCCGAAGCCAGATGAAAGTGTGTGATGAGCGTATTTGTGGAACAAGCTCCAGCCCTATAACAGGTGGGCGAAAAGAAGTCACCCCATTGTAATATGTCTTTTTTTGTGTAGATTGCGGCCAATGTGAAATCTGTTTTGACATTTGTGAAGTTGATAGATGTAAATATCGGACAGATGTAAATATCGGACAGATGTAAATATCGGACAGATGTAAATATCGGACAGATGTAAATATCGGTTGTGGCTCGCGCACACAGCGCGCGAGCCACAACCGATATTCTGAAGGCGGCGTTACCGGGTCGCACCCACGTCAAAGTTGCTCCACTCTGTGTGCGTGTGTTGCAGCGGTCGTGTGCGTGTATGGTTCGTCATGTGCACTGGTCCAGAGTTGAACTCATTGCCAGAAGTCGTTGTATCGTCTAACTATGAGTGACCAGATGCCGCAGTGCAGTTCGTTATGCACTTGCATAATATTTGAAAAGAACCAAATTTATTACTTAATATATATATTTAGAAATGTGCAAAATGTAAAAATTCAGTAGTGTTTCGTAGCAAGCAATAATGCTTTCAAAAAAGCCGTCTTTCATATGTTTTTAGATGTATTTGTATAGCAATCGTAATATTTCTAAATAACGCAATCGTAATATTTTTTACTGCAAAATGTCAATCGTTAAAATTTTATACCTTTATCAATCTAAAAATGCAACGTTTCGATGAAACTATTACTACCTTCGTGTTGAAAAATGATGTAAATCATATTTTTATACGGTCACATTGATAGAAAATGACAATCAATTGTGCAAGTAGAAGCAGACATAGTTAAACACAAAATTTTCATTGTAAGACGACTTTATAGGAGCGATATTTTGTACTGTAGAAATAACGATCACCAGCAGGCTAGCTTTTTCAGCCCAAAGATGATAGTTGCATCGAAAAGTTGCATTTTATATGTTGGCAGAGGCATAGAATTTTACCGATTGGCCTTTTGCAGTAAAAATGTAGAGCGAATTCTATTTTATTTAAACACGTGAAGAACTGAAAATATTTCGTAGAGTTGAGAAGTTGAGAAGCGATCGTAACTAAATTCATAATAAATAATGAAAGCATGTATCACATATACAAATAAATATTACTGCATGCAAATGTCTTTTATTTAGAATGTTTTTTTCATTACTTATGTAAGAAGTTTTAAAATGACATTAAATATCGTACAAACTATCAAAGTTGTCACGTAGAGACACAAAAGATAGCTAACTTGGTAGCATTAAATAGTGTGGCTACGAGCTTTGATATTCATTCAAAAACTATCTCATCGCCAGAGTAACTAAAAAAAATTGCTTGCTTTTGCTGAAACATCATATTTGTATGTCATACATGACTGGGGAAGGGGGACTATTTCCCGAGGGAAACTAAAAAGGTGACACATTTGTCATGAAATTTACACCATTCTTTACTTCTTGTGTTAGCGTCCAGTTTTCTTTATCGCCAATGAAATTATCCAGGTTCCATTACTTTGCACTTTACGACCAAAATAGTATGGTATTGAACGAGAAGTAAGTGGCTAGTAAATATACTGATATGAGCACATCGAGTTTTCCACTGAATTTGTAAAATTACACGAATCGAATTCATTTGGCGTCAATATCCATAAAAGGCATCTTACAGAACGCTTCAACACTTGAATACTTTAATTTAATTCATGTTATAATGAACCAGTTGAAATACTTTTATTCACTTTTTAAGCGAATAAAATACTTTTATTCACATTAAAAAGAATGGTTTTGTTGTTCGAATGAACTACATATTTATAATATAAACTAAAAAGATTTGCATTATGAACAATACATCGTGACATACGAACGATACATTATGACACGGTAGAATTGCAGTATCTGTACTCTTATTTGATCTAACTCATATAATATGGGTCGTTTAAGACGACTGAGACGTTAAAGTATACGATGAAACACGAAGTATTTTAATCCAATATTAAATGATACTTCAATGGCAAAGCGCACACCATAATAGATGTTTGTATTACATTTATGTCACGCAGCGACGTGTGGCAGCTGTTGAAGTGGGCGTGGTTTTCGGTGACGTGGACTAGCCATGCACGTACACAGACTCGCTCACGCACACAGAGTGGAGCAACTTTAACATGGGTGCTACCGGGTCGCCTGATTTCTCGTTTTGGCGATTTGGACTGGCCCGCAAGATCGCCCGATTTGACCGTTTCAGACTTTTTTCTGTGTTTTTTTTCAAGTCCCGTGTGTATGTGAACTAGCCCAAGACCATGGAAGCACTTGAGGACAACATTCGACACGAATGCGAGAATCTGTCGCCTGAAGTTCTCGCCGAAGTGATGAAAAATGCCATTAAACAAACCCGTATAGCAATCAATTGTGGCGGCGCCCATTTGGCCGATATCATCTTCTCGACTTGAACAATATAATTTTAAAGGTTCAAACAAACATTAAAAAACAAAATCGAGTTTTTTTTATTTCTAAAAGAAATTAGAGCCAAACATCGGATGACTTCATTTGGTCCACCCTGTATATTTTGACAGGCCGTGTTCACGCTCACGCGGCCTCATCAACTCAAGAAAGATTGTATTTTTTAATTTCTTACAGATTTTTCGTCATTTCGCCCTCTTTTTTATGTAAAATATAGGGGGTGGACTAGTGTGTATAAACTTTCCTCAACACTTAGTTGCTAGAAGCCCTAGTGCTTAAATTTCCGGTGATGGAATTCTAGGCATGATCGCAGCTATATCAAATTCTACGTCCGTGTAACAGCGTCTAAGAAAGAGTGAGAATATAAACATATATTGCAAGTTTTAAGTCAATTACTGTACTGTTTTGTTTATATGAAATTTTTCAACTAATTTAATAGCTTCTTCTTTTCGCCTTTAGCACCTTTTGTAACTCAAAGTGTCAAAGAACCCTGTCTAAATTTTTTTGTTTGCATCGCTACAATAACATGCTTCGTTGGCGTGCAACATGGGAAGAAATAAGACGTCTTCCACTTAATTAGCTGGCAAAATACCGGCGCTGTGAGGTAACTCTGCTGTTAATTCAATGACTATCACAAGAATGAAACTTTTGATTATTTATACGATGAAATATATTAGTTGTGGTATTTAAAAATGCAACAAACATACCTGTAAATATTCTGTTGAAGCTTATATGCACACGCGCAATCAGAACAGGACAGAGACTTTCGTCGACTGGCTGTTGCTGACACCGATCGAGTTTTTTATTGGCGAATTGCAACTCAGAATCATTTGTCAAAACGAAGTGGACAAGAGATTTTATGGCTTCGTATCTTGAAGCCGTCTTTCGTGCGCGATACCTGATAACATTCAAATGTGCGACATTCAACCACAGCAGCAGTGCAGTTTTGTGAACACTATATTCTGACTCGTTTCATTGCATTTCGTTCGAATGGTGACCAGTAGGGTGCTTGCATATTGGCTTTCAATTTTATATTTTTCGTATATTAAGCGGGTTTTTCCTTCACGGAGCTCTGATTACCCTAGATTTGCCATATTTTTCATTACCCTAAACATTACCCTAAGGTACCCCTGATTACCCTGAACTAGGGTAATTACCCTGCTTGTGGAAACACTGCTTGCCAGCGACGCGCCACTTCGGTCAAGAGAACGTACGTGTGAAAGCAAGTGTTTTGACCACAGTCCGTGAGTGTGACTGACTGAATCATGCTGGGTTCACATTGACACTCGCATTGGAAGCTCACATCCATGGCGCGCGGGCAAGTGCACGTAACGAAAGGATAGCGATCGTATACATTGGCACAGCGCTAGCAGGCAGCAGAAGCGTCAAGGTTGGCGGGCAGAGTGTGTTGCTCACACTGCTCAGTTGCAATCCAGACGCTACGTTGGGAGGTACTGCGCTCCGCGCTCTAGTACTTCTCGCCAGGAGCGGCTGATGCTTAGTAGAATAGCGCTAATAATTTATTTCGTATGTCATTGATTGCACGTTCTTCAATGTTCTTGTTTTTTCTTATTTTTGTTGCGCATATGCAGCATAAAATATGAAAGCTTCGGCAAGAATTATGCTTGTAAAACCATATGTAGAAACACTCGATGCATATATGCTACACTCCAAGGCATAATTGTGGAAGCGCATATTACATGCTAAGCAGAAATATGTATCAATATAAATGCTTCACTTGAATAGCTCAAAATTTATATTTTTTTGTGGGGAAGATTGCACAGAAACAATGATATAGGATACAGTGTACTTCTTCATGCACGGAAAAAATAATTTATTTCATAATTTTCAATTAATCATTAAGTGTATACAATTCTCAAATTAAGTTTTATAACTTATCTGAACATAAATATTTTGAAACAGTAACAATTCTAATCTGAACGAATTAAGGACGATGATAACGAACGAAAAAAAGTAATCTAATCCAAGTTTGATTTTGAAGTACATATAATTTTTTCATGAATGCAAGGAATATTTTTTAACCCTTCTTTTATACGAGGAATATATTTTAGCATCAAATTCGAGGGTTGCACCTGAAAATTGCGTGGTATTTTAGGTGTTCAAAAAAATCTACGATTATCTGCCAGCAAAGTTTTATGCAGCGAAAACTTCCACTCGACATCGCAAGAAACAAGTGGAGCAAAAGTGAAGCAAGCTAGTGCGAATATTCCTTAATGGATTCATCCATTGCGTCAGAGATCTCACGAGTCAAAATTGAGTTGGTTGTTTTATCTTTCCAAAACCTTCGCTTATCACCAAAATGCATTTTAACTCTTGATAATACCTTTTATCTTATCTGTTCTTCAATGTTTTCTATACGATATCCATTAATTTTATTGCTCTCGAAGTAGGAAGTCCCTGTGTTGCTATGCAAGAGCAATTCATATCCTTCGATAACAATAATTTGATAAAGTGTGCACTAAGCCCAACATGGTTCTACGTGATAATATTTAGAAACTAAAGCCTTGTACCACGCAAAACTTCTCTCGCGTGTACTGAGTGAGAAAAAAGTTTTATATTTCACCTGTTTCTCGCAATCAATGCAATAGAGAAATTCTTCCTCGGCTTGAAAATCTTCAAATTCCTTGGAGTAGTCTAAGACTGATGCTTTTTGTTCACCTTCGGCATGGTTGTAGATCACTACTAGCCCTACTAATCTCAAATACACTTTATAAGGTAACTATATCTAAAAAAATTTGAGCAAATTCCCGCAAAATTAAAATGAACTTTTGAAGTAGCTGTAGCACCTTACAATTATAATTGATTTACGAAAAATTTAAATTTAAAAATTGATCCAGTTATACAAAAAAATTTTTATATTATTGGATGAAAAACAAATATAATTTAAAAGTAATGGGGTTTTACTAGGTTTCAGTTTACCGCCACTTACAGTTAATCATGCATGTTCGTCATATTTTATGCTGTTCCGAGGAAAACATGCGATATGCTCACACTGCATATATACTTGCGGGCATATTTTATGCTATCTAAAATATACTCAAAAGCATATATATGCAATATGTTCAATGTCACATCCCTACTGATGACATGCTGCAGGCTACGGCTCATCTGTAGATGGAGTGATTGACGGGCAGGCGGCGGCAAAGAATGGCTAGGGAGAATGTCCAAGTGAACATCACTTTGCCCGCCTGCTAGCCCGGCAACAGTGTATGTGCCCGTCGAAGTGACGCTCAGTGTGGTGAAAAGAGTGTCAATGTGAACCCACCATGAAAAACTGATCGTGTGGAAGCCCCTTTACGTTTTGAACGTCTTTGCCAGAGGAGTTTAAGCCCAAAAATAGTCAAAGAGGAATGTTAGTGATGCCGGAACGCGTTCCGCTGCTGCTTTCCCCGTCGCGTTGCCTAGCGTTGCTGGCACGCATTCATGCGTGGGTGACATCGGTGCTCTGTAAATGCTTGGGAACTTGGATGTGCATGCAGATTGTTAGAGTATCGCTGCAGACTCCGCGATTGCGTGGTTCATATCGGTATGCTGAAAGTGCTTGAATACTTGAAGATTCATGTAGATCAAACTCACAAGTTGCAGGTACCTCGTTTCAATGCTGTTCGCCTCGTCATCTGGTTCCTTGTTACTGACGGTTACCGGTGAGTCGCAGTAACTTTGAGTGCGTTAGTTTTTGCGTCTGGTTCCGTCGATGTGCCGGTTCTGGTATCTTGACGTGCAGAATGTTGGAGACACAAAGCTATTGATGAATTAAATTCTTCGATCTGAGCCCACTCTCACTCTGAAACTAAGGTTGAATTGTGCTTAGTATCCGGTACACCGGAGTGCCTCGCCGACCGCCTCACCTGAGTAATCCCTTGTGCCGTTCGATTGTACTACCCAGAAATGATTCCGTTCTCTCGTTGGGCTGCACTTATATCCTCTCAGTATCGCCATTGCTCAATAATTTCCTTTGCTCATTCTCTTAAAATTCAACACATTACGCAACGGTTTTGTAATATGCCTATGTATAATGATTTGATGGTCTGTACGTTGGTATTTGCAAGCATGGTTATTTGTATATGTGCGGATGTACTGTATGTGCGTTGTGTGTACGTATATGGATATATGTGTGCATATGAGTGTGCATATGTGCACATATACCTGTGTGCACAGGACTATCAACTAGCAAGTAAAGTATAAATACCGCCCTTTTTTCTCTCTCAACTTCTACCACTACCTAACACGTCATTTCACTTTATTATTGTAAAGTATTTATGAAAAAATATATATTTGTTATTTGATCACCCATGTATTATAGATAAGATGTTTAATAACCAGTGATCTTTACGTGACAAAATTTAATTAGAAATTGTAAGTTACAGCACGTACTGAAACAAAGTAGTGAAACTTATTTGCTCATTATCCTATTTTTCAATACATCACACGGCATTTTCATAGAACGCATATGTATTATCAATGGATTGCCTAGATGCATAAGTATGTATATGTGCATATGGGCGTGTTATGTGTATGTATATAGGTGTGTTTGCATATGTATACGCATATAAACATGTACATATACATTTATATGTGTAAGAAACTAGCAACTAGTATTTGGACTAGACATAAAGCTTTTTTCTGTTCACTCTCAATTTACAACATTACCTAACTCGTCATCTCTCTTTATTATTGTAAAGCATTCACAAAAAGGAATAAAATTTTTGTGTGATCTCCCAATATCTTTAAATAAAATGTTTATCAACTAATGACCGTAATGTTAAAAAATCTTAAT
Organism: Morinoia aosen; assembly: GCA_030386875.1. Classification (NCBI taxonomy): domain Eukaryota; kingdom Metazoa; phylum Arthropoda; class Malacostraca; order Amphipoda; family Talitridae; genus Morinoia; species Morinoia aosen. Next base: position 4,096,020 of record CM059568.1, on the reverse strand, counting down.
GAGAAAAACAAAAATGGTCATTTTCATAATTTTCATGCTTGAATACTGGTATCCGTGTGCATGTGTTTGTCTATTTATGCATACATTCATGTAAATGTACGTACATTCAAACACTTACCCACAACAGTTTTTTGCAAAATTTCTAAACAAGCTACGGGCATTTGTCTTATCAACTGGTTGTGTGGGCTAAAGCGTGCTCTTTTAGGCAGTAAGTTCACTTTTTTCCAATTTTCAAGCTCACTAGGAATTATATTTTTGAATATTTGCTGAAACAAGCAATTCTAATATTATCCCATGATGTCAAGAAATCCAAAGCTTATGTGTCATGTACATGTAAACCGTCATGATTGTTTTCAACCCACAAAGTTCATTTTCTTTACTGATTTCATGAATTAACAAGCGCTATTCAACCTCAAGTACCCATCTATAAGATACATTTTTATGTCTCTCCTCTCCGTTTTGTGCGAGCATCAACCTGGACCGTCATGGTACCTATGTATGTTCATCAATTGCAGACATTTGCATCATATTTCGGAGATAATGTTGACTATATCTAATTTAAAACCCGTATTCGACATTCATGTTTTCTTCAATTATTTACATCCTAAAATGTTCTTGTTAGGCTTGTATGGTCAAAATTGTCATATCACTTCTTGCGCTCTCGAATATGTTATGACAACCCTATCTTAGTTTTTAATTTCACGTATTATTCCAATTATGTTGTACTTGTCTTGTAGCCGTTGTAGAACAATCGATTTCATGTTCCTGAGTCAGGTAGAATGTTTTATTAGCATAGAAATATCCTAAATTCGCTGTGTGATATAAGACATTTCTTTTCGAGTCCCGTGGTTTGAATACCAGTTACTACGTAGAAGTGAAAATATAGTTCTGAATGTCAACCTCGCTGCCTTAGACGCATTAATACACCCGTTTTACTTTCAACAAATTCTTTGTTTCGCAAGTCCCGGAGCTCGTATTTTATTGCACGTGTGCACTAAAAAGAGTGTTTTCAACAATGCATCATAAACGAAATTGTGTTCTCTTTTCTTATTGTAGTTACATAAATCATCAAATTTAGATTAAGAAACATTTGGAATACATTGCCCTCAATCATTTATTTCGACTAGTGACATGGGTATTACAATCCTCAAGTATGTCATATAAGGACCCTTACTTCAAGATGTTTTAAAAACCAAAGATGAGATTTTGGTTTCGTCCATACTGGAAATGAAATGGTTTTCTTCTTTCTTTCTTTCTTTCTTTCTCCTTGTTTCTTGTCATGCCTTCTTCTGGAAGCGCCGAGAGTTTTCTCTCTTGCGCTGGTGTGTGCGTGTGTCGTTCTCTCATTGGTCTAACCCTTGCGCGTCGTTGCCTCGCTTTCTTCGCGGTAACTTTCCGGGTGCTTATTGGCTCTCGTTGGCGAGCCTTTACCCTTGTCCACTTCGACGCCCCGCGCTCTCTCGTCCCTCGATGAATGTTGACCGTTATTCATGCTCGCTTTCTCACGCCGGTCTCCTCCTTTGTTTAGAGCCCACGTAGTCATGCGCGCCTACGCAGCGCAAAATAGAAGAAACGCTTGTGTATTGTAACATAATCACTACTCGCTCACCTGGATGGTTGACATCGTTTGTTCTATGAGCTCAATAAAATTATTATAGAATGGCTTCCGAGCCATGTTGGCATTGCGGGGAATGAAGCGCAGATAGACTCGTATGAGAATCAATTCATCTGACAATCATGGTACACCTCTCACCTAGTAAGTATGAACTCAAAAGAAAATTCATAAAACATTATGACCTGGCCTGGCAGAGAAGGTGGTCAACTCAGCCTCATTTCATAACTAACTTCAAACCTCACTTGGGCTCATCAATCCCCTCAAACCTCACTTGTTTCAATCAAATCAGCTTCACTCGCCTCCGATTGTAGACATGCAGCCTAACTAATAGTCACTTTTTCAATAATTATCCTCGTCCATTTTGTTCCAGCTGTCAACTATCATCACTCAGGGACACATCTTCATTGTCTGCCTAGCTCACGAACCGTATCGTGTCTCACTAAGAAGAGCAAGCCCTGCTGAGTCCCAGCCGTTCAGACTGACCTCTCTACTCTCCCGATCTTTTGTGCCTGACTTTGTCAGTAAATTCCTACAAGACACTCACCTGCTGAGCAAGATCTGAAGAGGCAACCGGCGGAGAGAGGGCGCTTATTTCCTATGAATGAGGATGCGCCGAATTCACTTTTTTACGTTGCGTGTGGCGCAGTACCCAAAATGGATTGGTTTGGTGCTTTATTTGACTTCATTAATTTATTTATGAATCAATTTAAATACTTGCAAAAGAACAAACAACTGAGTAAACATATTTCATTTGTGTTCTACATTTTTGCAGATTATGGTTGATGATGAGATGACGGTTGAAGCGTTTCCTTGAAAGGTTTTAAGTTTTCTTCTGTAATCTTTGTGAATTAAATGGATCTTAGGGCTTGGTATAAATAAATTAATTATCGCACCCAGCTATTTGTAATGCGTTATGAGGAAACCAGTAGAAACATTGTAAGCAAGCACCCAAAGCACTTTGATCATGATTTTAAATAAGGCCTGCTGGTGAGCTACAGGCCTTATTTAAACAGTAATCAGAGGCGTTAGGTATCCAGAATTACAAAGTTGGTTGGTGGACTATTTTCCAACTGTTTTAATTTTTGAATTTTTGTAAGTTTTTGCTACGGCACTGAAGTTTGAAGACAATGTACCAAAACGTTTGCTAACAAACAGGTACATTTCATCCTCAAAAGCTTCTAGAGACATTACTCAAGGGCAAACTTTCAAGCGCATCAAAACGTTCTCTCTTTTATGTTTTTTTAGGGATTGATGTATTGGTACGATAGTTAATTTTCAAGTGAATAGTGATGTTTGTCGTATCTTCTTCAATGGCTTGAGCCACTAATTAGAGCCACTGTTTGACAGACAAAAGCTGTTAAGAAAAATCATTTCAGAGAACCTTTTCAGTGAAGATGGAAGTTAACATTGCAAGCTGACGATACAAAATGAATATTTGCAATTTCTATTCTATGCGAGTCAGCTATACTATGATTACATTACCTTCGACAAAAAGAATTTAAAAATTTAAAAGCGGTGAATTAAGTTTTAAATATTTTTTGAACGTTTCGGGATAAATCCCATCATCAGCTTGAAGTCACACGACATGAAAATAAATATGATTAGTTACAGACAACAGCGGTTCACGAGATAATTTTAAATTAGATAGAAATGCACAATGACGAACTAGACGTATCATTCAGTGCTGATCTACCCTTTAAAATATGCAGTGATTCTAAAATATGTACGTCCAGGAAATTTGACCCCTGCCCTATGATTGCAAAATTATTTTGAGATTATTGAATTGCAGTTGTCTGCATGAATACGGATCGCAGAATGGGGTGGTTGACCTATCATTGATCCCGTGCGGTGGCTGACTCCCCTATGCTCAGCGATCCTCTGTCCCAGGGTACGACCTGTATAATTAACCGATGTACCTGGATACACACTGTGCTCAACTATATTCATAAACAATTAAGGATCGCATCGAAACGGGGAATTTTTCTTTGAAACTGAAAAACGATCTAATACATAAGTTGTTCACAGAAATAACATGTAAATTAATTTTGAAGTATTTAACCACTAGAGATTTCAGCTCTTCTCTAAGTTTCTCGGATTGAGCACCGAAATATGGGTGAGAAATATAAAGCTTGTTATTAGGGTCTTCAGTGGGCGGAAGACTAATAACCTTTTGGACAAAACTGCTTCAACTAGAACTCGAATAAAGTTACTGGATATCCATTGTTAAAGAAATTTTTTCATGAGTTTCAAACTCAAAATGCATTCCAGTAGAATTGGATGAAACTAAAAATATACGGTTAAAAAACGTCTTGATGCTATTCAATTTGAATGTAAAGGTACAAAAACTAAAAAAACTAAAACCTAGTCCAAAGAACGTTGCTTTCCTACAAACGGATAATTAAAATCTGTAATTAATCTACTAACCAAGCAATCAAGGAAAGGGATATTGTTGTTGTTCTCACCATCCATCGTAAATTTGATCGAACTATTCTTAGAATACAAATGATCAAGGAATTGAGATGCATCAAATTGTTTTTTGAAAAGCAAAAAGTCTCATCGACGTACCTCATATAAAACACGGGTTTAAAATCAGCATGACAGTCATCTAACCAGATTTTCTCATAAAAACATATGAAGATGTTTGCAAAAGTAGCCCCTAAAGGCAAATTCATTCCCAACCCCGCCAGCTGACTTACATACACCTAGAAAGTAACTTAACACACCAATATCCTTCATTTTGTACTGAGTAGAAAGACTCGTCTTAATTTTATTTATTTATTACCAGACACTGAAGCAATAATGAGGTCGTCTACATACACCGCCGAATACCCAGCTTTTCATCTTGAACATGAGTGTATAAACAAGCATCACTCTTAGATTGTGCAAAACCCAATTTCTTCAAATAGCTATCTGGTGCAGTATTCCAAAACTTAAAAGCTTGTTCTAGTCCGTAGAGCGTTTTTTCAGTTTAAACACTACATATTCTTTGTCTTTGGCAATAAAACCATCAGGCTGACCTTGGTAAAGGTCCTCATTTAAGTCTCCCTTCTAGGAGGATGTTGTAACATCCATATGATGTATTTCTATACCATGTTTAGCAGCAAGGGCTAGAACCATCCGGACAGACTCACACCAAACCACAGAGCTAAAAGTTTCATCAGAGTCCCTACCATATTTTGTGAGTAGCCCTGAGCTACAAGCGAGCTTTGTAAGAGCTAATGGATCAATCAGAAATAGTTTTTTCTTATAAACAACAACTTTGATCTAATAGTTTTTTGTCATTAACAACACTTGACAAGTAACCAGACTTTATTTTGATTTATTGACCTAATTTCGTACTTCTCAGCTGACTCCTATAGTTTAGATTCTGGTCCACTGAGTGCTTCTTGTACTCAAGATGGTCCATCAAGCTAATATCTGGTTAAATAAACCCATTCATCAAACCTATCAGGAGCTCGTCGATATCTGGCTGATTGACTAGGCTTCACCCTTTTCTCAGAGTCTTTTGGTTCTGATTCCTGGAAAGAAGGATACAATTCCTATCATTTCCTTCTGAAGACTCCTTCTCAGCTGACATCTGCCGATATTCATCAAACACAACATTTCTATTGGAAAATATTTTTTGGTGCTTATGTCATACAGACGATATCCTTTGGATCCACATCCATATCCTACAAGAACACACGGTTTAGATTTTGGATCAAGTTTCTCTCTCTCATCTTTAGGGACATGAGCGTATGCACTGCATACAAAATTCTAAGGTGCTTTACATCGGGCTCATGTCCAGTAAGGGCTTGATAAAGAGTCATATCCTTCAGTGCGCTAGAAGGGGTCCTATTTTGTCACACACAGCAGTTGATATAGCTTCACCCCAATATAATTTTGACAATTTGAACCAGACAGCATAGCTCTAACAAATTCATGGACAGTTCTATTTATTCTTTCTGCAACTTTATTTGGTTCAGGTGTCTTATTCACAGTTTTTTCATGGATTATTCCTTCCCTTTTGAGAAAGTGTTCAAACTCATTAGAGATGTACTCTCCACCATTATCAGAGCGCAGAATTTTAATTTTGTGATGATTATGATTTTCTACCACAGATTTGAATTTCTGGAACACCTCAGAGACATTTTTATTATATTTAATAATGTACATCCAAGTACATCTGGAGTAATCATCAATATATATCACAAAATAGCTTCTGCCCCAAGTGATTTAGGATTAAGTTTACCACACATATCACTGTGAATTAGTTCTAAGGGTTGACGCTCTTTTTTGTGACTTGTTTTGAAAAAAATAAGCCTGTGACTTTTACCATCACAGCAATTTTCAGAAAAAATGTTATCTACTCTCGCAGAACAATCAAAACCTCTAACTAGATTCTTAGTGGCAAATTTCTTAAGATTAATAAACCCTATGTGACAGAATCTTTCATGCCACAGAATTTCACCCGAAGAAACGTTCAAGCATTTTGCAGCTGAATTAAGGGTACAATCAAGTTCATACAATTTTCCTCCTTCAAAACTTTCTTTGCAACACAGGCACCAATTAGACCTTTAGGCAAGGAAACCATAACTTTGAAATTACCTACACCAACACCATGCAATGTATTACCATCACCAACTTCAGTATTAACTGGACTAGATAGCTCATTCATACAAGAAAAATCATGCCTATTATTACACATATGTGCTCCAGAATCTATAGCCCAGCAGTTTTTTACAAACATCAAATAGCTGACAGTCCACTGATATAGTTTGTTTTACATGCTCCAAAATCTTTCTAGTCTTCTGTATCGTTCAAGATTTTTTTTCATATTTTTTCTTCAATTTTTCTTGATAGATCCAGCACTCGGCGCGTAGGTGTCCTTGTTTCCCACACTCCTAGCATTTAGTGTTTTTCAGTTTGGAACTCACAAGGGATTTTTCACTGAAGTCTGAAGAACTTTTTTGGTTTTTCAGTTTGGTTTCTTCACTTAGAAGGTGCGCTGTCACCATATCCCATGACAGTAGTTTTTCATGAGCTTCCAGTGCAGTTACCAGTGTGGAGAAGTGGTAGGGTAGAGATGACAGCACGATTAATACAAGGCTTTCTTCATCAACAGCATCATCTGTCACCCTCAAGGACTCAAAGATTTTGACAAATGCTTTGAAATGATCCTGCAAATCTAAGCCTTCTCGCAGCTTCATGATCTACAGTTTTTTCCGTAGTCTGAACTTGTTGGACCAAGTTTTCTTTTGGAGTGTATCTTCAATTTTGTGCCACAGGTGCACAGGGTCAGTGGGGTCGCCCAAAAAATAAAATTGGCTCGTTTCAACGCCAAAAACAATTGTAGCCAAGGCACTTTCACGTCTTTCTTTAAATTTTCTTCGAGCAGACTCGTCCGTCGTCTGGGGCATGGTTTCAGTTCTTTGAACCAGGTGCCACAATTTTTCTTTGATTAGGATCATCTTCATTTGCAAATTCCACGTAGGATCGTTCTTATCATCCAGAGCTGTGAGACAATTTTTGCTACTTTGAGAAACTGACATGTTTCTTTATTTTTCACTTTCACTGTTTCTGTCTCACATTCACAGACAAGTCACTAACAACTGTTCTTACATTTCCGGGCGGTTTTTCGCTTCGGGACTTGGGATATTCAATGAAAGTTACTCTTTGGAAGGTTGCCTGGGCCCATAACCTGTTAAGTTAGGTTGGCGTAATCTCGACTCACAAAAACACTAACACAATATATTTCAGTGAATTCAGAGCGGGACAGGCTAGGCGAATGCTTTGTTTGCATTGCTACAACGAGAGATGGAATAGTGGCCAGAAATGGAACAGAACCGGAGTACAGTTCTAGGAGCAAAGTGCTCTCTAAACGCATTCTGACACAAGAGCACTGTAACATTATTAGCATCATACTCACATATATTCAAGATGCTACGATCAAGATTTCAGCAAAAGTTGCAGAAGCAATGCAGTAGAGTGGACGGTTAAGTAGTGTCACCAGATACGAAGCAAACAAGTACGAATGTGTGAGAGGAATGTGGAAGTACGCTGTTGTCCCTATAGAGTATCATGTATGGTTTGAGTGCTCAAGCCTGGAATGGAAGTGATCTTGAGAGGCTGAATGTGATACAAAATAAGGTAGGACGTCTAGCATTGGGTTCTCCGACATGGACAGCAACAGAAGGTATTAGAGTTGACCTGACATAGAGTAGAGCCTATTTTCAGACCGAATGATGAAAGCTGTGTTGAACTATTAGGTAAGAATTGAGAGCATGCAGAAAAGTTGGTGGGTAAAGCAAATATTTGTGTGGAATCTGAATAAAAGCCATTGGGAGAAAATATGTTGGGGCATGGAAGGAAACCAAGCATGTAAAAGATTATTCGTGTTAGAATTGGGAGACATTTGAATGACTGGATTTTAATGAATATTGGAGGTGAAGTGACAGAGTGGGACTGCAAGAAGTGGAAAAAAGAGATTGAGAGGCGAGCAAAAGAGTGTAGATTGAATAAGTGGATGCTTAGCAGGACGCGAAAGCCTACAATAATCTGGTAAATGAAAAAAGAATTGCCCAAGTGAGAGATGTTCTATGATGACAGTTATGGAAGCCAAGGCTTTTTTTTTTGCTGTGAGGTGTAAGGCATTTCGTGTGAACAGACGTACATGGTGGTGGAATGAGATTAATAATAGAGTATGTCGGCAGTTTGATGGGAGTGTGGAGGAAACAACTGAACATTTGTGGTGTAATGTAGAAAGTATGAGCAAGAGAGACAGAGTTTCATGAAGGGGGTGTTAGAGCAATACGGAGAGATTGAGTGGTATACCAGATGTGCTGAAGATGATTGTGGTATGAGCTGTCTTGCTGGATTGAATCATGAGTGTAATTTGAGTATCATTGAAGCTATGTAATTTTTTTCTTATACGTGCTAGGAGTGAAAGACAGTGACTGGAATGAGCCAGCCATGTAGAATGGGCTGTAATGACCTCTCATGCCTGGGGATGGGGTTTTGACGTACTGGTTATCCCAGTGATGCTGTCCAATGGCAGCTTGTTACATGGATTGGCGAATCTTGAGTAGTTTATTAGACAAGTCTGGTATACAGGCGCTGAACTCTTTTGTGTGAATATTGCGAATACTTAGGAGGAAATAGGCGTCGACGCTGTCGGCCCTCAACTTCAAGTTCATGTTCAAGGGTACCGGCTTGACCGGGGGTAACCGTCATTGCGTCGTGCTGTTAGTTATTAGGTATTTGGAAAAAAACATGTACAAGATGATATGTATTACGCTTGATTGGAATTAAGGATCTTGTGCTTGGATGTTTTTTCCGTTGTGGTGAGGTGGTGGCGACTCGGGACGGGAGTCGGAAAAAGAGGTGGTGCGTTGAGGTTGTGCGAACCGGCTCTGTCTGGTCTGTACCGTTTTCGTTTTCGGCTCACAGGTTAAAGGTTTGATGTCATTCGGTCTCGTTGTTCGTTGCTTCTGGTGCGGCAGATTAGTGTTTTTTCTTACCATTTGGGAGAGCAATATCACGTATAAGGTGAGTTAATTCTATTTTCTTAGTCGCTTACCTACAAGCTATCTAGGCACCTCGAAAAAATTGTTCGAAATAAGTCGTCTAAGATCACGACGACATGATTAAACACTTCACCGCTGCTGGGGATGTTGTAGCATGGGTCAAGAAAGTGTAATTGGTTGCCAGATTGCAAAAGGTGACTGATGTGGCGTCGTTTCTGCCTTTTTTCTTGGACGATGCAGCATTGGCGTTGTTTTGCTGATGAGCAGAAAGATCTACTGAAAATAAGGTCAAGATTAATGCTTGCTTTTAGTGACAGACCTCATGTGGCGTATGCAAAAAAGTTCAAAAGAAGTGGTTTGGAGAAATTCTTAGTATTTACGCAACTGAAATTAGTAGATTGGCCGGATTAGCCGGGTTAGAAGGTAAGGGCTTGGACCGTGTTGTAAAGTTAAATTTTGTTGATGGGCTGCCTGATCGTGTGAGCATCGAACTGCAACAAGTAAAGGATTTGTTTGATTTACTTATGGCTAGTATTATCGAGAGGACTTAAGTTTTGACTAATAATGAGGGAAAAGCTAGTAGTGTCATGGCTGCGGTCAGGTCTTCTTCAGGATCAGCTTTTTTGTCAGGTATCAATTTGAACAATGCAACACTGACAGTGAGGCTGGAAGTGTTAAGGGAAGATGTTACAGGTGTGAAGGGCCCCACATGGTTAGGTTTTGTTCTGACAGAATTAGAGAGATTATATCCCTACATACAATATCACGTGGAAGCCACGTGGTTAGGTGCTGGTTACGTGGATTTTAGTTGGCAAAATGGATTTACCACTGAATATACTCATCATAGCCATGTCAGTACATTGCATGCTGGATTTGATACGTGGGGTCCACGTGTGATTTCCTATTAGCTACCAGATTGCCTTCAAATAAATTTTTCCACATGGGAGGCACGTGTGTAGGCAACGTACTTGCTTATGAAAGGTTTTTAAGAAAATATTGTGGATATATGAATATTAAAACTGTTCTTATATGTTTTTTGATGAAATGTCAGAGATACCTTTCAGAGCACATATTAAATTCTGCATTTATAATCAATTACCCGTTTACACATAAGAGTTGTCCGAAATTTAACTATTATTTGATTGATTGTCAAAAATATATACGTTACTATTTGTAGTATTTTCACGGTCAAGCTGAGGTAAAAGAAACTTCTTGTGCTAAAAAATCTAACGTTCGCCTTTTCAAGACTTAGTCGTGTCTTATTCAGTTGTAATGCTCATTTTGAACATTTTTAATAACTAATGGGGTAATCGTTGCCTATGAAATATATGCTTATAATCTCTTTGAACAAAAAATTATGATTATCAAATTCTATACATGCGTGTGGTACGATTTAAAAAGCTTTCGTTTGATAATACTGGAGGACAGAACACACCAATGAATAAATTGAAACACACACATGTAACTATTTGAAAAATTTTTGATGTTTCGATTTCGAAAGAATGTGCATCTGGCAACTACCCCTCCTCTCAGACGTTGTGGCACCTCTTATTCAAATTTCCGTGCTCCGCACGGTAAACATAAGACAGGTAGGAGCACTCAAGTAATTTCTTGAAAGGCCCTGGGTGTGGTGACGTCACGGGCCTAGAACGAATAGCAACCCAGATAAAGAGAAACGCCACCTGGCGACAATATGTGACATTATCGAGTCAGCTGTACGACAAGTTGAACAACAACAAGACCACATTGGCGGCCATTGAATCGGGCGCAATGGCGACTAGATTTTAAAACAAAATCTACGTATATCTAGAAACTGGTGTAAGGGGATTGCCTCATAACTATTCACTGTAGCTTGAAAGTGGAAGGTGTGAAATTGAAAATTTTTTAAAACTAGTTCGTTATATGGCAATTTATTGGAAATTTATGGGGGGCATTTCAAATAGTTTGTGGATTTATGGTAGTATAATTTAGTTGAAAGTTTTTCTGAATACGTTGCTACGCTACAATGGAAGAAATAATGCCAGGCAGATTTTTATTAGAAGTGCTGGTAAATCTGAACGATATGTCAGTTATCGATTTTCCACTTTATGATGCTTGAACCTAATTAATTGAATCAAAATAAACATGTTTTCTTCCATGCACTTTCCGTCTCAAATGAGAATTTTACGAGTTATAGCGGTGGGTTTAGTTTCGTCTATGATGACAAATGCGCTTGAATAAACAGCTACTCATTGATTTTCAAATTTTTGTTGTTTGAATCATGGTAATAACATCGAAATAAACTACTTTTCTTGTGTACACTTTGTTCGTCAAATTAGTATTTAACGTGGTACAGCAGTAGGTTTGGTTTTGTCTTTGATGATGAGAGCGCGGTCAGCGAAACTCCATTGCAGTGTTGCTATTCCGCGGGATCAATAAATTTCTTTCCGCTTCAAACACTGGAGTTGTACTAGTAATTTACCGCTATAACTAATAAAATACTCATTTCATACGGAAAGTGCGTAGAAGAAAACTTATTTAATTTCATTAAATTAACTATGTTAAGGCGTTGAAATTTATGAAATCTATCATTGTCATTTCCGTCAGATTTACCAATTTAAATGCAGATTTGGTCAATATTAATTTTAGGTGCCTCACAGAAATTAATTATTCCGTTCCAAACAATCACTAAGGGAATACATTTAAAAGCGTTTTACATGAATGTCATTCTGCTCGCGGATGCGATATTTTCGAATTATTTAACTTTTAAGTTGGCTTTCGCGCACTAAAGGAAGCGAGCGCAACGGAAGCTAACCCCCTATTACAAACGTAAACAGGTTGGGTCGTGAGGGGGAGCCACAGTTCTTCTAGGGAAAATTATAAGTAAAGGTTACCTAAAAGCGTTTTACATGAATGTCATTCTGCTCGCTGATGCGATATTTTACTGATTCAACTGTAATTCTGTTCATTTTGTACGGAGAAACAATCAGTTGAAAGATGGCTGCCATCGTAGAAAGATGGCTGCCATCAAAAATGATGGCCACCCGGTATGGTCGCCCGGTACGGTGTAAACGTAATTGCAGCTGTCATCCTAATGGGTGGGTTAGAACCTTCATTTTTAATTTTCACCAGAAGAACTGTGGCTCCCCCTCACGACCCAACCTGTTTACATATGTGCTAGGGGTTAGCTTCCATTATGAATATTCCGGTTGGCAGGCTCGCTTCCTTTAGAGCGCAAAAGCCAACTTCAAAGTTGAATAATTCATAAATTACGCATCAGCGAGCAGAAATACATTTGTGTAAAACGCATTAAATGTGTTCCTTTGGTTATTGTTTGGAACGGAATTATTAATTTCCGTGAGGCACCTAAAATCAATATTGAGCACAGATTTTGACAAAAAACCTGGGTAAATGTGTAGCGTTGGGTAGTAATCGATTTTTCACTTTTGGGTGCCTAAACATAGTTAATTAGATAGAAATAAGCAAGGTTTCTTCTACGCACTCTCCATTGTAAATGAGTATTTTACGAGTTACAGCAGCAAATTTTGTTACGGCAACTCATATGTTTGAAGCGGCAAGTAATTCATCGACCGCGTTGAATGGCAACACTGCAATGGAGTCTCGCTTCAAACGCGCTAGTTATCAAATACGAAACTAAACCTACCGCTCTAACTTGTAAAATACTCATTTGTCCCAAAAAGTGTATGGAAGAAAAGTAGTTGATATATATGTTATTATCGTGATTCAATCAACAAAAATTAAAAAATCGATGAGTAGCTGTTTATTCGAGCGCATTTGTCATCAAAGGCAAAAGTAAACCTACCGCTATAACTCATTAAATACTCAATTGCGACGGAAAAAGCATAGAAGAAAACTTCTTTATTTTAACCTAATTAACTATGAATAGGCACCAAAAACTGGAAAATCGATTACTGTCAAGCACTACACATTTACCAAAATCAGAAGTGTTAAGAAACTAATTCTTCAAATATATGACAATTCTACTCACGTAGCATGTGTCATAGATTTTTAATTTTAAGTTTCATTATTGAAGTAACTGTACAACTACAATTTTAGATGAACAAGTGCCAAATGTTTAGTTAGTTGTATTGATTTAAATTATCAATTGTAGGAGATTTATAGAAAGAATAAAGAACTAGGTTGTGGGAATGTTTTCTTATATTAAGAAAATATTGAAATGTGTTAGCCTATAAATGTATATTTGTTGTTATTGGTATCAAAACCACACAGCCTTTGATATATGCAGAGCATTGTAAATGCAAGTTTATGTTTGAATGCAATAATATTGCTGGCTTGTAGAGATGTCTATGGATCTGAATTTAAATATGGCTATGCTTGAATGAAAGATGTATATGGTGATTGATCATAGTGGGACAATTTTTAGGTAAATGTGTAGCGTTGGTCAGTAATCGATTTTCCACCTTTTGTTGCCTAAACATACTTCATTAGATCGAAATATACAAGTTTTCTTCTATGCACTTTCCGTCGGTAATGAGTATTTTACGAGTTATAGCGGTATGTTAATTTTCGTTTCTGATGACGAATGCGATCAAATGAACAGCTACTAATCGATTTTCTAATTTTTTTGCTTGAATCATGGCAATAACATCAAAATAAACTAATTTTCTTCTATACACTTTTTGCGGCAAATAATTATTTTGCGAGTTAGAGCGGTGGATTTTATTTCTTGCGCGATTGAGCTGTTAGAGTACGCTTGAATACTTCTTAATTTATTATTAGCTCACCCCGAGGAGCTTGCGGAGCCTGAACCCACTTCAAGGATCTTTTAGTTAATAACCCAATAGAAATTATCACCCAAAAAAAAAAGAATTATAGCATTATGTTCACTTTCGTCTTAGATTGCGGAAACGTGCTCGAGCATTCGAGTGCGTCGGAAGGAAGCGTCCATTGCAGTGCTGCCATACGACGCGCTCGATAAATTACTTACCGCTTCAAACACTAGAGTTGCTGTCAGTAATTTACCGCTATAACTCTTAAAATACCCATTTCCGACAGAAAGTGCATATAAGAAAACTTGTTTATTTCGATCTAATTAACTATGTTTAGGCACTAAGAACTGAAAAATCGATTACTGACCAACGCTACACATTTACCCATTTTTTAAAATCACAAATTTTTCTTGTCTATATTGAGTTGATATAGAAGAAAAAGGGATTGAAAAGAGCAATTGACTATGTTATATGGATGATTGAAACTAGAGAGAGTAAATGTGAAGGAGAGGACCATTATCTATTTTCCACTTTTTGGTGCCAAAACATATTTAATTAGATCTGAATAAACAGTTTTTCTTCTATGCACTTTACGTCAATAATGAGTGTTTATCGAGTTATAGGTGTAAATTACTTACCGCAACTCTAATGTGTGAAGCGGAAGGAAATTGACCAGAGGGGAAGACTACAATGGACTTTCCCTATCGATGCGTTTGAATGATCAAGCCCATTTCAGCCATCAAAAGCAAAAATTACCTTACCGCCATAACTTGTTGTTTATGGGTGATGGCCTTTATTGTGTTGTTAGCTAAAAGATCCTAGAAGTGGGTTCAGGCTTCGCGGGGTTTGCTATTGATAAATTTCAAAGTACCCAAACGTACTTAACAGCTCAAGCGTGCAACGGTTTCTGCTGTATGGAACACGAAACTAAACCTACCGCTTTAACTCGTAAAATACTCATTGGCCGCAAAAAGTGTACAGTAGAAAAGTAGTTTATTTTGATGTTATTACCATGATTTATGGACCAAAAATTAAAAAATCGATTAGTAGCTGTTTATTCGAGCGCATTCCAGTCCTCAAAGACAAAAATTAACATACCGCCATAACACGTTGAATACTCATTCACGACGAAAAGTGCATAATAGAAAAATTGTTTGCTTCATCATATCAACTACATTTAGGCAGCAAAAATTGGAAAATCGATTATGGTCCTCTCCTTCTCAAATACTCAAAAGAGAGAGTAATGCCACAGTATATATGGGTGAAAATGAGTTTTGCATTTACATTGACAGCCTGATGTATGTTCTAAAATATAATTAGGGTGGGGGAAAGTGGGAGAATTTGAGAATATTGTTAAAAATCTATGAGAATATTATTAAAGGAACCATGTTGGGGGCATCTGCAGTCCAAAAGTCGATTCTCCCGATTTATTTTTATTGCTTCAAATGAGTTTGAGATATGTCCCCGAATGTCTGTAAAAATATCAGGAACGTATCCCAGAGCTAACGTCCCCCCCGGGAGGGGGAGAGCATCCCCCTTACGCCCCTTTTTTTCCATTGTTGAGCCTAGAGCAATGAAATTTGGTATACTGATAGGAAATGCAATTTAGAATCATTTATCATTCATGACAAAATGAGATTTTCTTGAAAAGAAAATGGGAAATCATAGAAAACGACATTTTTGGGGGGGTTTTCTAAATGCTCCTTCTCCTACAGTTTTTGAGCTACAGTAATGATTTTGGCATCATTGGATGCAGAATAACGTGGACATTGAAAAAAAATTCTCAAATCTTCAATTTATTTTATTTTTTTTACATATTTCATCATTCATATTCTTCAAGGTACGCATCCCCCTTCCGAATATTTTTATTATTATTGAATTTAGAGCAATGAAATTTGGTATACTGATAGGAAATGCAATTTAGAATCATTCATCATTCATGACAAAATGCGATTTTCTTGAAAAGAAAATGGGAAATCATGGAAAACGACATTTTTTTTGGGGGGGGGGGGTTCTAAATGCTTCTTCTCTGATAGTTTTTGAGCTACATTAATGATTTTGGTCACATTGGATGCAGAATAACGTGGACATTCCAAAAATGTGAATGCTTTTCCTCAAATTTCCAATATAAAAATTAAAAAAAATCAAAATATTCTCAAGAAAATTCAAATTTATGACGTCATAACTTTGAAACAAGAATGAATTTTGAAAACTTCCTAATCCATTGTGAAGCCCTTGTTTTTCTGCATCCAATGATACCAAAATCATCACTGAAGCTCCAAAACTGTAGGAGGAGAAGCATTTTTTTCTTAAAATAGGTCTCATAAAACAAGTAAGTTTTCAAGACGTTTGTAGTTATAACTCCGACGTTTACAAAGCTAGAGCAGTGTGGTTTGCTGCATTCGGAAGTTTAATGTGTACTCTAAAATTGTTGGCACGTTGATTTTGAAAAATTTTCACGTGAAATTTTTTCCGTAGACTTTTTACCCTAAATTTAAACTCTGACTATAGCTTTTTCAAAAAAGATCTATAAATTCAAAATGACTTCAAATTAAAAAACCGGTCGCCAGAATTTTTGGAGCACACGTTGTACTTTCGCATGCAACAAACCGCATTACTCTAGCTCTCTGAATTTCGGCCCCATTATAACGAATGTTATATGTATATTTTAATTTATTTATCATGAATAACTCCTTTTCTATGTCCCAATGCAAAAAAACTTGTGGAAGAAAAGTTGTTGGGAATCTAGAGATCTAGTAGTCTGCAAATTTTCATAGACGTAAGTCCGATAGAAAAAAATCTACAGATGGAAATTCAAGTTATGGGCCGACCGGTGAGCATGGTTCCCTTAAAAACCTCTCAAGATGAAATTACAAGCTAGAATGGAAAGAATTTAATAATGGATTGAGTGATAGAGTAACACTGGAAACCAATCTTATGGGTCATGAGATTACATCCTACTATTCATGTGAATGAAAAAGATTTGTAAGGCTTTTGCAGTCTTCAACTAATCTCAGCCCTCATTGCTTCCAATTTCGAGTAGGGAAAAATAAATTTCCCAGCTGAAACAGAAATGCTTCAATCAAGAGGCATGTACAGATCAGTTATTACACATTGTTGTTTTAGTATGTTTATTGTTACAGTCCAATTAATTTAATGATTGTAATAAGTTCTGGTATCAGTAGTATCAAGATTTTGTTATTACGGCCGTAGGAGCAAATGATATTAGTCATGATTGATGATTCTACCAACTTCCTGTACCTTGTCTAATTCTTTCTCATTGTCCAACAGGAAGAGTGTGGTCAAGTTAATGTATGCTACTTGCCAGTCACTGCCCTGGGAATGTTTCACCTTTAATAAATGCTGCATCATGCCATATACCCACTTCAGTTGGACATGAGTTTACATCGCCTGTTCAAATAATGGTCAACTAAGTTAGGTAATTCACAAGGTGTCAAAAATATTCTACTTCTCAGACAGTAACTAAGTAAGCATGCTCAACTCCACGAGCAGCTTAAAAGAGAGCCTCTCAATCTCCTATATTGGCAAGCATTGAAGCTTGCTAGACTGTTTATGATGTTACTATGACATCCTAACTACTGTAACTCCTGAAAGTGTAACTAGAAGAAGTTCAATTTTTTAAAGCATCTCTACAACTTCCCCATCTGGAACTAATAGAAGCTGTCAAGAACCCTGGGTCAACCAGATCTGAATTTTGATGAATGTCTAGTAGCAGAAAATATCAAGGCATTTTATGACCCATCTTGTTGAAGGAATTTATTTTCATGCCCCATGAGGGTGAAAAGGACATCAAAAAACAAGGAATGGCAGAAAAAATGCTGTTAGAAAGAAAAGGACGCCTGTTTTGTATAAAAATTTCAACATTATATCACAAATACCTGCAATGGTGGGACCCTTTTTGACAATATTTATTCTTCTAATTCATGATTGGCAGTAATAGGTACTGGCATTGCTAAGTGCATTATGGAAGCTCTAACATTTACCACAAGGCTCGTCTACTGCAGAAACTCCAAAATGTTCGTCTTCATCTTGAGATATATGAAGACCCCCGTGGAGTTTCTCATCCGTATCCCTTTTTGCCTGCAATTGCAAGACTCTCTGATCATCAGCTGAGAGAGACACCTTGGGCTTCTTTCTGAAGGTAAGATGATTGAACACTAGTCAGAATGGAAAAATAAATGGCACAATGATAGTCAGCATGGTTCAGGTGATGATTTGTATATATATTTAGAATTTCAGGCGAATTACGTTGAGTTTACATGTGAGATGTTACATTAATTTTTTTTTTTTAAATTTAGGCTTGCTTTGAGAGGAGTGTTTTATTATTCATGATGTTATGTTAATTTTTGGGTAATGAAAAGCTTCATATAACATAACTCCTGTCAACTTGCTACAGTGTTTGTTAGGAAGATGTATGTCCTTTTCCGTTCCGTTCCCTTTCTTTCTACCTTTCCATGTCTCCCTCCTCTTATTCCCCTTCAGAGGGAGACAACTTTTGTATCCATGGGAATTAGCGCTCCCATGGGGACAATGTGAGGGCCCGAGCTTAGATTTAAGTAGGCCTTCTTTTCGTTGAATTTAATGTTTTAAATGGCCATCTTTTTTCGGTTCACTGTTGTCCTGTTTTTTAGCACCTAATACTTTCTACTTCAACTTTGATCTCGTTTCATTAACTTCTTTCTCAACTTAGTGTTTCTATGCCCTTTCTGCACAGGTTCAGCGTTCCTTTAACTCCTTACTAAATGGTGCCTTCTTCCTTCCTCTCTTTGGATCTCATTTGTTGAGGATCGGGAGGTTCAAACTAACCAATAATCTAACCTAATCGTTCTCATTCCCACCCTTTCTCCTGCTTGTTTTCGGGGAATTTCGGATTCATTTGCATTTCCTGGTGTACATTTTTGGTCCTGCTCACCATTTCACGGTATGCAATTTATAGTCATCCTCTTCATCCCGTTCTTACTACAAGTCTCCTTTCATCACACAGAAATCTCTTCCAAGTTCCAACTTCTCTCACTGTGATGATGAATTGCACCTACATCACAGAAATGCTGTTTTGTTGTGAGTTTGTTAATTTTTTTTGGCCTCTCAGGTTCCGAAACAGAAGAAAGAGGACCCTCAGCCCATTAGCAAGAAAAATAGGGATAAGAAGAGGAAATGTCTCCAGTTATGTGCAAGGGAAGTATGGAAAAAACAATAAAATTTTGAACCAGAAAAAGTGAGAGGCCGTACGTGTGTGAAAATGAATATATATATGTTGTTGAAGAAAGAATTCTTCAACGCTAAATTGTTATCAAAATAACTTCAACATAAAAGCACCCCTGGGGGGATACAAGTATTATATCTGTGTGAATTAGTGCTCCAATAAGGAGCATATGAGATCTCGAGATGACGGTTAAGTAGCCCTTTTTATAATGAATAGGTTTTTGCTTTTTACGGACACATTCAGTTCTTGGTTTTGTTAAGTCATTTGCCTGGCTTTGGTAAGACAATTCGTGAAGTTATCGATTCAAACTGTCCCAAGCTTAACACTTGTTGCTCGCAGATTACATTCTCCCTCATCAAATTTTATGTGAAGTGTAGAAATGTACAATCAATCAGAGTAGATCATTACGAAAGACATGTGTGAAAGAAAAAGGGACAAAATAACGAACAATTAAGTTTTTCCCTCGATGAAACTTGGTCTCTAAAGTGTCCCATTTTGGTAAGACTGGTATGGCCCGTGCATCATGCACAGTCCTGCAGCGCTACAAGAGCGTTGAACAAAACATAAGTTATTGCGTTTACTTTATTAAGTTGAATTTAATTCGTATGTCTTCAAAGTATTCTGGGGTACAGCAGTGCATTGCCGATTTTTACACATGTGTATCTAACTATAACTTTCCATTTTTAATGATGGAAAACACGGAGCACTTCTGTTGAAATGAAGAGGGGCAAATTTTTCTTAGAATTCTATTATGCGACTATTAAGCTACCAGAAGACTTGAAGTAGTTCACATTACTAATTGGTGTCAAGGGGTTTAGGACCCAATATATAATTAATCATCAGGGAGACAACTACTGTGTCAAGGGAAATTAGCTATCCCAGGGGGATACGAAGGGTAGGCCTAGTCAAAAAGTTCTCAGACAAATGCCATAATTCCTTTATTTAACAACTCATTACTTTTATTTGTCTACATAAGCTCCGTTGTTGTCTATACACTTTTGTAATTTATGTTTCCACCTGTAAATGCCTTCCTGATAAAATTGGGGGGAGGGGGAGCTTGTTCCAGTAGGTTCTGTACGAGAGAGATGTTTTCATTTGTTGCTGTTGTGAGCCTTCCTCCTCATGAGTCGTCATCAAGTTGGACTCTTCCCTCTTTAGAGCGTTCAATCCAATCATAAACGACTGCTCTAAGTGGTGCAGAATCTCCATAAACCTGCTGTTAGCAAAGCTTCGATGATTTCAACAGGTTTCCAATTTAGTTTAGTTAAAAATTTGATGTTAGCTCTGATCTCAAAATTTGCCATTTGAAAGGTTGAAAATTACTATTTTGAGATGCAACCTCTCTCGATGTTGACCTGACACAGACTGATGAGACAGCTGCAGGTAATCAAGGAAGCTCTAAGGACAGGTTTCAACTTGTAAGTCTCTGTTCAGTACAAAATTATGGCAACTGTCTGAGAACTTTTTGACTAACCCTCGTATTCCATGTTGCACTGCTTAAAGAGATTTAACGTGAAGCCGCGCTGTAACGCATTATAGCCAGACGTCATATCGTCTTAGAAGTTTGAAGATGAAGAAACTGCAATATGGCCGGGCGCGCTGCGTTGGTACCTCGGGGGTTTCAGCGTGGGTAAGGCGTCCGGCCATAAATGGGTGGGTAGCTGAAACCCCCTACGGGGTTTGGATGCCCAGTGCGTTCGACTGTACAGTGTTGTGAACCAATTTTAATGGGGAGACACTTGTAATTTTGAGTTGCAATCATAATGTTGATGTTGCAAATAATAGTGATGTTCATCTTGTGTGGTGATTTGGAAGAGTCTGGTACGAGTTAAATTATGTGACCTTCGGTGTGACATAGTTTGAGTAACTGAAGCGCTAGCTACTACTACTACTACTACAAATTGTCCCATTTTGGTTAGACCGATATGACCCGGATCCAATATATGTACAGTTCATCATAAAAGGGGCACAAATTCTGTATCCAAGGGAATTGGCGATCCTAGGAGGAATATGTGAGGTCCCGAGTAGCGAGTTAGGTAGGCTTTGTTGGTTGAAATTAATTTTTTATTATGGGATGGACAATCTTTTTTTTTTGGTACACTGTTCTGTTTCTCATCTGCTACTACTACTACTTTTTCATTAAACTTTTATCTTGTTTCATGAACTTCTTTCTGAACGTACAGTTTCAATGCCCCTTGTGCATAGATTCCGCGTTTCCTTAATTCCCTATTTAACAGTCCCTTCTTCCTTCCTCTATTTCGAACGTCTTTGTTGCGGTAAGGGAGCATTTAACTTAACATCTGACCTCGAATCAACGTTGCGTAAAATATAGACATAACTTTTAATATCGTAAATCACGCTCTAAGAGTTCCTAGGGCTTTGCAAGTTTCAAAAACGTAATTTTCACTTTCCAACTTGCGTGTTATTGTTTTAACTTCTTCTTAGCATTCATTTTTATCTTTTCACAATTTCTGATATTAGCAACGACAGTACTTTTAAGGTGTTGTAGTAGCTGTAATTTGTTCCAAAATTGTCCAGCCCATGCTAATTTTCTCTTGGTTTTTACAGGATCGGCCAGAAGTAACTTACTCTTCTAATTTGATAATATAAGTAAAACTATGAACGCTAGGAAGTTGAAATTGATTTATTAGAATAAAATTTTTTTACTGGTTCACAACACTATTGTTATTAACAGGAAGAGAAAGGGTATTTTTGGGAGAGTGCTTTCCAAATAACCTAATTTTACGATTTGATAACATAACCTGGTCTTCTTGTTCTCCAGATTTGTCCCCATGCGACTTTTTCTTGTGGATATCGCGTAAGTCGCGAGTTAATGTAGCCAATTTAACAAATTTACAAGAACTTGAAAACAAAATTTTATATGAAATAGCTCAACTCTCGCCTGATACACTAAGGAGCGTTATTGAAACGACAAAGAAAAGAGCTCTAATTTGTCTAAACACTCGTGGCACTCATTCGAACGTATTTAAAACTTAGCCTTGCTAAACCATAAAATTGTTATTCTTTCAAATTAAACAAGTTTCTACTCCCTAGCATTCATAGTTTTCCTTGTATTAGCAAATTAAAAGGCTCGGTTACTTCTGGCCCACCCTGTATAATATGTATAGCGATTGGTGTTATTTTTATATTTATAGCATCATTTCTTTGAGAGTTCTCTTCACGTTGTTCTTGGTGTTATAACGGAAAGGTATTTCTAAGAGATTTCAATTCTGCAGGATAGATTTTACAAATTGTGTATATTACGTTTCAAGCGTCTGGTTACAGCTGAAGTCTTAAAATTTGTTATGTCCATCAGGAAAGGAAATGAGATTTGTAATTTTTAAGCGGTCACAGGAGGAAACATACGTGTGGCCAACTTGTTATCTGATAGGGGACTTATTCATAAAGTAATGGAATTTGTTGAAAAAAGTGAATGTATTAGGGAATATATGATGTTAAATCTGAGTGGACCCACCCAGTTCAAGAGTGGCGAGGTTGTGTTTTAATGTTTGTATTACGGTTTGCCTATGTCTTAGTCTTGTAGCAGTTGGTATGTTCTGCGGCACAGTTTAGAACCGAAATGTCCGAGCGTACTGCGCTCCTCAACGCAGAGTTGAGAAAGGGTTCCAGCGCGGGTAAGACGCTCAGCCAAAGTGAGGGTGGGAGCTGGAACCCAACTTTGGGGTCCTAGCTTCAATCCATCCACATTCATTGTTCCATTGCATCCATGTACCCTGGTTCTTCAGGTAAAAATTACGAGTTTCAGCTATATTGGCCTCAATCTTTGTTCATATGGTGATTGAATCCTTATGATGATGGGTAAAAAGAAGCTAATGTTGTGATAAGTGTTAGAATGTCCATGACGGCCCCTTTTCGGGTGGCTCATGCTAAACGGTAGTTATCGACATTTATGTAATGCTATATTGCTGTGTAACGAATGGGGGTAAAGTTCTGGAGAATTGTTGTGGCCTGACGAAAGGAGGGCGTACTTTGTGTTAGGCCAGCCATTGTTGAAGTCAGACATAAGTTTTGTTTTTTTGGTGAAAAGTGTATTGTATTGAGTTGTATCGCACTTGACGTTAAGGCACTCATAACCTCAGCGTATCACCTTACAACAGCACAGCAACTTTGGTAGAAATGCCAAAGGGACAACTAAATAGTCTATGACCGAAGTTGTTGTTAACTGAGATTATTATTATTATTATTCATTTATATTTATAATTAACTGGAGCTAATGGCATATTATAGGATGTGTGCCGTATATGTCTGTACACATATATATACACATGTGTATATATATATAGTTATATATATATATATAGGTGTATATTTATTAATTAAAGGACGTAGTGTTCAATATGTAATTGCTATAATAATGTTTTCATCGAACAAATATGGATGTAAGGCTTTTTTTCCATGTAATATGAATGTTTTACTGTATTGAGGGATTTTAACTGGGAAAAGTGTAGCTACTGGAATGACTACAGCAATACTGCCAATATTCCTGGAGTTACTCAAAGCTATACTTTTAGTTCAACAATGCTCGTTATTCAAATTTTTAACTATTTGCACGTTGATCATGTACAGAGCAATAAGAAAATTAAATAGCCTAAGCTAACACGTTCTTTAAAACGCAATATGACGTAGCGGTGATTATTCAAAAATCGTCTGAACAAATCGGTAAGTAAGAGAAATACAGCACAGCAGATTATGAAAGAGGTGCAATAGAAAGATTTGTACTTCGGGAGCCTATTCTTATATATATATATATATTTTCGATGGTGTTAATTATATATATATATATTAGTGATGTACCGATACCATTTTTTGGCCGATACCGATACCGATACCCATTTTTTGGCCGATACCGATACCGATACTCCGATACTTGAAAATACCGATACTTTGACCGATACTACTACCGATACCGATACTTTTACAAACATCTAACCTAAGAATACCCGTTGTATGTTAGTTTATGTATTAGTTCGGTGTCCGCTTCTTAAGAAACATAGGATGTCTGAGTTTGCCGTATCACGGAGACCGAATTCCTCAGTGTAACATTGAAAGATCGTCTGTACATCCAATGATAGGTTTGAAATTTTATCAGGATAGGTTAGTAGTATTGGATAGGTTGTTGTGATCGCCGTAATTTGCACATTTTCCTAACCCTGTCGCTTTTGTGCAGCTTTCAGGCCATATTGAATAATTAAAAGACATTAAATTAAAAATAGTAATTTGGTAAATAGCTGTGCCCGAAGTAATCATTTTTGAGTAATGGTGATTTGTCACCGGAGGGGAACTCCGAGTCAAGAGAGCTTTGTGTGTTCTTGTGCATATGTGTTCGGCATAAACATTTTAAACCTACCCGACTTTCCGTTCTACGTATTGGCAACAGTGGAAAACGCATTAGTGGTGTAGGGTCTACAAGAACCGCAGTTGCTACCATGTAATGACGATCGCTAGGCCTTCGCATCGTGAACGTGCTTTGCGGCGGTGCGAGTCACGACTTAGAATTAGGATAGCATAAGTTAGATAATGTTGACGGAATTTTTCCATAGGTCCATCTAGCTTAACGATGACATTGTCCTCGGCATTTCCATGGGTCATTCTGCTACCTAATAATACCCTTGCCCTTGGATTATTTGTTTAGTGTCTGTTTCTTCCATTTCTCTGTCACTCACGCTCATAAGCATAGTTATAATGACCGTATCTGTGAAACGAGGTTCACCAGTGCGCAAGTACAAAAATATTTTTCATCACGGGTACTGTTAGGATAGATATACTGTATTTGTTTATCATCTACATCTTGAAAATTCGTTTATGAAAAGTATTGAATCCCATTTTTGGCGAGCCGTGCACACTTGTATTAAAATAAAACCATTATAACTCCTACATGGGAGTTATAATAAAATTATTTCCTTATATATCTAATAATACAAAAAATATTGACAAAAAAGTTTCCGATTGTGAAAAATAAAATGCTCTTGCTGTGTTAACTATATTGTTGAGAAAAACAACAAAATGAAATCCATTCAACAGATATGTGTTTCTAATCGTATTGCAACGTAATGTAGACTAGCTATAATAGCAACTGGCTCCAAAAGTGGACCGAAACAAGAGTTTCTCAAAAAAAGATTGTCTATTTCGTGTTATTCACACCTAATATGAGTACATGCTCTGACGAAAGAAAATATTAAAATTCGGTAAGCCCCGAAACCGAACATATCCGCAAACACGCAACCATCAATAAGATGAAGAATTTAAAAACGACAATTTCAAGGAACTTGATCATATTTATTAGGAATACGTTTCGGAGTCCAGATCCATCATCAGTTCGTAAATTTACAAATCATTATGTCTGCAATAATAGATAAAGCAAAATGTTGGATACAGTCATCAAAGGGAATTAAGAAAATAAAAATAAAATTAAAACATGTCCCAGAAAAACTAAAATCGACAAGATTACTATTTAGTTACAATTTGTTATGGGTAGGAACTATCAGAATTGTTGAGGGCCGGTTTTCGTTTAAAAATATGTAGCGACTCAAAAATTCTGAGGTCACATGCAGTTGAAACCGAATCTAAGATTTAGTTGCATTTTACTGCGTGATTACGTACTGCGGAGTGTGAGGAGTAAGCTAATTAGTTCCCCGCGCGGAAGCTTCGACCCCAATGTTCGACCATTCTGAAAAAATTTCGTGACGTCATGCCGACGTACGATGATGTGCACTGCACACAACTGTATAACTGTTAAAAATAAATCAGAGATCGAGGTTCGCATCTCCATCGGAAGCGTATCCTTGTACCGGAAAAATGAAGCAACCATAAAATTATACAATTCCGGTACAAGGATACGCTTTTGATGGAGAAAGAGCCTTTCTGATTTATTCTTACAGTTGTGTGCAGTGCACATAATCGTACGTCGGCATTACGGCACAAAATTTTTATATCAGAATGGCCGAACATCGGGGTTGAAGCTTCCGCACGGGGAATGAATTCGCACAATTCGTACGTAATCACGCAGTAAAATGCAACGAACCGATATCCTCTGCGGACTTAAAAATCTTAGATTCGGCTTCAACTACATGTGACCTCAGAATTTCAAAGTCGCTAAATATTTCTAAACGAAAACTGGCCATCAACAATTCTGACAGTTCCTACCCATCGTAAATTGGAAGTAGATCATGTCGATTTTACTTTCTCTGGGACATGTTTTGATTTTTTTTGTTTTCGTGATTTTCTTTAATGACTGTATCCAACATTTTCTTTTTTCTTTTATTGTAGTCGTAATGAATTTTAATTTTACGAACTGATGATGGAGCTGGACTCCGAAACGTATTCCTAGTAAATATGATTAAGTTCATTGGAATTTTCCTCGTTTTTAAATTCATCAAGTTGCGATGAAAGCAATCAACTGACCCGTTCAGATGTATTGAACTATAAGATTGTTCGTGAATTGTTCAAACATCTTAACATAGAAGAAGAATGCAAGATTCGTAATGAACGGTGATATGCACGCTAAGGTAAAATAAATTATTAGCTTCGTAATATTCGGCGATTTACAAGCTAAATTAAAATAGAATTTTCGGCAATTTCTATATTAAATTCACAAAAACTTTCAAATGCTCCTTCACTTTATTAAATTGGTTTGGTTTTTGTTAGCCTGTCACATACTTTAAGATATGGACAGTAGGTCAAACTAAAAAGGTTTAGTCGTAAAAGTATAAAAATTTTATGTAGCTACAGGGTTTAACTGTTCATTTTACATAGCTTTCAGTTATTACCGTGACTCATCGGGAATTCAAAGTAGTGAATTCAGTTAGCGGGCCTGATTGAACGCTAAAATTCAATAGTTAGGTATCTAATTTACTAGGTATGAATAGGCTCTTTATTTGATTACAAGTACGCACAGCCCGTCAAAAATTACGGGACTCACTAACTTTCTTGAACAAATTTTCCAAATGTGATGCCCAACGAATGTATTCATCCTAACAGCGCTCGTGATGAAAAATATTCTTGTTCTTACGCACTGGTGAAACTCGTATCACAGGTACGGTCTCTATAACTCTCTTCATGAGCGTGACAAAGAAAATGGAAGAAGCGGACTCCAAATAAACCAAGGGTATTATTAGATAGTAGCAGGACCCGCGGAGATTCCATGGACAATGCCATCGTTAAGCTAGGCGGACCCGAGAAAAAATTCTGACAGTATTACCTAACCTGTGCTAACCTAGCCTATCCTAATCTAAGCTAACCTATCCTATCCTAAGAAAACCTATCCTGATAAAATGTCAAAAATTTAAATGCATGGAAACGCCATCTTTTAATGTTACACCGAGGAATTCGGTATCCATGATACCGCAAACTCACACAACGCGGACACCAAATAAATATATAAATAAACACACAACGGGTATTATTAGGTTAAATACTTTTACTTTCATGATTTATGACCTTCATTTGAATGATAAAACACGTACTTTTGGAAAGTATCGGTAAAGTATCGGCCGGATTTTGCCGATACCGATACCGATACCACTAAAAATGGCCGATACTGCCGATACCGATACCGATACATCGGTACATCACTAATATATATATATATATATATATCTATATTCTGAAATAAATATGCATTAAAGATGATGGACATCGTAAAAAACTAATCCTGCTTCCCATGCATATCGTTCAACAAGTATTCTGAAAGAATTGAAGACTTTCTTGAAGCGAAACCCCTCAGGGGGATACAGGTATATTGTATCTGTGAGAATTAGCGCTCCCAAGGGGAACTATGTGAGGGCCTGAGCTCAAGGTTAGATAGGCTTCCTTTTGTTGAAATAGAATAGGTTTTTGTTTTGTTACGGACCATCTTTTTTCGGTTCACTGCTGTCCTGTTTTTTCTGCACCTACTACTTTCTTCTTCAACTTTTTCTCGTTTCATGAACTTCTTTCTTAGCTTCCTGTTTCTGTGCACCTTGTGCATAGATTCCGCGTTCCCTCAACTCCACACTAAATGGTGCCTTCCTCCTTCCTCTCTTAGAACATCATTGTCGTGCAATTAAGGGAGGCTAAAACTTTCTTATTTAATAATAATAATTATTCTCGAAGCGGAAAGCATTGTTTGCCAGACTAATTTCATCCTGTGGTTTATTTACGTTGACGAACTATGAACTCTGTGTTTCTTTCTGAATTATAAAGCAACATCATAAGGACTTTCATTTGATTTATCCCTTAAACACTCGAAAATAAAAGATCTGAATTTTAGAATTACAATGAGTATGCAAATCCTAAACGGAGCTTTGCATTGATAAACATGAAGGTTTTGCTCAGTATGCACACAAATTTTAATTATTACGTGGCTATTAACCATTGCATACGAGACTATCAAAGTTATTCAGTATCATAGTTTCCAGACTAATAAAATATTTTTCAATACGTATGTGCGGAAACTCGGCCGTTCCTGCCATGGTGCAATCATACGTACGGCAGCCAGTGCATCGCTGCCGCGAGTGTGGTGTGGGTCACGTGGTATGGGTGTGGTGACGCGTCAGCTCAAACGTCGCCTATTGGCTGGCTTGTCTAACGGTTTCGAGCAGCTGTCCCCTTTGAATTGGACTTACCTGTCTTAGGGTGCCCACACACTAACAGCAGTTCAGCGAGTAGCAGGCAGGCAGGCAGTATTTGTGAAGCAGTGAATGCACTGGAAGCGCACACACCAATAGCTGGCGGTTGAGCAGGCAGCAGCAGTTGGCCGAGCGGTCAGCTGTCGGCGCGCGTTGCAAGCGGTTCCTGCTCAAACTGCTGCTGTGTTGCGCTGGCAATGCACGATCAGTGTGTAGAGAGACGTTGTAAGGTCAGGTATGAAGTGTTGCTCGCTCAGATATGGATGCAGAATTGCTTATTTCCGAAGTGTTTGCTTGTCCAGCCATATGGTGTGCGAAAGATGCTCAACATAGCGTCAGACTTTATGTTGCCAAGCAATGGGAAAATATGGGAGTAAAACTTGGAGTCACAGGTGAGTTTTTATTATAAACAAATGTGAATGTAACAGACATAATTAGATGTGAAAAAAGGCATAATTGGATAAAATATTTTGGTAGTTGGAAATGCATTATACTTGAATGTGCACATTAACCCTTTACTACAAAAATAATTTCAGCCTAACTTCTTCATTAATAGGGTGAACCCACATTTCGCTATCTGATGCTCCTAGCAAACTAAATTTCAGAGCAGTGTTGTCTAATAAGTACATTCTCTTTGCAAAACTCATTGTACCGTAGTCACCGCGTAGAGCACTGCTGCAACACCAACTGCAACGACCGTCTGTCACACACTGCCGCACCGCTATACTGCTCCTGGTGTGTGGGACACACTGCCGGACTGCCTGCCCGCCTGCCTGCCTGCCTGCTCAACTGCTGTTAGTGTGTGGGCACCCTTATGCTGGGTTCACATTGACACTCGTATTGGAAGCTCACATCCATAGGGCCCGGGCGCACAGGGTCCATTCTCGCGAATTTCTACCCCGCCCAACCCTCTCCCTCCGCCTCCAAGCAGCTACAGTGCCCACCTCCAAACAGCTACAGAAATGTCAGGTTAAATTAATTTAGGTTAGGTTAAGTTAAGTTAAGTTAGGTTAAGAGGTTAGGTTAAGTTAGGTTAGGTTGGGTTAGGTTAGGCCAAGTTCAGTTAGTTTAAGGTTAACTTCAAAAAGTTTAAAAATGCGAGTTTTTGCGTGCCGAGATGGAGGGTTGAATAGCGAAACACCAGCGGTCGTTCTCAAAACTTATTATAATGATTTAATACAGGTTAACTTTACCATTCCGCTCAAGTATCCACTTACTAAGTACTTGTAGTGGTTATAATGCAGTGATTAATAATAAATGTATAACGAACAGACACGTTAATAAATTTCAGTAGTACTACATAGTTCAATAATTGGCGCGAATGGCAACTTTATGTAGCTGCTTGTAGGTGGAGGGAGAGGGTTGGGCGGTGTAGAAATTCGCGAGACTGGACCCTGTGCGGCCCGGGCGCACAGGGTCCAGTCTCGCGAATTTCTGCACCGCCGAAGCCTCTCGCTCCACCTCCAAGCAGCTACAGTGCCCACCTCCAAACAGCTACAGAAATGTCAGGTTGAATTAATTTAGGTTAGGTTAAGTTAAGTTAAGTTAGGTTAAGAGGTTAGGTTAAGTTAGGTTAGGTTGGGTAAGGTTAGGCCAAGTTCAGTTAGTTTAAGGTTAACTTAAAAAAGTTTAAAAATGCCTGTTTTTGCGTGCCGAGATGGAGGGTTGAATAGCGAAACACCAGCGGTCGTTCTCAAAATTTATTATAATGATTCAATACAGGTTAACTTTAACATTCCGCTCAAGTATCCACTTACTAAGTACTTGTAGTGGTTATAATGCAGTGATTAATAATAAATGTATAACGAACAGATACGTTCATAAATTTCAGTAGTACTACATAGTTCAATAATTGGCGCGAATGGCAACTTTATGTAGCTGATTGGAGGTGGAGCGAGAGGCTTCGGCGGTGCAGAAATTCGCGAGACTGGACCCTGTGCGGCCCGGGCAAGTGCCCCGAGCGAAAGAGAAGCGATCGTTCACATTGGTACAACGCTATCCAGGCAGCACAGGCGTCATGGTCGGGGTGCAGACAAGTGCTCAGCGTGGAGGGAGTATATATATGGAGGGAGCATAGCCGTCTGTGAAGAGAACCAATTTTTGAGATTTCTCCTGTATCTGTGGTAACCAATTGCCGTCTCGCGAGTGTGACGTCAGCACGGAAGCCAGTTACCTACCAACTACGCTAGAGTGCGCACGCGCTTGCTGAATACTCTTCCAGCTGTTTAGTTAATCATTCAGTCGTTAATGATTAATTTGGGATTCTAAGACTCCGAAAGATAATAAATCGTGTTTCCTCACTTGAGGACACTTAATAATATCAAAATTACTAGCAAAGATACATTAAGAGTTGAAAACTATAAAGATTACAGGCCCTTGATTATAACAAATTAGAGCGACTTGCACGAGCACCTCACCCTTTGACTTGTGGTGAGGTACTAATCTTGCTTTGGAAAATGAGAGCCATTGAGAGGAAGGGTTGTAGGGAAGGTGGGTGGAGCAACTTCAGCCAAGCGTCTGTGGATGGCTCAGAATCGGGCATAGAGCGTGCCCGAGTGTTTCAACTTTTGCAGCCAAATTGAGCCCGATCGGAGTGCGCTATGCTCCCAGGGTTGCCAGATGTGGCTAATTTTAGCCAAAGTGGCTAATTTTCATGAACTGTGGCTAAGGAAAATTTTTGAGAATTAGCCACCTCAATTTTGGCTAATTGTGGCTAATTTACTGATTGTTGATAATATTTGTTTACTAATTACGAAAAAATTATATTGCATCCTAAACGCAACGCGTTTGTTCCGGTTTGAACGATATCGAAACGAGTTCAGAACTTCTGGCGGTATTCCGGTGGAGGGAACTACTTCAGTCCAGCTAAGGCAGTGCCCCTGTAAACTTAATTAGTGTTACCGGGAATCAAAACTCTTTCTGTCAATGACATCGATAAAAGTGTTCCATTCGTGTTCCTATATTTGATTGAAGTGTTTCAAAACGAAAAACCACTGTTCTTCAGGAAACGAAGCAATTCTTGTCCATAATGAGTGCTGCAAGCGCGAAGAAATCTGTTGGTAGAAAATACAATAAAGAGTGGGAGAAAGAGCACTCTTGGTTGATGCTTAAAGATGATGTATGTTTTTGTAAGCTATGCTTATGCACAATATCGCAGTTCAAGAAGCATAATTTAGTGATGCATGAAAAATCAGACAAGCATAGGAACAAAGAAAAAAATTTGAAAAGTTGTCAATCGCTTGCAAAGTTCGTGAAACCAAAAACCGTAAGTAAATCACTGAAAGAATTTGACATTAAATTCAGCGTGGCAATTGCTTGCCATTGCAGTATTCGGTCAGTTGATCATCTTGGAGATATTGTTAAAGAATATTGCAAAGGCGGCACTTTGGAGCATTTGAAAGTCCACCGAACCAAATGTGCATGTCTTATTAAAAATGTCATAAGTTTGTCACTTTTTGAAGAATTAGTGCGGGAACTGAGAGACGTGAAATATTATTTATTTATTGATGAATCAACAGATATTTCATCAGTGAAGCACTTATGCTTGTGTGTGAGGTTTTATTCACAAAAATTCAACAGCTTGAAAACGGAGTTTTTGGGTATGATTGAGGTTGTTTCTACTACTGGAGAAAATCTGTTTGCTGCAATTGAAAATTTTTTTAGTACCAACAATATTGATTTGAGTAACTGCATTGGATTTTCGTCAGATGGGGCAAGTAATGTCTGTGGCAAACACAATTCTGTCCTCTCAAGACTAAAAGAAAAAAATGAAAATCTTGTGTTTATTAAGTGCACTTGCCACAGTTTGGCTCTCTGTTGTGAATATGCAAACAAGAAATTACCATCAAACCTTGATTTCTTGATAGCAGAAATAGCTCGATGGTTTAAATGTAGCTCCATCCGACAAACTGAATTCAAAGAAGTATTTACGTTGCTCAATGATGGATGCATAGATTCAACAAAGTTCATAACTCCAGCTAACACTAGATGGCTAGTGAAAGGAAAGTGCATTTATGCCATTGTGACGAAATGGGAGGAGCTAAAATTGTATTTTAAGCTACTCAAAGACAAAGAACGCAACTACCATGCAAATATTATTGATGCCATGCTGAATGATCAAGCAAATTTGCTGTATCTTACATTTCTACTACCAATAATTCAAGATTTTGAGCACCTGAATGCTGCATTTCAGGCCACACATGCAGATGTGTGCAAGTTAAATAGAGATGTTGAAATGCTTCATCATTCACTCAAACAAAAGATTGATTCAATATTCCTTGGAGCCAAATTTGAGCTGCTTCTCAGAGAATCTACAATGCCAGAAAAAGAGAAGGATATCATTAAAGAAAAATGTCTTAATGCTGTTATCGAGGCAAGCAGACAATTAGAATTTCGCTTATTAGAAGACGATAACGTGGTGAAGAGTCTCCACCTTTTCAAACCTGAAAGAGCGCTAAGTCAAATGAGACCAGATTTTAAGGATTTGCCCAAATCTTTTCACGCCTTCATAAGCAATTATGACGTCAGCAAAAT
The DNA here is from genome assembly GCA_030386875.1 of Morinoia aosen. Lineage (NCBI taxonomy): Eukaryota > Metazoa > Arthropoda > Malacostraca > Amphipoda > Talitridae > Morinoia > Morinoia aosen. The sequence continues at coordinate 4,062,787 of CM059568.1, read as the reverse complement.
TGAAAATCAGTACGTGAATTTACTTCATATTAACTGGAAAGAAGAGATCGAAACAGGAAGCATACCATCCGATCCAATCGAATTTTGGGCAATGGTTATCAAGTTTGAAAATGCTCTCGGAGAAAAATATTTTACTGACATTGGTCAAGTGATGCTCAACCTTTTCTCAGCACCCATTAGTAATGCATTTGTGGAACGCATTTTTTCATTTGTAACAAATGTGAAGAGCAAACAAAGAAACAAGTTAGCAACTAAAACGATAGACTCCGTCTTGAGAATTAAATCTTATTTGCTAGCTAATAAAACTTGTTGCAAAGACTTTCATGTAACAGAAAGAATGCTCAGCCTCTTCACAAGCGACATGTATTTAACACCCGAAGCACAAGATATCAATGAAGTTGACCAACCAGGATGCAGTAAACAAATTTCAGAAGAAAAATTTTCACAAGAATTTGAAGACATTGCCATGGAACCAATTTAATGAACTCAACAAGGTAAGACATTTATCTGTGTCACTGTTTTTTAATTTATTTACAATAAAAATAAAAGTGGCTAATTGTGGCTAATTTTCTGGGAACATTTGGCTAAAAGTGGTGCACATCATCTGGCAACCCTGTATGCTCCCTCAATATATCCTAGCTCCATGGTGCTCAGTTGCCATCAAGACACCATGTAGGGTAATGCTGCGCTCCGCGCTCTAGTTCTTCTCGCCAGGAAGCGACTGATGAATGATGATTGGTAGGATAGCGCTAGTAATTTATTTCTTATGTCATTGATAGCTCTTTCTTTAATGTTCCTGTTTTTGTACATTCAATACCTGGGCGTCTCCAAACGTATTCTGATGACTGTGGATGTGACAATATGCAGCGTAAAATATGCTGCATATTTGCTGATTTTTGTAGCGCATATGCAGCATAAAATATGAAGGCTTAGGCAAGAATTATGCTAGTAAAACCATATGATATGGAGAAACACTCGATGCATATATGGTACACTCTATGCAAAATTGTGGAAGCGCGTACTACATGCTAAGCAGAAATATGTATCCATATAAATGCTTCACTTGAATAGCTCCAAATTTATATTTTTTGTGAGGAAGATTGTACAGAAACAATGACACAGGATACAGTGTACTTCTTCAAATCTTCATACACGGAAACAATAATTTCTTTCATAATTTTCAATTAATAATTAAGTGTATACAATTCTCAACTAAGTTTTATAACTTATCTGAATATAAATATTTTGAAACAGTAACAATTCTAATCTGAACGAGTCAAGGACGATGAAAACGAACGAAAAAAAAGTAATCTAATCCAAGGCTGGTTCGAACTTTATATGTTTTTCATAAATGCAAGGAACATTTCTTAATCCTTCTTTTATACGAGGAATATATTTTAGCATCAAATTCGAGGGTTGCACTTGATAATTGCGTGGTATTTTAGATTTTCAAAAACAAATCTTCTACGATTATCTGCCAGCAAAGTTTTATGCAGCGAAAACTTCCACTCGACATCGCGAGAAACAAGAGGAGCAAAGGTGAAGCTAGTTTGTTCGGAAGGTATATATAATGGATTCATCCATTGCGTCAGAGATCTCACGAGTCAAAATTGAGTTGATTGCTTTATCTTTTCAAAACCTTCGTTTATCACCAAAATGCATTTTAACTCTTGATAATACCTTTTATCAAATCTGTTCTTCAATGTTTCCTATACGATATCCATTAATTTTATTGCTCTCGAAGTAAGAAGTCCCTGTGTTGCTATGCAAGAGCAATTCATATCCTTCGATAACAATAATTTGATAAAGTGTGCACTAAGCCCAACATGGTTCTACGTGATAATATTTAGAAACTAAAACCTTGTACCACGCAAAACTTCTCTCACGTGTACTGAGTGAGAAAAAAGTTTTATATTTCACCTGTTTCTCGCAATAAATGCAATAGAGAAATTCTTCCTCGGCTTGAAAATCTTCAAATACCTTGGAGTAGTCTAAGAATGATGCTTTTTGTTCACCTTCGGCATGGTTGTAGAACACTACTAGCCGTACTAATCTCAAATACACTTTATAAGGTAACTATATCTAAAAAAATTTGAGCGAATTCCCGCAAAATTAAAATGAACTTTTGAAGTAGCTGTAGCACCTTAACATTATAATTGATTTACGAAAAATTTAAATTTAAAAATTGATCCAGTTATACAAAAAGATTTATATAATATTGGATGAAAAAAGAATATAATTTAAAAGTAATGGGGTTTTACTAGGTTTCAGTTTACTGCCACTTACAGTTAATCATGCATGTTCGTCATATTTTATGCTGTTCCGAGGAAAATATGCGATATGCTCACACTGCATATATACCTGCGGGCATATTTTATGCTATCTAAAATATACTTATAAGCCTATATATGCAATATGTTCAATGTCACATCCCTACTGATGACATGCTGCAGGCAACGGCTCATCTGTAGATGGAGTGATTGACGGGCAGGCGGCGGCAAAGAATGGCTAGGGAGAATATCCAAGTGAACCTCACTTTGCCCGCCTGCAAGCCCGGCAACAGTGTATGTGCCCGTCGAAGTGACGCTCAGTGTGGCGAAAAGAGTGTCAATGTGAACCCACCATTATGTATACCGGGGTGCTCCGTCTTCCGTGACCGTTACTTAGTTCAGCTCAAGACGTGATCGGTGTTAATTGTGCTCCTGTATATTTCTAGGAATATCATTCAATTCGCAGTATTAGTGAATCTAAGTGAAAGATAGGGATAATTAACAAGACGAGCTTTTCACTGTCCATATTAGAGACAGTAAAACTGACCATAGTTTTCATGCGCTGCTGGTTAAAAGGTTAAAACGATATGGCTGGTTAATTTCTCTTCATTACTTTCTGTTGAACTGTAGCTCATTTTGGTACTGAAGCCATGAACAATAACCTGATTTTAATACAATAATTCTCTCATAAGCACGCCGTTGTGATGAGAAGTGATAAGTCGCTGGATATCGTGTAAGATTATTATACAGAGTTCTAGTTCTTATATGCATGTAAACCTTTCGACGGTAATGATGACTTTAGTTGCGCCATTTCTCGTTTGTGCTGAAAGAATAAAATAACTTTTAATTCTTTTTCTTGTAATTCATTTTGTTGTTTTGTGGTACTGTGGTACTTATGCTATAAAAAATATTTACGTAAGCATTTTAATTTGAAATACTGCCTAAGAAATCCATCAGTACAATTATTCGCTGGTAAGATTTTGTTTCATATTTCATAATTTATTTTCTTGACTTTCATTTTGAGGGTTTATCAGTCTTCACATTATGGATGATGTTTGTTAGTATCATTTATTTTGTCAATGTTTTGTCATTATGCAATAGTACGATGAAGGACAAATTTACACCCTAAAATGCATGAACATGTATTCACAACCTTTACATATGAATTTGAACGAATTGGAAGTGAATTGTCAGAAAATTTTCATGCATTTCAAGGGTAAATTCATTCTTCATAGTTCATTTTTATAGAACCATGATGTTTCAAATGTGAACATTGAAGTTTGCGCTGCCATTTTATCATATTTAAGGAATTGAATTTGAGTCTAAGAAATGTTAACAAAACCCAAGAATGGACAATTCAGCTAGTCCAATTTCTCGATTTTGATTGACGAAGTTTGCGGTGTCATTTCATTATAGGAATTTGATTTGCTTTAATAAAAATGTTACTATTCATGACTGAACAATTCATCTGGGATCGTTATTTTTTGAGTTGAATATTGATAGTCCCTGCCATATTATTAGTGGACTTTAATTTTTTCGAAAAATCACTGCAAAATTGAACAAAAAATTACTTGCTGACGGTCAGTTTTGTCCATTCCAAATTGATGTAGATATCTGCCCTGGAAAAAATTCATGAACGTGCTTTTTACTACGAATACATAAACCGGGTGTCCCACAAAAATTTCCTCGAGTTTTTGTTTGATTAAATTTCGCTTTGTATTAACATACCTGAAATGCCTTTTTTCCACAATGTGGTCAATTTTGTTTCCTTTTCGGGAAATTTAAGTTTTTGGAAATCGTTTAATAACCATTTAACAGTGATCGATTTACTGAAAGAGGTAGAAAAATAAATTGTTCAAAGGAAAAGTTTTGAAAACAACACTGGTGATCTTTATTTCTCTATACCTTCTGTTAATGTAGAACAACCGTTTTGATGTTTCTGACTAAGGTAGACTGTTTTATGCCAAATTCTCTTGAAGTATGCGTAGGTATTATGATTTGATCGCCCATACGCTGGGATTTGCAGACATGCTTACTTGTATATGTTGTTTTAGAGCTGTTTTTCCAGCCTGCCTCTTGTAGGTGCCTGCGATGCACATAGGGTTAAGAACTTTAATTATGCTTTTGTTCCTTGTAAATTTATCATACATCTTATTTCGTACTGTTTCTATTTATCATATATATTATTGGTTGTCATAGTTCTAAGAAATATTATAGTTGTTCCTCATGAGTGTGTTTATGCGAACGGAGAAGCCGCCTCTGCGGTTACGTACGGAGGCCTGCCACCGCACCCTATTAATCTGTTGTGGGTTGTCGCTGTGTGTGGGTGTGCGAGGGCTTCTCGGGCGGTCGCTAAGGACCGACATGTGACTATTTGATAATTTGTCTAGGAGTTTAGGAAAGTGTAGTCGTTAGTGTAATTGTTGTTCATTTTTCATATTATCGAATCTTAGTGTTAGTTAGCTCATCCGAATACTTTAAGATTTCTGATTATCCAACGTATAATTTTTGTTTTCTAAATTGCAGTATTGTTTCAAGAATAAATATCTGTAGAGCCCTATGGCTTCACGTTAGGTTTGGTGACAGTTAGATGTTTTTCTCTCTGCCTAGCTCCTATTATTGAGCTACCGATGCTACAGAGCAGTGTTACCTAAGAGTAACTTCATACACTTCTATTTTCCGTAACCCGAGTTTCTGTGTGTAAATTTATTTAATTCCTCTGTATAATTTCTGAAACTAAATATTGATAGTGTGTAACTTTTTATTTGATTTGTTTTTCAGGCTCACTTATCGGACTTGGCTTTGTTTACTTTTGTTTACTTTGTTCACTTACGTTATTCAATTCTATTCCTTGCTACCACTAAAGCTTGCACCCCATCGCCTCTTCCTAATTTCCACTGAGTATCATTAGTGTTAACTAAGCTCAGTGGCTGGACCTATAACATTTGGGGGCTCGTCCGGGATTTAAATTAGGTTTGGTAAGATGGCGGATGGGGGTAGTGACCATGATGATTCAGGAGATGAAGTGAACAGTGCATTTATTCCGACCAGTGGAGAAGAGGTTAACAGCAGCATCGCTTCTGGTTCTCTTGAAGAGGTAATTACCATACAGTCTCCTGCTGGAGTTCTCACATAAAAGTGTGCGTGAAGCTGTTTTGGAGGGTGAGTTTCCCCTACCGGCGGATGATATGACTCTTCTCATGCAGCTTGATCACTTGCGATTTAAGGTCTTACCTCAATGGAACCACGTTGATTCATCAAATTTGAGAGAAGGGGCAATTCATTTTGAGAAATTAGTAAAGTGCTGTGATGATGTTTTCGTGATTAGTGAGGAAGAAGTCTTCAGGAAAACTTACGCCGCTTGGCGCACCATGCTCAGGCTCATCGCAGAATGTGACTATTTGGAAGAGGGTTCCCTTCTCGAAAAGATGTGTGCATTTCAACGATCCTCATAAAATTAGTCCGATAAGTGAGCAACCCCAGCCTGTGGTATATCGTGCTCGTGAGCAGGGCTTAACTCAGTTGAGGGATGCATTAAGGCAGCCTCAGAGTGCAAGCTACGTCAAGCCGGAGAAGCCTGCGCGATACGCCAATGTCCAACATGATTGGAACGACCCTGTAGCAAGACGTAGACACATAGAAACTGTCTCCTTGTCTGACTCTGAGTCTACGACCGACGAGGAGATAAATTTCAAAGCTCCGCCAGTGTATCCAAGTAAAGTTGTGAAACCTAACTTATTTGTTGTGGATGGCCAATGTCATTTAAGGGACTTTCTCGCTGACTATGAGCATTATTTCTCGCGGAAGTACGTGGGTGGCACCGATCGTGAGCAAGCTAGGCACCTTGGAGAGTTTCTGAATGGTGAAATTAAAGAAGTTTATCACCAAATCAGTGCATCAAACTGCCACTACCCTTACGTCCGTGCAGAACTGCTCAATTGGTACAAGAACCTGAAAATCGGCAAAAAGTCCTACTGGCGCAAGGAGTTGAGGAACTCAACGATTGGTCCAGAAGAGAAACTCTACCTATTTGGCATGAGGCTCCTGAACTTGGGACAGCAAGGATACGAAAATGATCGCTACGAGTGTGCCCGTGAAGTGTGAGAGCAGTTCCTGCGTTCCGTGCCTAGTAAGTTCTCCCGTGAGGTTAGGACAATTGAGCGACATGGAAGACTCAACCGAGGAGCATCGTACCGGCTTCCTTGGAAGTCCCTCATGGAGTTAGCTCGTGACTACGACGAAGCAGCGGACGATAAAACGTCGAATGCGAGTCATGCCTCAGAAACTCGGAACGTAGGTTTCATTAGTGCTCAGCCTGAGTTCCCTTTGATGGACCCTCCTGGTAATGGTGGGCTCGGGCCAACTTCTGTCCCACATCGGGGAAAACCTCGGAACGCGACAAAGCAGATTTCACCTAATCTTTGCATGTGGTGTGGCAAAAGAGGCCATGAAACGAAAAATTGTCGCATGGGAAAACCTGCTACAATTGCAATGAAACGGGACATGTAGCTGCTTTCTGTCCCAGAGCCCCACAACCTAAACTTGAGTGCCCCAAATGTGGACTAGACCATCTCGGGAAAGACTGCCAGCGAGGAACGAGGTTGAACTAACCTGCCCTGAACGCCGGAAGAAATCTTCAGGGCCTTCCACCGAGCACAAAGTCCTCCATCGCACCAGGATATTGTGGTGTTCTCCCCCAGGCTGCAACACGCTTCGGGCAGACTTTGAGCTATCTTTTTCGTGATAGGATAGCCCGAAGCGAGTGCCTGAGGTACAACCGTATTCCGCAGGATATGGACAACACGGGGGTAACACGGTAATTATATTGGGGACTGTTAGGTACACGGAACACGGACCATTACACAGGGCCCTCGGTGACTACTATGAGCACTGTTCGTTACTCGTAAATTACGTAATGATTGGAACACAGCACTAATACGTGATGGTTGAAATACAATACTATTCGAGACGTACGTAATGATTGAAACACAATCCTATGTGAGAGTAGTACAAATATGTGGTGATTGAAGTACAATCCTGTTCGAGAATGACATAAATTGAAACACAATCCTAGGCGAGAATAGCACAAATACGTGATGATTGAAGCACAATCCTATTCGGGAATGACGTAATGATTGAAACACAATCCTATGCGAGAATAGCACAAATACGTGATGATTGAAGCACAATCCTATTCGGGAATGACGTAATGATTGAAACACAATCCTATGCGAGAATAGCACAAATACGTGATGATTGAAGCACAATCCTATTCGGGAATGACGTAATGATTGAAACACAATCCTATGCGAGAATAGCACAAATACGTGATGATTGAAGCACAATCCTATTCGGGAATGACGTAATGATTGAAACACAATCCTATGCGAGAATAGCACAAATACGTGATGATTGAAGCACAATCCTATTCGGGAATGACGTAATGATTGAAACACAATCCTATGCGAGAATAGCACAAATACGTGATGATTGAAGCACAATCCTATTCGGGAATGACGTAATGACTGAAACACAATCCTATGCGAGAATAGCACAAATACGTGATGATTGAAGCACAATCCTATTCGGGAATGACGTAATGATTGAAACACAATCCTATGCGAGAATAGCACAAATACGTGATGATTGAAGCACAATCCTATTCGGGAATGACGTAATGATTGAAACACAATCCTATGCGAGAATAGCACAAATACGTGATGATTGAAGCACAATCCTATTCGGGAATGACGCAATGATTGAGACACAATCCTATGCGAGAATAGTACTAATACGTGATGATTGAAATACAATCCTATTCGAGAATTACGTAATGAATGAAACAAGCACCAATAGCTGGTAACGTCCGCGAGGACGCTACTTACGAACGCAGCGGCGAGACGTGATGATTGGTGCTACGTCGTGCGACTGTTACGAACAGGTCGGCTGGTGCTAGCGGGGCGCCGAGACGAGGCTAGTCAGCTGGCTCGGGCCCAGCCGCCACGCGGTTCACCGTGGTAGCTGGTAAGTAGCTGCGGCGAGGCTAGCCGGCCGGAGAGGGCGAGAGATGTCGTAGAGCGGCTTGGCCGACGACGCCGGCGCGGGGCGTTGCAACGTGACTTTTTTAAGGCTTTGAAACACCTTGAAGCGTCAAGACGCTACTAGGTTTAAGACCTTGCAACACCTTGGGGCGTCGATAGGCAGGGCCGGTCTCCGGAGCTTGGTGCAGGTACGCGAGAGACAAAGTCGATCTCGGAAGCTAGATGCAGGAACACGAGGCTGGTGCTGGAGATGTGACTTGAACGAGGACGAGGGCTTGAGTGAGTGCGAGCCTTGTTGGGGTCGCCTTATGTAGGCCTCGAGTGCAAGCCTTGATTCCGGGCGTGAGTCCTGATTGGTCGCGAGTTTTGGGCCTGTGGTGCTGGAGGCAGGAAGCCGTTGTAGCTTACGGGCACCTTTTCTCATAGTCGCGAGGCGGCTTCTCTCAGGTCCCGTGTTTGGTTGACTAGGCGCTTCGGGTCCGGAGGTGCTCTGGAACGGATGCGGTTGTAGTCTGGAGGCAGCTTTTCTCAGGTCTTGTGGAGGTCCGCGGCTTGCCGCTGGGATCACCACAGGTGTCCCCCTCCTGTTTTCTTTTTTTTTTAAACACTTAGTACCTCACTGGTGGTCTGCTTTCTCTGCCGTATTTAGTGAATACTGCCTGTTTTGCTGTTTCAGGGATTGCTGTGCCTGTTCCAGGGAACGGAACTCTCTCGTATACTTCGTAGTTTGTTGCTCTCGGTGCCTTAGCCTGTTGTTGAGGTTTATCCTCGATGGTGGGTAGGTACGCTGCTTTGACCCTTTCCGTCGCGATGTTAGCTTTTTTGCCTTGTATATCTACGGTGATGTAGTTTGGTGTCCTTTGGAGCACGGGAAAGGGACCTGCGTAGGGTTTCTGTAAGGGTCTTCTGTGCCCCCCGTGTTTCACGAAGACGTTGGTCGCCTTGTATAGAGCGCTCGGAACATTGGCTTTTTGGGGTCCCTGTTGTCGTGGCAGTATTGGCTGCAGGTTTGTCACTCGTTTTTTTAGGCATTGTAGAAATTCTCTGGCGGGCCGGTCTCCTTTTTCTTTCTCGGGTAGCTCTCCTGCGAGGCGCAATGTTTGTCCGTATACCATTTCGGCGGGGGAGATGTTTGCGTCCGTGTGTGGCGTGGCTCGGATGTTAAGCAGTATGAGGGGTAGTGCGTCTGCCCAGTCTGCGTCAGTGACCGTAGCTTTTAACGCCTCCTTCAATCTTCTGTGCATCCTCTCCACCAGTCCGTTGCTCTGCGGGTGGTACGCTGTCGTTCGCTGTCTCTCAGCGCCCAGCGCCGTCAGCAAGTTTTTCCATAAGTTAGACTCGAACTGGACGCCTTGGTCCGTGATGATTGTTGTTGGAGCGCCGAATGATGCTACCCAGTCTTTTAGGAATGCCCGTGCTGTTGTTTCTGCCGTACAATCGGCCATTGGGGTAGCGGTGCACCATCTGGTGAAGCGGTCAATGCACGTCAGCAGGTACCGTTTGTTTTGTGACACGGGTAGTGGTCCGACGATATCGATGTGTATCGTCTGGAACCGTTCCTTGGGTACCGGCATCTTCCCGGGCGGGCATTTGGTGTGCCTTATTATTTTGCTTGTCTGGCATGGAATGCACTCGCGTGTCCACTTGCCGACGTCTTTGTTGAGTCCGGGCCAGATCACTCGCTGCCTCAAGAGGTCCCTTGTTGCTTGTATGCCGGGATGACTCGCCCCGTGGAAATGCTGAAATACGTTCTTTCTGCAGCATTCCGGGATGTATGGCCTCCGTAGGCCTGTTGACACGTCGCACCAGAGGGGTGGTTTACCGGTCTGTCTGATTATGGGGCGTAGTTTGAGCGCGTTCTTTGATGCTGGGTGCAGCAGTTCTTCTAATTCTGCGTCTCTGTTTTGTTCGGTCATTATTTTGTCGTAGTTGATCGCGGGTCCTTTAGGTATTATTGTTGACACCAGACGTGATAGCGCGTCTGCGACCGTGTTGTTGTCGCCGCTGATGTGCTTGATTTAGCAGTCGAACTGTGAGAGGTAGGAGAGCTGTCTTGCTACCCGGGGGCTGTTGCCTTCCGTGGCTTTTTGCAGGGCAAAACAGAGCGGTTTATGGTCTGTCATGATTTCGAAGCTTCGGCCTTCCAAAAAATGCTCGAAGTGTTTCACTGCGAGGAATATCGCCATTAGTTCGCGGTCGTAGGTGCTGTATTTACGTTGGGTGTCGTCTAGTTTTTTGGAGAAAAATGCTACGGGGCGGTGTTCTTGCCCGACTTTTTGTTGTAGTACGGCGCCGACTGCGGTTCCTGATGCGTCTGTGATCAAGGTGCTTTTGCCTTCTGGAGCGGGGTGCGCTAGCAAGGTGAGTTGCGAGATCTCGCGTTTTAGGCTAGTGAACGCTGCGTCTAGTTCTGTTGTCCAGTTGATAATTTTCTTTGAGTTTTTGGAGTATCCTTTTGTCAATCCGGTCAGAGCTTGCATCTTTTCTGCTGCGGCTGGGAGGAATCGGTGGTAATAGTTGGCTATTCCTAGGAATTGTCGTAGCTTTTTTACTGTTGCTGGTTGGGGAAAACTGCATATTTCCTCTATTTTCTGAGGGAGTGGTGAGATTCCGCCGGCTGACACTCTGTGTCCGAGAAAGTCTAGCTCGGGCACTCCGAAAATGCACTTGGCGGGGTGCACACGCAGTCCTTCTCCTTGTAGCCGTTGGAAGAGTTGTCGGAGGTGTTTTTGGTGCTCCTCTGCGTTTGCGGACGCTATCAGTATGTCGTCGATGTATGCCGTTACGAAGTCCATGTCTCTTGTTACCGCGTCGATGTATCGTTGGAACGTTTGGGCTGCGTTCCGCAGCCCGAATGACATCACGGTGTATTCGTACAGCCCAAATGGTGTGGTGATGGCCGTTTTCTGGATGTCCTTGTTTTTGACGGGTATTTGGTGATAGGCTTTGACGAGGTCGATTTTGGAGAAGATTGTTTTGTTATGCAGTTTGTAATGGAAGTCTTGACAGTGTGGTATTGGGTAACGGTCAGGTTTGGTGCTTGCGTTCAGTCGTCTGTAGTCTCCGCAGATTCTCCATGCCCCGGGTTCGGCTGCCTTTGGTACCATGTGCATGGGTGATGCCCAGGCGCTCTTCGACGGCCTGATGATGCCATGTTCCAGCATTTCCTTGAATTTTTGTCGCGCCGCTTCCAATTTTTCCGGAGACAGTCTCCTTGGTCGTGCATATACTGGGGGTCCGGTTGTTTCGATGTGGTGTTCTACGTCGATTTTCTTTTGTGTGTGCCGGATGTGTTGGGAGGTCGGTAGTATTCCGGGGTATTCCTCGTACAATGTGTTGAATTCCGGGGCGGTTTGGTGTTCGATCCTGTGCACTCGTAGGCTTCTTGAAACGACACGTTTGCAGGGTACTTTGGTTCCGGAAGTTTGGGCGTATAGGCTTGCGTTTGCGGTGTCGACGCTTAGCTGGTGTGCGGCGAGGAAATCCATGCCAATGATCGGTTGTCCCACGTCCGCTTCTATGAAGTTCCAACTTACGGGCCCTAGGGGGTTGAGCAGGATGATGCGCTCAGTCGTCCCGTAAGAAGCTATGGGGGTGTTGTTGGCGGCGAGTAAGTCGTAGGACGGGGCTTTGAGCGTGTGTTTCTTTTTAGCTGGTACTAGGCTGACGGCTGAACCGGTGTCGATGAGGTATCGTACGTTGCCGGTGTCTGTGACGTACATTAGCTCGCCTTTTTTGTGTGTGCGGAGACTGGGGCGTTTACCATTCTCCGCGGTCGTCGTTTCCCGCGAAACTGCAAGGTTGGGTACAGTTTCTTGCTCGGTTACCGAAAGTTTGGTGGTAATAGCAGATTGCTTGGTCCTGCTTGATTCTTGTATTGCTTCTGTTTCCGTACCTAGGTCCTGGGGTTTGGTTTCGCCAATCTTCTGCTTGCTTCTTGTTTTCCTGTGGGCGTAAAGCGTTTGCCAGCATTTCTTGAGTTCTGCTATTTCCTGTAGGGCTTTGTCAAATTCCGCTCTTGAGACGGTAAGAGATGGTGGTTGTTTGATGGCAGTTACGGCGATGGGTTCACTCATGGCAGTTTGACAAGCGGTTTGCCTTGCTATGATCTGATCTGCGATTACTCTGTATTCTTCGTCCGTTTTTCCCCTGCCTAGTGCCTCGATCAGCGGTTGTGCTGTGATTGGTAGCTTTGCGAGGTGCATGGAACGAATGACGGACGGTGGTAGGGGTGCTTGCCTGCAGCTGTTCAGTCGTTTCATTTCGAGGAGCAATTCTGATGGCGTATTGTCTCCCATGGTAGTTTTGACGATGGTGTCGTAGTTTGCTTCCTCGTCGTGTCGCACGAAACGGTGCGTTAATGCGGCTTTTAATGCGTCGTATTTGCCGTTTGCCGGTGGGTTCAGGAGTATTTCTTGGATCTCGGATACGATGTGTGTTGGGAGTCCTCCTGGTAACGCTCCGAACTTTGCGCCGTCGTCCAGGTTTGGTACTTGTGCGAGGAACACGTCGCAATGCAGTAACCATCCTTTCACATCTCCGCTGAATGCGGGCAACCGGATATCTTTCCCAGCCATGCCTCCTATTGCCTGCCGAATACCTCTGGGGTCAACCAGTGTGGTGTTCTCCCCCAGGCTGCAACACGCTTCGGGCAGACTTTGAGCTATCTTTTTCGTGATAGGATAGCCCGAAGCGAGTGCCTGAGGTACAACCGTATTCGGCAGGATATGGACAACACGGGGGTAACACGGTAATTATATTGGGGACTGTTAGGTACACGGAACACGGACCATTACACAGGGCCCTCGGTGACTACTATGAGCACTGTTCGTTACTCGTAAATTACGTAATGATTGGAACACAGCACTAATACGTGATGGTTGAAATACAATACTATTCGAGACGTACGTAATGATTGAAACACAATCCTATGTGAGAGTAGGACAAATATGTGGTGATTGAAGTACAATCCTATTCGAGAATGACATAAATTGAAACACAATCCTAGGCGAGAATAGCACAAATACGTGATGATTGAAGCACAAACCTATTCGGGAATGACGTAATGATTGAAACACAATCCTATGCGAGAATAGCACGAATACGTGATGATTGAAGCACAATCCTATTCGGGAATGACGTAATGATTGAAACACAATCCTATGCGAGAATAGCACAAATACGTGATGATTGAAGCACAATCCTATTCGGGAATGACGTAATGATTGAAACACAATCCTATACGAGAATAGCACAAATACGTGATGATTGAAGCACAATCCTATTCGGGAATGACGTAATGATTGAAACACAATCCTATGCGAGAATAGCACAAATACGTGATGATTGAAGCACAATCCTATTCGGGAATGACGTAATGATTGAAACACAATCCTATGCGAGAATAGCACAAATACGTGATGATTGAAGCACAATCCTATTCGGGAATGACGTAATGATTGAAACACAATCCTATGCGAGAATAGCACAAATACGTGATGATTGAAGCACAATCCTATTCAGGAATGACGTAATGATTGAAACACAATCCTATGCGAGAATAGCACAAATACGTGATGATTGAAGCACAATCCTATTCGGGAATGACGTAATGATTGAAACACAATCCTATGCGAGAATAGCACAAATACGTGATGATTGAAGCACAATCCTATTCGGGAATGACGTAATGATTGAAACACAATCCCATGCGAGAATAGCACAAATACGTGATGATTGAAGCACAATCCTATTCGGGAATGACGTAATGATTGAAACACAATCCTATGCGAGAATAGCACAAATACGTGATGATTGAAGCACAATCCTATTCGGGAATGACGCAATGATTGAGACACAACCCTATGCGAGAATAGTACTAATACGGGATGATTGAAGTACAATCCTATTCGAGAATTACGTAATGAATGAAACAAGCACTAATAGCTGGTAACGTCCGCGAGGACGCTACTTACGAACGCAGCGGCGAGACGTGATGATTGGTGCTACGCCGTGCGACTGTTACGAACAGGTCGGCTGGTGCTAGCGGGGCGCCGAGACGAGGCTAGTCAGCTGGCTCGGGCCCAGCCGCCACGCGGTTCACCGTGGTAGCTGGTAAGTAGCTGCGGCGAGGCTAGCCGGCCGGAGCGGGCGAGAGATGTCGTAGAGCGGCTTGGCCGACGACGCCGGCGCGGGGCGTTGCAACCAGGGTTGCGGAGTCGGAGTCGGAGTCGGGAGTCGGAGTCGCCGGAGTCGGATGTTTTAGGGTGGAGTCGGAGTCGGAGTCGGAGTCGCTTCTCTGAAGTGTGGTGGAGTCGGAGTCGGAGTCGGAGTCGCTACTCTGAAGTGTGATGGAGTCGGAGTCGGAGTCGGAGTCGCTTTTCCGAATGTGGTGGAGTCGGAGTCGGAGTCGGAGTCGTTCATTCGGATGTGGTAGAGTCGTGGTTGGAGTCGCTGTTTTTTGGTGTCTTCGATTCTAATTTTTGCTAAAAATTATTTATAATTCTTTAAAACCACAAGTAAACAACACAGAGTTAGAATACTTTGCTGAAAAATCTAAAAAATACGCAATGTTTTTGTTGATTATTTTGTTCTAAGTTTGAAACAGCGTATTTATACCTATGACCTAATACCGTCATGTTATCTAGTCAGTGAGGGTTTGCACAGATATATATGAGAAACCTTTAGTGCGAAATATAATTTTTGTACTCAGCATTGACGTATATTTTTTTAGTTAAAAGCAGGAATTAGTAATTGAAAGCATCGTAAACTCATTCTGTATATTTCTGTTTTGTTCATTTCTCCTTCAATTAATACATAGGACCTGGAAAATAGAAGTAAATGTGTTGCAAGTTACTTGTAGAACATTTCAGCTGATGCAATACATTGTACTCACATAAGGAGTGGTAACTCTATACGCTCTTAATGATGCATTGATTGATAAAGACTAGTCTTTGCAGAAACTTAAAGTTATGTTGTGATCATAAATATTTCTAGTCTTTAGGTTATGATTCATTGCCAATGAGTAGTCTTTGCCAAAACCTGAAGCTATGGTCTGGTACACAAAGACTTCTAGTTTTCAGGTTATGTTATCAAAATTGATATGGCTTTCTTGTCTTTAGGTCAAGTTAACATGTTTAAAAATAAAAATTTCTGCTCATATCTAAAATTATTCCTTGAATGTTGTTTGGTTCTTTCAGAGTTATATAGTATTTAACTATATCATCATCATCATGTTTAATTTTTATCTTCGTATCACTCACCAGTTTCTAAGTAACCATACGCTGAAATGGAGAATTTTATAATTATGTAGATACAATTTCATAAACTAAAATAGTATTCGTTTTGTATCATTATATAATTAATTACTTCTTGTTAAGGAAGATTTGAAATGTTGTAAGGTTATCAAATCGGCATTGAGACACTTGAAAAAAAATCAAATACAATGTAAACGAGCTGCAATGAAAATAATTACACACACTAGCAAAAACTTCACTTACAGTCACACACATATTATAACTGAAAGCAATGCACTATCTCAGCTGCAATGGTTGTTGTATTTATGAGATAGGACAAATTCTCTTGCTGGAAACGTTTCAAATTGCTCCAAAAAACACGAAATGAGAAGAACATGGGCGCTTATTAAAATAACAAAGTGTCAAATACAAAGTAAAAAGTTAGACGAAAATAAGAGATGGTATCGTAATACACGCAAAGAAGCTAGAAGTGACTAATATTCGTAAAAAAAAAACGTTTCGAAAACGTCAGGCCCCTGCGACGAAAGCAGAACAACTTTTGCGTATTCTAGCCGAAATGTAACATAGAGTTGAGCAATAAAATAACACCTTTTCTGCATTGTTACCCTGCATAGTGTAGGTACAGAGAAGAAAAGGCAGTGTGCAAATCTGGCCCATCTTATCTACACGTATATCATAATTTTGGGGATTTGAAGCATAGTCATTGAATTAACTATTATAATTTCACTGAATTAGTGCATACTTAGTAATAAAAAACTGTTGATATATACATATCTATGCTTCTCAGTGTAGACAGTGCCTACATTACCTACTCAGAAAACACTTGTCAGTAATATACAGGGTGTTTCAGATTCAGAATAAGAGGCAAAAAATTGCACACCAAGTGGAAGATTTCCAATTAAAAACTTTTTCATCTGTGAAATTTTCCGAAGAAAGAGACATTGAGATATTAGCCGTTTATTTTTTTAAAGGATGAAATTTAATGACTAAATTACTCGCAATATTTATTTTGAATTTACGTTGATCGGGCGAAATGTTCTAGTTGCATGACCTCCTAGATCTCCTGACGTGACTCCACTCGATTTCAATTCTTGGGGACACGTGAAGAGCCTTGTGTATGCTACACCCATTGAGTCTGAGGAAGATTTTGTGGACAGAATTGCAGTGGCTGCAGGTGAGATAATGCCAGACGTGTTACCTAATATCTGGCAGCCGTTAAGGCTAACATTCGAAAAGTGCATAGATGTAGGTGGAACACATTTTGAACAATTGTTTTAAAGTAAATTCAGAATAAATATTGCGAGTAATTGTGCCATTAAATTTCGTCCTTAAAAACAATAAACACCTAATACCTCCCAACCCCTGATTTTTTGGGGGAAAATTTCATAGGACAAAAAGTGTTTATTTTGCCATTTTCTACTTGATGTGCAATTTTGTACCTCGTGTTCTGAAACACTCAGTATACATAATTTTGTACACGACTCGTCATAAATGACGGGATTCGATATTGTCTGTATAGAAATCTTCCAGATGTGGATCATAAAGAAATAATACCATCCTAATAGCACCCGCGATTAAAATATTCTAGTACTTGTGCACTGGTGAAACTCGCATCACAGATACTGTCATTAAGCATCTTTAAGAGCGTGAAAGGGAGACATATCAACCAACAAAGACGAACAGCCAATTTTATTTGTTCAATGAAATTTCCCGTTGATAATCTTCCGTATTTTTGATGGCGGCTTTGTGGAAGAAAAAGTTTTCTTCAGTTGGTCTCTCTTAGTTCACAGACAAGAATTTGAAACTGTTGAAATTAGATCTTTTTGTTCTCTGTTTTTTGGTTTGCAGCTGCATCTTTTATTTTCGTTTTTTGTGGTTAAATTTAACTTTCTATAATTAAGCATGTTTGCGCTTCTAGCAGACTTGCATTAACCTTAAATAGCTTTAATTAACATTACTTTTGACGCTTTGGCGTTCACTCATTAAATTATCTGTAAGCTTGCTCTGCTTGGGCAGCATGTCGTCCTTTCAATAAAAGTGGGTCTGGTACCTCTAACTTATTTCTCTCGCGTAAAAAGCAGTCTCTTTCTGCAACTTGAACTCCTCGACCTGGCTCTTGCAGCCTCTTGAATAGGCGCTTATTATTCAAGGTAATTAATTGTCAATTAATTTTTAAAATCTTAGTGCTATATGCAATCTTGCAATGAGATACGATATTCAGCTAGTCGGCGACCAGACATCTTAAAACTCTGTATCTCTTTACTCAGAACGCCTCTAAAATTTCCTATCGGAGTACCGTGCTGATGACAGGCCGCGTCCATTGGATGTCTTTTATTTTTAGCGAGTTTCGTTTTAAAAACTAACCTTACGTTAAAGAAGATTTTCGGTCTACATTTTAAAGAAATTTAATAATAAAAATATTACAGAGGACGCTGCTGTGCGTACTGTTGGAATCCTCAAGATACGCCTAACTTGGGTACGGTTTCTCTTTTTGCGCATCTCGGGAAACGACTTGCTGTTGTTCCCTTGAAGTTCTTCTGTATTTGAAATAAATGTTCGAACAGCCGCCCTTAAGTTTTAAACCCTAAAACTCCATTGTATTAACATAGGAGAGATTACGCTCACGAAATAGCTAAACCTATTTATTTATTTGTTTAAAGGAGACACTTGACCTTTTATTGTATAAGAACAATCAACACTATACTGGGTGTCCCACAAAAATGTCCCGGACTTTTTAATTGATTATATCTCCGCTTTAAATTAACATGTTTTAATTGTCTTTTATTTACAATTTAGTCAATTTTGTTTCTTTTTCAAATAATTTAAGTTTTTGAAAATCAGTCGAATAACCACTTCAAGATGATCGATTTACTGAAAGGGGTGAAAAAATTGTTCAAAGGGAAAGTTTTAAAAACAACACTGGTGTTCTTCTTCATTCCTCAATACCTACTGTTAAGAATAATTTCATAACGATGTATCCTACATACCACCAAGTATTTGAACCCTCTGAGAGGTTTCAAGGGTTCTCAATAATAGTGTTTCAAGAACTGATAGAAAACGGTGGAATAATGGGTAAAACTCTTCGTTCAATGGTGGCTAGAAGTAATACTTGCCTGGAGAGAAATGGAGGGTATGTCGAAGGATACTAAATTACTTTATTTATTTGAACGTTATTTAAGGTTATGATTTGTTACTCTTTAAAATTTTTGTTTGTCCAGTTTTATGGAAAGTACAAAATAAGGAAGAATATCAGTATTGTTAAAAAAAAATTTCCTCTGAAAAATTAATTTTTCTACCCCTTTCAGTAAATTGAACATTGTAAAGTGGTTATTCAACTGATTTTCAAAAACTTAAATTAATCGAAAAGGAAACAAAATTTACTACATTCTGAAAAAAGGCAATTCAAATATGTTAATTTTAAGCTGAGATATAATTAGTTAAAATCGGCTACATTTTTATGGGACACCCGGTATAATAAAAAGCCAGGTGTCCGTCAATTTATAAATAAGTATACAGTATGTTCTCGTGCGTAATTTCCCCTATGTCATTACAATGGGAATCTACTTGCTTGGACAGTACATGAATACCATTGAAATATTATGAAAAACATGGCATCTGCTCACTTATGTTTATAAGTAAAAAACATTGCGTGAAAATCGAATCTACTGTCAAGAAAATGCGGCTTATTGCATTTAAATTTAAAAGCATTTAAATGCTTCAAAGGTATGGCAATTTTTTTTAAAACTTCTTGCGAACAATAGTTTAAATTATAATGCACAGTTGCTGCTTGCTTGGTTGTTGTGTGCGTCTGTGACGTTCTGAAAGATGCTTAATGACCGTATCTGTGATTCGAGTTTTACCAGTGCAAAAGTACGCAAATACTGTATTTTAATCGCGGGTACTATTAGGATGGATATATTTGTTTGCCATTTTTATCTTGAGATTTTTTTAAAACGATACCATTGAATCCCGTCATTTTTGACCAATCATGTACACTAGTATCTTGATTATTAACATTCTGTAGTCAATTTAAACGTCGTTCGCTAATAAAGAATATAATGAACATATGCACATGTTTCAACACCTGCAACCGTTTACTACTAAGAATGACTGTCGTGTGTTTATTTATTCGTTTTGTGCACGCTGTTAAGAATAATTGATAGGAAGAAATTAGCACTGGCGGTCTTGGTTTCAGTTCACGGTCAATTAATACACTCATTTTCGTTGTGCAAGGGCTCTATAATAAGTCACTTTCAAAACAATTAGAGCGATCCAGAGCCTTATAAACTCAAGTTTGTATTGTGAATACCGAGTTCGGCGGGGTATTGTATATTGCAATATGCTGTATTGTACATTACAATATACTGTATTACAATGAACTGTATTGCATATTACAATATACATAGGCAAGTTCGCAGTTGCTTTCAGTAATGCTGAAATTCTGTATCTTGGATACGACACGAATGGCTATAACTACTTCTCTTGCAGCTCAAAAATACTGTGTTCTGAGTGTTTATTACTCTATTAAGAAAATTAAGTTATCTCTGGAATAAACTGAAAGCATGGAAACTCCACTCAAACGAAAATTTGTTGAAGAAAGGTATTGAATCTTGTCATTTTTGACGGTCCGTGTACACTAGTTAAGAAATAAAATATTCATCTTATAAATTATGAATAGGTGAAGTTGGAGTCACAAAATTATGAATAGGCGGAGTCGGTGTTGGAGTCGCCAAATTCTGGAAAAATGGAGTCGGAGTCGGAGTCGGAGTCGCCAAATTCTGAAAAGGTGGAGTCGGAGTCGGAGTCGGAGTCGCCAAATTCTGAAAAGGTGGAGTCGGAGTCGCCAAATTCTGAAAAGGTGGAGTCGGAGTCGGAGTCGGAGTCGCCAAATTCTGGAAAGGTGGAGTCGGAGTCGGAGTCGGAGTCGTAAATTTATTCCTCCGACTCCGCAACCCTGGTTGCAACGTGACTTTTTTAAGGCTTTGAAACACCTTGAAGCGTCAAGACGCAACTAGGTTTAAGACCTTGCAACACCTTGGGGCGTCGATAGGCAGGGCCGGTCTCCGGAGCTTGGTGCAGGTACGCGAGAGACAAAGTCGATCTCGGAAGCTAGATGCAGGATCACGAGGCTGGTGCTGGAGATGTGACTTGAACGAGGACGAGGGCTTGAGTGAGTGCGAGCCTTGTTGGGGTCGCCTTATGTAGGCCTCGAGTGCAAGCCTTGAGTCCGGGCGTGAGTCCTGATTGGTCGCGAGTTTGTGGGCCTGTGGTGCTGGAGGCAGGAAGCCGTTGTAGCTTACGGGCACCTTTTCTCATAGTCGCGAGGCGGCTTCTCTCAGGTCCCGTGTTTGGTTGACTAGGCGCTTCGGGTCCGGAGGTGCTCTGGAACGGATGCGGTTGTAGTCTGGAGGCAGCTTTTCTCAGGTCTTGTGGAGGTCCGCGGCTTGCCGCTGGGATCACCACAATATTCTCAAATTCAGCACTCGCTCGAGGTCGAGCTGCGGTGGAGTCGACACTGACTACAAGGGTCGCTTCGGGAAATTCTGCTCATCAGACAGAGAAGCAAACTCCAAACAGCGGTCCTACTTCGCCACTTCCCGATGTATCTCACCTGGCCTCAACTTCTATTGAGAGCGACGACTTCCCAAAAGAACCTCATGAAGTGGTGAGATGTGAGCAGTCATCTTGCGACGGTGAAATCAAGGAAATCTTACAGGCTACAGGTAAATTAGTAAAGGTTTCAGGCGATTTGACCGCATTACCCAGAATCGAAATTACGCTAGAGGGTAAAAAGTGTCATGCGTTATTAGATACTGGAGCTTGTAAGTCTTCAATATCAAGCGAACTTGCCAATAGCCTTAATTTAGTAGGTCGTGCAACTTCAGAGACGTTGATTGCCATTGGTGAAAATATTAAATCTGAAAGCGACCTTGATCTCGAGTTTTCCATAGCCGATGTTCCATTTTCAATCAATCGTGTAATTGTTGTGCATAAATCTAAATCTATGACTTTTCCAATCATCTTGGGGGTCGATTTTTTTACCAGTAATTGTCTTGAATTCGATGTTCGGTCGAGAACTTTGGAGAAAACGACTAGTGAGGTAAATGTAAAAACATTCAGTGAAGATGGTTTCCCGTGCAGTGTAAATTCTACAAATATTGTCTGTCGTGCAGCCTGTAACCTAACTGTTTCGGGTGGTTCTGAAGTGGAACTCACCACTGACTGTTCAGATTTTATCAGGGGCCATAACTTAACTTTCATGGTGGAGAATAAACTTCCTAGTAAACTTGCAGACAAAGTGGAAATTAGAGCTTGTATCATTCATGGGTCTCGTCCCAATATTCTCGTTTCTCCTCAGGTGAATTCTGTTAATATCAAAAAGGGAACTGTTCTTGGAGTCATGTCTTCCATTGACGTAGAAAGTCTCGATCTTCCTAACCCTATTAGATGGGATAAGGCTGAATTCAGGGAGAATGTAGACTTGTCTCATTTGAATCCGGCCGAAAGGAGCAAAATTTATCTCATGATGGAGAATGTTGTTGACGTGTTTAGTACTGGAGAGTACGATGTGGGTGTTACCCAGTCGATAAAACACACCATCGAGCTCACGGATCGCACTCCTATCTACTAGAGACCGCGACGATTCCCTAAGCCTATTCAAGATGAGATAAATAAGCAATGTGAAGAACTCCTTTCATTAGGTATCATTGAACCTAGTGTATCGCCTTGGGCTTTCCGAGTTTTGCCTGTTAGAAAGAAAGACGGTACTATCAGGATGTGTGTTGGCTATCGCAAATTGAATAAGGTTATGAAAGCCGATAAACACCCGATACCTAACCTAGTAGATTCATTGTATAGCTTGAACGGGGCTAAATATTTTACTAGTCTAGATTTGATAAAAGGGTATTACCAAATTCCTCTTGAAGATTCCTGTAAAGAGTACACTGCTTTCGCTACCAACCGTGACCAGTGGCAGTTCGCCAGAATTCCGTTTGGAATTAAAACAGCTCCAGCAGGCTTCCAGCGTGCACTACAAGACATAATTTACCAAGAGATATCGAGTGATAAAGTAAAGATTTACCTAGACGACATCCTAGTTGTTGAATCAAACTTTGAAGCCCACGTTGATCTAGTGCGTGGAGTTTTGAACGTTTTGAACGATCATGGGCTGAAGGTGAAACCTTCGAAGTGTCGTTGGGCTGTGCGTGAGCTGGAATTCCTCGGTTACGTTGTTATCGAGAGTGGAGTGCGAAAGACTCCTCATTATATGGACGCTGTAAAAGATTACCCGCGTCCTAATACTGTTAAAGAGTTGCAGGGTTTTTTAGGCCTGATTAATTTTCAGCGCAAGTTTATACCCTCATGTTCGGATATCATGAAACCTTTGTCTGAATGGACGGGAAAAAGAGGATCAGTTTAAGCTGAAATGGACGAGTTCAATGGTCGAGGCGTTTGAATCTCTCAAGCAGTTCATATTGAAAGATGTCGAGTTAGCGTACCCCGATTATGCTGAAACTGCTGAAAAGCTCGAACTTTGGGTTGACGCTTCTGCGAGCGGTGCCGGAGCTTGCCTCGCCCAAAAGTGTGACGGCGAATCAAAAGATATAGTGTACGCTTCGACCACGTTCTTGCCAAATCAGCGAAACTATTCTACCATTGATAGGGATCTTGCCGCTTTACGTTGGGCAGTTAAGAGCTTGCGCCCATTTTTGTACGGAGTAGAATTTATAATTCATACTGATCATCAAGCTCTTGTGTACCTACATAATATGAAGCTGGTTAGCAGTCGTTTAGCTAGAACCGTGGAGGATTTGGCAGAGTATTCTTTTGAGATAAGATACACTCCTGGTCGACTGAACGTTGCTGCTGATAAGCTTTCTCGTCTTGGTGCTTTCCCCAATGAGGTTGAATTTAAAAGCGATTTATAACAAACCCTACCTCCGGGGCTGATTGTGGAGTCATATGCTCCAGGAGGCGGAGATTCGTTGTTTTATAGTTTATACCAGTTGTTGAGGGAAAGGGCCAATAACGAACTTTTTCCTCGTGACCAATTTGAATTAAGGAAGGTTGTGGTAGACGAGATTCTACAGAACCCTACCGATTATAATGTTGATCTAACCACAGAGGTGCGTCGTTCGTTAAAATTAATGAAACTGCCTGGTCAGTTACCTTGTCTGGAAGCTTTGGTGGCAACCAGTAAGCTTTTTGATGTTATGATATGTGTGTATTACTGGGACTCCGCTCCAGTGGTGTACAAGCACGGTGGGGAGACAGAGGATGCCTCTATTGTTAACCTGCAGTGCTTATCAGGTGTTCACTATAATCCTCTTGTCGAGCTTAAATCCTTCTGTGGCTACCCGCGAGGAACTTGTAGCGCAGCTGCCATAGCTTCACAGGACGGAATAGTGGAGGTAGGAATGAACGATTTTGATGAAGATTTCATACTCGATGTAGCGCAGTTGTTCATTAATGATTTTCCCGATTGTCACTCTGTAACTAAACACCCAATGATTAAAATTAAAAATTCTGGAAAAGAAGGTTGCGCTATCCTAGATTCCGGTGCTCAGTGCAGTTTAATAATGTGGAAGAATTTGTGGGCGAACTTGCTGGTTATTCTGTGCACTACGGAGATGCCGTTCATTTAATCGGTCTTACTGGAGCAGTGTTAACTGTCGAGAAATTCACTACTCTTAAATTGGAAGTAGGTGGATCAATGATCGAGCAACGGTTTCTTTTTGTACCCAATAACGTTTGACCTTCATGTTGTTTACTCGGGCTCGATTTCAAGGCTTCCAACCAGGTTATTATGAACTTTAATTTTAGGCTGTGTCGAGGAAACGGTGGTCAGCCGGTTGAATTCCTGACTTGCCGTCTCGCATCGGATAATTCAAAATTGTGGATAGCGGTAGCCCAGAACTTGGAAGTTCCGGAGAGCTCTAGACGCTTGGAGGTACGAACTAGTGCCCTAAGAGCTCTGGAAGTTTTAACTAATGAAGACCATACATGAAGACCATAATGAGACAGAATAGATGCTCGGAAATTCGATCGGTTCGCCATGGATTGCGTAATGATGTTTCTCCCGAACAAAGGCAAGGGCCGGCATCTCGGTTCAAAAGATATGCCAACAACTTGTGTGTGATAGACGATTTGTTGTGTTTCGGTAAAGAATGTGTAGTCCCTGTCCTACCTTTTAACTTTGTACTAAATTTAATAATCCGTCTTCATGTTGAGCTCGCGCATATAGGTAGGGATAAACTGTTGAATTACGTTAAATCTATGTTCTGGCATCCAAAAATCGGACAAATTGTAGGAGATGTCTGTTCATCCTGTTCACATTGTCAAATGTTTAAGTCTAGTCGGACCATCTTGGTTCCTCCTACGTGGAAGGTAGTAACTAGCGAACCTTTTGATTTGGTGGCCGTGGACTTGGTCTCCTATTCGCGATCTACGTCTGGTTACGTTGTTGCACTGGTCCTAATAGATGTGCACAGCAAATGGTTGTCGGCTGTCCCGCTTAAGGATAAAACCGGCTCTACCGTAGCTGATGCCCTGGATAAAGCTGTCCTACCTTGTCTGGCAGCGGTTCCAACCAGATTGTTGAGCGATAATGGGCCAGAGTTCATATCTTCTAAATTCTCTGCCATTCTCGAAAAATGGGGGATCGTTCATGTGCGAAGTACCCCTCACAAAGCTTCGAGTTACGGTGCGGCGGAGCGTGTCATAAGGACTCTAAAGCCCGTGCCACACCTTGCAACTTCGAGTGCTCCATGCCTCACCGACGAGTTGCCCAGAGCTCTCTCACCGCTCGGGCAGCCACATGAGCAAAAGTTCAGCCACCTTGATTCATGTAGCAAGACGACACCGCACAGCAGAGCCAGTGCGAGCCAAGCAGACATTGAGCACGGTTGTCTCGCTCAAGCGCTCACTGTTGTCTCGCTAGCGCGTTCCGCGGTAATTCGAGCGCAGCTGCTTTGCAGAGCACATTGTCGTCTGACGTCCTCCTCCTCTCAAAGCTTCAATGCAACTGACTGCCGCGCGTTGTCACGCGCTCATCCAAAAGCTCGTTAAGCCGCAGCGGTTGTTCTGCGACGCCAATACAGTCACAAGTAGCATTGACATAATGCAAGGTGTGGCACGGGCTTTTAACGGGACTCATCGCGGGGCTACTCGCCGGTTCTCGTGACTGGGATGCAGAGCTCCCGTCGGCAGTATCTATTTACAACAATACTGCTCATTCAGAACTGAAAATGTCCCCTTCACAGTATTTGCTTTCTCAGAAGCACGTGGCGAATCCAGGGGTGCCGCCAGCGCAGAAATGGCGCCTTGGACACGATGCTTAACTAGTTTTGAAGGAGCGACAAGTTCACGGTCGCTTGAACGTAAATGAATTTCTCCCTATTTACGACGGAACTTTCAGAGTTCTAAAGGTTAACCCAAATGAAGTGACTTACGAGCTAATGGACCTTAAAGGTGGTGAAGTCATCAAAACTCACCATAAATGTCTTAAACGGTACAAAACCGCACCTCTGTATTTGCGGCGAAATAAACTATTTCGAAGCTTGAACGTCGAGTTGAGCGAGTCTACGAAAGTCCCTGCGGAGACCTCTGAAACGGAAACTCGCCCTTCGATTGGTTCCCACGAGCACCTTGATTCAGATTCCGCTTCTTCGGGTTCTGTTCAAGATTTCTGTTTCATAACAGACAGGAAGCCGAGAGAAGCATACTAGCAAGATAGCGGATCCTTACTTCGAAGCATGGGCCAGGGGTTGCTGCAAAGGTTGTTTCATCCTCCTCGCTGAGTTCTATAAGAAAATTACAGCGGAGTTGAGGCGTAATCCAGACCAGTCGCTCCAGCCAGTTTGTGCTGAGGTTGAAACTTTGGCAACCGCATCTCCCGTCAGTATAGGAGCTTTGGAGCGAAGCATTGATCGATTGTACGACGCGCTTACCCCGGCGGTGATACAAAGCTGCCGCAATGATGGTAGACTCGCCCCTACTATTTCTGAGTCACCCCGCTGTCTTAGCTCTCGAGGTCCCGCTAGAGAACAACCCCATTTACAACCTCGAACTTTCGAATATAAAGCGAAACGGTCATTAGACCAGACAGAATAAAAATTTACTATTGTGTGTTCATGTCGCCATAATTAGCTAGGTTTGAGTAGATAATATTAAATATATCCTTTTCCCTATGCTTGCTATGTTCTGTTGTCGCTATTGGTAGTTGGTAGAATTATCTATTAATAAGTGTTGATGCGTTCTGTGCGATCAATTAAAAAGTAATTGAACTGTATAAATTAGGTTAAGCTGTATCGCGAGATTTGCTGCACCCTAGGCTTACAGAGACGAGGCTGAGGGGGGAGTGTGTTATAGAGCTGTTTTTCCAGCCTGCCTCTTGTAGGTGCCTGCGATGCACATAGGGTTAAGAACTTTTATTATGCTTTTGTTCCTTGTAAATTTATCATACATCTTATTTCGTACGGTTTCTATTTATCATATGTATTATTGGTTGTCATATTTCTACGAAATATTATAGTTGTTCCTCATGAGTGTGTTTATGCGAACGGAGAAGCCGCCTCTACGGTTACGTATGAAGGCCTGCCACCGCACCCTATTAATCTGTTGTGGGTTGTCGCGGTGTGCGGGTGTGCGGGGGCTTCTCGGGCGGTCGCTAAGGACCGATATGTGACTATTTGATAATTTGTCTGGGAGTTTAGGAAAGTCTAGTCGTTAGTGTAATTGTTATTCATTTTTCATATTATCGAATCTTAGTGTTAGTTAGCTCATCCGAATACTTTAAGATTTCTGATTATCCAACGTATAATTTTTGTTTTCTAAATTGTAGTATTGTTTCAATAATAAATATCTGTAGAGCCCTATGGCTTCACGTTAGGTTTGGTGACTGTTAGATGTTTTTCTCTCTGCCTAGCTCCTATTATTGAGCTACCGATGCTACAGAGCAGTGTTACCCAAGGGTAACTCCATACACTTCTATTGAGTATGGCCCGAGCTCCTGTGTATATATAGTGATAAATTCCTTTGTATATTTCCTGAAGCCTTATAGTGATAGTGTGTAACTTTTTATTTTGATTTGTTTTTCAGGCTCACTTATCGGACTTGGGTTTGTTTACTTTTGTTTAATTAGTTTACTTTGTTTTTTTCAATTCTATTTACTTCAACCAATAAAGCCTGCCCCCCATCGCCTCTTCCTAATTTCCACCGAGTATCATTAGTGTTAACTAAGCTCGGTGGCTGGACCTATAACAATGTGTGTACGCATATGGGTGTGTTTGTGTGCACAATACACCTTTGTGCACTGGACTAGCAACTGGTATATAAACTATAAATACTAGACTTTTTTTCACTCCCAAATTCTAACACTACCCAACACATCATTTCATTTTATTATTGTAAGGCAATCCAAAGCTTAAATGTCTTGTACATGTAAAATGTGGTACCTTTGTGTATATATATATATCAATTGCAGGCATTTAGCACCATATTTCAAAAATAATGTGATTTTTTTCCTAATATGACACCCTTATGGGACATTCATGTTTCTTTCTTCGTCACGTCCAAAAATGCTCTTGGTAGGCTAGTGTAGTGCAAATTATCATATCATCTTTTACGCTCTATAGTATATTATAACAACTGCACCTAAGCCTCGCGTGCTTCTGGAAATATTCTGTACTTGGGAACCGTTGTAGAACAATCGTTTTCATGTTTCTGACTAAGGTAGACTGTTTTGTGCCAATTTTTTTGGTACGGTAATTTTATAAAATTCATGCCATAATAAACGATATTTCCCTCGATTGGAATGCTAGTTTATACTGATTAGTTTACGCTGATATTTGCGCACATGCTTACTTATGTATATGTGTACTTGTGCACGCTATGCGTACGTAGATAAGTGAATGTGTCACTACGTAATAATACATTTCACTTGATTGTTGTACAGCATTTATAAAATATATATGTATACAAATATATTTATTGCGCGATCACCCACATATGATAACTAAGATGCTTATCAACCAATGATCCTTTCGATACAATATTTAATAAAACATCGTTACAATATTTCATTAAAAATTGTAAGCAGCAACACACACTGAAAGAGTTGTCACGAATTTCCTTTGCTCATTATCCTATATTTCAGAACATCGCACAGCATTTTTATACAACGCGCATATATTGTGATTGCCTCGATGCATCGAAATGTATTTGTGTACGTTTGCGTGTTAGGTGAATGTATGTGCGTAGGTATGTATGTGCATGTATTTGTGTATACATTTACATGTATATATACACATATGTGTGTACTAAACTGGCAACTGGCATTTTAACCAGAGATTATTTTTTTTTAATCATTCTCAACTTGTAACATTACCTAACTCGCCATCTCTTTATTATTGTAAAGCATTCACGTAAAAAATTACACCTTTGTTGTGTGATCATCCTTATATATTTAAATAAAATGCTGATCAATTAATGACCGTTATGTTAAAATTGTTTAATCAGAAATACAAATCCTGTAATTTTCGTGGTCCTCATGCTTTTATATGTGTATATTAATTTTTTCGTGCTTTCTTAAAATGACATTTTTGAACATCTTCCGACACAAACGTCTCTAATATTATTTCCTGGCGCCAAGAATTGCGAAGTTTTATTTCATGTATGTTTAAATTGTAAAAAGTGTTCTAAACCCACAATGAAAATGCATCGTCTATGAAATTGTGTTGTCTCTTATAATTATCATTACATGTATCATCAAATGTATATTAACTAGGGAGCACGTTATATTATCATTACATGTATTATCAAGTGTAGATTAGGGAAGATTGGGAGAACATTGCCCTCAACCATTCTATTTTCGACTAGTGACATGATTATTACAATACTCATGTGT
The DNA here is from genome assembly GCA_030386875.1 of Morinoia aosen. Classification (NCBI taxonomy): domain Eukaryota; kingdom Metazoa; phylum Arthropoda; class Malacostraca; order Amphipoda; family Talitridae; genus Morinoia; species Morinoia aosen. The sequence continues at coordinate 4,033,314 of CM059568.1, read as the reverse complement.
GTGTATCACCTAAGTATATGAACTTCAAGATATTTTAAAAACCACTCATAGGAATTTTGTACTATCTCTATTGGAAATAAAGTGGTCCCGAAACAACAAAGATTAAAGACCAAATGTTAAAATGTTACAAATAATTCCACAATGATGTATCCTACGCACCCCCAAGTATTTAAACCCTCTGAGAGATTATTTACTTCCTTATTTCATCATTTGAAGACACAATGCAGCTCACTAACGATCAATGAATCTCCATCGTATTTGAATACGAAGCAATGAAAATCTATAAAAAAAAAGTTAAAAAGCATTTAATGACACATTCCCGGCAAGGAACTTGCCATATAAGAAGACTGTGTTTCTCACTGCTAGAAAATTAGGGAGAAAATTAAAAGCTCTTCTAACTTCTTCACTGCTTTTCGTTGCTTCATATTCCAATACGATGAAAATTTTTTTATCGTTAGTGAGCTGCATTTTAAGTGTCTTTAAATTATAAAATAAGTAAGTAAATAACCTCTCGGAGGGTTTAAAAACTTGGTGATATGTAGGATACATCATTGTGAAATCATTTTTGACAGTAGGCATTGAGAAATATAGACGATCACCCGTGTTGTTTTTAAAACTTTCTTTTGAACAATTATTTTTTCTACCTCTTTCAGAGAATCGATCACTGTTAAGTGGTTATTAAACAATTTTCAAAAACTTGAATTTTTCGAAAAAGAAACTAATTATGCTACACTGTGAAAAAAAGACATTTCAAATGTGTTAATTTATTGCGGAGATATAATCAATCAAAAAGTCGGGGACATTTTCGTGGGACCCCCGGTATAGCTTGGTATAAGTTATGCCATGGAGGGTTCATAGTTTTTGTTCGTTTTTGAAAGCCTTATATATAGTAGAATTTAATTTTTGAATTTTTCATATAACAAGTCAATAAGTACAAAGAATATTGGAAAAGTTTGAATAATAGAATGATTCACTGCATCTTAGCCTGGATGTTAGCCTACTGTGGTGGTATGAACACACACCACCACACAAGCTTAAAAGCGCCACCTCATAGCCTCAAAGCGCCAATGCTAAACGACCAATAATTATCAGAGCTCAAGTTTGAAGCTGGTGTGCCGGACCGAGCTTTATAAGCAGCCTGCCTCGAACAGTCAGGCAACGTCGATAGAAACCTTCGTAAGTATAGCACAAGCCTAGACGGCGAAAAGTGGGCACCCCCGTCTTGACCAATCGGAGACCTGGACGGGCAGAGTCAGGCTCCAGCGAGGCCTATATAAACAGCCGCGCAGCCAGCGCTGCCTCAGTGGTCACTCATGGTGACAGTATTCAGCAGTGCGCGAAATATCATTCTTTGCTCTTCTGGAATTGTACTTTGTCCTGCCTTGGTGTCTTTGGGGGTAGTGGAGTTTCTTGGTAAGAGTCACTTTTCATCGGTAAGCCTTACTTTCGGTGGGGTGCTTGAAGTGCCTCGGGGCTTTGCCCTGGGGAGGTGAGAGACTTACTTTCTTTTTTGCTTTTTTTTTTCTCGCGTTATTTCTTCACTTCTCTGGACCACAGCTCGCGTGTATGACTGACCCTGCCGCACGGGGGAGGCCCCCTTGGCCTGGTGGGTCCACCCGCCAGCCAAGGGGACCCTCCCAAACCGGTCATCCAACTCTTACACTTCCGGACAATAGCAGTGCATCACAATTCTACAAAAAACCAAATGCAACCACCTACAGAGTCCAACTAAAACGGATTGACCCAAAGAAGGAAGTTACACGTCAAAGTATTTTCAGTGCAGCATTCTCGGAACTTGAAGCTCCCCTAATCAGACTTACAGACAATAGACTCGGCTTCTATGCCGTCACAGATGATCCAAACGCAGTAGACACACTCACTTCAACCAATGCTCAGGAAATTTTCAGACGCATTAACTTACAGCCTGTCATACCTCCAGACCTGAGAGCTTAACGCTCTATCTTCGTAAGACAGATAGACAGCTTCATAGGAGAAAAACCATCATCCGAAATCCAACAGGAAATTCAAAGACTCCAGCCCTGACTCAAAATTGCCGACATAATCAAAATAAAGGACTACACCCATGTCATCAAAATCATAACAACTGACACTACCATAGCCCAAAGAGTGCTGCGCGACGGTTTTCTCATGTTCAACACCAAGATAACTTCACATCAATGTCAAGCAGAAAAATTTACCCACCTCTTGATATGCTACAAATGCTACAAAATAGAAGAACATGCCACCCACCAATGCCCTGCCACCATAACAGTTTGCTCAGAATGTGGAGATGTAGGACACACCTACACTCAGTGCCAAAACGAGCACAGAAAATGCTTAAACTGTGGTGGAGCCCACAGAACTCTAGCTGCCAGCTGCCCCACCAGGAAAAACGCAATAAAAGAGAAGGAACAAAAAATCACCCAAAAGGAAAACGAACGAACTCAACAAACCTATTCACAAATAGCAAAAACAGCAATTAAAGAATTCACAATACCGAAGCACACACTCACCCTTACCAACAACATACAGATCAAGCAACTCACACTCATCCTGGAGGCCCATATCGCCAGTCTAGCAGGAAAAGATAGCTTTGGCTGCCTTCTCTCCAGAAACCTCCAATTGAACTACGGTATTGATGCCAAATTTGAGGACAGAGACTCAAAATCCATTTTCAACTTTTTCTACAACAATCCGGATACTGAATTTCACATGCAACAGGAACAACAATCAGAACCATCAAGCTCGGGTATGCAATCTGTGGACGATACAAACAGTGACAGCGAGCTCGAGGAGGAGGAGGAGGTTGGTCCTTCAGTGAGGCCTAAAACCCATTCTCAAATTCCCAACAACTCATTGCCAATATCGAACCGGTACGGGATCCAACAGCGATGGCGGCAGAAATAGACCCTGAACCACCAACAGACCCACGAATTAAGAGAAAAATCAGCGATCAATTTCCACTAACTGAAAGAGAAAGAGAACCCTCAGAAACACGACCGGTAACAATCCAAATTTACCGTAGCTCCAATGACAAACTGCCCATTCCTCCCAACCCAACTCAGAAATGGTACATCAACGAACTAGCAAAGAAAGATTTTGGTTTAAAATTCACAGTACAGGACGCAGATTCAATAAAAATACTCGAAATGATAAGAACAGAGAGATTGAAACTCACAGGCACCAAAATACACATTCTGAACCACGATAAGTATCTTCGACTACCCAAGCACTCCACCACAAGCACAGCAAAAAAATCCAAGCCTTAGCCATGCATTCTCTAACAATACTACAGCACAACGTAACCTCGGGGAATAACAAAAAAATCACCCTCTCGAACATTTACAATCAATTCGATCCAGACATCATCCTCCTTAATGAAACAGCAGTAACAACTGGGCAAACAATCAAAATTTTCAACTATAATGTTTTCGCTGTCAATCACGCAAACGAACGCTACGCTGGAGCAGCAATAGGTATCAGGAAAAACATCAAATGCAGACTAATAGACAATTTTAATTCAGATATGATCGCTGTAAATCTGGAAACACTGCAAGGACCAGTCACAATAGCAACTATGTACACACCCCATCGAACGCAATACCTCAACATAATTGACCTTAATACCCTCTTCAGAAGAAACCACCCCACCTACCTGATTGGTGACCTCAACGCACGGCATCCGTTTTTAGGGCACAACAGGTCAAACACAAGAGGCAGAAACCTACACACCCTAATAAGGTCAGGGATTTGTTCCCATGTTGGGCCCTTCTTTCCAACCTACATCAACGGACATCATATTTCCACTCCAGACATCATGTTACAGAACCGCAGGGCTTACATGAACACACATCTTAAAGCAGGACCCTTGACTCCATCCAACAACATACCGTTACTCATTAAAATTTCAGCAAACCCAATTCAAGTTCCCATACAACCCAGGAAATGTTTTCACAGAGCTAGCTGGAAGGAGTACAGAACTGAATTACGACGGCATACACAATACATAGATTCAAATCCCACCCTAGAGGAAATTGATAAAGCAATAGAGGACTGGACTTCAGCAATTCATACGGCGGCAAACAAACACATTCCCACAATAGCATACAGAACTATTCCAGGTATCAAGCCCAGTCAAGAAGCCCTTAACACTCAATTAATATACAAAGCAGCTTTAAATCATATGTCCACATTCGGTCCATCTAGACAGTTAATTAGATACATTACCAGCCTCAGAAACAATCTCAACACCATCTACTACGGTTTGTATACTTTATCATGGAACAACATCATGAACGACCTGAACATCGAGGAAGACATTCATAAATTTTGGACCACAGTTAAGAAACTCCAAGGCACAAACAGTAATAAACAACATGCACCCTATATCAGGTACAACAATGCAGAATTAACAGAACCGGCAGAGAAAGAGAGGGTTTTCAGGGAGCACTGGCAGCAATTATTTACCAACGAGGACGATGAGGCATTCGATCATGAACATATTGAAACAATAGAGAACTGGTTCAATCATAACTATCAGCAAACAATACCATTCCACACAGGCGATCTTACCCGACTTGATCCATTGCAATGCCCACCAATTACCCCACAAGAAGCCATCAGTACTCTTCGGACATTTAAACAAAAGGCCCCCGGACCAACAGGAATAACTTTCAATCATTTAAAGAATCTGCCATTAAACATGCTGACCATTCTAACAAACATCTTCAACTATTCCCTATCAGCTGGGTACTTTCCAGACAACCTAAAGAGAGCAATAATGATTTTTCTACCCAAAACTGGATCCTCCCCACACGAAGTCAAAAATTACCGCCCAATTTCACTAATAGACATTCATGCAAAACTATTTGAGAAAATTCTAAACAACAGATTCACATGCCATTTAATACAGTTAAACAAACTAAACAAGAGACAGCACGGATTCAAAACAGACCATGGAACACACACGGCACTAGCAGTTTTCCACGAAACCATAGTTAACCATTTATCAGACAAATGCAAAATTGATGTAGTCCTCCGAGACGTTGCTAAAGCCTTCGATAAGGTCTGGCATGTGGGCCTTAAATACAAGATAGTTAATCTAAACCTACATCCATCCCTCACCAAAACACTTTGCGACTTCATAACAGACAGAGCAGCAGCAGTCAGGATAGGTGGCATTACAGGACCCTTTTTCGAGCTAGAGGCTGGCGTACCGCAGGGTTCGTGCTTTTCCCCCACTCTCTACAACTTCTATACTCACGACTTACCTGACCCAGTTCCAAACTCAGAATACATTGCATATGCAGACGATATCACTCAAATAGTAGCAATTCGTTCCACCAATTTATGGGATATAGCAAGAAACACAGAAATGGCAATCTACAACATTAATCAGTTCGAAAACAAGTGGAAAATAAAGACCAACATGCAAAAATTTACAATAGTACCAATAGCAAGACTAAAATCAGACACGGTTCATATTGACGATGTGCACATTCCATACCAAAACAAGGGCAAAGCTCTTGGTTTGAACTTCTCAATAAGAGGCTACACATTGCAACTGGGAACAAGAATGACAATAGCAAGAGCAAACCTGACCAAACTTTTCAGATTCAGACAGTTGAACACCAAGATTAAAAGGAAACTCTACTTAGCATATGTTAGATCAGCACTATTATACCCGGCCATCCCGTTACACACATTGTCTACTACCTCACTCAGAAAACTACAAAGAGTTCAAAATACCGCAACCCGTTTCATCACAAATTCCTCTCGATCAGATAGAATAACTTCACAAGCACTACATCAGCAATGCAGTCTCGAACCCATCAATACAGTGTTACATAATCAAGCATACAAAACCTGGCAACGCATACAAGATAATTTCCCCGAGCTATCCGAAATCATCATTTCAGGTTACTATGAAAGACCACATGCGTGGTTCAGGAGCTCAAGGCTCCTAGCACTAGGACAACCTCCAACCCCTATATTTACTTGAGACCAGGCCTAAGACGTTCAACATAACTATTTAACACTTTTTTTTTCAATTTATTTTTCTTGGGGAACCAGCGCGGGTAGGCCTGGTCTCCACTTATTAGGAAGGGCGGGCAGCTGGGACCCCAAGACCTCCTCCCCTCAATAGAAATCATTTTAAATCATCACAATTTAACAACGAAACACACAATACAACAGACATACCGGCAGCGTATTTACAGTCGGTAACACCAAACAGTACTAACCCTCCAAACACTGCACAACCCCACAGCACAACACAAAGCCTTGATAGGTATTTTTCTTTTCAATATACATAAATACTCATCATGAACAGAATTAAATCAATCTAGTTATGCACGCGAGTTGTGTCCTTTGTCTCCTACTATCCATTTCCTTTTCAATTCTTTTCTAATCTGGCACACTCTGTGCCAAATTCTACCCTATTTCTGTCTCTTTCCTCCTCAGCATCGATGGCTGCCTCAGTACACTCGCAGCGTCCCTGATATTCACACTAAAGCCCCCTCCAGATCTTGCGTTACAATGTTGCCTCTGGACGTCGGAGTGGCGCTGCAAAAGAACCGCTCATGACCAGACTGGCTTGTGGGAAAGCCCGCACTGCAATGGCAGTCAGTTGCGCCTGAGCTCTGAGAGAAGGATGTTCAATAACGACGATGCGCTGTGCGAAGCTGCAGCACTCTGGAGCATAGTAGGTGTGTGTGCCGCAAAGAAAAAGCTAAAAAAAACGCAGGTCTGTGTGGTGCAAGAAATGGCTTTCCCGGCGAGCTATACGCGGGAGCTACTCACAAATCTTTTCGGAGCTGCATGCCGAGAATCGGGCAGACTTTGAGAATTATACCCGTATGCCCATCGTTGTTTTTCATGAATTATTGAAAAAAATCGAACCGATGATAGCAAAGCAGGACACCATCCTGCGAGAGAGCATACCACCCGGTGCACGTCTAGAAGCAACGCTTCGATTCCTCGCTGCAGGTGGATCGTACACAAGCCTCCAATATACTACGAGAATTTCCAAACAAAGTCTCACTGTGATCATCCAGGAGACGTGTGCAGCCATCTATGAGGCTTTGCGAGATGATTATCTCAAGGTAAGCATGATTGTGAAGAAACCAATTTTTGTAATACATTTTTATTGAAATCGCATGAAACATAACAAAATATAGGGTACTTACTGATACAACATTGCACTGTCCTTCGTAGAAAATAAAATAATGTATCATGACTATGATTGTTAAGTTCCATCCTTACGTCTATGAATTGTTATAGTTTAACAATTTCTTTGTCATCATTACTAGAAGACATGTTGTCTTCCGTAAAACATTAGAAAAAACATAACTTTCTGAGAAGTTGAGATGCTAAATACGTAAAGTAATTTATCATGACTATGATTGTTAAGTTCCATCCTTACGTCCATGAATTGTTATAGTTTAACAATTTCTTTGTCATCATTACTAGAAGACATGCTGTATTCCGTAAAACATTAGAAAAAACATAACTTTCTGAGAAGTTGAGATGCTAAATACGGAAAGTAATTTATCATGACTATGATTGTTAAGTTCCATCCTTACGTCTATGAATTGTTATAGTTTAACAATTGCTTTGTCATCATTACTAGAACACATGTTGTATTCTGTAAAACATTAGAAAAAACATAACTTTCTGAGAAGTTTAGATGCTAAATACGTAAAGTAATTTATCATGACTATGATTGTTAAGTTCCATCCTTACGTCTATGAATTGTTATAGTTTAACAATTTCTTTGTCATCATTACTAGAAGACATGTTGTATTCCGTAAAACATTTGAAAAAACATAACTTTCTGAGAAATTGAGATGCTAAATACGTAAAGTAATTTATCATGACTATGATTGTTAAGTTCCATCCTTACCCAATTGAAAATCAAGGACGTATCGCCGGTGTATTAAGGACGTGAGGGTCGATTATGCACGATTTATAGGCTAGTCGGCCTGCTCTGCTTTAACACTGCCTCTACGCGCCCCAAACCAAGCGCGGTCAAGCTCGGACGTGAAATTCATAGTTGGCCTTAGACGATTCGAAGGCGCAAAATTTTCAGTTGATTAACGGCCGTAACATTTGAAAGCGGCATGACTCGATCTGTCAGTTAATGACAGCGTGTCATCGTGAGCGTACTGGCGGTTACTGCCTCTGCAAAGGTTGCGTTTGGTGTTTCGACTGTGTTCTTCACAATCATTGCGTTAGGCAAATCGTGACGTAGTATTGCATCAGATGCCCGAAACATGTTTATTGATATTATATTGATTGTTTACTTGGATGTTGTGGCGATCATCCGTTATGCTCATCCTCAGATTTTTCTCGTCACTTCTCGAGCTCAAGCTGAGTTCAATTTTTTAAACATAGTTATGTGAAGTGTTGTTCGTTCAACTGTTTTGAAACTAGAACAGTGGTATTCATATCAAAGTAATCTGGATAGTTTACTGAGAAGGTTTACAGAACAGTTCACATTCACTTGATTCATTTGCAAGTTTTTCACAGAGTGGCTATAAAGACTGTTTTTTTCAAATGTGTATTGATGTCACAATAAGTTACTTATTTTCACGATATTAATAAGTGCAAATGCTGACATTGAACAATAAATTAAACCAATGTGCTTTTCACAGTGCTTTGTATCAGTGCCAACAAGAATAGAGTTTTCGAAAACGCTGGTGATAAACCAAAACTGTGAGTTTATAATGAAAAATCGATTGCTGTAAATACGTATCATGGCCAAAAAATAGCACAACGTTGTATGACTCTTGCACTTTTGGGACTTAGCACTCCTACAGGGTCCGAGAGATGTGCATTTGGGTCATTTTATACTGTAATTATTGTTTTGCCTTTTCATGATAGACATTTTTTATTCATTTTCTTACTGTCCATGCTATGTCGTCTTCAACTATTCTTTTGTTTAATTTGTTTTTCAAGATTTGTAATTCTGTGCATTGAGTCCTGCGCAACAGTGCACCCTATCTATTATTTGTGGTTATGGTTTATTGCAAATACTTTTTTGGTAGTTTTTTTGTGCTATTCTTTGCCTTTGCTTTCCATTTGGTGCTCTAATGAAATAATTTTCAGTCTTTGAACTTGTTATCTGAAATGCTGTTCAGCATTCAGCCGATAAACAAGCACATTCAGTCAATTTTAAGTGCCTACGTATGTAATTTATGAATGATGCATTTCTTTTGCAAAATTTTTTTTTGCTGGTTCATTGGTCACCCAGCTGATGCAGGGTATTGAAAATTTACGTTGTAACTCTCATTTCATCCGTTAGGTTCATTAATGATATTCAAAATGTTCCCCTCCCTCAGGGGGATACAACTATTGTATCTATGGGAAGTAGCGCTCTCTGGGGGACAATGTGAGGGCCCGAGCTAAAGGTTAGGTAGGCTTTTTTGTTAAAATAACATAGGTTTTTGCTTTGTTACGGACCATATTTTTTCGGTTCACTGCTGTCCTGTTTTTTCAGCACCCACTACTTTCTTCTTCAACTTTGATCTTGTTTCATGAACTTCTTTCCCATCTTACTGTTTCTATGACCCTTCAGCATAGATTCCTCATTTTCTCATCTCCATACTAAATGGTGCCTTCCTCCGTCCTCTCTTTGATACGTTCTATTTTCGTAGCGGATGAGGAGGCCTAAACTAACTTATAATCTAATCTAATCTAATCTTATCTTCAAAATGTTCCCTCCAGGCAAATCATTTCCATAATGAACAAAAATGTGAGAGATCTATCGAGAATACTATGCATATATAATGTGCATGAGCGTTGAAATGGCTCTTTACACTTGAGTTGATATATCTTTATATTAGGAAAAAATAAAATATGATATATTTTATTGGATTATTTCTTGATGTATAGATTATCAAGAATATATAAATATATATATATATATATTCAGTATATTTTGGTAGTAACCCTTCCTTGCTACAGGTTTCGTTAAAAATAATGCCATATTGATTATTAATAATGGTTTTGTTCAATTTTTCTAGTTTTCGGAAGAGTTTACTTTGATCGAAATTTATTGAATTTAAAGGCTCCCCTAACGTTTTGTGATTAAAATTTTGCGGCGCGTTCCGTCCTGTGTCCACGGACATCATCAGGCTAAAAATAGTTTGAGTTGTGCAGCTAATAGAATGGAGAAGTGGGCAGGGTGGCTGCGGTTACCCGAATGTAGAAATGTGCATTTGATGCAAGTAGAAGGTGTACAGTTTGTCTGCAAAGTCAGGAGGGCTAGGCAACCTAGGTTCCGTAGTGGAAGGTACATTCTCCATTCTAAATTTTATTAGCTGCACAACTTGAACTATTTCTAGCCTGATGATGTCCGTGGACACAGGACGAAACGCGTCGCAAAATTTTAAACACAAAACGTTAGGGGAGCTTTTAAATTCAATAAATTCCAATCAAAGTAAACTCTTCCGAAAACTAGAAAAATTGAACAAAACCATTATTAATAATCAATGTGGCATTATTTTTAATGAAACATATATATATATAAACGATGCTATGTAATTCGATGCACAGATTTTAACCAAATGCAGAAAAACGCAAAATAAAACGATTTTCATGAGTGACAAAACCTCGAAACTGCTTTGTTTTCGAGAAATGTCCTGAAATAATTTCAGATTCCCGTAAGAATGGGCTTGACATGCAGCCAACGAGTAAAAACGAAACTTCTTTGGCACGCGCTTCAGGCTATTCTTACAGGAATCTATAATTATTTCAGATAATCATTTCTCGAAAACAAAGAAGTTGTGAGGTTTTGTCACTCCTGAAAATCGTTTTATTTTGAGTTTTTCTGCCCATGGTTAAAGTCCGCATCGCATCACACAACACCCTGTAAATACCGAGTGTCCCACAAAAATGTCCCCGACTTTTCATTTGATTGTATATCCGCTTTAAATTAACATATTTGAAAGGTCTTTTTTCACAATGCAATGAATTTTGTTCCCTTTTCGGATAATTTAAGTTTTTGAAAATCGCTTACTAACCACTTTACAGTGATCGGTTTGCTGAAACCGGTAGAACAACTAATTGCTCATAGGAAAAGTTTTCAAAACAACACTGGTGTTCTTCATTTCTCAATACATTACTTACTTCCTTATTTCATCATTTGAAGACACCTAAAATGCAGTTCACTCACGATCAAAGAATTTTCCTCGTATTAGAATATGAAGCAACGGTAAACTGTGAACAAGTAAGAGGAGCATTTAATTTTCTTTCTAATTTTCTAACTGTACGATACACAGTTTTCTTATCGGACGTGTATCTTTCCGGAAATTTTTATTTAATTGCTCTTCGAACTTTTTCACAGTTTTTCGTTGCCTCATATTCCAATACAATGAAAATTATTTGTTCGTTACTGAACTGCATTTTAGATGTCTTCAAATAATGAAATAAGGGAGTAAAAAACTTCTCAGAGCGTTTAAATACTTGCTGGTATGTAGGATACATCATTGTGAAATTATTATAAACAGTAAGTATTGAGAAATGAAGAACACAAGTGTTGTTGTTTTTAAAACATTTCCTTAGTACAATTATATTTTCTACCTCTTTCAGTAAATCGAACACTGTAAAGTGGTAATTGAACGATTTTCAAAAAATTAGACTATTCGAAACGGAAACAAAATTAAATTCATTGTGAAAAAATATATTTTGAATATGGTAATTTAAAGCGGAGATATAATCATTTAAAAACTCCGAGACATTTTTGTGGGACACGCGATATAATGTAGACACTCCTCAGAGGTATACAACTATTGTATCTATGGGAGCTAGCGCTCCCAGGGAGGAAAATGTGAGGGCCCGAGCTATAAGTTAGGTAGGCCTTCTTTTTGCTGAAATAAAATTTTTTATGTTAAAGGACCACATATTTTCGGTTCACTGCTGTCCTGTTTTTTAGCGCCTACTACTTTCTTCTTCAACTTTGATCTGGTTTCATGAACTTTTTTCTCAACTTGCTGTTTTTATACCCTTTCTGCACAGATTCCGCGTTCCCTTAAAACGTTGACTACGTTTGTGCGATTGTTACGGTTGGTTCGGTTAAGTTGTGAGTAGCAGAATTTAGAAACTCACTGTACTGCTCAATTCCATTCTTGCCCTTTGCAGTTCACTCACTATAAAAGTGTACTATAATTTTTACTAGGTAGGTTCAAATCAATTCTAAAAAAGGTAGTGAAATTATGGAAATGCTATTCATTTATGCCGGTATTTAATGTACCTAATGGAACACATATGATATGTCCCAAATTGTAGTGCACGTGTTGATATTTGTTTGTTACATGCAGCATTTTAAATGGATTGTGGTTTCATTTTCAATTCTTATATTATTTCGGCGTTTCATTGGTGAGAAGGCTGTGATTAATGGAAGTAAGATATTCATGTAAATTTTATTGTAGAGAATGTTTCATTTTTGTAATAAAAGTTGAAGAAAGAGCGGGATTCTATGTGCTTTCTAATGTATTGTCTTATGTACCTGAGCTCCCAGTTGCACGTGCCTCGATCTCATTGGATGTACAATATTGTTCTGAGCTAGCTTAATGAGTCAATACATTCACAATGCATTAAGTGCGAATGTATTGTAAGATCCAAAGCTTCCAGTGCAATATTGTACACCTCGTGAGGCGAGGCACGTGCAACCGGGAGCGATTTTTTAACCTATAATCCATGGACGGCCAGCCGCGATTCGAATCTGGTCCTGAGGCGGTAAACGGCCGTTAGTTAGGGCGGAACAACGGCGATTCGCGTGCAGTTTTGTGTCCGAAAAAGTGGACATTTGACCCTTAAACCGCGCGTAATACAACTAAAAAACGCATAGGAACCGGCGCGTTCCTACTGGCGAAACGTCCTTGATTTTCAATTGGGTACGTCTACGAATTGTTATAGTTTAACAATTTCTTTGTCATCATTACTAGAAGACATGTTGTATTCCGTAAAACATATGAAAAAACATAACTTTCTGAGAAATTGAGGTGCTAAATACGTAAAGTAATTTATCATGACTATGATTGTTAAGTGCCGTCCTTACGCCTATGAATTGTTATAGTTTAACAATTTCTTTGTCTTCATTACTAGAAGACATGTTGTATTCCGTGAAACATTAGAAAAAATATAACTTTCTGAGAAATTGAGATGCTAAATACGTAAAGTAATTTATCATGACTATGATTGTTAAGTGCCATCCTTACGTCTATGAATTGTTATAGTTTAACAATTTCTTTGTCATCATTACTAGAAGACATGTTGTATTCCGTAAAACATTAGAAAAAACATAACTTTCTGAGAAATTGAGATGCTAAATACGTAAAGTAATTTATCATGACTATGATTGTCAAGTTCCATCCTTACGTCTATGAATTGTTATAGTTTAACAATTTCTTTGTCATCATTACTAGAAGACATGTTGTACTCCGTAAAACATTTGAGAAAAACTTCGAATCCTAACAAATTAAGATGAGCAATACGTATAATAAGGTATATTGCCTATGACTTTAGTTCCGCTTATAATGGCAGATATATTTACGGAGCGAGTGAAAAACCTTGAGCTTCTATCACGTCATAAATTCACTCGCGCCTTGAAGTCGAATTATTTGGTGGTCCCTTCTGAGCTTTCCTGAGGAACTCAAGCTGATAACATTAAACACTAATGTCTTGGCTATTTCCACCTGATCTTCCTTCATCTTATTCAATTCGTCGTATATGTACTGAGAGAACGAACGCAAGGGCTTATTCTGCGGAGTACGAGTAGGTAAACATGGAAGGGTTTGGAGTGCAATTTCCATCACATTGTCCAGTTGATAATTTTTGTTCCTCTTCCTTTTTGATGTCCCCGAAGAGGAAGCAGAGGTGCTAGGAGAGGGTGATGGTCCAGGAGTTGGTGCGGGGCTCTGTGTACTTGCTAGCAAAGGGGTCTCCTGCGAGAGTGAGTCCTCGTTGACAGCATCATTGCTTGGCACAGTTACCACTTCATCAGGCTGTGGAAAATACAATAACCATGTTCAAATGTAATGAAGATTATTAGGGCTGCTAAAATTATGCGTGCAAATTCTACGATGTGGAAACAACAGCTGATTTTCTTTGCGGTTTCTTTTCAGATGCCGACAACGCCTGACGAATGGAGGGCAGTGGCGAAAAAGTTTGAGAAGTGGGACTTTCCGCACTGTGTTGGAGCAGTGGATGGAAAGCACATCGCGATACGGCCACCTAAAGATAGTGGATCCTACTACTTCAATTATAAGGGTTCCCACAGTATTGTTCTGATGGCTGTAGTGGATGCGAACTATGAGTTCATGTATGTGGATGTCGGTACAAATGGTAGAATTTCTGATGGCGGCGTGTGGGCAAACTCTACTCTGTGTGCTCGCCTGCAAGCAGGAGAGATAGGGCTACCTCCAGCTGAGCAGCTGATTGGCAGCCACAGAATAATAATGCCATACGTCTTTGTTGGCGATGATGCTTTCCCACTCACGAGTCATTTTATGAAACCGTATCCCTTTAGAAATCAAAGCAATGAAGAAAGAATTTTCTCCTACAGGCTTTCGAGGGCTCGTCGCGTTGTCGAAAATGCATTCGGCATATTGGTAAATAAGTTCCGCGTTTTCTTAAGCTCCATTCATTTGTCCCCAGAAAAGGTGGAGAAAATTGTTCTTGCTTGCACAACCTTGCACAATTACTTGCGCAGGGAACGTGAATCGAGTTATACACCATTAGGTAGTTTGGACACTGAAAATGTTGCAGAAGGAACCGTAACAGCCGCAACATGGCGTGATAATACCGGGGACCTATTGCCTTTAGAGAGAATGTTCAGAAATCCCCCAAATGAGGCGAAAGCCGTGAGAACAGAGTTCAAGAACTTTTTCAATCAGGAAGGAGCTGTACCATGGCAAAATCGTATGTGTGGCATACACTAGAGAAATATTGTATAACCGTCACTTATTACGAGAATGAAAGTTACGTTACAATACATGGAAATACCTTTATAGAATTGCTTTCTCTACTGTCTATTTACCTAGGATTTGTTTAAATTTGGAAGAAAATAGAAGAATAAAATGTCTTTCAGGTAGAAATATATGTTTCAAATAAAATATTTATCATGTGCAAAATGAACTTATTATCTCACCGGAATAGATGTTATTTCATCCTCCGAAGGTGAAGCGCAGACAGTTGAAGGTACGTCACCTCCCTAGATAACAAAGGGGAAAGAATGTACAATGTTTTTCGCATAAATAATGATATCAACGACTTATGATTTTTCACAGGTTAAATGAATGTTCTGAACAGTTAAATAGTACATAAAAACTATTTCGCGGCATATACGAGGTTAACTAATTGATGTAACTCAGCATGACTAGAGTGAATGAGTGAAATTTTAACACAAGCGTGAAACAGTAGACAGACGCAGAATAGGCACGATGAAACCTTCCCGAGTACCGTGTGATGACATACTTTGGGCTGAAATTTCTCATTTACATAAATGCAAGCCTGTGATAAATAGTTCCTTTTTTGTACAAATGTTAAGATCTTGAATTAATGATAGAATGAACTCAGAGCTAAATATGCCCAAATTATAAAAATTATTAGAACAAAATATTTTATGCACCTATGTTGTAATACAGAACTTCAAGCATACCCTACAACGCTCAAGTTATTAAAATATAACCATCTTTCTTTACATTCTCAGTAGCAATTAAATCTACAAGCATATAATACCTTGAGCGTTGACAAGATTGTAATTAGCTAACCTGTTCTAAAAAAATTGTAATGCCAATAAACAAATCATAAAATTAAAAACTATCGTATTCGTGCTCCTCAATACTTACATCTAAATTTGAAGTTGAGGCTCGAAAGGTGCCTCCCTCGGCCAAAAAATATAGGGCATTAAAATTTAAAACACCATAATTTAGGGTTGTACACTTCTTCTGTCCCAACACCAGACTTCTTGGACGCCTTCATTGCAGCCATTTCTTTGTTGAACTGAGTTTTCAGGGTGTGAATCTTTTTGATGATGTCTGCATTTTGCACAATACAGTTCACAGCAGCTAACTTCTCGCGTACACTTTCACAGCTTGCAATTCTTAAATTTCTAATTTTATATTCCTTGCTCTTTACATTCCAAAGGCAAGGATGCTGTTTCAAAAGTTCGATCATGTGCGACGTACTACTCTTCGTCCACTCGAACGGTCTTGCTCTAATTTCAGTCATCGCGGAGCGCGTCACCGACACTATGTAACCTGCTTCAATGACTTATGCTATCAAACTGACTCGGTCTGACTGGCCATGCATACGACAGCGATCGTGTACGTTCAACTTCGTGGTTAGGTTGAAAAATCTTCTTCCCGAGCGGTTGGAGAGCTATCTGCAGTTCGTCTAAGCGGCATCAAGCAACATAGTAACGCAAGGTCTGGAGGGGGCTTAAGTCTTGAGGCTCCGCCAGCACCTCACCCGTTGCCTTCACCGCCTCCTCGACTGCCAGCCGCCACGCCTTGTTGCTTGCTAGACGCACCAGTTCCCTGCTTGCGCCTCTGGTACTTCCTGGTCGGACGCTCTGCCAGCAGCAGCCCCACCGGTCTGCTCTCGTCCTCCAGCTACGCAGCGTCTGCCCGACAACCGTCGGTCCGCCAAGACGTCATCGGTTGCTGTATTGTTCAACTGTCATATTCCCTTGTGCCATTATTGTCGGCAATCTTTATAATAATACGGCGTTTATTCCAGTTGTGTTTTCCTTATCCTGTCGGGTTCGTTTGCACCTCAGGCACTCACTTCGGGCAAAGATATTTCACAAGTCTATCGATATTCGCAAGTCAATAGATATTCACAAGTCTGCCCGGAGTGTAAAGCAGCCTGAAGGAGAACACCACACTGGTGACCCCAGAGTGACCCGGCAGGTGGAAGCATGGCTGGGAGAGATGTCCGGTTGCCCGCCTTCAGTGGGGACATCAAGGGATGGCTCCTTCACTGCGATGTTTTTCTCGCACAAATCCCGAATCTGGACGACGCTTCAAAGTTCGGAGCGCTCCTAGGAGGACTACCCACGCACATTGTATCCGGAGTACAAGAGATACTACTGAATCCCCCGGCAAACGGAAAATACGACGCATTAAAGGCGGCGTTGACGCAACGTTTCGTGCGTCACGACGAAGAAACAAACTACAACGCCATCGTTAAAATAACGCTGGGAGACAATGCGCCTTCCGAGTTGCTCCTGGAAATGACGCGTCTCAACAACTGTAGACAAGCTCCGCTACCCCCGTCAGTCATCCGCTCGATGCACCTTTCAAAATTGCCAGTGGAAGCACAGCCACTGATTGAAGCTTTAGGAAGAGGAGAAACGGACGAAGAGTACAGGGAGATTGCCGATCAAGTCACAGCAAGGCAATCCGCGTGTCGGTCCTCAACTGCTGAGCCCCTCACCGTAAACGCTATCAAGCCATCACTGTCTCCGACAGTGTCAAGAGCCGAATTCGACGCAGCTATGAAGGAGATAGCAGAACTCAAAGAAATGTTAGGAAGGGCGTTACGCCCGCAAGAAAATGTCCACCAAGCAGACAATTGGCGGAATCAAGCCCCGGCGCCCAGAAACGTCCAAAACGCTAACAAAGGAAGCAGGCTCGAACAAGTTTACTGCTACTACCACCGTACCTTCGGCGATCGTGCAAGAAAGTGCACGCAACCGTGCAGACTTGCGGGAAACGACGGCCGCGGAGGATGGTAGGCGCCCCATCTTTCGCGCAGGCAAGAGCAGGCGAGCTGTTGTACGTTAAAGACGCGAACAACGTCCGGTATCTGGTCGATACTGGCTCGAGGGTCAGTTTAATCCCTCCCGACGGAAAAAGTTCGACCAGACCCCCCGTCCTACGATTTGCTAGCAGCCAACAATACTCCAATAGCTTCATACGGAACGGCAGGAAGGAACATCCAGCTCGCCCCTCAATTATTCGTGAGATGGGATTTTGTGGTGGCCGATGTCGGTCAACCCATCATAGGAATTGATTTCCTACACGCGAACAAAATCAACGTCGACGCAGCAAATGCAAGATTGTACATCCAAACTACACAAACAGAAATTCCTTGTGAACGAGCAAACTTGAGCTGCGCAAAAATTCACAGGATCGTTCATCAAGCATCGCCGGAGTTCAACGACCTTTTTAAGGAGTTCCCCGAGATAATGGCTTCACACGAACGCACTCCTCAACCAGGAAGAAAAGATGTAGAGCATCACATCGAAACCGTCGGCCCCCCGGTGTACGCGAGACCGCGGAGACTTCCTCCCTCCAGAAAAACTCGAAGCAGCACGAGACGAGTTCAAAAAGATGTTAGATCAAGGCATCATCAGATCATCAAAAAGCGCCTGGGCGTCTCCTATGCATATGGTCCCTAAGTCGTCCGAACCCGGGGCTTGGAGAATCTGCGGGGACTACAGGCGACTAAATGCAGTTACGAAGCCCGATCGTTACCCCATTCCACACTGCCAAGACTTCCACTACAAGCTGCACAAGAAGACAATTTTCTCAAAAATCGACCTCGTAAAGGCCTATCAACAGATACCGGTGAAAGCTGAAGACATCCAGAAAACGGCCATCACCACACCGTTTGGCTTGTACGAGTACACTGTAATGTCTTTCGGACTCCGGAATGCTGCTCAAACGTTCCAGCGCTACATCGATGCGATCACCAGAGACATGGATTTTGTCACGGCGTATATAGATGACGTGCTGATAGCATCTTCGTCCGCCAAGGAGCATAAAGATCACTTAGGGCAACTGTTCTGTCGTCTGCGAGAAGAGGGACTACAAGTGCACCCAGCAAAATGCATTTTTGGAGTGCCCGAAATAGACTTCCTCGGGCATAGAGTGTCTGCTCGGGGGATCTCGCCGCTTTCACAGAAAATAGAAGCCATCTGCATCTTCCCACGACCATCGACGATAAAAAAACTAAGACAGTTTCTGGGAATCGTCAATTACTATCATCGATTTCTTCCAGCTGCGGCAGCAAAAATACAATCTCTCACCGAACTAACGAAAGGCTACTCACAGAACTCGAAGAAAATCATCAATTGGACCCCGGAACAAGACGCAGCTTTTGTGAGATTGAAGAACGAGATTTCCCAGCTCACCATGTTAGCGCACCCGGCTCCAGAAGGCAAGACAATCCTAGTTACGGACGCCTCTGCCACCGCGGTGGGGGCCGTATTGCAACAGGAAATCGAAGGAGAGCAACTACCTGTAGCCTTCTTTTCAAAGAAGTTGGACGACACGCAACGCAAATACAGCACCTACGACCGGGAGTTAATGGCCATCTTCTTAGCAGTCCAACACTTTGAACATTTCTTGGAGGGCCGGAGTTTTGAGATCAAAACAGATCCCCGACCACTCTGCTTCGCTCTTCACAAATCTACGGAGGGCAGCAATCCACGCGTGGCCAGGCAACTGTCGTATCTCTCGCAGTTCGACTGTGAGATCAACCACATCAGCGGCACCACCAACACTGTAGCAAACGCGCTATCGCGTATGGTGTCAGCAATCCTACCAAAAGAACCTTCAATCGACTACGAGGAAATAATAAAGGAACAGAATGAAGATCCAGAATTAGGAGAGCTCCTGAATCCAGCATCGAAGAGTGCTCTGAAGATACGACCTATCAATACACATGGCAGCAAAATACCCCTGTGGTGCGACGTGTCCACCGGCCAGGAGAGGCCGTACATCCCCAAGAATTGCCGAAAAACAATATTCACGCATTTTCACGGAGCCAGACATCCTGGAATTCAAGCTACGCGAGATCTCCTGAGACAACGGGTAATCTGGCCCGGCCTCAACAAAGATGTCGGCAAGTGGACACTAGAATGTATTCCGTGCCAATCGAGCAAGATTACGAAGCACGTCAAAAGTCCACTTGGAAAAATGCCAGTTCCAAATGAACGATTCCAAACCATACACGTGGACATCGTCGGACCGCTGCCCGTATCGCAGAATTACCGGTACCTTCTAACGTGCATCGATCGTTTCACAAGATGATGCGTGGCTATACCAATGATGGATTGTACGGCAGAAACGTCAGCCCGTGCTTTTCTCCAGGGCTGGGTGTCTTCGTTTGGAGTTCCGACGATGATCATTACGGACCAAGGTGTACAGTTCGAATCGACTCTGTGGAGGAACCTCCTCGCAGCTTTGGGCACAAAGCGACACCGGACTAAAGTCTACCATCCACAAAGCAATGGCTTGGTGGAAAGACTACATCGACGACTGAAAGAAGCCCTGAAAGCTACTGTGACCGACGCGAACTGGGTGGACGCCTTGCCTCTCATACTTCTTAACATCAGAGCCACACCACACTCAGATGCTAACATTTCGCCGGCCGGAATGGTGTACGGGCAGACGCTACGCCTCACCGGAGAACTACCCGCATTGAAGAACGAAACTCTACGAGCGGGAGAATTCCTGCAAAGGCTATAAGAGACAATGACACGATTACAGCCAGTACTCCCAAGACAGCAAGGGCCTGCAAATGTCAAGGTCCCAGACGCCTTGCTAACGGCGACCAACGTTTTCGTTAAACATGGACGTGTCAGAAAACCATTGCAGGGACCGTACGATGGACCTTTTCGCGTTCTGGAAAGGACCCCGAAGTACTTCACCTTAGACATACGAGGAAAACCTACCAATATAACGATTGACAGGGTGAAAGCAGCGCACGTACCCGACAGCAACGAAACAGAAACGGAGCTCGTGGAACCAACAAACGCAACAGTACACGATGTCTACGAAGGAGTTCCCTTCCCCCAGGCAGTGGTGGCTCCTGAACAAGGAACCATAACTAAGTACGGAAGAAGTATCAAACCTCCACTGAGATACTCGGAGACTTAAAAAAAACAACGGGGGGCACCTGTGGTGGTATGAACACACAACACCACACAAGCTTAAAAGCGCCACCTCACAGCCTCAAAGCGCCAATGCTAAACGACCAATAATCAGAGCTCAAGTTTGGAGCTGGGGTGCCGGACCGAGCTTTATAAGCAGCCTGCCTCGAACAGTCAGGCAACGTCGATAGAAACCTTCGTAAGTATAGCACAAGCCTAGACGGCGAAAAGTGGGCACCCCCGTCTTGACCAATCGGAGACCTGGACGGGCAGAGTCAGGCTCCAGCGAGGCCTATATAAACAGCCGCGCAGCCAGCGCTGCCTCAGTACACTCGCAGCGTCCCTGATATTCATACTAAGTCTCGACGCTCCGCCAGCACCTCACCCGTTGCCTTCACCGCCTCCTCGACTGCCAGCCGCCACGCCTTGTTGCTTGCTAGACGCACCAGTTCCCTGCTTGCGCCTCTGGTACTCCCTGGTCGGACGCTCTGCCAGCAGCAGCCCCACCGCTACGCAGCGTCTGCCCGACAACCGTCGGTCCGCCAAGACGTCATTGGTTGCTGTATTGCTCAACTGTCATATTCCCTTGTGCCATTATTGTCGGCAATCTTCATAATAATACGGCGTTTATTCCAGTTGTGTTTTCCTTATCCTCTCGGGTTCGTTTGCAACTCAGGCACTCACTTCGGGCAAAAATATTTCACAAGTCTATCGATATTCGCAAGTCCATAGATATTCACAAGTCTGCCCGGAGTGTAAAGCAGCCTGAGGGAGAACACCACACTACTTTCTTCACTCTTGAAAAAATATCTCAATATGCAAGTTGCTCTGAGATCGTCGGTTGATGTTTCATTCACAATGCATGTGCGCCTTTATGAATTAACAGCCTTGTGACATAAATATGAGTATAATACTTGTATATATGCCACTAAAACACGCCGCAAAGAGTGGTGGAGGCTGCCATGAAACCCTATGAATACTGAGATGCCATTCCTTTCGCCACTAATTAATTTCTGTACCAGCTGATAAATTACTGCAAAGCAAGTCGCGAAACATTTGCATGAGTGTTCATAAAATAACCACATATGGAATCAAGAATTAGTGCGGGATGAGGATGGCATTTTGCGGGGACGTTTTCTACACGTTTGATTGCAAACAGGTAATCTCCTACAAGACATGACAATGCAGCGGCACCGTCACAACGAAGCGATCAACTAACTTTGATAACCACATGTAAACGGTGTATAATACACGTCGGTAGAATTCAGGGTAAGTCTGCTTGATTCATAGATGGAACCCATGCGTAATTCCCACATGGATCTTAGCTGACAGAAGCGAGGGATGACTACGAGGCATGTAGTTTCCATGTAGAACCCACATCCTCGACACGTGTCCTAACCATGTGGGTACCAGGTGGGGCCACTTTCCAAAAGTCCATGCGGTTTCCACATAGCATGGGCAGATAGAACTCATATGGCAAACATGGACAATCCATGTCGTAACCATGTGGTTTCCACGTGACCCTGTATGTAGGGATGTTATAATTGTAGGAAAATCGGACACATATCTACGGTGTGTCCTGAGAAAATACAGGGAAACGAGTAAAGCGTGGTTTCCCTTGTGCTGGAAACCACCTTGTTGATGTTACTGGTGACAGTTCTCATGGTCTTCCTATTGTTGAGAATGAGGTGGGTAAAACAATGTTGCCTGCGTTGCCTGGATGCAGTAGCACTATTGTTAGTGACAAACCACACAGTTGAAAATCCGCGCAGTGTTTTTGGCAGTTTCTTGACGCTTTTGGCAGAGGTTAGTGGCGCCGCAGCGCAGTGCAGCGGTCGCTACGTCCGCTTTAGAGACGACTATCTCTGCCGAAGCTGTCGGCGTCACTCGCGAGAACGTCTGCTTAGATCTGCCTAACACTGATAGAGGCCGCTAGTGGCCACGACTCAAACGTTCAATAAAAAATGCTCCACACAATCGAATTATTAGCCAAGAACTGCCCTACATTTGTAGGCAGTTGTTTGGTAGTTATTGGCAGATAAAAATGACTGTGTGGAGCATTTTTCGGTCCTCAAGACAACATGGAGCGGCTTACATAATTTAATAGACCCGAAATCATTTAAAAATAGTTTCCAACAACAGAGACCAAAACTAGAAAATTATAAGCTATTTATGTTCTTGTTCCTTCTATACAAGGTTCAATAAAATAACTTCTATGGAGTAAGAGTATTACTGATTTTTAATACACGTATGATTCATCGAATGAATACGATTAGTTTTGTGTACACAAAACTAATCGTATCAACGAGTTATGAACTCTAACATTTGGCAGAGATCAATGATAAAATGAGGAAAAAAAAAGCATAAATCAAATAACAAAATAGCTTCTAACGGAATAAACATTTAATCCATTTAAACAAAACTTGCATGTTAAGTCGCGCTGCTTAAAAAATTGGAGCCTCCTATCCCAATTGAAAATCAAGGACGTTTCGCCGGTGGGTACGCGTCGGTTCCTAGGCGTTTTTTAGTTGTATTACGCGCGTTTTAAGGGTCAAATGTCCACTTTTTCAGACACAAAACTGCCTGCGAATCGCCGTTGTTCCGCCCTACCTAACGGCCATTTACCGCCTCAGGACCAGATTCGAATCGCGGCTGGCCGTCCATGGATTATTGGTTAAAAAATCGCTCCCGGTTGCACGTTCCTCGCCTCACGGGTGTACAATATTGCACTGGAAGCTTTAGATCTTACAATACATTCACACTTGATGCATTGTGAATGTATTGACCCATTAAGCTCAGTACAATATTGTACATCCAATGAGATCGATGCACGTGCAACTGGGAGCTCAGGTACATAGACACCATTAGAAAGGACATAGAATCCCGCTCTTTCTTCAACTTTTATTACAAAAATCAAACATTCTCTACATTAAAATTTACATGAATATCTTACTTCCATTAATCACAGCCTTCTCACCGATAAAACACCAAAATAATATTAAAATTAAACATAAAATCACAACCCGTTTAAATGCTGAATGTAACAAACAATTATGAACTACATAAACATAAGGATGGGAATGACATTTCCATATCATAAAGTTCGTTTTCAACGCACGTTTACATTATAGATTATATTATTGGTTAGTTTAATTCTCCCTATCCGCAACAAATGCGATTCAAAGAGAGGAAAAGGGAGGCACCATTCAGTATGGAGGTAACACGTGGACTAAGTTTTGGGACATATGTGTACCACTAAGTAAATTGCTCACTTGCACACCGGCATAAATAAATAGCATTTCCATAGTTTCACTACCTTTTTCAGAATTGATTTCAGCATACCAGGTGAAAATTATCGTACCCTTCTATTTTTCACACTTTTTATAAAAGACAAGAATGGATTTGAGCAGTACAGTCAGTTTCTAAATTCTACTACTCACAACCTAACAGAACCAACCGTAGCAATCGCACAAACGTAGTCAACGTTTTAAAAGGAACGCAGAATCTGTGCAGGAAGGGTATAAAAACAGTAAGTTGAGAAAAAAAAAGTAGGCGCTAAAAAACAGGACAGCAGTGAACCAAAAATATGTGGTCCTTAACATAACAAAAACACTTTATTTCAATAAAAAGAAAGCCTTCCTAACTATTAGCTCGGGCCCTCACATTTTCCTCCCTGGGAGCGCAAGTTTCCATAGATACAATAGTTGTATCACTCTGAGGAGCGTCTACATTATATCGCGTGTCCCACAAAAATGTCGTCGGGTTTTTAATTGATTATACTTCCATTTTAAATTAACATATTTGAAATGCCATTTTTTCACAACATAGTAAATTTTGTTTCCGTTTCGAATAGTGTAATTTTTTGAAAATCGTTTAATAACCACTTTACAGTGTTCGATTTACTGAAAGAGGTAGAAAATATAATTGCTCAAAAGAAATGTTTTAAAAACAACAACACTGGTGTTCATCATTTCTCAATACTTACTGTTAATAATAATTTCACAATGATGTATTCTACATACCACCAAGTATTTAAGTGCTCTGAGAAGTTATTTACTCCCTTATTTCATTATTTGAAGACATCTAAAATGCAGTTCACTAACGAACAAAGAATTTTCATCGTATTGGAATATGAGGCAACGAAAAACTGTGCATAAGTTCGAAGAGCAATTAATGAAAAATTTCCGGAAAGGTACTCGTCCGGTAAGTAAACTGTGTATCGCACAGTTAGAAAATTAGAAAGAAAATTAAATGCTCCTCTTACTTTTTCACAGTTTGCCGTTGCTTCATATTCTAATACGAGGAAAATTCTTTGATCGTTAGTGAGCTGCATTTTAGGTGTCTTCAAATGATGAAATAAGGAAGTGAGTAATCTATTGAGAAATGAAGAACACCAGTGTTGTTTTGAAAATTTTCCTTTGTACAATTAGTTGTTCTACCTGTTTCAGCAAATCGATCACTGTAAAGTGGTTAGTAAACAATTTCCAAAAACTTAAATTATCCAAAAAGGGAACAAAATTCGTTGCATTATGAAAAAAGACCTTTAAAATATGTTAATTTAAAGCGGATATACAATCAATTAGGTAGTCGGGGACATTTTTGTGGGACACCCGGTTTATACAGGGTGTTGTGTGATGCGATGCGCATTTTAACCATATTCAGAAAACGCAAAATAAAACGATTTTCAGGAGTGAAAAAACCTCACACCTTCTTTGTTTTCGAGAAATGATGATCTAAAATAATTATAGATTCCCGTAAAAATAGCCTGAAGCGCGCGCCAAAAAAGTTTCGTTTTTACTCGATGGCTGCATGTCAAGTCCATTCTTAGGGGAATCTGAAATTATTTCAGGTCATTTCTCGAAAATAAAGAAGTTTCGAGGTTTTGTCAGTCTAAGGCTGGATATTCCAATGGAATTTCACTGATCTTCAGGCATAAGAGAGAACGTCAGATTTGCTGACCGATGAAGCCGTAATATCTGAGGCTGATTATTCCATTGGAATCTTCCTGATGTTCAGGGATCGGAGAGAAAGTCAGATTTGCTGACTGATAAAGCCATAATTTCTGAGGCTGATCGTTCCATTGGAATTTTATCGATATTCAGGGATCGGAGAAAAAGTCAGATTTGCTGACTCGTACTTATTAAATCAAGGTTTGTTGTGTAGTTTCTTTTCAGCCCAACATGAGGTTTATTTAGCTGTAGCAGAAACTACAGTTTCAGTAGCTTTAGACTACCAAAGCAGGAGTAAGGAAACACTCTGGTACGCACGCATCAGTGTACTCGCCGCTGTCGGTTACAGACTTCCTCTTAAAACTTGCCGTGCCCAGAAGTCAGGCAAGAGCGCGTAACAATACCTTCCGGAGCTCGTAAAGGCGGAGCGTATTAAGAGCTTCCGGAGCTTGTAAGGGAGGAGTGTATCAACAGCTTACAGAGCTCTTACTCACAAAACCAGTACCACATCAAAACGACGCAGATTTTAATATACAATTTCCCACCCTTTCGATGAATATATGACACAAGGAAGGAAAAGTTCAACAACCCATTCGCATTACAGGTTTAGTTAGTCTACCTGATTAACGGGGTTTCTTTTTATACAGGTAACCTGCTTACGGGCTGCAAAGCAGAAGGCTCCGCCGCCTTACTACTGATAGATCCCAAATTACAGGAAAAATGAAACAGGTGATTAGAGTGTCTCTTCAAGATTACATTTAATGCTAAGATTTGAACCTGAGAGATATTAACAGCAACTTCACTAAGAATAATTCCTTTCAGCCACTTGGGACCATTTCTTAAATTCAGAGCAAGAACATGATCACCGACATCAAATTGAGTTACATACATAGGCTTAGACCTGGACACAGAATATTTAGGATTAACTTTATCTCTGGAAGTAACGAATTTACGATTGTTGAGCGCAACAGAGGGAGCAATTTTTGTGACACTATGAGGGATACAATGTGATTGAAATAACGCTTTTGCTAGACGGGATTTGAACGATTCGGGAGAAGAGAGCTTTTTCAAGAGGTCAAAGATGACCCATACCCCCCTGTCAACTTGACCATTACTGGCTGGAGAATATGGGCGGAGGTTTGATGCGTTCAATGCCATTTGAAATTAAAAAATCTTTAAAGTCTTGAGATAAAAAGGAGTAGGCCATTCTACGAGAAGGAGTAGGCCATTCTACGTTTCTAGACTTAGGTTTTGCTCGATTTAATAGACATTGAGGGTAGAATTTTACGATGTCTTCAATAATTTTATCCATTCCGGGAAACCAAATAACAGGCACAGCCCACGATTTCATGCCACAAATTCCAGGATGTCCATCATGAAATGTTTCAGGAACTAAACTACCCAATGACTTGGGAATTGAAATCCATTCTTAATAAACTATTCAACGTTCCATGATTGTCATTTAAAGTAGCAGGTACTTTAATTTAGACAAATTAGGATTAGGTTTAGGAGGCATGCCGGTCTTTATGCATTGTCTGTGATAACATAGTTCACTATCCATGTCAGTATTAGTTTTTATTTTCACTCGTAATAGTAGTTTTATCGAGAGAGTTCACTGCAAAGATCAGTTCGTCCGGTTCTAGTTCTGTTACAGTTGTGGGTAGAGAGAGCTTACTAAGACAAGCGCTATTTACGTTATAAATACATTTTGAATAGCTGAAAACACAGTCAAACTGGGACAGTTTGAGAGCTCATCTTTGAAAACGAGCGGAACAATATTTGAGAGGGACGCCTTTGTTATGTGCAAAAAGTTTACAACGAGGTTTTTGATCGTTATGAATAGGGAACTTAGCACTAAGAAGAAATTTCTTGAATTTTTTGACGCCAAAAACAACACTAAGACGGGAGAATATGGCGGATACACATACACTCTTTCGATGTTAGAAAAGATTCGCTCGGTATTATATAGAGATCTTTAAGCAAATTGAACAGGACACCAATCATGAGAAGGATCAACGCATTGTATAAGTACGGCAGCAACCCCATAGCCAGAACTATCAGTTTCAAGAAGTGTTTCATGGTTGGGATCAAACAATTTTAGAGGTTTATGCGAACGAAAGATATCCTCGATTATATGGACACTTTTATCCTGTTTTGGAGTTCACTGGAGAGATACATTTTTTTCAGTAGTAAATACAGAAGATGCATGACATGAGAAAAGAAAGGCACAAAACGACTATAGATATTACACAATCCATCGAATTCTTGCAACTGTTTGAGGTTTCTAGGAATTGGAGCATTGAGAATTGCATCTACTTTCTTAGAATGAGGCTAAACACCTTTGTTATCGAAAACGTACCCTATATAAGACACATGATCAATTAGAAATGCACATTTAGAGAGATTTATGCGAATTCCAGCATTTTTGTGGACAGACAATACTTTGTCAAGAACTTCCAGAAAAGAATCATGAGAAGAGGTCAAAATGAGTAGATCATCCTGGTACACAATGATATTATCGATGCCAGAAAAAGTTTTATTGATGAACGCTTGGAAAATGCCGGGACTTGCATGCAAACCATAAGGTAAGAAATTGTACATAAATAGACCTTCCGAGGTGTTAATGTTCGTAAACTTTTTCTGATTTTTCGTCCAAAGGAATTTGCAGAAACGCATTTGACAAATCAATTATGGAGAAAAACTTTGCGTCGCCGACTTGAGAAATTACATCATCAATAACAGGTAGGACGGATTGAACGGGATTCAAACAATTGTTAATGGAGGCTGAAAAATCTTCACAGATTCTCACACTGGCGTCAGACTTTAGAACATTAACGGTAGGAGATTCCCATTGGCAGTGTTGGGCACTTGCGCTGCAACAAGTTGCGGCCTCAATTGCGATCGCAACTTTTTCTATTGCGGTTGCGGTTGCGCCGCAACAATTTTTGGAAAGTTGCGAATCTGTTGCGATCGCAACAATTTTTGACGTGTCAGGCCGCAACTCGCAACCGCATCACGATGCTAATTTAATTTTCAAAATAACTTCAATAAAGTTTAATACGCGTTTCATTCTCGTTTGACATTATGTAAACCGTACTGTTTAGTACGGTTTAGGCAACTCTTTATTATTACCATCAGGCGATACAGTGATACACATACACTTTGCTTACATTATATAAGTATATTTAATGTAACTCATTATATAACATATGATATTAGGAATGATGTGAGTTGTAAGGATAAAATTACGTGTTATACGGCAAATCTACATAGCTAGATGTTTCGATTTGCCAATGTACTTCACAACGACGATATTTTCTTGGCGTCCTCTCTGCATCCACATTTCAAGCTAAAATGGCCAAACGAAGTACAAAAAGGGGAGGTAATGACAAAAAACTAATCGCCCATCTTAAAAACAAAAT
This sequence comes from Morinoia aosen, assembly GCA_030386875.1. Lineage (NCBI taxonomy): Eukaryota > Metazoa > Arthropoda > Malacostraca > Amphipoda > Talitridae > Morinoia > Morinoia aosen. The sequence goes on along the minus strand of CM059568.1, from coordinate 4,004,056 downwards.
CGGAAAATGGTATTTCAGCTGAGGAGAGCAGTGGCGAGGACGTAGATGACGAAGGTGACTTCTTCAACGCCGTAATGATATCGGATGATAAGGAAAAAACGAAGAAAAGTTCGTTGAAACAGGTCAATGATTGGCTGAAACAGACAGCAATCAACAGACTTAGCCACCCTGATGTTTACTGAGCGATGTTTCCTTCAAGTGAATTTGTCGCTTCGTTCATCCAATTTAACACGCCAATACCAACGAGCGCTGCCATCAAACGACTGTTCTCCTTAGGCAAAGAAATTTTGAGACCACGACGTGCTCGGCTTTCAGACAAACATTTTGAAATGTTGAGAATTTTGAAAAGCAACGTTGATCGTCATTACAGTGCATTGACATTGTCACATTGAGATAATGAACCAGTATTAAATCATACCAGAGGAAGAACACAAAGCAGAGGAAAATCATATATTACAGGAGCATATGCATGGTTTTTCTTTATGCGTCATATAGGCTGTACAAATCTTCTGCACTTCTGTGTTGTATATTTTTTTGCATAGATACGGAATTCCTATGAAAATATAGCTACTAGCAGATACCTTTTCAATATTATTATCTAAAAATGGAATTCATTTTATCGTTCATGCTGTATTCACAAATGAAACGTTTCTTTCTATCTCTATTTTTTGCACTATATATACGGAACTCCTATGAAAAAATAGCTACTAGCTCGTGTTCGACCTTATTATTATTAAAAAATAGAATTCATTCAATTTGCCATGCTATATCTACAAATGAAACGTTTGTTTCAGTATCATGATATTTCATTCAATTCTAGTCTACACATTTACTCGATCCATTAATTTTTTTAGTAAAACATTGCACCATTTTGAATATCGTAATATTATATTATACTTTTATATTTATTCATAGCAATAAACAGGGTGTACGACACTTATGTTGCCAAACTTTAACATAAGGTACCGATCGTCGAAATGAACACTTTTTATTTCATTAAGGTATGGTCTAAAATGCTTAGTTAAAAACGTGAAGTTACTTTTCATGCGATATTCTGAATGCTCCTTGACATCAACGACAAAGATTAGTTTGTTTACTGTTAGTACTTCTTCGGCTGCAAATGTATCACCGGCAATGGAGGGAGTATCCGATGCTGAATTAGCGGATATGCACCTAGTGTATGGTGCAGCAAATGGAAATTCTAGGGAGGCTGTTCGAATTTACGCAGAAAGGCATACTAACAGACATGTTCCATCGCGTCAAACATTCACAGCCATACACCGGAGATTACGTGAATGCGGATCATTTCACAGACCACGACCTGAAGGAAGACGCCAAAGGAGAGTAGCAGATCCAGACAAGGTGGAAGATGTTTTAGAATATTTTCGAAACAATCCTACTTCAAGCACTCGTTCTTGTGCACGTGCTTTACATTTAAGCAAAATTACTGTGTGGCAAGTACTACATAACAGTGGTCAACATCCATTTCACTTTCAGCGTGTGCAGGAATTGCACGGTGAAGATATCGAACGTCGTGTTGAATTTGCGAGGTGGTTTCAACAGAAAACAGATCAACAACCTCGTTTCCCATCACGAGTCTTATTCACAGACGAAGCGTCATTTACTCGAGAAGGAATACTTAATCCCCATAACCTGCACATGTGGTCTGGCAACAATCCACATGTTACGAGACAATGTCGACATCAGGTTAGATTCGCCGTAAATGTTTGGGCAGAAATTCTTGGTGACCATCTCATTGGGCCATACATATTACCAGAGAGACTAAATGGGCGTACCTATTACATTTTTCTTAATGAAGTATTGCCAGAACCAGGGTTGCGGAGTCGGTGGAATAAATTTGCGACTCCGACTCCGACTCCGACTCCACCTTTCCAGAATTTGGCGACTCCGACTCCGACTCCGACTCCACCTTTTCAGAATTTGGCGACTCCGACTCCGACTCCGACTCCACCTTTTCAGAATTTGGCGACTCCGACTCCGACTCCGACTCCACCTTTTCAGAATTTGGCGACTCCGACTCCGACTCCGACTCCATTTCTCCAGAATTTGGCGACTCCAACACCGACTCTGCCTATTCACAATTTTGTGGCTCCAACTTCACCTATTCATAATTTATAAGATGAATATTTTATTTCTTAGCTAGTGTACACACACCGTCAAAAATGACGAGATTCAATACCTTCTTCAACAAATTTTCGTTTGAGTGGAGTTTCCATGCTTTCAGCTTATTCCAAAGGTAACTCAAATTTCTTATAAGAGTAATAAACACTCAGAACACAGCATTTTTGAGCCGCAAGAGAAGTAGTTATAGCCATTCGTGTCGTATCCAAGATACAGAAATTCAGCATTACTGAAAGCAACTGCGAACTTGTGTATGTATATTTTAATATGCAATACAGTACATTGCAATACAGTATATTGTAATATACAATACAGCATATTGTAATATGCAATACCCCGCCGAACTCGGTATTCACGATACAAACTTGAGTATATAAGGCTATGGATCGCTCTAATTGTGATGAAAGTGACTAATTATAGAGCTATTGCACAACGAAAATGAGTGTATTAATTGACCGTGAACTGGAACCAAGACCGCCAGTGCAAATTTTTTCCTATCAATTATTCTTAACAGCGTGACACAAAACGTATATATAAACACACGACAGTCATTCTCAGTAGTAAACGGTTGCAGGTGTTGAAACCTTTGCATATATTCATTATATTCTCTATTATCGAACGACTTTTAAATTGACTACAGATTGTTAATAATCAAGATACTAGTGTACAAGATTGGTCAAAAATGACGGGATCCAATGGTATCGTTTTAAAAAAATCTCAAGATAAAAATGGCAAACAAATATATCCATTGTAATAGTACCCGCGATTAAAATACAGTATTCTCATACTTGTGACTGGTAAAACTCGTATCACAGATACGGTCATTAAGCATATTTAAAAACGTCACAAACGCACACAACAACCAAGCAAATTGTATAACATAACACCTATCTGAATTGTAATTTAAATTATTGTTCGCAAGAGGTTTTTAAAAAATTTGCCATACCTTTTAAGCATTTAAATGCCTTTGAAATTTAAATGCGATGAGCCGCATTTTCTTGACAGTTGATTCGATTTTCACGCAATGTTTTTTACTTATGAACATAAGTGGGCAGATGCCTGGTTTTTCATATTTCGATGGTATTTATGATACTGAGTTTGGAGACTGGTTACAGAGTTTGGTAGAGTGTGCGAAAGGCGGAAATTGAGGGTAAATGTGAATAAAAGTAAGGTGATGAGATGTTCATGAGGTGGAGTGTTTGGAACTTTGCATGTGAGGTTGAATGGGGAAGTTTTAGAGGAGGTAGAGCATTTTAGGTACCTCGGGTCGGATGTGACTGTTAAGGATAGTATGGAAGTAGAAGTGAAGCATCGAGTGAGTGAAGGTTGTAGGACATTGGGTGCAATGAGGAAAGTTTTTGAATGCAGGAGTTTGAGTATGAATGTTAAGAGGGGACTGTATGAAAGTTTGATTGTGCCAGTTTTGTTGTATGGAGCAGAGTCCTGGGGGTTGAGAGCAGCTGAGAGGAGAAAGTTGGATGTGTTTGAGATGAAGTGTTTGAGGAGCACGTATGGAGTAACTAGAAGAGATAGGATCAGGAATGAGGTGGTTAGTGGGCAGACTGGTGTTATCAAAAAGTTGAGCAGGCGAGTGGATGAAAGAGTGCTTGGATGGTTTGGGCATGTTGAAAAAATGAATGTTGAGCGGCTGGTGAAAAAGATATATATGTCGGAAGTGAGTGGTCTTCGAGCGCGAAGTAGACCACGGATGAGTTGGATGGATGGGGTGAGACGTGCTTTGTATGAGAGGGGTCTGACTGTGGACGTGGCGAGAGGGACGGCTGCGGACAGAAGTGAGTGGGGGCAGTGTATAAGGAGGTAATTTTATTTTTGACCCGTTACTGTAAGCTGCCCGCGTGTGATGGGGTTGACCTGTCATGTGCGGGGGGAGGGGCTGCACTCAATGTCGCGGTCGGGGTAAACCAGCTGTGGCTGTCGGGCCTGACTGTGGGAGGTGGTTGTGCTGGGCTGCTGCTGATCATGGCAGTTCAGGTGCGGCCAGTGCTGCCTCTCTCGCCTCCTAGTGACTAAGTGTGGGGGTTGTGGCCTGCTGTCGGCTACCCTCCCATAGGGAGGATAAGCCCGGCATATGTATGTATGTATTTATGATACTGTCCAAGCAAGCAGATTCCCATTGTAATGAGATAGGGGAAATTACGCACGAGAACATATACTTATCAATGACGGACACCTGTTTTTTTATTATATCGGGTGTCCTGTAAAAATGTCCCCGATTTTAATTAATTATATCTCAGCTTTAAATTAACATATTTGAATTGCCTTTGTTCACAATGTAGTAAATTTTGTTTCCTTTTCGAATAATTTATGTTATTGAAAATCGGTTGAATAACCACTTTATAATGTCCAATTTACTGAAAGGAGTAGAAAAATTAATTGTTCAAATGAAAAGTTTTTCAAACAATATTGATATTCTTCTTTATTTTGTAGTTTCCATAAAACTGAACACACAAAAATTTCAAGGAGTAACAAATCATTACCTTAAATAACGTTTAAATAAATAAAGTAATTTTAGTATCCAATGACATACCCTCCATTTCTCTCAAGGCAAGTATTACTTCTAGCCACCATTGAACGAAGAGTTTTACCCATTATTCCACCGTTTTCTATCAGTCCTTGAAACACTATTATCGAAAACACTTGAAACTTGAAACCTCTCAGAGGGTTTAAATACTTAGTTGTATGTACGATACATCGTTATGAAATTATTCTCAACAGTAGGTATTGATGAATTAAGAACACCAGTGTTGTTTTTAAAACTTTCCCTTTGAACAATTTTTCTACCCCTTTCAGTAAATCGATCATCTTGAAGTTTATTCAACTGATTTTCAAAAACTTATATTATTTCAAAAGGAAACAAAATTGAATAAATTGTAAATAAAAGACAATTAAAATATGTTAATTTAGGCGGAGGTATTATCAATTAAAAAGTCCGGGACATTTTTGTGGGACACGCAGTATAGTGTTGATTGTTCTTATACAATAAGTGGTCAAGTGTCTCCTTTGAACAAATTAATAAATAGGTTTAGCTATTTCGTGAGCGTAATCTCTCCTATGTTAGTACAATGAAGTTTTAGGACTTAAAACTTTAGAGCAATTGGTCGAACATTTATTTCAAATACAGAAGAACTTCAAGGGAACAACAGCAAGTCGTTTCCCTTTTCTCCTGCGCAAAAAGAGAAACCGTACCCAAGTTAGGCAGATCTTGAGGATTCCAACAGTACGCACAGGAGCGTTCTCTGTGAAATTTTTATTATTGAATTCCTTTAAAATGAAGACCGAAAATCTTCTTTAACGTAAGGTTAGTTTTTAAAACGATACTCGCTAAAAATAGAAGAAACCCAATGGACGCGGCCGGTCATCAGCACGGTACTCCGGTAGGAAATTTTAGAGGCGTTCTGAGTAGAGAGATACAGAGTTTTAAGATGTCCGGTCGCCGACTAGGTGAATATCGTATCTTATTGTAAGATTACATATAGCACTAAGGTTTTTACATTTATTTGACAATTAATTACCTTCAATACTAAGTGCCTATTCAAGAGGCTGCAAAAGCCGGGTCGAGGAGTTCAAGTTGCAGAAAGAGACTGCTTTTTACGCAATAGAAATAAGTTAGAGGTACCAGACCCACTTTTATTAAAAGGACGACGTGCTGCCCAAGCAGAGCAAGCTCAAAGATTATTTAATGAGTGAACGCCAAAGTGTCACAAGTAATGTTAATTGAGGCAATTAAAGCTATTTAAGGTTAATGCAGTCTGCTAGAAGCGCAAACATGCTTATTTATAGAAAGTTAAATTTAAAAACAAAAACCGGAAAAAAATATGCAGCTACAAAACAAAAAACAACGAACAAAAAGATCTAATTTCATCAGTTTCAAATTCTTGTCTGTGAACTAAGAGAGGCCAACTGAAGAAAACTTTTTCTTCCACAAAGCCGCCATCAGAAATACGGAAAATATTCAACAGGAAATTTCATTGAACAAACAAAACTGGCTGTTCGTCTTTGTTGGTTGATCTGTCTCCCTTTCACGCTCTTAGAGATACTTAACTACTGTATCTGTGATGCGAGTTTCACCAGTGCACAAGTATTAGAATATTTTAATCGCGGGTGCTATTAGGATGAAAATATTTCTTTATGGTCCACATCTGGAAGATTTCTATACAGACAATATCGAATCCCGTCATTTGACAAGTCGTGTACACAATTATGTATACTGAGTGTTTCAGAAAACGAGGTACAAAATTGCACATCAAGTAGAAAATGGCCAAAAAAACACTTTTTGTCCTATGAAATTTTCACCCAAAAAATCGGGGTTGGGAGGCATTAGGTGTTTATTGTTTTTAAGGTTTAAATTTAATGCCACAATTACTCGCGGTATTGATTCTGAATTTACTTTACAAAAATTGTTCAAAATGTGTTCCACCTTCATCTATGCACTTTTCGAATGTTAGCCTTAACGGCTGCCGAATATTTGGAAACACTTCTGGCATTAAGGTATCTCACCTGCAGCCACTGCAATTCTGGCCACAAGATCTTCCTCAGACTCAATGGGTGTAGCATAAACAAGGCTCTTCACGTGTCCCCAAAAACTGAAATCGAGTGGAGTCATGTCAGGAGATCTAGGAGGTCTTGCAACTAGCACATTTCGTCCGATCAACGTAAATTCAAAATAAATATTGCGAGTAGTTTATTCATTAAATTTCACCCTTTAAAACAATAAAATGCTAATATCTCAATGTCTCTTTCTTCGGAAAATTTTATAGAAGAAAAAGTTTTTATTTGGATATCTTCTACTTGGTGTGCAATTTTTTGCCTCTTATTCTGAATCTGAAACACCCTGTATATTACTGACAAGTGTTTTCTGAGTAGGTAATGTAGGCATTGTCTACACTGAGAAGCATAGATATGCATCAACAGTTTTTTATTACTAAGTATGCACTAATTCAGTGAAATTATAGTAGTTAATTCAATGACTATGCTTCAAATCCCCAAAATTATGCTATACGCGTAGATAAGGTAGATAAGATTTGCACACTGCCTTTTCTTCTTTGTATCTACACTATGCAGGGTAACAATGCAGAAAAGGTGTCATATTATTGCTCAACACTATGTTACATTTCGGCTATAATAAGCAAAAGTTGTTCTGCTTTCATTGCAGGGGCCTGACGTTTTCGGAAAGTTTTTTTACGAATAAAAGTCACTTCTAGCTTCTTTGCGTGTATTATGATACTATCTCTTATTTTCGTCTAACTTTTTACTTTGTATTGGACACTTTGTTATTTTAATAAACGCCCAGGTTCTTCTCATTTCGTGTTTTTTGGAGCAATTTGAAACGTTTCCAGCAAGAGAATTTGTACTATCGCACACACCCCACACACCATTGCAGACTAAAAACCATTGCAGCTGAGATAGTGCATTGTTTTCAGTTACGATGTGTGTGTGACTGTAAGTGAAGTTTTTGCTGGTGTGTGTAATTATTTTCATTGCAGCTCGTTTACATCGTATTTTTATTTTTTTTTCAAGTGTCTCAATGCCGATATAGATAACCTTACAACATTTCCAAATCTTCCTTAACAAGAAGTAATTAATTACATAATGCTACAAAACAAATACTATTTCAGTTTTGTAAAATGTATCAACATAATTATAAAATTCTGCATTTCAGCGTATACTAGCTTAGAAACTGGGGAGTGATACGAAGAAAAAAATTAAACATGATGATGATATAGTGAAAAACAATATAACTCTGAAAGAACCAAATTACATTCAAGGAATAACTTGAGAAATGAGAAGAAATTTTTATTATTAATACATGTTAACGTGACTTAAAAACAAGGAAGCCATATCAATTTTGATAACATGACTTGAAAACTAGAAGTCTTTGTGCACTAGACCATAGCTTCAGGTTTCGGCAAAGACTACTCATTAGCAATGAATCATAACCAAAAGACTAGAAATGTTTATGATCATTATCAATCAATGCATCATTTTGAGCATACAGAGTTACCACTCTTTATGTGAGTACAATGTATTGCATCAGCTGAAATGTTCTGCAAGTAACTTGCAACACATTTACTACTATTTTCCAGTTCCTATGTATTAATTGAAGGAAAAATGAACAAAACAGAAATATACAGAATGAATTTGCGATGCTTTCAATTACTAATTCCTGCTTTTAACTACAAAATATACATTAATGCTGGGTACAAAAATTTTATTTCGCACTCGTAGGTTTCTCATATATATCTGTGCAAACCCTCAATGACTAGATAACATGACGGTATTAGGTGATAGGAATAAATACGCTGTTTCATACTTAGAACAAAACAATCAACGAAAACATTGCGTATTTTTTAGATTTTTCAGCAAAGCATTCTAACTCTGTTTTGGTTTACTTCTAGTTTTAAAGAATTATAAATAATTTTTAGCAAAAATTAGAATCGAAGACACCAAAAAATAGCGACTCCAACCACGACTCTTCCACATCCGAATGAACGACTCCGACTCCGACTCCACCACATTCGGAAAAGCGACTCCGACTCCGACTCCGACTCCATCACACTTCAGAGTAGCGACTCCGACTCCGACTCCGACTCCACCACACTTCAGAGAAGCGACTCCGACTCCGACTCCGACTCCACCCTAAAACATCCGACTCCGGCGACTCCGACTCCCGACTCCGACTCCGACTCCGCAACCCTGGCCAGAACTACTGGAAAATGTACCTTTAGCTGCCATCAGAGGAATGTATTTTCAACATGCTGGTGCTCCTGCACACTTTGCGGTTGCTGTTAGGCAATTATTGGATGCCCGATATCCCAATCGATGGATAGGCCGTGGCGGTCCCTTCGCGTGGCCACCAAGATCTCCTGATATTACGCCCCTAGATTACTTTTTATGGGGGCATATGAAATGTTTAGTGTATGAAACACCGATTCAATCCGAAGAGGACCTTATGGGTAGGATTGTTGAAGCCTCGGTAAGGATTCGTGATATTCCTGGTGTCTTTGCTCGCGTCCGCCAATCATTGGAGAGGCGTTTGAAGGCCTGCATCGAAACAAACGGGCGGCATTTTGAACAATTTTTGTAAACATGTACCCTAGTTTACGGTTTCGTTTGTTGTGCTCATAATAATTACTGTCGAAAATGCATTTTCCTCATCACAACATTAAAAAGTTAATGTTAATTAATAATAATAAATGTTTCACATACTTGCCTAACTTCTCATTTCGCATCCTTGCCATTGATGTGCCGCAGTTTACCGCCTCGGATTCGTCTCCGCAAGAAAGTGTACAAATTATTTTTGATAACTGCCCAACTTCAAGTCCTTGTAACTCTTTAACTAAGCATTTTAGACCATACCTTAATAGAATAAAAAGTGTTCATTTCGACGATCGATACCTTATGTTAAAGTTTGGCAACAGAGGTGTCGGACACCCAGTATACGTAAAATAAATTGAATATTATTTAATTCAAATTGTATATAATAATTAAAAAGTTGCGGTTGCGTCGCAACTTTTTTTGTGATGTTGAGGTTGCGCAGCAACATTTTAAAAGTAGCGGGCCCAACACTGCCCATTGGCTATCATACACTTTAGAAATTTTGCCCATACTCTGCAAGCGCTCCAGTTCGGTTTTGACACTCTTTTAGTTTTACAGGAACAGGGCGTGCTTTACAAAATTCTGGAACTGAATTAGGCAACACATCAAGATGAACGGTATCTTTAACGTTAGACTGTGAATCAGATGACAAGTACGAATCATATATCGAAGACAAGCTACTCGGCAAGCTATGGGAATCAGTTTTGTTTATAGTGTCGCATTGACCAGGGATAACAACATTTACGTTAAGTTTAGAACAAAGATCTCGGCCAAGTAAGTTGATTCTATCATCTTCCACGATGAGGAATTTATGATTAAAACTAACGTTTTTATAACTAATGAACTAATGATTACTGAAGATTAACCAAGCAAATTTACAGAGCTACCACCGTATCCGAGCGCTGTATTACACGTAGGATTTATAACAGCACCAACAGCAAGTGCACCACTTTTGCGTATAGTCGAAACTGCACTGCTATTGTCGAGAAGAAATTCAATAGGTTTAACATTTAAACGGCATTTCAAAATCTTAGGCTCTTTAGTAACGGGAATTACAGTTGTGTTTATTCTAAAAGATGAGAATCAAACATGTAGTTTTTATGTATACCAGAGAAATTATGAACAGAGTTAACGTTACAAGTATCGTTCCTAGGTTTCTGTAGAGTTACTTCATTTTTTCACTGCAGAGACTCGAGTGAACTCTGCGAGCCGCACGTTGAAAAATCTTCTTTTCCGACGTTGCCATGACAACCACCGTTCAGGCTGCACCATGTAGGTTTGGGTTGTGTGAAATTCTCCACGTGTAGGTCTTCCACGTGTAGGCTCAGCCGGAGGAAGCCGTGGTGCAGTCGTAGATTTGCAAACTTTAGAAATGTGGCCTATTTTTCCATTTGTGTCACATTTCAATTTCAAAGCATAGCCATTCTTTGCAAAATGCTTCTGCTGAACGCCGCAACGGATTCACAAGTTTTTCAGCTGTAATTTTTTTGTTGTGAAGAATGTATAAGATGCTGCAGCAGAATGAAAAAGGTATTAAAGTATGTTGCAGCTTCAGTAATTTATTATGCTTATGGAAAGTTTTTTAAACAAATTCAAAATTAGGTGTTCATAAAATCTGCTGCAAGGTCGCAATCCGGGATAGATTGATGCAGAAGAGCGAGTGAAGCCATGCCGGCACCGGACTCGCCGCAGCTGGCACAGACCCGAACAACCTGTGTGACAACAAATTATACGAATGTAGTCGAAGTTTGTAGACAACTGGAAATTTCAGGATAAATTTGCAGTTCAATGTTTATGAAAGTCTTGCAGACATTCGATAAGTTTTTAAGTTATAAGAGGTTTTAAGTTATAAGAGTTTAAGTTTTAAAGGTTTTTAAGTTTTAAGAGTTTTGAGTTTTAAGAGTTTTTAAGTTTCAAGAGTCTTTTATTATTTCAATTAAAATAAACTTAATCTAAGTTTCAGATATTCTTCATACTCCCCCAGTGAGAATTGTCTTTAGCGAAAGGGAGAGAGCTGAAGACAATTTCAAAGAAAATTAATATTTTGTAACACGAAACTAAAATTAAAAGAATATTTATCATTAGTAACACGAACAAAGACTTATATACATTAAGCAAGCCCGTCCTCCAAGAGAGCACGAGTGCGCTCGCCTGCGGCAATTGCCGCCCTGCGCCAAGGAAGAGGTGGGCGCTTGGGAGCAAAGCTATTCTGATTATTCAGTCCAGTGATTGTGATTAGTGATTATTCAGTGATTATTCAGTGATTATTCAAAGCTATTCTCTGCAGTTTCGTCCTGGTCAGTGGGGATAAGGAGAATTAGTGAAGAGGAATGGCGATATACTTTTTCGCCTCTTGATCCTTTTTTAACCTTGGCTACCGTTTTCCATTTAATGTGTTTATTTCAGTTTTAATCGCAATGCCCAGAGGAAATGAAGCACGCTTTGTATATTTTCCTGAAAGTAAAACTACGTCTCCAACTTTAAGAGGTCTGTGATTAACTGACTCAAAACGACTTCTCCGATCTGCTGCCTGATGAATTAAGGTTCGAAGAAATTCGGAATGATACAGGTCCACAGTCGCGCTCTCATGCACAGCTGCCAACTTATTGAATGCTATCTTTATCTTATCCGGCGAACATGCAGCATCATAATCAGGATCAGTATGATTACTCTCTAGCTGCAATTGAGAAATTGCATTTACTGACGGTAGCTCAAAATCGTGAAGAATGATTTCTGGCGTTATAGGTGCAATTCCACTCTCTACGTTCGTTCACAACACTTCCTTGATAGCCACTGGTCTCCTATTAACAAGATGAACAACCTGGGCAATAATTAATTGAAAATCAGAAATGTTGAGAAAGGAATTTCTAATAGACTTGTATATTACACGTTTTGAAGCTTTAACACATACCTCTACTAATGAACCTAGGGCACTTAGCTTCTGCAGAATTGATTAAAACTCAGTATTTTGATGCCGTGCTCTTCCAAGTATTTGACAGTTTCAAAATCGTCCAGAAAACTTCGCAGGAGGCTAAACCCTGCTGATATCTGACAGCCAAGGTCAGTAGTGCAAGTTTGGAAGATACTATATTCAAATGCGTGAAGTTATAGAGCTCTCAAGAACTCATTCATGTCCGCCTGCAAACAGACCTTTAAATTAATAGCACGGCTCCAAACGCACGTGATCACCAAGACGTAAACTTTCTGACGAGTCTCCCCAACACTTACTGTGAAAAGTCCCATGTAATCAATGAATGCTGAAGAGTAAGGCTGCCTCGGAGGATCCACTATCTGTAGGCACTCTGGTTCAACCTAACCGCTCTTTCATTTACACGGCGGCAAAGGGTACATTGTCTCAGAACTCCGCGCACTACTGAGAAGGGATACTGGAAAAAGTATTTATTGCGCATCTCATTCAAGACAGAATACACCCCAGAATGGGCAGTTTTTCGTGAGCATCGTTTATAATCAACTTCGTCAGCTCATTTTGCTTAGGTAAGAGAATAGGATAGGAGGAGCCTTTCGACTTTGGCAGTTAGCATTTAACTCTGAGCAAGCCATTAGGGTCTCTGAAAATATTCAGTTTTGACATCAGGGGCGGAAATTCCCTCATGGCTTTATCCGTCGAGTTTAGGTATGAAACACCTCTGGAAAATTAATATTTTGCTCAACAGAAATAATTCTGTTCAACGACTTTGCGTGAAGATTTTCGTCAGCGTCACCCTCCGAATTAGCAAGTGCACCCAGTTTTAGGTTCAATTTTTCCGCATATAATAATACGTTCCTTGTCACATTTACTAGCTTTGGAAGACTTCAAAATTTGCTAACTGGCACCAAATGAGAAAGCTGCGTAGAAGCGCCGGTCAATTCCTCAGCAAATACCTGAACACAAGCACTGTGACAGGGATCAGCGGAACTAGGCGCTCCCGACTCACCACCCTCGCGAACGGAGGAGCACAAGAAGGGCATCTCGTCAGAGCAAGTCAACGGGTGAGGCAAAGTTATAGCGAACTTTTTATCTGTGCTGAGAGAGCCTGGCTTAATCAATATTTTAGGACCAACATAAAAGTTAGAGCGTTGCAACTGTCTAGCACTAACAGGGCGGCTAGCAAAATCTGCTGGATTCTCCTGTCCAGCGGTAAAATGGAAAGAGACAGGGTGCGAAGAGCATAGGTTTTCAATTTTTTTGCAGTTAATTCATAGTGAAAACGCTTCTCTTTTGCATTTTATCAAATTTCAGGGAATGAGATTATAATCAGTGCAACACGACCATGCTATCAGAAAACAATTAAAGATGGGTTATGTATACAGGGATAACAGCTGAAGGCCCACTCAAGTCAATCCGGCAATCCATCAAGGTTTGAACCCCCAGAGCCAAAGCCACTAACTCGAGGACAGGAACAATTTTAGACGTTTGCTGGTTATCTACTATTTTGCTTTTTACCGACAAGAAACTAACCTTTTTAGTAACGTTATTAAGTATACAGGGTGTTGTTTTTACTTTGAACAAACTTCGAACTTAGGTACAAAAACTCAAAATAAATCGATTTTCATGAATGACAAAATGTCCAAAACTCCTTAGTTTTCGAGTTATGCCGTCGCAAAGCATGTTTAGAAGTGCATATTATAACTGGGCCGCACACCAATTGTTATTTAAAACTGTTAGTTTTCGAGATTGTCGAATACAATTAAAGCATTTTTTCTCATTTCATTATGGGTTATCCATTCCATGTAATCAACGACAAGATTTCAAGATGCAATGTGAAACTGAAATAATTAAATAAAATTTATTATCAACAATCTACATTACTGGAACGCACGTGTTGCAGTATCAGTTCGCCATTTGTTGACACGCCGTTTCACTGTGACCATGGAAAGATTTACCAATGCTGAAAAGGCAGACATGCATTTGATTTATGGAGGTGCAGGCGGAAATGGTAGGCTCGCTCTGAGGATGTACAGAGAAAGGTTTCCTAGGCGCGAAGTGCCTGATTTCCGGTATTTTGCTACTCTGCATACGAGATTGCGTGACACCGGCAGCTTCAATGTTAACAGAGGGAATGCTGGGCGCGGCCATCATCCACAGGAGGATAGAATTGTGGAATACTTTGAGAAACATCCACGAACCAGCACTCGTGCAGCTGCTCAACGTCTTGGCTTGCGAAACCATACTACTGTGTGGAGGGCACTACATCGTCGGCAATTACATCCGTACCATTTCCAAAGAGTGCAAGGGCTCATGCCAAGTGATTTTGAACCTCGTATGCTGTTTTGCCAGTGGTTAATGCAACAGGAAAGAATGAATCGCTGGTTCTCAAAACTTATTCTTTTCACAGATGAAGCTCATTTCTGTCGTGATGGGGTTTTCAACCGTCACAATAATCATTACTGGGCTGGAAATAACCCTCATGTTATTCAGCCTAATAGTCACCAGCACAGATTTAGTGTCAACGTGTGGGCAGGCATTATTGGCAATAATTTTATTGGTCCGTACCTATTACCTTCTCCTCTCACGGGACCTGCGTACACCATCTTCCTACGCGAAGTTTGGCCTGGACTACTGGAGGACGTGCCCTTGGAGACACGCAGGCGAATGTGGTTCCAGCATGACGGAGCGCAAGCACATTACTTTCGTGAAACACGCCTGTTCCTGAATAACCAATTTCAAAACCGATGGATTAGCAGAGGTGTTCCTGTAGCATGGCCAGCTAGGTCGCCTGATTTGACGCCACTGGATTTCTTCTTGTGGGGAACCATGAAGGACCTCGTGTATGCCACTCCTGTTGAATCGGAACAGGATCTGGTTGGACGCATTGTGGACTCAGCTGGCCGTATTACGGAAATGCCTGGCGTGTTTCAATCTGTAAGGCGCTCACTGGCTGTTAGATGTCGTAAATGTGTTGAAGTTCATGGAGGCCATTTCGAGTAACTGTTGTAATAAAACTGTATTCAAGTTTGTTCTTGCGTTAAAGTTCTTACATTAAAGTTTTTATTGATTATGTTTTTTATCAGTGTCCTGCAATGCTTACTGATTAATGGTTAGCTTACATGATAATAATTGATAATTACTCATTTAGGACAATTTATTCTTATTTGTAAAACGTGTACACGCAAATTTCATTATGAAATTACAAAAATACTACATTAGTGGGGCCCAGAAACCTCTTAACTATCAAAGGTAACGCAAAAAATGGTGCGCGCGTGCAATCCTACTTGAAGTTCTAATATTCTTCAAGTAACTATAACTCGAAAACTAAAGCGTTTTGGACATTTTGTCATTCATGAAAAACGATTTATTTTGAGTTTTTGTACCTAAGTTCAAAGTTTGTTCAAAGTATAAAAAAACGCCCTGTATACAAGCATATAAAACTTTGGATGACTCTGTAAACACTCCAAGAGTATAGCTGTCACTGCGCTGGCCAATAAATCTATCAACGCTCGCCAATTTGGACTTGTTCACCTGTTTAGTTATTTTATGCCATTCTTTTTGTAATACAGGGCAAAATTTGGTGTCCTAGTCCAGACACTTGTCAAGTTGCAACTTGAGCACGAACAAACGAGCTCTGTTTAGGATCGGCCGACAAATATTAAAAACGTCATAAATTTCATGAAGAAACTTCAACACTAATCTATAAGTATTTGCATTTGGTTCAAGTTTCACAGAGCAAGGCTTCAGGGTATCGTCCCGCCTGTTCCATATCATCCCCAGTAACTTCACCTAATGGATTGATAAAATCTATCAATCTCCCTGTATGCACATTCAACCACATTGAGTAGCAAAAGTAATTGATACTATGCATAGTAAAGTGAATAGATTACTCTTTCTCTGGCATAACAACAAATAACACACCTTTAGAGGATTGAAGGCACTGGAGGTCATGATCCAACTGCTGGCAATGGACCTCATACGGCGACTGTAGCCAATGCAATGCTGGCAGGACTTCATGTGCAAGAAGACTTTCCTCCAGTAGAACAGCTCCTGGTGGTGTACTTCTTGATATAATCATTGATGTAAAAAATGAATTATAGAAATTAATTAAGTTTACATCCATCCCAATGGCGACTCATGGAGTAGGGAGCAATGTATTTAATTTTAATATTATATTAACGTTTTGTTGTTTTATTACTGTTAATGATCTTATCAAGATAATTGAATAGTATTTGTTCACAGGCGATGCACTTACCACTGATGTAAGATTTCAATTGTATTTCTAGGATGATTGTGTTCCTATATTTTTTTTGAAGCAATGAAGATATTTTTCCTGCTCCTTAATCTTTTTTTTCTTTTGAAGGATTTAGGCTGATTGATTCATAATGTTTTTTATTAATGAATGCAAAATAATTGTTCTATTGAACATATCTCTTGTTTGTTTTAACTGCAATTTTGCCTCGTCCCACATGGCGACTCGGCATAACAGTACCAACTACGAAATTGAGATAGAGTAGTGTTTGTTTTGGCTTCTCGTTGTCTTTTTGTGCAAAGGATTTCATCAAAACTTTGGAGAAGTCTCTACGTTGTACATCTTACATGTCATCGTGAAGAAAATGAAAATTATCAATGAATAATAGATGTATTTTTTGTTTTTTCATCTTGGAAACAAATTTCATTTATGGTAATCCAATTTTTGAAGGTAAATATTGGCCTCTTTAATTTTGATGATTATGTGCACGTATGAAATTACAGAATCGTCAGTGGCATGGACTGAAGGCCAGGTGGAAAGCCTTTGCATCTCAGTATATAGAACAACATAAGCACCTTCTTGATGACAAGAACAAGAAAGAATGGGAATGCTTGTGATCTGAATCACGTAAGTAGGTAGAATTAATTTTATACTTGTCTTTCTCCCAACTCTTATTTCATTCATCTCTACTAACTCAGACGGTGCTTGCAAAATTTGGGAAGCCTAGAAACTTCTCCCACTCACAGTGGACGCCGATATTGAGGTGTTTGAAGTAGTCTTATTGCACTGCAAAATTGGGTGCTGAGGAAATTATTGTACTATTTAACCCATTTACACTTGAGTCTGGCTTAGATGACTGTCATAACTATCGACTGTGTCATTTGCTGATGAATATATAAGTGTAGTTTTCTTACAACTTTCCGCTGAAACCTGTGATTATCAATAGTTATAATCTTCCATAAGTTGAACTGATACACCAGTGTTACTGAATATACTATATGATCATGAACAGGTAATCAGAAGAGGCGTGTAACATGTATCCACTTAATACTAATTTCTTAGAATATATTTATAAAATTAGTGAAATACTTTAGAAGTAAAGAGGGTATCAGTCGAAAAATATTTAGGAACAGTTCTGTTATTTTTATGTAATCAAAGGGTAAGACGCAACCACATAGTTTCAAAACTTCAACAAGGAAGATGTTTTTCAGTCTTATTGCCCCAAGGTCAAGGCATTAATTATGTTTTGAGTTGAACAAATCAAGTGATTTTTGCTCATGGAATCGTTCTCCTGCTTTTCTACAAACTTCCGTCAGCCAATATGTTCAAATATTTCTTTTGTTACATGTGTGAGCCGCTGAGATTTCAAGCTAAAAAAAGCTTGTGGTTTGGAATTCTTTTAGTGTATATTTGAGAATGAATAATAAATAGTGAAGCCTTGCTGTAGTAGTGCTTGTTAAGAATGTAAATTGGAAACCAAACAGTGTTGAACATCAAGCTTGTGTAGGAATTTAATTTCTACTGCTTGGCTTACGTTAACTTTATTGAGGAAGAAATTGCTACAATTTGCTGCAATTAATAAAGCTCAAAATGGGTTCCTTACTGTATGGATACCCAAGATTTAACTTGAATGCTCAGTTGCTCCATCAAACTTTAATTTAGTAATAAGCTTTGTAGCTGAGGTAACTGGAACTAGGCTCTATATTGCCAGAAGTGTTTACATTTGTTAATTCTGGCAGCAAATTTATTTTTCTCAAGAGCAGGTTTCCTTACTCTAAATAATTATTTGATTGTAGGAAAATAAAGGAAACTATTTTGCAACAGGTCACGGTTGGACAAGCGTCGGGTGAGCAATGCTCCAACGAATACAAGAAGTTGCTGCACGCCTTCAAAACTGATGTCAGCAATTGTACGGCAACTGGTACGAGCAGTCAAAATGATTTTTTTATCTCAAATGCATGGAGCGTAATGTGGGAAGTAGTACATGTGCCATTCCTCTTTGATTCATCAAATCCTTCAGCCTCTACTGCAATAACTTCGAATCGACCAGACGTCATTGACATGGAGCGTCCAACGAAACTACTCAAACGTCCCACATCGTAAAAGTTCCTTCTAGAAAAATATCATTGCTCGCTGTTGCATCATCTGCTAAAGCTTCAATGCCAGTGGCATCGATGTCATCTGCATCTGGCTCACGAGCAGGAGTACCATCGTCTGCTCTCGAGGAACCGGTGGAGGTAGAGGTGACTGATGCGGATGACGAAGAAAATTGGCCTGAGCAGACATTAACTGCCTCGGAAGTATTTCAAGAGAGAGTATTTGCTGTGATTACTATCATTTATTATGCCGGGTGTCCCACAAAAATTTCCCCGACTTAATAATTGAATATATCTCCGCTTTAAACTAACATATTTGAATTGTCTTTTTTTCACAATGTAGTAAGTTTTGTTTTCTTTTTTGAATAATTTAAGTTTGTGAAAATCGGTTGAGTAATCACTTTTCAATGATCAGTTTACTGGAAGGGGTAGAAAAATTAATTATTCAAAAGAAAAATTTTCAAGACAATATCGATATGCTTCTTATTTTGTACTTTCCCAAAATGGTCTTTTTTCACAATGTAATAAATTTGATTTTCAAAACTTCACCTCCAACATTAATAATTCTTTGACAACGAATTGAAGAAGTGTTTCAAGAACTGAAAGAAAACTGTGAAATAAACTACTCATGCCTTGAAAGAAATGGAAAGTATGTCATAGGATACTAAACTACTTTATTTATTCAAACGTTATTTAGGGGTATGATTTGTCGCTCTTTTAAATCATTGTTTGTTCGGTTTTTTGGAACATACAAAATTGAGAAGAATGTCATTATTGCTTTAAAAGCTTTTCCTTTGGACAATTAGTTTTCTACCCCTTTCAGTAAATCGATCGTTGTAAAGTGGTTATTCAACCGATTTTCAAAAACTTTAATTATTCGAAAAGGAAACAAAATTAGGGCCCATTATTAATAAACGAAGCATTACAGCAAATGTTTTTTTGAAAATATTTATAAAGAAACTTTGCTGTGGTTTATTCTGTTCAAAAATACTTGGTGTTAATTTAGAGAGAATGAAATATGCTTATAGTATTTGCATTCATTCTCCTCCACCAATGCAATAATAAAAATTTACTCTAATGCCCAGTACTTAGTAGAGTGCATTATTGTTTGAAGCAATCACATTGTATTGAGTACAAATGTTATAACAAATTTCCTGTTTCAAAATTTTCCGTCTTCCAGGGTTAAGCTATGAATTATTCTAACCTATCTTGACGTTAGCGGCTTGGCTGTAAATCTATGTGTGCGTTATTTTGACCCGTAATTTTAAATGGAAACATTTTCTTTAGCATTAAAACAAAGTATACAACGCATCAGTCAAATTAAAAGGAACTATGCTGTAACTATTTCCATTCATTATCATGCTTTATGATTACATATAAGAGAGGACCGGTGCTGTGATGCTGTCATCCCTCGCCCCCCCCCCCCCCCCCCCCCTGGCTGCGCTACTATATAAAGATACACTTACCCAAGCGTTGGGCGGTAAAAAGCTAACTCTCATTTGATCGTCCAATGCTATAGACTGGCCCCCTCAAGTGTCCAGTTCTATCATTCAGGCCTACCACTGGCGTTCACATTGCTTCTTTCAGTTCTGATGCATACTTCGCTATTTCTTCTTTAGCCCTTTTTCAAAATTGCTGTTTCAATACGCAGCATATCGCGTGTTAGAAAACACTTCGTGCGTTGACTTTTTTATAGTCCATGCTAGAAATTCCTTGATATTTAATCTCGTTTATTGCCTGTATTGTGGATAGAAACTCTTAAATTAATAATAATACTGACAATGTCACGCCGAGCGTCTATTGTTCTGTTCATATATGTTTTTTTATCCAATTTGTAGAGCTTAAAGGATGTGAAGTGAAAATTGCACAGATTTCTATCGCATTACCAGTTACGATCGATCCTCGAGTTGTGTATCATCTTACGCGGACTTCAAGTGAATAAATATGTCTTAGCTGGACAACTAGCAATGCTCGTTTTAAGATGTAAATAAGGTGTACTGATTTTCTTCATTAAAGTTGAGGCTTCCACGAGATTCATAACTTGAAGATCGACTGTAATGATTGTACTATGTTTATCATTCAATCGATAACTCTTTACCTACCGTTGTTAATCATTCAATTATTATTACAGTGAACATTGACGAGTCACTACGTTTTCATTTATTCCTAACCTGTTCTTCATTAGAACAGTGTATTAGGAATAAATGGAGAACAGTGTATAGAACAGTGAATTAGAACACTGAATAGAACACTGCATTACTTCATGAAGTTAATTGCCTCAATCATCTCCATAGTGAAGAGTTATATTTTAGATGGACCATAAAGACAAAATACACCATGTGAACTCTTTTATTGATAGGAAAATATGAGGTATCACTCATCCTATTTGATAATGATTTTCATGGATGATAGCTGAGTATCTTGTTGAGGAATTACATTAAAAAAAACAGAAAAGACACTTCAACAAAGATATTCAAAATCTTTAAAAACCAAATTACATGTGAATGCTAGAAAATGTATTTGCATTATTATTATTGGAAAAAATTGACTGTAACTTGATGCAGTCCTCACTTCCATACATATAGGAAAGGGAAGTAGTTATTACAGCTTGATAGCACCCCCTTACCACTGAACGTGTGAAGCTGTCAATATCTTTACGTTAGAGCCATTGTGTACCTCTACTGTTAATTATACAGCCCTGCAGCATGAAATTTATTTCCACACCCATACTGATCAACACTATTACAAGTGATAAAGCATGATGATGCCAATCAAACAGTCAGGTTTACATGTACTTTATTCCCTGATATTCAAACATTTGCAAATACAATACAAAGTTTTATTTTTTACCTCGGATCTGCATTCCATTCAAGTGTTTTGAGCTTGAATTATACATAAACACATTAATTTTATAAAACCATTCAGGGTTATGTTGACCCCAAATTATCTTTTCCTATCACTCTAATTTGGTATTACAATGACAAATGTAGCAGTTCTATTCAGTGTATCAATTTTCACATCCAAGCAGTCCTTGTACACCTATATTAGGTTATTGGTACTTAGTCTTGACATGCTATCATTTAAATTTTAGATACTCTTGGAATGATGTCTTAACAGCACATAAAATTTTTTTGATAGAAAATTTACCTTGATTCTACTGATTTGTTAATCACAGTTGGGCACACATTCAACAGCTTGTTATCTTCTCCTTATATTACAAATACTATTTCTTCTGAAACTATGATTAATTAAAATCATTCAAACTGTCAATCTCTGCACAAGTAACTTACCAAAACTCATAAACTTACAAAATTTTTAGTTCCAGAACATCCCAGTAAGTTACACATACCATTTCTGATGTCAAAATGGATAAAACTGTCCGCCTACCAACAGGAGCAATTTTTTTATTCAGTATGTAGGATCAAAGAAAGTGATTGACTCCACTTAAATAACACTCTCAGGTACTGCACTCATGTGAAGTCTATAACGCTTCTATTCAGGATTTAGAGGCCAGGATATTTTTAAGGCCTTGATAGTTTTAATTACATTCAATGTAAAAAAAACTCTTGACTTGGCCGGAAGAACAATGCAGTTTCTCTAGAAGTTGTTTTTGAAGCAAGGTACCACAACACTATTAGGAGATCCGCTGAAAATTTCATTTGATGCGTAGGACAAAGCTTGTTGGAATGGTCATCTGTTGGAGAAATTTTCAGGATAATTTTTGAGCTTGTAAAATACCCGCTTACTGATTCTGATGGCCTTAAAACATTCTGAGTCATCCATCTCAAGTAATTTATAAGAGAATAAATGGTCAAAGAAAAAGAAAATTCCATGATTACTCATTTCATAAATCCACTAGCCTAAAAAATTCACATTTAGAATACTTCATTTATATACATTGATGAATAAAAAGATTTTGATAGAATTTAGAGCTGCCAACTAGATTATTTAATAGTTTTTATGAAGCCCTGTAGAGTAACTCTACTCAATTGGGTCAATACGTATTTTAGGTGATCCACCGAAATCAAGAATTTTATTCCAAAGAATCACTAAAGGAACCCATTTAAGAACGTTTTACATGAATGACATTCTGCTCGCTGATGCGTTATTTTCGAATTATTCACCTTTGAAGTTGGCTTTCGCGCGCCAAAGGACAGAATGTTCCAACAACGCAGCGAGCGCTCCAAGCGGAATTTCATTAATAACGGAAGCTAACCCCCTATTACAAACGTAAACAGGTTTGGTCGTGAGGGGGAACCACAGGTCTTCTAGTGAAAATTAAAAAATAAAGGTTCTAACCCACCCATTAGGGTGACGTCCGAAATTGTGTTTACATCAGCTCCAAGATGGCGGCCACCCGGTACGGTTGCCGCCGGGATTGATCCGCCTCCCCATCATACGGGATTGATATAGGCCGAGAACCAAAATAAAAACCAAAATTTTAGATTCAAAAAGACATTCAAAAATCCAATCAAAAACGCATATACCTCAAACGGCACAGAATGCTTGCTAACATACACGCAATTAATTAAGAATTGGTTATATTAATTAAAACAACGAATAACCTACCTAATAACAACGATCACTGAAGTTTAAACTGATTACAAATGCTAAAATGCTAAATGCGAAGCAACACGAAAAGTAAAAAGGGCAGCGTAAGCAGATGCAAATAAAAGAAATTGCCTTTTTCCATAGGATTAAACATAAGAATGAATAACCATTCAAACAAATGACGTAACATTTACTACGCATTACGTAAGCTCGCAAAGAAATGAATTGGCTCTATCAACTTCAAACAATTAATTCACAAACAAAACTCAATTTGTAAATGACTAACATAAATTTGTTTTCACAATATTATTTATTTCAAACGCTTCTAAGAATGCTTCGGATGAATTCGCATTGAGAAATGAAAACAAGTGAAACATGAAATACTACTGCGCATATTAAAATATCGAATTCTAAAGAGTTACAAGCACTAGAAAATGTTTGGTCACAAGTAAAAATTATTACAAAGACATGTACACAGAAAAGAATCTCAACCTTCTAAAAATTCAGTTGATTCAGAGTACGCTAATAAGAGTACGCGCTCTTGCAGAGTACGCTGTGCTTGCGAAATGAAAACAAGTGACGAATTACCCTAGAAACTCATGGTTACAAAAGTTAAAGCTACGAGATTATATTGGTTATACTATTATAAAAAATATCGAGTATACGATTATATGAAATTCGGGTTAGTTATACACCCAACAAAACAAAAAGGAATAATCACTAAACACTTTCAAATCGTAATTCAATGGCAATGAAAATGGAAACAGAGTCCATTAATTCCTGATCGATTCTGAATTTATAATTACCAAATTTCAAGTTTCTAGATATACTTAAACCACGGTTGGACACTACGGTTCTGGTAAAGCGTAACACCGCAAAAAGTAAACACTCTTTTTCAAGTTAACACTAAATTAAATCTTCGAAGTAAGTTACTCTATTGGCATTATTAATTTAGCGTCGTTATCCTTCCCTTGCACGAAGGTGATTTACCCCAAATTATTTTGAAATCACTGCGCGCGGAGGTTAACTGCAGTCAAGCTGTTGACTGTGCGCGGAGGTTAACTGTCGTCAAGGCCGTCGCTGTTGTTTACAGGCGCTCGGTGCCAGGCCGTCTGGGCCGGACACCGCACAGCATAGTGCGTGACACAACACGTGTTTAATACGTGATTCGCCCATACTCGCTGTGCTTCTTTGTTATATTAACAGCACAGCAGCATGAAGCTGAAATGGAAACGAAAACAAAGAACTAATTAGCATAGCCATGTATGAAAAAACAGTGTCCTATAGAAATAAATGATCTAACTAAATTAGAATACAATCGAAAATATAATCAATGGATAAACGTTACTTGTCCTCCAAACTTGAAAGTTAAATGTAATACCAACTGTTTCCGAATCAGTTAACTGCAAGTGAAAAAATTGAAACAAATTGCCAATTAATGAATTGACAACAGTAACTAGTGACAAACACATCCGCATACAGAGTTGCATACAGCAAATGTCCAGTTATTTCAAATGCTGATTCGAATCGAAGTGATTTTTGATTAACGCTCCCACGATGTAATTCGTCTCATCAACGTAAGGTCTTGTCAGCGATGGCATCGCAATGCGGAAATGGCAACCCATTTTTAAATTGTCAATTTAGCCTCAAGATTCGAGTCAGCGTGGCGTCGATTGGCATCAACAAAAAAAGCTAATTAAAATGCAACTGCACTGATCGTGAGAACACTCGTTGAAGGACGTGATCTCTGATATTTGTTAACCTTGAAATTTAAAGTACAAAACTTAAGCTTAACATGGGTTAACCGGTTCAGAAGGTTATTTTATATTTTCATAGCAATGAAAACACTAATCACACATACTACTAGACCACATACTTTTTACGGTACGCATACACGAATAGTTGTTTAAGTAAAAATCAATGTTGACGGTAAATGTTTTAAATTTTATTCGTTCAATCAGTTGTAAATTGTCCCGTGGAATTGCATTTTTCTACGACTACTATATTTAAAATTACATCGCATGAAACTTTACTGATCATAAAAATCGAGTAGGTTTGCAAAATGACGGTTATGACGCACTTGATCGTTTAAACATGGTCAAAAAAACATTAAGTCTCTCTTATTTAACAGATACTAAGAAATAAATTAAATTTTGCTCTTACTTATTGTGCACTAGTCAATTATTCGTCAATTGTCCAAAACACATCTTATTCATGACTATTCACCAGTCATATTCATTGTCATGCTGTCGTATAACAGATGTCGACTGTTGCCAGCCAGAGCCACAGGAAATACGGCGTCTCACTGTCTGGCGTGTCTAGCGCCTTGGTAGAGTTCATTTCCTGGTGCAGCCTGAGCTGCGTGCTGCTCTGCACACTCTAGCTTTCTATTACTCTTAACTAATTACCGGACCACCACGTGTGGTTAATTAATGGGCGTCTATCGCCTCTCATTATTCCTCACTTAGTACTTCTTCTGTTCGCCAGCACAATGACAACCGCAATCTACAATGTTAACCTCTGACCGTCATGGTATCAATAGTATTACTTTCACCACATGAAGTTATGAACTAAAGTCAGAGTCCCATCGAAAATCTACGGTACAGCTTCTCTTAAAGCTTATTCACTTGTCTGCGCGCATTAATTTAATACTATTTCTCAACAGTATTACTCATCCTCGCTGGTAAATTTACCTGGTAATTTTAAACCATTTACCAGATATATCCACAGCCTTGTCGGTCTCATTTACCTCTCTGGGTTTACCATTTACATACACTAGAAGAGTCTTTCTCTTCTTTATTTTTATTCTCGCTCTCGAGCGCCTCGCTCAAGGTTCCTGCTTCTCTCTTTGCTCTCTATTTTTCTCACGTATTTCTTCATCATACTCAGAACAATGACATCAGATATCATCAGAGCTCAATTTGAGCTCTGGATACATAAGGGAATTATACGCGTGGACGGAGAGCCCGCTTTCGCTGTGCCATGCATTGCTTTCGTTGCGCCTCGATCACCTTTTAGGGTGATTGATAGCGCAGTCGGTAGCGTGTTGGCGCGGTAACTTATAAGTCACGAGTTCGATTCCCATGAACTCCCTGTACATTTATATATATATATATATATATATATATATATATATATACCTACATACGTACACACATATTAATGTATATACTTATTGAAAATGAATATAAGAAAATAAATACATACATAAAATAAAACGATAAAAAACATCCCACCATCTACTACATCGAAAATGACAGTTAAGCTCACTGTACTCCTAAGAAATTATTCGGAAAAAATACCTAAAAGGAAAAGAAGACCTCGAAAAACGTATAAATGAACTGGTGTTTAATTTCTTCATGGAAATTTTTAAGAAAACTCAGGTTACAGTCAAGAAACAACACAACTCTTCAGCATCATACGGACATGTGTACATATGATAAAATAGAAGAATATTGTGGCCGGATATCACATCTGAGTGGCGAATATTTACCAAATTTTGCATATATAGGTAGATTAAACAATGTTCCAGGGTGATAATTATAATTACGAAATTTAGAGTTTTTTCGATTTTAAAGTCCAGTGCTAGTGTGCGCTGAACGCACGAAAAAATATAAAAAAATAAATGAAATGCTTAAATTACCCCCTCCCCCCAGCCCAGCCGAAATCGATTGAAAACACCTCCGAGATTGTTTTGAAATAGCGAGACAACGTGAGCCAAAATTTAATTAATTAACAACTTTGCACAACCCTCACATCTATAAACCTGTATATTGGTGTACACACAAAATGTATTTCAGGGTATGTTTGTCATACGGACGTTAAATATTAATACAGAAAAGAGAAAAATAACAAAATAAAGATGAGGAAATACTCCTAATTATGGAAAAAACGTTCGTTCCGCTGCATTGAACTGACGGCTGTGGTGCTCATTATTGTCGATAGATATGAGTAAGATGAATATTAGTATGGCTTAGCAAACGTAAAATGAAATAGTTTCTAATTTTCTAGCAGAAATTTCAGGTAGATGGGAAATTCACACCGAAATGCTGCACAGAAATGACAGAGATGCAAAATTACGTGACACATTTACTCGAAATTCTTTTACAGTTTGAGAGTTTTTGATATGCTGTGGAAGTTTGTTCCACAAAAAAAAGCTCCAAAACTGAGAGAGCTTTTTATCAACCGTTAGATTAACGGTAACTGACTAAGACATCATTCCTCCGATTTGGTTTATTGTTTGGGATATTAGATGGAAAAAATTTTACCACCTTTGCATTACTTTGAGGGAGCTACAGAGAGGAGAACACTCGTAGAGCTTTCCCAGGTAGCAATGAAGTTCCTCTGAATATTCGCTAAGCATCCACCTGAACATCCCCGAATGTCCATAGTGAATATTCGCCTCACTTCCTAATTTACAATATCCCCGGGATCTTCATGTTGAATATTCATATATTTCTCCCAATGGATACTAGACATCGTATATCTTCACAAAAGTAACTTCAAGAATATACATCACTGAATATTCTGGAATGTAGGGATTTGAATATCCAAATTCGTACCTATACGAATATTACTGAGTGCTCATTGATGAGTATTCGTGTGGATCCACTACAGATATTTAATATCGAGTTAGAACCCATGTATATTCATTCGCGAATATTCTAGGACATTCCATATAGAACGTCGTTAGAATTTCATATATAATTTCCATGAGTATTCACTACCTACACTACACTACTACATACCTTGACTTATTAAATATGATACATTTTTCGCAGACAAGACGTTATTAAGCCTCGAATTCATGTCCATATGTAAACCATATTTCTCAGATCGAGCTCTCTGGTTAGCGCAGTTGAAACCCATCGCTTTACGTCATGAATGCTACTTTGATGAATGTTATCCCTCCTTCCAGCTCAACTCCCAGGGTAAATGTCATTGAAAAGAATGTTTACCTAGAAAGCGTTGCTAAAAGTGTCATGTATTTTCATCCTCCACTGACCGCATTATCGGTGAGAGCATGTATGCATGAAAACTCTTTGTTTGCTGAGTAGTAGCGTTACTTCCAGTCCCACTCCCTGGTTAATTGTCACTGAGGAGACCTTTCACCGTGAGAGCTGAGCTAAAAGTGAGGCAATACCTTTACGAACGAGAACATTATTGAATTCGTTAACATTAAAGACGCGAACACGAAAATATCAACTTACTTGAATATAAGCAAGGCTGAAATTCGGCAAATGCAATTAACGGCCTCCGGTATTGTAGTCTGATGGACTTCCCCACTGCATGCTTAAAAATTGTTGAAGGTCTTGACTTTACACGTACGAGTGTATAGTGACTTTGAAGTTCCTCGGTGTAGATTGCGAGTCACTATCTGAAACATTCAATCACAAATTATTGTCATGATTCATCATTTACAATTTATAATATAAAATTCACTTAGCAAACATGCAAACGTGTCAAACATACGTAGTACTACTTGTGCTGTGATTACACGGCGCTGCTGTTCTCAAATGGTTTGCTGGAAAGAGAAGTTTATTTCAGAAGGCTTTCCAATGCACGATCAAGGCTCTCACTAACAACATCAACTGATGCTGATATTCCATGAGGGCCTTGTGTCGTACCTTCTGCGGCAATCGCTGAGAGTTTTTTAACGAGGTACTGTCACAAAGTGCATTCATTAGATAATTAATTTTAAAAAATTCAAGAATACAGTACTAAATTCGTATGTATATTATGAAAATTAAAATAATTTCAACTTCTAAACAAAAATGAGTGCACCTCGTCCTATCATCCTCGGCAAGCAATTATTCCTCCTGGGAATAGATTATGAGTTAGTTTAAGCCTCCCTAACCACTTATAGTAGATGTGATCTCAAGAGAGGAAAGTGGAAGGCAGCATTTAGTATGGAATTAAGCTAACAGGGAATCTATGCACGAGGTTTGTCCCCACACCTTGAGCATAGAAACAGGAAGATCGAAAGAAGTTAATGAAACAAGATAAACGTTGAAGAATAAAGTAATAGGTGCTAAATAAATGACAGCCCTGAACAAAAAAAAGACGGTTCGTAAAGAAATACAAACCTATTTTATCTCAACTAAAGGAAGACCTACCTAACCTTCAGCTTAGGCCCAGACATCTTCCCCCCTGGGATGGGTAATTCCCATAGATACGATAGTAGTATCCCCCTGAGGGACAGGCAGTCATAATTTAACATTTCTAATCAGCCAGTCATAAAGTTTTCATCTTCAAATATTTTATTACTCTCCACATTACTTTTCATTACTTAGTACTTAATCGGAATTGTATTAAATTTCATACTCCAATGGTTCCGAAGTTCAAGCATAAATGTTTTGCTACGGGTTTTTGTCGTGCTAGGTGAAACAACTTCAGTGAAGGCAGGTGCAGAAGTAGTATCAGTGGAAGCAGGAATTGAGGTACCACATGCAGAGGGGGCATGTTTAGCGGGCAAGGCGATGGCAGATGGCACGGAGGTTGAAGCTACAACTTCCAACATCGCTGTGTTGACACTACTTTGTTCCTTTCATGATTACCGCTGCCAGAAATACTTCGAGCTTTTCGTTCATTCTCCGATGACAATCGATCTTAGGTATGAGCTAAATTACTACCAATTAAAGCTGAAATGGTTTTCGACTGCTCATCACGTCCGATGATGTCCTTCTTCACGACTTCTGAAAAGCGAATATCTTGATGAAGAAATTAATCATTACATTTTCGGAAACGACGATGCTGGTAGATAAATTTCAACTCAACTCATTTGATATACCATACCATCTCTACAAAAAAAAAAGAATTAGATGTTCTAAGACGTCATTCCAACACAGAGACAACACTATAAGCACTGTCTCCAGCTCATCGATACAGCCCACCCATGTCTGCTCGGGGACTGACGCACTATCCGTTGTCTCTAATTGGGTTAAATGTGGAAGCAATACAAATAGCTTCGTCCCATTAAGATAAATTCCTAAATACTGAATTTTACCCTACTTAGCCCCCAGAAATATGTCTATCCGGGCGTGACGGACAGGTACACACACAACTTCACACTGAAAACAAATTTGTCATATTGACTAAGCCGGTTTAGGCTTATTCATATATTGTTAAATTGACTGTTTCTTGAGTTCAATCAATCAAAACAGTCAAGTATACTAATATTTGTTCAACAAAAGCCACTCGTTTTTAAAGTCAGTGTTGCTAATTTCCAAGTGGCATCTACTTCAATGGCAATGCAATATCATTGAAGGCCAAGAAATAAAAGTAGGCCAAGCACGGTTTACCTAACCTAATGACCGCAGTTGCAAGGGTGATCATATCTCTTGGAAATTTTATATGAGCAAAGCATGACTATCCTCAATATGGAGGCAAGGTTGTGCTTTTCTTATTCAGACGTTAGAATAGATTTTAACTGTGAATCTTCATAATATATGAGGAAATTTACAACTGCAGTTGTTAGGTTACGTAAACTGCGCTTGGCCTATTTCTGTTTTTGGCCTTCAATTATTGTGGTAAATAAAGAATTTCGCAAATTATATTAATATATTGCATCAATTTGCTGGCCGTTTTGACTACATTCATTCAATCAAGCCTGAAAGCTTACGCTGCAGTAACTAAATAAATAGTTTAAATAAATGATTTAGTTGAATCAAATAAACACATAACTGCATCAAACATACATTGCTACTCAATCACATTGAAAATGCAGCTAAAAACATTGCCGGTCCTGGAGTGACGAAATTGTTTAGTCAAATTTCCTAAATTTATTAATTAAATATGACAAAATTGTTCTGTCTGCGTAAGCACGATGAAAACAATGCATATTTTTTGCATTCCAAGCGGGCTGTAACTATTTGTTCTATGAATACTGATGTCAGAAGAATTTACCGAATTATAAAATGGTAGATAATAAAGTTGTTTCGGCTATTTTCAATTCCCACGAAATGTGAGAATGTATTGTTTTCACCGTGCGTGTCTTGTTGTTTGCCTATCTGTCCATGAGGCCCAAACACGCTTTTTATTAAGGGCTCAGTAGTGCCAAATGTGGTAACAATGAGACAAAGCTATTGTTACCACTTTTGTTACCGTCACACGTGACGAACAGAGCGTCACGTTCACAATTCAGTCACGGGTTAGCTGTATGAATTGAAATGGCATTGCCTCTAGTTCAACTTATTAAGTGCGGTATAAATTATCTAGTTCAACCATCGCACATTTATACCGCACTATAACACTAGAATTCTTCGGTCTGCACGTATGCGCGGAATGTATTTGATGTTGACTATGCCATAACTGTTGAATCATTGCAAATCATTTTAAATTGGGTAAAGTATAGTTAGATGCCAAACATATGACTATAATATGAACTACAATTCAGTGCAAATAATGTAGAGGTCTAAATATATACAGTACCGCTGATGAAATGTTAAGTACCTGCGATGCAAAGTGAGACCAAAATATCAGTAATGCTATTCATGATTTTGAGTACGATATATATTTCTAGAAAATTCTAAAAAAATTCGTTCGCTATCAGCGTAAATGAATTTGCTCAATTGACCCATCGTTGCTGAAATAGAAAATATTATTTTATTTAGCTGTATTCAAAATGCATCAAATGTATTAGTTTGAAGGTTGTGAAATGAAAGCGCTACCCCTTGAACTATTTCATGCAAATTCCAGAGAACTACGAATATTCTCAGATAACATTTAATTGCCGCGTTCTTTCTCAAATAAAATTGTTATAATAATTCATTAAAATACCCTACTGAGTTCTTAGTTACTTCTACATTGTCGGTTCACCTACCAGGGATGCACATGCAGATTTGTGTAGTACAGAACGGCCGTTTTTCTTTCCACTACGGCCCTGCAAGCTGAGCTGTAAAGCCACGTCTCTGGTGAGTACTCGGTTCATTATATTATTCACCAAGCTGCTCATGTGGGTTCCTCCGAAGTTCGAAAGGATGTTCACGAATATTTCCCTCCCGGAATCCACCAGTAAAACTTCTTCAGTACGATCAAAATCAGTTATTGATTAAATCGGAAGTTTAGGAAGCCTTTGGCTTACATATGATGATTCTTGTTCTTTTGGCATCTGACATTTCTTGAAAGCACGCAGCTCATCTCTCATATTTGTCACTTCCTTATGGAGTGCTGTCATTCCCGCAATTGGTAACTATTTTCGTTGATGTCTTCTGTCCGTGCTCAATAATGACTGATTTAATATTTTTAAGCTCAGTTGTTCTTTCTGATGCAAGGAGACTGGTGTTATCATCTTTCGCGTTTATGCTTGAAATTTTAGCGGTCCGTCTCTTCGTAGCGTGAGCTGAATTAAGAAGATGAAGGATGCACCAGTAAAAAGTCATGGCATTCATTTAATTATGTACAATTCGTTGCTATGATTGCAGGTATATAAATTCCAACAAAAGTTTTACTGTTAATGTCAGCTTGTAACTGTGGATGAGAATAATTGTGCACACTGATCATATGTGAAAAGGCCTGAAGTGCATAGCTTCTTACAGCAAGATGGTATGCAGCATTGTAGAAGAAATGCTTTATAAATATTTTACCATGAGTTTTATGAACTTTGTAGTCAACATATTTTATAGTTGAACCATTTCATCGCTAAAATTTATAAAGCATAAGAAATCAACTAATATGTTTAATTTTCACTGAATTGAAACATGCTGTTAACGTAGATGTTTCATTTTATGCAAATAATACATGTTCCATTGAATAGCCTGCTTCGCCTCTCACAGGATCATTTAAAAAATTGAGTATACATCAAAAAGTAACTGTAAAACAAATTTCCTGAAGCAGTATTAGAATAGTAACAAAACACAGCAGGAGGAAAAAAATGAATGAAACAGTTATACAGTATAGTTGTTTATCAGTTCATCCGAAAGAAAATCTGATTGATTATCTGATCACGAAATTTCCTCATGATGAAAAGTAATGTTTCAAGATCAACTACTGCAATTCATGGCAAAGACTGTTTTTTATATTTTCCAAGCTGTTCAGTGATTTGTAACCAATCCTTATTCAAAACCTTCTTACGTCGTGTAGAAGTATTTAGAGGATTATAACATGGTGGCCTTCATGGCATCCGTAATTGTCTGGTTCCTATTATATATGCAACAATTTGATTGTTGAAGCAAGGCATTTGTGTCAAATGACATAATTTCTAAAAAAAGACATAATTGCATTCCTAACATCCCACAAAAACTCATATATTTGTATTATTTGAAAACATAGTGTTCAAGAGAGGAATTCAAAACTAATATATGGATGTACTTACGTGCATCGGAAGCCTTTTTTTTCTCCCCTAGGAGGCTCTGGAAAGGTCTCAAAATAGCAATTCTTTAAAGCAGCTCAGAGGGACAATATTTTTATTACACCAACCACACAATTTGTCTTGAAGCGCAGGATTCTGAGCTTCAAGCTCTTTTGATTCCTCAATGATGGAAATTTCTTCTTGGGTGGTGGAATTACTGTCACCTTCTTCATTGCCAATAGCAGGAGGCAAGCGCTCATCATTTGTGTTCTGAAAAAAATTCATCAAACTTTCACCAGAATTATTCAATAAGATTCTTTGATGTTGCTAACAGCTTTCAATACAGTTGAATCACTGTCATCAATTACTGATTTGTCATCACCACTTTCAGCCATCTCTTGCCCCTTCACTAAAGCTGCACTCTGAACGTCATTATTATAGCCACCACTCACTTGTCCATCAAAACATGGTTCTTCTGCATTGACTTCGGAGATATTTTCTTCAAATTCACTGGATTATTGAATTCACTATCGGAGCAAGGCTCAACATATCTGATACTCTTTTCAAACTTTGCATTCTCTTAATTAATCAAATAATAATTTTTCTAATGAGCCATATTTGGTTATAAAACTGATAGTACTTAGACCACTGAGGAAAAAATAGATGTATATTTCATGAACCTTAATATCTACTATCAACCATATATAATTTAATGATTCCATCATCGAAACATGCTCTTTGAATATCTTAAAATATAAGCATAATTCCGGTACCGGCTTTGTGGTCAGACAAATTACTAAGGATTCATTCTTATGAAGTTTATAGTTGAAATAAATCCTTGAAGTTTCATCTTCAAGTCTAAATCTACAAAATTCATTTTGTTTCCTGTTCACATTTGAACAAAATACCTTAAGAGAGTGGCACTTGTTTTATAAATATAGACAAAAGACAAATAGGCCACACCTAAAGCTGGGTAGTATTGCTAGTGCAAAGCTGTCAACACAATTCTTAAATCATTTTCAATTTTTTTTTTGTAGTAGAACAAAACAAAATGAGTAGAGTATTTAAAATAGGTTGCCAACATTCCTTCCATATATGAGTACTCAATACAATGTATACTTCAAATAGTTCACATATATTTTTTGCTTAAGTAACTAACACAAAATTGGCATACATATTTCATCCTAAATCATATAAATGCACGTTTCATGCAACAGCCCCAGCTAGGGAGGTCCCATACAGGTTAAGTGCTTTACCCCGGTGTAGACAAGCTATAAATTACTACAGCTTAATTAAAATTATACACTCAATATATCACTTTCACGTTAATTTACCCTAGTTCAATAAAGTTCGTCCCGAATTGATAGCACACAGGAACGCGCCGTAAGGACACACACGCCTCACGATGGCATCTAATTAACTGAGGCGGGTAGTAACGTCAAACCGTCGTATGATCGATTCAAAACTACGACCAAACCAGTACAGAAAAAACGTACTCTTTACTCAAATACTCGCCAATCTCAGTCAACAAGACATCATGAATAAGCAATATTTGCAAATAACAAAACTAATATTGCATTCAAATTTTCTACTCTCTCTCTTTATATCTAATATACAAATGAACCTTTGAGAAGTGCAGCGTGACACTGGCAACGACATAAGTTCTAACCATCGTTTTTTCTGGTTTCGAACGCGTTGCGTAACGCACATTCAGGGATTTCTTATTTCGTTTCATTTACCTCTCGATCATTGATATGAAATGTTTTGTAAATGCACAAAATAAGGTTGATCTCTTTTTGAACTTCTTCAGTGAAACTTCTTGGATAAACTTCTTAATTAATTTATTGGATAAACTGTGAAAATCCTTAAAACGTACCAAAATTCGGCGCTTTAGAGTATTTGCATCAATTTTGTGCAAACGTAGCACATTCGACAGCAATGGATAGTTGAATACTCATCTAATGATAATTTGATTTTGCTTCATACATTTATTCTTTTATTTCACGCGCTGTGAATCGATTAAATGAGGATGTTTAGAACTTTCTGGAATATCCATAGAACATTCATTAATGAATATTCAAGGCATATTCATTATTGAATATTCATAAATATCGGTAATATCCAAAATTCGGAATCGAATGTCCCCGGATATACTAAAACGGGTGCATTGAAGCTTAATGTCCTCGAATATTCCAGTATATTCGATTTCGGAAACTAGATATTCCGGCACTTGAGAGGATAAAGTGAATATTCAGTAACATCCCCCGGAGCTTCATTTGCTACAGGGGTTTTGGATCATGAATCTGTTCGGTATTGGGATCCAATCGAGGTTTCTTAAAAGAGGGTTAACATGATCGTATTTATTGAAATTTCCGTCGCATACCACTTTGGCGGCGAAGTTTACACATTTTTGCTACTTTTCCTGACGATATTGAGGTAAATCTCCCCACACTAGACTGCAGTAGTCCATACGCGATAAAACTAAAGGTTGAATCGCTAATAATCTAGATTTTTCGTCAAGTGTGTACTAAATGCGATGAAAGAACATTAAAGTTCCGTTAATTTTGTTGTACATTGTTTCTACGTGTGAATTGAAAGCCATATTTTTGTCAAACCAAACACCAAGGTTTTTTACCTTATCTACTGGTTCAATTGTATCGTCTCCAAATGTTAGCGTGAATGGTGGTAAATTTTAGTCGCATTCTGTGATCCAAAAATAATGCATTGCGTTTTACTTGCGTTAAGTTTGAGGCCATTATGGTCATACAAAAATTTCAGATTTCTCAGAAGGTTCTCAGCGTTGGCTTGTGTTTCTTTTAAATCCGCTGTTGTGCTTGTTATGGCAATTTGTACGTCATCAGCATACATTGAGATTTTTGTGTTTGCCAGCATGGTGGGGAAATCGTTGATGAAAACTGAAAATAGGAGCGGGCCGATGATTGAACCTTGAGGAACGCCAAAATTATTTGCTATGAATGATGACATTTTCAAGTAGACGAAAATCATTAGGTTGGTGTCATTAGAAGATTATTCAAATTAAAGGAAAAGTAAAAATGTACACCTACAAATTTGTAATTGTTTTTTTTTCCATTTTCAGTGTTTTTTGAATGTAATTGGGTAGTATTAAACGTTTTCTTATATATTAGCTTTTTACTCCTACAAATTATTCTGTAAATATTCTGCAAATTGTTCTGCCAAGTATTGTGCCAGTATTGCAGGAGCAATACTGACGATCAGGGCTCCCATTGAAAATTTTCAGATAAACCTAGATTGAACATGAAAAAAACAG
The DNA here is from genome assembly GCA_030386875.1 of Morinoia aosen. NCBI lineage: Eukaryota > Metazoa > Arthropoda > Malacostraca > Amphipoda > Talitridae > Morinoia > Morinoia aosen. The sequence continues at coordinate 3,967,393 of CM059568.1, read as the reverse complement.
ATTCGTAAAAATAAACGTAGAAGTGTAGTTTTAATAAGAAAAATGTAAAAGTTAACATACGTGAGTGGCAACAATGATGTGATTTTATTCCTGCACTTCCTCCTAATTCTCTTCTGCAGTGCAAATTTCAACAATAAGACGACTTTTCTCTTGTGCAAGGCGCTTTTCATTACGCTGGTGACATACTTTGTTGGTGACATCTCTCACCAATTTGACATTGATGACATCTCTCACCGGGGCCACACTAGCCTAACGTTCGTTCGTCAAATGAACTCCGTATGTCAAATGAACTCTAAAAGGCCCGTTCGCTCATCATTTGATGAATGGATGCTCATTATTTCGTGAGAGATCGTCGGAGGTTTTCAGTCACCAAATGAACTACAAAGAACAAAGATGGCGGACAGTGTTCACAAGTTTCGTTGCTGTTAGGTTGACTTAAAATGATGATTGTGGCCAATTTTGGCTTGAGATATAAATAAGATATGGTTTTCAGCTGTTTTCGTGGTGGTATCAAAATGTAAAGCAATTGAATTCAGTGCTAGGTCTTGCAGTTTAGTGAAAAAGCAAGTAGCCTGTTACCAATGAAATTTAACATTTATTTCCAACCATGTCGACATGTTTTACATGGATGATTATGTGGTATATGAAAAATTTTTTTTTTTAATTTTTAGCATTGCTCATTAATGCTATTCACAGAAAAATGTGTCAAAGAACTTGTTTTGCAGGCGTTTTTATTGCAGTTCATTTTAGTTTATTAAAATTTTTTTATTGTTTTTTAAATTATGAAAGTTTCAATATAATTGAATAGAATTATATTTCATGTTAAAGTGTTAAATTTAAATGTGTTCTATGAAAAAAGATCCATCTAATTTTGATGACTTTTGATTTACAGATCCTAGACAACCAGAAGTTGCATATAGCTAAACACTTGCATTAATTATGTAGACCTTTAGAAAAAAATCGTGACTAATAAACATTGTGAGTGTACTCAGATTTTTTAGGACCATCAATTAGCATTATACTTCTAGGTAAGTGTAATGGTGTGCAAGAATGCCTCAAGAGTTCATTCCTTTTTTTTGCAGGTATTAAAAGTGAGTTAACTATGTAAATATTATATATGAGCAGTTATTTCATTCAACAATGAAGTAGGTCATTTTGAGAATGCAGGGTTTGAATTTTCAGATGGTTAATTTTATCTAGGCTAATTTGGTTGAAATTAGCAATATTAAAAAGAGAAAAATTATTGATTTTGAATTAAATACTCTATTCTCAAATTTGAAGAGTAAACATTGGCTCAGATCAAAGAATGATAAATAATGAGAAGAGCAATGTAACAGAAAATGCGGATGCTATCTAAAAAAATATCTCTAAGTATTTTTTATTCATGTTCCACTTTTTCTTTAATTAGAAGTTACAATTAACAATGACTTGATCACGTTTAAAAAAAATCCACGTTTTTTGTGATACCATTAGTCAAATATTTCACTTCAGGATTACTGCATAATCTTATGTTTAAGCAAATGGTGTTAGATCAATATTTTTAACTTTTAAGTTGTGTACAATGAGCATGTCAATGTTGAGCACAACAAAAATGATAAGTAGGACCATCATTACCAACCAGTGTTGATAGACAAACATTATTGACATAAGGTTATGAGTTTAGATAATGTTTGTAATGGTATTGTGGTTCTGTGGAGTACAGCAAGTAGTATAAATGTCAGTGGTATGAACTATTTAAACTGCCAGTTATTTGTATCACATTAGATTCTGAAATGTTGCTGTTAATTTTGAATTTGTTGTTTTATCTATTGAATTGTAAATACTCTATTTGCATGTTGCTGATCATCTATGATGGAATTGGTTTGCTCTATGTTGTTGTACTCCTAAATTTGTACCTTTTTGCAAAAGCGAAAATTAGTACAGATGTCTTATTGCCATTCTGCATGACAGTGGAATTTGGACATTCGGTTTTTTACTTTTGTTTCAAAGTATTTGGTGGAAAATTTAGGATTCTGAAAATTGGTGAGATTCTCTGCAAATTATTCTGAATTCAGGCGAGAAGCTTGTGGGAAAGTGTGCACTTGTTACTGACAGTTTTAAAAGTGAAGTAAACATAGACTGATGGTATTTATTTCTTAACAAAGTGAAAACTTTGCTAGGAGGGCAATTTTTAATTTACATCATACAGTTGAGGTTTTATGAAAACTATCATTATGACATAGGTGAATCTTTGTAGTCATGTTTGACCCTCATGTAACATAAAGTAAGGTTTTTATTGTTCTTCATTTGAGTTCTCAATGAAACTCATGGAAAACTTCTCCTTCATTAGCTAATAATTTTCAGTGTTGGATGAAAGTCAGTCCTAAATTACGTGACTGTGTACTATAAACATTATTATAGCATTACCTAATGATATTTATTATAACATATAATTTTCAAACTATTCACTACTCATATCTTTACTTATTGTGATGTTCCCTAACAAAACGTATTTATTTGCAATGAAGCTCATGTGCTGGAGCTTACAAACATGTACTATGTACTTGAATGATCATGTCTGTCACTAACACTATTGCAAGAATTATTATTACCAGTAACTATGTTCAGGACTATTATATCAATGGCTTACGAATAATTCTAAATGATATTATTTTTTCAGATCTTCTAAAGAAGAGGACATCCCTCCCACGCTTCTATTTGTTGCAGCTCCTCGCTTCAGAAAGGATGAAACCATCAAAGTCTGGAGCTGTGGAGAGCAAGCCTTGGATGCACACTAACCTTATGGTGTTTTTTTCGGATTGTGTGAACCCAGACTGTAGCATTTAAACAATTTAAACAATTTAAACAATTTATTTATCACAGGTGATACAGAGGTAGAATGTTTCTCAAGTCTAGTACAATGGTCAAACTAGAGTTTAGCTACCTGTGGGCCCGAACAAGTTCAGAGACTTCAAGGGCATCCTACCATCACGTTATTCTAAGGTGTACAATAATGTTTAACCTAGTTCACTTAACCTAGTTTCGCATTAGATTGACCATTGAGATAATTAACTCGATATTTTATGCTGTAATTTACAATATAGGTCAAATCGGTTATATTTTTTCAGTATGTTCGATAAACGATTTAAGAGCAGACTGAAGATCGGTTATGTTTCCCATGGCAAGTTACATCATTAGGACCAGACATGTAGGAGGCAAGATTTGACATGGTGATCTTACACGACTAGTATTCTGATAGGAAGTGAGACTCAAGATGTCTTTTGAATATTTTGTACGAATTACTTTCACGGATCTCCGCAGGTATTGAGTTCCAAGTTTTAGTTCCAAAAATAGAGGATACTGTGTTGCAACCGGGCCTTTGAATAATGAGGAAGCATGAATTTACTTTTATTTCGGGTTGAATGGTCGTGATGACCGGTATGCGCAGTTAATAATTGTTTTAGGATATTGTCGCCATCATTTCCTAATGTTTTGCAAATGAAATTACAAATGGAGATATGCGGGCCAGTGAAACAGGTTTTCTTGGGGGTACACTTTATTAGTCCGTAGCATTCGGTGGTACAGGTACGGGGACGAGTTAATGATTGAGCCCAGATAGAACAGGGACAGCCCCTTATATAGACTCTGAGAAACGCGAGGTAGGGAGAAAACGCAAGTAAGAGTAAGCTCGCCTGCACATTACCTCCCCCCTTTCACCGGATAGGTAATCCATAATAAATCCAAAAAAATAATATTCGAGCGAGAAAAAAAATTTTTAACTTCAAACTTCAACTTTAACTTCCGTCTCCGCCTTACATGTTTTCAAAACTCATAGAGAATTAATTTTACCCGAAAATACACTAAAACAAATACAGTTTGTTTTATCCCTCCGTTCAAAATTAAAACGAAAACATTTGGCCAAATTTAGTACTATCACTCAACGCAAGCATTTTAAGTCGCCTCGCCTCTCATGCGTTTCAAACTTTAAGATTGGCAAATGAATTGGAATCAAATTATTTAATATATACCACCCAAGAATTATTTATTACTCTCGGCAACACGAGCAAAATGAACGAGGGCCGCTGAAGCGAACGAAAATAAAATAAAATGCCCTGTTCAAAAGTAAGTGTAAACAACTCGGTACAACTAAAGGTAAGCAACTCTAACGTAAGTAAACACACATTTCAATAGCACGAACTATAACTCATCACGAAATTAATTAGCAATCTTACCGTCCAAACATAATTTGACACCACCGAGCAGTATCAGTTAATGCTAAAATAAAATAAAAAGTATAAAACGCAAATTCATTTTCTAAAACAACTATAGAAATATATACTCAAAATAACACCATAATAATAATAACACGCCAGTTTTCATTAGCACAATAATGACCTACACTAGCAATGACAACTTATTCTGTTACACTGAATTTATAACGTTTAGTACACAAAAATAAATAAATTATTCAATAAAATAGTAAAAATTGCATCGAAAAATTTAGAAACCACATATTTCGAAACGTGGAAAATGATATTACCCCAAATACACGCAGTGAAAGAAAAACACAATTTTAAATTTTTTAACTCTTCCCGTTACACCAACCCACCACCATGGTTACACAAAAAGCGCAAAGAAAAACGATGAATAGCTATTACTTAAAAACAACGAACAAAATGACTAGGAATAAAGCAAGTTGTTAATTAACTAAACACCAGCTGCTACCACCGGTCAGCACTAGCACCAACTTACCATACAACCAGAAAGTCAGCACGACGATAGAGGTAGAGTTAAAAAAACGCCATATGTTTGCCAGTAAACACCAATGTTGAATCAATTAAAAATAATATTCCCAACAATTCGAAAAAGAAAAATTCCGCAAGGGTACACATTAGACGCAAGAAATTTTGAATTACAAACAAAAACACCATCCCATCACTTGCTTAAAATCGAACTCGTGGCACCGCAAACCTTTTAACACAGGCAAATTTTCCGGTCTGCACTTCGTTGCTGGACGTTTGTAAAATTGCGCATAAACACTGATAATAACACTTGCCACTGTGCGCAGCCACCTTAACAAGTGGACTCAACTCCCCGAATTAACGGGCCCTACGGCACACAAATTTACCGGGAACCCATCTGGGGCCGGTAACGCTGAAATTTTAAGATAATTAAGGACAAGCGGAGCGTCATTAGCGTGAGTCGTACCTGGAGATCTTCGAAAACAATTTTCAGGCGAACACTCTTCACTGTAGCCGGCTATCAAGGACCCAAGAATTCCCAGGTAGCGAGGGCAGAATGCTGAGTCCCGCGCAGCACACGAGAAGAAGGTGCGCTCGCGTTCACGGCTGGTTTCAATCTGTCGTGGCAGCGTTCTGGCGTCACGCTCCTTAGCTTGCTCGAATCCGTCGCGCTGGCTTAGGACTCGAACAAGAATATCAGACGAACGTTTTAGTATTCAAATTTACATCTTTCGCCGTAGACGTGAGGAACCCCCGCCATTGCTCCGCTTAGTCGTAAAATTATCAGCGTTATTAATTTTGGGCTGATTGGAAGGAGCACAGCTTTTGCCCTTTATTGCGGAAGCCCCTTTTGTGCCTTATAAAGTCCGCAAAGGACCTCAGCGTTCGAGCAATGACTGGAATCTAGACACCACATAAATGAAAAGAATATGATTATAAGATTATAGGATTATAGTAGCGATTAAATAAACCTACTGCTAAACAAACACAATTTCCTTAGTAGACCAATAACGGTATTTCAATAAACGGAACTTTCACCTCGTGGATAGATATTTAATATTAAATGTAAAAATTTAGTAGCGAAAATCACACTTCCGGCCGCACATTAGTTGAGGAACAGGGGCGTCCATTGCGCCCTGTTCGTTGCGAACTCTCAGCCCGCCTTGCACCAGGCTGTTACACCAATATTACTACATCACCGCCGACCGTGATGTTCATTACCCCTACACCTCCGCTGGATTGGTGGGATTGTTGTATCTTGGCGGCCTCAGCGTGCCCCGCCATAGCTGAAAATCCGCGTTTCGATTACGCTCGGCGAGAACTTCCAAATTTTTCTTAACGTAATATACGAGGGTCCCCAACGCCATGATGGCGACCAGCATCAGCATCACCAGGACGTCCGATACCTGATCGGGCAGCAGATCCACCCTGGAATGCGTCTGCAGCCAATCCTTACTAAAATCATTCATGTGTTCGGAGAACGCTGACACCAGCGTATCCACATCGACTGTAGACTGCGCGTTGCCCATGTCGGGCCTTTCTATCCGGCAAAAGAAACAGAAACAGAACCGATTAGCATGACCAAGAAAATTAATAAAAATTTACACAATTATAGTTACCTAACACAGAAGCATAATTGCCTGAGCAAAAGAACTGTAGCCTTACAAAGTACAGCTAAATAGAACCAAAGATTATCCCCAATGAAATTACACAAGTTATTAGCACGTGTTGCTCGTCGGCCAGATAAGTATTTTAAGTAAAAATTGTGTTCAGACTCCCGGTCGGGAAATTTTCATTCACTGTATAAATTTAATTTATTTGCGCTGACAATAAAACATTCCAACCAAAAGTAAAAAGAACAATTTCAATTACGCCGTAGCGCCAAGATCGACCGTCCCACGAGATAAGCTGTAATGTCAGCGATTCTCGCCATTCAATTTGCTAATTCAGCAACAACGACCAAGCGTTTGCACGCCTAGAGTTGCATGTGCACAGCACAATACGACACAAAAAAAAAACTGCAAAGATTAGTAGAGACATCTATGAACACATCTTCAGTGATACATATACATTCCTTTTAACCTCGAGAATAAAGTACAATACTTAACCTAATTTAACCTAATAGGCGCAGCTGAAAGAGCTGAAATTAAAACATACGGGTTAAAATGAATTATAATGAAAAACAATTTACAGAGATGATACGTTGAAAGCGCAACTAACACAGCAAAAAATTCTTAACCTATAATTCTTAACCTAAAATGAAAAACGCTAGGTTGAGTAATACAGTTTAACCTTGTATAGTAAATCGTATCCTGTCGAGTCGTTGCGACGTCAATAACGTAAGTCGTAAACACAGTAAAAATGGACTTGTCAATTTAACTCATTATTTAATCCTCCTTAAAAGGATTACATGGTTTAAATTGCTTTTGTCTACTTTGGAACCAATCTTAATTTCGGCCCAATTTCGCTTGACCTTCAAAATTACACCCGGCCCTAACCAAGTGAGCTCAAGCTTATCTTTTTTTGCATGATTCCTTAAAAGGACACGGTCACCCACAACGACGTTCTTATCCTTACGCTTGATATTTCTGTACAGGTTCCTTTCGGTAGTGTCATTCAATATCAAATTTCTAATATTTTCGACAGTACGCGCTGCCTCTTTTGCTCGAAAATTAACCAAATCTATCTCTTCATCATAACTGTAAGTTACGGTGTCAAAACTCTCACTTTGGAAATATGGACATGTGTCTCTGTTAAACATCACGAAACTCGGAGTGTCCCCAAAAGTAGAATTCAGTGCCTTGTTCGATGCATTTTAGACAACCTCCAGGCACTGGTCCCACTCAGCATGAGGCAAAGAATTAACGTACAATTTTACCAATTAGTGATTTTCTTCTTGTTTCTCTCTATTATAGCGTTAGAATGAGGACTAAAAGCCAGAACTTCTTTTTTCGCAATTGCGTGGATGTTCGCAAATTGCTTCACTGCTAGTGACTTAAATTCAAGCGCGTTATCCGAGATCAGCGTTTTCGGAAACCCAAAAATGCTGAAGCAGTTTCTTAAACATGAAATTACTGTTTCCGTACGATGGTTTGACGTCGCGTACAATTTGCAAAACCTAGGAAAAAGATCAATGATTATTCCAATCTACTTGTTACCACTATCGGTAACTTTTAGGGGACCAAGATAGTCCGTTGAAACAACCTCAAAAGGTTCTTTCGCTATTGGAGCTGTCAAAATTTTTATGGGCACTGAAGGTCGTGCCTTAAGTAGTTCACACACTTCACAGTTACGTACGAATTTCCTCACAATCGTTTTCTCTAAATGGTTGAAATATTTGAGTTTAAACTTGAACAAAGTGTACAAGTAATCGGTATGGCACATCGAATGAATGGCTAAAACTGCCTTTTCCATTAAAGAATTTTGTACCTCTGTAGTTAATATGGTACTTGGTCGATTGTCAATCCGTCGTCGTCGGTACAAGATGTCATTCAGAAATAAGTAACTCTGTAGGTCAGGAATTTTGGACACACTAGCATGAAGTAGTGCTTCCCTAACCTCCATGCAAAATGGATCTTGCTTTTGTTCGTCAATAAATTCCTTTATAGTCCAAGAAGTCTGATTCTCTGTTGTTACGTAATCAATCAGTCTCGGTAGCGTTTCCTTGTTTGTCGAAGCGTCAGAACTGTCGTTAAGCGACGAGTCATTGACCGTCTGTCTATACAGATCTTTTTTTTTTAGACCGAGTCTCTACGATGCACGCCTCTGATTCAAGAGTAGAGTGCAGAGCTTCACAGCTCTCCAGTTCTTTAATTGTTAACTGATCATCATTTATAGGTAGTCTGCTTAAGTTAAGTAATCAGCTACCACATTCTGTTTCCCAGGTAAATATTTGACAATAGGATCGAATGAATGAACATTTATACACCACCTCGCCATAGTTGTATCTTCTGGGAGTTTCTTTGCAAAAAGAGGCGCTAATGGCTTGTGATCTGTGTATACACGGATAGGACATCCAGTAATTAAATATTTGAAAGATTTTAGGGCTGAAAACAGCGCAAAAAATTCCTTCTTCGTGGTGCTATGTCTTTTCTGGCTAGAATTTGAAGTTTTACTAAAATAAGCAACAGGGCGCATTACTTTATCACTTGAATCTTCGGCTTGCATCAAGACAGCTCCGATTCAAAAATTAGACGCGTCAGTAAATATGTGAAAGTCCTTCGTGTAATCAGGATGTCTTAAAACCGTGTCAGAAGTCAGGGCAGATTTGATATAAACAAAACTTTTTTGACATTCGTCGCTTCAATTATAAACAACGACTTTTCTTAAAAGCCTGTACAGTGGGTTTGCAATCTCTGCAAAATTAGGTAAGAAATTTCGGAAATAATTAGCTAAACATAGAAACTGGTGCAATTTCTTCACATTAACGGGAGCCCTACAGCTCTGAAGTTTTTCTGAACTCTTACACCTAATTCCATCCCAAGCAATAATATGCCCCAGGTATTCAATTTCTTCTATAAAAAAAATACATTTTTCAAGTATTATTGACAAGTTCCCAGACCGAAGCATCTTAAGGACGCTTCCGATGTCAGCCAAGTACTGGTTTTTAGTCTTTGAATATACTAAAATATCGTCAAGAAAGACGAAAGCCATTTTTTCTAGAATAGGCGCAAGAACAGAGGTCATCACCCGCTGAAATACGCTTGGACTCAAGCTCAACCCGAACGGAATACGTCGGAATTGGTATTTCCGACAACCAACACTGAAGGCAGTAAATTTACGACTCTCTGGGTCTAATTCGACCTGATGAAAAGCGGAGCGCAAATCCAAAGTTGTGAACCATGTGTTCCCTCCTAAAGTCGATAGTATTTCATCGATTCTGGGTATAGGGTAAGACTCTTTCACCAAAATTTTATTAAGAGCCCTGAAGTCAATTACGGGGCGAAGCTCCCCGCTCTTTTTAAATAATGACTGGAAAATTAAAGTCGGACATTGACTCCTCAATTATTCCCTGTGAGAGCATATCATTAGTATTTTTCACAACTTCCTTCTGATATTTATGAGGTATTCTGTACGGGCCAAATTCAGAACTGGTGCACCCGGTTTTTACTGAATCCGGTGCGCCATAATATTAGTAACTCCAATAGTTTCCCCGTCTAGCGTAACTTCATCACGAAACTGATTTAATAGATTTACAAAAGGTAACTGCATGTCCTCTTCATAACATGAAACATCAACATTCGTTAAAGGACGGCGTGCGTCCTGCTTTCTTGCACTCGACACACCTTCTACTTGCGCATTTACTCCAAACACCTCACTACTAGCAAGAACTCGATCTCCGCCGCGTTTGTCAGACTGCAACTCAAGTCTTCTCCCTGCAACTCAAGTCTTCATTCCACCACAAACCGAGACAACCTGCATCGAATACGACATAGCGTCAGAGCTTCTCTCAACATTCTTAGCGTCCCTAAGTGCTGTTTCAACGCTGGTCAGATAAACTTCACTCTCGATCTCATCAGCTGCAATTAATTCCAAATTGCATAACATTGTATTCCCGCTGAAATAAATTGCGTCATCCTACGCGTTTAAAATCATGACGGGCACTACGCCGTCTTCCTCGATTCAAACAATTGACTCTGATAAGAGCGCTCCGTTCTCAAAACCTCTTTTCAAAATTAAATAGTCTCCGGGTACTGCCTTTTCAACAAACCCGTATATCAACTTCATTGGCACCTCGGCCGCAGCGCAATGAACTACTAGTGGAGCTCTCTTTTTTCTGGCCTTCCTCTTTGCTCTGGCCTTGCCTCAGCCGCAAGCGCGACTTTATCTACTTCTCTGCAGTTACTATTTTTCGCGCGGTAACTGCCTCTATTGCTCTCCCTGGCAATTATTACATCAGACAGTAAACAGTCGCTCTTTACAATACTTTTTATCACAGCTTCTCTACTTAGTGCTGGTTCCACATTTAATTCTTTAAAAGGCACAGTAACACCCTCCCATACGAGGGATCCGTTTCTAAAATTGATAATGGCATCATTCAGCACATCTCTCCCTAAAATCAAATCATAATTAAATTTAGCATCTTCAACGATCAAAGTACTAGTCTCAAGTACTTTGTTAGTACCAGGGATTGAAATAGTTAAATCGACCTCTCCACTGACATTACTTTTACTGTTAATTTCTCTGACAGTCAGGGAACTCGGCTTTATTTTCTCCTTCAGGCACTTAACTTGCTTGTAACTAATGAGGCATTTTCAGAATCGCTATCTAGAAGTGCGCTCAAATACAAATCATTTCTGCTCAAAATTATCGTAGGTTTTCTAGCTGTAGGTTCTAGCCGTATTTCTTGAAATTGCCCGACACAACACTAGTAGAGAAGCAAGCCTCAACTGCTTTGTTTTGTTGATTATCATCCGCAAGCTCTTCGTCTTGCAATAATTCGTACCTATTACCATACTTGAACAATGGATCAATGAATGATTCAAATTTAATAGTCTCGGACGTATCTGGAACTTCGACCACAGCTTTAGGATTTACGAGAGTGCTGATCTGACTCTCGGGCTCAATCTCGTTCTCACTGCTACCTACCCCTGTACGTCCTAATCGTCCGATAAAAAATCCCGAGCCTCAGGCTCGGAATCTGCAAAATGCAGCTCAAGCCTACCACGCGATTGACCACTACCTCTGTTTGCGTTGCAACCGCGTAGATACGCTTTATAGCTTTTCACCTCATTTTCTGAAGCCATACAATTCCTCACAAAATGTGGACCCCCACAAGCGAAACCGCTGGCCCAGAATTTCCCCTTGCCTTACGCTGGCCTCGTTGGGGTCTACAATCAAAGTCACCAACCATGGAGCATGAATTGCAGAAAGGGAACCCTCGCTTTCTAGCTGCAAAATGCCCTGGGGCCTGATTTGAGCTACTCTCTGTCCGCACAGTATTGCATTCCATGGAACCTATTTCTCTATCTCCTACATAGTCACTAAATTCCCTCGCTCTTCCACGAGGATGTCGTATGTGCTCTTTTGTAGAGATCCGAAAGTTTAAGTATTTGTAACTTTTTGAATGAATCATTTGTGTGAGCATTATATTCTAGGTTCTTTACCGCTCTGATAGCTTTTTCTGCTTAGTAAAAATGTTGTTGTTTTATTTTTATCAGTTCCGTGCCATGCTTCTATTACGCATTGCAGGTATGGAAAAATGAGCGTTCGGTATAGCATTTATAAAGCTGTTTCAGGCAGAAAATTTTTAACTTTATTTAGGATTCGGATGGATTTTGATAATTTAGAACTAATATGAGTGATGTGCTCGTTGAAGGTCAGATGTTTATGTATTATGATGCCCTGAAACTAACATGAGTTGGTTTCTTCGATTTCACCTTCACCAATTTTAATGCGTGGGAGAGATACATTTTTCTTGTATGAGAATGTGATATAATTTGTTTTGTCGATATTAAGGCTTTTTTTATTAGCTTGGAGCCATGATGAAACCTTATTAAGTTCATTATTTATACTCTCCGCAATCATAGCGGGATTTTGGTTCGGAAGGACCGCAGAAAGCGTACTGTCATCGGCAAAAAGTATGAATTTGAAGAATGATGTAGATTTTATCATATCATTGATAAAAATCAGAAACAGGAGAGGCCCAAGAACAAATCCTTGTGGAATTCCATTGCTAATTGTCTGTGGGTCTGATTTCGCGTCGTTAATGACAACGTATTACTTCCGATTTGTTAGGTATGATCTGAACAAATCATGGGCAATCCCTCGAATGCCATAACAATGTAATTTCGAGAGTAGTATTTTATGGTCCACACAATCGAATGCTTTTCGAAAGTCAAGAAATACAGAGAAGACAGGCTTTCCTTCATCTATATTAGAATAGAAGAGTTGTAAATGATTTAATGTAGCCTGCGTTGTTGATTTTTCAAAGCGAAAGCCGTATTGTTTATCGTAAAGAAATGATTTTTGTTCAAAATAAGAGTACACTTTTTTATACACAATTTTTTCGAATACTTTCCTAATAATTGGTAGTACGGAGATAGGTCGCTAATTGTTTACACAGGTTTTTTTACCATTTTTAAAGATAGGGGTTACTCTAGCAACTTTGAGGGAGTTCGGGAAAGTGCCTAGGAAGAGAGACGGGTTAATAAGATTGGACATCAGCGGGGCTACAATATCAGCCATAATTTTAAGTACTTGTGTCGGAATCGTTTGTAACCCACTCGATTTATTTTTCAAGTTTTTTATGCACGTATATACATCGGAAGAGTTGGTAGGCGTAAAGAAAAAGGAGTTGTGTTCTCGAATATGATCCATGTATTCCAGGTGATCAGCAGGTTCACTTGGAATACCATCAGCTATAGTTTTCCCTACGTTTACGAAGAAATTGTTGAAGAGATTAGCAATTTCTTTCTTCTCATGGAATTTTACATTATCTTGAACAATATGTTTAATTTTCATTTTATCGGCGTTATTCGGTTTACAGCAAGAGTTAAGGAGGCGCCAGGTCTTTTTAACGTCAGCTTTAAAGTGAGTAAACTTCTGCGTGAAGTATTTTTTTTTTATGTCCTTATCTGATTTGTCACGTAGTTTCTGAATCGGTTATATGTTTCTCTTGATATTCGCCCTTCGCAAAGGAGGGCTAGGTACGCTTGACGTTTCTTTATGTTTATCACGATGTCACCAGTAACCCAGGGCTTTTGTTTATTTTTCGGGATAATTGTGCGAGCTACAATTGGACAACGTTGATTGTATGCGGCCATTATAATTTCAGTCAACTCTACTACTGCTTTATCAATGCTCGTTGCATTTGTATATTGAGAGATGTGCAATGTTGGTATTGATTCTTCTAGAACGGTGCGCATTTCCTCCAAATCTGATTCGTTTACTTTACGATTTGAGTACGTTTGTGCCTGGGGCTTGGTGCAAGCAATATAGACATTTTTCTTAACAAGAAAAAATGGAAAATGATCTGATAAGTCAGAGGTAATGATTCCAGAAAGAAAATCACTTGGGTCTGTCATAAAGATATTGTCAAGAAGCGTAGTAGATTCAGAGGTTATTCGTGTAGGCTTTGTGATGATCGGAAGGAAGGATTGAGACTAAAAGGTTGTTAGGAAATTAGAGATTGGTTCATAGCTTTCATGTTTCAGTAGATCATAATTGAAGTCACCGCATATTATTATGTCATTGTATAAGGGCCTGTTGAACTGAGAAATAATACGATTTACCTCATTCAGGAAGGATACAGGACAGGCTGTAGGAGGCCTGTACGCCGTTTCAAGCACAATGCGTTTACCATCTCTAGACAGTTCTACGAAAAGTGATTCTATATGATCCTGATTCATTGTTGCACTTGCTATGGTTCTCGAGTCTATGTGCTGATGCTGATATATATGTGCTGATGCCTCCGCCTCGCTGGTTTTTTCGTAGCGAATGGTCCCTATGACAATTTTCAAATCGGATCATGTCTTTGGTCGAGTCATCTAGCCAGCTGTCGGTGAAGCCAATCACGTCTAGGTTATATTTAAGTTCAGTAATAGTACATTGTATCTCTACCAATTTTGGATAGAGTGACCTACAGTTCCAACACAGGAGTGAGAAATCACGGCGAGTTATTCGTATAGTTTCTTTGAAATTTGATATATTAGTATACCTACACTCTTGAGAGTCGTTTTGGTTTGGATATATTCTGTTCAAATGATTAAGATCTGGGTCGATGTCCTCGAATATATAAGCGTGATCAGTCATTTAAAATTAGTACTCATTAAGAAGATGTTCCTATATATCTTTAAAATGAAGTACAGAGTCAAGCTCAAAGGGATATCCCAGTCTAAAAACTAGCTAATGAAGTACGAGAGAATAGAGTAAAAAAATCTAGAGCGATTTCGTGAGTACACACAAACTCAGTCCATGAGCGTTTAATATTGGAGTTCAATATCACAACATTGGTGTAAACAGATTGCTGCATGAGGGCATTTTCACAAGTTTACATACAACAGGTAATAAGTTTTAGAGATTCTAACGAGAATGATATAATCAGCTAATATGGTTTACGCGTAATAATAACTTTAGTGGTAAAAAAAAGAAAAAATTCACAGCAACATTGGTACGTAAAAAATTGCTGATTGCGTAGTTACAAAAGTTCACATACATCTGTCATAAATGTTTACACACATCTGTTATACATTTGTCAAGATTGTGGTTAAACTGATATCTAATTGAGGTGAAACTGACATGAAACTGACGTATCTAATTGAGGTGATCACCCAGTCTAGTCACCCATGACCTGTTTCGATTACATGTTCAGTTGTTGCATCAGGTATTGCTCGAGGACTTCTGGCGTGTTGATGTCGCGGCGTCTCGAATCTGGGTTTCCTGGGTTGGATACGAAGATGTTTCCGTCCTTTGAGCAGCATGAATATTATTTCAAGTGATTTTGTTACCCACATGCAAGTGGAAGGCTAATTATCAAAGAACCCTGAACAGAGAGTATTGTTGTGTTAGTCGACAGATTGGTTTCAGGAAGAGCCTGACAATACTGTAGAGACAGTTAATGGTCACTTCAGCCGAAATTGATGACGATATCGTTCATGTAAGTGGTGGATGCAAGCCTCAAAATTGTTGCGCCTGCACCAAGCCTTCCCTGGCCTGAGATACATGTACTGATGTCATGGGCAGTGGGGGATTTTGTAAGTGTAAAATGAGTAAGAAAGATGAGAGTATTTTAGTTAACCCTTTAGTGTCCAACGTTCCCATTTTGGGAACATTACTCCAAGTTGCTGGAAAAGCTTATATATTGTTATTTTTGAGTTTGTCTTGCATCGAACATAAGCAGAAAGACCTAATCTATATTCTTGGTTGGTGTGTGGATTTTTTCTTCCATTCTATATTGTTCTTACTGTGGTCTGTTTAGAGCTATTTTTTAGCACAAATAGTTATTAAACAAAATGTAAAAATTTTAGCGAAACGAAATTATGCATATGGGGAAATGGGACAGGAATAACTTTATTAATAATTACTTAATACCACAGATGCCCATTTGATACAAATTCTTTCACAGTATTGATAGTGAGAGTGATTTTGTTCGATGTTCCCAAAATGGGAACGTTGGACACTCCGAGGTGCAGTATTTTGCAGACTTTCATGAACGAGTGCAAACGTGTTTCTAGCTTCGCTAACCAACATGTTCATTCTTGTAGCACACATAAGAGTAGTTTTCAGCCAGTCTAGTCAGTGCTCGGGTAATCCTTGCTACCGACGGATGCATAGTAAGAGTCACAGCTGTAATTGAAGTCATGAAAGCAAACTTTTTTTACGGTTAAGCGTTTGATTTAGTTATATTAGCTATTACTTACCGCATTTGCTCATTAAAAATTTTTGAAATTAGTATTGATAGTAAGGATCATGTGTAATATAAATATATTTTTATTTGTCTAACAGTGGTAGTGCCCTGAAATTCAGTTTATAAATATTCATAAGTGTTCCCCTTTCTTTATTCAACAGGCGTGCCAGGCTAAGATATAGATATCTTCAAGAAGCCTGTGATGCAGTGGAACAATCACGTTCTCAGAATATAAATATAGTGCAGCTGCCTCCAACTGCGGGTGATCAAGCTGTGGAAAGTGACGAAGAATTCGAAGACGACGTGCTTGACAAAGATTATGTTCCAGAAGAGGTGTGCGGAGAAATTTAAATACATGATAATGAAGCAGACGAAGAGGCAGAAATAGACATTGGTGAAGATATTTACGAAGCTCGCAGGTGGCGCAAAAGGGAAGATGTGTCATTAGGTGCTCACTCAATTCTCTCAGGCAACATGGATGAGCATTTAGGCAAGAACATGTTCGAAATTTTTCAGTTGTTCTTCTCTGATGAGATTGTCAACCACGTGACGGAACAAACTAATTTGTACGCTAACAGAGATAAGAATGATCAGAACTTCAGAGTGGAGGAAAATGAGACAAGAAAATTCTTAGGATTATTGCTCATCAGTGGTTATTTCAATGAAGTTTCCAGGACAGTTTCAGACACATCTACAAGGGCAAACCTGAGAGATGTTTCATCCCCAAATAGTAGAAACAAATGGAGACCAAAGCCGGTTAGCGTCATAGAGATACGAAAAATCTTATACTCACTAAAGAATACTAAAGCGACTGGACATGATGGCATAAGCCTCCAACATATAAAAGACAGCTTCCCTGTCACAGCACCCCTCATTCGCTTGATAATAAATACATCTATAGCCCCAAACAAGTTTCCCGATCAATGGAAACTATCCATTATTAAGCCATTACATAAATCTGGTGATATCAACATAGCGTCAAACTACAGACCAATCAGTCTCCTGCCTGTTATGTCCATAATATTAGAAAAAGTAATAACAAACCAGCTCTCGTCTTACATGGACGAGTCACATCTACTGCATCGCAATCAATATGCAAACAGAAGGAATACCGGTACTCAGGACGCCCTGGTAAACATAACAGAAAAAATTTACAATGATATTGACCAAAAAAATTAACTCTCCTACTATTGCTTGATCTCTCCAAAGTTTATGACAGTTTTGAGCATAAGAAACTTCTACAAAAAATTTCAAACCTCAAAATAGACACTCAGTGGTTTGAAAGCTACCTACTAAACCGCTCTCATGCAGTGTGCTTGAATAACAAAATGTCATCATTCATACCAAATAATTTTGGCGTTCCTCAAGGTTCAATCATCGGCCCGCTCCTATTTTCAATTTTATTCAATAATTTCCCCCACCATGCCGGCAAACACAAAAATCTCAATGTATGCTGATGACGTACAAATTGCCATAACAAGCTCAACAGTGGATTTAAAAGAAACACAGGCCAACGCTGAAAACCTTCTGAGAAATCTGAAATTGTGGTATGATCATAATTTCCTCAAACTTAATGCATGTAAAACGCAATGTATTATTTTTGGATCACAGACTGCGACCAAAAATTTACCACCATTCAAGCTAACATTTGGAGACGATACAATTGAACCAGTAGATAAGGTAAAAAATCTGGGTGTATGGTTTGACAAAAAAATGACTTTCAATTCACACGTAGAAACAATGTGCAACAAAATTAACGGAACCTTAATGTTCTTTCATCGCATTAAGAACACACTTGACGAAAAATCTAGATTATTAGTGATTCAGTCTTTAGTTTTATCGCGTCTGGACTACTGCAGTCTTGTGTGGGGAGATTTACCTCATTGTCGTAAGGAAGAGTTGCAAAAATGTCTAAACTTCGCCGCTAAAGTAGTATGCAAAGGAAATTTCAATAAATACGATCATGTCACCCCTCTTTTGAGAAAACTTGACTGGATCCCTATACCGAACAGATTCATGATCCAAAAAGAAATTTTTAAGAAAACTCAGGTTACAGTCAAGAAACAACACAACTTTTCAGCATTATACGGACATGTGTACATGGGATGAAATGGAGTAACATTGTGGCCGAATATCACATCTGAGTGGCGAATATCTACAAAATTTGGCACATATAGGTAGATTACGCAATGGTTCAAAGTGATAATTTTAATTACAGAAATTTAGTTTTTTTTCGATTTGAAAGTTCAGTGCTAGTGTGCGCTGAAAGCACGGAAAAATATAAAAGACTAAATGAAATGCTTAAATTACCCCCCTCCCCCTGCTCAGCCTAAATCGATGGAAAACATCTTCGAGAATGATTTTGAAATAACGAGACATCGTTAGCCAAAATTTAGTTCATTAAAAACTTTGCACAACCCTCACATCTATAAACCTGCATATTGGTGTACACACAAAATGTATTTCAGGGTATGTTTGTCATACGGACGTGCTCGCGGTGGCAAAGTGTTTAAGGGATCGGCCTTGTATGTTGGAGACGAGGGTTCGTATCCCGGCGCTGGCGCGGCGATTTTCCCCGTTAGGTATAAGGGAAAGCTCAAGCACAATACCCCACTCAACCCAGGTGTCGGAAATGGGTACCGGCTTTACGGGGGAACCGTCATGGTGTCCTATATATAGTGTTAGTTATAAGATATTTGAAACACGGATGCAAAGATCATATGTATCATGCTTGATTGGAAATAAAGCATCCCAAAGATGCCGATGTTTCTTTGTTTTTTGTTTGTTAAATATTATTACAGAAAAGAGAAAAAAATAATATAAGAACAATATAAAGATGAGGAAATACTCCTCATTATGGAAAAACGTTCGTTCTGCTGCATTGAACTGACGGCTGTGGTGCTCATTATTGTCGACAGAAATAAGTAAGATGAATATACGAATGGCTTAGCAAACGTAAAATGTAATAGTTTCTGATTTTCAAACAGAAATTTTAGGAAAATTAAAATTTCTGGTAGATGGGAAATTCACACCGAAATGCTGCAGGCCCTATGACAGAAATGCAAAATGACGTGACACATTTACTCTAAATTCTTTTACAGTTTCAGAGTTTTTGATATGCTGGGGAAGCTTGTTCCACAAAAAAGCTCCAGAAACTGAGAGAGCTTTTTGTCCCACGTTAGATGAACGGTAACTGACTAAAACGTCATTCCTCCGATGTGGTTTTTTGTTTAGGATATTAGATGGAAAAAATTTTACCACCTCTGCATTACTTTGGGGGAGGTACAGAGAGGAGAGCACTCGTCGAGCTTTTTGGATCATGAATCTGTTCGGTATAGGGATCCAGTCAAGTTTTCTCAAAAGAGGGGTGACATGATCGTATTTATTGAAACTTCCTTTGCATACTACTTTAGCGGCGAAGTTTAGACATTTTTGCAACTCTTCCTGACGACATTGGGGTAAATCTCCCCACACAAGACTGCAGTAGTCCCGACGCGATAAAACTAAAGACTGTATCACTAATAATCTAGATTTTTCGTCAAGTGTGTTCTTAATGCGATGAAAGAACATTAAGGTTCCGTTAATTTTGTTGCACATTGTTTCTAGGTGTGAATTGAAAGTCATTTTTTTGTCAAACCATACACCCAGATTTTTTACCTTATCTACTGGTTCAATTGTATCGTCGCCAAATGTTAGCTTGAATGGTGGTAAATTTTTAGTCGCAGTCTGTGATCCAAAAATAATACATTGCGTTTTACTTGCATTAAGTTTGAGGAAATTATGATCATACCACAATTTCAGATTTCTCAGAAGGTTTTCAGCGTTGGCCTGTGTTTCTTTTAAATCCACTGTTGAGCTTGTTATGGCAATTTGTACGTCATCAGCATACATTGAGATTTTTGTGTTTGCCGGCATGGTGGGGGAAATTATTGATGAAAATTGAAAATAGGAGCGGGCCGATGATTGAACCTTGAGGAACGCCAAAATTATTTGGTATGAATGATGACATTTTGTAATTCAAGCACACTGCATGAGAGCGGTTTAGTAGGTAGCTTTCTAACCTCTGAGTGTCTATTCTGCGGTTTGAAATTTTTTGTAGAAGTTTCTTATGCTCAAAACCGTCATAAGCTTTGGAGAGATCAAGCAATAGTAGGAGAGTTAATTTTTTTTGGTCAATATCATTGTAAATTTTTTCTGTTATGTTTACCAGGGCGTCCTGAGTACCGGTATTCCTTCTGTTTGCATATTGATTGCGATGCAGTAGATGTGACTCGTCCATGTAAGACGAGAGCTGGTTTGTAATTACTTTTTCTAATATTATGGACATAACAGGCAGGAGACTGATTGGTCTGTAGTTTGACGCTATGTCGATATCACCAGATTTATGTAATGGCTTAATAATGGATAGTTTCCATTGATCGGGAAACTTGTTTGGGGCTATAGATGTATTTATTATCAAGCGAATGAGGGGTGCTGTGACAGGGAAGCTGTCTTTTATATGTTGGAGGCTTATGCCATCATGTCCAGTCGCTTTAGTATTCTTTAGTGGGTATAAGATTTTTCGTATCTCTATGACGCTAACCGGCTTTGGTCTCCATTTGTTTCTACTATTTGGGGATGAAACATCTTTCAGGTTTGCCCTTGTAGATGTGTCTGAAACTGTCCTGGAAACTTCATTGAAATAACCACTGATGAGCAATAATCCTAAGAATTTTCTTGTCTCATTTTCCTCCACTCTGAAGTTCTGATCATTCTTATCTCTGTTAGCGTACAAATTAGTTTGTTCCGTCACGTGGTTGACAATCTCGTCAGAGAAGAACAACTGAAAAATTTCGAACATGTTCTTGCCTAAATGCTCATCCATGTTGCCTGAGAGAATTGAGTGAGCACCTAATGACACATCTTCCCTTTTGCGCCACCTGCGAGCTTCGTAAATATCTTCAACAATGTCTATTTCTGCCTCTTCGTCTGCTTCATTATCATGTATTTCAATTTCTCCGCACACCTCTTCTGGAACATAATCTTTGTCAAGCACGTCGTCTTCGAATTCTTCGTCACTTTCCACAGCTTGATCACCCGCAGTTGGAGGCAGCTGCACTATATTTATATTCTGAGAACGTGATTGTTCCACTGCATCACAGGCTTCTTGAAGATATCTATATCTTAGCCTGGCACGCCTGTTGAATAAAGAAAGGGGAACACTTATGAATATTTATAAACTGAATTTCAGGGCACTACCACTGTTAGACAAATAAAAATATATTTATATTGCACATGATCCTTACTATCAATACTAATTTCAAAAATTTTTAATGAGCAAATGCGGTCAGTAATAGCTAATATAACTAAATCAAACGCTTAACCGTAAAAAAAGTTTGCTTTCATGACTTCAATTAAAGCTGTGACTCTTACTATGCATCCGTCGGTAACAAGGAATACCCGAGCACTGACTAGACTGGCTGAAAACTACTCTTACGTGTGCTACAAGAATGAACATGTTGGTTAGCGAAGCTAGGAACACGTTTGCACTCGTTCATGAAAGTCTGCAAAATACTGCACCTCGGAGTGTCCAACGTTCCCATTTTGGGAACATCGAACAAAATCACTCTCATTATCAATACTGTGAAAGAATTTGTATCAAATGGGCATCTGCGGTATTAAGTAATTATTAATAAAGTTATTCCTGTCCCATTTCCCCATATGCATAATTTCGTTTCGCTAAAATTTTTACATTTTGTTTAATAACGATTTGTGCTAAAAAATAGCTCTAAACAGACCACAGTAAGAACAATATAGAATGGAAGAAAAAATCCACACACCAACCAAGAATATAGATTAGGTCTTTCTGCTTATGTTCGATGCAAGACAAACTCAAAAATAACAATATATAAGCTTTTCCAGCAACTTGGAGTAATGTTCCCAAAATGGGAACGTTGGACACTAAAGGGTTAACTAAAATACTCTCATCTTTCTTACTCATTTTACACTTACAAAATCCCCCACTGTCCATGACATCAGTACATGTATCTCAGGCCAGGGAAGGCTTGGTGCAGGCGCAACAATTTTGAGGCTTGCATCCACCACTTACATGAACGATATCGTCATCAATTTCGGCTGAAGTGACCATTAACTGTCTCTACAGTATTGTCAGGCTCTTCCTGAAACCAATCTGTCGACTAACACAACAATACTCTCTGTTCAGGGTTCTTTGATAATTTATAATTAGCCTTCCACTTGAATGTGGGTAACAAAATCACTTGAATTAATATTCATGCTGCTCAAAGGACGGAAACATCTTCGTATCCAACCCAGGAAACCCAGATTCGAGACGCCGCGACATCAACACGCCAGAAGACCTCGAGCAATACCTGATGCAACAACTGACCATGCCATCGAAACAGGTCATGGGTGACTAGACTGGGTGATCACCTCAATTAGATACGTCAGTTTCATGTCAGTTTCACCTCAATTAGATATCAGTTTAACCACAATCTTGACAAATGTATAACAGATGTTGTAAACATTTATGACAGATGTATGTGAACTTTTGTAACTACGCAATCAGCAATTTTTTACATACCAATGTTGCTGTGAATTTTTTCTTTTTTTTACCACTAAAGTTATTATTACGCGTAAACCATATTAGCTGATTATATCATTGTCGTTAGAATCTCTAAAACTTATTACCTGTTGTATGTAAACTTGTGAAAATGCCCTCATGCAGCAATCTGTTTACACCAATGTTGTGATATTGAACTCCAATATTATACGCTCATGGACTGAGTTTGTGTGTACTCACGAAATCGCTCTAGATCATTTTACTCTATTCTCTCGTATTTCATTAGCTAGTTTTTAGACTGGGATATCCCTTTGAGCTTGACTCTGTACTTCATTTAAAAGATATATAGGAACTTCTTCTTAATGAGTACTAATTTTAAATGACTGATCACGCTTATATATTCGAGGACATCGACCCAGATCTCAATCATTTGAACAGAATATATCCAAACCAAAACGACTCTCAAGAGTGTAGGTATACTAATATATCAAATTTCAAAGAAACTATACGAATAACTCGCCGTGATTTCTCACTCCTGTGTTGGAACTGTAGGTCACTCTATCCAAAATTGGTAGAGATACAATGTACTATTACTGAACTTAAATATAACCTAGACGTGATTGGCTTCACCGAAAGCTGGCTAGATGACTCGACCAAAGACATGATCCGATTTGAAAATTGTCATAGGGACCATTCGCTACGAAAAAACCAGCGAGGCGGAGGCATCAGCACATATATATCAGCATCAGCACATAGACTCGAGAACCATAGCAATTGCAACAATGAATCAGGATCATATAGAATCACTTTTCGTAGAACTGTCGAGAGATGGTAAACGCATTGTGCTTGAAACGGTGTACAGGCCTCCTACAGCGTGTCCTGTATCCTTCCTGAATGAGGTAAATCGTATTATTTCTCAGTTCAACAGGCCCTTATACAATGACATAATAATATGCGGTGACTTCAATTATGATCTACTGAAACCTGTAAGCTATGAACCAATCTCTAATTTCCTAACAACCTTTTAGTCTCAATCCTTCCTTCCGATCATCACAAAGCCTACACGAATAACCTCTGAATCTACTACGCTGCTTGACAATATCTTTATGACAGACCCAAGTGATTTTCTTTCTGGAATCATTACCTCTGACTTATCAGATCATTTTCCAATTTTTCTTGTTAAGAAAAATGTCTATATTGCTTGCACCAAGCCACAGGCAGAAACGTACTCAAATCGTAAAGTAAACGAATCAGATTTGGAGGAAATGCGCACCGTTCTAGAAGAATCAATACCAACATTGCACATCTCTCAATACACAAATGCAACGAGCATTGATAAAGCAGTAGTAGAGTTGACTGAAATTATAATGGCCGCATACAATCAACGTTGTCCAATTGTAGCTCGCACAATTATCCCGAAAAATAAACAAAAGCCCTGGGTTACTGGTGACATCGTGATAAACATAAAGAAACGTCAAGCGTACCTAGCCCTTCTTTGCGAAGGGCGAATATCAAGAGAAACATATAACCGATTCAGAAACTACGTGACAAATCAGATAAGGACATAAAAAAAACTACTTCACGCGGAAGTTTACTCACTTTAAAGCTGACGTTAAAAAGACTCGGCGCCTCCTTAACCCTTGCTGTAAACCGAATAACGCCGATAAAATGAAAATTAAACATATTGTTCAAGATAATGTAAAATTCCATGAGAAGAAAGAAATTGCTAATCTCTTCAACAATTTCTTCGTAAACGTAGGGAAAACTATAGCTGATGGTATTCCAAGTGAACCTGCTGATCACCTGGAATACATGGATCATATTCGAGAACACAACTCCTTTTTCTTTACGCCTACCAACTCTTCCGATGTATATACGTGCATAAAAAACTTGAAAAATAAATCGAGTGGGTTTCAAACGATTCCGACACAAGTACTTAAAATTATGGCTGATATTGTAGCCCCGCTGATGTCCAATCTTATTAACCCGTCTCTCATCCTAGGCACTTTCCCGAACTCCCTCAAAGTTGCTAGAGTAACCCCTATCTTTAAAAATAGTAAAAAAACCTGTGTAAACAATTAGCGACCTATCTCCGTACTACCAATTATTAGGAAAGTATTCGAAAAAATTGTGTATAAAAAAGTGTACTCTTATTTTGAACAAAAATCATTTCTTTACGATAAACAATACGGCTTTCGCTTTGAAAAATCAACAACACAGGCTACATTAAATCATTTACAACTCTTCTATTCTAATATAGATGAAGGAAAGCCTGTCTTCTCTGTATTTCTTGACTTTCGAAAAGCATTCGATTGTGTGGACCATAAAATACTACTCTCGAAATTACATTGTTATGGCATTCGAGGGATTGCCCATGATTGGTTCAGATCATACCCAACAAATCGGAAGTAATACGTTGTCATTAACGACGCAAAGTCAGACCCACAGACAATTAGCCATGGAATTCCACAAGGATTTGTTCTTGGGCCTCTCCTGTTTCTGATTTTTATCAATGATATGATAAAATCTACATCATTCTTCAAATTCATACTTTTTGCCGATGACAGTACGCTTTCTGCGGTCCTTCCGAACCAAAATCCCGCTATGATTGCAGAGAGTATAAATAATGAACTTATAAGGTTTCATCATGGCTCCAAGCTAACAAAAAAAGCCTTAATATCGACAAAACATATTATATTACATTCTCATACAAGAAAAATGTATCTCTCCCACGCATTAAAATTGGTGAAGGTGAAATCGAAGAAACCAACTCATGTAAGTTTCAGGGCATCATAATACATAAACATCTGACCTTCAACGAGCACATCACTCATATTAGTTCTAAATTATCAAAATCCATCCGAATCCTAAATAAAGTTAAAAATTTTCTGCCTGAAACAGCTTTACAAATGCTCTACCGAACGCTCATTTTTCCATACCTGCAATGCGTAATAGAAGCATGGCACGGAACTGATGAAAATAAAACAACAACATTTTTACTCTGCAGAATAAGCTATCAGAGCGGTAAAGAACCTAGAATATAATGCTCACACGAATGATTCATTCAAAAAGTTACAAATACTTAAACTTTCGGATCTCTACAAAAGAGCACATACGAAATCCTCGTGGAAGAGCGAGGGAATTTAGTGACCATGTAGGAGATGGAGAAATAGGTTCCATGGAATGCAATACTGTGCGGACAGAGAGTAGCTCAAATCAGGCCCCAGGGCATTTTGCAGCTAGAAAGCGAGGGTTCCCTTTCTGCAATTCATGCTCCATGGTTGGTCACTTTGATTGTAGACCCCAACGAGGCCAGAGTAAGGCAAGGGGAAATTCTGGGCCAGCGGTTTCGCTTTTGGGGGTCCACATTTTGTGAGGAATTGTATGGCTTCAGAAAATGAGGTGAAAAGCTATGAAGCGTATCTACGCGGTTGCAACGCAAACAGAGGTAGTGGTCAATCGCGTGGTAGGCTTGAGCTGCATTTTGCAGATTCCGAGCCTGATGCTCGGGATTTTTTATCGGACGATTAGGACGTACAGGGGAAGGAAGCAGTGAGAACGAGATTGAGCCCGAGAGTCAGATCAGCACTCTCGTAAATCCTAAAGCTGTGGTCGAAGTTCCAGATACGTCCGAGACTATTAAATTTGAATCATTCATTGATCCATTCTTCAAGTATGGTAATAGGTACGAATTATTGCAAGGCGAAGAGTTTGCGGATGATAATCAACAAAACAAAGCAGTTGAGGCTTGCTTCTCTACTAGTGTTGTGTGGGGCAATTTCAAGAAAAACGGCTAGAACCTACAGTTAGAAAACCTACGATAATTTTGAGCAGAAATGATCAGTATTTGAGCGCACTTCTAGATAGCGATTCTGAAAATGCCTCATTAGTTACAAGCAAGTTAAGTGCCTGAAGGAGAAAATAAAGCCGAGTTCCCTGACTGTCAGAGGAATTAACAGTAAAAGTAATGTCAGTGGAGAGGTCGATTTGACTATTTCAATCCCTGGTACTAACAAAGTACTTGAGACTAGTACTTTGATCGTTGAAGATGCTAAATTTAATTATGATTTGATTTTAGGGAGAGATGTGCTGAATGATGCCATAATCAATTTTAGAAACGGATCCCTCGTATGGGAGGGTGTTACTGTGCCTTTTAAAGAATTAAATGTGGAACCAGCACTAAGTAGAGAACCTGTGATAAAAAGTATTGTAAAGAGCGACTGTTTACTGTCTGATGTAATAATTGCCAGGGAGAGCAATAGAGGCAGTTACCGCGCGAAAAATAGTAACTGCAGAGAAGTAGATAAAGTCGCGCTTGCGGCTGAGGCAAGGCCAGAGCAAAGAGGAAGGCCAGAAAAAAGAGAGCTCCACTAGTAGTTCATTGCGCTGTGGCCGAGGTGCCGAGTAACTCAATGAAGTTGATATACGGGTTTGTTAAAAAGGCAGTACCCGGAGAGTATTTAATTTTGAAAAGAGGTTTTGAGAACGGAGCGCTCTTATCAGAGTCAATTGTTTGAATCGAGGAAGACGGCGTAGTGCCCGTCATGATTTTAAACGCGTAGGATGACGCAATTTATTTCAGCGGGAATACAATGTTATGCAATTTGGAATTAATTGCAGCTGATGAGATCGAGAGTGAAGTTTATCTGACCAGCGTTGAAACAGCACTTAGGGACGCTCAGAATGTTGAGAGAAGCTCTGATGCTATGTCGTATTCGATGCAGGTTGTCTCGGTTTGTGGTGGAATGAAGACTTGAGTTGCAGGGAGAAGACTTGAGTTGCAGTCTGACGAACGCGGCGGAGATCGAGTTCTTGCTAGTAGTGAGGTGTTTGGAGTAAATGCGCAAGTAGAAGGTATGTCGAGTGCAAGAAAGCAGGACGCACGCCGTCCTTTAACGAATGTTGATGTTTCATGTTATGAAGAGGACATGCAGTTACCTTTTGTAAATCTAATAAATCTGTTTCGTGATGATGTTACGCTAGACGGGGAAACTATTGGAGTTACTAATATTATGGCGCACCGGATTTAGTTAAAACCGGGTGCACCAGTTCTGAATTTGGCCCGTACACAATACCTCATAAATATCAGAAGGAAGTTGTGAAAAATACTAATGATATGCTTTCACAGGGAATAATTGAGGAGTCAATGTCCGACTTTAATTTTCCAGTCATTATTGTAAAAAAGAGCGGGGAGCTTCGCCCCGTAATTGACTTCAGGGCTCTTAATAAAATTTTGGTGAAAGAGTCTTACCCTATACCCAGAATCGATGAAATACTATCGACTTTAGGAGGGAACACATGGTTCACAACTTTGGATTTGCGCTCCGCTTTTCATCAGGTCGAATTAGACCCAGAGAGTCGTAAATTTACTGCCTTCAGTGTTGGTTGTCGGAAATACCAATTCCGACGTATTCCGTTCGGGTTGAGCTTGAGTCCAAGCGTATTTCAGCGGGTGATGATCTCTTTTCTTGCGCCTATTCTAGAAAAAATGGCTTTCGTCTTTCTTGACGATATTTTAGTATATTCAAAGACTAAAAACCAGTACTTGGCTGACATTGGAAGCGTCCTTAAGATGCTTCGGTCTGGGAACTTGTCAATAATACTTGAAAAATGTATTTTTTTATAGAAGAAATTGAATACCTGGGGCATATTATTGCTTGGGATGGAATTAGGTGTAAGAGTTCAGAAAAACTTCAGAGCTGTAGGGCTCCCGTTAATGTGAAGAAATTGCACCAGTTTCTGGGTTTAGCAAATTATTTCCGAAATTTCTTACCTAATTTTGCAGAGATTGCAAACCCCCTGTACAGGCTTTTAAGAAAAGTCGTTGTTTATAATTGGAGCGACGAATGTCAAAAATGTTTTGCTTATATCAAATATGCCCTGACTTCTGACACGGTTTTAAGACATCCTGATTACACGAAGGACTTTCACATATTTACTGACGCGTCTAATTTTTGAATCGGAGCTGTCTTGATGCAAGCCGAAGATTCAAGTGATAAAGTAATGCGCCCTGTTGTTTATTTTATTAAAACTTCAAATTCTAGCCAGAAAAGACATAGCACCACGAAGAAGGAATTTTTTGCGCTGTTTTCAGCCCTAAAATCTTTTAAATATTTAATTACTGGATATCCTATCCGTGTATACACAGATCACAAGCCATTAGCGCCTCTTTTTGCAAAGAAACTCCCAGAAGATACAACTATGGCGAGGTGGTGTATAAATGTTCATTCATTCGATCCTATTGTCAAATATTTACCTGGGAAACAGAATGTGGTAGCTGATTACTTAACTTAAGCAGACTACCTATAAATGATGATCAGTTAACAATTAATGAACTGGAGAGCTGTGAAGCGCTGCACTCTACTCTTGAATCAGAGGCGTGCATCGTAGAGACTCGGTCTAAAAAAAAAGATCTGTATAGACAGACGGTCAATGACTCGTCGCATAACGACAGTTCTGACGCTTCGACAAACAAGGAAACGCTACCGAGACTGATTGATTACGTAACAACAGAGAATCAGACTTCTTGGACTATAAAGGAATTTATTGACGAACAAAAGCAAGATCCATTTTGCATGGAGGTTAGGGAAGCACTACTTCATGCTAGTGTGTCCAAAATTCCTGACCTACAGAGAGACTTATTTCTGAATGACATCTTGTACCGACGACGACGGATTGACAATCGACCAAGTACCATATTAACTACAGAGGTACCAAATTCTTTAATGGAAAGGCAGTTTTAGCCATTCATTCGATGTGCCATACCGATTACTTGTACACTTTGTTCAAGTTTAAACTCAAATATTTCAACCATCTAGAGAAAACGATTGTGAGGAAATTCGTACGTAACTGTGAAGTGTGTGAACTACTTAAGGCACGACCTTCAGTGCCCATTAAAATTTTGACAGCTCCAATAGCGAAAGAACCTTTTGAGGTTGTTTCAACGGACTATCTTGGTCCCCTAAAAGTTACCGATAGTGGTAACAAGTAGATTGGAATAATCATTGATCTTTTTCCTAGGTTTTGCAAATTGTACGCGACGTCAAACCGTCGTACGGAAACAGTAATTTCATGTTTAAGAAACTGCTTCAGCATTTTTGGGTTTCCGAAAACGCTGATCTCGGATAACGCGCTTGAATTTAAGTCACCAGCAGTGAAGCAATTTGCAAACATCCACGCAATTGCGAAAAAAGAAGTTCTGGCTTTTAGTCCTCATTCTAACGCTATAATAGAGAGAAACAAGAAGAAAATCACTAATTGGTAAAATTGTACGTTAATTCTTTGCCTCATGCTGAGTGGGACCAGCGCCTGGAGGTTGTCTAAAATGCATTGAACAAGGCACTGAATTCTGCTTTGGGGGACACTCCGAGTCTCGTGATGTTTAACAGAGACACATGTCCATATTTCCAAAGTGAGAGTTTTGACACCGTAACTTACAGTTATGATGAAGCGATAGATTTGGTTAATTTTCGAGCAAAAGAGGCAGCGCGTACTGTCGAAAATATTAGAAATTTGATATTGAATAACACTACCGAAAGGAACCTGTACAGAAATATCAAGCGTAAGGATAAGAACGTCGTTGTGGGTGACCGTGTCCATTTAAGGAATCATGCAAAAAAAGATAAGCTTGAGCTCACTTGGTTAGGGCCGGGTGTAATTTTGAAGGTCAAGCGAAATTGGGCCGAAATTAAGATTGGTTCCAAAGTAGACAAAAGCAATTTAAACCATGTAATCCCTTTAAGGAGGAATAAATAATGAGTTAAATTGACAAGTCCATTTTTACTGTGTTTACGACTTACTTTATTGACGTCGCAACGACTCGACAGGATACGATTTACTATACAAGGTTAAACTGTATTACTCAACCTAGCGTTTTTCATTTTAGGTTAAGAATTATAGGTTAAGAATTTTTTGCTGTGTTAGTTGCGCTTTCAACGTATTATCTCTGTAACTTGTTTTTCATTATAATTCATTTTAACCCGTATGTTTTAATTTCAGCTCTTTCAGCTGCGCCTATTAGGTTAAATTAGGTTAAGTATTGTACTTTATTCTCGAGGTTAAAAGGAATGTATATGTATCACTGAAGATGTGTTCAAAGATGTCTCTACTAATCTTTGCAGTTTTTTTTGTGTCGTATTGTGCTGTGCACATGCAACTCTAGGCGTGCAAACGCTTGGACGTTGTTGCTGAATTAGCAAATTGAATGGCGAGAATCGCTGACATTACAGCTTATCTTGTGCGACGGTCGATCTTGGCGCTACGGCGTAATTGAAATTGTTCTTTTTACTTTTGGTTGGAATGTTTTATTGTCAGCGCAAATAAATTAAATTTATACAGTGAATCGAAATTTCCCGACCGGGAGTCTGAACACAATTTTTACTTAAAATACTTATCTGGCCGACGAGCAACACGTGCTAATAACTTGTGTAATTTCATTGGGGATAATCTTTGGTTCTATTTAGCTGTACTTTGTCAGGCTACAGTTCTTTTGCTCAGGCTATTATGCTTCTGTGTTAGGTAACTAAAATTGTGTAAATTTTTATTAATTTTCTTGGTCATGCTTTTCGGTTCTGTTTCTGTTCCTTTTGCCGGATAGAAAGGCCCGACATGGGCAACGCGCAGTCCACAGTCGATGTGGATACGCTGGTGTCAGCGCTCTCCGAACACATGAATGATTTTAGTAAGGATTGGCTGCAGACGCATTCCAGGGTGGATCTGCTGCCCGATCAGGTATCGGACGTCCTGGTGATGCTGATGCTGGTCGCCATCATGGCGTTGGGGACCCTCGTATATTACGTTAAGAAAAATTTGGAAGTTCTCGCCGAGCGTAATCGAAACGCGGATTTTCAGCTATGGCGGGGCACGCTGAGGCCGCCAAGATACAACAATCCCATCAATCCAGCGGAGGTGTAGGGGTAATGAACATCACGGTCGGCGATGATGTAGTAATATTGGCGTAACAGCCTGAAGCAAGGCGGGCTGAGAGTTCGCAACGAACAGGGCGCAATGGACGCCCCTGTTCCTCAACTAATGTGCGGCCGGAAGTGTGATTTTTGCTACTAAATTTTCACATTTAATATTAAATATCTATCCACGAGGTGAAAGTTCCGTTTATCGAAATACCGTTATTGGTCTACTAAGGAAATTGTGTTTGTTCAGCAGTAAGTTTATTTAATCGCTACTATAATCCTATAATTTTATAATCATATTCTTTTCATTTATGTGGTGTCGAGATTCCAGTCATTGCTCGAACGCTGAGGTCCTTTGCGGACTTTATAAGGCACAAAAGGGCCTTCCGCAATAAAGGGCAGAAGCTGTGCTCCTTCTAATCAGCCTAAAATTAATAACGCTGATAATTTTACGACTAAGCGGAGAAGTGGCGGGGGTTCCTCACGTCTACGGCGAAAGATGTAAATTTGAATACTAAAACGTTCGTCTGATATTCTTGTTCGAGTCCTAAGCCAGCGCGACGGATTCGAGCAAGCTACGGAGCGTGTCGCCAGAACGCTGCCACGACAGATTGAAACCAGCCGTGAACGCGAGCGCACCTTCTTCTCGTGTGCTGCGCGGGACTCGGCATTCTGCCCTCGCTACCTGGGACTTCTTGGGTCCTTGATAGCCGGCTACAGTGAAGAATGTTCGCCTGAACATTGTTTTCGAAGATCTTCTGGTGAGACTCCCGCTAATGACGCTCCGCTTGTCCTTAATTATCTTAAAATTTCAGCGTTATCAGCCCCAGAAGGGTTCACGGTAAATTTGTGTGCCGTAGGGCCCGTTAATTCGGGGAGTTGAGTCCACTTGTTAAGGTGGCTGCGCACAAATTTTTATTCGAAAACAATTTTCCTTTAAATCTCAACTCTCGTTTTCGAAATTTCTAAAAGAGATACCTCTAAAAAGAACTAAAATGTTCTAAGCCTTGCTGCTTCTGCGCAGTTTTGCCTAAACGGCAATTAAGCCGGCTTGATCTCAGTGCCATCTAGTTAATGGTAGAGCTTGGCTGGAATTCGGCAAGTGTAATCCTGGTAAATATCTATTTCATCTTAAATTCTTTTTCTTTTCTTTTCAAAAAAATAAAAGGATATTTATCGGGTCAAATTTTAATTGCGTCTTAGCGCCACTGTCCGGTGTAACGAGGGCCGATTTTCAGTCTCCTTAGGTGTAAGTCGAGAGCAACCTGTGTTGTATTTTAGGCGAGGTTCCTTGTTGTGTTGCTTAAGAACCTTACGTTTTTTACAGGTTCTGGCCTTTTTGAGCCTCGTCTAACTTTTATTTGGTTCTCTCATTTATATATAAAAATGTTGTTTAACTCAATTTGAGTGTAAACTTTAAAAATAGAAATGTTGTGAAAGTGAAAGTAAGTGGTGGGGAAAATGTACTTTTTTGTGTCTTTCTTCTTCATTATTAATTTTCCATGTCTTTTGTTGGGATATAACTTGTCCACTTTAAATATGTAGACGTGACTCTAGTTAGCTGAACTTTTTTCTAATACGCAATAGAAATTTGATTATTTAATTATGGAAACGGAAAGGTGTACGGCCTTAGCCTTAAGCATTAAATTGCGGGGCATAAAGTGTAGCATTACATCTCTTAAAAAAAAGCTCTTTCTCCTAACTGTGATCCGACCTTTCTCATTGAAGCTGTTCCTCAATTAAGTGGGCTGTTACAGTCCTTTCGAATTCTGTCCTCTACTATTCCTTCAGATGTTGGTGAGGTTTCTGAGGAGGAGCTGGTTAGGAGGTCGGAGTATGAGGTTCAGGTCATAGAACTTATTGTAGAACTTAAAAACTCATTTCCACTTCCCCGGTGCTAAACTCTAGTGCTACCGGTGAACCTTCTGTGTCTAAGGTTTCTACTTCTGACGTTCCTTTGAATATCTTTAGAGCACCTCAGTTGACACTGAAAAAATTACGTGACAATGAGGGATGCCCTTTCAACTTCCTTCACTTTCAAGAGTCCTTCTCTAATGCCCTTCAGGCTTATCCTAACATGAGTGAGAAACGAAAGTTTATCTTCATCAAAAATCAACTTCAAGGAAGAGCTCTCAGTCTTATAGAGGGACTTCCTAACGAAGAAACTAGTTTTCTCTCGGCTTGGGCATTACTTAAGCAAGATTTTCTTAACGCTGACAAATTAATCTCATTAGCTCTTGATGAGATCCTGAGCTGTCCCAGTGTTCAGAATCTATCCGAAATAAATTCTTTCATCTCAAAGGTTAAATTTTGCCTTTTTGAGCTTTCCAAGTTGGGCTTGGATTTCTCTAATGAGAAATCGGGTAACCTACTGTTTTCTGCTGTAATTAAAACTAAACTTCCTGAATTTTTCCTATTGGAACTCCTTCGCTATTTTATAGCGAGTTTCTTTTCACTGGAGATGTTTGAGAATGCTCATAAAGTGCTTTCTCTTCTCGAAACCAAAAGTAAATCCAAACCGTCTCATGTATTCCGTAGTAAGGAAACAGAACTGGTGTCTGGACTGAGGTGAGGGTGTTGCGATACAGAGATGGGGGTGGGTTTAGGACCCCCTTTCCATACGCTGAGGGAATTCCAACCCCCTTACACATTTTATAATATTGTCCTTCATGCTTGCGTACACCTGCATACCAGACATGGAGAATAAAAGGATTGAAGATTAACATGAATTATTTATTTGGAAACACGTGGATTTTAATATGACACACATAGTATTTCAATGCAATGATTAAAGCTCAGGGAAATGTTATAGCAACATGCGCATGAATTTAACGACATGGCAATCCCACACGACACAATGAGGAAACCACACCTTGGCTGTCTAGGCCGATGACTGCCACAAATCGTGCTTTGCGCACGCTTCGTGGCGGCATGACTGGGTCAACATGAGCAGAAGATGAACGCGTTAACATGAGCAACGTAATGAGCCACACAAAGAACGAGAAATCTACTCTCCTTATTACAATGAACGCTAGCACAACAATTACAGGATTACGGCAAAATAACTTTCCGCACTGTGCATAAAATCAGGAACCATAGTCGGTGAATGGGCTAGCATGAACACGAACCATTTGGAATAATGCAATATAAAATAAAAGAACTTTGCTTACCACAAGTTGTTCAAATTTTAATAAACGCTTCGGGTCACGTACCCTCTAACTCTTGCTTTGTGACCGAAACACATCCTCCTTGCCAAGAGCACACCACCACAGTAGGAAACACAAATCCATATTTATACATTGCGCGCCGCTTTAAATGCCGCATTCCGTGAACTACTTTGCACTCTAATTTAACTGTGGATCACTCTTTCCAAACTTCTCAATAATACACATTTAACTCTTCGGCGGTGATTTTCCGGCACCACCCTACATTTCTTTCCGTCACTTTTGAAGATTAACCGCATCAGGCTCACTTGTCACGGCTGCTCCATCGTAGTCGTATACCGGCGCTCAAGATCTCAGATGCTCCGAGTACCAGGCGCTCGTCCGTGCAGGACTCGCGACTCGTGTTATCGTTGCAGACTCCGACGTTGTTGCGTATCAAGCGGAATTTAATGTCGGTGGTACTTCCGTGTCTCCTGATTACGTGCTCCATCGCAGTCGTAGACCGGCGCTTAAGATCTCAGATGCTCCGAGTACCAGGCGCTCGCCCGTGCAGGACTCGCGACTCGTGTTATCGTTGCAGACTCCGACGTTGTTGCGTAACAAGCGGAATTTGATGTCGGTGGTACTTCCGTGTCTCCTGATTACGTGCTCCATCGCAGTCGTAGACCGGCGCTTAAGATCTCAGATGCTCCGAGTACCAGGCGCTCGACCGTGCAGGACTCACGACTTGTGTTATCGTTGCAGACTCCGACGTTGTTTATTCATGACGATCACCGCTGCGAGGCTGGTTTATAGTTTCTTGTACTTTCAAATTGCAGTTTGGTAGAAGAAGGCCAGCCGGCGCGGCCGGCCTGCGGTGTGGTCTACCCTCAGATGTCGTACGCAGTATCTCACGTGCGTTCCCAAAAATCCCTCCTCTAATGTACTTGTTCGCCGCTTATATACTCTCGCTTGTTTTCTTTTCCAGACTCTTCTCGAACCCTCCCAAACATTTTGAGCTTCTTCCAAGCAAAGATTAAGTGTTTCCCTTAGGATTGGTGGAAATCTTGCCTGCTTCGGGTTGCCGAAATGTAATTGGTGCGTTCTCTGCCACACCCATGCGCCTGATTCGATCCAGAGCGCTGATTGGCCGGCGGGATGTGTTCCCCTTCGAAGCTGCCTCGTCCGGGCGTTCTCACGCAACGCATGTGTGTTGTGTGCTTGTGTTGTGGGTGTCTTGTGTTGTGTTGCCTAAATGTGTTTTGTGTGTTTATGTGTACGCCTGCGCCAGCTCTCGCGTCGAACGCTACCCACTTGAGCTCGACATATTTATAGCCAGACTCATGTCGAAACCTGAGAACAACGCCGTTCTTGTAGAGTTCTGCGGTTACAACATCCTGTCCACTGTCCCTGGCTCAACAAGATATTGTATTTCCCCAAGTAAAGTATTTTGAAGTGAAGTCTTTCCTCAAATAAAGTATTTCCCAAATTTCCCCTAGTAAAGTATTTCCCAACAAAGGTGAATTATCTCCTGAAATAAGGTATTTCCCAAATTTTCATACTTCTTCGAATAAAGTATTTCCCAAATTTCCCCGAGTGAAGTATTTCCCCACAATACCCGCTTCGCCCCAGAAAAATTTGTGCCAACTTGCAAAGTTGGTGCAAATTTTCATCCGTTAATTTCAATTATAACCGTGACTTACCCTTTACGTTAAAAATTTAGAAAATATTCGCCCCCCCCCTTATTCAATCCCCTCGCTCTTCCCGACATCAAAATATCCTTACATATCACCTCATGATTGACGCATTTATAAAAAGTTCATTAATACCTGACACACACCTAATACTTGAAACGCACATTTCTTATACACATTATTATAGAACGCAAGGAGAAAAGAACACATCAAAGATAACGCATAAATCGGACACTTCAACGCATAAAATAAAACACACACGACATATTATTCTCGACTTGCTCTCGGCAATTCATCGACATAGATAAACATATCAATTAGAGATCGAAAATTCGGCGAATTTGTTACAAGCAGAGACATCCTTTCAGCTTTCTCGGTTGCAATCCACCTAAAAACACAATCTCAAATGGAGGTAATTTTCCAACCTCAAGTTTTCTTCCTCATAATTATCATTTCATCCTGTGATTCAGAGTAGACGTATTTCTTGCAACAAAAACTTGCTGTTGCTCCTCCTGTGCACCTAGGTAGAGCTTGTTGTTGTTGTTCCTGTGGCGTGCTACTCCTCTTCGGCTTGCGACTGATCCTGGCTTGCTACTGATCCTGGGGAGGGCCCCCTGCTGAGAATCGAAGTTACTGAAGCTTTTCCATAAAAATTCATCTTTGGCGGCACGTGAACTCGTGGAAAATTCCGTAGATCCTCGTTGCGTCAAATCGCGGACAAATCCTGTAGATTACGGCGTCAATACGCATTGGACTCCCACGTTGGAGCTCATCAGCTCTTTCATCATAATTGTAGAAAATGAAGCACATTTATTTGCGAAGACCTTCAGGTTTTGGTTCTCAGTTTGCTCGTCGACTAGCATAACATTGATCCCTGAGGTTCGCGTTAAATTGCTAATGATCTCCTTCCGTA
Source organism: Morinoia aosen (assembly GCA_030386875.1). NCBI lineage: Eukaryota > Metazoa > Arthropoda > Malacostraca > Amphipoda > Talitridae > Morinoia > Morinoia aosen. Next base: position 3,930,107 of record CM059568.1, on the reverse strand, counting down.
AATACGCGTTTGATTGTCTAACATGGTTACTTTGTAATCGAGAGACAGCGCATTACATGGTCGATCAACGTAAGAATTGTTCCTCGGTTTCCTTCAAATCTGCCTTGAGTGAGGCGGACGTGAGCTACGCGAAGAATTCCTACATACATACATAAAATAGTTAATTTCCGGTATCTTCAACCAACTCTAGACAAAGCCGAAATTCGTTCGACGGTGTTACTAATTAGTTGAATCACCTAAATATTTCGAAGAAAATGAAACATTCTTGCTCATGACGTACGAACTAGCAGGAGAATTGCCTGTTAGGCCAAAATCCCGAATCCGCATCAATAAAAAAAACACATATACATTGGGTCTTGTCAAGGCGTCTAACTTTACGTTATACTCTGCCGCGAAGGCTTTTCTAACGATCAGACATTATGACAACACCGACACATAAGAGAGAAATGCAGAAATAGACAAAATGTAGTGTTATCAACCCGTCAAACTTTACATCTTACTACGCCGAAAGGCTCTTCAGACGATCTGACATTGTGATACCACTGACACAAAAATGCAAAAAAAAGAAAACAACAGACATGACACAAAATTTTATACGATTCTCAGCCCCAGAGACAGTGCAGCACATTTAAATTATTCCACCTTGCTCGACGACATCGTTCGTACACACGATATTTATATACTCATTCTGTTTCCAAAGTTTTCACTAACGTCGGTAAACAACGGACTAAGGTAAATTTATACCCTAATAATTATCATGCCTACATGACAATGAACGAAAATGAAATTAATGACGTATACAAATGATGTTTGAGAATGACCAGTGTCAGCGTCAACAACATTATGGGGAAAGAGTGATCAAGAAATTCCCACACAACGGCGCTGACACCTTCACCAGTTTGACTCAAATAACTCGTCATTTTTGATACAACACATTTATAAATCAATGTTACAGATCATACTCTCTCAGACGTTCCCTACTTTCATATCCTACATTCCAACCTCACGTAATACCCCACCTAACTTCACGCACACGAGAATTTTATAGCCTTGGCTCAGAACAGCCATAAATTACATAGCTTCGCTGCACCGCAGACTGTCACGCTGATTCTTATTGTTAAGATAAATTCCATGTATTCACTGCAATGCTTTTCATTTCAATTCTCACGCTGTATTAAATCCATCTAACAGGAAATAAAGTCTCCATCTCGAATATCGTACATTTCCGACAATGTGAAACGCTCATATTTCCGTGAAGCTAACTCGTTAACTTTGCCTAAGCAAGAACACACTCTCAGTATTACACAATAATTCAGTTTGAATTACCGACGAGAATGGACAGCATCATTTAAGTGTTAATAAAAATATTGAATGGAGATAGCTAATTTCAAAACGAAGTTTATACATCGAGTATTGCAGCTGACTTCATGAAATTCTCAATTTGACATAGAAAAATTCTTCCTTTAATTAACCATCCGTAACACCTTAGGAATAACTCCACCTGGGTTGTATATTCCAGTGTTGACAAATTTACTAAAAGTTTCAATTCATCATGGTGAGTATTAACTTGAAATTCCTATTTGGGCAATCAACGAAAAGAAATCGCAAGCTCAGAATTCAATGCGCGCTCAAACTGACAAAGAAAAATTATTTTATTGACGACATGTAACCGTTAAGACTACAAAAAATTGCATTTAATCCACGTGTTCCCTTAAAATCTACAGACACTTAATATAATAAAATTCCTTCCCACCTGAAGGCAGCTAGGATTGAATAATCTTAAATTACCACGCTCTACCGTCGAATTCACATCAAAAGGAAATTTTTAAACATTATGAATTTATAAAAGTTAAGGAAGCAAAATTTTTATGCTCAGTAAATTTGATATAAAGGTATAGATTGACTCATGTCAGGGTCGAAATGGATTGTATACTTGGCACATGGGAGAATTTACCCAAAATATTTAATGATTTTAGTGTATTATTATTGAAGCAATTACTTAAATTCTCACTCTGATGTACTGGAGCTTATCACAATGATCTTGTGAATAGAAGAGGATGACGAATTTACTTTACTTAACACACGAGCAGAGGCGTCACTTATATCTAAGTGAATAAAATTAGACCACGAACTAAATGTGCAGCCTCGTTGAAAATCATCACTTACTTTAAAACACTACATTTAATTTTTATCCTAAGCACCGCCACTTAATTCATTCAACAGTTTTGCAACAAGAATTTGCCACCCCTTTGATATCAAGGAAATTGATTCTCAAAATTCCCATTACTGCTTCTCAGCAGATGTCAATTTACATAATTGAAGCACTCAAATATCAACGAATGAAAATATGAATTATGTTGCTAAAGCTGATTGGAGAAGCTTGACGCACACCAGGCCAAAAAAATTTTTGCAAATCATTTATAAGCGAGGTATCATTTAAAATGAAAATTCCAACTAGATTAATTACTTAATGTCTCAAAGCCCAGAAAATGTAAACTTGTTTCAAAGATTCACTTGAGATAAGGCGGCGTTTGCTGGGGTTAAGGCGTTATTTCCACAGACAATGCTTCACACCTCAATTCAGTTAAACCTGATAATTGTACAGATCATAGAAAAATTCAACCAAAAATTCAGCACTCAAGAAAAATTTTAACGAACACATTGTCAAGAAAATAGAGCAAGTATTTGATGCAATATACACTCAGACAATATTAACTAGATCAACTTAGCGGCACAAAAAAAATGAGCAAAGATTCCAGAAGATATAAATTTCTCGTAGCATTTCGAAAACTTAATGGCTATGGATTACACACAGTTAAGTACACTTCAAATTAGGCGTTCAGGAAATGGTCCGACTGCAGCTGCAAGGATCTCAACTTTTATTACTCCGTCCTCTCACGCATTTATGACTCAAAGCAGTGAAATGCCATTACAAGCCGACTCACTCAGTCTCAGCAGCGGCCCATTTCTGGCCGGAATCAGTACCAAAATTGGGCGGCACCAAAATACCTCGCAGAAAATTGGCACATGACGAACATTCTGCTGCATATCACGCACCTACACGACTGAATCAAATCCTTGAGAGATTGTAACACAAACAAAATCTTTTAGGCATTGAATGATTACCAAAAAAATTTCTCCCATGATGAACAAAAATATTTTAATAATGCCGGCTGCACTTCAGAGCTTGCAAATTTTATAACGATTAGCACGGCCAAGAAAATAAAATGCTCTCAGAAGATTCAACACTGTAATTTTTTTTAAATTTGTTGTGAAACTCGCCAAGAAGACAATATTCAACTTAATCAATTTCAACATTATGACAAAAAAAAGCTGCTCTACGCCGGCAATATTGTCAAAGGAACTTCTCATTATTCCTGAGAAACTTAATGCCAGAGAATTAGACAGCTTTACAGAGTTCAGTCAGGCTTACTTCAAATTAGGCGCTCAGATATAGTCTGACTGCGGCTCAGCTTTACCGCCACAAGAAATTTCCGGTCTTTTATTACCCTTCCAACAGCTCGCTGGTCTCAGGCGACGGCATAGATCTCTAAGTTAGAAATTTCTCCCCAAGAATTGGAGCGTACTTAAACTGACACGGGGTGAATTGTACTTGCAGAAAATTCTGCTTAATTATCGAGCGACTGTTTGACTGAATTAAAAGCAACAGAAATTTTTAGACAACTGAAAATGAATTCCTTTAAAATTTCCAAGCTGATATACAGACAGTACGCTTGCATAGGACAATTAATATATTTCTCCTGTTGCGATACAGAGATGGGGGTGGGTTTAGGACCCCCTTTCCATACGCTGAGGGAATTCCAACCCCCTTACACATTTTATAATATTGTCCTTCATGCTTGCGTACACCTGCATACCAGACATGGAGAATAAAAGGATTGAAGATTTACATGAATTTATTTGGAAACACGTGGATTTTAATATGACACACATAGTATTTCAATGCAATGATTAAAGCTCAGGGAAATGTTATAGCAACATGCGCATGAATTTAACGACATGGCAATCCCACACGACACAATGAGGAAACCACACCTTGGCTGTCTAGGCCGATGACTGCCATAAATCGTGCTTTGCGCACGCTTCGTGGCGGCATGACTGGGTCAACATGAGCACAAGATGAACGCGTTAACATGAGCAACGTAATGAGCCACACAAAGAACGAGAAATCTACTCTCCTTATTACAATGAACGCTAGCACAACAATTACAGGATTACGGCAAAATAACTTTCCGCACTGTGCATAAAATCAGGAACCATAGTCGGTGAATGGGCTAGCATGAACACGAACCATTTGGAATAATGCAATATAAAATAAAAGAACTTTGCTTACCACAAGTTGTTCAAATTTTAATAAACGCTTCGGGTCACGTACCCTCTAACTCTTGCTTTGTGACCGAAACACATCCTCCTTGCCAAGAGCACACCACCACAGTAGGAAACACAAATCCATATTTATACATTGCGCGCCGCTTTGAATGCCGCATTCCGTGAACTACTTTGCACTCTAATTTAACTGTGGATCACTCTTTCCAAACTTCTCAATAATACACATTTAACTCTTCGGCGGTGATTTTCCGGCACCAGCCTACATTTCTTTCCGTCACTTTTGAAGATTAACCGCATCAGGCTCACTTGTCACGGCTGCTCCATCGTAGTCGTATACCGGCGCTCAAGATCTCAGATGCTCCGAGTACCAGGCGCTCGTCCGTGCAGGACTCGCGACTCGTGTTATCGTTGCAGACTCCGACGTTGTTGCGTATCAAGCGGAATTTAATGTCGGTGGTACTTCCGTGTCTCCTGATTACGTGCTCCATCGCAGTCGTAGACCGGCGCTTAAGATCTCAGATGCTCCGAGTACCAGGCGCTCGCCCGTGCAGGACTCGCGACTCGTGTTATCGTTGCAGACTCCGACGTTGTTGCGTAACAAGCGGAATTTGATGTCGGTGGTACTTCCGTGTCTCCTGATTACGTGCTCCATCGCAGTCGTAGACCGGCGCTTAAGATCTCAAATGCTCCGAGTACCAGGCGCTCGACCGTGCAGGACTCAAGACTTGTGTTATCGTTGCAGACTCCGACGTTGTTTATTCATGACGATCACCGCTGCGAGGCTGGTTTATAGTTTCTTGTACTTTCAAATTGCAGTTTGGTAGAAGAAGGCCAGCCGGCGCGGCCGGCCTGCGGTGTGGTCTACCCTCAGATGTCGTACGCAGTATCTCACGTGCGTTCCCAAAAATCCCTCCTCTAATGTACTTGTTCGCCGCTTATATACTCTCGCTTGTTTTCTTTTCCAGACTCTTCTCGAACCCTCCCAAACATTTTGAGCTTCTTCCAAGCAAAGATTACGTGTTTCCCTTAGGATTGGTGGAAATCTTGCCTTCTTCGGGTTGCCGAAATGTAATTGGTGCGTTCTCTGCCACACCCATGCGCCTGATTCGATCCAGAGCGCTGATTGGCCGGCGGGATGTGTTCCCCTTCGAAGCTGCCTCGTCCGGGCGTTCTCACGCAACGCATGTGTGTTGTGTGCTTGTGTTGTGTGTGTCTTGTGTTGTGTTGCCTAAATGTGTTTTGTGTGTTTATGTGTACGCCTGCGCCAGCTCTCTCGTCGAACGCTACCCACTTGAGCTCGACATATTTATAGCCAGACTCATGTCGAAACCTGAGAACAACGCCGTTCTTGTAGAGTTCTGCGGTTACAACATCCTGTCCACTGTCCCTGGCTCAACAAGATATTGTATTTCCCCAAGTAAAGTATTTTGAAGTGAAGTCTTTCCTCAAATAAAGTATTTCCCAAATTTCCCCGAGTAAAGTATTTCCCAACAAAGGTGAATTATCTCCTGAAATAAGGTATTTCCCAAATTTTCATACTTCTTCGAATAAAGTATTTCCCAAATTTCCCCGAGTGAAGTATTTCCCAACAAGGGACAAAACGCCATATTTACCTAAACCTAATAAGTCGCCCGATGTTAAGGTATGTCGCTTCTGTAATCAGGCTAACCACGCTTCGTTTGCATGCAGGCGATTTAATTCGCACGAAAAGCGAGTGAAACGGGCTGGTGAATTAAAATTATGTTCTACCTGTCTAAGTAGTAAGCATTTGTCCAGTGCGTGTCCCTCCGAAGTTAAGGGTCTCCCGTTCTTGTGCTCTTTGTGTAAAGCTAACAATCATGTTAGCCATTTGTGTCCTAAATTTATTGAATCCAGTGCCTTTGTTGCAACCTCCTCACACCTAAGGACGTGCCCTCTTGTTGCTCTTACCACCAAGTATGGTGGGGTAACTAAGCGTGTTAATTTTCTAATTGATAGCGGCAGTCAGTCGTCGCTTATTGATTTGGAGACTGTGGGTTTCGAATATTCTGATGTAGACTTGCAGGAGCTAACTATTAACACAGTGGGTGCATCTGTTCCTTTAATTGGTAAACAAATCAGCATTGAACTCGTGCTTCCGAACAGTGAGAAGCATGAGCTTGATGTTTTGGATATGAGAAATTTATACCTCCAGATGGGCATGAGAGATTTGAAGGCTAAACTCGAAATTTTAAAAACTAAACTTCCTTTGTCGACTTCATATCCTGAAGTCATAAATGATAGCATCCAAATTCGCGGAATTTTGGGTGTAGATGCTCTTCAAGCTTTCAGGGTGCTTGAGTTGCAGCACGTAAATGGCTATAAGGCCATGCGCATTTCTAACGGTTTTTTGCCCTCTGGGGAGTTAAAATGTTACAACTCCTCTTTATCTTCTCTTGTTGCTTCTAAAACTAAGAAGCAAACTAATGATCTAAAAAATTCCGTTGAAAGAAATATCAATGTTAAATTAAGTAAACCTTCTTTGTCTTCTGACAATGAAACTAAAACGAAAACTAAAAGGAAAGTCGCCAAATGTAAGTTGAACGAAAATCGTTACCGTAATATTTTAAATAATTTCTTTGAAACTCCTAAAGTATGTACATCATTATTAGACGCTTCTGAGCAGTGTGTAGTTCAGACTGGACTTGATCAGCTGTTTGACCTTGAGCTTATTGTTATACCCTCTAAGGAGGAAGAGAATGATAAGGAATTGAAAGATTTTAAACATAGTGTTAAACTTGAAGAAGGTAAATATTCTGTCCAGTCCAGTTGCCCTGGAATCGCCAACTTTTGGCTAGAGTGCCTAACAATTTCGTATTAGCAAGGTATCTTGCTCGTAAAGTAGCGACTGATAATGCCCTCAAGGGGATTGAACAGGCCTATAATGACGTATTCCTTGAGCAGCTTGAATTGGGCATCATTGAACCCATTTCCGTCAAAAAGATAGATGTGCGAGCTCACAAATGGATCCCGCATAGGCCTGTAATACGTACACATGTAGAAACTTCTAAAATTCGTCCTGTGTTTAATTGCTCTTTGAAGGTCGGTGGATTACCCAGTCTGAACGAAGCCTTTTATGTGGGTCCTAATCTGATGAATAATTTGTTAGGACTTTTGGTCTATTTCCGTGCAAATACCGTAGTAGTTCTTTTTGACATTTTTAAAGCTTTATTGCAGGTGAAACTTGCTTGTGATTTTGACCACAATCAGTTTAGCTTCATCCTTTTTATGGATGCCAAATTTTTGTATTTCTGTTACACAACTCTGTGGTTCGGGTTTGTTGCATCGCCTTTTATTCTTAACTATCTGCTCAAATTACACGCTCAAACTATTACTGATTTTACAGTTAGAGACGTTATGGCGAATAAGCTGTACGTCGATAATTTAGTGTTCACTACTGAAAGTCCTGAACTAGCGCTTAGCACATTTCGAAGCGCCAATAGTGCATTTGAGGAGAGTAGGTTTCCGTTACGCAAATGGAAGTCCAATAATTCTGAACTTCTTTCCCAAATTGACCCTGCTCTATGTAGTGCCGAAGTGCACTCCAGAGTGCTAGGGTACGACTATAACTCTTCTACTGATCTTCTTTCTTTGTCTGTAAAAAAGTTGGACTCCTCGTGTAAAACACGAAGAAAAGTTCTTTCTGAAGTAGCGTCTATTTTCGACCCCTTGGGAATTTTGTTGCCCTTTTCTGTGCGAGGTAAGCTCATTTTGAGAAAATTGAAGCCCTTGACGCTAGGTTGGGATCAGGAGGTTCCGGAAGACTTATGTAATGAATGGCAGAAATATTGTCTGGAGTTTTCGAAATTGGGGGATTACGAGTTTCCTAGGATGACTTTGGCTGAGACTAAAACTACCCAACTTGTTGTATTCTGTAATGCTAGTGCTAGCGCCTTTGGTACCTGTATCTATGGCGTCCAAGAGGATCGCAGCGCATTATTTTTCTCTAAAGTTAAAGTTTCGCCTTCTCGCCAGCGAACTCTTCCTTCCCTCGAACTCTTGGCAGTGTTTCTTGCCTATCAGTGTCTTGTATCTCTTCTGTGTGATGTTAATTTTCCTTATAAAGTGGCTAATGTAACTATTCTTACTGATTCACAGGCCACCCTAGCTTGGCTCTTGAGCGGTAAACCTCCTCGAAAAAATGTATTTGTAAACAACAGGATAAAAGACATAGAAGCCATGCGTAAGCAGCCTGAGTGTAAGGCCTTGGTTGCCTTTAGTTACGAGTACGTGCCCACGCTGTTTAACGTTGCAGACATGCTGACGCGGGGTGTTAAGGTATCTAACTTTCTAGAGTGTAAATTTTTATGGTTAGAAGGTCCTTCTTGGATCAGAGAAAGTAGAGATAAGTGGCCTAAAGGTCACTTAGGATGCATTCCGCAGCAATTTGTTGCAGACACGTGTATCGCAGTTAATGCTGCTCACCCAGGTGAAGCTTCTATTGTAACGCTTGAGCGCTTCTCCTCCTACCCAAAGTGTTGGGTGCGGTGGAGAAGGTATTTAGGGCCGTAGCAATATGAAAGCGCGCAGATCCGGGGGAGAATAAACTGCGAGCGTTTCTTTACCTCATTTCCTCTATGCAAAGAGATCATTTTGCCAGCGAGATAGAGGCCTTGGAAACCAAGAATCCTCGTCCGCCTTTGCTTGTTAGATCTTTCAACTTGTTTCTTGACTCTCATAATTTACTTACATCTAGCAGCCGCATTGTCTTAGCGGAGGAATTGGATTACAACACTAGGAACCCTATTCTGTTGTCTAGTTCTTCTCATCTAACCTATCTTCTGATCTTGCATACCCATAAAACTCTTAATCATCAGGGTGTTGAATCGACCGAGCAAAAACTTAAAATGGACGGTTATTTGATACCTCGCTGTAAGCGTACTGTGCGTGGCGTTCTATCCAAATGCATAGTATGCAAGCGGGTGAACGCTAAGGCTTTCTCTTATCCTGACCCGCCTGCTTTGCCAGATAGTCGGACTAATTTTGTGAGACATTTCGCTACAACAGGAATGGACTTTTCAGCTCATTTCTGGGTGTTGGATCCGCTTGGTCATAAACAAAAAGTGTATCTTTTACTGTTTACGTGTTTTCAAACTAGAGCTATTCATATAGTGCTTCTTTCTTCCATGACGTTGGAAGAATTTTGTTTCGCCTTCATTCGCTTCACGAACGAAAAAGGTGTCCCTAACACCTGTATTCCGATAATGCTAAAACTTTCGTAGCTGCTTCTGACCTTTTGGCAGAAGTTTTAACTTCTTCCTTGTATGAAGAACGTTTCCGCACTTTTAACATTAAATTTAAAACTATCCCATTCTATAGTCCACAATTTGGTGCGATCTGGGAACGCTTGTTTAAATCTAAGGAGAGTTTGTACAGGCTCTTTGGTCGTAGCACTTATCCGTACTCTACCTTTCTCACTGCAGTTTCTGACATCTCTCTTAATCTTAATCGACGTCCTCTTTCCTACACAGAGACGGGGGACACTATTTTGCCTATCATGCCTATTCAATTCCTTGAACTTTACCCTACTTCTAACTCTTTAATCCTTTCCGATGAGGTCCCTGACTTGGAAACCCGAGGGCGATGAACGTCGAGAGCATCTGCTCTCCGTGCTCGAGAGGCGCGACGTCATGGTGGCCAAGTTTAGGGAGCTATACTTAATCACCCTAAGAGGTCCATATCCTCTTAAACCTTTACCTCTTAATAATAAATTCCCCAGGTAGCAAGAAATTATTAGGCTAATGTTGGGTTGATAACTATTTATTGACCTGATATTGGAATCTTTGATTACAATAATAGGCTAATAACAAGACAATATCGGAAAAATATATATATATTTATGATATCAACTTGTTATTGGGACAATGTAGTAAATAGTCTTATTTCGAATATTGAACTAACAGTATATATATATATATATATATATATATATATGTACGATATTCATATAAGTGGAAACTATCTCATAATAATTAAAAATCTCGCAATAGAATAAAATTTGTTAAAATATAAATTATTATTACCCAAATATTGGGTTGATATTGTACGCCAATAATACGGAGTAATTTGTTTAAAATGTACCAATAAAGTTAATGAATAGTTATTGCAGTCATCAATGAGTGCAGATATATTTTACAGATATCAAGAAATGTGAATACGTTACAATAATATGTATATTCAGAATTACTGTAATCACAGGTTCACAGTTCTTGTTTTTTCAGTCGTCCAATGAGTTTCGAAGGTCTAATTTTTCAAAAAATATGCTAAAATCGTTTGTCATATGTTACTATAGCAATAAATGTCTATATATTGAATTAAGATGATATAAAGTCATTTATATAGATGATATAAATGACTTAATTTCGTAACCAAGGGATTGAGTAGGCCTATTCCTACCATATAACCCATTTTGCATGCATCATTCGTTGAGTATAGCGCTTTCGTGCAATTTTTCAATCACGCATATATATGCTGCTTAGATGAACGTATATATGCTGCTTAGTCCAGGTTGCCCGACCACTGGTACGTATGTGCAACACAAAATTTGGACTACGATGCCAAAGAGGTTTGTAATCATGGATTTTAGATAAATTTTGAATGCAGTAAAATTCATAGTCTTGTAGGTGTGTAGGTATGTACATCGGATAACACAGTTATTAGAATTATATATATTTCTCGTCTTTGAACCCTTCTAAATATTGATGCGATATTAGAAATTAATTATTGAGCCAAAGTGTTGTTAAAGGAAACACCTCAATATCAAGTCAATAGTGACACAGTAAGTAGCTGATACTGGGTTAAAAATAAATTATTATTGGGACAATATATTCTACCAATATCCACTTGATGTCAGAAAATAAGTATTGAGCCTGTCGTACCCTGCCATAGTTACCCCTCAAATTCAGTTTTAGTCCATTTATGTTCAGTAATACTCATATGTGTGAATGTAACATTATTCATGAACAAAGTGCTAAAATATTCGTAGCGCATATCCGATACCAGCTGCAGGAGACGTACGAGAATATAAGTAAGATCATTGCTTCACTCGCCGCAAGCGGAACTTAATTGCTAAAGCAGCAACAACTCCAGGCCTTACAGGCCATTATGTTACTAAAGAACACCTCATTTTCAAGTTCAAAGTGACACAAAAATTAACTAATATTGGGTTAGTGAAATTATCGTTATCGGGGCCATATGTTTTACAAATATCAACCTGATATCAAATATTGAGTATTAACCCAATGTTATTGTAGGGAACACTTCATTTTCAAGTCAATATTGACACAGTAATTAGTTGATATTGGGTTGATGATAATGTTGTTATTGGGCCAATATATTTTTCTACAATCAACCGAATTTTCCAAAATAAGGTATTGCCCCAATGTTCATTTTGAATATCCAGTCAATATTGAGACTGTATATTGGCTCAATATTAGGTCAATAAATTTTGCTACCTGGGTCTTGTCTGTAGGTCAGGTTGTCTTATTAAGGCATCCCATAAAACCTAGACCGTTTTGGACCTTAGTCCGTATCATCGCGCTGCTTCCTGGACGCGATGGCAAGGTCCGGGTTGTTAAAATTATCAAAGCTGATGACTCAGAGTCTGCCGTTAAAATTTCCTTACTTTATCCCCTGGAGTTAGCTGCTACTGATACTGCTTCAGAGGAGGGGTGGGAAAGCGCAGAGAGAGGCTCGAGTGAGGAGTTGCATCCTTCTTTCGATCCGCCCGGGAGTTCCTTTTCTCGTGAGGGTAGTTCCTTTTCTATTGAACGCCCTAGAGATTAGCCTTATTCTTCTGAATCAGACTCCTCGGAAACTTCCGAAGAACCTGAAATTGAGGCAGCTGCACGGCCTACGCGACGGCAGCTCGCCAGCAACGTAGCAAGCTTGCAGACTTAATTAGGAGAGGTCACCTTTAATGTCCTTCCCTACTTTATTGCTCTTAAAAATAATATGCGCACAAATGTATATGGTGTTCTTTCTATGCTTCCTCTGGAAAGCAACATTAATATATTAAAATGTTTGAATGTTAAATCTATGTAACGGAAACTTCTGATGAAAACTCCGTTTTTTCTCTTGCCGGGATTGTACCGAGATTCCAGTCATTGCTCGAACGCTGAGGTCCTTTGCGATCTTTATAAGGTACAAAAGGGCCTTCCGCAATAAAGGTCAAAAGCTGTGCTCCTTCCAATCAGCCCAAAATTAATAACGCTGATAATTTTACGACTAAGCGGAGCAATGGCGGGGGTTCCTCACGTCTACGGCGAAAGATGTAAATTTGAATACTAAAACGTTCGTCTGATATTCTTGTTCGAGTCCTAAGCCAGCGCGACAGATTCGAGCAAGCTAAGGAGCGTGGCGCCAGAACGCTGCCACGACAGATTGAAACCAGCCGTGAACGCGAGCGCACCTTCTTCTCGTGTGCTGCGCGGGACTCAGCATTCTGCCCTCGCTACCTGGGACTTCTTGGGTCCTTGATAGCCGGCTACAGTGAAGAGTATTCGCCTGAAAATTGTTTTCGAAGATCTTCAGGTACGACTCACGCTAATGACGCTCCGCTTGTCCTTAATTATCTTAAAATTTCAGCGTTACCGGCCCCAGATGGGTTCCCGGTAAATTTGTGTGCCGTAGGGCCCGTTAATTCGGGGAGTTGAGTCCACTTGTTAAGGTGGCTGCGCACAGTGGCAAGTGTTATTATCAGTGTTTATGCGCAATTTTACAAACGTCCAGCAACGATGTGCAGACCGGAAAATTTGCCTGTGTTAAAAGGTTTGCGGTGCCACGAGTTCGATTTTAAGCAAGTGATGGGATGGTGTTTTTGTTTGTAATTCAAAATTTCTTGCGTCTAATGTGTACCCTTGCGGAATTTTTCTTTTTCGAATTGTTGGGAATATTTTTTTTTATTGATTCAACATTGGTGTTTACTGGCAAACATATGGCGTTTTTTTAACTCTACCTCTATCGTCGTGCTGACTTTCTGGTTGTATGGTAAGTTGGTGCTAGTGCTGACCGGTGGTAGCAGCTGGTGTTTAGTTAATTAACAACTTGCTTTATTCCTAGTCATTTTGTTCGTTGTTTTTAAGTAATAGCTATTCATCGTTTTTCTTTGCGCTTTTTGTGTATCGATGGTGGTGGGTTGGTGTAACGGGAAGAGTTAAAAAATTTAAAAATGTGTTTTTCTTTCACTGCGTGTATTTGGGGTCATAACATTTTCCACATTTCGAAATATGTGATTTCTAAATTTTTTGATGCAATTTTTACTATTTTATTGAATAATTTATTTATTTTTGTGTACTAAACGTTACAAATTCAGTGTAACAGAATAAGTTGTCATTGCTAGTGTAGGTCATTAATGTGCTAATGAAAATTGGCGTGTTATTATTATTATGGTGTTATTTTGAGTATATATTTCTATAGTTGTTTTAGAAAATGATTTTGCGTTTTATACTTTTTATTTTATTTTAGCATTAACTGATACTGCTCGGTGGTGTCAAATTATGTTTGGACTGTAAGATTGCTAATTAATTTTGTGATGAGTTATAGTTCGTGTTATTGAAATGTATGTTTACTTACGTTAGAGTTGCTTACCTTTAGTTGTACCGAGTTGTTTACACTTACTTCTGAACAGGACATTTTATTTTATTTTCGTTCGCTTCAGCGGCCCTCGTTCTTTTTGCTCGTGTTGCCGAGTGTAATAAATAATTCTTGGGTGGTATATATTTAATAATTTGATTCCAATTCATTTGCCAATCTTAAAGTTTAAAACGCATGAGAGGCGAGGCGACTTAAAATGCTTGCTTTGAGTGATAGTACTAAATTTGGCCAAATGTTTTCGTTTTAATTTTGAACGGAGAGATAAAACAAACTGTATTTGTTTTAGTGTATTTTCGGGTTAAATTAATTCTCTATGAGTTTTGAAAACATGTAAGGCGGAGACGGAAGTTAAAGTTGAAGTTTGAAGTTAAAATTTTTTTTTCTCGCTCGAATATTATTTTTTTGGATTTATTATGGATTACCTATCCGGTGGAACGGGGGAGGTAATGTGCAGGCGAGCTTACTCTTACTTGCGTTTTCTCCCTACCTCGCGTTTCTCAGAGTCTATATAAGGGGCTGTCCCTGTTCTATCTGGGCTCAATCATTAACTCGTCCCCGTACCTGTACCAGCGCCTGCTACGGACTAATAAAGTGTACCTCCAAGAAAACCTGTTTCACTGGCCCGCATATCTCCATTTGTAATTTCATTTACAAAACATTAAGAAATGATGGCGACAATATCATAAAACAATTATTAACTGCGCATACCGGTCATCACGACCATTCAACCCGAAATAAAAGTAAATTCAGGCTTCCTCATTATTCAAAGGCCTGGTCGCAACACAGTATCCTCTTTTTTGGAACTAAAACTTGAAACTCAATACCTGCGGAGATCCGTGAAAGTAATTCGTACAAAATATTCAAAAGACATCTTGAGTCTCACTTCCTATCAGAATACTAGTCGTGTAAGATCACCATGTCAAATCTTGCCTCCTACATGTTTGGTCCTAATGATGTAACTTGCCATGGGAAACATAACCGATCTTCAGTCTGCTCTTAAATCGTTTTATCGAACATACTGTTAAATATAACCGATTTGACCTATATTGTAAATTACAGCTTAAAATATCGAGTTAATTATCTCAATGATCAATCTAATGCGAAACTAGGTTAAGTGAATTAGGTTAAACATTATTGTACACCTTAGAATAACGTGATGGTAGGATGCCCTAGAAGTCTCTGAACTTGTTCGGGCCCACAGGTAGCTAAACTCTAGTTTGGCCATTGTATTAGACTTGAGAAACATTCTACCTCTGTATCACCTGTGATAAATAAATTGTTTAAATTGTTTAAATTGTTTAAATGCTACAGTCTGGGTGCACACAATCCGAAAAAACACCATAAGGTTAGTGTGCATCCAAGGCTTGCTCTCCACAGCTCCAGACTTTGATGGTTTCATCCTTTCTGAAGCGAGGAGCTGCAACAAATGGAAGCGTGGGAGGGATGTCCTCTTCTTTAGAAGATCTGAAAAAATAATATCATTGAGAATTATTCGTAAGCCATTGATATAATAGTCCTGAACATAGTTACTGGTAATAATATTTCTTGCAATAGTGTTAGTGACAGACATGATCATTCAAGTACATAGTACATGTTTGTAAGCTCCAGTACATGAGCTTCATTGCAAATAAATACGTTTTGTTAGGGAACATCACAATAAGTAAAGATATGAGTAGTGAATAGTTTGAAAATTATATGTTAAAATAAATATCATTAGGTAATGCTATAATAATGTTTATAGTACACAGTCACGTAATTTGGGACTGACTTTCATCCAACACTGAAAATTATTAGCTAATGAAGGAGAAGTTTTCCATGAGTTTCATTGAGAACTCAAATGAAGAACAATAAAAACCTCAACTTTATGTTACATGAGGGTCACACATGACTACAAAGATTCACCTATGTCATAATGATAGTTTTCATAAAACCTCAACTGTATGATGTAAATTAAAAATTGCCCTCCTAGCAAAGTTTTCACTTTGTTAAGAAATAAATACCATCAGGCTATGTTTACTTCACTTTTAAAACTGTCAGTAACAAGTGCACACTTTTCCACAAGCTTCTCGCCTGAATTCAGAATAATTTGCAGAGAATCTCACCCATTTTCAGAATCCTAACTTTTCCACCAAATACTTTGAAACAAAAGTAAAAAACCGAATGTCCAAATTCCACTGTCATGCAGAATGGCAATAAGACATCTGTACTAATTTTCGCTATTGCAAAAAGGTACAAATTTAAGAGTACAACAACATGGAGCAAACCAATTCCATCATAGATGATCAGCAACATGCAAATAGAGTATTTACAATTCAATAGATAAAACAACAAATTCAAAATTAACAGCAACATTTCAGAATCTAATGTGATACAAATAACTTGCAGTTTAAATAGTTCATACCACTGACATTCATACTACTTGCTGTACTCCACAGAACCACAATACCATTACAAACATTATCTAAACTCATAACCTTATGTCAATAATGTTTGTCTATCAACACTGGTTGGTAATGATGGCCCTACTTATCATTTTTGTTGTGCTCAACATTGACATGCTCATTGTACACAACTTAAAAGCTAAAAATATTTATCTAACACCATTTGCTTAAACATAAGATTATGCAGTAATCCTGAAGTGAAATATTTGACTAATGGTATCACAAAAAACGTGGATTTTTTTTAAACGTGATCAAGTCATTGTTAATTGTAACATCTAATTAAAGAAAAAGTGAAACATGAATAAAAAATACTTAGAGATATTTTTTTAGATAGCATCCGCATTTTCTGTTACATTGCTCTTCTCATTATTTATCATTCTTTGATCTGAGCCAATGTTTACTCTTCAAATTTGAGAATAGAGTATCTTATTCAAAATAAATAATTTTGCTCTTTTTAATATTGCTAATTTCAACCAAATTAGCTTAGATAAAATTAACCATCTGAAAATTCAAACCCTGCATTCTCAAAATGACCTACTTCATTGTTGAATGAAATGACTGCTCATATATAATATTTACATAGTTAACTCACTTTTAATACCTGCAAAAAAAAGAAATGAACTCTTGAGGCATTCTTGCACACCATTACACTTACCTAGAAGTATAATGCTAATTGATGGTCCTAAAAAATCTGAGTACACTCACAATGTTTATTAGTCACGATTGTTTTCTAAAGGTCTACATAATTAATGCAAGTGTTTAGCTATATGCAACTTCTGGTTGTCTAGGATCTGTAAATTAAAATTCATCAAAATTAGATGGATCTTTTTTCATAGAACACATTTAAATTCAACATTTTAACATGAAATATAATTCTATTCAATTATATTGAAACTTTCATAATTTAAAAAACAATAAAAAAATTTTAATAAACTAAAATGAACTACAATAAAAACGCCTGCAAAACAAGTTCTTTGACACATTTTTCTGTGAATAGCATTAATGAGCAATGCTAAAAATAAAAAAAAAAATTTCATTTACCACATAATCATATATGTAAAACATGTCGACATGATTGGAAATAAATGTTAAATTTCATTGGTAACAGGCTACTTGCTTTTTCACTAAACTGTAAGACCTAGCACTGAATTCAATTGCTTTACAATTTGATACCACCACGAAAACAGCTGAAAACCATATCTTATTTATATCTCAAGCCAAAATTGGCCACAATCATCATTTTAAGTCAACCTAACAGACACGAAACTTGTGAACACTGTCCGCCATCTTTGTTCTTTGTAGTTCATTTGGTGACTGAAAACCTCCGACGACCTCTCACGAAATAATGAGCATCCATTCATCAAATGATGAGCGAACGGGCCTTTTAGAGTTCATTTGACATACGGAGTTCATTTGACGAACGAACGTTAGGCTAGTGTGGCCCCGGTGAGAGATGTCATCAATGTCAAATTGGTGAGAGATGTCACCAACAAAGTATGTCACCAGCGTAATGAAAAGCGCCTTGCACAAGAGAAAAGTTGTCTTAATGTTGAAATTTGCACTGCAGAAGAGAATTAGGAGGAAGTGCAGGAATAAAATCACATCATTGTTTCCACTCACGTATGTTAACTTTTACATTTTTCTTATTATAACTACACTTCTACGTTTATTTTTACGAATCTGTTTTTTTCATGTTCAATCTAGTTTTATCTGAAAATTTTCAGTGGGAGCCCTGATCGTCTGTATTGCTCCTGCAATACTGGCACAATACTTGGCAGAACAATTTGCAGAATATTTACAGAATAATTTGTAGAAGTAAAAAGCTAATATGTAAGAAAACGTTTAATACTACCCAATTACATTCAAAAAACACTGAAAATGGAAAAAATACCAATTACTAATTTGTAGGTGTACATTTTTACTTTTCCTTTAATTTGAATAATCTTCTAATGACACCAACCGAATGATTTTCGTCTACTTGAAAATGTCATCATTCATAGCAAATAATTTTGGCGTTCCTCAAGGTTCAATCATCGACCCGCTCCTATTTTCAATTTTCATCAATGATTTCCCCACCATGCTGGCAAACACAAAAATCTCAATGTATGCTGATGACGTACAAATTGCCATAACAAGCTCAACAGCGGATTTAAAAAAAAACACAAGCCAACGCTGAGAACCTTCTGAGAAATCTGAAATTGCTGTATGACCATAATGGCCCCAAACTTAACGCAAGTAAAACGCAATGCATTATTTTTGGATCACAGAATGCGACTAAAATTTACCACCATTCACGCTAACATTTGGAGACGATACAATTGAACCAGTAGATAAGGTAAAAAACCTTGGTGTTTGGTTTGACAAAAATATGGCTTTCAATTCACACGTAGAAATAATGTACAACAAAATTAACGGAACCTTAATGTTCTTTCATCGCATTTAGTACACACTTGACGAAAAATCTAGATTATTAGCGATTCAATCTTTAGTTTTATCGCGTATGGACTACTGCAGTCTAGTGAGGGGAGATTTACCTCAATATCGTCAGGAAAAGTAGCAAAAATGTGTAAAATTCGCCGCCAAAGTGGTATGCAACGGAAATTTCAATAAATACGATCATGTTACCCCACTTATAAGAAACCTCGACTGGATCCCAATACCGAACAGATTCATGATCCAAAACCTCTGTAGCAAATGAAGCTCCGGGGGATGTTACTGAATATTCACTTTATCCTCTCAAGTGCCGGAATATCTAGTTTCCGAAATCGAATATACTGGAATATTCGAGGACATTAAGCTTCAATGCACCCGTTTTAGTATATCCGGGGACATTCGATTCCGAATTTTGGATATTACCGATATTTATGAATATTCAATAATGAATATGCCTTGAATATTCATTAATGAATATTCTATGAATATTCCAGAAAGTTCTAAACATCCTCATTTAATCGATTCACAGCGCGTGAAATAAAAGAATAAATGTATGAAGCAAAATCAAATTATCATTAGATAAGTATTCAACTATCCATTGCTGTCGAATGTGCTACGTTTGCACAAAATTGATGCAAATACTCTAAAGCGCCGAATTTTGGTACGTTTTAAGGATTTTCACAGTGTATCCAATAAATTAATTAAGAAGTTTATCCAAGAAGTTTCACTGAAGAAGTTCAAAAAGAGATCAACCTTATTTTGTGCATTTACAAAACAGTTCATATCAATGATCGAGAGGTAAATGAAACGAAGTAAGAAATCCCCGAATGTGCGTTACGCAACGCGTTCGAAACCAGAAAAAACGAAGGTTAGAACTTATGTCGTTGCCAGTGTCACGCTGCACTTCTCAAAGGTTCATTTGTATATTAGATATAAATAGAGAGAGTAGAAAATTTGAATGCAATATTAGTTTTGTTATTTGCAAATATTGCTTATTCATGATGTCTTGTTGACTGATATTGGCGAGCATTTGAGTAAAGAGTACGTTTTTTCTGTACTGGTTTGGTCGTAGTTTTGAATCGATCATACGACGGTTTAACGTTACTACCCGCCTCAGTTAATTAGATGCCATCGTGAGGCGTGTGTGTCCTTACGGCGCGTTCCTGTGTGCTATCAATTCGGGATGAACTTTATTGAACTAGGGTAAATTAACGTGAAAGTGATATATTGAGTGTATAATTTTAATTAAGCTGTAGTAATTTATAGCTTGTCTACACCGGGGTGAAGCACTTAACCTGTATGGGACCTCCCTAGCTGGGGCTGTTGCATGAAACGTGCATTTATATGATTTAGGATGAAATTTGTATGCCAATTTTGTGTTAGTTACTTAAGCAAAAAATATATGTGAACTATTTGAAGTATACATTGTATTGAGTACTCATATATGGAAGGAATGTTAGCAACCTATTTTAAATACTCTACTCATTTTGTTTTTTTCTACTACAAAAAAAAAATTGAAAATGATTTAAGAATTGTGTTGACAGCTTTGCACTAGCAATACTACCCAGCTTTAGGTGTGGCCTATTTGTCTTTTGTCTATATTTATAAAACAAGTGCCACTCTCTTAAGGTATTTTGTTCAAATGTGAACAGGAAACAAAATGAATTTTGTAGATTTAGACTTGAAGATGAAACTTCAAGGATTTATTTCAACTATTAACTTCATAAGAATGAATCCTTGGTAATTTGTCTGACCACAAAGCCGGTACCGGAATTATGCTTATATTTTAAGATATTCAAAGAGCATGTTTCGATGATGGAATCATTAAATTATATATGGTTGATAGTAGATATTAAGGTTCATGAAATATACATCTATTTTTTCCTCAGTGGTCTAAGTACTATCAGTTTTATAACCAAATATGGCTCATTAGAAAAATTATTATTTGATTAATTAAGAGAATGCAAAGTTTGAAAAGAGTATCAGATATGTTGAGCCTTGCTCTGATAGTGAATTCAATAATCCAGTGAATTTGAAGAAAATATCTCCGAAGTCAATGCAGAAGAACCATGTTGTGACGGACAAGTGAGTGGTGGCTATAATAATGACGTTCAGAGTGCAGCTTTAGTGAAGGGGCAAGAGATGGCTGAAAGTGGTGATGACAAATCAGTAATTGATGACAGTGATTCAACTGTATTGAAAGCTGTTAGCAACATCAAAGAATCTTATTGAATAATTCTGGTGAAAGTTTGATGAATTTTTTTCAGAACACAAATGATGAGCGCTTGCCTCCTGCTATTGGCAATGAAGAAGGTGACAGTAATTCCACCACCCAAGAAGAAATTTCCATCATTGAGGAATCAAAAGAGCTTGAAGCTCAGAATCCTGCGCTGCAAGACAAATTGTGTGGTTGGTGTAATAATAATATTGTCCCTCTGAGCTGCTTTAAAGAATTGATATTTTGAGACCTTTCCAGAGCCTCCTAGGGGAGAAAAAAAGGCTACCGATGCACGTAAGTACATCCATATATTAGTTGTGAATTACTCTCTTGAACACTATGTTTTCAAATAATACAAATATATGAGTTTTTGTGGGATGTTAGGAATGCAATTATGTCTTTTTTTTAGAAATAATGTCATTTGACACAAATGCCTTGCTTCAACAATCAAATTGTTGCATATATAATAGGAACCAAACAATTACGGATGCCATGAAGGCCACCATGTTATAATCCTCTAAATACTTCTACACGACGTAAGAAGGTTTTGAATAAGGATTGGTTACAAATCACTGAACAGCTTGGAAAATTTAAAAATATTTCTTTGCCATAAATTGCAGTAGTTGATCTTGAAACATTACTTTTCATCATGAGGAAATTTTGTGATCAGATAATCAATCCGATTTTCTTTCGGATGAACTGATAAACAACTATACTGTATAACTGTTTCATTCATTTTTTTCCTCCTGCTGTGTTTTGTTACTATTCTAATACTGCTTCAGGAAATTAGTTTTACAGTTACTTTTTGATATATACTCAATTTTTAAAATGATCCTGTGAGAGGCGAAGCAGGCTATTCAATGGAACATGTATTATTTGCATAAAATGAAACATCTACGTTAACAGCATGTTTCAATTCAGTGAAAATTAGACATATTAGTTGATTTTTTATGCTTTATAAATTTTAGCGATGAAATGGTTCAACTATAAAATGTGTTGACTACAAAGTTCATAAAACTCATGGTAAAATATTTATAAAGCATTTCTTCTACAATGCTGCATACCATCTTGCTGTAAGAAGCTATGCGCTCCAGGCCTTTTCACATATGATCAGTGTGCACAATTATTCTCATCCACAGTTACAAGCTGACATTAACAGTAAAACTTTTGTTGGAATTAAAATACCTGCAATCATAGCAACGAATTGTGCATAATTAAATGAATGCCATGACTTTTTACTGGTGCATCCTTCATCTTCTTAATTCAGCTCACGCTACGAAGAGACGGACCGCTAAAATTTCAAGCATAAACGCGAAAGATGATAACACCAGTCTCCTTGCATCAGAAAGAACAACTGAGCTT
The DNA here is from genome assembly GCA_030386875.1 of Morinoia aosen. Classification (NCBI taxonomy): domain Eukaryota; kingdom Metazoa; phylum Arthropoda; class Malacostraca; order Amphipoda; family Talitridae; genus Morinoia; species Morinoia aosen. Next base: position 3,907,691 of record CM059568.1, on the reverse strand, counting down.
AAAAATATTAAATCAGTCATTATTGAGCACGGACAGAAGACATCAACGAAAATAGTTACTAATTGCGGGAATGACAGCACTCCATAAGGAAGTGACAAATATGAGAGATGAGCTGTGTGCTTTCAAGAAATGTCAGATGCCAAAAGAACAAGAATCATCATATGTAAGCCAAAGGCTTCCTAAACTTCCGATTTTATCAATAACTGATTTTGATCGTACTGAAGAAGTTTTACTGGTGGATTCCGAGAGGGAAATATTCGTGAACATCCTTTCGAACTTCGGAGGAACCCACATGAGCAGCTTGGTGAATAATATAATGAACCGAGTACTCACCAGAGACGTGGCTTTACAGCTCAGCTTGCGGGGCCGTAGTGGAAAGAAAAACGGCCGTTCTGTACTACACAAATCTGCATGTGCATCCCTGGTAGGTGAACCGACAATGTAGAAGTAACTAAGAACTCAGTAGGGTATTTTAATGAATTATTATAACAATTTTATTTGAGAAAAAACGCGGCAATTAAATGTTATCTGAGAATATTCGTAGTTCTCTGGAATTTGCATGAAATAGTTCAAGGGGTAGCGCTTTCATTTCACAACCTTCAAACTAATACATTTGATGTATTTTGAATACAGCTAAATAAAATAATATTTTCTATTTCTGCAACGATGGGTCAATTGAGCGAATTCATTTACGCTGATAGCGAACGAATATTTTTAGAATTTTCTAGAAATATATATCGTACTCAAAATCATGAATAGCATTACTGATATTTTGGTCTCACTTTGCATCGCAGGTACTTAACATTTCATCAGCGGTACTGTATATATTTAGAACTCTACATTATTTGCACTGAATTGTAGTTCATATTATTGTCATATGTTTGGCATCTAACTATACTTTACCCAATTTAAAATGATTTGCAATGATTCAACAGTTATGGCATAGTCAACATCAAATACATTCCGCGCATACGTGCAAACCGAAGAATTCTAGTGTTATAGTGCGATGGTTGAACTAGATAATTTATACCGCACTTAATAAGTTGAACTAGAGGCAATGCCATTTCAATTCATACAGCTAACCCGTGACTGAATTGTGAACGTGACGCTCTGTTCGTCACGTGTGACGGTAACAAAAGTGGTAACAATAGCTTTGTCCCATTGTTACCACATTTGGCACTACTGAGCCCTTAATAAAAAGCGTGTTTGGGCCTCATGGACAGATAGGCAAACAACAAGACACGCACGGTGAAAACAATACATTCTCACATTTCGTGGGAATTAAAAATAGCCGAAACAACTTTATTATCTACCATTTTATATATCAGTAAATTCTTCTGACATCAGTATTCATAGAACAAATAGTTACAGCCCGCTTGGAATGCAAAAAATATGCATTGTTTTTATCGTGCTTACGCAGACAGAACAATTTTGTCATATTTAATTAATAAATTTAGGAAATTTGACTAAACAATTTCGTCACTCCAGGACCGGCAATATTTTTAGCTGCATTTTCAATATGATTGAGTAGCAATGTATGTTTGATGCAGTTATGTGTTTATTTGATTCAACTAAATCATTTATTTAAACTATTTATTTAGTTACTGCAGCGTAAGCTTTCAGGCTTGATTGAATGAATGTAGTCAAAACGGCCAGCAAATTGATGCAATATTTTAATATAATTTGCGAAATTCTTTATTTACCACAATAATTGAAGGCCAAAAACAGAAATAGGCCAAGCGCAGTTTACGTAACCTAACAACTGCAGTTGTAAATTTCCTCATATATTATGAAGATTCACAGTTAAAATCTATTCTAACGTCTGAATAAGAAAAGCACAACCTTGCCTCCATATTGAGGATAGTCATGCTTTGCTCATATAAAATTTCCAAGAGATATGATCACCCTTGCAACTGCGGTTATTAGGTTAGGTAAACCGTGCTTGGCCTACTTTTATTTCTTGGCCTTCAATGATATTGCATTGCCATTGAAGTAGATACCACTTGGAAATTAGCAACACTGACTTTAAAAACGAGTGGCTTTTGTTGAACAAATATTAGTATACTTGACTGTTTTGATTAATTGAACTCAAGAAATAGTCAATTTAACAATATATGAATATGCCTAAACCGGCTTAGTCAATATGACAAATTTGTTTTCAGTGTGAAGTTGTGTGTGTACCTGTCCGTCACGCCCGGATAGACATATATCTGGGGGCTAAGTAGTGTAAAATTTAGTATCTAGGAATTTATCTTAATGGGGCGAAGCTATATGTATTGCTTCCACATTTAACCCAATTAGAGACAACGGATAGTGCGTCAGTCCCCGAGCAGACATGGGTGGGCTGTATCGATGAGCAGCAGACAGTGCTTATAGTGTTGTCTCTGTGTTGGAAAGACGTCTTAGAACATCTAATTCTTTTTTTTTTTTGTAGAGATGGTATGGTATATCAAATGAGTTGAGTTGAAATTTATCTACCAGCATCGTCGTTTCCGAAAATGTAATGATTAATTTCTTCATCAAGATATTCGCTTTTCAGAAGTCGTGAAGAAGGACATCATCGGACGTGATGAGCAGTCGAAAACCATTTCAGCTTTAATTGGTAGTAATTTAGCTCATACCTAAGATCGATTGTCATCGGAGAATGAACGAAAAGCTCGAAGTATTTCTGGCAGCGGTGATCATGAAAGGAACAAAGTAGTGTCAACACAGCGATGTTGGAAGTTGTAGCTTCAACCTCTGTGCCATCTGCCATCTCCTTGCCTGCTAAACATGCCCCCTCTGCCTGTGGTACCTCAATTCTTGCTTCCACTGATACTACTTCTGCACCTGCCTTCACTGAAGTTGTTGCACCTAGCACGAGAAAAACCCGTAGCAAAACATTTATGCTTGAAACTTCGGAACCATTGGAGTATGAAATTTAATACAATTCCGATTAAGTACTAAGTAATGAAGAGTAATGTGGAGAGTAATAAAATATTTTGAAGATGAAAACTTTATGACTGGCTGACTTGAAATGTTAAATCATGAATGCCGGTCCCTCAGGGGGATACTACTATCGTATCTATGGGAATTAGCCCTCCCAGCGTGAAAGATGTCTGGACCCGAGCTGAAGGTTAGGTAGGTCTTCCTTTAATTGAAATCAAATAGGTTTGTATTTCTTTACGAACCATCTTTTTTTGATTCACGGCTGTCATTTATTTAACACCTATTACTTTTTTCTTCAACGTTTATCTTGTTTCATTAACTTCTTTCGATCTTCCTGTTTCTATGCTCAAGGTGTGGGGACAAACCTCGTGCCTTCCTTACTAAATGCTGCCTTCCACTTTCCTCTCTTGGGATCACATCTACTGTAAGTGGTTAGGGAGGCTTGAACTAACTCATAATCTATTCTCAGGGGGAATAATTGCTTGCCGAGGATGATAGGACGAGGTGCTCTCATTTTTGTTTAGAAGTTGAAATTATTTTCATTTTCATAAAATACATACGAATTTAGTATTGTATTCTTGATTTTTTTAAATTAATTATCTAATGAATGCACTTTGTGACAGTACCTCGTTAAAAAACTCTCAACGATTGCCGCAGAAGGTACGACACAAGGCCCTCATGGAATATCAGCATCAGTTGATTTTGTTAGTGAGAGCCTTGATCGTGCATTGGAAAGCCTTCTGAAATAAACTTCTCTTTACAGCGAACCATTTGAGAACAGCAGCGCCGTGTAATCACAGCACAAGTAGTACTACGTATGTTTGACACGTTTGCATGTTTGCTAAGTGAATTTTTTATTACAAATTGTAAATGATGAATCATGACAATAATTTGTGATTGAACGTTTCAGATAGTGACTCGCAATTTACACCGAGGAACTTCAAAGTCGCTATACACTCGTACGTGTAAACCCTATTGAAAATCGAGGACGGTGCACCAGTGGAATATGAGTGGAAACATGGACGATTTGAGGTTGGTTTATCGTCTATTTGAGGGTCAAATGTCCAGTCTCCGCGACCATACTCCGCCCTCAATACGTCCATACTGCGACCAACTTTGGTCGGTGAACAGCTTCAAATCAACCTCAAATCACCTCTAAAACCAACTTAGGCCGGTGAATGGTTTCAAATCAACCTCAACCCAACTCTACATCCAATGAATCGCTCGCTTCGCAACCTTAATCAACTCCAAATCACGGGTGGCCACCTCTACGCAAACGCTTAAAAAACGCTCCCAGCTGCCGGTGTATGACGTGACGAGCATATATACATATGGTTGTGACGTCATACACTGGCAGCTGGGAGCGTTTCTTATCCATCGTACAGAGATCACCTGTGATTCTGATTTTGTTAGGGTGAAGAAGCAACAATATTAACATACCATGCTAACCGCACACCAATGTTCAATATCATATACCCTTATTTAGGATATATGAATCAATTGCGCAACCTTAACCAATACATTCACGAAGATATTTGGTAGCTTCGATCAGATATTTGGTATAACCCACACACACACACCCACCCACCCACACACACACACACAAATATGTACCTGAACACATTGTTGATCACCTTCAAGAACGTCCTTCAATTCAGAGGTTGCTGAAGACGGACGAGGGACATTCAGGTTTGGTTTCCACATTTTGTTGCTTTTACATTGCCTTCACTACCAGCCCCACCACAACGATGAATCGTCATAAATATCAATTGACCGAGGTGGTGAAGCTAATAGTTCGGCCATCTCTCGTTCCTCGTCAACAAGAAGAATCACCATCTTCACCAGAAGTCACGGGTCCGAACTCAAATACAAGCGAAATTTTAGAAGAAAACGACTCTTTGTGCGTTCCAGCGTCATTTTCTTATGAAGCTTCTGCCAGAGTAGCCAATGCAGCATCCAACCGTCTTTCTTTTTGGCCGTTGCACATAAATGTAAATGGCTTTCTTTTTTATTTGAAATCCGGATCGAAACGTTAAAAAATATTTTCAAAATCCTGTCATAAAATTATTGATGAAGCGATGTATTGGTATCGGTCATTTTTACTGGTGTTGGTAAAATCCGGCCGATACTTTCCAATAACGGGTATTTTATCATAAAAATGAAGGTCATAAACCATGAAAGTAAAAGTATGATCAAATAAAGAGGCTATTCATACCTAACAAATTAGTTAGCTAACTGTTGAATTACAGTGTTTAATAAGGCCCGCCAACTGAATTTACTTCTTCGACTTCCCGATGAGGCACGTACGGTCAGTAAGTGAAAGCTATGTAACATGAATAGTTGAAAACAGAAGCGACATAAAATTATTATACTCAAACAACAAAACAGGCGAACCAAAATCAAACCAATTATGTAAATAAAGTTGAAGGTGTATTTTAAAGTTTTGAAATTTGATGCAGAAAAAGCTGAAAATTCGATTTTTATTTACTTTGTAAATCGTCAAATACTATAAAGCGAATTTTTTTATTTTAATTTAGCATATGAATCCCCGTACACTAGGAATATTGCATTTTTCTTTAATTTACGTTGTTTGAAAAATTCACGAACAATCTTATAGTTAGTTGCGCGTGTTTGGATCTTTTTGGTTTCGGGGCCTATCGAATATTAATGTTTTCTTTTCGCCGAAGTATGTATTTTGGTGTGGAAAACACAAACATGCTAACTATTTTGTGGATAAATTACTGTTTTTGTCCACCTTTGGAACTACACCTTTTTCACTTCAAATTAATCTAAGTCAAGTTCATATTAATCCGAGTTAAGTTCAAATTAATCCGAGTCAAGTTCAAATTAATCCAAGTCAAGTTAAATATAGTCCAAGTCAAGTTACCGATACTTTTACAATTTTATTAAAATAAAATCATTGTAAGCCCAACATGAGTAGTGTAATAAAATTATTAACTTATGTATCTAATAATATAACAACATTAACAATAAATTTTTCGATTAGGAATAATAGAACTGCTCTAGCTTTGTTAACTATATTTTTGCAATAAAATAACAAAATGAAATCCATGCGATAGATGTTTCAAACCGTATTGCAAAGTAAAGTAAACTAGTTGTAATAGCAAATGTTTTCAGAAGTAGACCGAAACAATTTCTCCGCAATATGGTTATCATTTTCATGTTTTTCACACCAAAATACATACGTTGACGAAAAGAAAACATTAAAATTCGATAGGATCCGAAACCGGAGAGATGCGCTATCACGCAACCAACTATAAGATTGTTCGTGATTTTTTTCAAACATCTTAAAATAGAAGAAAAATGCAAGATTTGTGATGATCGGCGATTTACATGCTAAATTGAAATAAAATAATTAGCTTTGTTATATTTTACGACCTACAAGCTCAATTAAAATAGAATTTTCAGTTATTTTTATGTTGAATTTATAAAAACTTTAAAATGCCCTTTCAACTATATATGATAGGTTTAATTTTTGTTAGCTAAAAAGGTTTTAGTTGTAAAAGTATTATAATTTTATGTCTCCACTGTGTTTAACTATTTATGCCACAAAGTTTTGACACACAGACCGTCCGTGACATCGGGAAATCAACGTAGTAAATTCACTTAGCGGGCCTGATTAAACGATGTAATTCAACATTTAGCTAATTTACTTGGTATGAATAGGCTCTTTAGTTGATTATGCTTTTCTTTTAACGAATTATGACCTCATTTTCACGATAAAGTACGTATTATTGGAAAGTATCGATGAAATATCGGCCAGATTTTGCCGCTACCGATATATCTGTACATCACTAGCTCACGATCACGCAACGTTAGCTAGTAGGAAGCTCCTCAATTCTAAATATAATTCAACTCTAACTCATCAATAATACTAATGTTCATCAGGTGATTAAGGAGTTTTATTCGGTCAGTATTTACTTTAATGCGTTCACGGAAATCACGACCTCTGTTTTAAAGAATCACTAAAAGCGCTCATATACGAACGCTTTACACGAATGACATTTTGCTCTCTGATACGTAATTTTCAAGCTATAACATGACTTACGTTCAGGTTAAAGTAACATTATATATTCGGCTGCATCGTACCTGCATTCTTGAAATACGCTCAGAATTTCGGCGGTAACCATCAGTGTCAGTATGGCTAAGTTAAGTTATTTTAGGTTAGTTTATTCAGCTAATCTAACGTTACCTAACCTAATTTAAGCTAGCATCACGTCATGCTGTATTACATCATATTTACGTGTCCGTTTCTCCGCTTTAATATACAAAGTTCCTATAACTTCACCGGTTAATAACTTAAAAATGATGTATCTGCGAGTAAAATATCATTCATTTAAAACGTTCATAAATGTTTTCCTTTGGAGATTCTTTGAAAGAAAATTATTCATTTCCGCGAGCCAATTTAAGTAAATATTGATGTTTTCTTCTTTAAACATCGTTATTCCGTAATTTTATAACGCAGCTCGTCAGATATTTATGAAGTTTAATTTTCTTACTAATAAATTGAAAACTAGTGATGTACAGATAATAGAAAAAGGCCGATACCGAAACTATCGGTACATCTGAATTGAAAATATTGTATATTGTTTCTCGTCAAAGGTTTCTCAAGTGGAATTATTCTGCAACTTAGAAGTTTGAAGCTCAATTGTGTTAACACTTACTGTAAAATAAGAATGGAATTAATAGTAAATAAACATATCATTACTTTTCATTACTATTCATTCACACTAAAAAATATTCAGACGACAAGGCACCAGGGCTGCCATCCATTGGGAAATTTCCCAAGATCTTGGGAAATCACTATCATCCTAGGGATATTGGGAAATCTGAGTAAATACTGTCGAATTCTTCGGAATTTAACGCAATGATCTCATTGTTCATTAATTACATGCTTACTGAATAACAGCAAGATTCAAATACATTTTCATCACCAATGAGAATATTTTTTAATTAATCTGAGATGAAAATTAATCTCGTGAAGTACTTGTTCAAAGCTCGTTGGACATTCGTTTGTAACAAGCGTGTGCCAGGTACAGCAACCACCTAGAGCGATTTTGATGTGTGCGCCCGCCCTGTATCTGTGCCACAGTGGACACTGTCGAGTTTAATCTTCTATAGCCCTAAACATGGAGCCTCAAGAAGAAAACAAAATGGTATGACTAGTCATTCAATAAAGCAGGGTTTACACGGAGGGTGACTTCCCCGGGACAACGCTCTCTCTCCCTCCCCGCCTCTTCAAAAAACCCCCAATCCCCCGGTCTAACGCCTCCCACTACTACCCCATGCGTGTCGACGCTGCTGCCCCACATGCTGGGACTGCCTGTGGAACGACGGAGAGACAGTGCGCTCCAGACAGTCTTGAGGGCAGGATGTATGTCTTGGCTGCTCTGTCGTCATGTTCTCATGCGTAATCTCAATCCAAAAAGTCTTTCCTGATCTGGAAAAGTGGCTGAGGGCTAAAGTTTTCACATTGATAGATTTATTGAAAGCAATGCGTCAGTCTGATTGTATTTATTACGGCTGTAAATATAATTTTTTTATCAAGAACTATCGCTGAAATGATTTTCGATCTAATTCAAAAGTAATTACCTCTAACAATAGTAACACAAATTGTTCGCTGTCATGCTATTATTAACACAAGATGGCTCGTGATAGGACTTAGACTGATATAATTTTTTTTACTTATTTCTATTTCCTGTTATCAGACTCTATCGCGCATATTTCATTTATTTTGGTCTTTATATACATCTGCTGGGCAAGTTATATTTCGTTATTCCTTAGTTTGGGCATTAACAATAACGTCATAAAAGAAGCTATATCTGCGCGAAGTTTTATTGATTTGCCTCCATTCCTTATTCAACCAATTGACACATTCGTTTCTGCCAAGGCACTTGGCCTTCGTTTAAGAAGTAATTCTTGAATTCTCCACGAATACGTTGATATCTTATGCCGGCCTCCGTGAAATAGTTTACAGGTTAAAAATAGCATCTTCTTTTTTGCCCGTACCTTGAATTACATTTCGACATCCTCACTCAGTCACTGTTATTTCCAGGGTTGCCGACTTTTTTTTCTGATTGAATAAAACCTCCATGAAAACGTACCAAAAATTGTTAAAGTGTACCAAATATATTAAACTAGCAATAAAACGAAAATTTTAGGGTTTTACCTACTTTTCCTGTTTGGATGAAATTTTTTCCTCCTCTTCTTCCTTCATCTGCCAATTTTTTTTAATTCATTTGTTGACTAAGCTACCGTGATGGTTCCAATTTGTGCAATCTATGTTCTCTAACGTAAATTTTGATCGCATTCGTGCATTTAGTCTTGCTCATTTTAACGAAATCCTGTTTTTTGTTTTTATGTAGTTAAGGTCAAAAAATTCTCTAGCTGCAGCAAAATAAAGCGGTATTGACAAAAGCTGTAATTTACTCGGGAAGCAGCGAGTAACAAAGCTGCGTACCAGAATTTTTCAGACACAATTTCTGTCTTGAAAGGAGCATCTTAAACAAACAGTTCTCGCCACTTCATCTTTACCTTTTCATGCTGCTCTTCTCTCACGAAATTGGAGAAATGCATTGAATATGGTGTTATTGAATTACATTTATTAAGATCTTTCAATCCAAACTCTTCTAGTTTTTTGGTACATATTTTGTTGACATTTCCCAGGAGAATGCTTTGTGCAGCAGCACCAAAATAAATCTCATTTATATTGACATAGTTTGTGGGGTTGCCTACATTTATTTTGCAATTATTGTCATTCGAAATCAATAGATCCCTTTTTATGAAGTTGCCCATAATAAAATTCTCACTCAAGAAAAATTAAAATTCATTTTTGTAAGGGGAACTTGTACATTTTCTGAATGCACCAATTTCGGCACCCTGGGCATCTCACCCTCCGTCTAAACGCAAGTGGGGAAGCTTGAGCGGGTGAGAGGAGTAGGGTGGGGACGTCACCCTGGGGAAGTCACCCTCCGTGTAAACCCAGCTTAAGGAATGGATGAATAACCCAGACTGTACATCAAAGTCTGGGCTTTAACAAGATAAACACTACGAAACTTCGAGCTGTGGCAAACTTTGTAACTGTACCATGAAAAATATAAATATATCAGCTATGAACAAGCTTCTGGAAGACACACAGCTGAATTTGAAACCATAAAATCTTCTTACTCAATTTATTACAAAATCAACCAACAGAAACAGAAGAAATAGCAAGGAGTGAATTACTCATCGCAGGATTTTTTCTGTACAGCCGCTGCTTCACACGCCTCAAACGGAACTCAATGGCTGCAGCAGCAACTACACCATCAGGCCTTACATGTTCATGCAGATCACTTCACGGACTTATTGAAAAAGAGTGTGTCCCGATAGCCAAATCGTTAAGAAACTAGTAAAGAAAAACTCTAAAGTTTCATATGTTATACAAGATGGCGTTGCTTCATATGGAAATTTGGCGCTAGATGAAATTTGTAGAGGATATTCTCAGATAAATTTCATAAAAACGAAAACAACGAAGGCATTAAAATCAGAAACAACAAGAGATCGATTGTTAGCAATACAGTACATGAGAAGAAGTTCTTCAAACTGTCTAAACTAGGAGCCGGAGAAATCATTAATAAAGAAGGTTGAGAAGGTTGAAGACGTAACTATTCATCAGCTGTATAAAACCAGACTCAAAAACAGAGAGGAAAGAATATAATAATCCTTCATGTTGTAGACGAGGAAGAAAATTATTATTAAAAAGGTAAGCGGCTTTAAATATTATGTTATTTGTAACATTTTTGACATCAGGGGAAATCTTGGGAAAATTACTTGGTCACCCTTGGGAAGATCGTACAATCGAATGGCAGCACTTGTCGCCTCAATCGTCACCATCAGGCGCTTGACAACATGCCATACCGGCATAACGTCTTCAATGGAATAAGAAACTCCCTTGAGAGCGAACACCTTGTACCTTTTCAGAGCAAAAATTTTTCCAAAAATAAGATACACTCTAACGTACTACACACTTGCACTGAAATACATTTTGACATTGCTTGAACTTATTAAATGAGTCAGAAACCAGCACTACATCTTACAAGCACAACACAATTCAAATAACTGCCGCCGTCGCGAAACCAGGGTTACCACTTTTGTCTGTGCTAAAATATCTAGAATCGTTGTGAAATATAGCTAGAAATAGCTAGATTCAGTAAAACATAATCCAGAAAAATAGCTAAACAACAAAATTAGTAACTCTCAATAAGTGCTGTGATTATATTATCTGCTTCATATTAATCCAGTTGTTCCAGTCCTGAGTAGGTCGATTCAACTTTATTCGATGCATTACTGGAATATATTACTGTAACTCTTCACAGTTTTGTAACTGAAAAATCATTTCATTCGTCCAATAACAAACTAAATTTGTGGTTAAGCTCTTCCTCGAAATGAGGACAGAGCACATTCTGAATAATATTCGAGCACTTAGTGCAATGAATTTTCATGTGATCGGTTGTCCTTAAGCTGGAAATATTGTTCTTTAACAAGTCAATCATGTGGTCACTGATAGAAATAGCCTCATGAGAACGTAAGAACATTTCTATAGAACCTTCAATTTTGCAAGAGCTATTACTTTACTTATCAAATATGGAAGTCAGTGGAACAACATCCTGGTGTGGCAACGATTGCTTGCGTTTGTTGTAAAGCTGGCCCTAGACGACCAATAATTTTGATCTAAAACGACTTAGCGACGAAAGAAAGTTTGAATAACTGATAGAAAGTTTGTATAACTCAAGCTCAGGCACTGATGCTTGACCGTCTAGGGCAACTTTGATCAAGCATTGCGTTAATTTTCTCTATCCTGGGACGTACTAAATTTTGCAAAATTAAAGCTCTCTTTATTTGTGCAGAACGTTGAGTAAATGCTAATAAGTGAAGCAGCTTCTCATTTTGTACCACTCGCTAGACCAGCCTCGTTTCCTCTTTACACGGTTTTTCCGCTTGAGGGCAACTAGAATCAAAGCAAGAAAAGCCAAATTTGAATTGGAAACTATTGCTAAACACTTCACGACAGACTATCCTCTTCAGAAAGTCAATTAAAATGTGTTTCAATGAAACCGATTGAAGGATTGATTGAAGGTCGATTAGGCTCGCGTCAATCGATATGTAGCATAGCTTGATCAATTCAGCTTGATCTTCTAGGGCCTGCTGAAGCCGCGCTTTCGTCAAGTTCAGATTGCACAATCTACTCCTAAAAACTTCATCTTTCAACCACTATTTTCTAAATTTTTTGTTGATATCTAAATTTTGTCATTTTCACGGGAGTCACAGTATCACAAACAAGTATCCACTCAAGCTGATTGCAACTGAGAAACCCAAGTCTAACTAACTTTCCGCGGAATCTCTCACACAGACTCAAGTGACTAAACGAGTAACGACGCTCAAACAACGTTGAACGCCTTTCAAACACAGAAAAAACGGTCTCTACTGTTGCCATATTTAACGCATTTCAGCTTCGAACTCATTACTGATGCTTTTAGCTAGAAACTAGCTAGGATATTTCAAAAACTATCTAGATTTATAGCTATTAGCTAGAATACAAAATTCGCTATCTAGATTGAACGAAAACTATCTAGATCTAGCTATTTTATACCCAGAGTGGCAACTATGCGCGAAACTTCGAATGAGCTTGACATCTTGCCAACGTGCGCGAGCAGTGTTGCCATCTCTAACTCGAGTGCAGATAAAATTTTTGGCTTTGATGAATAACAGGATAGTATTATTTAATGAAAACTGTAATATATGATTAAATTGACATTTAAATACCTTATTACATTATAACTATCCGCAAGTTGAAGTTTTAGGTCAATTTACAATTTTCTAGCTGACAGCTTTGACTAGCAAGTATTCCTCGGCAGCTACCAACTGTAATTTTCATGGCAAATGAATTTTACTGTCTGAGAGTGCTCAAGAAGGTTGGCATGTACGATTTTCATGAATGGAAAATCTCAAGAATGTTTTTCTCTTTCATTTGAGAGTAATTTGAACTCGATAGGTGAATCATTTCAAAAGTTACCAGTGGCAGACTGAAATCTAAAGTTGCATTCAAGAAATTCTAAAGAAGTTTCTGTAGTTTCCAGAAGACCGTTTCCATACCGTCTCCGCTGCAGCCTGGAGGCTTGATGCTGATGATATGTGCTATGAAAAGTTAAAATTTTTAAGCTATTAGTGTCTTTAAAATTTATAATTATCGGCTTATTCAATGTATTCATCGTTTTTTTATTTTTATCGTAGGTATCTCTCAATGTTTCGAGACGGTATCTAAATATTAAACCGATGAACAGTAATTCTCTTATTAAACTATTGCATTTATTTTAATATTGTTATCATTGTCACAATTTCCTTCTGTTTGTAGGCTATTACGTGTAGTTTTTAATCCACATATTATTTAAGATTTTTTGTCTAATATGGATCTGTCCAAATTGTGCGAGCATTGAATTAATTTTCGATTTATCTGCAAGCCTTTTTTGAAATGAGCCAAGAGCTTGAAACGTTCAAATGAATTCGTTTTTAAAAGGGATCTTCTCTATCGCCTGCTTTACGGACTGTTTTTTCTTGTATGAGAATTGCACATATAATTGTTCTGCCAATTATACATACTTTATTAGGCTTGATTGGAATAAAACATCCCCTCAGGGGGATACAACTATTGTATATGTGGGAATTAGCGCTCCCAGGGGAAAAATGTGAGGGCACGAGCTGAGAGTTAGGTAGGGCATCTTTTTGTTGAAATAAAACGTTTTTTGTTGGGTTAAGGACCACCTTTTTTCGATTCACTACTGCACGGTTTTTCACTACCCCTGACTTTTTCCTTCAACTCTTATCTTATTTCATGATCTTCTTTCTCATCTTACTCTCATATTCTGCTTAGATTCCTCATTCTCTTATCTCCATACTGAATGGCACCTTCCTCTCTTCGATACGCTCTATTTTTGTAGCGGTTAGGGAGGCTTTAACAAACTTATAATATAATCTGGAATAAAACATCCTATTCATTGCTGCCTGAATATTTTAATTTTTATCTCAGTGTGAAAGATTTTATAATTAGTAAAGTTAACATGTAAAATTTCAGAATAGCTTTTTATATTTATTTCATTATTATTTTGTTCATTTCATATCAAAATTAAGGGGTTATTCAACATAGTTTAATTATAGTTGCCTAGTATGAAAATTACTTATAATATGTTAATTCCATATGATTACTTGAACATGCCAGCGTAGTAGATTTGTTCAGCGCCGATGACATTTATGAATAAACACTTGAGAGAAATGAGACGGCACGTATGTTGCGCGACTGTTAATTAATCAAATAAGTCGAACGAAAGCCGACGTTCTCTTCTTGAATTCGGCCGTGGGCAAGGGCTCGATTTTTCCGGCTTGTTTATGTTTAAATGAGACTAGCGGATAGTCGTCGAACGGCAAATTTTGGTCGAGAGCGGCCGACAGAGGAACGTTCTGACCTTCAGCGGCCATCTTTCACTGTGTTCTGCTACCTGTCGACCTAAAAACGGCATGAATTTTTAACTGCGTAGGATCATAGAATTAGTTCTCTATTGCATTATGTTTATCATTTTAAATGAAACGACAAACAGTTGAAGTGTTTGGAATTAATATTTCTCCATGTATTGTTGAACCCCATCATGTATAATCACAGCATGAAATACAGTATTCACTTACGTTACATAAATAATAATTTTATGATATTGTTGTAATGTATTTGGCTACGCCTGTGCATTTATATCGCAAGAAGTTAAATATAATTGAAACGTTCCACAATACACCTCGGCAATTTGGTGCAGTTTCACTAGACCATAGAGTTGATCATATTTTAAAACGGGAAGTAAACTATTAGCATGAGTCATATTTACCGTATGTGGTTTGGGTGCACATTTAGAACCAGTTGCTGCAGATACTGACGATCTGCGATAAGGATTAATTTATGCAATTGAGAATTAACCACAAATGCAGAGCAGTAATTATTGAATGGGAGAGGGCATGAGAAACAAGTGTCAGAAAAACACGGTATCAGCGATTCTGAGCCAGATGGCCGTCCTTGGCCAAGTCAGCCTCGAATCGCTACTAGATGCCACGAATTTAAGACGGTGTATGGACGGGAGGCCACGGATGGCAGTGCCAATCATAACATGCTCGTAAATTCGGCGGTGTACCGTTGTTTTATGGGTCGGATGGCCGAATGACCAATAAATCGCGGATAATAAGCCCTGTCAACCATATTTCACTGGTGCACCGTCCTCGATTTTCAATAGGGAAGTCAAGACCTTCAACAATTTTTAAGCATGCAGTGGGGTAGTCCATTAGACCACAATATCGGAGGCCGTTAATTGCATTTGCCGAATTTCTGCATTGCTTATATTCAGGAAAGTTGATAATTTCGTGTTCGCAGTCTTTAATGTTAACGAATTCAATAATGTTCTCGTTCGTAAAGGTATTGCCCCACTTTTAGCTCAGCTCTCACGGTGAAAAGTCTCCTCAGTGACAATTAACCAGGGAGTGGGACTGGAAGTAACGCTGCTACTCAGCAAACAAAGAGTTTTCATGCATACATGCTCTCACCGATAATGCTGTCAGTGGAGGATGAAAATACATGACACCTTTAGTAACTCTTTCTAGGTAAACATTCTTTTCAATGACATTTACCCTGGGAGTGGAGCTGGAAGGAGGGATAACATTCATCAAAGTAGCATTCATGACGTAAAGCGATGGGTTTCAACTGCGCTAACTCTGGTTAGCGCAGTTGAAACCCATCGCTTTACGTCATGAATGCTACTTTGATGAATGTTATCCCTCCTTCCAGCTGAATGTTATCCCTCCTTCGATTTGAGAAATATGGTTCACATATGGACACGAATTCGAGGCTTAATAATGTCTTGTCTGCGAAAAATGTATCATATTTAATAATTCAAGGTATGTAGTAGTGTAGTGTAGGTAGTGAATACTCATGAAAGTTATATATGAAATTCTAACCACATTCTATATGGAATGTCCTAGAATATTCGCGAATGAACATAAATGGACTTCTAACTCGATATTAAATATTTGTAGTGGATCCACACGAATACTCATCAATGAGCACTCAGTAATATTCGTATAGGTACGAATTTGGACATTCAAATCCCTACATTCCAGAATATTCGGTGATGTATATTCTTGAAGTTACTTCTGTGAAGATATACGATGTTTAGTATCCATTGGGATATATATGAATATTTAACATGAAGATCCCGGGGATATTGTAAATTAGGAAGCCAGGCGAATATTCACTAGGGACATTCGGTGATGTTCAGGTGGATGCTTAGCGAATATTCAAAGGAACTTCATTGCTACCTGGGATCCATTCCCCTACCGTCACTAACCAAAAGACGAATAGGAGACGTTATGTCTTAATCAAATACCGTTCATCTAACATTGGGCAGAAAGCTCTGTCAGTATCAGGCGCCTTACTGTGGAAAAGACTCCCCCAGAGCATCAAAACCCTTAAACACTAAGAGAATTCGATACTAAAATAGCTCTCTATCTTGCGTCAACACAATAAGCGTGAACTGCAGTACGTGCTGGAAAAGAAGTCAGGAATTTTTATTGCTATTTATCTTCTCTTTCGTTACATTATATAACAACCAATACAGATTTATAATATGCACATGCAATATGTCTGCTTGTATACGAACCTTAAGTACATGTATGTACACACATGTGGCGCTCTTATGTATGTATATGTGTATAAATATGTATGGATATATATATATATATGTATGTGTTTACGTGTCTATATATGTAGAACATACTCCCCTCCTCAAATGCTCACGTTAATCTTATATGACAAAGTGTCGTCCCTTACACTGTTTTAGTATACTTTGGCCACACCATTTTAGGTTGTTTTGACATTCTCGTTTTGTCCCAGCAATGTTGATAATGTTACGGTTGGCATTGCACAACGATCATTCTCGTCTATTTGAATCCGGTGAACTTTTCTGTGCCAAAGCTAGTAGCATATGAAGTTTAAATTTTGTATTACTGTAAAATCTTTCATTTTATCCGTGCCAGTTATTTAGCTTACTAGTTGATACAAAACAATGTAAAATTGCCTCTAATATCAACTTCGCAGTCTAAGACGCAAATTTATTTGGATCTACCTTCTATACTTTCAACCATAATCCCTCATTTCAGTAGTTCCAACGTTCGGAAGCTCATATTTAAATACGGAAGTAGCACTAACTAGAGTGTTCTTATCAACGCATCACATGCACAAGGTTTCGTAACAACTTGTAATAATATCCAGTGTAAAAATCTGACCAACACAACGGAAGGAATGCATTTTCTACGTGCTTTTCTCCCAACTATTTGTTTCAAAAATAAACCGGTATAAATATTACGATCCCCGTGTGTCCTGATCTTTATTTCAAGATATTTGAAAGCACTTTTTGCTCTTATTGAAACATTCGAACATGCGACGTAGTTCATTGGCAATTTTTAACTTTCCTACGCTCTCGTGTGCATAAGACGAAATCATTTTCGGTGGTTAACTTTTCGTATTGTTCCAGCTATGCAGCAAATATTATGGACTTATGATCCAATATACGCGCGCCCTAAGAGGAGTATTTTCAACTTTGTGTCACAGGGATTTTGTTTTCTTAGTTACTCACATTCATTTTGCGTTTCCAAACCCAAATTAATTACCGCAAACGGAGAGAAGATGTTAATGTGAGGGTATTTTGGTAATTACTTTCTCTTTTTTCGATCTTATTGAAACATTTAAAAGAAGGCCACGGATTCGACGAATGTCATAAGTTTAAAGAACATCATTTTTTAATATTCTTATTCTGGTCTCAAATTGCTGTCGTTAGCTTTGTGTGGTAAACTCTTCTTACCTTTTTATTCTCTTGAATACATTACGATAACACTAATTTGGATAGTTATCTTTTAGTATGGTTCCACCTATGTTGAACATGTTACGGCGAGCAATGTACAACAATACTTTTCTTGTCTTTGGCTCCGATGAACTCTTTGCGCCAGTACTATTAGCGTAAGTAACATAATATCTGTTATATATTCTGTATAATATATGTATTATATTCTGTTCGAGCTCACCACTTATCACACTGTATGATACGTCGGTGTGAGTGAAAAATAGTCCCAAATCCCAATTGTCGACCTCATAGTTCTAGCTGCAAAATAAATCAAATCTGCTCATTTTACTTCTAACATCATTTCCTCATGCTCGGATCATTAGCTCCTTTGTTCTTATGCTCATATTTTCAATACGGGTAGGCACTAACGAGAGGATTTTCAGCACGGCGTCACATGAATTATGTTTTCTTAGTCACTTGTATTTAAATGCATTGCCAAAATATTACTACCGCAATGAAGAGGAACGCATTTTTTTCTTTTTTCGTGCTTTCCTCCAAATTCTGTTTCGACAATATTATTAAAGTAGGTATTACGATAATCATGTATGAATAGAAATTAAGGATCTAAATCATTTGTTTCAACACTTAACATGGGTATTACGATAACCACGTATGAAAAGCAATTAAGGGTCTAAATAATTTGTTTTAACACTTAAATGGGAATTACGATAATCATGTATGAATAGCAATTAAGGGTTTCTATGCTAAGGTATTTGAATGCGTTTTTTGTTTTTATTTCAATACATGTGCGCATTAATGAACGTGTTTTTCAAATGAACGTCGTGAGGATTATGTTCTCTTAGTTACTTATATTTGAATACACTATCAAAATCAGGTCAGGCAAGGAAGGAACTTATTTTAGTGCTTTTTTGTCAATGATTTTTTTTTTAACTTTTACACGGGTACTTCGATACCAATGTGTTATAATCAATTTAGGATGATTAATGTTAAGGTGTTTTAAAAACCAATCTATCGACATTTCATGTTTGTACTTTATTGGAACTAAATTGTTTTTCTTTCTTTTCTTTCTTTCTTTCAAATTTCAGGTGTCTACCGTCTACCTCACCAGAACGAACAACGAAGGTCACTAAATTTGTATTTTATTTACTACTCTCACCGAGTGAACGTCTGATCTGTTCATTTCACATATTTCACTGAAAATACACTTCCATCTCTCAGGACGGCGATTCAGCGCCTTCCCAGCACATCAGATGTTCCAGTTTCATGCTCTTTTTATATT
This sequence comes from Morinoia aosen, assembly GCA_030386875.1. Taxonomy (NCBI): domain Eukaryota; kingdom Metazoa; phylum Arthropoda; class Malacostraca; order Amphipoda; family Talitridae; genus Morinoia; species Morinoia aosen. The sequence goes on along the minus strand of CM059568.1, from coordinate 3,888,542 downwards.
CGCCACCATTATCAACGTAGTTGTTCTTTATTCTGAAGACTCTTCAGAAGCATCTTCACCTAGAGACAATTGGCTGCTTTGAGGTGTAGGAATTTGAAGCCTAATAAAGATTTTATTTGCACTTGATAGTGAAAGGAAATTATCAGAAGCTTACTTATATGAGTGGAAGCTAGGGCCCCACGGTGGGGGTTCCAGCTACCCGCCCTCACTTTGGCCGAGCGCCTAGCCCATGTTGGAACACCCTCTTAACAAAGAGTCAAGGATATCAGCACGGTGAACTCGGCCATCTCACTCATTAGAGTTCAGGATGAGATTATATCCCAATTGGATGAAATGCTCAACTCAGAACCAAGTCGTACCGATTCTTGAATCTTAGTTCTAAACTTCTAATGGTAGTGGTCGTTGAGTCAGAGCAGTTTCCTCCCGCTCTTATTCACCTTTAAAGATTCCCAAACACATTTTTCTCCTTAACGAACTCCAGCACTTTACGGACGGGTCCTCCGTCACGTAGCAAATTGTTTGCGTTAGCATTCCCTCCGGCCCTAGGTCTTAGTATTCGGCCTTTTCTTGACTGCAGCGCGGTACATTCCTCCATTATATGTTTCACGGTTAGAAACTCTACTCCACACCACCCCCAAATGGATCTCTGTCCAAGTGCCTCCGGGTCCAAGAGATAACTGAGAGTTAGAGCTGTGTGTTTCAGTCGTAACCTGTTAATAACGACTTCTTCCTGTCGGTTTAACTTGTACCTACACTTCTTCCATCTTCCAAGGCTGCCATTTATTGTTCTCATGTCTCCTTGTTCCTGCTGCCATCTGGTTCCATATCTCACATGTCTTCTTCCTGATAACCGGGAACTAGTCGCTGTTCGGAATCAGCTCAAACTCAGCGAGTCTTGCTGCCGCTGCTTTCGCCGCTTGGTCCGCACGTTTGTTTTCGGCTATGCCCACGTGTCCTGGGACCCAACTGATCTTTATATTCTTACCATACGAAATAATTTAGTGCATCTCTATTATTATCTTATTCAAAAGTTGATTATTTTCAGTGCCGCTATCGATTATTTGTATTGCGCTCATGGAGTCGCTGCATGTTACAAAATATTGGAATTGCACCGAACTTGCTGCTCAGACTCAACTCGTGTATATGTTTCTAAATCTGGAAACAATTTAGATAGTCAAGATTTTTAAATTCCATAAATTACTTCACTGTCACTTCGTTTTTAAATCCATTTCGTCCTTGCTACATCTTATAAGTGTTATATGCGGAAACCACTGGTACGACAGCCTTGTAACCAGGGTTGCGGAGTCGGAGTCGGAGTCGGGAGTCGGAGTCGCCGAAGTCGGATGTTTTAGGGTGGAGTCGGAGTCGGAGTCGGAGTCGCTTCTCTGAAGTGTGGTGGAGTCGGAGTCGGAGTCGGAGTCGCTACTCTGAAGTGTGATGGAGTCGGAGTCGGAGTCGGAGTCGCTTTTCCGAATGTGGTGGAGTCGGAGTCGTTCATTCGGATGTGGAAGAGTCGTGGTTGGAGTCGCTATTTTTTGGTGTCTTCGATTCTAATTTTTGCTAAAAATTATTTATAATTCTTTAAAACTAGAAGTAAACCAAAACAGAGTTAGAATGCTTTGCTGAAAAATCTAAAAAATACGCAATGTTTTCGTTGATTGTTTTGTTCTAAGTATGAAACAGCGTATTTATTCCTATCACCTAATACCGTCATGTTATCTAGTCATTGAGGGTTTGCACAGATATATATGAGAAACCTACGAGTGCGAAATAAAATTTTTGTACCCAGCATTAATGTATATTTTGTAGTTAAAAGCAGGAATTAGTAATTGAAAGCATCGCAAATTCATTCTGTATATTTCTGTTTTGTTCATTTTTCCTTCAATTAATACATAGGAACTGGAAAATAGTAGTAAATGTGTTGCAAGTTACTTGCAGAACATTTCAGCTGATGCAATACATTGTACTCACATAAAGAGTGGTAACTCTGTATGCTCAAAATGATGCATTGATTGATAATGATCATAAACATTTCTAGTCTTTTGGTTATGATTCATTGCTAATGAGTAGTCTTTGCCGAAACCTGAAGCTATGGTCTAGTGCACAAAGACTTCTAGTTTTCAAGTCATGTTATCAAAATTGATATGGCTTCCTTGTTTTTAAGTCACGTTAACATGTATTAATAATAAAAATTTCTTCTCATTTCTCAAGTTATTCCTTGAATGTAATTTGGTTCTTTCAGAGTTATATTGTTTTTCACTATATCATCATCATGTTTAATTTTTTTCTTCGTATCACTCCCCAGTTTCTAAGCTAGTATACGCTGAAATGCAGAATTTTATAATTATGTTGATACATTTTACAAAACTGAAATAGTATTTGTTTTGTAGCATTATGTAATTAATTACTTCTTGTTAAGGAAGATTTGGAAATGTTGTAAGGTTATCTATATCGGCATTGAGACACTTGAAAAAAAAATAAAAATACGATGTAAACGAGCTGCAATGAAAATAATTACACACACCAGCAAAAACTTCACTTACAGTCACACACACATCGTAACTGAAAACAATGCACTATCTCAGCTGCAATGGTTTTTAGTCTGCAATGGTGTGTGGGGTGTGTGCGATAGTACAAATTCTCTTGCTGGAAACGTTTCAAATTGCTCCAAAAAACACGAAATGAGAAGAACCTGGGCGTTTATTAAAATAACAAAGTGTCCAATACAAAGTAAAAAGTTAGACGAAAATAAGAGATAGTATCATAATACACGCAAAGAAGCTAGAAGTGACTTTTATTCGTAAAAAAACTTTCCGAAAACGTCAGGCCCCTGCAATGAAAGCAGAACAACTTTTGCTTATTATAGCCGAAATGTAACATAGTGTTGAGCAATAATATGACACCTTTTCTGCATTGTTACCCTGCATAGTGTAGATACAAAGAAGAAAAGGCAGTGTGCAAATCTTATCTACCTTATCTACGCGTATATCATAATTTTGGGGATTTGAAGCATAGTCATTGAATTAACTACTATAATTTCACTGAATTAGTGCATACTTAGTAATAAAAAACTGTTGATGCATATCTATGCTTCTCAGTGTAGACAATGCCTACATTACCTACTCAGAAAACACTTGTCAGTAATATACAGGGTGTTTCAGATTCAGAATAAGAGGCAAAAAATTGCACACCAAGTAGAAGATATCCAAATAAAAACTTTTTCTTCTATAAAATTTTCCGAAGAAAGAGACATTGAGATATTAGCATTTTATTGTTTTAAAGGGTGAAATTTAATGAATAAACTACTCGCAATATTTATTTTGAATTTACGTTGATCGGACGAAATGTGCTAGTTGCAAGACCTCCTAGATCTCCTGACATGACTCCACTCGATTTCAGTTTTTGGGGACACGTGAAGAGCCTTGTTTATGCTACACCCATTGAGTCTGAGGAAGATCTTGTGGCCAGAATTGCAGTGGCTGCAGGTGAGATACCTTAATGCCAGAAGTGTTTCCAAATATTCGGCAGCCGTTAAGGCTAACATTCGAAAAGTGCATAGATGAAGGTGGAACACATTTTGAACAATTTTTGTAAAGTAAATTCAGAATCAATACCGCGAGTAATTGTGGCATTAAATTTAAACCTTAAAAACAATAAACACCTAATGCCTCCCAACCCCGATTTTTTGGGTGAAAATTTCATAGGACAAAAAGTGTTTTTTTGGCCATTTTCTACTTGATGTGCAATTTTGTACCTCGTTTTCTGAAACACTCAGTATACATAATTGTGTACACGACTTGTCAAATGACGGGATTCGATATTGTCTGTATAGAAATCTTCCAGATGTGGACCATAAAGAAATATTTTCATCCTAATAGCACCCGCGATTAAAATATTCTAATACTTGTGCACTGGTGAAACTCGCATCACAGATACAGTAGTTAAGTATCTCTAAGAGCGTGAAAGGGAGACAGATCAACCAACAAAGACGAACAGCCAGTTTTGTTTGTTCAATGAAATTTCCTGTTGAATATTTTCCGTATTTCTGATGGCGGCTTTGTGGAAGAAAAAGTTTTCTTCAGTTGGCCTCTCTTAGTTCACAGACAAGAATTTGAAACTGATGAAATTAGATCTTTTTGTTCGTTGTTTTTTGTTTTGTAGCTGCATATTTTTTTCCGGTTTTTGTTTTTAAATTTAACTTTCTATAAATAAGCATGTTTGCGCTTCTAGCAGACTGCATTAACCTTAAATAGCTTTAATTGCCTCAATTAACATTACTTGTGACACTTTGGCGTTCACTCATTAAATAATCTTTGAGCTTGCTCTGCTTGGGCAGCACGTCGTCCTTTTAATAAAAGTGGGTCTGGTACCTCTAACTTATTTCTATTGCGTAAAAAGCAGTCTCTTTCTGCAACTTGAACTCCTCGACCCGGCTTTTGCAGCCTCTTGAATAGGCACTTAGTATTGAAGGTAATTAATTGTCAAATAAATGTAAAAACCTTAGTGCTATATGTAATCTTACAATAAGATACGATATTCACCTAGTCGGCGACCGGACATCTTAAAACTCTGTATCTCTCTACTCAGAACGCCTCTAAAATTTCCTACCGGAGTACCGTGCTGATGACCGGCCGCGTCCATTGGGTTTCTTCTATTTTTAGCGAGTATCGTTTTAAAAACTAACCTTACGTTAAAGAAGATTTTCGGTCTTCATTTTAAAGGAATTCAATAATAAAAATTTCACAGAGAACGCTCCTGTGCGTACTGTTGGAATCCTCAAGATCTGCCTAACTTGGGTACGGTTTCTCTTTTTGCGCAGGAGAAAAGGGAAACGACTTGCTGTTGTTCCCTTGAAGTTCTTCTGTATTTGAAATAAATGTTCGACCAATTGCTCTAAAGTTTTAAGTCCTAAAACTTCATTGTACTAACATAGGAGAGATTACGCTCACGAAATAGCTAAACCTATTTATTAATTTGTTCAAAGGAGACACTTGACCACTTATTGTATAAGAACAATCAACACTATACTGCGTGTCCCACAAAAATGTCCCGGACTTTTTAATTGATAATACCTCCGCCTAAATTAACATATTTTAATTGTCTTTTATTTACAATTTATTCAATTTTGTTTCCTTTTGAAATAATATAAGTTTTTGAAAATCAGTTGAATAAACTTCAAGATGATCGATTTACTGAAAGGGGTAGAAAAATTGTTCAAAGGGAAAGTTTTAAAAACAACACTGGTGTTCTTAATTCATCAATACCTACTGTTGAGAATAATTTCATAACGATGTATCGTACATACAACTAAGTATTTAAACCCTCTGAGAGGTTTCAAGTTTCAAGTGTTTTCGATAATAGTGTTTCAAGGACTGATAGAAAACGGTGGAATAATGGGTAAAACTCTTCGTTCAATGGTGGCTAGAAGTAATACTTGCCTTGAGAGAAATGGAGGGTATGTCATTGGATACTAAAATTACTTTATTTATTTAAACGTTATTTAAGGTAATGATTTGTTACTCCTTGAAATTTTTGTGTGTTCAGTTTTATGGAAACTACAAAATAAAGAAGAATATCAATATTGTTTGAAAAACTTTTCATTTGAACAATTAATTTTTCTACTCCTTTCAGTAAATTGGACATTATAAAGTGGTTATTCAACCGATTTTCAATAACATAAATTATTCGAAAAGGAAACAAAATTTACTACATTGTGAACAAAGGCAATTCAAATATGTTAATTTAAAGCTGAGATATAATTAATTAAAATCGGGGACATTTTTACAGGACACCCGATATAATAAAAAAACAGGTGTCCGTCATTGATAAGTATATGTTCTCGTGCGTAATTTCCCCTATCTCATTACAATGGGAATCTGCTTGCTTGGACAGTATCATAAATACATACATACATATGCCGGGCTTATCCTCCCTATGGGAGGGTAGCCGACAGCAGGCCACAACCCCCACACTTAGTCACTAGGAGGCGAGAGAGGCAGCACTGGCCGCACCTGAACTGCCATGATCAGCAGCAGCCCAGCACAACCACCTCCCACAGTCAGGCCCGACAGCCACAGCTGGTTTACCCCGACCGCGACATTGAGTGCAGCCCCTCCCCCCGCACATGACAGGTCAACCCCATCACACGCGGGCAGCTTACAGTAACGGGTCAAAAATAAAATTACCTCCTTATACACTGCCCCCACTCACTTCTGTCCGCAGCCGTCCCTCTCGCCACGTCCACAGTCAGACCCCTCTCATACAAAGCACGTCTCACCCCATCCATCCAACTCATCCGTGGTCTACTTCGCGCTCGAAGACCACTCACTTCCGACATATATATCTTTTTCACCAGCCGCTCAACATTCATTTTTTCAACATGCCCAAACCATCCAAGCACTCTTTCATCCACTCGCCTGCTCAACTTTTTGATAACACCAGTCTGCCCCCTAACCAACTCATTCCTGATCCTATCTCTTCTAGTTACTCCATACGTGCTCCTCAAACACTTCATCTCAAACACATCCAACTTTCTCCTCTCAGCTGCTCTCAACCCCCAGGACTCTGCTCCATACAACAAAACTGGCACAATCAAACTTTCATACAGTCCCCTCTTAACATTCATACTCAAACTCCTGCATTCAAAAACTTTCCTCATTGCACCCAATGTCCTACAACCTTCACTCACTCGATGCTTCACTTCTACTTCCATACTATCCTTAACAGTCACATCCGACCCGAGGTACCTAAAATGCTCTACCTCCTCTAAAACTTCCCCATTCAACCTCACATGCAAAGTTCCAAACACTCCACCTCATGAACATCTCATCACCTTACTTTTATTCACATTTACCCTCAATTTCCGCCTTTCGCACACTCTACCAAACTCTGTAACCAGTCTCCAAACTCAGTATCATAAATACCATCGAAATATGAAAAACCAGGCATCTGCCCACTTATGTTCATAAGTAAAAAACATTGCGTGAAAATCGAATCAACTGTCAAGAAAATGCGGCTCATCGCATTTAAATTTCAAAGGCATTTAAATGCTTAAAAGGTATGGCAAATTTTTTAAAAACCTCTTGCGAACAATAATTTAAATTACAATTCAGATAGGTGTTATGTTATACAATTTGCTTGGTTGTTGTGTGCGTTTGTGACGTTTTTAAATATGCTTAATGACCGTATCTGTGATACGAGTTTTACCAGTCACAAGTATGAGAATACTGTATTTTAATCGCGGGTACTATTACAATGGATATATTTGTTTGCCATTTTTATCTTGAGATTTTTTTAAAACGATACCATTGGATCCCGTCATTTTTGACCAATCTTGTACACTAGTATCTTGATTATTAACAATCTGTAGTCAATTTAAAAGTCGTTCGATAATAGAGAATATAATGAATATATGCAAAGGTTTCAACACCTGCAACCGTTTACTACTGAGAATGACTGTCGTGTGTTTATATATACGTTTTGTGTCACGCTGTTAAGAATAATTGATAGGAAAAAATTTGCACTGGCGGTCTTGGTTCCAGTTCACGGTCAATTAATACACTCATTTTCGTTGTGCAATAGCTCTATAATTAGTCACTTTCATCACAATTAGAGCGATCCATAGCCTTATATACTCAAGTTTGTATCGTGAATACCGAGTTCGGCGGGGTATTGCATATTACAATATGCTGTATTGTATATTACAATATACTGTATTGCAATGTACTGTATTGCATATTAAAATATACATACACAAGTTCGCAGTTGCTTTCAGTAATGCTGAATTTCTGTATCTTGGATACGACACGAATGGCTATAACTACTTCTCTTGCGGCTCAAAAATGCTGTGTTCTGAGTGTTTATTACTCTTATAAGAAATTTGAGTTACCTTTGGAATAAGCTGAAAGCATGGAAACTCCACTCAAACGAAAATTTGTTGAAGAAGGTATTGAATCTCGTCATTTTTGACGGTGTGTGTACACTAGCTAAGAAATAAAATATTCATCTTATAAATTATGAATAGGTGAAGTTGGAGCCACAAAATTGTGAATAGGCAGAGTCGGTGTTGGAGTCGCCAAATTCTGGAGAAATGGAGTCGGAGTCGGAGTCGGAGTCGCCAAATTCTGAAAAGGTGGAGTCGGAGTCGGAGTCGGAGTCGCCAAATTCTGAAAAGGTGGAGTCGGAGTCGGAGTCGGAGTCGCCAAATTCTGAAAAGGTGGAGTCGGAGTCGGAGTCGGAGTCGCCAAATTCTGGAAAGGTGGAGTCGGAGTCGGAGTCGGAGTCGCAAATTTATTCCACCGACTCCGCAACCCTGCTTGTAACTACATTATCTGCCATTTATGATCCCTAATGTTCCTGCTCATGGACTGAATTTGCGCTCTCCTTATGGAATCATTCTCGGTTTTTGACAATTTAGACTAATAATCTCTGTGTGTTTTCAGTTTCGTTTTTTTTAATTTAATTATAAGTAGGAATGTCCTTATTTTTGCCTTGATCCTGTAGTTTTTATCATTTTTATTTTTACGTTACATTTTACTTACTGTCTCTTGATTCTAATGACTGACCATGTTGACATATTCGACAATATTGATCCAGATCTCAATCATTTGAATAGACTGCACCCAAACCTAAATGAAACTGGAAACTGTAAATACCTATATATTAAAAAATTAAATGAATCGATGAGGAAGACCTGGTACGATTTTTCTCTATTATGTTGGAACTGTAGATCCATTTATCCGAAAATAGATGAAATATCTTGTACTATCACTGAGCTGAACAGCAATTTTGATGTTCTCAGTTTCACCGAAAGTTGGCTAGACGACTCATCTAAAGACCTGATTCAAATTCAAAACTATTATAGCCATCATTCACTCCGCAGTAACAAACGTGGTGGTGGCATCAGTACGTACATATCTAAACATATGTCTTCGAAAGTCATTTTAAGTGCAACTAGGAATCGTGAACATATTGAGACTTTATTTATAGAACTAACGAAAAATGATAAATGGATTGTGCTTGGGACAGAATATAGGCCCCCAACAGCTTGTAACGTCTCTTTCCTAAACGAGCTTCAAAGCATAATACCTCAGTTCAACAAGTCTCTATATAATGACATAATAATCAGCGGGGTTTTCAACTACGATCTTCTACAATATGATAGCTGTGAGCAAATCTCAAACTTCATAAATGCTTTTCAGTCTAGCTCCTTTCTTCCAATCATCACGAAACCTACACGTGTTGCTTCTGAATCGGCTACGTTACTCGATAATATTTTTATGTTAGATCCGACTGATTTTCTTACCGGAATAATAATTTCTGACTTATCTGACCATTTCCGGTGTTTCTCATCAAGAAAAATGTCTATAATCCTTGTCCCAGCCCACAGGCTGATACTTATTCATTTCGTTGTGTAAACGAAAACAACTTGGGAACAATGCGAACTGTTCTAGAAGAATTAATGCCATCATTAGACATCTATGAACGGGACAATATAGCGATAAACATTGATGAAGCAATACTAAATTTAACTGAAATTTTAACGACCGCATATAACCAGTGTTGTCCAATAACCACCCGTACAATTACGCCGAAAAATAGACACAAGCCCTGGATTACTGAAGATATCGTGATCAATATAAAGAAACGTCAAGCGTACCTAGCCTTACTATACGAAGGGCGAATATCTAAAGTAACGTATAACAGATTCAGGAATCATAAGGCAAATCAAATACGAACCTCAAAACGAGACTACTTCACGCGCAAATTTGCTGAATACAAAACTGGTATTAAAAAAACTTGGCGCCTGCTTAATTCATGCTATAAACCGAATAATAATACTACGAAAACAATTGAGTCCGTCGTTCACGAAAATGTGAAATACCACGACAAAAAAGATATTGCAACTGTGTTTAACAACTTTTTTGTAAACATAGGAAAAAATATAACCGATAGTGTCTTCAGTGAACCCAGAGACCACTTGCAATACATGGACCATGTCCGTGAACCTAACTCTTTCTTTTTCACGCCAACTAATCCCTCCGATGTAATTACGTGCATAAACAACTTGAAAAACAAATCAAGTGGATTGAAAAAATTTTCGGCTAAAGTTCTTAAGGCCATAGCTGATATAATAGCACCGTGCATATCTTGTATTATCAACCAATCCCTTTCTCAAGGTATCTTCCCCAACTCTTTCAAAATTGAGAGAGTCACCCCTATTTTTAAAAATGGTGATAAAAACTGCATTAACAATTATTGACCTATCTCTGTACTACCAATTATTAGCAAAATATTCGAGAAAATTGTGTATAAAAAAGTGTATTCGTATTTTGAACAAAAATCTTTCATCTACGACAAACAATACGGTTTTCGTTCTAAGAAATCTACGACACAAGCTGTGTTAAATCATTTGCAATACCTTTATTCTAATATAGATGAAGGAAAGCTTGTTTTCTCCGTATTTCTTGACTTTCGAAAAGCATTCGATTGTGTGGACCATAACGTATTACTCTCGAAACTACATTGTTATGGCATTCGATGGGCTGCCCGTGATTGGTTCAGATCATACTTAGCAAATCGGAAACAATACGTTCTCATTGACGACGCAAAATCAGACCTACAGACAATTAGCCATGGAGTTCCACAAGGATCTGTCCTTGGGCCTCTCCTATTTCTAATTTTTATCAATGATATCATTAAATCTACATCATTCTTCAAATTCATACTTTTTGCCGATGACAGTACCCTTTCTGCGGTCCTTCCAGACCAAAATCCCGCTAGGATGGCGGAGCGTATAAATAATGAACTTTATAAGGTTTCATTGTGGCTTAAAGCGAATAAAATAAGCCTTAATATCGATAAAACAAAATATATTACATTCTCATACAAGAAAAATAGATCTCTCCCACGCATTAAAATTGGCGAAGATGAAATCGAAGAAACCAACTCAAGTAAATTCCTGGGCATCATAATAGACAAACATCTAACCTTTAAAGAGCACATCGCTCATATTTGTTCTAAATTATCAAAATCTGTCGGAATCCTAAATAAAGTTAAAAATTTCCTGCCTGAAACAGCCCTACAAATGCTCTACCGAAAGCTCATTTCACCATACTTGCAATACGGAATAGAAGCATGGCACGGAACTGATATAAATAAAACCAACAAAATTTTTACCCTGCAAAAAAGAGCCATAAGAGCGGTAAAGAATCTAGAATATAATGCTCACACAAATAACTCATTCAAAAATTTACGAATACTTAACCTCTCGAATCTCTACAAAATCTCCATTTGCAATTTCATTTACAAAACATTAACAAATGATGGCGACAATAGCCTAAAACAACTATTAACTGCGCAAACTGGTCATCACGACCATTTAACCCGAAATAGAAGTAAATTCATGCTTCCTCATTACTCAAAGGCTCGGTCACAACACAGTATCCTCTTCGTTGGAACTAAAACTTGGAACTCAATACCTGCGGAGATCCGTGAAAGTAATTCTTATAAGGTATTCAAAAAAAATATTGAGTCTCACTTCCTATCAGATTACTAGTCGTGTAAGATCACAGAGTCAAACCTTGTCCCCTACATAACTGGTCCTAATAATGTAATTTGCCATGGTTAATTTCGCCGATCTTCAGTCTGTTCTTGAATCGTTTGTCGAATATACTGTTAAATCTAGTCCATATGAACTATATTGTGAAATGAAGTATCTAATTTCGAGTTAATTATCTCATTGGTCAATCTAATGCGTCTCTAGTTTGAGTGAATTAGGTTAAACATTATTGTACTCCTAAGACTAACCTTGATGGTAGGATGCCCTAGAAGTCACTGAACTTATTCGGGCCCACAGGTAGCTATACTCAAATTTGACCATTTTACTAGACTTAAGAAACATTTTATCTCTGTATCACCTGTGGTAAATAAATTGTTTAAATTGTTTAAAAAATTATGATATTTAAGGGGGTCCTCCGGGGCCCCTTTTCTCTCCGATGGTCATTTTTTATTTTATTGTTGAAAAAAAGCCCTTAGGTGGTGGACTATTCGGTCCTAAAATTTTATGGCTCTACGGACAATAGATCCCCCCCCAGGGGAGGGGTAAGGGGACCAAAACCTTAAATTTTCGAGCGAATGTACTTTTGTTAGATATGTTCCAAGAATTCTATAACTGTCTTCGTTTTTGTTCTATCATTAAAACTCAATGAGTTCTATTCTTTTGAAATATCAATACCAGTGGACTAAAAACCAATATGTTGAATTTTTTTCAAAAACTAAGACCTGAATAAAAAAAATGTATAGGGAAATTGTGTTTCTTTTCAAAAGTTACATGTAATAGTCAAATTTCATAAGAATCAAACTGAAAACAAAAAATTTCATAATTTTCATGAAACAAGTAAAACTTTTTTACATTTTTTCTTATTTGTAAATTACAATTCACTGTGTGAATATGATGTTATGCATGGAGATTATCGAAATAAAAATGAAAACAGCATTCAATTACATAAATTTTCCATTTTATCACACTAAAACAAAAAATTTAGTTTCTGGCCTATACTGTAAAGTCACTTATTCTCAAAATTCAAAAGAATATAAGTCATTGAGTTTTTATGCTAGGAAGAAAACAAAGACAGTTTTGGAATCCTTGGAACATTTCTAACAAAGTTATATTCCCACTTTTTCCATTTTTACATTTTTGTTTTTTTTTATAATAGTTCAAATCCCAAAATTTCGGTTTTTCTGATATGTTGGTAAATTTTCGCGAACAAAAATAAATAAAAAAAAATGCAAAATGCCTGAATATATCTTTGTTAGAAATGTTCCAAGGATTCCAAAACTGTCTTTGAATTTGTTCTAGCATAAAAACTCAATGACTTCTATTCTTTTGAAATAGGTATAAAAATGACCAAAAAAACTGATATTTCAAATTTTGCGGAGAAACTAAGGCCTAAATCAAAAAATTTCACGAGTTCAAATGTTTGTCTTGCAAAACTACATATACTGACCAAATTTCAGACCAATCGGATCAAAAACATTTTTTTCCGGAGGACCCCCTGAAGGCGAGCTTGTTGGCATGCAGTTCGGCAGTCATAACACTTGCCACGACTGCGAGAGAGACTGTCCTGTCGGTAACTTGGATCCGTCAGTATGGATAATTTTGTGCTTTTGATATTTATTCATGTTATATTTGTGAATTTGTCTTACGGTAGATCGGTCTATTTCTTCTTATTTTGTATTTGCCGTGTGCTGCTCGACATCCGGTCTTCTCAGAATCCATGAAAATGCGGTAGGCGTGAAGCACGGCTGTGGTGGCTGAGTCGGAACGTTATACTGAGTTATAGCTTGACGAATTATCTGTATTACTGGTTCCAATGAACACTTTCGACTTGTAAAAAACAATTCATGGTTAGTATTGTTGACGCAACAATATGCTGGGATGAGGAAGTGCACACACTGTAGGTTACAGCACGTGGAGTTTTGGCGCTGTGACCGTGCGTGACGGCCTTAGGGAACCAGTAATTACTGAGAATGTTAAGATATGCGCTGTAGGGTCTATCATCTTTAATGAGTTTTGTCAGATTACAGATAAATGAAGCAAAAAATACAGGTTGATAGATTAATGAAGTTTGAGTACTTCGGTCTTGAATATGATAATAATTTCGTGAAAATTTTTGCAATTGTCAATTAGTTTTAACATTTTGCGTTTTTCATTCTAATACGTACCATCGAGGTCGAAAAATTTCACTTTATACTCCATTAGATTAATCCAACATTTGCAAGAACTGAAAATCTCAATATGCTTCATTTTTTGGTACAATAGTCTGAAGACATATTTAAAATATTTTAAAAAGCTGGGTTATTTGTCTGCTTTTCTAAGTAAAATTAGAAGAATCACCCTATGAGATTTCGAAATAGATCAAATATTGATGAGCGTGCTCTTGAGTTCTATTTAACTACCTAAACTGTATCGTATTTTTCATGGCACATGTTCTACCTGAGCCCGAGGACATTTACGCACGCCTGTACGTGCGACGCATTTGTGAAGTGTACACCGCGCGTTAAACCCACTCCAATCGAGCTGCGGCCACCAGATGGCGTGCTGAGTTCGTTTCAATGAAATGTCTGGGCACTTTTAGGTCGGAGGTGGCTGGAGTGCACTGTAAAAAATTTCACCGTGATTTCACGGTAAAATGTCTGGCAACTTCGCTGCCAACAAAAAACCGTGAAAAAAACGGTAAAACCTGGGGGCAAAAAACGGTAAAAAACCGTGATTTCTAAGGAGTTTCCGTGCTTTAAACGGTAATACCAGGAAATAAAAACCGGTAAAAAACTGTAATTTAAACGAAATTTCCGTGAAATGATAGCAAAACCTGGGCACTGAAAACGGTAGAAACCAGTAATTTCTTTTGATTTGCCGTGAAAAAACGGTGGTAAAATGAATGTATTTTTTTATTATTGGTCGAATAACCGTATAAAATGCAAGTAATCGTGACAAAAAAGATGAAATTCTTTAATTGCTCAGTTGCCAAGTAAAAACAATCGCTCTTTGAAACTTTCAAATACGATATAGTACAAGCCATATATCGTAGAAAACTGATGAAATTTGTGCAAAAGAATAGTTTACCTAATGCAATAGAATGCTATTACGGCTTCCATTGGTCAACCCTAGTACTTCAACTAACATCTTACTTCATGAAACTTCAACATGGAACTTGCGTCACTTGCAGACGTAAGTTGTTTCCGCTGATCATGCTCAGCAGCTTACATTGGCTTGAAGTCAACTATTTGTAAATACGTTCAATTAGCGTTACTTATATAAATACTCGAAAACCTCGTAACGAAAGGTCAATGAGTGCAACAATGACGATTTATTATTGCAACGTTTATTATTGGCTTCCTAAAGAAAACCATATCCGCTACGAAAAAAGAATGGTAACTACGAACGAATGGTAACTATTTAAAATGGATTCACTGCTTATTAAAATACACGAAGTCATGCCATTTTATTCTCAAAGTAACGACAAGTTCATTAAACGAATTTTAAACTAGTCATAACAAAATAAATCACAAACTTCCCGTGTTCCTCTTTCCTTCAATTGACACTTCAAAATGTCTTCCTTGGTAAAAATACACTCTTAAATAAATCAAAACATAACTCGAGCGTTTACATCAATGGATCTCGAATCAGCATCATCGTAACTCTTACAGTTATGTCTGTTTATTTGTCATAAAAGTACAATAAAATTAGTAGGATTGATCTGAACTAATATCAAGAACAAAGTGGAAGTTCGTCTGCATCACACAAGGCTACAGAAATTAAATAATTCCAAGTTGAATATTTGTCAGGTTTAGATATTTTTCTTCAACTAAATTAATTAGCTTAATTCAATACGTATTACTGCCACTAAAATAATCAAATTCTCAAATGCTTCACTAGATATCATAATCAGATCAGGAGACAGAGCATGAATTAGGAGCGGAAAGCTTTCACACTATCTCCTTCGCTGAAGTTCACAGTCCTCCAAGATCCTCCCCATAAAAACCGAGTGGAAGTTCCAGCTTGCAAAATACATTTCACAGAACAATAAGGCTTAAAATAGATTACACATTTAAAGTCGAATTTTAAGATTCTAAAATCCACTTTATCAATAATAAATCAAACCAACTTCAAAAAACATTATTGGGAATAACAATCTAATTTTTTATTCAATATTTTGTTCCTCGCACATAATTTTATGAAATTACCTACTAATAACCATTCCCCTATTTTTTCAGAACATTTTTCATTTTATATAATATACATGCAATATATGAGGTACGTATGTTCAGAATACGTTTCCGCATAGGTTATGGCAAAACACGAATATAAATCATAAAGTAATCAAGTGTTATGTCTAACAGTTAAAGGTTCTGTTATGTCTAATAGAATAGAAATAATAAAAATATATAAATTGAGGCACTAACAAAAGAAAGTTTCTACAACCATAATAATTACTTCAAGGCTTCCACATCACGCATTTCGTGACGAACATTGAAAATCTTAAATCCCTGCCTTGAGAGGGCTAATATAGCTCGAGATGTTTAATGAAGAAAAACGATCTCATTACCTAATTCAACAGGCCAAACAGTGTAACCATCTAATCCACTATAAATAAGCGGCAATTACAATAAACACGATTCGTCGAACTGCAAAGAAATAAAGATACGCAGTGAATAGTCAATTTGCGAAGCGAGTGTTGCAAGACGAGAAATACAAGAGTTTTCAACAAAGACTGCATAGCAATGGAAATATATTTATGTAACAGATGTTGGCCATAAACGCGAGAATCTACTGTAAATGTTACTAAACAAAAATATGAGAGAAGCTAAACAGTAAATGTTGGTAGGTGAAATAATTTGAAGATCTTACGGGGTTCTTGCAAAGAACTCAACTCGACTACCATGAGAGTCGACTGGGAGGGCATCAGATGCTTACTTACAACGTTCACATCTCAGTCCATTCAAAATCTGCGAGGCCATTGATGAACGAGAGCACCTTCGGGTTCATTGCATACCTTTTTCTATTTTTCTCCACGGCCATCTTGGTACCTCTTCCAGGATTTATCCGCACAAAGAATCTGTAATGAAAAATGATAAATACTTTTTTCTAAGATTCATTCCTTTATTTCTCCCTCTGAGCAAGCACATTAGATTAGATGACAGTTTAAGCCTCCCTAACCGAAAAAAGCGTTCTAATGAGAGGAAGGAAGTATTTAGTATGGAGATAAGAGAATGCAGAATCTATACAGGTAGGGCATAGAAACAGTAAGTTGCGAAAGAAGTTTAAGAAATAAGATAAGAGTTGAAGAAGAAAATATTAGATGCTGAAAGACAGGAGAGCAGTGAACCGAAAAAGAGTGGTCCTTGACATAACAAAAAACGTTTTATTTCAAAAAAGACCTACCTAACTCTCAGCTCGGACCCCCAGACATTTTCCCCTGGGAGTGCTGATTCCTATTGATACAATAATTAGAATTAGTGAAATAAGTGTTAGATACAAAGATTTTTAAATTTATAGGTAGACCTGACGTTTTCAGCGCTGAGTTTTATTTTTCCTCAGTAAAATTCGTTTTAAAATTCGCAAGGCATACGATCTCGGAGACATGAACATGGATCATTCGTATTCTGGACAAAAGGGGGTAATAATTTTTTTTCCCATCGAACCGCAATGAGAAAAATTGTGTGATAGTGATTTCACTACAAATAATTGCCTTCCTGCATCTTGAATACAAATAATTCTTACGCATGTCGATCATATCGTCGTTTGCGCGCTGAAAACGATTTTTACCCTTATGATCGCAGGAGTGTATTGAGTGTTATTGATCAAGTATATTGAGTGTCTCATTGCAGGAGCGTAAGGTTTTAACCCAAGAGCACACAGTAAATTCAGTTTCATTTCTAGAACTCACTTCATCTACATAAAAATTACCATTTAACAGGACGTTGTATCAAAGAATACAAAATTCAAAAATATTCTAAACCCAGAACGTATTCAGGATATCGCGTGTGGATCGATGAGTGCTATGAGCCAAGTTAGAAAATACGTTTAATAAGTATTTGCATCACGTAAATAAATTCCAGGAATACACAGTGATATTTACCAAAGAATTACAAGCAACCGATGGTAAGTCAGAACCAAGGCATTTTACTGCAACACGGTATCAGTAGTATATATATAAGTATTTATTTGAACAGTTTGCGGCATTCAAGTTCTTAACATCAACACTACATTAAAATAAAATTTGTATCGTACCGGAGAGGTGGCCTTAAAATTTCCACAGTAATTGCTCGTTGGTCATCAAAAAGAGGAAAAATCTTCGAGCAGCGAAGAAGTTAATGAATTTATTGACTAAGTTTAACATGACTGGATTGAAATTAAAAGCTTTCCTAAGAATTCTTTGAACTATTCGTAAAATTCAGACCATTTGCAAATACCTCTGATTGAATTCCAGCGTCGCAGCTGCTTCGGGAGGGTACTTGTAGTTGAAGCAGTAATATGTTGCAAACAGTGCAGAGAGCCCAGATGTGAATGTCATCTAGTTTTCCATCACGACAGTCCCATCCAATGCAAGCATAAACGAACTGGCGGTCAGAGTAGACTCTGCACCTGCAACACAAACGCTCATCAACAAACCTGATGTGGTCCTAAGTTGGTGCGAAAAAACTGTGTTTCACTCCTACTAAAGATAAAGAAAATCTGTTACAAAAAATTTCGATTACACTACATTCTTATATTCGTGAATAAAACTCATACAAAGCTTGCATTTTGGATCTTGAATCCATTCTTATTCTCAAAATCATGAATTAAGCTAGCCATGGAAGAAAATGTAATTTTTCCTGCTGGTTGGTTCAAAATGCTTGGCCACATATAATGAAATATCAGCTCTTGATACTTTTTTGCCTTCTATGAAGACTCTTGACTCGGAAATATGTGCGTTGTATTTCCATTCTATAGCGTATATATTGAAATGACAATTTCGTCAAGTTGATCATTCTGTTGAAGGTTTTCGGAAAAGTTTCCAAGATTTATAAAAATTGTTATAATATATTTCCATAAAATGACACCAGACGAAAAATATCAATCAAAGCGTGGCATGGAATTCATTCACGATTGGCTGTATTGATAAGACACCGTCCAGGTCGGCCTCAAATTATTTTTTTAAATACTTCATACCAGCTTTTGGAGGTTATCTGATGAAATGGTGGAATTAACTAAGTATCAAGATACCCCACGGGGGTAAAATTTAGTGGCAAAGGTTAAAATGTACTCTCTTACATTGAGGCAGGTATGTTGTGTTACTTACCATTTATTACAATGTGAGAGGGTGCAGATGGAGTCTAGAATCCTCCATCTCCTGCACGGACTTCTCATCCTGCAATAAAATATAATGATTAGCACATTTTTCTCAGTGGCGTAGATGATTTAGTAGAAAGTCTCCGCAAGGGTTGTTTTAATATTGTTAAGCTTATAACTAAGAGTAGAAGAAACTTAACTTGAAGGAATCCCGCCTTGAAATGAACGCAAAATTTTCCATCATAGCCAGCACATCAAATTTCATAACACTCCAGGATAATTTTAAGCAGACACAGCACTACTATGTTGAATTTTGGCACTTATGTTTATGGAAAAAATTAGAAAATAATGAAAGCACTGGAAATAATGCAAGAAATATATGCATGAAAGGATATAGGAGAGTTGCTGATATTATGAGCTTCTATGGATTTGAATGAAGATTGAATGGTTAGATTAGATTATCTATACTCTTATGTTAGTTCAAGCCTCCCTAACCGCTACAAAAAAACGTATCACAGAGAGAAAGGCATCATTTAGCATGGAGATAAGAGAATACAGAATCTATGCAAATGGGGTATAGAAACAGTAAGTTGAGTAAGAAGTTCATGAAACAAGATAAAAGTTGAAGAAAGTAGTAGGTGCTGAAAAACAGGACAGCAGTGAACCAAAAAAGGTCGTCCTTAACAAAGCAAAAGCATTTTATTTCAACAAAAAAGGCCTAACTAACTCTCAGCTTGGCCCCTCACATTTTCCCCCGGGAGTGGTAATTCCCATAGATACAATAGTTCATCTCCCTGAGGGGAATTTGAATGGATAAAATTTATAAAAATGAACATTTGAACATCCGCAGTACTCAGCTTGAACACTTTGAACATAACATCTTGTTTTCCTTGAAACAGGCCATGGCACTCAAAATAGCTCCTGGCAATTCAGAAAGCGTGTTGCCCGAGTTCAGTTTTGCATTTTTATAATCCATATTGATTTGGATTACGTCACGAGATTTCACTTACCTAACCATCCACAATAAAATTCTTCGTGCTCTGCTGTGGTGCGTCGCCTGCACTTGATCTCTTAATTGATCTTCTGTTAATTCTTCAAAATGGATGAACAAACACTGAACTAATCCCACTTGCAGGCAGTTCAGCTACAGTGTTGAGGTCTGATGCACTTGCAGCAGGTTGTACATCTGTGAAAAAAACAATACATAGTAAAATGAAATTAACACTGTCCCGGTATGATTAAGTCCCTAAAATTAAACAAGAATACAAATACAATAAACGTCAAAAATTTGAAATTAAATACTGCAACTGCCCCTAATATTTTTGTTTTCAAAACTGCATGAGGAACTCATTCATTCACTAGCTCTCTAAAAAGAGAAATGTTCTATTAGCTACTATGAAAAAGGGAAATGTAGGGAGTTTTTGGTGGTTCACTTTGGAACTCCTCACTTCAATTCTAATACAATTTAATATTTCTAAAAATACTTTAATTTCCTAATATTGATTTTCAATATTTACATAGCAATTTCTTTTATCAATTGGTTTGTGAATTTTTGGAGAAATAGGAGATCTGTTTATTTTTTGAGCAACAAAATTTTTTTAAAATTATATTGCAAATAAGAAAATCAACTTCTGAAGTAACTCAAAGTATAATTCTAGTCAATTCTGACTCTCCCTAATCACACAACAAGGGTGTTTCAAAGAGAGGGAGGCATCATATAATATGGTATCAGGGGACATGAAAATCTATGCACAAGATATGCCCCCACATCTAGCACATAGAAATAAATTTGGAAGCAATTCACAAAACCAGATGAGAGGTGAAGAATAAATGGATGGAAGCAGAAACAAGCAACAGTGAACCAAAAGTGAACTAAAAGTAAAAAAGTAACTAGCCAAAGAAAGAACTTATCATCCCCTGGAACACTGATATCAATAGAAATAATAAGATTAAGATTATAAGTTAGTTTAAGCCTCCCTAACCGCTACAAAAAAAAACGTATCAAAGAGAGGAAGGAGGAAGGCACCATTTAGTATGGAGATTAGAGAATGAGGAATCTATGCAGAAGGGGCATAGAAACAGTAAGTTGAGAAAGAAGATTATGAAGCAAGAAAAAGTTGAAGAAGAAAGTAGTAGGTGCTGAAAAACCAGGACAGCAGTGAACCGAAAAAAAGACGGTCCATAACAAAACAAAAACCTATTCTATTTTAACACAAAGGAAGCCTACCTAACTTTTAGCTCGGGCCCTCACAAAGTCCCCCTGGGAGTGCTAATTCCCACAGATACAATAGTTGTATCCCCCTGAGGGGCAATAGAAACAATTGAACATTAAGTACCACATACAATCATTTTTTTTCAAGTGTCATAAAATTATGCATAATTCTATGGCTTGAATATTTCAAACACAAACGGCACTCCTGGAGGTACACAAAAAATGTATAAACCTCTTAGTAACTATATTTGATGTTGTCAGTTCTTTTTCTTTGACCTCCACCATTCTTCCGGAGTTGTGCTAGATGAGTTCCTGAACTTATGAGAAATATCTGTGAACAATCTCTATTTGCCACTTTACCCACAAATTTAATTAGCTGAAGGCAACTTGGGCTACTGCAACCTGGCAAGTCAACAATATTCCGGACAGTTTTGTTCACTATGATGCATTACTTCCCCTCCTTTGCTTGCATTCAAAAATTTGAACTGAACACAAGTAAGAAATTTTTAGATCATGTAGTTCAAAACACTGGGTAAAAGTGAGGTTTGATTATTAATTTTTTTCAAATAATGACATATGCACTCAGCTGAAACTGAACTTCTCCTCTGGAGTGAATTGGTACTAAAGAACTCACTCTTTCTATTGGCACTACAAAAGTAAAAGAAAAAAGGGGAAATCTTCAATAACCAATGCAACTGTGATAAAAAAGACCAGATGTAAATTGATCAGCAGTGGTAAAACAGCACTGAAAAAATACCCACTTGAACTAGACTGAGTTTCAAATTTTTCTTAAAATTTTTCTCACAACTTCACTAAGCAACTAGCCCTTACTATATAGTGATGCAGAATAATCATTCTCACACTAACTTCAATACATTACATTGTTTAAATGTTATATAAACTAGCAGATAACAGAAGACAATTTTTCTTGCTTATGTTTAGTAATTCACATAAAATTTCACACTTATAGAAAAATGTAAGTGATTCCAACACAAGTAAAAGATTACATCCCACGTTGCACAAATTAAGCAGTAACATATTTTTTCATTGTATTCAGCCGATAAGTCAAGCGTTGAATGAATCTCATAATTCAAACATCAAGCATTAAAAGACTGACTTATATTCATTCCAGCACACTACTAAAAATTAATGAATTCAATTCAACTCCTAAAAAATTAAATGTTAAGAAGTTTCTACCTACAGTATTGCTTTTTTTAAATTCATCAATGGTTATTTCATTTCACATTGATTTCAAGAAAACCTGTGTACATTGTCGACTAAATAGGACAAGGCTTCAGAAAAGTTTACAGGTATGTGACAAAAGTAATTACTTTAATTTTTTACAATTTGTCAAACCAAAAATAAAACAATACTAAGCACTCTGTAATTAGCTAGTTCACACACATGCAACTTTATTTCTGATGAAATTTAATAGCTAAAGAAATGAAAACAATTTTACTTTTATTTTAACATTTTTACTGGTTGAAAACACAAAAATGAAGTTAGGAAAACAACAATCCAAAATCTCTTTTTTTACCTTAGCATTCTGGTTTTAGGAAGAATTTCTCAGTAAATGCAATTAATTCTCTGATAATATATCCATAAATAATCATCGATACACAGTTGGTGCCCCCACACAACTAAATTTACTTACCCAAAGCATATCTTCAGAAATTTCTTAGCTTGCGAATTTGGATCAGCCTCAGGATTGGGCGAAGGTCATCCTCTTCAAGACTCAGGTCATCCCTAGTTTCCACACCAGATTCAGTGAGCACCTGAAGTATGCCATCAACGGTACCACTTGCCAGGTTTGGCAACTCTTGAAATGTGCTCTCTTTTATTGAGATTGACATAATCACTTCAAAAAACTATTGTGCTTGAGAGGAATCAATAATGCTCCAAAGCTCTTCTCATACCCTTGAAGAGGGTAATAATCATGAAGGTCTGAATAACTCACACAATCATAAGATTTTGGAACCTGACCATGGGAAGTGAAAATTTGGACATGAAGGCTGAAATAAAAAAATGACAGATGCTTCCTCACAAGAAAATAAACCAAGACACCTTCAGGGACTTTAATTAAATAATTATTTGAAAGTTATTTTACATTTGAAGTTAGTTCTGAAACTTTTTGATGTACATTGAAACAGATCTGCATTGGTGATTAATTTTTCAATTTCTTTTAACTTGTCATCAGGAATGTCAGTTTAATGTTTTAATTTTGTGATTACTTTAGAGCACAAAAATGTCTGTCCTTGTTGGTGAATTTCATGAAATTCTTTAATGATATGCTGGATGGTAGATGATGGAAGTAATAATTATGCCTGCAATTTGAGAAAAAACAATGCAAGATTTTTCAAATAAAATGCTTCTACATCATTGTTACCTAAATTTTCATCACTATTTTCCATTCTCTCATCTGTCTCTCTAGTATCAGGTTTGTCACTAGCATCAGATACACCAGAGCAAACTTCATGAGCTGAAAGTGCTACTGAATGAATATCAACACTGCCTTCATGTACTCTGGTGATATTATATGTTTCAAGGCAACCCAATTATGAGAACATCCATGATGATTTCTAATAAGATGACTTATTAAACTAGAAATTTTTGAAAATAATTTTTTATCACAATTTTTAATATGACACCTGATGATTTCACCATCTTTGATGATTATTTAGATGTTGGAGCAAAGCATTTAAATGGGGACAAATTTGATGGCAATGTTGTAGATTACACTGCATACGAGTATCTGGAGATCTTTGATGCTCATTTTGGATGCTATTTGACAACTTCTTCCCATGTTCCCGCAAAATATGCGCTCGGAATCCAGCATATGATTTAAATTTTCTAGGACGTTTTTCAAATGAACATGGATATGCAACATTACATAAGCTTTTATGGAATGCAAAATGGCTAACATACCCTGCCAATGATTTAGATACTTTACCACAGAATGGCCAATTATAATGGGGCCTCAGACTACCCTCTCCCAACACATTAGGGTTGTGCATTTTTGAGATATATTTTAATAATAATAATAATTTAATAATGAACTCGTAATTTATACACTCAATAAAATCTATATGTTAACAATAAATGGCATTGGCAGTATGTCTACTTCTCTTTGCCGATTTGAGTTGACAATCTACATTTGAACTAAAAAATGTAAATGTAAATTCGAACACCAGGATAAAAAAAGTATGGTTAAAGTACACGACCACAAGTCTTTTTTACAACTAAATTAGTCCAAATTGGAAACTCACAAAATAAGTGGGGAGAATTAAGGGACGATAAAATCACTCAACAGCATTCTAACAAGACTTAATTCCGATAGTTATACTAGCCTATATGTGTGAGTAGATTAACACGATCACTGCCTGTACTTTACGATAATCAATAGTAAACGTACGCTTAAATCAAAACCCCCACTCATGAACTCTATATGATAGCTATCAATGTGAGAGAAGCACTGTCAAATTATTATACTCTGGTGGTGAGAACAAAACACATTTACTGGAAAGCAATAACTGAGACTTTAACACCTCTCGCACAATTCCAACGGCTTTCTACTTGCCAAGTTGCCGCGCAAACACAATTCCATCGGGGATAGTAGTTCCAATACTTTTGACACGGTGTTAGCTTTTCAGTTATTAATTTACCAATACATTTATTGTAACAAAACATTTGAAGAAAATTCATATTTCTTGCCTTATGATATTTATTAAAGCTTCATAAATTGAGAAACAGCGCAGTGGTAAAATATAACAGGAAACCAATATTTTCGAAAGGATAGTTCAATCTTCAACCTTCTAGAGCCTAAAATTCCACATATAAAACTGATGTAAGAGGAAAATACAATAAATTTAATCAATCGATAATTAGAATGATCATACGCATTTCCGTTATGGGAAGGAAAGTTCCTAGATATTGATTATTTATTCATTTCTCGTATGATTTTTATTGCATGAACAATACATACCTAATGAAGTTTATAGTAACTAGGCAACATTCGTTCAAGTTATTTTATGCTCAAATTGAACAAAATTACTTTCATTTATTTCATTGATTGGAAATCCACTTGTAATAGCCAATAACGGTGTTCTACCGTTATTGGATTGAGACCCAGTGTTTTACTGTAAAATATGCCTCACAGTTAAAAACCGTGATTTATACGGTGTTTACCCGTGAATTTCACGGGCATTTTTTACAGTGTGTGAGTGATCCAGGAGATCTTGTCATCTTGGCCTGGAGCATAGAGTGCGTAGTCTGGTGAGCGATGCATGCGAATGCTATCGGATCGTATAATAAGTTTTGCGTTCCCCCACAGAAATGCACATGCTTCATGGAACTAGTCTACTTATTACGTTAAAATAAGAACCAGAAGGAGCGCAGACACACTGCTTTCAAAAACCCAAACAGTGAGTGTGACGAGCGTTTCGCGTCACTTGGTTGCGCACGCGTTTCCGTGATATCTGTTCATTTTCATGAGTGCTTGTTGACTGAAAAAACGTATTTTCGAAATTCATTTTTTACTCCCGTACGGACCTATCTTTCGAAAAATGAATTTCAAAAATACGGTTTTTGGAGTTGTTAGTTAATCTAGGAACGAAACTTGGCGATTACCCTCAGTTATTTTTGTTGAAACAGGTTGCTGTTGTATCCACTTCTACAAATGTTGTTTTAATTTACGCCAATTTTTGGAAGGACTCAGACTCAGCTAGCAAAAGTGCAGCACAGCTTGAAATTTCCTCTAACCGTCCCTCAAGGAAATGAAACTAATATATCTGAAAGAAAATGTTCTCTCAAATGGAGAAATCTGAGGTCTCGAGCTTCGAGTTCCGGCAGACCTTCGTAATGTTTAAATAGAATAGGTTTCTTTCTTATCCTAGACTTTTCTTCTCTCCGCTGTCATGTTCTTCAGCGTCTATTGTTTTCTCCTTTTCATTAAATTCGTAAACATCTTTTTTCAACTTACTCTTTCTATGAGCACCAGTTTTACGCGAGAACACACATCGTGCATAGATTTCTTGCTTTCTTAACTTTACTGTGAATAATGCCCTTCTCCTTCCTCTCAATACAAGACCTTTTTATGGGTGGGGAGGCTTAAGCTTACTTACCTAGCATTTGTTCCAATCTCAATTCTGTTATACATTGTTGCTCTTTTATGAGCAATTCGTATATCAACATTTCTTCTAGCTCCAAAAACTCGCTTCTGAACTTGCTGTTGCTATGAATTTTAGTTGGGGTACACGCCTTGTGCGCCCCATTCCCCAACTGCCTCAACTCCGTGCTGAATGGGGGCCTTCTACGGTAAAATTCACTATATTCGTTCAAGTACCTCGCGCTTCGCGTTACAAAGGAAGAACAGGGCTAAGTCATGCTTTTTTCATTGGTCCGCGTGGGGTGCCTAGTCTTGACGTCTAGCCGTTCGTATAAATAGCTCAAGGTCTGGTTGTAGAGGCGAAAGACTGTCACCATAGCAGTTTTTCATGGATGGGAACTTATTTTAGGTTTGATCAACAACAACTGGTACACACGGCCTTTATTGAAAAAATAAATTAAGGATGTTTCAGCTACATGAATACACTATACAGAACTAAATAAAAAGTATTTTTAATCAATATTGTTGGAACTGGAGTCAAACTGGATTTTAAGAAATCCAAATTTAAGGGAAAATGGGAGAAGTATTACATTTTTTTTGTAAGTATAGGTTGTTATATGCCTTAAACTTCAAAAATTTGTGAAGAAAAATGTTAAAATGAGGTAAAATATTTGGTATTATAACACAATTATGCACTTTGTTTACGCCGAAATAAGCAATAATCCATTCATCTTTTTTCCCTCATGAAGACCTGGCATCATTTACCTTTACAGGCAGAAATTTCAAAACGTCCAATATTACTAGGCATTTTCTGACAACTAAAGAAACCACCAGAGCGTGCTACCTAGCTAGAATACATTTCATATCATTACCGGACGTTGAAATCTATAGCTCTTTCCACCATCGCTGAAGCGCACCTCGCCTGTCTATAGGCAGAAATGTTCGTGCAGGGGACATGATGAGGTTTCCAGAGAAAGGTGTCCCCGCAGCAGCCTCCTGACGGTGCGCTTATTGAACAACTCGTCGTAGACCAGGAGGGCGTGGTTGATGTGCAGGAGCCGTTCGTCCTGCAGCTGGAGTCGGCCAACGATGTCCCGTAGCCGAGCCTGATCTTGTTCCTTCACCACCACGCCTTGCATTACACTGTAACTAGGAAATATGAGAAGTGAACGTGCTGGTGTGGAGAAATGAATGGCACTTTGGAGGTCCACAAAAAACGATTCTCCTGCACGTTGGATCAAACAAAACTTTACATTAGTATTGGAATTTACAAGCAAAAATGGGTTTCACGTAGAGTTTTAGTTATCGTAATTGTTTGATTTGATGTTTGCAGTTATTCATCATACGCTGAAAACGACAGCTTTAACCAAAGTAGGATTTGTGAAACTTCTATTTATCCCACTTTCTTGTGCCGTAGTTTTTCCTTTTATAAAGATATCATAGCTGAAATTTTGTACGTTCTCACTCGTGAAAAGATTCTTATCTCATCAAAACATTGATGGCTGAACGATATGTGCCATTTTTTGTTGTAATCCCCTCCAAAGATATTTCAAACTCGCTAGATAAACACTATAGATTCAATTTCAGGTTGAATGCAATATCAGAGAATAGTTCAACGATTTTGAGTAACTCATTCAAACAATTGAATATCTTCTAAATTACCTGTATGGAATGCAATAAGTCACTTTTACATAGTACGTACCATTGATTTCTACAGCTTGCAGCCCTGGCGCTGGCTGATTGTACCGACTTGACCAAATCCTCGAGCGTCGAAGCAAGCAGAGCATGAATCCTCCTTAAAAGAGCCTTTAATTCCTTATGAAATGTACCTTGATCGTTTCCACCCACTCCAAGATGCTTCAGATTCAATATATTGAAAACCTTCGTATCATAGTGAGCTGAGTTAAAATCTCTTTCATCTCTTAAGATATATTCTTCAATGTTTTCCGGTAACATTACCTGCTCATCTTCTGTTGGTCACTGCAAGAGACTTTCTCTATTAGTATCACTTAGTTCGAACAGTTTTTCACTCGGAAAGCCTTCATTTGTGTATGAAACGAATGATAATTTACAGATTTGACCTCAATGGGATGGTAAAAATTTTGTGCGACTATAGTCACGAAATTTTAACTTATAAAAATTAGTTCCCATTTTTCTATCTGAGTATCTCGAGGATGACTCATAAGAGGCGTATTGAACGCAGTAAAAATACTTTTAAAAATCTGTACAAGCTCTTTGATGCAAATTCAGAAATCTTCAGGGTTCACCTAATCATATTTAAAATCAAAGATCGTTTGCGAGTTCGGTAGTCGTTGAATAGAGACTAATAGTTTGGTCTTATCTGAAGGAAGCAGAGCGCATTTCTCATCGAAAGGTCGAAAAATGGCGTTAAGAATCCCTCCGAAAGGCACACCTCATGGTTTCTCTTGTTTTTTTTTGTAGAGCTTGCTTGTGGCGTCGAGGAGGTACGCAAGCTAGCAAAGATACTGGAGAGTATTGATTCAATGAGGGTGTAATAGAAATATTTGTTGTTCAGGCTTACGTGGATTTCGAGGATTGCACAAATGGTCGTACTAAGAAGTCCTATCATCAGTGCAAGCGTTGCACCAACTCCTACCCGAAGGCTTTCTAACTTCAACGAATTTCGGTAGTTCAACAAAATTTTATCTGCCTCACGCCGTATCATAACAATGATTTCAAATGACATGTTCTCTGCAAACTTTGCTGGCTGTAGTTTTTTCTGTCACTCCAAGCATCGCCTAACATCACAACGACGAGCTCAGAGAAAATTGAAGCAAAATCACTCGCCTTATAAGGATTTGCTCAACTCTCTTCCATGGTGCCGGGCCCTGATATCTGGCGTGCAGTTGTTGCTCCAGAAGTGTGATGAGCTCTTCGGTCACAAGGACGAGTATCGGGCTCGGAGCCGCAACGGCGGGGCCATGGTAGACGAAAGAGGAGGTAGCGGCAAACCAGTCTTTTATCGAATCGTGCTGCGTGCGAGTGACGTCATGGCATCGCACCATTAGTAGCGCCGCTTACATAAAGTTACATTGCATCTGGCAACACTGCTAACCCGAAATCTGGCATTACTGTAAGCGAAGCGTTACTGGTACGACAATCTGGCATGCCGTTAAAACGAAGTGTGATCGAGTCAAGTGAAGTGACATGTCGCCGCCTCACGTTAAATTATATAAGTGTTCCTTAATTTAATGTCAGAGTAATTCTAAAAATCTACGCAAGATATTTCAATGTCCTGGATTCAATTTTGAAGAATAGGTTTTTCCGAGTTGAAACGTCCACTTTAATTTTAATCAATAACTCTTACTTGTGTTAGCAGCAGCTATTTCAAGAAGACCGACTATACCAAAAAATCCTATAAGCATTCAAGACTCACATTTCAATAAAAAGTGGTGCTGTGCTGTTGTTATATGATCACTGGAGTTTGGAACTGGAAGGTAAGAAATTAAACTTTTAATATTATTTTAATATAATTTTAAAAGGATGGCTCATAACTGATTTATTTCAATGGATGAAGTTGCATCTCTTTATCAAAGCTTTGAAACCATTCACAATTAAAACAGTTCAAATTTGATATGCTAGTTCCATGGGAAAATGCTGTTGGCTTGCCTGAAATTTAAAATACAAAAGAAATAAAAAATAAGAAAATGACGTGCTACAATTCAATGCCGAAAAATGACATAACTGCTTAATTTCGATTTTTTTAATACCTTGGAGTTTTTCATTCCAAAAAGGTGACCTAAATCTTGTGGTAGGGTGCTATCAGCTTCATTTCTATCTAAATTTCTGTGTGTAAATTAATCTGGAAGTAGGATGTGATGTCAAATTTTACCAGGTTTACAATAAGAAAAAACTTCACTGGTACTGTTCAAAATTTGGATAAATTTTCAGAACAACACACTAATCGATTTTCAAAATTTTTTGCTTGAATCATGGTAATCACATAAAACTAAACAACTTTTCTTCTATGCCATTTCTGGTGCAAATGGGTAAATGTTGAGGAGTTGACCATAATTGTTTTTCCACTTATGAGTGCTTAAACATAGTTAATTATGTGTAAATGAACAACTTTTCTTCTATGCACTTTCCGTCGAAAATAATTATGGTCAATATTGAGTTTAATGTTGTCAACGAATTTCATAATTTCGTAGGTATTGACAGGTAATATAGTCAATTTTAAGACGTTTTACACGAATGACAATGTGCCCGGAAATGCTTAGTTTTCGAGTTATTTAGGTTTGAAGTTATACGAACGGCGCTCCTGAATGGCCTTATTTGCGCAAAAACAGTCATTGTTTTTGCAATGAAAACGGAAGCTAACCTCTATTACAAACGTGAAGAGGTTGGGTCGTGAGGGGTAGCCACAGTTCTTTTAGTGAAAATTATAAATAAATGGTTTCTAGTGACGTTTGTTAACATCGACTGGAAGATGGCTTCCGCCATGGGCCCCGCCATCTTGGTGCCGATGTAAACAAGATTGCGATCGTCACCCTAACGGGTGGGTTAGAAGCTTTATTTATAATTTTCACTAAAAGAACTGTGGCTACCCCTCACGACCCAACCTCTTCACGTTTGTAATAGGGGGTTAGCTTCCGTTATTGATTAAAATACGCTAGCCGCGCGCGCTTCCATGGCGCGCACAAGCCAGCTTCAAAGTTGAATAATTCAAAAATAACGCATCACCGGGCAGAATGTCATTCATGTAAAACGTCTTAAAATTGACTATATTACCTATCTATACCTACGAAATTATGAAATTCGTTGACGACATTAAACTCAATATTGACCATAATTATTGAACGAGTTATAGGAATGAATTACTTACCGCAACTGTAGTGTTTGGAGTGGGAAGTAATTAGGTATTCAACTTTGAAGTTTCCTTTTGCAGCGATCGTGCAATATTAAATGAATAAAGGAAGCTAACACCCTATTACAAACGTAAAGAGGTTGGGTCGTGAGGGGTAGCCACAGTTCTTCTAGTGAAAATTATAAATAAAGGTTGTAACCGACCCATTACGTCAAATGATCGAGTGTGTGCAAGCGCGCCAAAAAGAAGGGGAAGACCCCAAAATGGACTCAACGACATGGGGGAAGACTCGAATGGACTCGCCCGTTAACGGAAACGTAATCAATAGGTTGACATATTCGGTTGACATAGGTTGACATAATGACATAATCACTAGCAGAACTATAATAATCACTAGCAGAATGACATAATCACTAGCAGAATTCACTAGCAGAACTGTGGCTCCCCCTCAAGACCCAACCTCTTTACGTTTGTCATAGGGGGTTTGCTTCCCTTATTTATTTTTTCCCGCCTCAAACACTGGAGTTCCGGTAACTCATTTACCGCTATAACTTGTAAAATACTCATTTGCAACGGAAAGTGCATTGAAGAAAACTTGTTTATTTTGATTTCATTAACAATATTTAGGCATCCAAAAGTGGAAAATTAATTATGGTCAACTCAACATTTACCCAAACGAGTATTAACTTAACATTACCTAAAAAATTATGGTCAATATGTATTTTAGGTGCCTCACGGAAATGAATAATTCCGTTCCAAGTAATCACTAAAGGAACACATTTAAAAACTTTTACATGAATGTCATTCTGCTCGCTGATCCGTTTTTTAAGAGTTATTCAACTTTGAAGTTATAGGAGTGTCGCTCATGAACTGTCTTTCTCGTGCCAAAGGAGAGTGCTTTCGAACAACGCAACGAGCACGGCAGGCAGGAGAAAAGTTGTTTTCGCAATAGATTGCGTAATTTATTATTCGCTAACCCCACGGACCTGAGCCCACTTCTAGGATGTTTCAGTTAAAAACAAAAGAAAGGTTATATTAAAAACGTTTATAAATGTGTTCCTTTAGTGATTGCTTGGAACGGAATTATTTATTTCCGTGAAGCACCTAAAATACATATTGACCAAAATTTATTTTCTAAAAAATAACTTGATGACAGTAGGCCCACTTTACTTGAAATTTTCAGACCAATTGCACTGGCTGACACTGTATATAAGATTTTTTTGTGGTATTTTGAATGAGAGAATGAAACATTTAGTTGAGGAATTCGGAGTCGTGGGACTTCTTCCAGGACTCCAAAACAGAATGGTGTTACGCAAGATAGCCGTGGGAAAGATAATCTGTTTGTAGTGAGTGAAATAATTGAGCAAATGAGTAAGGATGATAAGAAGGTATATTTAGCATTCCTGGATATTGAGAAAGTGTATGACATAGTGGATTGTGGTAGGCTCATTGAAATTTTGAGAAAAGTTGTGTTTAGCCAAAAGATAGTAAATATTGTACAAAGTCTGTAGGAGAACACAAGTGCTACCTACAGATTAGGAAATTTGGAAACAGGGCAAGTGAGGAGTGTTAAAGGAGTTAGGCAGGGCTGTACTCTGTATCCCCTGTTGTTTGGATTGTACACAGAAGAATTGGCAGTTTGACTCAAAATGAGAAGCTTAGAATTGAAAGTTGGTAAGGAGAGACTGAGCTGTTGGTTGTATGCTGATGATATTGTGGTTAGTGAACATGGGCATAACTACAAAGAAGGCTTAACATTGTGAATGGATATAGTACAAATTTTAAGATAAACTTTGGTGCTGATAAAATTAGGGTTATGGTTATAAACAGAGATGAGACTGATAGCCACAGACTCTGAAATATTGGGTTAATCAGAATAGGTAGAACAGACGAATACAAATATCTAGGTTGTATGATAAGTGGGACAATTTCATTATGAAGTGGGATAATTTCATAAAAATTGACAGTTGTCAATTTTTGTTTTTATGTTCAAAGTGTTTATAAACTTTTACCCATTTCTTTCTCCAATAATCAGGAATTTGTTGCAGTTTATGGGAAATATGTCTGTCAGTGGATCTGACAATCCACCGGTGTCTGCTAGTTTCTAGTCTGTTGATTTGTTCATGTGATGAACTGTTGCTCTTATAGTTGGAAGATGTTTAAGACAAGGTCTTTGCTGAACATTTGTTAAGAGTACATTTTGGACTGGTTATATTAGGAATTTAGGTAACTTTTTGGCAATAATGCGTTGGTTGCTGCTTCTAGTATTAAGTACTAACAAACTTCAACCTTTTTTTGAACCTGTGTTATTGAGTGTATTATTGACTCAAACTGCTCATTATAAGCCGATTGCTTACATGTTGATGACATTCATTATGCATAAAATAGGTAGTAATTCTTGGATGTTGAAAAAAATAGTAGAAAACTATTGAAATTTGGAAATGAAATATATCAGTAGACATCCTGTTATACATATTTTTCTTTTCATGTATTGGGTAGTATTGTTTTTGAGAATCTATATCCATAAGTACCCCCATAATGATAGCTCATCATGGGTGACTCTTGTTAGTTATGATATTAGAATTAAGGAAATATTGTGCATACATATCCAGTTATTATCCACAGGTAGCATCTTTTAATTTCATGCCAAATATGAGTTCTGCACACTTAATGACTTTATAGAGTACTCCATTAAGCTGTGTTTTCACTGCAAATGGTACAGCTGCAGCCATTGCTTAAGATTCATCCATGCATATTCTTGGTATCTATATTTTCATAATTCAAATTTGACTCATCCATATTTGACTCATCCATTTCTTTTTGCAAGTTGGTTCTTCATAAAAGCTAGTTGACCTTCATAATAAATTCAGTACGAAGAGTTGACAACAAAATTCCTTTATTAAATTTCAATCTGTCAGTGACTTACTGGGCCTTCATTTTAAGAGCCCATTTTTACTGTAAGTGTTGTGTTTAGTTATCTAATTGATTCTGATGAACTTTTTCTTCATAGAGAATTGCAACATCTCTAAGTGTAGTATAAAAATATTTAATACATTAATCCATTACAAGGTATGTTATGTTCATAAGCTAAAGATTAAATCCATTGAACTTTTGTTATCAAGAGTGTTTAAAGATTCTTCTAAGTTCTTATTGGTCTAGTTTTTATCTTCCAAGGTAATTATTTTTCAAAATTTAAAACTAAATTCTTCATTAGCTTTGTTAGATTGTATTGAGTTCTTTTTAGTATTTCCCCTCATGGGGATACAACTATTGTATCTATGGGAATTAGCGCTCCCAGGAAAACAATGTAAGGGCCCGAGCTAAAGGTTATGTAGGCTTTCTTTTTTTTAGAATAAAACTTGTTTGGTTCACTGCTGTCCTGTTTTTTTCAGCACCTACTACTTTCTTCTTCAACTTTGATCATGTTTCATGAACTTCTTTCTCATCTTACTGTTTCTGTGCCCTTTTTGCATAGATTCCACGTAACCTTAACCCCATACTAAATGGTGCCTTCTTCCTTCCTCTCTTTGGATCTCATTTGTTGAGGATAGGGAGGCTTAAACTAACTAATAATCTAATCTTATCTTTTTAGCATATTTGAAAACTCATTAAAATTAAGTGTTATCATTTAGGGTCAATATTTTTGTTTTTATCTGTTCATTCAAGATTTCATTACAGAGAGAGACTTAATTTTTACATAAAGTGTTGCTACATACTGTTTCATATGAATTTTTTTATTTTTCAGGACATGGAATTGACATGCCACCCAATCAAGCTGCTGATCACTCACTGCTCTTCTCTGCCTCTTCTCTCATTTGAGCTCCTCCTGCTTCCAATTGTGAGACAGCTCCTGACGAGCAATTAAGAGAAACCTTGGGCTGCTTAGCAGAGGTGAGATGAGTCTGGTAACCCGCTAAGGAATACATGCATGTCAGAATAAAATTTAAGATGTCCAGATTATAGAAAGATTTTCTCGACTCAATTATTAGGAGTCTTATTAAATAGATTTTTTCATTTTTTACACTTATTCTTCAAAAGTTTTCAAAAATGTGGGCTAGGATTATTATTTAATGTCTCTCAAAAATCTAAATATATTAGACAACATTCAATGTTAGAGAGGAATTGTGGGAAATAGAGTGCATAAACTTAGATTTTGTTTTAAGCCATGTATTTCACACTTCTTTGCCTATTACTATCAATATTTTTTCTTTTTCTCCTCATATCTTATTTCCTCCATGATACCCAACATTGCGTTATTTTATTTACTCACTAAATGGTGCCTTTCTCCTGCCTCTCCTCTAAACTTGCTTTTTTCAGCGGTTAAGGAGGCTTGAACAAACATATAATTTAATCCTAGCTTTTTGTCTCTTTTCTTCTCTTTTTCCCTTGAGACTCCTTATAGTTTTAAATTTAATATTATGCTACATTTTATCATCTATATTTCCCATCAGAGGGAGACAACTATTGTATCTATGCAAATTAGCGCTCCCAGGGGGCAATGTGAGGGCACAAACTGAGAGTTAGGTAGGCCTTTTTGTTGAAATAATAAGCTTTTGTGGTGTTAAGAGCCATCTTTTTTCGGTTAACTGCTGTCCTGTTTTTCAGCAACTACTAATTTCTTCAACTTTGATCTTGTTTTATGAACTTATTTCTTATGTTACTGTTTTAATGCCTTTTCTGCAAAAATTCTGCGTTCCCTTGACTCCATACTAAATGGTGCCTTCCTCCTTCCTCTCTTTGGGTCGCCTTTGTTATGGATAGGGAGGCTTAAACTAACTAAGAATATCATCTCCATTTCTTCGTATACTTTTCAGAGGTACTTCCTGTTCAGCGTAGTTCTTCACAACTGACCCCTTTTTCTAATTGCTCTCACCTGCATCTCAATTTATCATATTAGCTCCATTTTCTCTAACAGATTTAAATCTGTACCCTTAACTGCAGCTGAAATGCTTGCTTATGAAGCGAAAGACTTCATTAAAAAAATTGTCAACTTGAGTTCACATTTGATCTTGTCTTTCAGGTGCCGGAAGAAAGTGAAGTAATTCCACTTATCATTGAGGTGTCTGAAGAGGAACAAAAGGCTGCAGTGGTGTTCAACGGAGCCACCGAGATCGGAGGAAGTTCTTTTTTTGGAGGTGGAAGAGATTTGAAGCCCCCAAACAAGATTTGAAGGGCCAAACAAGAATTGCATCTGAGGAATTCTGCAGCATGCAAAGTGCTGCAGTAATCAGTTATCCTGTAATCTGATAACTGATGTCCTGTAACTTCTGCATTAAACCATTACTAACCAAATGGGGTGGCAAATACATATTTATTATATGGATAGGCTTTTTGTTGATAAATATTTTGCAGAGCACAAGTTCTAATGGAGTAGTCAATTGTGTTGTTATGTTCGGTATGCTGGCGTGAATGAAAGTAATCACCCCCACCTCCTCTACCTTCCCTTCTTTCATATCGGAAAGGGCTGAAGTAATTCTTCAATTATATGTTATGGTGCTGTTGTAACAATGATTCTTGAATACATATAATTCCTGGCTGATGTTGATCAGTAAGCAAGTGAAGGTAAGGTAGTTTTGCAAAGTATCCTTTTAGATTCCATTGTAGGGTTGTTAAGTTCATGCTTGACTGATGAGAGAGGTAACATTTAATTTTGTGAGTAACTCGGAAATTAGTTCACCAGCTTCTAATATATTTTCTATTTCTTTTAGGCTGTCTATTTTTCAGTTATAGTGTTTGCTAGTAAGATTTTGATAATAGCAGGGAGAAGTTGGATGGTTAGATTTTTAAAGCAGCCCACCATTTGTTTCTCCTGGGAGATTTTCGGCAGGTGTGGTGTTGCATTTGAGTTGTTTGCATCTCTTAATTGAGATTATCTTTCTAGCATGTTCCTGTGATCTGGAGGATAACCAGAGGCTACTTCAGTCTCAGGCAATGTATTTGAGCCCAGGGAAGCGTGTTCTCTTCTTCTAGTGACTTGTATTGGTGTAGATTGATTCCTGCAGCTTTGGCTGTTTATCATCTGCTTATGTTTTTTGTTAGCAAAAAAGCAGAACCACCTTTTCTGAGAGGTGGTTCTGTTGTCAAGTGGGTGTGTACTATAAGATCGGGTTGCAGCTGCATGTGTATTCCGAGAGAAATTTTGCTCTTTTGGCTGAGTCAGAGCCGGGAATATGTGCTGTGATTCGAGGGCAATATATTGTTCCGTGTTCATCTATAGTTGGTTTTTTGTTGTTGAGAGTAGATGGCACGTGATTCATCAAAAGAAATATTTTTGCTGGCCTTGATTTTGCAAATTTCACGTTCTTGGACATATGTTGGACAGTTTTTGGAGTTAGCAGAATGATTCCCTTTGCAGTTAGGGCCATGGTAGTTGTCTGATTTGCAGCTTGCTTCATCATGTTCTGCTGATGAACAGTTTTTGCAAATTTTTTTGCTCTGGCAGATGGAAGCGGTATGCCTCATTTCCAACATTTTGTGCAATGGATTGGGTTTGGATAGGAAGGATGGACTTTGTAATTGAAATATCCTGCCTTAATCTCCTTAGGGCATTCTGTTCCTAGAAAAGTCGAAACGAACATAGGAGAGTCAGCTCGCTTTGGGTCCATGTACATTTTCCTGATACCTAATATTCCTGTAGGGGCAAGATGCAGCAGCTGTTCATCCAGAGACTCGCCAGGAAATTCAGGTGCATAAATCTTGTCACACCCCTCAGGGGGATACAACTATTGTATCTATAGAAATTTGTGCTCCCAGGGGGACTATGTAAGGGCCTGAGCTAGAGGTTAGGTAGGCTTTACTTTTGTTGAAATTGGTTTTTATTTGGTTACGGACCATCTTTTTTCGGTTCACTGCTGTCCTGTTTTTCAGCACCTCCTACTTTCTTCTTCAACTTTGATCTTGTTTCATGAACTTCTTTCTCATCTTACTGTTTCTGTGCCCTTTCTGCATAGATTCCACGGTCCCTCAACTCCATACTAAATGGTGCCTTCTTCTTTCCTCTCTTTGGATCGCCTTTGTTGCGGATAGGGATGCTTAAAGTAACTAATAATCTAATCTAAACCTTGTCACATACAGTAGAGGCTCCTCAGGCTATTTGAGTATTAATAGAGATTTTATCCTAGGATTTGGCTTCAAGTAATGTTTTTGTTTGTTCAAAGGTTTTTACTTTTATTTTTAAGCTTCCTGTTTTTTTTTTTTTGTATTCCACTTGTTC
Organism: Morinoia aosen; assembly: GCA_030386875.1. NCBI lineage: Eukaryota > Metazoa > Arthropoda > Malacostraca > Amphipoda > Talitridae > Morinoia > Morinoia aosen. Next base: position 3,850,350 of record CM059568.1, on the reverse strand, counting down.
CACTGGGCCACAAATTTGATTGATTAGGCTCTGCACTCTGAATGGACTCAGTTTTGTTAGTTTGATCTGTTCATCTGTTGCAGAGATTATGACGTGACTGGAAGAATCAGGTATTTTATCTATGTTTTCTGGCAGGTTCAAATCAATTTTAGCAGATCTGGGTTGTGAGAAAGTTGCTTGATTGTTTGTATATTGCTCTTGGTTGTTAGTAATGGTATCTATAGTTGTATTTAGAGACCTACCCCTAGGTATCACTGCAGATGGATTGCTCTTAAAGGACAAGTCAGTTGTACAAAACTCCAAGTTGTTGCTTAAGTTCCTTTTCTTTTTCCCATGAGCTACTTTTTCTGCAGGTTCAAGGCTTTCATCCAAAGTTTGTTTTTGTGGATTAGTGGGCTTTTCAGTTTCATTTGTAGCTGCTAATATTGCATTGTTGTCAAGACTTTCGTGCATTTGCATTTCTGATAGAGATGGTTGAGTTAGGGCAGTACTTTTTGGATTACCTTTTGAACTCATAACTTTTGGATAACCTTTTTTGGAAGATTTTATCTTTCCATTTTCTCTTAGAATTGGTTGCGAATAATGATGCATTCCTTTTTTTCCCTTGGTGTTGCTAGACCCAGGGCCTCCAGGGTTTTTTCTTTATTGGCCATTGGGTAGGTCAATCTTTCAAGTATTGTTCACTGCTGTCTTGTTTTTTAGCACCTACTACCCTTCTTCTTCAACTTTTTCTTGTTTCATGAAATTCTTTCTTAGATTTCTGTTTCTGTGCACCTTGTGCATAGATTCCGCGTTCCCTCAACTCCATACTAAATGGTGCCTTCCTCCTTCCTCTCTTAGAACATCTTTGTCGTGCAATTAAGGGAGGCTAAAACTTTCTTATATAATAATAATCTTTCAAGTACTTTCAGCAGTTTATGATTGATTTGAGCTAAAGGTACTTACTTAAATATACAAAAAAAAGGAATTTCAAGTAAAAGGTTTGTAGGCTTTCTTGAGAAAATTATCCGAGGGCAGAAGCTAAATCAGGATAAGTAGGTAAATGCCGAGGGCCCATGGCCGAAGTGGTTTCAGCACTGGTAATATTACATTAAAGAGTAAGGTGATCATTATTTGAACCTTATTTTGTGTTACAATTAATTCCTTAAATTATACTCATTGCTTCAGCGGAGGATATCTTTGTTTTGGCAATATAGACGATGAGCGTGCAGTATGGCCGGGCGCGCTTTGTTGATACCCCGGGGGTTTCAGCGTTGGTAAGGCACCCGGCCATAAATGGGTGGGCAGCTGAAACCCCCTATGGGGCTAGGCTTCCCAATTAATTGGAATGATGGGTGGTGTGGTGGACGATCCTACTAAGATCAGTCGGAATTGAGATGTTTTAATAATGGCATAATATAACCTTTAAAACCTAGTTCATGGCGGCTGTTGCCATGTCCTGTAATGTCGGTCTTGACGGCTGCAGTAAGAACGATAACATGATACTCTGCTGTACTGATGTGAAGGTTGGTATTGAAATTGTGAGACTTTCGGTGCGGTGTAGTCTAAGGTGCTGATCCACTAGCGGGCTTCTGTTTGCGTTTGCTGCAACGGTGAAGTATTGTAACTTGGCAACAGTCAGTGTAATAATCTTCTACTGGTATTCACAATCTCGTAAATAAAACCTCCCGGAAAAAGTGCAAAAACCAGTCACTAGATCGAGACCCGTACAATGTAACAATCGATAATCTTCTGAAGCCTTGGAGGGCACGTGTTGTCACATTGCGAATTTGGCAAATTAGCCAAAGCGAGAGCTAAATAGTCTATGACCGAAGTTGTCGTTAAATGAGTTTATTATTATTAAGTTACAAAATTAATGATACCTGCCAAAACATTAAGTTTTCTTAGCCATCACGTCCTATTAGCCTTCAATTAGACCATCCGTCCATGAACTTGAATCCTCAATAAAATGATGCATAAATGTTCACTTCACAGTGATTAACTTCCGCTAATGAACAACCATTAGTGTTAAATTTGTGGTAGCCTTATTTTCTTAATGTGAAACGAATTTAAGGCTGTAAAGCGTTCACTTGAATCAAGGGGGTGATAAACTTTGTGTACTAGTTTGCGTAGAATTTGAGACTGTGAACTAATATTTGGTAGAATGTTGCCTATTTCATTACACATAGTGGATGCTGTGTATGGTTTATTTGTTTATTCGGACAGTGCACAGTTAACCTGTTGTCATGTCTAACCTGTTTGCGTATTCTTTAATTTGTTGCATGGAGCTCTGTGATGGTGATTGATGGTTATCTCGTACCACAGCGGTGATGTGGCCGATAGGCCGATAATTGTGACGCGAGACCTTCGGCGCGATATAGTAGGACCTACTGAAGCGCTAGCAAATTCATGGTACTACTACTACTACAGTGCACAGTTAAGTGAAAATTTCATCGAAAAGAATTACTATGTATGAGCTATATGTATTTTTTATTCCATTCATTCTCCCTTTACACTGCAACTTTTTTTGGAAAGGTTGTTTATAACTAACTTATGGAAACCTCTGCAAAATTATGACATATTTATTGTTTCATGCAGTATTGCAGATTTAAAAGAATTGTACTCAAATTGTGATTTTGACTAACTGGTCATTCAATAGTTTATCTTTATAATCCATTAAGCAAAATTTATTCATTTGCGAATTTCAAGTGTTGAGGTTATTTTTATTTTATAGTTCTTTACTTACTGGCACGGAGAGTGTCCTGACGTTTGAATATAGCGCTAATGCATTGGGAGTGCTGCAGCTTATTATTTATTAGTCACTTGTCGTGTGTGATTACTCAAGTCCTTCCCTAGATTTACGCAATTGGTTTTATGTTGTTTCTTTTGTGTAGATTTTAGAATTTATAACAGGAAAATGTCGAAACGCGCATAGAGCGGAGGTGTTCCAAATGTTGTATTGATAGAAAAATAGTTTAATTCATTCATTATCGTCAAAAAGTATGTACTTTATATGAACTTTTAAATATATATATATATATATATATATATATATATAAAAAGTACATATATATATAAAGTAAGGTGATAAAATATTTTTCATGAGGAAAACATTTTTCAGGGACTAATTGTTACTTGCATTTTGGTCCCCAGTCTTAAAGGACTAGTTATGTTAAATCCCTAAGTGATAGTTTTGTAGGGCTTCTTTTTGAAGAAATTTAAGAACTGTTTCCTTAGTTAAGAACTCGTTTTCTTTTTATTCACTGCTGTTCCGTTTCTCATCACCTATGATTTTCTTCTTCAGCGTTAATTTTGTCATAACCTTGCTCCTCAATTTCCCCTCAGGGGGATACAACTATTGTATCTAAGGGAATTAGCGCTCCCAGGGGAACCATGTGAGGGCCCGAGCTAAAGGTTAGGTAGGCTTCCTTTTTGTTGTAATAAAATAGGTTTTTGTTTTGTTACGGACCATCTTTTTTCGGTTCACTGCTGTCCTGTTTTTCAGCACCTACAACTTTCTTCTTCAACTTTTTTCTTGTTTCATGAACTTCTTTCCTAGCTTACTGTTTCTGTGCACCTTGTGCATAGATTCCGCGTTCCCTGAACTCCATACTATATGGTGCCTTCCTCTTTCCTCTCTTGGAACATCTTTGTCGTGGTTAAGGGAGGCTAAAACTTTCTTATATAATAATATAATAATAATGCTCCTCAATTTAATATTTCTATGTACAGGGTATCTTCCCTTCAGGGGGATGCTACTATTGTATCTTTGGGAACGAGTGCTCCCATAGGGATTATGTCAGGGCCCGAGCTGAAGGTTCGGTAGGCTTTCTTTTTGTTGAAATAGAAAAGGATTAGGTTTTGTTATGGACCATTTTTTTCCAGTTTACTGGTGTCCTATTTTTCACCACATACGACTTTCTTTTTCAACTTCGTTTTGTTTCATGAACTTCTTTCATAGCTTACTATTTCTATGCATCTTGTGCATAGATTCCGCATTTTCTCAAATCCATACTAAATGGTGCCTTCCTCCTTTCTTTCTGCGATACGCTCTTTCCGGTAGCGTTCACATAGGCTTAAACTTGCGTATAATCTTTTCCAGTGAAGCGAAATATATAGCATGTTTTATTTCAAATAAACATGTAAGTATAGAGTTTTATATTATCCTTACGATCCGGTGCGCAATCGTCATCCTCATCCGCATGAAAAAATAATAAAACGTCTTCTATGATTGATTAAAGTAAATTTTCTTATTTGTTTGGAAAGGGCTTTCAATTTACGAAGCTGCCGTTATGATTAGCTAGAAGATCGATGACCTTTTAGTTTGGTAAATTTGCACGTAGCAGGACGGAATTTAATTTTCCAAAAATCCAAATCCGGATACGTGGAGGCACACCGGCAGTCGGTCGTGTTGTTGATCGTACGTCTGGAACGTCTGTAGTACGTTGCGTGGTAGTACGCATGCTGCCGCCGCTGACGTCATGTTGCGTGCGAGTGATGTCATCCGGCTTGTTTGTAATGAAGCTTTCTATTGGCCCGTCGAATTAGCGAATGTGCGCGGCTGTACCCGTAGAAGTGACTCTACCTCCTTTAGTATACCGTGGGCGGGGCTCGGAGCAACGAAAGCTAAGTTCGAAGCACCTGGTAGCTTAGACTGAAATAATTCTACTTAACCAAGTATATTTTTTCTATTCGCATTCTGTACCGATCAAGTAGTGGGTAGACACAAAATAAAATTCACAAAATAACCAGTTTAACCTAATTTAGCTATAAAGGAACAATGCATTACCCACTTGACTCATAAACTTTCCCATTAGAGCTATTATTTACACTTGCTTTCTGTCATTTACAGAAAAATTGCTCACTAAATAAGGTACAAAACCAGTAGAATCTTTAAAAAAAATTTAAGCAGTAAATTGAAAGTACACATAGAAAAGTTTGGGAACCGATTTACTTATATTAAAAAAGTTATTCTGGAAGTAACGCACACAGGATAAAAATGTAGTAAATACCATAACGTTCTTTAAAATAGTTTTCATATCTCAGCAAAAAGATCATCGCTTAATTAGAGGGATGTAAAATAGTCATGTCAATGGATAAATACATGACAGAGTAATCACCGTCATTGCTACGTCCTCTAGCGCTTGTCATATGTAGTAGCAATGTGGAATATCAATGATTGTCGACGTATATAAGTATGTATATGTGCGCGTAAAGCATGTCAAAGGCTAATTGTTGATTGTTGCAGTCACTAATTGAATTTGTGTGTTCTACTTAAATAAATGTTCAAGTTATCGTTGCAAGTTTGTAAACATTGCTTTGGTGAGAAGCCTTACAATAGAGTTCGAAGTTTCATTTTGGATCACACGAGGAGTTACATCGGAGAGAGGCACCATCGTAACTCGCTCCTTGAATTACGAGTACATATGTATACCATAACATATACAAACCAGTCTAATTTCACTTTCCATTCCCTTGAATCCTATCTTAGAATAGACACTCACGCTTTCTACAGTATACGTTCTTATTACACCAAAGGCCCGCTCATAAAAACCGAGACATTACACTGGTGGTCAGTCGTTTATGATGAATCGAAGTGGCAAAATTAAGTTAGCTCAAATCAATCATCGATTACCTGCGAAACAGAGTTGACCACGCTGTAGAAAAAAGAACGAGATATGCAGTAAAACTTTGAGTCAAATGAGCGGATAAAAGATCAGTTTTCTGTTAGAGTATTCGACACGTTAGAGAATGACATCGTCCAGCTTGTTTTGGCCCGACGCTCATCGGGACCATCAGGTTGAATAATTTAAACAACCCAATTGAAAATCAAGGACGTATCGCCGGTGTATTAAGGACGTGAGGGTCGATTATGCACGATTTATAGGCTAGTCTGCCTGCTCTGCTCTAACACTGCCTCTACGTGCCCCAAACCAAGCGCGGTCGAGCTCGGACGTGAAGTTCATAGTTGGCCTTGGATGATACGAAGGCGCAAAATTTTCAGTTGATTAACGGCCGTAACATTTGAAAGCGGCATGACTCGATCTGTCAGTTAATGACATCTTGCCATCGTGAGCGTACTGGCAGTTACTGCCTCTGGAAAGGTCGCGTTTGGTGTTTCGACTGTGTTCTTCACAATCATTGCGTTAGGCAAATTGTGACGTAGTATTGAATCAGATACCCAAAACATGTTTATTAATATTATATTGATTGTTTTCTGGGATGTTGTGGCGATCAACCGTTATGCTCATCCTCAGATTTTTCTCGTCACTTCTCGAGCTCGAGCTGAGTTCAATTATTTAAACATAGTTATGTGAAGTGTTGTTCGTCCAACTGTTTTGAAACTAGAACAGTGGGATTCATATCAAAGTACTCTGAATAGATTACTGAGCAAGTTTACAGAACAGTTCACATTCACTTGATTCATATGCAAGTTTTTCTCAGAGTGGCTACAAAGACTGTTTTTCAAATGTGTATTGATGTCACAATAAGTAACTTATTTTCACGATATTAATAAGTGCAAATGCTGACATTGAACAATACATTAAACCAATATGCTTTTCACAGTGCTTTGTATCAGTGTAACAAGAATAGAGGAAAACGCTGGTGATAAACCAAAACTGTGAGTTTATAATGGAAAATCGATTGCTGTAAATATGTATCATGGCCAAAAAATAGCACAACGTTGTATGACTCTTGCACTTATGGGACTTATCACTCCTACAGGGTCCGAGAGATGTGCATTTGGGTCATTTTATATTGTAATTATTGTTTTGCCTTTTAATGATGGACATTTTGTATTCATTTTCTTACTGTCCATGTCAGCTCGTCTTTCTGTCTTCAACTATTTTCTTGTTTAATTTGTTTTTCAAGATTGGTAATGCTGTGCATTGAGTCCTGCGCAACAGTGCACCCGAAATGCATAAAGCTCATCTACCATTTGAGGGTATGGTTTATCGTAAATACTTTTTTGGAAGATAATTGCGCTAGCTAATTGTGCTCTAGTTTTTTCTCTAAAACTGCATCAGTAATGCAAGGAAATTCTTTTGTGCTATTCTCTGCTATTATTTTCCATTTGGTTCTCTAATGAAATATTTTAAGTATTATTTTTCAGTGTTTGAATTTGTTATAAAAGATGCTGTTCAGCATCCAGCCAATAAACAAGCACATTCAGTCGATTTTAAGTTATTACCTATGCGTTTTATGAATGATGCATTTCTTTTGCAAAAAAAAAGATTTCGGTGCTGGTTCATTGGTGACCCAGCTGAGAAAGGAGTGTTGAAAACTTACATAGTAACTTTAATTTATTTTGTTATTCAAGTTTTTTCAAATCGTTTAACTTTACAGTGACGATTTACTGAAACAGATGGAAAATTAATTGTTCAGAGGCAACTAATTGTTCAAAGGAAAGAATTATGGTGTTCTTAATTGCTCAATACCTACTGTTAAAAATAATTTTACAATGATGTATCCTACATAATACGAAGAATTTAAACCCTCGTAGAGATTATTTACTTTCTTATTTCATTATTTCAAGACACCTAAAACACAACTCACGAACCATTAAAAAAATTTCATCGTATTATAAAATGAAACAACGAAAAACTGAGACAAAGCTGAAGGAGCTTTTAATTTTCTTTCTAATTTTATAACTCAAACGATACACAGTTTTCTTATCGGACGAGTTCCTTTCGGGATTTTTTCATTAATTGCACTTCGAACTTTTTCACAGTTTTTCGTTGCTTCATATTCCAATGCGATGAAAATTTTGATCGTTAGTGAGCTGCATTTTAGATGTCTTCAAATGATGAAATAAGTGAGTAAATAACCTTTCAGAGGGTTTAAATATTTGGTGGTCTGTAGGATATCTCACTGTGAAATTATTTTCAAAGGTAGGTATTTAGAAATGAAGAACACCAGCGTTGTTTTTAAAATCTTTTCCCTGAACAATTAGTTTTCTACCTCTTTTTTTAAATCGATCAGTATAAAACGGTTACTAAACGATTTTCAAAAAAATGATTATTCGAAACGGAAAAAAAATTTAATACATTGTGAAAAAAATACATTTTAAATATGTTAATTTAAAGCGGAGATATAATCATTTGAAAACTCCGAGACATTTTTATGGGACACGCGATATAATGTAGACACTCCTCAGAGGGATACAACTATTGTATCTTTGGGAGCTAGCGCTCCCAGGGAGGAAAATGTGAGGGCCCGAGCTATGAGTTAGGTAGGCCTTCGTTTTGTTGAAATAAAATGTTTTTGTTATGTTAAGGACCACAAATTTTCGGTTCACTACTGTCCTGTTTTTTAGCACATACTACTTTCTTCTTCAGCTTTGATCTGGTTTCATGAACTTTTTTCTCAATTTACTGTTTTTATACCCTTTCTGCACAGATTCCGCGTTCGCTTTAAAACGTTGACTACGTTTGTGCGATTGCGACGGCTGGTGGTTCGGTTAAGTTGTGAGTAGCAGAATTTAGAAACTATCTGTACTGCTCAAGTCCATCTTGTCCTTTATAAAAAGTGCGAACAATATAAGTGTAATATAATTTGTACCAGGTATGTTAAAATCAATTCTAAAAAAGGTAGTGAAATTATGGAAATGCTATTCATTTATGCCGGTATGCAATGTACCTAATGGTACACATACGATATGTCCCAAAATGTAGTGCACGTGTTGCCTCCATACTAAATGGTGCCTTCCTTTTCCTACTTTTTGGGTCGCATTTGTTGCGGATAGGGAGGCTTAAGCTAACCAATAATCTAATCTTTAATGTAAACAAGTGTTGAATGGGAATTTTGAGATACGGAAATTGCATTCCCATTCTTATGTTTATGCAGTTGATATTTGATTGTTACATGCAGCATTTTAAACGGATTGTGATTTTATTTTTAATTCCTATATTATTTTGGGGTTTTATTGGTGCTTTTGGCTGTAATTAATGGAAATAAGATATTCATGTAAATAATAGTGTAGAGAATGTTTCATTTTTGTAATAAAAGTTAAAGAAAGAGCGAGATTCTATGTCCTTTCTAATGTATTGTCTTATGTACCTGAGCTCCCAGTTGCACGTGCATCGATCTCATTGGATGTACAATATTGTACTGAGCTTAATGGGTTAATAAATTCGCAATGCAGTAAGTGTGAATGTATTGTAGGATCCAAAGCTTCCAGTGCAACATTGTACACCCCGTGAGGCGAGGCACATGCAACCGGGAGCGATTTTTTAACCTATAATCCATGGACGGCCAGCCGCGATTCGAATCTGGTTCTAAGGCGGTAAACGGCCGTTAGGTAGGGCGGAACAACGGCGATTCGCGAGCAGTTTTGTGTCCGAAAAAGTGGACATTTGACCCTTAAACCGCGCGTAATACAACTAAAAAACGCCTAGGAACCGACGCTTACCTAACGGCGAAACGTCCTTGATTTTCAATTGGGAAAGAAGAAATAGTACTTACTCATATGCTCGCAGCATTAGCAAGGTTAGTCTCTTCATTTTCCCTCTGTAACATGAATATTTCGTAATGTAAGGCTACTTCATACACTTTTCCATCATATTGTATAATTTTTTAACCGAAATCGGTAAAAATCATCAGTTCGACAAAAGTTTTTCACAATTCCTCAAACATCGGACAAACAATCATAATGGGAGAGCATGACTTTGAAAACTTTCTTAGTTAGCTGCGCATTTGTCAATACGACTGCGATTCGTTCAGGTACACAGAAATAAAAAGAAAACGCACAACCTATAAAAATATTATTCATAGCGGATATAAAATCTTCACGAACACAGTATACAGAACTTTTTAGCACTAACAGGATTACATAATTTTTTTTAAGGAAATTATACGAAAACGTATATGTCTACTCAAAACTTCTGTCATCATCCTACCACTTGTGTGGCGTCATTGCTTTGTTACATCAGGAGCAGGCCTGGAGATAGAGAGATAACCACCCAGCTCGCTTACATCCTTTATTCCATTCTTTCCGGTCGCATCTTTCGTCTCGCGGTCAAAGGTTGAAGTTCTTTCGCCACCTGGACGATTTGTGGTTCTTTTTTCTAGCATTCATAGAAAACTAGAAAGAGAATAATTACAAATTTCAATATAATGCAAAAATTTGAATACTTTAAAATTTGGAAGCGTTTCCGCATGATTTTAATGTTCCTTAATCATGTCCGGTGTCACCCAGCGCTTAGATGTTCCTTGTTCGAGTTGAATAAAATCAAGTAGCTTAAGAATTATATAATATGAGTGATGTGTGTGTCATAGACTTCTGTGTAGCGAGCAAAACATCCTACTTATGCAATAGTTGTACTCTATTTATATTTTTCCAAAGAATGTAAATTATATAAATCGGTGTTATAAGGACTAAGTATCCACAACACCAGCCGCCTTATCTGTCCAGTGATTCGCGCTGGAAAGATTAGAGAGAATTATTCTCCAATTGAATCTCTGGTGATTTGCGCTTCTATATGTGAAATCTTCGAGAAGATAATTAAACTAACGCTCCAATACGAGTATCTTATTGAGAACCTTACCTTCGGCCGATTAGCGGTGTTCTGAAAATTATTACAGCCGAAGCAAGGCTGGAGAGTTGATACAACCGTCAGAGGTTCTCAAAAATTAGCCGCAAGAGCTGATCCAACTACGGCCAGGACTTCTAAACGGTCCGCACTTCCCCTTAGTGCGAAGATCTCGCGCACGACAACAATCAACTCGCTGATTACCTGTCCCGTCTCTAAAAAGAAGATTGTCAGTGATGGGGTTTTTGATATGTCCCCAAACTCACTGAACAAGGGGAAGTGCGGACCATTTAGCAGTCCTGGCCGTAGTTAGATCACTCTTGTGACTAATTTTTGAGAACCTCTGACAGTTGTATCACCTCTCCAGCTTCGGCTGTAATAGTTTTCAGATCCCCGCTAGTCGGCCGAAGGAAAGGTTTTCAATAAGATACTCGTATTGGAGCGATAGTCTAATTATCTTCACGAAGATTTCGCATTTAGAAGCGTAAATAACCAAAGATTCAATTGGAGAATTCTCTCCAATTTTTCCAGCGCGAATCACCGGACAGATAAGGCGGCTGGTATTGTGGATACCTAGTCTTTATAACATCGATTTAAATAATTTACATTCTTTGGCAAATATAAATAAAGTACAACTATTGCATAAGTAGGATGTTTTGCTCGCTACTCAGAAATCTATGACACACACGTCACTCATATTTTATAATCATTAAACTACTTAAAATTAGTCATCCCGAAAACGGAACATCTAAGCACTGGGTGACACGCCCCTCTGGCCAGGAAGTCGCGTCTTATTTTTAGAGACGGGACAGGTAATCAGCGAGTTGATTGTTGTCGTGCGAGAGATGTTCGCACTTAAAATTATACAGACTAGAGTATATGCCCTACCGTTTAATAGAAATTCTCGTCCATAGAGGAAAGTTTCGAATTTCTGAAGTGCCCAGTAAATAGCGAGTCCTTCTTTCTCGATGGTGGAATAATTTCGTTCCGCACCACGGAGACGTCGGGACGCGAATGCAATAGGAGCATATGTTGTAAAATCAACCTTGCTTGGTTGTAAAAGCGCAGCGCCTAGTCCATTCTGCGATACGTCGACTTGTAGTGTGAGAGGAACATTATGATCCCAAAATTGTAGGATGGGTTTCCTAGTCAAATTATTTTTAAGTTTCTCGGAATCTTTAACAGTGTGGTTAATCCATGCTATTTCGTTCGGCGCAGTCTTCTTCAGATGTTCATACAATCGATTCGTTGCTTCTGCATATTTACGTATAAACTGTTGATAATATCCGGTCATGCCGAGGAATCGTCGTAAATCAGTTTTTGTTTTTGGCAGCGGCGCATTGGCGATATCCTGTATCTTTTTCTCTATTGGCTGCAGCTGATTTTTAGAAATATGGTGTCTTAAATATTGGAGGCTCTTGTACCCGAATACACTTTTTGACGGTTTTGCTGTCAATCCATTGTGCGCGAGCGACTCGAATAATCGGCGGAGTGCCGTGATGTGATCTTCCCATGTAGTGGTCGCTACGAGAATATCATCCATAAACAGGGTGTCCGTGTCTTTTGTTGCCAAACTTTAATATAAGGTAGCGATCGTTGAAATAAACACTTTTTATTCCATTAAGGTATGGTCTAAAATGCTTGAGTAAAAAGTTACAAATACATGAAGTTACTTTTCACCCGATATTCAGAGTGCTTATCGACATTAACGACAAATATTAGTTTTTTACTGTTAGTACTTCTTCGGCTGCAAATGTATCACCGGCAATGGAGGGAGTATCCAATGCACCTAATGTATGGTGCAGCAAATGGAAATTCTAGGGAGGCTGTTCGAATTTACGCAGAAAGGCATCCTAACAGACATGTTCCATCGCGTCAAACATTCACAGCCATACACCAGAGATTACGTGAATACGGATCATTTCACAGACCACGACCTGAAGGAAGACGCCGAAGGAGAGTAGCAGATCAAGACAAGGTGGAAGATGTGTTAGAATATTTTCGAAACAATCCTACTTCAAACACTCGTTCTTGTGCACGTGCTTTATATTTAAGCAAAACTACTGTGTGGCAAGTACTACCTAACAGTGGTAAGCATCCATTTCACTTTCAGCGTGTGCAGGAATTGCACGGTGAAGATTTCGAACGTTGTCGTGTTGAATTTGCGAGGTGGTTTCAACAGAAAACAGATCAACAACCTCGTTTCCCATCACGAGTCTTATTCACAGAAGAAGCGTCATTTACTCGAGAAGGAATATTTAATCTCCATGACCTGCACGTGTGGTCTGGCAAAAATCATCATGTTACAAGACAATGTCGACATCAGGTTAGATTCGCCGTAAATGTTTGGGCAGGAATTCTTGGTGACCATCTGATTCGGCCATACATCTTACCAGAGAGACTAAATGGACGTACCTATTACATTTTTCTTAATGAAGTGTTGCCAGAACTACTGGAAAATGTACCTTTAGCTGACATCAGAGGAATGTAGTTTCATCATGATGTGCTCCTGCACCCTTTGCGGTTGCTGTTAGGCAATTATTGGATGCCCGATATCCCAATCGCTGGATAGGCCATACCGGTCCCTTCGCGTGGCCTCCAAGATCTCCTGATATTACACCCCTAGATTACTTTTTCTGGGGCATAAGAAACGTTTAGTGTATGAAACACCGATTCAATCCGAAGAGGACCTGATGGGTAGGATTGTTGAAGCCTCGGAAAGGATTTGTGAAACTCCTGGTGTCTTTGCTCGCGTCCGCCAATCATTGAAGAGGCGTTTGAACGCCTGCATCAAAAGAAATGGGCTGTGGGAAAAATCCCCACAGGGTGTACGCGAGGTTAACATTTTAAATTGAATTCTTGTTTTTTTGTCTCTGTGCGTGTTTCCTCAGAGGTGTTTTGCCTGGTTCGGGAGAGGTTCGCTTGCCATCGCCGAGAACAGACGCTTCTTGGCCTCTGGTCTCCTGCTCGTACTACCTTGATCGTCAGACCTTCTCTTTGTAAGGGCGGTCGTATGTGGCGCTGGTGGTTGCTCGTCCTCGTAACGTACGTTCCTTCGCTGTGGCTTTGATTGCGGAGTCGCTGGAGTTTGTTTGTTTTTATTGTCATTATTTATTGAAGTCGGTTTAGAATTGGTAATTGGGGTATTTGGTTGTGAATTAGGTTACTTTACTTGAGCTTGTCTCTCTATTTTCGTTCTCCCGGCTCTCTTGCTTAAGAGTGTTGTTTGCACTTGGTTTTGCTGGGGGACGACTTGACTGTCCTCAACCTTGGGACACTTGATCTCGTTGAATTACTTGACATCTTGACTTTTTGACCTCTTGACTAATTGCATCGTCATCCATCACTCTGTTCTGCAAGTTAACACACTGAGGGCATCATTTCCTTAGGTGGGTATAATTAACGTAAAGATAAAAATTGAACATAATTGCATTCATTTCGTTGACATTTTTACTGCTGGCTCGTCCACTTTCAATATACTTATCGGTTTTTCTCTTTGCACACATAGTATACGTTTGGGAGCTGTCTCTGCTGGTCAACTGGGTCTACGGTTGCAGCAGCCGCTATTTGAAAGGTACTAATGTCTTATCTTTGAACCTTGCTTATTTTTTATTCGACCAATAATTAATTCATCATTTCTATTATTACCGTCATTACGAGCTTTCATAAACCTTCATAATTTTTTCCAGCTACTCTTGCGATCGCCCAGTTGTTCGCGAGTGGTGCCTCCCTTGGACCGGCTGAGTAATTGTGCCAAGCCGTTTTCCGATCGGCTACACCACGGCGAGGACGACGCTGTCCGTTACTGTCGTCACTGTCCGTCCGTTCGTCGCAGGACGAGAAGAGTCCTAGCGTCTGCTAGTCAGCTAGACGCTAACCGTCCGTGGCTGTCCGTTTTGTACGGACCTGGAGAGGGGCTGGCAGGTGTTCAAGCTACAAGTGTTAAAGGCCGTTGGCAAGCGACCTACCTTTGAATAATACTTCTATTAGGTTTTAACTTACTGCGCAGTCGGCACGAGGTGCTACGGGGCCTGCCGTGTGCCGCTGACGTACCGTTTCGTGCGCTAATCGTAAAAATTTAAACTTGTTAGCGTCCTGCAAACTATGAAAGTAAATAAACTTAACGAAACCGATTGCATAAACTTAGTATTTATTTAACGTTGGGAATGGTTTTTGTGTTGAATGCCAGGATCGCCTTCCTTCGACTTGGCTATTTTAACATTGTTTTAAGAAGCGCTAATTGAAAGCGTGTTTTGTTCCTTGAATAAAATTATGGTCTAATCTTCCTGTTGTGACATTTGCACCTGATCTCTTCATGGCGACTTCTTTAGTGAAACCCTCAGTTTTCGCCATAGGGCGCCATTTTGAATAATTTTTGTAAACATGTAACCTATTTTACGGTTTCGTTTGTTGTGCTCATAATAATTACTGTCGCAAATGCTTTTTCCTTATCACACCATTAAAAAGTTAATGTTAACTGATAAATGTTTCACATACTTGCCAAACTTCTCATTTCGTTTCCTTGCCATTGATATGCCGCAGTTTACCGCCTTGGATTCGTCTTCGTAAGAGAGTGTACGAATTATTTTTAAAAGCTGTCCAACTTCAAGTCCTTGTAACTCATTACCTAAGCATTTTAGACCATACCTTAATAGAATAAAAAGTGTTCATTTCGACGATCGCTACCTTATGTACAAAAGTGTCGGAAACCCTGTATACATCGGTGTTTTTGAGGTCTTTAACGAGATCACGGGCTAAACGTGAAAATGTTGCTGGAGCATTAGCTAGTCCAAATGGCATTACTTTGAACTCGAACAGACCTGAGCGCGTTTTAAAAGCAGTATATTTTTGAGAACTCACCTGCCAAGAGAACTTGCCAATGTTAAGAATGATGAATTTTGCGAATTAAAACTGAGGATTTAGGGAAAAATTTTAATTATGTGTAATAAATCTTTTAATTGTGTATAATAAATTTTGTGCTTACTTAAAAATTTGTTCGGTAAAATATCTTAGTAAATTCCAGCAGTACAGATGGGTCGCTTCAACATGTATTTTACATGCCACAGGCCTGTATGTTCGGGCTAAACAAATGTCAGGTGTAGTGGAAAAGGGGTTGTATACATTTGGGCCATAAGCTGTATTGGTCCTTGCGAGGTCTGTTTACATGGAGTTAGCAATCTTCGAGAGACCTAGGGCGAACCCTTCGACACTTGAGAAGTTAGAAAATGCCTACTCAGTCTCAAACAACGCCGCCTTGTTGACGAACATAGATCGCGACACTTAAGCCTAGAGAGGCGGCAGACCAACGGTTTGAAGGAGCTTGGGCCTGGGAAACAGTGGTGCCAAGAAAGAAAAAAAAAAGTGGTAGGCGGGCGCTTTCGAAGTTGGAAGAATCGTATTGGTCGGATATGAGAAAGAGGACAACCCTCAAAAAGACGCAAGGTGTCGTGATGAACAAAAGGGCAGTTCCACAGTCGACGCCGTGACGTGGAGTACAAGAAGTAAACGCGGGTGTGTTTGCGGTAACAAATGTGCTTCAAGAGATAATGGGAAAGTGACTATTAAAAAAAATTGATACTAATGTTTCACGCTATAATGTAATCCAGAAATTTATATTTTTTTTGTTCTTACTTGCAGAGAAGTAAATTAAAGAAAAACTCAACCTACGTGGGAATCATTAATGGAGGAACATTTACATGCAACGTCTCTGGGAGAATAAGAGAGATGCAGTTTCTTGGAAAAAGATAATTTTTTTTAAATTAAATATTACTGAAATTTATCGGCATTCAGTGATGTAAAAATTGAAATGTTTTGAGGGAACGAAATTGGCGCAATCATGATTAACGAGGTATAAATTGATCTTACAGGTGGGAGGCCTGAGGATAGAAGTTCGCAAGCAAAGGAATGCTCGGGAGCTACGAAATTAGCAATTATCAACAGACATTCTTAGAAATGTGCATAAGACAGTGATTTGAACTGAAGCTGTACTGGCTCCTGAATGTGTGGGTTGAAGCAATGACCACATCCTGTGCTGCTGGGAGCACTAAGATATTGCAGACCTTATTTGTGTTATGTCTGTGTGTAAGCAACAGACTAGGAGGCTGGCCAGCCGAAACGAATCGAATTATTCAGAATAGCTCTGTAATGTAAGCCATTTGGCATATGCAGTTTTAGATTCCATGACTTAATTTGTACCATTTCTTATAACGTTCATTGTATGTAAGCTTGGTTATGTTCGTATGACGTATGGCCGCAAAATCATAAATATTGAGCGAATGTTACCCTGTGTATCATGCCCCAACACTAGAAGTAACAGCTCGCCACATCACGGGTGCGCTTAGAAAATGGGCTGAGTAAGTGAGTCGACTTTCATCGGTGAGTAACGTTTTGTTTTTTAGTATATGTACTGTAATGTTGATTATTGTTTATGAGTTTTTTTTGTGTTGTCTATGTATTTCCTGGAGGTGAGCCAACCCCTCAATTCCGAGATCCTGATCGTACTATTCTTTTGATGACCTTGCATGGTCCTTTACAGGTCATGACAAGTTTTTTATTCGTATCTGGTACGAAAATGAGGACGAGCTCTCCAGGTTCTAAAGTGCGAAGGCGGGTTCTTTGGTTGAAGAAGGTGGCCTGTTTTTGCTTGTTTTTGCTTGAATTCTCTCGAGCGAGTTTGCATGTTTTCTTCAATTGATGTTTTCAATTAAAAAGATATTTCTGTGTTTTCGTATCTTCTTATGCGGGGTTTTCTTCGGTAGTCCAGATTTCTTTAAAGATCGTTAGTGGCCCTTGTACGTTCCTTCCATAGATTAGCTCAAATGGAGAGAAATTTGTTGAGGCCTGCGGTGTATCCCGATAAGCAAATGACACAGCGGAGGTAGATATAAATATCAATCGCGTGGTTGGTCGACGGCAAGTTTTCTTTTCTTTTCTTTTCGACGGCAAGCATTGCGCGTAAAGTGCCGTTGAATCGTTCCACTAATCCGTTTGATTGAGCATGATAAAGAGGGATTAGTCGATGCCGGACTCCGACTAGCTTGAGAAAGTTTTCGAACGTTTCGCTCGTAAATTGCTTGCCATTATCGCTGGTGAGGGTGTGGTGAAAACCGATCCTAGTACATATTTCGAATATTCTTTTTGGGCTACAGTTTCTGCTTCAATGTGAGTGAGTGGCACTGCTTCAGCGTATCTGGTAATATGGTTTACTAGTGTAAGTACGTAACGATGTCCTCTTGCGGAGATGGGTTGTATGGGACTTACTATATCAATACTCATTGCTGCGAACGGTGTTCCGATATTGCAAGTTGGAGAAATGGGAGCTTTAATGGGTCTGCGTGGAGCGTGAGTTTGGCATATGTGATACGAATGGCAATATCTTGCGACCTCTTTCGAAAGCTGTGGCCAGTAGAAATCTCCCTCTATTCTAGCTTGAGTCTTTTGTTGCGAGTAGTGTCCAGCTAATGGGCTGTCATGTGCAAGTTGTAAAATTCACGGTCGGACGGTGGCAGGAGCAAAGAGTTGGAAATGACTATGACCGACTTTCGTGACTTTTCTGTATAACAATCCGTTCTGGGATTCGTACGTGAAAATGGTGCCTTTTCTAAAATTCTCCTCCTTTTTATTTCTCCTTTACTCAAATAGCGGCTTAAGAGTATGACATTCCTCCTGCATTCTTCGGAATTCGGTTTTTTGCGGCATCTCGAGGTTTTCTACTAATGTGGCCTCGTCAATCTCGTTTTCCTTTATTGGTTGCTTGTCCTCCTCTTCTTCTTCTGATTCGAGGTCTAGCTTATTTGCCCATGGAGTTTGAAAAGGAGAGCTACCAGATACGCTCCCGAGAATTACATCATGAGAGAGAGATGGCATAACCACTACCGTTATGTTCCCTCAATAATACGGACAATTGAGTTGAATGCGTGCGAGTGGCGCGGTAATTTTCTCTTATGTCGCAGTGGTAATGTTTACGTATTGTGCGGTAACCTTTTCCTTCGGGATTAGATCTGCCCTTACGTACACGGCATTAGCTCCACTATCTAGCCAAATTTCTATTTTCTACTTCCTTATTGTTGATCGTTCCGGTGCATGTTTCCAGTTTTCCGAGTTTCAACGTTAAGCTATGAAACTCAATGGGTAGAATGTTAGATTCATTAATCTCATCGTTGCTTTCAACTTTCAGTTGCTTAATCCGGGTGGTTTTATATTGGTCAATTGCATTAACTCTATAGTCCTGATTTTCTTCTCTTTGTGGGTTTAATTAAGCACTGTTGGGTAGTGTGGTTTCCGACCCCATGTGTTCGACAGTACCATGTTTGGTTATTTCGGGGAACAGCAGCTTGGCGCTGACTTCCTTAAAGGTTCCAGTCACGTTTCTGAGTTGGTTGTGGTTGCTGGAAACGTTGAGGACCTGCTTGGCGAATTATTGGTCGGTTATTCGGCAAGGGTTTATTCCGATAATTTGGGTAGTTAGGATCATCTCGTCGTGGTCCTATTTCTTTAGATGCGTGGGAAATTGAACGTTCTTTATTGAGGTCGTGTAAGTTAACATGGGGCGTGCTTTTAAGTAGCCATCTACTTGTTCCATGAGTGTTCCGTATCTATTGGCTCCTCTATCGCGTAAGAACGTAGCAACATGCGCAGGGATAGTATCGTGAACCTTGTCTAGGATGAGAAATTCTCGTAAAGCCTCGTACGTGTGTTCTACGTTACAACGGTGAGTCCATGCGTCCAACTTTGTTCGACTCGTTTTAAGTACCGAGTAAAATTATCTCATTCGATTGGCTTGATTGAATGTTATTTTAATTTCAGTTTATGAGGGGATATCTTATGTATTTCCAGTAGCAGGTTTTTGATAGCTTCGGAGCTTTGTCGCTGTTCTTCTGGCGGGTACTCGATTAGGCGTTGCTCGTGGGGAGTTAGGAGGTTCTTCAGGACGTCGATAGCTTCGGCTTCGTTATACTGATAGGTTTCTACTCGTATATGTCGAGTAACTCGCCTCAAAAATTCGTGCACTACTTCGATTTGAGCGTTTAAAAGGTTTTGAGGTTACTGCGTGCCCACGACGTCTAGGTTCAGGATTCACGTAATCAGGTGGTCGTCGTCCTATCATAAGCAGTTCATGTGCCCTTAACGCAGCGCTCTTTTCCCTTTCTTGCTCTCGTTCACGCCTTTCTTGTTCGCGGTCTTCCAATTCTCCTAGTCTCACTTGAAAAAGTTTAACGTAATCTTCGTCCCATGCAGTCACATATTCCACTGCTAGCTCGATAGTCTCATTTGAAAAAGTTTGATGTAACCTTCGTCACATGCAGTCACAAATTCCACTGCTAGCTCGATAGCCGTCATTTTTGTCTTCTTCTTTCTTCCTTTCTGCTGCTTGTTTTGGACTGATTAGCAGGTTTTATTTGATTGCGATCTCTCACGCACGCTTGTTGACTTGACGGTCACTTTTTCTCTTGGAAAATTCCAATTCTGGCGGATATCAAGTTTTTTTCAACCTGAGGTTTTTGCAGGTTAGTTCGAGTCACAGTTTCGGAAGCGCCAGATTGTCATGGATGGGGTTTTTGATATGTCCCCAAACTCACTGAACAAGGGGAAGTGCGGACCGTTCAGCAGTCCTGGCCGTAGTTGGATCAGCTCATGCGGCTAAATTTTGAGAACCTCTGACGGTTGTATCACCTCTCCAGCCCTGCGTCGGCTGTAACAATTTTCAGATCACCGCTAGTCGGCCGAAGGTAAGGTTTTTTATAAGATACTCGTATTGGAGCGTTAGTCTAATTATCTCCAAGAAGATTTCACATCAAGAAGCGCAAATTACCAGAGATTCAATTGGAGAATTCTCTCCCATCTTTCCAGCGCGAATCACCAGATAAGGCGGCTGGTATTGTGGATACCTAGCCTTTATAACACCGATTTAAATAATTTACATTCTTTGGCAAAAAATAAATAGTGTAAAACTACGGCATAAGTAGGATGTTTTGCTCGCTTCACAGAAATCTATGACGCTCACTCATATTTTATAATTCTCGAACTACTTAAAATTAGTCATCTCGAGCACGGAACATCTTAGCGCTGGGTGACATCCGGCTACTCCAGCTCTCGGGATGTTCGCCTGAAAAATAATTTGTGCTTGTTTGAAGGCTTCATTGACGTGTTTTATCGCTTACTTTTTGTACTGACGATGGAAAATAAAATAAAATAAACGGCAAAATATGTAAGTAGTTTTGAGGGGGTAAAATGTAAACAAAAAGTTCCAAGATGACTTTCGAAATTATAGCTTCTGCTTGAAAAACGGTATGATTTAAAAATCGAGTAGCTTCGTTCGCGATATCCACGTTACTTATTTTGTCCCGGTCTAAGCCTCCGGGATTTGCGTTCGTTAAATTCCCTTCCGCTTAATAATATTGGTGAACTACAGTCTCAGTGTGTGACAGAATGGGGAAAAAATGCATCCTCTGTGTTCGAGGCAAAACACCGTATGGCTAAGATGGACTGTCTACTTCTGATTTGTTTTTCAGTAAAGATGTCGCCTCACAATTTCTTTAAATGGATACAACATTGGCCGCTTCAGAATCTAAAGTTTTTCCCTCTAATTTTACAGAAGTTAGAGTGATTCTAATATCATAAACATTCAGAGCTTATAGTTACAAACTCAAATTCAGATGCGAGAATTCTGTTTTTGGTATGCATGATACCCATCACTGCGATGAGTTTGGACGTGATAAGAGACCTGACTGGAGCTTTTACTGTAGACAAGAACCGCGAGACGGAACTAACGAGTTCATCGAAAGTGATTATTAGTAAAATCGGGATAAAGACTGATCAAGTGACGAATTTCAGACCTTTTGTAGGCCTCAAAAATTCGACGAGATCGAGATATTGAGATTGAAATGACAGATATGTTAATGAATAAATGTGTTTGCAAGTAGAAAATTCCGTGAAAGATCGGGAATGGGACGATGGTCGAAAAACTTCTGGAATTTCAGAGCCAAATATTTCTGTTTTTGATTATTAACTTGATTTGTGTTTCATACTAAAATTATGGGTTAATGAAACCATGGAATGTGATTATTGAATTGCATAGTTACAAACGTTTCGAAATGAAATAAGCTCCATCCCCAAAACTGAAATCATAAATCACCGACAAACCCATAAGAAACTAATCGCAAATCTTCTGGAGATAGAAATGAACGCAAGTAAATCGGGAACTTGACCTGAGCGGCTGGTGTAAGCTAAAATGCTGAGGCCACCAATAATTTTACAAAGATATCATCATTGTTCAACTGAGTCTTCTAGGCAAAAAAGAACCAAAACATACAAGTGTAACTTTCTTTATCCTTTTACCTATCTTTTATCTTGTTATCAGGTACATTTTCTTGAATTTTCTTCAATTTCAATAAAAATAGGAGAGCAAAAATCACTGATAAAAATTTCGTTATACTGAAAATGTTTCGAGCTAATACCCATCATCGGCTCATTAAAAGAATCTGACAAATCACTGATATAGAAATGAACTTATATGTACAAACAAACAAAGACGGATTATAAAGTAAAAATAAATTAAAAAGTAATAATGCAGTGAATAACACCAGACACAACTAAGAACCTATGATGCTAAGAAGGTATGAACTCAGTTGGCTATTAAGTGAAGGCTTGCATTCAAAAATGAAAAGTGATTCTAAAATTCTAAGATCTAAAGCACATGAAGCTACACGTACTACTTTAAAATGACTAGTGCGAGGATTTACAGTGCATGTTTCAGCATGATCGCGAACAGGGGAGTGAGATGAACGGGTCAATCGAACGCCAGTACGATAACTAACTCCAACATGCTCGGCCACTCTAGCTCCGAGAGTAAGTGTGGTCATGCCTAAGTACTCAGATGCACATCGTGTACTACTTTATGAAAATACTAGTGAGGCATGCATGGTGGAAGTAAGTTTGTAGAACCAAAGAAACAAAAGAACCAATTATTAATTTGTTTCTTAATATTATATGAAATTTTATGCCAGTAAAATGTCTAGAAAGGAGAGTAATCAATTCAGTTTTGAGTTTTTCGGAATACGGTTTTACTTTTCAATTTTTTGAGGGGATGATGTTTGTGTCACACTTATGCTCATCGCATACTTTTTGGAGTTCAAGTAATCATTAGTATTTTTTCTCATCTTTTAATTGAATTTTTTCATTTCTTTTTATTGATTGAATTGAAAATTGCTTTCTGGTATTTTCAAATTCCGCTATATATGACGGGACGTGAACACAAGTAGATAGACGAAAAACCATTCGTGCCTCGTTGAGTCAGGTAAATACTACGGTATACGACTATTCATCTATGGTGAGATTCAAAACATATGAATGAAGAAAATCGGTATATTAAGTTGTTATAAATGAAAACCGAATTTTCCCAAACTAATTTTCTGAACGTAGACATTAGAAAACACACCTTTCCTTATTATACTCGTGAATGAAACATTTTATTTATACCCGTGAAGTAATGAAACCTGCGTCCGAAATCCGTTCACCACGTACTTTTCCGCTGTGCAAAAGGCAAGATCAGATGTTCCATATTAAAAGAGATTATTCAGGGTGACTGAGATTTTTTTGAACACCCTTTGATATAAGGTTAGAACCGTTGAAATAGAAACTTTTTATTCAATAGTTATCGGGTCGAAATACTTCTATGATGAGTTACATAGACTTGGAATTTCTTTCCGGGCTTCTGAGTGCTCTATAACATCAAAGATTAATATCTGCTTGTTTACATTGTAGATTGAGACCGAAGTGTCAATTTGTCCTGAATAAATTCACATCGATTGAATTTCTGAAGTTCCCACAAGGATTCGTAAAATTCCTAGTGTCTTCGATCGCGTTCAGCAATCCCTGGAATTATAGAACGACTGGATCTCAACAGATTGGCATCATGTTAAACATTTTGTGCAAATATTCAATATAATCTGGAAATCTTTCAAAATAATTAGAGCTGTTATTCTTTTTCTGGTATTCATTATTCAAATGCTTTCTTAACTTCAAGCTTTTATTCCTCGCTACTCTCAAAGTTCGAATTTTTCTCCTATACTTATTTTTCCAAACCCCATTTTTAACTAAGCATTTACAACCACAAGGTTATGGTGAAAAATGTGTTTCTTTCAACGGTCCCACCATGTGATTAAGTTTTTTCCGCGAAGTGCTGATCACCCTGTTTACATCTAACCTAATAATACCCGTTGTGTGTTTATTTATATATTTATTTATGGTAAATGTGTGGCATTGGTCAGTAATCAATTTTCCACTTTTTGGTGCCTGAATATAGTTAATTAGATCGAAGTAAACAAGTTTTCTTCCATGCACTTCCCGTCTTAAATGAGTATTTTACGAGTTATAGCGGTAAATGACTTACCGCAACTCCAGTGTTTGAAGCGGGAAGTAATTAATCAAGCGCGTTGTATGGCAACACTGCAATGGACGCTCCCTTCCGACGCGCTCGAATGCTCGAGCGCATTCTTGCCATCTAAGACGAAAGTTGATATACCGCTATAATTCGTTATATTTGGGTGATAATTTCTATTGTGATATTAACTAAAAGATCCTAGAAGTGGGTTCAGGCTCCGCAAGCTCCGCGGGGGTGAGCTAATAATAAATTTGCAAGTATTCAAACGTACTCTAACAGCTCAATCCTGCAAAAAATAAAACCCACCGCTTTAACTCGTAGAATACTTATTTACCTCAGTAAGTGTATAGAAGAAAAGTAGTTTTATTTCGATGTTATTATCATGATTCAAGCAACAAAAATTCGGAAATCGATAAGTAGCTGTTCATTCGATTGCATTCATCACCGAAGACGAAAATTAACATACCGCTATAACTCGTAAAATACTCATTTACGTCGGAAAGTGCATAGAAGAAAACTTGTTTATATATTTTGAACTAATTAACTTTGTTTAGGCACAAAAAAGAGGAAAATCGATTACTGACCAACGCTACACATTTACCTTATTTATATGTTTGTTTGGTGTCCGCTTGTTCAGAAACATATGATGTCGGAGTTTGCGGTAACATGGAAAGCGAATTCCTCAGTGCTACATGGAAAGATGACCTTTGCATACATTGATACGTTTGATATTTTATTAGGATAGGTTCGGTTAGGATAGATTAGGATAATAAAGGTTAGGATAGCTTAGGTTAGCATAGGTTAGGTAATACTAACGGAGTTTTTTCCCGAGTCCACCCCTGCTGAACGATGAGATTTTCCGTGCAATTTCCACGGGTTCTGTAACTACTTAACAATACCCTTGGTTTATTTTTTTGGTGTCAGCTTCATAATAAAACACAGGAGGAATATTTTTTGTTTGGTATAATAGATACTGCTTCCATTTATATATCCAAGGTTTTGCGGCTTAAAACATACACACAAGTAATTTCATCTTAAATTGCAGAAATTTTCAAACATAAAATGGAAATGCTTTTGGAAAGAAAAAGGAGACCTGATAAAGAGCGCAAAATAAAAGCTAGGGCAGCGCTATCTCAGTATGAAACAGAAGAAATTAGGCTGCAAAGTAGACATTTGTACGCTACTTATTCTCAAGAACGGATTAACTCTACACTGAGCCATTTAAGGGTAAGAATGTCATCTCAACGAGAACAAGAAACTGAGGAAGAAAGAGTTCAGAGAAGAGAAAACGAGCGTCAAAGAACACAACGAAGAATTTAATAAGAAAGTGAGCCCGCTAGAAATCAAAGAATAGAAGATTTGCGTCAACGTGCACAGCGAAGACTTGAACTGAGAAATGATGAAGAAAGAGATCAGAGACGGGAAGAAATGCGACTGAGAATGCAACAACGAATTGAGCAGGAGAGTGATGTATTGAAAGCTCAATGAATAGAAAATCAGCGGAACCGTACAAGACAAAGAATTGAACGAGAAAGTGGAGTAAGTGTGCCGCTAGAGGTGCGGCATGGTCGTGGTGAGGAAACTCGGGGACGTTTCATAGGTGTTTACTTCGAGGAGGTGACGAGAACGATAGCGCCAGGACTAAGATGCCTACTGCTTATAAAGATTCCGACGTGCACGGGAGTTGGGGTTTCGCGTACATATCTCACCCTCCCTCTTGTAAATTTAGGAACTTATCGAAAAAAAAATTTAATTTTTAATAAGTGAAAAAAAAATTCATCAATAAAATTAATCTCTACTAACATAGCAAACTGTTCGCTCCTCAGCGGGAGATTGTTGAAAATTAAACATCTCAAAAAATCGAAAATAGTGAACAGAGTTACTTTATATATAAGTAAACGTATTTTTTATCCATAAAACACCTTGTTTTATTTTAACAACAACAACAGAATACAGAAACGCACTAACGCAAGCGGGAAGAAAGGAGGCAGCGACTGGTTAACAATAATAATGCCATCTTCTTCAACAGTATAAACTATAACACGAGTTCCTACATTACTACTTTGGAAAAAAAACCGTCAGTATTTTAGGTTAAGGAATAAAAATGAAAAAGCCAGGTACAAAGTTATAAAAACACAATTAAAAGAAACTCAATATCGATACGCATAAATTCAGTAATTTTAAATAACATTTCGCATTAAACCTCGATCGATTTAACATGGATATGAAAAATGGGTGTACACGTCCGTGTACTTGAATAGTTGCAAGTTTGGTATCGTTCCCTGTCTCACACAGAGAAAACGGAGAATTGCTTTCAAGGTTAATTGAAGTCAAAATTCTTGATTACGCTCTAAGGTTAATTTGCAGCCTAGGTAATCTATGTTTGTTGACAGTCGCTCGGCGTCATGCGGTCTCAGCCAGACACCGCACCGGAGTTGGAGGTATTATGCTTTTAAGTATTATTGAACAAGTTGGGAGCTTTCAAAGCTTTGAATGACTATTAGACTATTTAAATATCAATTCTTTATTAAAGGAAACGACGGTGTGAACGCAGAGGTAATTGTAGATTGTAGAACTCATAAAAACTTAAATTACGTGTAGGGGTAGTTTACGATCATAAAAACATCGATTAGGCATCGAGTAAACATTTGGTTATATGAAATATTTTTAAACGAAACACTTTTCAGCAGAGCTGCACTCTATTTAATGGGGTTTGACACTTTAACAAAGAACCGAATATAACAAATTGATTTAGAGCCAAATTAGGTAATACTTCCGTTGACAGCATTCCGAAGGTCGTTGCCAGCTTTGGCATGTTAGCCCGCGCCGGTCGTTTTGGGTGCCTAGGCCATTTCAAGATGGGTTGCAAATTTATTTCTACGTGTCCCCCTACAGTTACAGTGGTTACATTTCTGACAATGTCCCTTTTGTTTTGAGCACGTTCCGACGTAGCTGAAAATCCTCTTGTTTAATGTGCTCGGCCAAAAGCTCCATTTGCTTTCGTAAGTAATAGACTAGAACTGTTATGGATATCATGACGACTGTTAGGATCATCAGAAGGACATCACTTACTCTGTCGGGTAACCAGTCTGTATAACTGTTGGCTGCTATCCAGTCGTTGGTTATTTGGCCCTTAGTGTCAACAAGAGCCGCAGTTAGTGTGTCGACACTAATGGAACTTATCTTGTTGCCCATAATGTAGTGTTTCCCATATTTAGTATTTGAAGTGATTGTTTACTCGTTTCTCAGCCACCAGGATCTGCAATTGAAACGAAAACAAGACTATTAGCATGGCCCTAAAATTTATAATGTCATACACAGCCAATGAAACATATAATCCTAAACACAATTATAAATGCTATTAAAATATCAATCTATTCGTCTTTCAAATTTTTGAAAGTCAACAGTGAAACACTAACTATTAATTGAATTATTAATTACTAACTGAAATATCAACTATTTCTGAATCAGTTCTGAACTAAAATTGAAAACAATTTAAGTGAAAACTATCAAACTGATTGTCAATCAAATAAGTTAACAACAGTATCCAGTTTCAACCAGGAAGTTTCTCACGATGTATTCACGATGTATTTCGAATAATTTATTAATGTCTTCAAGTCGAGAGGTTGATTTTTTCATCAACATTGGTGCTCTGTTGATGTGATGCTTATAGGAAATGCGGAACTCGCCCATCATTTTTAATTGGCTGTTCAGCGTCAAAATTTGAACGTAAATATTGACTGTTGTGAAACATTGCAATTGCACAGATCGTGAGAACATTCGTTGAAGGAGTCTTCGGTGATATTCGTTAACCTTGAATTTTAACGTACAACACTTAAACTTTACCATACGGTAAACTGTTTGGAAGCTTAGTTCATTTGCTGTTAGCAATGAATTTTCACTAATACTAGAACACACGAGAATATTTAACACAAAAATAGAAGAGATTAATATGAAACGAGATATAGCATATATGAGATTAATATGATGCGAAGCAAGTAACGCAAAGTAGATAACTAATATTTAATTAACATAATGCATAGAGTCACACAGTCGTATTTTTAGGAAAATTGTAACTTGTCACGTCTGAAACGTTATAGTCGCAAAAAGAGTTATAGGTGAAACAGTACGTAGTAACGTTGTCATTTCATTTTACTTAGGGGCAATACATGGTTCATGTTACTTTTATGGATTTTATCCCCTATTTTGATTTCGACCCAATGTCCTTTGATTTTCGTAATTAAGCCAGGCCCTCGCCATGTAAGGTCTAACGTGTTTGTTTGAAATGATTTTTTAACATAACCCGGTCACCAATTTTGAAATTCTTGTCCTTCCTTTTTAGGTTCTGGTACATTGTACGTTCAGCAGTATTATTCAAAATTAGGTTTCTAACGTTTTCTACGATTCGAATCGCTTCCTTTGCACGAAATTTTACTAGGTCAATTTCGTCATCGTAACTGTATTTAATGGGGAGGTCTTCCCCGCGGAACTATGGGCACGTGTCCCTATTGAATACTACATAACTTGGTGTATCACCTAAAGTAGAATTAAATTAATTGTTGATGGCGTTCTCTACCATTTCCAAGCAGTGGTCCCACTCGGTATGGGCTAGGGAATTAATTACAATTTTCGTAAATTGCTTATTTTTTGTTATTTCGTTCAACAATTGCATTTGAATTGGGGCTAAAAGGTAGAACTTCTTTTTTAGCAATAGCATGAATTTTGGCAAATTGTTTCACTGCTACCGATTTAAACTCAAGCGCATTGTCACTAATCAACGTTTTGGGGTACCCAAAAGAGCTGAAGCAGCTTCCTAAGCATGATATTACTGTGTCAGTTCGACGGTTAGAGGTCGCGTATAATTTACAGAAGCGTGAAAAAAGATCAATCACAACTAGTATGTATTTATTCCCACTATCGGTAGTTATAAGGGGACCAAGAAAATCCATTGAAACTACTTCAAAAGGTTCCTTTGCTATCGGGGCTGTTAATATTTTAATAGGTACGGAAGGATTTGCTTTAAGAAGTTTGCAAACTTCACAATCCTGCACAAATTTTCTTATAACCATTTTCTCTAAAATATTAAAGTATTTAAGTCTAAATTTGAATAGCGTGTGCAACGCATCTGTATGGTCCATATAGTGTATACTTAAGATTGCTTTATTCAACAACGAAGTTGGCATGACTGCGGTTAATACTGTTGTAGTTCGGGAGTCAATGCGTCGTCTTCGATACAATATGTCATTTATAATTAGATAACGCGGTAAGTCAAGAATTACAGACGTACTTTTATGAAGTAACGCTTCTTGAACTTCGATACAAAATGTATCTTGCTTCTGCTCGTCAATGAACTCATTTAAAGTCCAGGAGATCTCTTTTTCTGTCGGGACATAGTCAATTAATTTTGGTGTCAACACGTCGTTATCGTATGATTACATCGTCTGGTCAGTGAGAACGTCTTGCTTTGCTCGCGTCTTGGCTTGCGTCTGCGCTAAGCATGCCTCAGATTCAAGTTCAGGCAATTAATGTGTCACAGCTTTATAATTCTTTAATAGTTAGCTGATCATTGTTGTTTGGTAGCCTACTTAGGCATTCTGCTACGACGTTATGTCTACCTGGAAAATAATGAACGATAGGATCGTAGGAATGTATGTTAATACACCACCTTGCCATTGTTGTGTCCTCTGACAATTTTCTCGGGAATAGAGGCGCTAATGGCCGGTGATCCGTGAATACATGGATGGGATACCCAATAATAAGGTATTTGAATGCTTTAAGAGCACTATAAATTGCAAAGATTTTTTTTTGTGGTGCTGCAACGTTTATGACTAGAATTCAAAATTTTGCTGGAATATGCAACTGGACGCATTAATTTATCGCCTGAATCTTCGGGCTGCATCAAGACAGATCCTATGCCAAAATTTGATGCATCAGTAAATACGTGAAATGTCTTGGTAAAATCGGGGTGTCGTAAAACAGTCTCAGAAGTCAGAGCTGCTTTTATGTAGTCAAAACTTTTTTGACAGTCGTTTGTCCAGTCGAAATTAACACATCTTTTTAACAATCTGTACAGGGGATTTGCAATCACTGCAAATTGAGCTATGAAGTTGCGGAAATAGTTGGCTACGCCAAGGAATTGCTCCAATTCTTTTACGTTTGTTGGTGCTGGACAATTTTGCAATTTCTTGGAGTATTTACAATGTATACCCTCTGCCGAAATAATATGACCTAGGTACTCAATTTTTTCTTGAAAAATTGGCATTTTTCGAGTTTGATAGATAGTTTGCCGGAACGGAGCGTCGAGAGAACAGTTTTAATATCGCACAAATGTTGCTCATTAGTTTTTGAGTAAATTAATATATCATTGATGAACACAAAGCACAATTGTCTTAAAATAGGCGCTAGAACAGAGGACATCACACTTTGAAAAACGCTCGGACTCGAAGTGAGTCCAAACGGAATTCGTCTGAATTGAAATTTTTGATAATTTATACTAAATGCTCTAAATTTCCGACTTTCCTGTTCTAATTCCACCTGATGGAAGGCGGATTTCAAATCCAGAGAGGAAAATACGGTATTGCCATCAAGGGTAGAGAATATTTCATCTACTCGTGGTATAGGATACGACTCCTTGATCACAATTTCGTTTGAGGCTCTGAAATCTATCACGGGTTTAATTTCACCCGTCTTTTTCTTTACCACAACCAACGGAAAATAGTAATCCGATGTTGACCTTTCAATAATGCCCTGTGAGGGCATTTCTCTGTTGACCTTGGCCAACTCCTTCTGATATTTATGAGGTATGCGATATGGCGGTATCTTTATAAATGGTGCATCAGCTTTAAGCACAACCTTATGTTTTGTCACATTCGTGACACCTATGGTTTCGCCTTGAAACGTGATCACGTCACGGAAATTGTTCATTAATTTCAGTAATTTTAATTTCATGTCAACTTCATCGCATGTTACATCATTATACGTTAACGGACGGCGTACGTCCTTCTGTACATTAGATACACTTTCGACTTGTGCACCACACTCACAAATATCTCCGCGAACATCGACCTTCGGCTCAAGTCTCTCCGTGGCCATGGTCTTTATTTCACCAAGTCCTGAGATGACTTTATTTGAATCCGATGTAAACTCAGAGTTTATTTCAACATTACTCAACATTTATCTCAACATTTATCGCCTCATTAAGCGCTTCCTGTACATTTGTGAGGTAAAGTTCGGCCTCAACTTCCTCTTCAGGTACTGCTTCCATGTTACACAACAATGTGTTTTCACTAAAATGAATGGCCTCATCTGTCGGGTTCAGTACTAATAAAGGTACATTCCCATCTTCATTGACTGTAACTATTGATTCTGGTATCAGTTCTCCATTATCAAATCCTCGTTTCAACACGAAATAATTACCTTGTTCAGCGTTTTTGACAGAGGCATTGATGAGCTTGATGCAATTAGCAGGCACTTCCATTGCGTCACAGTGAACCACCTGAGGTCTATTTTTTTCTCTCTTACCACTGGCTTTGGCAGCTCGGCTACACACTCGAGTTCAGCCTCTTTTTTTTTGCCTGTTCTTACAGAGTCTTTTTTTCTGTCGCGGCCATTCATTAAGCCCCGGCATCTGGTGCTCTTCTTAGCACAGGCAACTTCTTCTGACAGTAAACAATTACTGTTTATTATATCCATTAATCTGGCTTCTCTACTTATTGTAGGCTTAATCTCTATTTCATTGAAAGGTACTCTGGTTCCCTCCCACAGGAGTGAACCATCCTTCAAATTAATTACTGCGTTGGTTAACACATCTCTTCCTAAAATTAAATCATATTTGAATTTAGCATCTTTAATTACTAAAGCACTAGTCTTAAGTACTTTGACAGTACAATTTAAGTCAACCTCACCGCTAACATTACTTTTTGCGTTTATGCCTCTAACGCTCAAAAAACTTGGTTTTAGCTTTTCTTTGGGGTATTTGATGTTACTGTAACTAATGAGACATTTTTCACTACCGTTGTTAAGCAGCGCGCTTAAGTACTTGTCTTTATTAGACAGTATAATGGTCGGCCGTTTAGTTCTCCTAAATGTAACAAGATCGGCTCCATTTTCACGTCGTTCTCTACATAAAACTGTAGTGTTAAAATAGACTTCAAAAGCTTTTTTCTGTGATATCTCACCAGCAAGTTCATCATCTTTCAACTTGGTAAACTAATTTCTACATTTAAGGGGATCATCCGGGGCCCTTGCCAGATCCTGTCGATGTCATGGTCATTTTGCATGTTTTTGTCGTAGAAGGACCCTTAGTTGGTGGACTATTCGTTCCTAAAATTTTATGGCGCTACGACAATAATTCCCCCCCCTCCCGGGGGGGGGGGGGTGAAGGGACCAAAATATTTCAATTTTCCCGATTTTGACGCCATATAAAAAGAGAACAAATGGAAATGGAAAAAAAGCCGAACGTGAGTGTGTTAAAAATGTTCCAAGGATTCTAAAACTGTATTTTTTTTGTTCTAGCATCAAAACTGAAGGAGGAGTCCCATTTTGAAATATCGATATCAATGAAAAGAATCCAAATTTTTTTTCAACTTTTTCCTGATTTTGACCCCATATATAAAGAGAACAAATGAGAAATGGAAAAAAAGCCGAACTTGAGTGTGGTAGAAATGTTACAAGGATTCTAAAACTGCATTTGTTTTTGTTCTAGCATCAAAATTGAAGGAGAAGTCCCATTTTGAAATATCGATATCAATGAAGAGCACCCAAAATCTTTCAATTTTCCCGATTTTGACCCCATATAAAAAGGGAGCAAATGGGAAATGGAAAAAAATCCGAATGTGAGTGTGTTAGATATGTTCGAAGGATTCTAAAACTGCATTTTTTTGTTCTAGCATCAAAACTGAAGGGGGAGTCCCATTTTGGAATATCAATATTAGTGAAATATTAACACCTAAAAACCAATATGTCAAATTTTTGCAAAATCTAAGGCCTGAATCAAAAAAATGAATGAAATCAATTGTGTTTCTTTTTGAAGGTTACATATCATAGTCAAATTTCGTAAGAATCAGACTGAAAAAATAAAAAAAATTATTTTTTGATAAAAAAGTAAAAACTTTTCTAATTTTATTTTTTAATCACAATTCACAGTTTGAATATGAAGTTATGTATGGAAAGTATTGAAATAAAAATTAAAACAGCATTCAATTACATCCATTGTTCATTATATTGCACTTCAACACAAAATTTCTTTTTTTGCTTATACCCAACACTTTGAATTTTCAACATTCTTCCTGGGACTTGTTCTCGAGTTTTGATGCTAGAACAAATCCAAAGAAATTTTTAGAATCCCTGGAACATTTCTAACAAACGTTTGTTCTGCTTTTTTTACAAATATGAATTCTTTGAAGAAATATATAGCTCTAAGCCCCAAAAAATTGTTGCTGATTTTTGAAATTTCTAAAAATTTTGAATCAATGGAAAAAATTTGAATTTGAAAAAAACTGAACGAGCGTTTGTTAGAAATGTTCCAAGGGTTATAAAACTGTCTTTGTTTTCGTTCTAGCATCAAAACTGAAGGAGGAGTTCCAATCTGAAATATCAATAAAAATATACAAAAAAACACATTTTTCGTAAAAAAAAACTAAGGCTTAAATCGAAAAAATGACAGGAGTAAAAAAAGTTTACTTTCACAAAAGACATATACTGGCCAATTTTCAAACGAATCGGACGAAAAAAGGTCTCAAACCCGGATGATCCCCTTAAACAATGGATCAATGTATGATTCACTCTCATCATGATTACACTTTCATCTCAGTATCTGGATTCGTTTCGACCACAGGGTTAGGATAAACGAGAATCGTGCGGTGATTCTCGGGCTTCGTCTAATTTTTTTCTCCACCTTTTTTACCTCCACCTTTCAGTACTCTCGCTCTAAAAATCTCTGTCGTCTCTTCGTATTCCTCACCATTGTGCACCTCGTGTCTGCCACGGTTATTGCCTCTGTAGCCATTATACCTACGCAAGTATGTTTTATATTGCCTGATTTCATTTTCTGACGCTCTGCAGTTTCGGAAGAGGTGCTCTTTCGAACCGCATGCAAAGCAGGGGCCAATGTACACTCTAGGTTTGCTCAGATCTCTTTGAGTTCGACAATTGGCTTCAACATGTCCTGAAACGTTGCATATACTGCTGAAAGAAGAGCCTCTCGTTCTAGCTGCAGAGTGCACTGGGGCATGATTCGAGCTTTCTGCCCGCAAAGTATTACATTCAAGGGAACCTATTCTTCTATCACCTACATAGCCACTAACATTCTTTCCTACGCTAGGATTTCTCAAACAGGGTCGAAGAATTGACCTCCGACCTGCGGAACACCCTCTACGGTAATTTCCGTAGAAAACTTTACTTTCCTGAGGGGAATCTTGCTCATCAATATGGTCTTCTGACTCGGCAACTTCGGCTACAAAGGTTTCTCTATTGTACTGCGTCTCGCACTGAGTCGCTACTATCTGTTTATTTTCGGGTTGATTTCGAACAGCGGCAACAATACGTGCTAATAATTCCTACGACGTATTGAACGACGTGTCAAATAGTTTCTTTGCCAATGATTCTTCGAGTAATGGTGCTAACACGCTGATGGCGAGACTAAGATCAATGCTGTCTCATACAAAACGTTTTTGTTGTACTTGATTTGAACTAGCCCTGAAAAATGGGTGTCTCGACCACGCTATCGAATTTGAGTTCAACAAATGTTTCGACAACTTTCTGGTTTTGCAAATGCGGTTACCAACTGGGCCTTAAGTACCTCATTCCTAACGAAACGTCACTTATTTAAATCGCATGCTAATGCGTGAATAGATTTCTCGCCTCTAGCAACATAGATGTCGTCCAAGACTTTGACGACATCTTCGAAAGATTATGAAGATCGGAATTTACCAACTTTGTTACTATGCTATTAAAATCTCCTAAATGTTTGTTAGCAGATCTAACTAACAACTCTTTCTTTGCACTGTCGGAATTCACATCCGGTAGTAACGTCATGTAGGCATGCAAGTTTCCTACATGAGTTTTAAATGTTTTATTTTCAATGAAATCAGGATCCTCTCTCCATCTTCGTCCACGAAAAAGGGGTAACTCAGCGCCCGATAGGATTGTTCCTGATCTTGGCATGTTTGCTGCAATTTCTCTTGCTAAACTACTAGGATTTGTACTTGGGCCAACGGCCGCGCTAGCTGATGGTTCAGTCATTTCTGGATTGCTCTCAGCACGAAATCCAGCTTTATTTGTTCTACCTCTACTTGTTTTGGTCGCTGTCGTTCTAATAGTTTCCTCTGACTCGGACGTGTCCGACATATAGTAGTTAATAATTTTTTACACAGTATGAATACTTGCAAATCAACATTTGCTACAGATCAATATTACACATCCTAGAAATCAATATTACACATCCTAGAAATCACTTCAATAAACATACAATTTACGAATAAAGCAGTCAAAAATTTTTTTTATCACTCACTGTGGCTTCACTGCGGCTTCACTGCTGCGGCTTCACTGCTCTTGCTACTCTGCTTTTGCCTGACGCATGCTGCCTGCACCTTGCTCTATGCACTGCACATTGCCTTGAGCCGATTCAAAAAATAATCTGCTTCTCGCAGAGCAATAAAACTACTTACAAAAAAACTGTTAGCCTGCCTGCCTGTGCTGTCTAGCAGTCGCGCTGCTGCGATAAGGCGGATAAACTATGCGTTAATTCAGTGCAAGCTATTATCTACTTAGCTTCCACTGGGTGAATGAAGGAAGTTGTGTAGTCGCTCGCCACTGTAGACGTACACTGGGATGAGGGGAGGAAGCGAAGTCGCTCGTCCCTGTAGACGTAGTAGTCGTTGTAGATCACTCGTTGTAGGGTGTCGCTCCAAACTGTAGTTGTAGTACTACTTCTATGTCTAATCCTGATTCAAAGATGAGTACTTTGGTGCTGAAGGGGTAGCAGGTATCTATCCACGCAGAAAATTGCACGTAGGTCTCTACCAATGCAGTATATGGGATCTTGAAGCTGATGTTGAGCACAGACGGTAGTAGTTGTCGAAGGCTCGTATTGTTGTTGCTGCCAGTCATTGACGCGATTTGACAATTTTCTCTTTTCTTGACTCTTGCTGAAATTCAAAACTCTTCATAGTAGAAATTTCTCGTAGGTTTTCAATCTCGCAGTAATCTTCTTCTAACTTTATAATAATTTCTACACAACGTCGTGGGCTTGACCGAATCTGGCCGCCATATGTGACGCTAGAGGTGCGGCTTGGTCGTGGCAAGGAAACTCGGGGACGTTTCTTAGGTGTTTACTTCGATGAGGTGACGAGAACGATAGCGCCAGGACTAAGATGCCTACTGCTTATAAAGACTCCGACGTGCGTGCGGGTTGGAGTTTCGCGTACATAAGTGAAGGAGTAAGAAATCAAAGATCAGAAGATTTGGGTCAACGTATGCAGCGGAGCCTTGAAATAGAAGATAACGAAGCTAGAGTTTGAAGACGAGAAGAAATGCGACAAAGAATCGATGAAGAGAGCGAAGACGAATAACTTTTCAGACTTCAAAATATGCGAGAGAGAGAGAGTGACATTATTTCGTCAAAATGAGAATTTGAGAAAAGATAAGAAATAGCCGACGGAACATACACAGAAGCGCCATGAGAAATGATAGAGAGCTAAAACATCTAACCTAATGATACCCGTTGTGGGTTTATTTATATATTTATATACTTGTTTGGTGTCCGCTTCTAAATAAACATAGGACGTATATTTTTTTGTTTGTTATAGTGGATACTGATTACATTTAAATATAAAAGGTTTTGCGGTTAGAAATATTCAGAAATATAAGTTTATCTTAAATGTGTACAAATTTTTAAACTAAATAAAATGGAAACCCTTTAGGAAAGAAAAGAACACTTGACAGAGAACGCAAGGAAGAGTTAGAGCCGCGCTATCTTAGGAACAAAGAGATGAAATCAGGCAGCTTGAATTTCCATGGGCCTGCTACTATGTAATAAGAAATACCCTTGGTTTATTTGTTTGGATTTTGCTTCTTCGACTTCTCTGTCACGCTCATAAGGAGAGTTATAATGACCGTATCTGTGATAAGAGTTTCACCAGTGCACAAGTATGAGCATAAGAATATTGTTTATTACGGGAACTGAAAGAATGGTTTTGTTTGTCATCCGCATGAAGAAAATTTGTTCAAAAAAGGTATTGAATCCCGTCATTTTTGACGGGCCGTGCATACAAGGATAGAATAATTGCACTAGCGCAATCTTGAAAGAACATTTTCATTTTTGATATTGACTG
Source organism: Morinoia aosen (assembly GCA_030386875.1). Lineage (NCBI taxonomy): Eukaryota > Metazoa > Arthropoda > Malacostraca > Amphipoda > Talitridae > Morinoia > Morinoia aosen. Next base: position 3,813,127 of record CM059568.1, on the reverse strand, counting down.
AACTGTTCTTTTCTAATTTATGTGTAACTTCATTGAAAGAATATTGAGGTGAAAGGGGTACTTTCTTTCAGGGTTGCGGATTCGGAGGAATTAATTTGCGACTCCGACTTTGCCTTTTCGGAATTATGCGACTCGGACTCCACCTTTGCAGAATTTTGCGACTCCAACACCGACTCCACCTAATCACAATTTTGCGACTCTAAATCTCCCTATTCACAATTCATAAGATGAATATTACTGCTTGCAGGTGTTGGAGCCTGTACATATGGTTATAATGATCTTTATTTACGAACGACTTTTAAATTGGCAATAGAATGTTAAAAATTGAGTTTTACTAACATATATCCACTAGAACAATATTAGGAATATCTTTCCTGTTAAGCAGTTTAACTAGGAAGGTTATAGCTAAGAAGAACTTTAAAATCATTTTAATGAAATGTTTCAAGCCTCAGCTCATCTTCAGTCATTTCTGCATGTACAAAATGTACAAGTATTGAATAAAAAAAACATGACAAAATCATAAAATTGCTCATCCTTCATGCATTAAAACAAGTGGACTTAGTTTAGAAGGCACATTAGATTCAAAACACTGGCGAGGGAATTTTATCTTTTGCAATTCATTAAAATCTTTACGAAATTTTAGCCAAGTAGCAACTATGTCCTCCGATAGGCTCTCGTCCCACGAGACACGAGACTTCCACACGTTCCGCAGCAAGTTCTTGCCTCTAACAGTGATGGGGGTCAACATTCCTAATGGATCAAAGCATCTGGATACTGCAGAGAGAATTGTACGCTTCGTTACCCTTTCACATTCATCTTTGAGTTTTACCTGTACGTGCATCTGGTCCGTATGCCTGTCATAAAAATATCCGAGCACCTTTTCAAAATCACCGTCATGCGGGTTACATACGCCATCCGCTACGAAGGTCTGCTGAAGATTCTCACAATTCGTGGTCCACGCACGCATTTCAAAACCTCCTGCCTTCATACGCTCGCAGGCCTGCTGATAAATTATTTTTAACTTTTGCTCGCAATTTCCGGTAAAATATAGATTATCGACATACATTAGATTTTTCAGCGCATAATTGCATTCGTCGTCTGCAAACCTTTCCAAGTGTTTGGATAAAACAAAATGCAGCACGAAAGAGCTAGATATGAAACCAAACACTAAAGTTGTATATCTGTACACAACCAGTTTTCCATTACGCTCCCAAAGTATACAGAAACGGTTGCGATCGGCGGCATCCACGAGTTCTATTTGGAGATACGCTTTACGGATGTCACCCATCACTAAATTACGGTCACTGCGAACGTTCAGCAAAACCTTAAAAAGACTGTTCACCAAATCAATCCCAGGGTACGCTGCTTCATTCAGGGACGGGCAACCATTCACTTTCAAGCTGCAATTTAAGACTGGTCTCACTTTAAATGTACAAGAGTCTTCTGTTTTAACGACTTCCCGATGGGGAATGTATACACAAGCATCTCTATTACTAGGCTCAATTTCCTCTAGAATCCCCTCCGACAATTGTTCTTGAAACACAGCGTCGTACTGTTCATAGAGCTGTTTGGCTTCAAACGGGCAATTAGTCTGCTCAACACAGCTCTCGAGACTGCAAAGTTATTAGGAACATCAGCTAAGCAATCCTTCCAGATCAATTTCACGTGGTATTTTCCTTCATCGAATACCATGTTACTCTGAAAATCTGCTATCATTTCATTATCAGGTACAGAAACGTCTTGGTCAGAAATTCCAATGGACTCAAGATCAAAAATTTTATCTAAATTTGCTTCTACTGATCCCTCGCTTGTTACACCCCCGACAGGATCTGGAGAAATTGGTTGCGGATCCAAAACAAAATTTACGAAGGATTGATTAACTTTAGAGAAGGAACGCAACTCCTTATTCCGCATCAGAGACTCTTTGCGAGATAGAAAGTGCTCTACATTGCCAATAGGGATCATTTTATCGCAATACAGATAACCATAACCCTCCAGGCAAGGTACAAGCTTGAAATTAGGCAGGTATTGCAAGAGATCAATTCCTAGAATTCCATCTAGCTTAACGGAATCTGAACTACCAGTCGCGAAAGAAGGGTCCGCCAAGCAATACTTTTTACGAATGTTTGACATAGCTCGGTCCAGGAAGTGAACACTGAAAGTCAAATCGAACGAATCGTCAATTAAGATGGGAGCTTGGATTTTATTGACTCCATCCAAAAGGTCAACTTGAAGGCTAATTTCCGCAAACTTACGAGATCCTTTGGCTAAAAAGGAATTCACGGCATACTCTGTCGTCATGACAGTTTCAGTGGGGTCAATACTACGCAACACTGCTCCGGACAAATGGCTCCGCTGGGCTCCCGTATCAAGTAAGAAGCGTGCCATAATCTGCTTTCTGCCCTTCCTAACAGGTAAAGTCAACGTGGGCAAAATGTACCCAGCTTGAACATCTGAGGACGCATTAATACAAAAGTTGGCATGAACCCCACCGTAAGTAGCTTGAGGACACAAAGCAGTCACATGCGATCGCTGTTTGCAAAGGTTACATTCATAGTCAAGGTGCCCCAGACATTTGCTAGTTGAATGTTTTGAACTAGTACACAATTCACAGAGCTTTAACTCCCTGCACCTTTCGACACGACTGCGATAATTCGGGTACACCGGACATCTCGTCATTGAATGGGTTTTCGCCAAGCATAGCTTGCACATCCTGTTAGCTACAGGTGCCACAGCAGCGGCGTTAGAAAACACGCCGGCATGGGCCGTAACAGTTTGCTCTTTCTTAACTTTAATTTTTTCATCATGGGAACCAGCATTATCGTGCAGATTCAAGAGAGCTATGACATCAACGTAATTGGCAAAAATTTCATTCAAGTCAGGGAATTTTCGATTTAACTTGCGCGACAATTCTCTTTTAAATGAAACCGGCAACCTAGCGAAAACTGAATGACTCAACATTTTCCTTCCCACCTCAGAATTCACAACGTCACAATCGTACAACTTGAGATCAGCCAAAACTGCTCGAATTTCAGTTAGAAACAACCTCGTCTCAAGAAATGACTTGTCTACTTTGCATTCTAGGTTCAAGAGTTTCAAGGTTAAGTGGTTCACAACCTCTTCTCTATCTAAAAATTCCTGTTTAAGCAAATCTAATGCAATGGCATAATTCTCGTCACTAATTATTAGGTGAGAGACTAGCTTGAGGGCATAGCCTTCCAAACAACTCTTCAAATAAACCAGTTTTGAAGAGGCAGACAACCCATCTCTGTTACCGACGGCATTGTTAAATTGAGCCAAAAAATTGTGGAACTCGAACTGATCACTCTTGCTACCATCGAAATGACCGAGCTTAACTAGCGGCAACTTCAACTGCCTAACTGATTCCGAACAATCGGACCTACAATTTTTATTCAGGCTCTCACGAAGGAGTTCAAACCGAACCAAGCTACTTTCCACTTCACTTTCGTAGGCTACTTGGGCCGAAGTCTCGGCTTCCAATAAGCTTTCATTGCCTAAAATTGAGGTTGTTAGCTCAGCGTCGAACGCCTTCACTCTCTCTAATCCTTCACGAATCAACTTACACTGGGCCGTTAATTTAGCTTTATCCGATCTCTCAACAGCTTCATCAGCCAACTTCATTGATAAGGTAATTTTGCGTTTAACAACCCCTCTTTTTTGAACCACTGCAGACTCCATGATGCACCCCCTGAACACAAAGACAACAGAACTCCCCAACCACCGGAACCACCAACTGAAAGAGGACACAGTTTAAAATCACGGCACATTCAACAACCTAGAAAGGACAGAGAAATAAATGAAGAAAGGAAAGAAAGTAATTAAGTTCAGTAAGAATGTGTCAGAATTTTCACTTAGACGGGCGCTAAAGGATATCTGACACGCGGAAGGAAGGGGATGAAAAGAACAGAAATTTTAATTCACGCAGATTTTCACTCCGCATTTAGTTTATTATATTCCCAACAGGGCAAAAGGAAGCATCAAAACGGCTATGCCGTCAACAAGCCCCAAATTATTTAGGGTTTTCAATAATTATATTCAAGACATAAACTCAGTTTAAAATTTACATTAAAAATGCCTCAGCTCGAGTCAAAGCGGGGCAGACAAGGAAGGTTGATTTTGAGTAGAGTAAGACGCATGGGGCGCTCCACAGCGCCTCAAGCAGACGCAGTTCACGATTAAAGACGGGGTGGGCGAAGCGAACTCAGCACTGCTTAAGATTGTGGGAAAGTATCCCGACCAAGAGAAGACAGAGGGTGTTCCCGCTGCAGGAAGAATTCGAGAGAAGAAAAATTAGCGATAACTTAATAAAACCGAATTGGGGCACTAATATGAAAATCAGATTGCTAACTATGCTCAGAAAATATCAAGTTAAGAATAAAATTTGAATTGTAACGGGGCACCACCAAGCCTTACGTACCTAAGGCAGAGCGGCCGACAAACTAAAGAAAACACCAGCGGCCGCAAGGCCGAATGAAGACCATTGGGAAGAGAACGATACGATGGAGCGGTCACCGCTTACTGAAAAAAATAAACAAACTAAACAATCTCAACATACGACCGACGAGAGGATATTGTAAATGAATCACGACAGAGCAAACACAGAAGAACAAAGCTAGCACACACCTGAACTTAATTGTGGCTTCAGTGGAAAAAGTTTCCTTTAAGGCCCGAAAGAATTTAAGCGAAAATAGGTTAAAGTCATTGGACTTTTAATAAGATCAATTCACTTCGAATAGGACACCTAATCCAAACTTTAGTTAGAGTTTAGATCAATTTTTAGAGGTGAACCCATTCAATTAAGGCTTATAAAAGCTTCAAGCGCGGCAAGCCGCCGGCAATGTTAGACACAAGGGTGTCGTTAAGTAATTGAAATGCCAATGAAGACAAGCAAGAATTTCAACTGCGGCAAGAGAGCCAACGAAAATATAACGAAACGAAAATATGCCAGTCACACAAAATAAACATAGGATATGATATGAAAGAAGAGCAAGAACGGGCACCAAGGTCAGGATACTTCAACCCTCATAGCGCGAGGAATAGCCGGTAACCAGCAGGGTCGACGTGGCTCGGAGAGCACCAGCCAGCGCATCCACCGTCCGCCCAATCTCAGAGCAAAATGACGTCACAACGAGAGCGCATCTGCCACCTTTACGCCACCATGCACCACACTACTACTGAAAGTTATGATTTATTTCTTAAGTAAAAGTAGGGTTCAAATATTTTGGAAGATAATTAAAGACCAAATTAATTTAGAGCCGATGAGAAATTCACGTCATGGAAAAATTTCTCATACACTGGGAAGAGACAACACAAATTTGCCTAAGATAACTAATGAGAAGATAGACGATTCATACACTCCACCGCCGCTGCGCGTCGCGGTCGAGAAGGGCGATCACTTAGGTTAGCAAGTGACAGGGAATCCGATAGGGAATCGGATGCTAAAGGAACGCTAGCTTTAACTGAATCACAGTATATTTCCATGGGGTAAAGCATGCTGATGGCATAGTCTCCATAGGTTTTATCAGGACGCATGAGTTGAACGGAACGAATACTTCCATCACTGGCCGCGTATAGTTTGGTAACCCTACCCATTGACCATAAAGGACGAGCCTTTATTGGAGAACGTATCAATACTACATCATCAAGATGAATTCTATTAGACCACCTGGGTTGAAACGAATGCCTATTTCTATCTCTTAATGAAGTCAAGTACTCCGTGTAGTATGAATCTTTGAAGGATTCTAGCATTTCGTCTCTAAGTTGAAGGGACGCGAGAAGCCGCGCTCGGGAAGGCATCGCCACCTCACTGCCCGAGTGAGCACCAAAGTTAGGGGCACCTGAAGAAAAGGGAGAAATGAACGAATTTGGAGATCCAAAATCTAACTCGTCCCCTTTACCAGCACACAACGGTCTAGAATTGACTGCATTTTGAATATCTGAAACTAAGGTTAAGAAGGCAAAATAATCTAATCGCGTGCGACCAATAGATATATAAAGGCAGCGCTTAACAGTTCCGATCAGCCTCTCCCAAACTGAACCAAACCATGCTGAATACAGCGGGATCCTAATATGGTTAATATTATTAAACGCTAAATGTTCGCTTACCAAGGAGTTCAGGTGGGATTGGTTAAGGATTTCTACTGATTGGGCAAAGGTTGGAGCATTATCGCTATAAATGGCATCAGGAGTGCCGAATCGATTAATGAAACGCACGAATGCCTGCAAGAAAGATGACGCTGACATGTCTTGAACAATTTCCAAATGAATGGCTCTAATGCTTAAACAAGTGAATATGAGCAGGTACATTTTAGTTGGAGTAGGACCTAATTTAATGAAAAAATGACCAGTAAAGTCTACGCCTACATTCTTAAAGGGGCGCACGTAAGTAACGCGAGACTCTGGTAAACTGCCCACTCGCGGGTATCTGAATGGTAAAGAGTTGAATTTTTGACAAATTGAACAGTCCTTGGGGACTAATTTTACCGTGGATCGACCCTTAGCGACCCAGTAACCTTTATTTCGTAGGGTGTTAAGAGTAGAGGGAACTCCCAAATGCTTGCAAGTCTCATGACAGTCCCGAATAACCACCTGGGTCAGGTGGCTTTCGCGAGGTAGCAATACTGGATTTGCTACATCATAGCTTAGGAAGCGACAGTTTGCCAATCTGCCTCGAGACCTAATAAGGTTATCTGAATCCAAAAATAAATTCAAATTATCGATCAAGGAGGGAATTGGGTTTGTATGATTTTTCTGGCGCAAGTACGACAAGATCTCTGGAAAGTGCACTTGTTGCTCAAAACGAAGCCAATAAGCCCTGGCCAATTTATACATTCTCTTCGAGCAGGCGGCAGTCTCCTAAGCCTCCTCGAAAATTCGAAGAGCCGTGAGGTGACGCCAAGTAATTTCTGCAGAGAAGAATAATTAGTTACCGGAAAAACTGAGGGAGGCAGTCTATCTTCGACTGCAGCTGACACACAAGTTATTAATTTCTGATTAACACGGGAGATGCAGGACAAGGAATAAGACGGCCAGGGATCAAGGTCCTTCAACCACGGTGGACCATTTAACCAAAATGAAAGCTTAGATGAGAACTCTTTTAGGGATATGCCCCTGGTCAACAAATCCGCCGGATTCGCTTCCGTGGACACGTAACGAAATTGCACTTTTAAATTAGTCATTGTGCTAACCTCTTCTTTGAAATTGGAAATGTCTTTCACACGATTGTTGGTGAATATATTTTTGCTTTTTATTTTATTGTCCAGAACCCAAGACAGAACCACTTGGGAATCGCAGGCCACTATAATGTCTGTCAAGTTTAAATTAGTCAGAGATGACAAAATTGAAATCAAACACTTAAACGCCAAAAATACCGCTAAAAGTTCCAAAACTGGCAAGCTTTTTGATTTCAAGGGAGCTACTTTACTCTTACTGAAAAGAAGGACTGGCAAATTGCCATTACTACAGACGTAAATGCAAAACCCATAGTTGGACTTTGAAGCATCAGTAAACACTATAAGTTTAGAAGGCACATTAGATTCAAAACACTGGCGAGGGAATTTTATCTTTTGCAATTCATTAAAATCTTTACGCAATTTTAGCCAAGTAGCAACTATGTCCTCCGATAGGCTCTCGTCCCACGAGACACGAGACTTCCACACGTCCCGCAGCAAGTTCTTGCCTCTAACAGTGATGGGGGTCAACATTCCTAATGGATCAAAGCATCTGGATACTGCAGAGAGAATTGTACGCTTCGTTACCCTTTCACATTCATCTTTGAGTTTTACCTGTACGTGCATCTGGTCCGTATGCCTGTCATAAAAATATCCGAGCACCTTTTCAAAATCACCGTCATGCGGGTTACATACGCCATCCGCTACGAAGGTCTGCTGAAGATTCTCACAATTCGTGGTCCACGCACGCATTTCAAAACCTCCTGCCTTCATACGCTCGCAGGCCTGCTGATAAATTAATTTTAACTTTTGCTCGCAATTTCCGGTAAAATATAGATTATCGACATACATTAGATTTTTCAGCGCATAATTGCATTCGTCGTCTGCAAACCTTTCCAAGTGTTTGGATAAAACAAAATGCAGCACGAAAGAGCTAGATATGAAACCAAACACTAAAGTTGTATATCTGTACACAACCAGTTTTCCATTACGCTCCCAAAGTATACAGAAACGGTTGCGATCGGCGGCATCCACGAGTTCTATTTGGAGATACGCTTTACGGATGTCACCCATCACTAAATTACGGTCACTGCGAACGTTCAGCAAAACCTTAAAAAGACTGTTCACCAAATCAATCCCAGGGTACGCTGCTTCATTCAGGGACGGGCAACCATTCACTTTCAAGCTGCAATTTAAGACTGGTCTCACTTTAAATGTACAAGAGTCTTCTGTTTTAACGACTTCCCGATGGGGAATGTATACACAAGCATCTCTATTACTAGGCTCAATTTCCTCTAGAATCCCCTCCGACAATTGTTCTTGAAACACAGCGTCGTACTGTTCATAGAGCTGTTTGGCTTCAAACGGGCAATTAGTCTGCTCAACACAGCTCTCGAGACTGCAAAGTTATTAGGAACATCAGCTAAGCAATCCTTCCAGATCAATTTCACGTGGTATTTTCCTTCATCGAATACCATGTTACTCTGAAAATCTGCTATCATTTCATTATCAGGTACAGAAACGTCTTGGTCAGAAATTCCAATGGACTCAAGATCAAAAATTTTATCTAAATTTGCTTCTACTGATCCCTCGCTTGTTACACCCCCGACAGGATCTGGAGAAATTGGTTGCGGATCCAAAACAAAATTTACGAAGGATTGATTAACTTTAGAGAAGGAACGCAACTCCTTATTCCGCATCAGAGACTCTTTGCGAGATAGAAAGTGCTCTACATTGCCAATAGGGATCATTTTATCGCAATACAGATAACCATAACCCTCCAGGCAAGGTACAAGCTTGAAATTAGGCAGGTATTGCAAGAGATCAATTCCTAGAATTCCATCTAGCTTAACGGAATCTGAACTACCAGTCGCGAACGAAGGGTCCGCCAAGCAATACTTTTTACGAATGTTTGACATAGCTCGGTCCAGGAAGTGAACACTGAAAGTCAAATCGAACGAATCGTCAATTAAGATGGGAGCTTGGATTTTATTGACTCCATCCAAAAGGTCAACTTGAAGGCTAATTTCCGCAAACTTACGAGATCCTTTGGCTAAAAAGGAATTCACGGCATACTCTGTCGTCATGACAGTTTCAGTGGGGTCAATACTACGCAACACTGCTCCGGACAAATGGCTCCGCTGGGCTCCCGTATCAAGTAAGAAGCGTGCCATAATCTGCTTTCTGCCCTTCCTAACAGGAAAAGTCAACGTGGGCAAAATGTACCCAGCTTGAACATCTGAGGACGCATTAATACAAAAGTTGGCATGAACCCCACCGTAAGTAGCTTGAGGACACAAAGCAGTCACATGCGATCGCTGTTTGCAAAGGTTACATTCATAGTCAAGGTGCCCCAGACATTTGCTAGTTGAATGTTTTGAACTAGTACACAATTCACAGAGCTTTAACTCCCTGCACCTTTCGACACGACTGCGATAATTCGGGTACACCGGACATCTCGTCATTGAATGGGTTTTCGCCAAGCATAGCTTGCACATCCTGTTAGCTACAGGTGCCACAGCAGCGGCGTTAGAAAACACGCCGGCATGGGCCGTAACAGTTTGCTCTTTCTTAACTTTAATTTTTTCATCATGGGAACCAGCATTATCGTGCAGATTCAAGAGAGCTATGACATCAACGTAATTGGCAAAAATTTCATTCAAGTCAGGGAATTTTCGATTTAACTTGCGCGACAATTCTCTTTTAAATGAAACCGGCAACCTAGCGAAAACTGAATGACTCAACATTTTCCTTCCCACCTCAGAATTCACAACGTCACAATCGTACAACTTGAGATCAGCCAAAACTGCTCGAATTTCAGTTAGAAACAACCTCGTCTCAAGAAATGACTTGTCTACTTTGCATTCTAGGTTCAAGAGTTTCAAGGTTAAGTGGTTCACAACCTCTTCTCTATCTAAAAATTCCTGTTTAAGCAAATCTAATGCAATGGCATAATTCTCGTCACTAATTATTAGGTGAGAGACTAGCTTGAGGGCATAGCCTTCCAAACAACTCTTCAAATAAACCAGTTTTGAAGAGGCAGACAACCCATCTCTGTTACCGACGGCATTGTTAAATTGAGCCAAAAAATTGTGGAACTCGAACTGATCACTCTTGCTACCATCGAAATGACCGAGCTTAACTAGCGGCAACTTCAACTGCCTAACTGATTCCGAACAATCGGACCTACAATTTTTATTCAGGCTCTCACGAAGGAGTTCAAACCGAACCAAGCTACTTTCCACTTCACTTTCGTAGGCTACTTGGGCCGAAGTCTCGGCTTCCAATAAGCTTTCATTGCCTAAAATTGAGATTGTTAGCTCAGCGTCGAACGCCTTCACTCTCTCTAATCCTTCACGAATCAACTTACACTGGGCCGTTAATTTAGCTTTATCCGATCTCTCAACAGCTTCATCAGCCAACTTCATTGATAAGGTAATTTTGCGTTTAACAACCCCTCTTTTTTGAACCACTGCAGACTCCATGATGCACCCCCTGAACACAAAGACAACAGAACTCCCCAACCACCGGAACCACCAACTGAAAGAGGACACAGTTTAAAATCACGGCACATTCAACAACCTAGAAAGGACAGAGAAATAAATGAAGAAAGGAAAGAAAGTAATTAAGTTCAGTAAGAATGTGTCAGAATTTTCACTTAGACGGGCGCTAAAGGATATCTGACACGCGGAAGGAAGGGGATGAAAAGAACAGAAATTTTAATTCACGCAGATTTTCACTCCGCATTTAGTTTATTATATTCCCAACAGGGCAAAAGGAAGCATCAAAACGGCTATGCCGTCAACAAGCCCCAAATTATTTAGGGTTTTCAATAATTTTATTCAAGACATAAACTCAGTTTAAAATTTACATTAAAAATGCCTCAGCTCGAGTCAAAGCGGGGCAGACAAGGAAGGTTGATTTTGAGTAGAGTAAGACGCATGGGGCGCTCCACAGCGCCTCAAGCAGACGCAGTTCACGATTAAAGACGGGGTGGGCGAAGCGAACTCAGCACTGCTTAAGATTGTGGGAAAGTATCCCGACCAAGAGAAGACAGAGGGTGTTCGCGCTGCAGGAAGAATTCGAGAGAAGAAAAATTAGCGATAACTTAATAAAACCGAATTGGGGCACTAATATGAAAATCAGATTGCTAACTATGCTCAGAAAATATCAAGTTAAGAATAAAATTTGAACTGTAACGGGGCACCACCAAGCCTTACGTACCTAAGGCAGAGCGGCCGACAAACTAAAGAAAACACCAGCGGCCGCAAGGCCGAATGAAGACCATTGGGAAGAGAACGATACGATGGAGCGGTCACCGCTTACTGAAAAAAATAAACAAACTAAACAATCTCAACATACGACCGACGAGAGGATATTGTAAATGAATCACGACAGAGCAAACACAGAAGAACAAAGCTAGCACACACCTGAACTTAATTGTGGCTTCAGTGGAAAAAGTTTCCTTTAAGGCCCGAAAGAATTTAAGCGAAAATAGGTTAAAGTCATTGGACTTTTAATAAGATCAATTCACTTCGAATAGGACACCTAATCCAAACTTTAGTTAGAGTTTAGATCAATTTTTAGAGGTGAACCCATTCAATTAAGGCTTATAAAAGCTTCAAGCGCGGCAAGCCGCCGGCAATGTTAGACACAAGGGTGTCGTTAAGTAATTTAAATGCCAATGAAGACAAGCAAGAATTTCAACTGCGGCAAGAGAGCCAACGAAAATATAACGAAACGAAAATATGCCAGTCACACAAAATAAACATAGGATATGATATGAAAGAAGAGCAAGAACGGGCACCAAGGTCAGGATACTTCAACCCTCATAGCGCGAGGAATAGCCGGTAACCAGCAGGGTCGACGTGGCTCGGAGAGCACCAGCCAGCGCATCCACCGTCCGCCCAATCTCAGAGCAAAATGACGTCACAACGAGAGCGCATCTGCCACCTTTACGCCACCATGCACCACACTACTACTGAAAGTTATGATTTATTTCTTAAGGAAAAGTAGGGTTCAAATATTTTGGAAGATAATTAAAGACCAAATTAATTTAGAGCCGATGAAAAATTCACGTCATGGAAAAATTTCTCATAATAAAAAAGACAAGACATGAAACCTGATCAAATCTAAATAACAAAACTTCACTGACTGGAATTGTAAATGTGAGTTAGAACGGAAAATAATACAAGAGTACAACTAAAATGTGGAACGGTCATAAGGTCAGCTTAGTAGCTCAAATGAAATCTAACCAAGAAGAGAGACAGAGGGGGGAAAAAATGAGTAAGAGAGAAAGAGAAAGAGAGGAAGAGAAGACAGAATATAAAGGGGGAAAAAAATAAATATATACATATATGTACATGGAATATTTCCCACTAATAACCTATAATTTTTTAGGGATAAGCACTCTGCATATCATTCAGTGCCGGTTTCAATCTGTGTACATAGAGAGATTCTAGCATGCGCAGTTCACAAGAATTCGAAGCGTAGTCTAAAATTTTAAATCGCTCTTTACTGCTAATTTGTTCGCATTGACCCATACAGTGCTGCCTTATGTTGGAATGTGAAGCTGCTCCTAACGGACGTCCAGTGCGATGACTCCTTCCGGCATGCTCAGCGACTCTCATAAATAGTGCTCGGTGGGTTGATCCCACATACCGCGATGCACAATGCGCACAACTAAATTCATAAATGAGAGAAGATCGCAAGCCCTTGGGAAGGTCATCTTTGAAGCGAAAAAAGATCCAATTGTGAATTTGTTCAATAAAATTATACGAAAGTGAGTCGTGGGAATTAAATTACCGAGGACATTAGATAGTTCATTTTTCAACTTTTTGGACTGATAGCCAAAATATGGGAGAACGCAATATATAATTGAAGAAATTTGTTCTGACTCTCGAGGGCTATACACATTTGAAAGAAAAGTATTAAGGGAACCATGTCGTGTTTTCATTTTAATAGTTTTGTAAAAGGCAACAACAGGGAAACCGTTGGAAGAAAAGTAAGATTTGAGGACCTCATACTCACGGTGAAGGTTATCATAAGTAGAACAAGTCCTATAGGCTCTGTTGATTAAAGTGAATAGACTATTTGTTTTAAAATATTTGGAAGAGAAACTAAAAAAGCTGAGACCTAAACCGGTAAAACTTTGTTTTCTATAAGCCGAGGTAAAAAATTTGTTTTCCGCCCTGCGAACTTTAACGTCAAGAAAATTAAGACAATCGCCGTGTTCTAAATCTACTGTACACTTAATACTAGGATGTTGTGCATTCAAATATTGTAGAAATAATTGCACATCAGTTGCACGTTTGAACGGACAAAGGTATCGTCTACATAACGCTTGTACAGGATAGGCTTAAAAATGGACGGACAGTTTTGGAGCCACAACTTTTCATTGAAGCACATAAAAATGTTCGCAAAAGTAGGACCGAGCGGAAGGTCCATGTCCAAGCCCTCAATTTGTTTATAAGCAATACCGTTAAAGAGAAAAAAGGAATTAAACACAGCAAGTTCCAGAAGACTCTTGAAAAAATTCCGACTTAATCCTATGACTAGAGAAGCTGGACTAGTAAACAGGGAACTGAGACAAATGTTGATAGTTTCCGACAAAGGAACGTTGGTGAATAAATTTTCAATATCGAAAGATGCCATAAAATATTCATTCGCATTTTCTATGTTTGTAATACACTTTACGAAATCTGATGAATTGGACAGAGACTATTCATTAGCCTTTCAAGGACTTAGTAGTGGTACTAAAAATTTTGCTAGTTTGTACGTGGCACAGTTGTACGCAGCAAAAATCGGACGGAATTGAAAAGAATCAAAGAAATCAGGTTTATGGATCTTCGGTAAACCATACATAATACCAGGCCCTGAGCCAGAAACGAACAGTTGCTTATAAAGATCTTCATTAAGTAGGTCAAGAGACTTCAATTTGCGTAAGAAATTGTTAACTTTATCTTCAACTCCCATAGAATATTTTAGAACTCAGTCAGTGAACGGTAAAAATTTTTTCCCCTTTATAATCTGTCTTCTCTTTCTCTCTCTCTCTTTCTTTCTTACTCATTTTTTTCACCCCCTCTGTCTCTCTTCTTGGTTAGATTTTATTTGAGCTACTAAGCTGACCTTATGACTGTTCCACATTATAGTTGTACTCTTGTATTCTTATTTTTCGCTTTAACTCACACTTACGATTCTAGTCGGTGAAGTTTTGTTATTTAGATTTAATCAGTTTTTATGTCTTGTCTTTTTATCTTGACAATTGTATTAATGTATGAAGGATGAGCAATTGTATGATTTTGTCGTGTTTTTTTATTCAATACATGTATATTTTGTACGTGCAGAAATGACTTATGATGAGCTGAGGCTTGAAACGTTTCATTAAAATGATTTTAAAGTTCTGCTTTGCTATAATCTTCATAGTTAAACTATATCCACTAGTGTCCATGATTCTTCAAAAATGACGGGATTCGATAGCTTCCTTTAAAAAAGTCCCAAGATACAGATGACAAACAAATAGATCCACCCTATAGTACCCGCGGTTAAAATATTCTTGTACTTGTGCACTAGTGAAACTCGTATCACAGATACGGTCAACTAGCATCCTTATGAACGTCACAGACGCACACACCAACCAAGCAAGCAATAACTGCGTATTATATTTCAAATTATTATTAGCAAAGAAGTTTAGAACAAATTTGTCATACCTTTTTTCCACGATAAGCTGCATTTTCTCAACGATATGTGGGTAAATCTCCCACATGCTCGCGAGGTGCACTCGTCAGTCGGAACCGTGGCGTGAAGTTGGGCGAGTCGCTTTGCTCCTTTCGGTTGTTTTCGGTCGTTTACAGTCAGTGGGAAGTAATTTCGGTGGAGTTTTTCAGTTTTTGGTTAGGATTTAAGGTGAGCGCTGGTCTGTTGCTGCATTGGAGTCGTCCTCCCGGTGTCAACCCTCTAATTTGTCACAATACCTAAGTATCTCTAATTTCTTGCTGCTTCTGTGTTTCAACTATTTTTATGTTTGCGTGACTGTGGCTGTTATTCAGTTTTTGCTTATTTTTGGGTTTATTTAAATCTCTTAAAGGTGTTCAGGGTTTTAAACATTGAACTTTAAATATTGAATTGACGGCATAGTGCCGCTACTAGTAGGGATCGAGCTTTGCTGAAATCCCATTGAACTTGAATTGAACTAACGGCATCTCGCCGTACTATATTAGAGATTGAGCTTTGCTCATATCTCAGTGAACCTAAATTCTTTAACATCAGCTCCTAATACTTGGATGCGCTACCTCTCATCCTTGAGCTGTTTAATAATTTATTTCCTCTGGGCCTATGACTTTCAACCGAATTAAAACCTTGAACTATTCTTTCTGTCCTTACCTGAACACCTGCTTTTGACTGTTTTCCTCTAAATTTCCTAACATTTTTCTAAAAGTGGTATTATACTCACCAAGTGTGGCAATAAACTTGGGTGAGTTATTGCAGGCTTAATTTGTCGATATTGATTCTGACTCATTTGAATTTGTTTGTTTTTGTTTGCTCTATTTGTTAGTTATTTTGGTTGTACCGTTCGTTTAACTTGGTTTTGTTTGTCTTCAGTATGATTTCTACGTTCCGTGCCATTGACACCGGGGGCACTCCACTGGCAGTTTTCTTTCTTCAGTCCAGCGTCTCGTCTTCCTCACCTCTAACGTGCAACTTCACCTAGGCCTTGCGGGTGCGTGTAGGTGTGTTGTCTATAGTGATATTCTGAAATTGTTTTCTGACAATGGTACTTTTGAGTCTGGTCTTGTTCTTTTGTACCTAATCTGAACTTACCTTGTTGTTGTTTCGCTTCAGGTCGGCATGTGGCCTCTTACTCTGGCTTCACGCTCTGGCGGCAACGTTTCTGTTAAAGCACACCTTGCTCTGCCCTGCTGAGATGCCGCTCGGTTGTTGTTTCCGTGCCTTGACGCTGCGAAGCATCCTTCCTACTGTCTTTGAGCAACTGTCGCACACTATTGAACTTTGAAACTTGAAACTTGAAACTTAAAACTACTTATGAACAGATGTGTTCACCTCTGAAGGCCTAAAGGTATAAACTACCTTGTACGGCTCCTTAATAAAATATTAAAAACTTGTACGACTTTGTTCCTTGTCGATTATTAATAAAATAAAACTGAAAATGAAAATGAAGTTGTGGAATTTCCCACAAATATAGTCAATTTTATAGTAAAATTTTTTACTTAGGAATGAAAGTGAGATGTTAGGTTTTTCACATCATTTGAATGGTATATATGATACCATCCAATCAAGCTGATTCCCATTGTAATAACATAGAGGAAATTATGCACAAAAACGCATATTTATTTTTAAATTGGTGGAGACACCTAGCGTTTAATTATATATATATAATTTCTTTTTTGCTGAGAAATTTATACTATTAGTTGAAAAACTCAAAATAAATCAATTTTCACAAATGCTAAAATGCCCAAAACTCCTTAGTTTTGGAATTTTAAGGAATTAAAGAAACTTTGAAACTTGATCTTACGATACTACGGTCGCGCCAATCTTAGCGCACCCTTTTTCATTTCAAATTAACCCAAGTCAAGTTCAATATAATCCAAGTCAAGTTGAAATTAATCTAAGTCAAGTTCAATTTAATTCTAGTCAAATTCAAATTAATACAGCTCTGAGTTGAGTTAAGAATTGACACAATCACTCGATAATCAGAAAGTTTTTTGCGTTAAATATGTTTCTATTGGATGTGATGAGCAAGACAATCGTTTTTCCTTTCAGCATGGAATACGTAAAACTTTCGCCTGTGTTACAATCTAAAGACAAGCTGTCGGAAATTGTGCTGAGTATCCAGCATCACGAGGCAGAGTGTGATTCAGCTCTTTGACCGGCGTAAAATATACCAGTCAAATATAAAATATAACCAGTTCACTTTGTATTGTACTACTCATTGAAGTTATTTTAAAATTCTACATTAATGTTAGTATGCATCCATTCAAATATTTATGTTCAAAAGGTAATTTTATGATACACATAGTAGTATCAGGGTTTTATTTAATCTTATTAAGAGATTTACACATGTGAAATTTCATTCTATCACAGGTATGGAATCATACACATGCGAATACATAAGATTATTATTGGACGTTATGTAGATTTAATCTTAAAATGAATTGTGATTAAATCTTAATTGAGATTGAATGTAAATATTTTATCTTTAAGAGAAATATACAAATGCGATTCACGGAGTACTTTTCTACGATTCCGTTTGAATACAATTTCTAGGAGTACATTACTACACTCATACATTCCTGTATTGGCAATAAAAGAGTTGCCATCCCTTCAAATTAATAGGCCAAGGCAAATATATCATATCTGTCGATGAAATAAATTGTATCTTCTTTTTACGCAAATCGTTTGGACGAGCGAAAAAAGGACTTTGTTGCATTTTTTTTGGTTAAATCTACATATCGTCCAATGATAATCTTATTCAGTAGCATGAATGTATGATTTCATTTATGTGATAAAGTGAAATTTCCCGCACGTAAATCTCTATTTGAGTGTAAATAGTTCCTCAATACTTCTATTATGTATGTGTAAAATGAAATTACCTTTTGTACATAAATATTTGAATGGATGCAAACTGCCATAAATGTAGAATTTTAAAACAACTTTAGTGAGTAGTATAATAAGAAGTTTTTATAATTGACTGGTATCTTTTACGCCGCTCAAAGATCTGAATCACACTCTGCCTCGTGATGCTGCATATTTAGCACATTTTACAACGGCTTGTTATTAGATTGCAACTCCGGACACCGTCGGAAATTTTATACATTCCTTGCTGAAAAGAAAAAACACTGTCTTACTCATTACATAAAATAAAGGATATTTAATACAAATACGCTCAAATTATCGAATGATTGCGTCAATTCTTAACTCAACTTAGGATTGGTTTAATTTGAATTTGAGTTAAATGACCTTGACTTAGATTAATTTGAAGTGAAAAAGGTGAAGTCTTGATGAGTGAAAAAGTGAAGGTGAAGTCTTTGAAATTCTTGCCCCACTAAAACAGGTTTTAGATATTTTTACAATGAGAACTGCAAGCATTTGACGGTTAGGAAAAGTATCTGCAGTTTTGAGCTATTAAGCATTAAATAATGTTAGCACGTTTTATTAATTTAATGAAATAGCTACTAAAAGTTTATCATTGATGACTTAGGGTTCATATCCTAAAGAACGTTTGAATTGTAAATTTTTCGTAATTGATAACTTCCAGGTTTTATCGTAAAAATAACAAAAAACTGCTTTAGTGCGATCGGAACTATCAAAACTGTAATTATCAAATAAAATGCTAAATGTCTCCATATACAAATAAATGAATAAATAGATTTGGGTATTTCCTGTGCAGAACTTCTATGTTATTACAATGTTCAATTCAGTATTGGACAAATAAAATTGGTTGGTTCGTCTTGGTTGGTTGGTCTGTCCTTTTCACTCTCTGAAAGGATACTTAATTAATGATCGTATCTGTGATACGAGTTTCATCAGTGCACAAGCACAAAAATATTTTAATTGTGGCTACTATTAGGATGGATTCATTTATTTGTCATTCACATCTGGAAGATTTATTTATGGGGGCCACTCCAAGATTTCAATTTTTTTTATTCGATTCGTTTGAAATTTGGCCAGTATATGTATTTGTGGGAGTAAACTTTTTTTTTACTCGTGTAACGTTTTCGATTGAGGCCTTATTTTTTTAAATACGAAAGATGATTTTTTTGATACATTTTTATGGATATTTCAACAAAAAAGAAGTCATTGATTTCTTATGCTAGAACAAAAACAAAGACAGTTTTAGAATCTTTGAAATATTGTAAACAAAGTAACGGTTTCAAATTTATCATTTCCTGTTTTGTTTTCCTTTTATATGGGGTTGAAATGGGGTCGAAAATTCAGGATTTTTGGTCCCCTTACCCCCCTTCTAGTTGGGGGGGGGATCTAGTGTCCGTAACGCCATAAAATTTTAGGGCCGAATAGTCCACCACCTAAGGCCGGTGTCACACGGAGACCAAATGGTAACGTTTCGCCATAATCGTCTACGTAGCGGCACCAATTGGTCTGCCTAGCGCTACGAAACCGTCAGATTTCGGCCATGAGCTACGGTGCATTTTTGGTATAAGTATCGTTACTATTTGGTAACCAATATGGTGGAAAACCTTGGTTTGGCGAGTGCTTATTTATTTTTATTAAGTGATTAATTTCGTTTCCTGATGCAGCAAATGAATCTTAAATAATTAATATATGTTTTTAACGTAGCATCTTTGGCTGAACGTATTTTGTTTCAGTGCTCTGGTGTGGGGTCGGTAAAAATATACTCAGTCGATTTTGATTGCAGAGAAGAGTTTTGAAAACGGCATCATCAATATGGGATTGATAGGTGTGATTAAACTGGTCTTACAATTTAGTAGAAAAATGAATAACTTATGTACTCTACTCATAAATTTGTATGAGCTATTATTAATTACAAGGAATATGAGGAATAATGCTATGAGAAATAAGGTAATTCACCACTGAATTTTGGTTCTCCCTGAATTTATATTGCCTAATAAATTACTTTGAAGTAGTAAAACTTAATATTTCCAACCTTTAAACCATAATAACTATTTTTCAATCCTGAAAATTTATTGAAGTATTTTTTCTTCATTCTAATCTTCAAAATTTGAAGGTTCCTAGTGACCTAGTGCCAAGAGTCAAGTCAGGCTGCAAAATAATCTTTCTATAGTGTGATGTACAGGTGTTTTGAGGAAAAATTTATATTTTTAAGAAGAATTTATGTAAAGGACAAAAGTTTATAATTTCAAGAGATTTCAATTCTATTATTTTTTTGGGGTGAAGTTTCTTTCCTAATTTTTAATATTAATAACCTAAACTGACTAGTTGAGCTACTGTCATAAAGTTATAAGTTAGGCCCAATAATTCTAAACATTTAAGAAGAAGTAGTGCTTGCAGCACAATAACCGGGAATAAAGAACCTATCTATTTTTCAGAAACCATAATTGCAGCATATCCAGTCTTGCATGGACTAAGGCTAAGGAAACTATTCTAATTGATGCAGTATATGAAAATCAGTGCATTTGGAATATGAAAAGTGATAACTACCTTACACGACAGTTGAAAAGTATAGTTTTTGAAAAATTAAGACAGTATTTGTTTGATCTACATCCTGAAGATGATAAATTTCTCACAGTTTATGGTGAGTTTTAAATACTTCCATATATATAATCATGGGCAGCATATGAATGTGATTTTTCCTCCAATGCATCCATTACCTTTTTGGTTCTTATCAGGTTCTCAGTATAGTAATCTAAAATTCTCACTAAATGATGAGAAGGGAGAAAGATTTTTTTGTAGAAAAGCCTATCTCTAACACATATTAATCTCATTCAAGACATTTAATGTCTGACATATAAATTAGTTTTGGTATCTATATCAATTTAGTTGCAAAATTACTTTGTTGGGCAACTGACGCATTGTATAAGCTTTTCTTAAACTATATTTATTGTATTTTAACAGTATACTTATTAAAATTGTAAAAAATGCTTTTATTTTCTTATGTTTTATCTACTGAATGCCAGCTATGATAAGATGCATTACACTTCTTTTTGGCCACAGTTGATGGGTATAAAAAATTTGAGAAGTCTTAATAGCAAACTTCTAGTCTGAGAATTGAAATTGTATATCTCTATGCAAAGAAAACATTGGTTATTCTGTTCTGGAAGTTCAGAGATAAGGAATCAAGAAAGTATTTGTTCATATATGTTTTCAACATAATAACCACCGTATAATTATTTGATCAAAACTTGCTTAAGTAATTCAGTTAAGCTTTCAATCTACCTACAATGGTTCTAATAAGTGATTTTGATATGTCTAAAACAAAATAGTGTTTCATTCACAATGTTTTGGCTGTTTTTTAGTATTTTATGTGGCTTTGTTGAATAGTATATTAAGGAGATATTTTCTTATATAAGCTTGATGCATGCAACAAAATTTTAGTATGCAGCTCATCATATTAGGGATGTATTTTTTTCCATCTATATCCTTGGATTTTAAATTTATTCCTTATAAAATGCCTCCAGCAAAGATGATTTCAAAAAAATTAAATTTTTTTGACACATTATTTTTCATCAATGTTATTAGATGCTTGTTTATTATATTCATTCAACAACCTATTTATTTTATAACTTGAGAACAAATGGTGCATTTTATTATTTCTTTTACGTTTGCTGAAATTGAAGCTTCCATTGAATCAGTGTGACCTATCAAAAAATTGTCATTTGCTCATAAAATGAGGGGCTAGTTTTCAAACATTTTTTTGTTCACTAATATAAAGATTAGCGAGTAGATCATGGCAGTACAGCGAAGAAAAAAGATTTTTTTTATTACTGGTTCCTTGTTTTTTACCACGATGTTTTTTATAAGGTGAATCCAAAATGAAGTAGTATAGTTTGTTATTTGACCACATCCTATAGAGGGCTGCCATAATGCTTGGTGTGTTTTTCTCAGTCATGACTAATGCCTTCTGAATTTCAGTCCCTCTGAGGTTCAAGGTTCAAATGGTCTATTAGTATGCTATCTTCCAGTATAATCTAATAAATTTGGCTTCAAGTTATACAGCTATATTTTTCCTAGTTGTGGCTGCGGTGGTGAGAGGAGGTGAGGTGTCGCGCGCCGCTCCGGCGAGGAGTTGTTGGTGCTGTAATTTCAAGCACTTCAAAATGTGATGAAAAAATGAGCATCCGTGGATGTACTTCTACATCATTGAATCGTGAAACTTTAAAAAAGTCCTCAAAAAAATCAGTTGTGATAAATTTCACCGTGCAAAACGGAATGGTATTTTCTGTAAACTATGTTTAGACTCGAAGTGTGTGTAACAGCTCCCGGAAATGGCCATTTCCGCCTCCCTCCCCGGTGAACCGCAACAACCCCCTCCCCCTCTTTCCGCATCCCCTGTCACTCCCACCCACTTGAACTTGAACAAGCCGGATGAAACAAAAAAGACCGGATGAAATAGCAAAGTTGAATTTTGTGAACACCAACATGAAATACAGCGATGAATTTATGCCATTTTCATCTGTTATTGCAAAATTTATGTTGAGTGTCAGTGAATTTGACTTGGGTGTCTGTGGGTTTCTTTTCATCGCCTGACAGTTTATTTTCATCCCATTTTAAAGGCGATGTCACATATGTCTCCTATTTTTCAAACCATGGATACCAAAATCGCAGCAAAATAGAAATTGTACTCTGGCAAACCCATATCTCGCGCAAATGAACTTTCAGGGATCATGTTTTGTTAACGATTTTTCAATTCTAACTATTTATCAATACTTCAATATAAACGACTTTTCCTCTCAATATCTTCTACTCAGTGAACATAACCTAAAATATCTTCCCCTCTATCCATACATCCGATACAATTTCACGATGTATTCATATGAAACTCGCTCTGTTACTCGTAAAGCGGCTTTATCTGGAAAAATAACATCCCTCACAACGCCGCTTGAAAACTCAAAGCCAAATAAGCAGAATATATCTGAACCGTTCATAAACGAAAACATAAACCACCAAAAACGTCACACGTAAAATCGCTCATTCAAAAGCCTCAACCGCTCAAAATGACAAAAGAAACCCCGACGGTAAAACAGTGCGACGTCAACGAAAGCACCGCAACACATCCAGAATCACCAGAGCGAACCAACAGACAGTCGACAGAAGGTTGCCCAACAGAGAGTCGAGTTTCGGGGTCACCCGTCACGGACAAAACCTCCCAGGCGCTGCTGGTAACAATGAAGTCTTCACACCAGCATCGCACGCAGTCGAAACAAGCCCTAGCAAGAGCAAGGAAGAAGCCCCTGAGTCTGAACTCCACTATCCAAGCAATCCTCGAGAAGATACACCAGCGAAAGAGTCACCAAGAATCTCACGTGTTACGACGGGTAGAAATGTAAATTTGTCACTAGCTACCGAGAATGATGCGATGAATGAGCCAAATATTAGCGGTTCTAATATTTATAATTCTAGTGATCATGATTACCTGAATATTGCATCAAGCAGCTTGCACCTGCTTCAAATTTCAATGTCCCATATGATTCACCATGTAAACAATAACCTGTCTCTCACTGCAGTTCACTTAATGAAAATGTCAAAACAGCGGACGCCTCCATGTCCACTTTCGATATCTTCCACCGCCTCAAATATTAGGCTCATTACAGAACAACTTTTCAGATTGAACTTGCACGTAAGCTCTTGCGATCTGACGCCAAAGATCCCGTTTTCTACAAGCCAATTTTTTGACTCACATTGCAAAATCCTTTGGATAAATTTCTCGTCGGAGATTGATGCTCACGACGGTCCAAAGGAGCGACATTGACCCCACTTCTAAAATATGAACTGTAATTTCCGGTCGCATTGATGATCTTGACATAATTGGCCAAATGCCTCAATTCACTAACTACATCGTTTGCTTCAGAGATTTAAGCCTCTCACGACCTAACATTGCTAAAATTAAAGAACCCATATTGTCTAAGAAAAGCCTTGGCCCGCATTTATGTGGTGAGTGCGTGTAGCGGTAAACAGTTGTATCAGGTATTGAATTTGTGCAAAACAAACGGTATTAAATTGATTCCGCTCCGAACAAACGGTGCAACTGATCTCATAACTTGCAATGATGTTCGTACTTGGCCCGGTACAAGAGAAGAAACACAACCTTTTCTTCAACAGATTGCTCTTAGATCAAGTCTAAAACTCACTTCACAATCTAGCTCATGTATCATAAACTCAAATGGCCTGAATGACAGAACTGAATGTTCCAACATCAGTGCAGAACAGCAAAATGAATTGAAGAATTCTACTCGATCACTAGCTGTTTCAAGTGAAGTCTCCAGAAACCTGAATCATTGCTTACTTATCGATGATGAACATTCTCCTCCATTGATTTCCGCCTACCACACAGTACCCACAAAAAATAGGTTTTCGTTATTATCTGGAGCGAACTCAGAGAGCGATATACCCTCATCACAAACGAGTACAAATCATCAACCATCAACCACGTACTCGGAAGCAGTAAAATCAATACAAAGAGAAAAATTGCAGCAGAATCTCAGTCGAAATCCGATAAAAAATGTACAGCCAAACCGCATACATAACCACCACCAAGAGAGTGGAAATGTCATGAGCACCCCTCATTTTTCAGTCGCTCACTCAATTAAAACTGGCCACAGCCTACCAATTCAAAGCCAGGAAAACAAGGAATCCAAACAACTCTCGTCTGATAAAGCTGAAAGTCAGCCTAAATATGACTCAAGCCCTATGTACTCACTCGTCAGTAATACCATGGATGAATTAAAACGATCATTGAAGGTAAAGTTGCTTCCTACCATAGGCGATGGGTACTGCCTCCTTCATGCAGCAACTCACCAGCTTAAAACACAATCGTCTTCAAAATGGAATTACAATTCCTTAAAAGCAGCAATCAAAAAAGAGAGCACAACAAATGAAAACAAATATTTAAATTTCCTTGACTTGAAAAGCGGTGATCTACCTAGGCTCATAAGTAAATACATTGTCGAAGAACATTTGATCATGATGCTGGGGACCTAAAACTACCACACATCATATCAAAGGTCACTGGTAAAAGAATTTTCATCTTCGATTAGCGATACTGGTATTTGGAGAACAGTAGTCGACCCCTCACCAGAAGTATCAACTTATAACCCTCCGTTGATGCTTCATCGGAAAAATGATCACTACTGTACCCTTGCTGCACAAGATAAAAACAAGACTGATATCATATCATCTTCATGACAAAATACTGTTGTCCAGTTGAATGGCAGTCTCTCAATTACACCTGATGCTAGACTTGACACTCTGGGCAACAATGATAAGATCAACGAATCCACGAAACAGTCCCTACCAAAAAATCACTTTGATGCCACACATAATTGCCATAAAATTAAAAAACATCAAAATTAAACATATCAATGCTCGTAGCCTCATTAGTAAGCTGGATGACATTAGAGTTATGTTGGTCACAGAAGACATTGACATTTTATGTGTTTCCGAGACATGGTTTGATTCGCGAACTCAGAACTCCTTTTTCAATATTCCCGATTACGTGCTGTACCGCCATGACGGCGTTAAAATTAGCAAAGGTAGTGGATCTTGTATTTTCGTGAAAGAAATTTATTTATCGTCTTTACTTTTGACAAATGAAGTGTGCGAGTGCATAGAAATGGTTTGGTTGACAGTGCAAATAAATAAACATAAATCTATCATTACCGGCAGCCTTTACCGCCATCAGCTTCTCTACCTACAACAGTAGAGTTCTTTAAGAAAATTTTCAAAGAAATTTTAGCTACAAAAAGTCATTCTTTGTTTTCGGTGATTTTAATATTGACTTAACGGATGAAAAAAATCAGCTTAGCAGACTGTTGTACAAACTAAACCTTTCACAAATGGTTTAAGAACCGACTCGCGTTATATGCGTATAAAAGACTCTCCTCGATCTGGCAATCACAAACAATCCTAGGGCAATACTTAATACGATTATATCACCCTCTGTCGCCGATCACCACTCTGTAGAATGCAAAATAAATATTGCAAAGGAAAGACAAAACTATGGTTTCGTGACTTACCGCCTAAAAAGTTGATATTCACCGGAACTATATAATGAAAAACTCCTAAAAAGGTTCACCGAATTTCAGAGTATGACGCAATCTGACGATGTGGACATTCAAGTTTCCATCTTTAACGAAAACTTCACAGCAGCTCTCAATGAATGCGCACCTTATATCACCAAAAAAACTAAGCCAAAACGCACTTTGTGGATTACTAACGAAATTAAAGACCTAAGTAAAATAAAGAAAATTTACTTGCGAGAGTGTAAAGAAAACAGGTCAAACACTACTTTATACAGGAGAAATAAAGAACTTGGAAAGATTTTTCGGAAGAAAATCACGCAAGCAAAACAAACTCACTTCCACCAAGAACTATTCATGACTAAAAATAATCCAAAACGTACATGGGAAATCCTTAGTGAGGTGGCTAAATATAAAAACTTAGAGCGCAAAAGTGCTTAAGAAAATCCTTTGGAAAAAGCCACCGAGTTCAACACATTCTTCTCAAAAGTAGGTGCCCAAGTCTTCGGTGAAGTAAGTAAAACCAGTCTCAGGAAATTGTCAGTTGAAAGTTCATGCCCTACTGCACTTTTAGAGGCTGGTGCCCTGTGCAAGCCACGTCATGTCGATTTATCAGAGTTACAAACTATTTTACACTCATTGAAAATCACAAATGCAGTCGGACATGATGGAATCAGCCTCCAATACATGAAAGACAATTTTCCAGTCACAGCACCATTGATTCGTTCGATTATCAACACATCAATAGCAACTAATAAATTTCCAAAACAGTGGAAACACTCCATAATTAGACCGTTGCATAAAACTGGTGACATAAATACAGCGTCAAATTACAGGCCCATAAGCCTTTCACCAGTCCTGTCCAAAATATTAGAAAAAGTAGGACCGAATCAACTGTCATCTCACTTGGACCAGTCAAATTTGCTTTATCGAAATCAATATGCCTATAGGAAGAACACTAGCACTCAAGACGCCCTGCTCAATGTCACTGAAAAAATATACAGCGATATCGATCAAAAAAATGTTATACTTTTGCTGCTACTCGATCTTTCTAAAGCATTCGACAGCGTCGAACATGATCAACTCCTACGAAAAATACTGAACTTAGGAGTGGATACCCAGTGGTTTAAAAGTTACCTATCAAATCGGTCTCATGCAGTCCTCTTAGATAACAACTTGTCCCCATTCCTTCGAAATAGCTTTGGTGTCCCTCAAGGATCAATTCTGGGCCCGCTATTATTTTCAATTTTCATTAACGATTTCCCTCCAATGCCTTCCAACACACGAATCTCCATGTATGCAGATGATGTCCAAATTGCAATGACAAGCTCTGTAGCAGAAATACCACAGACGAAAAATGGAGCTGAAGCCCTCTTGATCAGCCTCAAGTCATGGTATTAACAAAATGGTTTCAGGCTAAACGCGAGTAAAGCACAATTAAATATTATTATTTTCGCGAGTAAAGCACAATTGAAAAGAGCCATCAGAGCGGCAAAGAACCTAGAATATAATGCTCACACAAATGATTCATTCAAAAATTTACAAATGCTTAAACTCTCGGATCTCTACAAAATCTCCATCTGCAATTTCATCTACAAAACATTAGCTAATGATGGCGACAATAGCCTTCAACAGTTATTAACTGCGCAAACTGGTCATCACGACCATTTAACACGAAATAAAAGTAAATTCATGCTTCCTTATTATTCAAAGGTCCGCTCGCAACATAGTATACTATTCGTTGGAACTAAAACCTGGAACTAAATGCCTGCGGAGATCCGGGAATGTAATTCTTACAAGGTATTTAAAAGAAATCTTGAGTTTCACTTCTTATCAGAATACTAGTCGTGTAAGATCACCAAGTCAAATCCTGCCTCCTACATGTCTGGTCCTAATAATGCAATTTGCCATAGTAATATCGCCGATTTTCAGTCTGCTCCCAAATCGTTATCGAATATACTGTTAAATATTGTCCATATGACCTATATTGTAAAATTAAACATCAATATCGAGTTCATTATCCTGTTGATCAGTCTAATGCGAAACTAGGCTAAGTGAATTAGGTTAAACAATATTGTACGCCGTAGAATAATGTAATGGTAGGATGCCCTATAAGTCGCTGAACTTATTCGGGCCCACAGGTAGCTATACTCAACTCTGACCATTGTATTAGACTTAAGAAACATTCTACCTCTGTATCTCCTGTGGTAAATAAATTGTTTAAATTGTTTAAATTGTTTGTTTAATTTTTGGGTCAAAGCATTCAATAAACAACATTCGAAATTTAGACCTAACTCTTACAGTTGGGAATGATAAAATTCACCCATCAGAAAAAGAAAAAAATTTGGGTATTTGGTTCGATAGAAACATGTCCTTCAAATCCCACGTTGATAAAACCTTTAACACAATTCACGGGACTTTATTGTTTTTTAGTCGTATAAAAAGTATACTTGACTAAGAATCTAGATTGTTGGCCGTTCATTTTGGCCTTATCACGTATCGACTCGGTAGCCAGCTTTGGGAAGATATATCAAAACATCTTCAGAAAGACCTACAAAAATGCATGAATTTTGCAGCTAAGGTTGTATGCAACGGTAAATTCAAAAAGAATGATCACGTAACACCTCTCCTGGATAAGCTTGTATGGCCTCCGATTCGGGAAAGGTTTCTGGCGCACAAAGCCCAATACGTTTTCCCCTCTTTATATCTCCCTCATAGCAGCGATGAAATAGTGGAATTCCACTCCCCTACTGCCACCAACCAAAAGCCGTAAAGGAGACGTGATATCTCAATTAAATACCGTTCATCTAACATCGGGCAGAAAGCTCTGTCAGTATCAGGCACCTTACTGTGGAACAGACTCCCCCAGAGCATCAAAACCCCTCAAACACTAAGAGAATTCAAAACTAAAATGGCTCTCTTTCTTGCGTCAACACAATATGTGTGAACTGCAGTACGTGCTGGAAAAGAAGTCAGGAATTTTTTTTGCTAATTATCTTCTCTCTCGCTACATTTTACAACAATCAAGACAGATTTATAATACGCACATCCAATATGACTGTCCGTACACGAGTATTAAGTACATGTATGTACGCACGTGTGGCGCTCGTATGTATATATATATATGCGTATGGATATATGTGTATGTGTGTCTATACATGTAGAACATATTCCCCTCTTTAAATGCTCCTGTTGATCATGCGTGACACAGTGTCGTCCCTTACACTCTTCCAGTATGCTTCGGCCACACCATTTTAGGTTGTTTTGACTTTCTCGTTTTGCCTCAGCAATGTTAATAATGTTACGGCTGGCATTGTACAACGATCCTTCTCATCTATTTTTAATCCGGTGAACTTTTCTGTGCCAAAGCTAGTAGCATACGAAACCGAAATTAAAATTTTTGTGTCATTGTAAAATCTTTCTTTTTATCCGTACCAGTTATTAAACTTACTAGTTGATACAAAATAATGTAAAATTGCCTCTAATATCAACCTCGCAGTCTAAGACGCAAATTAATTTGGATCTACCCGTTTTACTTTCAACCTTGATCCCTCATTTTACTAGCTCTAACATTCGTAAGCTCAAATTTCGATATGGAAGTGTACTAGCTAGAGTGTTCTTAACAACGCATCACATGCACAATGTTTTCTTGACCACTTGTAATAAAATCCAGTGTTAAAATCAGACCAACACAACGGAAGGAATGCATTTTTCTACGTACTTTTCTCCCAATCATTTGTTTAAAAAATTCACCGATCCTCATGTATTTAATATCTATGCAACGGAGGGAATGTTTCGGTCTTTTTGAAACATTTAAAAAAGGCCTCGGATTCGATGAATGTCATAACTTTAAAGAACATTATTTTAATCTTCTTATTCTGGTCTCAAATTGCTGTCGTTAGGTTAGTGTGGTGAACTTTTCTTACCTTTTTATTCTCGTGAATACACTACGAACACACTAATTTTAGATAGCTAACTTTTGTACGGTTCTACCTATGTTGAAAATATTTCGACGAGCAATGTAAAACAATACTTTTCATGTCTTTGACTTCGATGAACTCTTTGCGCCAGTACTGTTGGCGTAGATGAGAAATATCATAACCATTTTCTGTTTTGTTATAGCGAATATTATGGTTGGGACGCCTATATAGGGATGAAGGACCGGATGTGGGTTTTCACCGGATGCGGGGTATAGATAAATGTGAGGCATAACCAAATGTAGGGGCATTACCAGATGCGGGGCATCAACGGAAGAGGGGTGAAGTGTTGCCGGATGGGCGAAAGGAATTTTTGGATTTTGGAGTTGATAATTTATTAGAAAAATAATAAGCTCCATTTCCGGGCACCTCAGATGAAGTACTACTATTTGTGGAAAAACGACCTTCATTCCGCTGCATTGAACCAACAGTTGTGATGCTCATTATAGTCGACAGGAATAAGTAAGATCAATATTAGAATGACTTAGCAAACGTAAAATAAAATAAATTTTTACTTTCTTGCAAAAATTACATGAATTGAAACTTAGAAATTGAAACACAGAAACTGAAACTCAGCGCCGCACTCCAAATGCAAACGATCCTTTTCTACATATTATTGTTTATTTTTATTAACTTGTGCTTCTCTCTATATCCTGTGTCGACAATTACCATGTGTATTACGATAATCATGTACGAATAGCAATTAAGGATCTAAAAAATTTGTTTCAACACTTAACATGGGTATTACGATAACCATGTATAAATAGCAATTAAGGGTCTCTATGCTAAGGTATCTGAATGCATTTTTCGCTTTTATTTCAATATTTGTGCGCACTAATGGAAGTGTTTTTCAAATGAGCGTCGCGAGGATTGTGTTCTCTTAGTTCAAAATCAGATAAGGCAAGGAAAGGAACTCATTTTTGTTGTACTTTTCTGTCAATCATTTTTGTTTCAACATTCTACACGGGTATTACGATACCAATGTGTTACAATCAGTTGAGGATGTTAATTTTAAGGTGTTTTAAAAACCAATGTATCGACATTTCATATGCGTACTTTATTGGAAATAAAATGTTTTTTTTTTCTTTTTCTTTTTTTCCCTCCCAATTGAAAATCAATGACGTATCGCCGATGTGTTATTCCCGGGTAAGGAAGAACCTAAGGGACGTAACATGGGTAAATCACTTCCGAATCGTAGGCGAAATGTCCACTTGAGGACGAACTTTGGGCTCTGATACGTACGCGGCCGTCCGCGATGGTCATACATGTCAAGTCCATGCTACGTCCCTGCTCGACCCATTTCACAGGCGATACGCACATGATTCGCGGATGGCCATCCTTGAATTTGGCGTTAAAAAAAAAACTTTCGGCCGCGCACAGACGAGATTTATCGCCTCTAAGCGACCCTCAAATATATATATATGCATAATTACATATATATATATTTTTGTATTTTAGGATCGCTTAAAGGCGATGAATCTCGGCTGTACGCGGCCGAAAGTTTTTATCGAAAGTTGTAGTTTTTTTAGAGCAACACTCAGATATATATATATATATATATATATTTGAGTGTTACTTTTCAAAACAAAAACTTCGCTGAGCGTGGCAGAGAGTTTCTAATGAGAAAGCTTGGTTTTAAAACACTGAAATGTTACCCCCGCCCGCTGTTAATTATGTTAGGAAACAAAAATAACGGCTCAGCTTGGCCGATAATTAAGCACACCTGTCCAATTACAGCATAGACTACGCTGGTCTTATTTCTACGATCACATACTTGACTCGCAGTTATTGAAACATGTTTTGACATCTAAGTTATTCATTGCTTATATTTTTTACGAAAATGCAAAGCACGATCGGCATTATAAACACTCAAAAAGGTATAAATGAAATATTTCATTAAATTACTCCTTTATTTAAGCTAAATCTAGAATTTTAGGATAAGCCCCCCTGTCCAAATTAATGCGTTGTAGAGAGTGGAAGATGGAACGAATAAATTTGTAGGGAATTAAGCAAACGGGGAATCTATGAACAAGGCGTGAAACACCTTGTTTTCAGAATCAACATGATGCACAGAAGATTATGAAACATGATAGAAGTTAAAGAACGTAATAAACAGCGAAAAAGTCAGCAGTAAGCTGCAAAAAAAGGAATCTCAACGCCAGCACGTTTGCTGACGCTTTTCTTGCGGCGACCAACTTTCATGACATAGAAAACATGAATTTATTCCGTACCAAGAAAAAAAAAGTATATGAAATCAAAAGGAATGCATACCTTACCTCCAGCTGGGCCTCAGAAATTCCCCTGGGATCGCTAGTTCCCATTGATATAGTAGTTCTATGCTCTGAAGGGTCTAAACCTTCTGTGACACTTCATCTTAGAATACACCGTGTCTTTCGGTTTAACTCGAGTAAAACTGGCTCGTCAAGGGCTGGTGCACAATTTTCAAATGCCCAAGTGATAGCTGAAAGATAAGTGACGGGTCTCTTGCCTCTCCTCTATGCCAGTCAACTGATCCTGGTGAAAAAAAAATAGTTGGTTATAGGATTGCTATCCAACAAATGAATATTCTGAGTACGAAATACCTTTAATAGTTTCCTGGTCAAATTTTAGCGAGAATAAATGCTCCTCACAGCATAGGTGTGTAAAGTTTATCCTTCGTTTTAGATTCCTTATCAGTAGCTTTACTCATTTAATTAATAAGGGTATACTGGCTGAAAAAAATTTTGTTAGAGAAAAATATCGACTTACTTGTGTTTCAATAGTTCTAAACATGTTAGAATACATAGATTCTAACATGTTTAGAACTATTGAAACACAAGTAAGTCGATATTTTTCTCTAACAAAATTTTTTTCAGCCAGTATACCCTTATTAATTAAATGAATAAAGCTACTGATAAGGATTATAGGATCTCATTGTGATTATAATGATTATAAGTGATCAATGAGTGATTATAATCACTGATTTAAGCTAGATTAGACAGAACAAAAATATTGGTATCACAAATATTGGTATCAAATATCACAATGCGAGAAGACTAGGTAGGGTAATTCTGTACATGATTGAAATTGCAGATGACTAGTTCTTACCGCACACCAGATATTCACATGTTAACGGCACCGGAGATAGAGGTAAAATGAATGAACAACTGGAGATATCACACGTCTACAAGCCACAGTCCTATTGAACAATTTTAGAACAAAAAAATATTTGTAATTTCGTTGAGGCTAAGTTTAAGTTTATGACTTATTATTTGAATATGCACCTTTAAACAACATTATACAAATTTTTTGCATTTGAGCACAGATCTTCCTTTGAGGGCTTACAGCTATGATCAACACGGAAATGATTAAAAACGGACCCTTAATATTTGTGCGAGATTAATCCTAGCTTCAGTGTCATTCTAGTCATGCCAATGCAACACTTACTGAAAGACTTGCGGTCTATCCTGTTACATTCGAACTGAAAAATCACATTGCCTCGGCCAAGGTCACTGAATCCGGATCTGGAAATATTGTTTCTAAGTAG
Organism: Morinoia aosen; assembly: GCA_030386875.1. Classification (NCBI taxonomy): domain Eukaryota; kingdom Metazoa; phylum Arthropoda; class Malacostraca; order Amphipoda; family Talitridae; genus Morinoia; species Morinoia aosen. The sequence goes on along the minus strand of CM059568.1, from coordinate 3,779,742 downwards.
ATCACTGATTTTGTGATTTTGTAGTACACACGATGTTTTGATGACATATCAGGACGTATTGGTTTCACGTAGCATTTCTGAATGAAACCTAGCCCAGCTGCTGCACACTTCATAAATGTTCTTTAACAAGGTATGGATAACACCTTCATAATACACATGCGCTGCCTCACAATCACAGTTTCTGGTTCCACCAGCATGCGAGGGTGACATACACAGTTATACGATAAGCACTCTGAGATTCTTCAACTGAAACGTCAAGAAATGGCAGCTTCCCACTTACACACCCAGCTCATACGTAAATGTAACACCGGATTATGTCACCAAATTCCTCAACATCTCAAACTGCTCTACCATCTCAATTTCAACGATAATATCGTCCACGTACCTTCCGTATAAAATCGGCTTCACCGGTTTAGAATTCAAGTTATAGAAGCACTGCAGATTTATAAAATTGAACCTACCCTCAACGAAAGTACAAATTATTTTTTGCTCTAAAATTGTTCTGTAGGACTGTGGCTTAGACGTTTGGAACTTCCGGTAGATCGTCCATTTTGCCTTCATCTCTGGTGCCGTTACCATATGAATATCTGGTGATCAATAACTAGGCATCTGTAATTTTAGTCTTGCACAAAGTAAGTCCTACCTAGTCATATCGCAATGGGATTACCAATATTTATTTTCAGTCGGATGTAGCTTACGATTTGGACTGACATAGTTTTATCAAAGTGATTGTTTGTTTTGTCTTTGGCATCCTGAAAATGTTAGTAAGATCGAAATGTTGCCTTTTATTGACTGGTATATGTAGAATTTTTAAGAATTTGAGTGTTCATTTCAGTGAAATGATATGTGACTAACTTCGTATTCTAACACGTGGAGAACTAAAACAATTTCGCAAAGTTGAAAAGTTGGAAAATAAATTGTTAGAATAATTTGAAAACATCTATATTATACTATCAATCTGTCGTTGTAAGCACATGAAAAATTCTAATTTCAGTGCTACGTGCGCAATGAGCATGGTGAATGAGGGTCAGTTGAGATTCAGTCAGTGAATGATGGTCATGTGTACCCGGCACTCCCCTCATCCCCTATTTAATAACAGGCTACACTTAGTATCGCTCGAAATGACTACTATCATCGTTTACACTTTCAGCGCAACATACTCTACCGGAGGTCTCGGAGGGGATTTTTCTAATGCTGCTGACCGAACGGTATCACAAACAAAATTTTTAATGAATATTTAATTAAAGCAAAATGACGGCCGGATCCGGTTGTTGTTTGCATTTTCAAAATAGCTAACTTTAATCGACTTCAAATTTTAGTTGAAAATTGAATCTCAGTTTAACCAATTGAGGTCAAAGTGTTAAAATATATACTCATGAAGTCATGTTTCGAAATTCATGTGCATGCATATCACTCGCAACTGAAAGTGGATGACTAATAAGTAGATACAGCACGTAGTCGTCTCGTCGAAAAAGAGCGTTAGAACCTAATTGTGGGGAGTGGGTGACTGGAGTTGTTCATTTAAACAATAGAAGTTTGGTACAAAATTTGTTATCTGTGAACCTACATGAGATTGTAAGTTTATCCTGGTGAATCTTCATAAAACATTATTCAGCAAAGCTTAGCTATGAGATGAGAGCTTTCTGAAAGGCAGATTTTACTTTACTCCTAGGCTCGTTGCGGTACTCGGGAATTTGAGCAAGAGCATCTGCATTGCAATGAAGAAAAAAATATGAAGAAGGTCGTTCGCAACAAATTCTTGCAGGCTGTATCCTACTCTTTTATTTTACGCACTAAATTAAAAACAATCAAATGTTGTGAACATGATTTGCAAAGATGAATTAGTTTTATGTAACAATACTCTGAAGTACATGGTATCATGGTTACTCACTTTCGATTACTGCACAAGCGGCGGAGCGGAGTTGTCAAACTTGAGTTGGTCCTCAGTCTGTGGGGGCCTAAACCTGGCATGTAGAATTCTGTCGCTAGGTTTCCCGCGAGTAAGATTTTCAACATCGCTGTAACTGTGCGACTGAGGTTTGCTTCCCTGGCGGTCATCAGATATGGAACCTGGAAATTTGAGAACAGGAAACTGTAAGACATATTTAAAAATGTTAGTTTCTCCACAACTCCGAAGTACATTAGCTTACTATTTTGTTTGAATCCTCGGCAGCATATTAGCTTTGAAGTCTCTCTACGAAGACTTGTGCCTGCCAAAATAATAGATTGTGTTTGTCTAAGTTTTTCGCGCATATTTCACGCCAACTCCCCATCATAACGAAGAAGCGTCAAATCCACTATTCACAAATATTTAAATGACAATTTGAAATAAATGGAGGGATATATTAACAATTATTTGACCACAATACAACTTACAAAATCTTCGCTCTGAAGTATGTAGTCCAGTCTTCCATTGAAGTCGCACGCGCGAATCCTCGATCTGGTGTTACGTTGGCAGATTTTTCTGAGTAATGATGCTCCTTTAGAAGCAAGGCGATCCCAGCAACTTGATCGTTTAATATCTCAACTTTACACTCCATGCGATCGAGTTGACTTTGAATGGCAGCTATTTCCATTTTTTTGGCGAAGCAACGGAACTGGAAATGGAAGGAAGGATAAAATTGTTTACCTAGTATGTTCTTAAATATTATTTAAGAGGTCTTATGATAGTCTTGTAAGGTAAATGGAAGGATGTTCATATGTACATTGTAGTACTCAAAACCAGAAACACAACTAATGTTTTTGAGTCATTTCAAAAAATTTTCTGCAAATAACCAAAAGGATATTAAAATGCTTAATTTGAAGGAAGATGATAAGCACCATAATTGGGTAAATTAAGTAATAAAATACGTCAAAATATATTGGAATTGTTCCCTGCAGTACTATGGAACTAAATATTCTTCGAGTTCCCTGAGAAGATGCATTTCTATGAATTAAAATACAACTTTTCACAGGATTTACTTAATCGTGGATTCAAAATCGAATACCATTGATAAAAACGGAATCAAATTCCTTGGCAGAGCCCTTCTACCGCTATAGTCAAAGGTAGAATAAACACTAACGATAGTGCAATGTATGAATTTACACACACAGCTTTTAAAACTAACAAAAGTAGAGATTTATTCCTTCTATTTTTAATAGTGTCATCGTATATGTAGAAAAGAAACCATTCCATCAAATTCCTATCGAGATTTATCGAAGAAAAAGAGGTAAAGCAATAGTAGAATGTCCCAATACATTACGCACCTAAAATATCACGCATAAAATCGGCAATACATAAAATAGATTAGCACTCAACATGTACTATAATAGATTTCTTTCTGATGAACGGACTCATAAACAATACAAAATAAAACGAAGTTCACATATCAATGTGATTATCACTATTTTTGTTATTATTATTATTATTATTATTATATAAGAAAGTTTTAGCCTCCCTTAACCACGACAAAGACGTTCCAAGAGAGGAAGGAGGAAAGCACCATTTAGTATGGAGTTGAGGGAACGAGGAATCTATGCACAAAGTGCTCAGAAAAAGAAAGCCAAGAAAGAAGATCATGAAACAAGAAAAAGTTGAAGAAGAAAGTAGTAGGTGCTGAAAAACAGGACAGAAGTGAACCGAAAAAAGATGGTACGTAACAAAACAAAACTTATTCTATTTCAACAAAAAGGACCTACCTAACCTTTAGCTCGGGCCCTCACATAGTTCCCCTGGGAGCGCTAATTCCCATAGATACAACAGTTGTATCCCTCTGAGGGGCACATATCAATGTGAAAGAAACATCGTTATCTGAACGTAATTCTCATCGGCTTAGGTCGGGAACGAATTCAGCAGTTGGGAGACAGGTTCAGCACCTTGCTCAGAGTCCTCGGATGAATCTAATTCTTCTGAAAGTAAAAACGCGTGTATGAGATATTTCCAGATATGTCAAGGTAAGGACGTGTAGCACATTTTTCCTGATAGCTAAACTTCTCTATTCCTCCTTAGCATCTTAACAATAGGGCTTTACCAAATTTTCCGGCAGAAGATTTACAATTATTCCACCCCTATAGGTGCTAGTGTGGATGACTGCTTAAAACGTAACCGCTAAATTATAATGTTGGAAACTATATAGGTTTCTTGCCGAACATTTTCATGTGTTTTTATATTTAAAAGCAGGGCACATGTAGAACAAGGTTAAGTTAAGCTCTGTGAGTGTGAGTTATGACAAGTAATGTTATGTTCAATTAAATAAAAGGGAAACTCTTTAATGTTAACGGTCAACGCTTTTTCACTAAAGTAATACGAATTAAATGTCTGGGAAAAATTTAGTCAGAAGCATTAAAAGATCTTTTCTCAACTTTTCCGATTGATATCCAAAATATGGCAACACAGTGAACAAGTGAACAAGCGTTTTAGTGAACAAGCGTACCATTGGATCATTTTTTTAGATTTAAAGATGTGCTCCCGACCGGCATGCGACCTTCCCTCGTCTATAATATCAGTTGTGCGCATTGCGCATCGCAGTATGTGGGTTCCACCCACCGAGCACTTTACGTCAGGGTTGCTGAACATGCAGGTCGGAGTCATCGAACAGGTCGCTTGCTTACCTCTCCTAGTCATTCTAGCATCAGACAACATTGTAGCAATAATTCCTGTGAACAGATAATTGTCATTAGCAAATATAAAATATTAGATACTTGTACCGCCAGCTTAGACCTACGTATTTTAGAGTCATTATTCATTCATAAACTCAAACCTTCCCTCAACGAAATGCAGAGTGCATACCCTCTGAAAATAGTCAACCGATAAATTATTATTATTTTTGTTTGTTTGTATTTTTTGTGCTTATATTCTGCGCTTCTGTAATTTTTGGGTGTACTAACTTGTTTATTATATTATTTGCAGACTTTTTGTTGAGAATGAGCTTAGGCTTGAAACGTTCAGAGTAAATGTTTTTTAAGTACTTCTTCTCTATTTCTTTCATTGTGAATTTGCTTCGCAAAATCGATTTTCCTTTGTAAATAATTACTTGATGCGACTGCTATGTTTGAAGGTGTATTAACGCCAACTCGCCCCTACAGCGGTTTCTTTCAGGCAACAGGCAAATTCTGTAACACTTCCTTGAGAGGGCTACCGCACTTTTTTCACGGCCTTCAGTATATATCTTATTTGACAGAAGAACTAGCTTCGAGCACTTTTTAAATTTTTTCCTCAAGAAGTAATCGGGAATCTTTTTTAAGAAGTAATCGGGAATCACACTGTAACAGCACCTATTGTGACATTAAAAACTAACAAACTGTCTAAGCTGCACCGCCGCCCGCCGGTGCGATGCCACAGACTGCTCGTTCGAAACTTCGAATGGTACTGGATCGAACCAGTTCATAGAGCAAATTTTTAGGGTAAGTTGGCTTACAGACAGTAACGTTTAAATGTTCGAAACAAATTTTTGGAAGAGTTTTTTATACTAGACTAAATAATATTGTATATATATCACTTGTTCTTGGAAGGCAGTAGGAGTGTAATACATCATACTTTTTTGTTATTCCGTTTTAATTAAAATGACATGGATAGGGTAATTTGTAGATTGGTCGTCGACTGATAGACGATACATCGACCTCGTACTTACCGAACTCATTACAAACCATTTGCCAACTTCTGTCCCAGACATATGTTTTTTTTAATAATTATATTCCTTCTCAGTATATTTCGTTGATGATCAAGTCTTTGTTTTAATTTGAGTAAAAATAATAACCGATCTTTAGCCTACGTTTAAGTGCTGTGGTATGTGACGTTTGCATAAAACGTCAAACGAAGATTAATTTGCGCGATGTTATCAGAACGTAATTAGTGTTACATCATTGTTTTATGTGTAATTTCCATGTTGCAAACACTCGTATATCTTGAGAGCAGACTTCAGCTACGCACGACTGCTTCGGGAATAAAAATATTCAACAGAAATTGAAAAGCAATGTTACTTGAATTGCGAACTATGGAAAGTTTGACTTGTATTGCTTTACTTATTCAAACGAGAATTAATTTGATTACTTTGTTTGAATATAAGATTTCATTACTACCATATGTTATTCTTTGCAACGTAATTAGCCAAATTTGAACGATATTATGCGATATTTCGTTTTTTTTTAAATTTCATTACCCGCTACAGTGGGTTACGTCAAGAAATTTGATATCAGAAACTGTCATAATAAAATACGTTTTCGCTTAGCACTGTTTGAAATCTATGTTTTTCTTGAAATAATCAGCATTGTCAACATCACGATATCTTCACCATAAAAAATAGAACGATATAGCATAAAATTTATGAATACAATTAATCTTAGGTATAATTTGAATCACTATGATACGAGATTAGTTAATTTTATTATATGTTATTCTTCATTTTAGACATTTCTAAATTATAATTAAATTCTTAAGAATGCAATTAGAACTAAAAAGTGATTAATTAAACTGATTTCACTCTTGAATCTCATTTCTCAATTTGAAATCTTGCGTTGTCCTCTCAGTAAGTAGCACTTCTCTTCTGAGAGAGATAGATATACGGCGGGGACTGTAGTAATATGTTTGACTGGTATCGAAGAAGGTATCGAAGAAGGAAATAAAAACATAACCATAACAAATGTATGGTGAAAATTTATAAATGAACACTAGTAAACGCACCGAATCATTTATTGCACAGCACAGAGAAGTCTTCAGTTTCAATGTTGCCTATATTTTGGAAAAACATGAAAATTGAAAAAATATGCGAAGTACAGTTTCTAGCTTGGTGCATTGTACGCAACAGTGTCAAAACACACGTTTCATGGCTTACTTCCTTCCATTATACGGCAATAATGCAATGATATTTGTATAGCTGCCAACAACGGATGGCCGTCCTCAAATGTTACGGCCATTAACCAACAGAAAATTTTGCGCCCTCAAATCATTACTGGCCTGCTTAGAATATCACGTCCGAGCTCGACCGTGCGTAGTTATGAGCGGGGAGAGAGAGTTATAAGGCCGAGACGGCCGACTCGCCTTTAATTCATACATGATCGACTGTCTCGTCCTTAATTCACCGGTGACACGTCCTTGATTTTCAATTGGGCTGTGGTTTAAGATTGATTTGTACTAAGAGTATCAGTGTATATTCACCGTTCTTCTTCACCATGTTTATCTCAAGTCGGTTCTTCTTGTTCATGAAATGTCTATACTGGTAAAAATTTTGAGTCTTCACATTAATCAAATTGAAATTGGCTCAGAAATCGTTTTGAAGAATCTCCATTCAGCATTCCATCCTTCTTTTTATTCTTTGATATTGTTTCAGAGCATAGTCAGTGAGGGTACGTTTTTTATTCAAAAATTTCAGACTGATACAAGTTTTTCTCCCTCAGCTGCCCGTGCAAAATGGAATCGACTGAGGGCCTACAAAATTCAGCTCTACAAGGCACGTCGTTTCAAGAAATCAGGCTCAGCTGCTGCACCTGTTAAGCGATGGGAACATGAGGGTCATCTCAGCTTCTTGGAGGACACAATCACGGCTGACACCAGTGAATCAAATATGGATGCTTCACTTCTTGACAATGAGAGCAGTAGCTTCTCGACTGTACGTTGATATGAATAATGTTAATGACTTAAATTTATTGTAGAATAGGTATGTCTATCATTTAAATTTCAGATATGGGCACCAAAAATGTTTTGAGCTTACTTCCAGTATTGGTTACCAGAGAAGTGTGGTGTGGGCTCGAAGTTGAACTCAAAACAGGAACAGTAAATGCTATGATGAGAATTGGTAGCTAGTATGGACTATTCAAGTGTTAATATGGTAGGGGACGTTTTCTCGTGGTTAATTTGGAAATATTTACTTGACTTAGAATTGCCTGTCGTTGCAGGGTGAAAATATGTGTAACTTTTAAACATCATTTGAAGGTCACTGTGTGACAGTGGTCACTTAAGATCCCTGGTGACCCATTTCAAAATGTTGTGGCTCCTGATAAAGTTCTTGTTTATTTATATGTCTCTCTTTAAAATGTAATTTTTCGGTTTACATATGTCCAATAATATTTGAAAGGTTAAAAATTGTCCATAGTTAAACCACTGTATTGTACCCTGCGACTAGGATAGGTCGAAAGTGTCTGTGTTCAGTTTAAATTCAATTTTCATCAATTGTCCATCCATTTATTTTCCCCACACATGGATGTGCTTTATATTTAACAGCAATTGGAGAACATTTTCGATAATTTTTTTAGGCGGTTAAATTTACTTGAACACAAGAACTTCAGTATCTAGGGGCTATCATATCTGTCGGTTAATTCATTTTTGATACATGATTGTGAGACGTATTGTTTTAGAAATACCAGTGCTATTTGAGACAACACCAGGGCTCGCATGACTCTGCTAATGTCTCTAGTTCGCAAATGATTATGATGCCCACAGTAACTTCTGCCTATGTCAGCTTTTTAACATATTGCTGCCCCAGCCATGATCAATGTAATTCAATAATATTCAAGCTATAGTTTATTCATTGGTACCCTCCAGTACTCGTACTATTGTCGTTTTATTCTAATTTACTGTGGAACGTTGCTGAGTCAACCTCTCCTGCAGGTTACCGACCTTAGATTTGATCATGTGGAGGCGGTGCATATGGGTGAACTTCAAGTGGAAGACATAAACTCGTCATCCAGCCTGCCAAGAACTGCCAATTCGCCTTCGATCTTTTGTGAAGAACGTGTTGTCAATATATCTTATCCTAAAACGCTTCTTAGCGACCAAGCTTTAGAATTTAAATCTGCGGCAGTTAAAAAATTTACTCAAATTCATTCAATTGCGAAAAAGGAAGTTCTACCGTGGAGCCCACACAGTAACGCTATTGTGGAGCGTAACAACCGTAAAATAACTAATTTACTCAAATTATATATTAATTCTTTAGTTCACACAGAGTGGGATCAATGTCTCCACATCACCGAGAACGCAATTAATAATGCGTTAAATACTACGTTGGGGGATACACCCTCTTATATCATTTTCAATCGCGACACATGTCCAAATTTTAGCGCTGTAACGTTTGAAAACATTTACAGTTACGACACCGACGTTGATATCGTAAAATATCGCGCTAAGGAAGCGGCCCGCATTGTTGAAAACGTTAGAGCAGTGATAATTAATAACACCTGGGACAGAACTATGTACCACAATGTTCGCCGTAAAAAATAAAAATTTTGTCCTCGGGGATAGAGTTTTGTTACGCAATCATCTGCGAAAAAATAAGTTGGATATTTCATGGGTAGGTCCGGGAATCATTACAAAAATTAATCGAAATTACGTAGAATTGAAAATTGGAAATAAGACTTACAAGAGCAACATGAACCACGTTCTACCTTTACGTAAAACGGTTTAAACAAATGTACGACTTACGACTGACTGTGTTCCAATGTTTAGCATTTTATTTTTGTGTGCTGTTGTATTTCTATTCTCAGATTTTTGCTACGATGTTTACTTTTATGTATCATTTTAATAGGAATTCTTCTTATATTAATGTATGTATTTGTTTTACATTTTAGTTTTTGATGTATCGTAGGTTCTACGTAGGACTTTGAGGATGTAACTCATTTTCATTTTACAGCCAAGGTTTGCATCTGTTCACATTTATGCGAGATTCAATCCGCACCATGTGCTTATATGGCGCGGCACCTCATTGCTGTGCGAGAGGAGTGCTGACGCCAGAGTTGTTTATGCAGTAGCTGAGCAGCGGCCGAGCCTGCTCAGGACCTGAGCCGTGCGGATATGCCGTTTGTTTCTTTCTTTGCGGCTGTCCCTTTCAATTACTTGCTCTTATGACCATTGTTTCCTATTATTTAATTATGCGGCCATGCTAATTGGACTGTATCTGTTTCAATTTCAGAACGAACACGCTACGTTCCCGACGTCAACGATGGGGAACCGCATGACAACTATCAGCGTCGAGGCGCTTACAAACGCCTTGGAGCAACACCAAGGCAGAGTGTCGGAGGACTGGGTGCGCGCGAACGCCCTGGTTGACATCCTCCCAGACAGGGTTTCGGACGTAGGTCTTCTCCTTCTTTTCCCAATCACATTGGCGTTAGGAGTCTCTTTCTTCTATTTTCGCCGGGAATTAAATATGATGTCGGAGCGTTTGCGATCTGAAGATGCCATCCTCCGTCGACAGCAACTGCGGTCGAGCACTGGTGACCAGCAGTTGCGACCTATGCAAACGCTTCATGAAGTATAAAGGAAAGTTCCTGCAACGAGTGTTTTCAATGCGATAGTACTTCACGAATTTGGGTGTCGCCTATAGGGCTTTAATCACTCACAAACGATGTAAACGGATGTTTTAGTATTTACTTTTAATATTTACTCAGGAATTAGTATTAAGTATTTTTCAACATTTATGTGTTTAGTATCTAATTTTCCCTTGTTCGCGATGATGCTCGAGAAGAATAACATGTTCAGGTATATGGGTATGAATTATTTCGTTTTCGTTTTCAATAATTCAATTTATGCGAATATTTTGTTAACTTTAATTCAGAGGCATTGCGTTATTCATTTTTATGGGAGATATTGTTTTTAACTAAATTCCACGGCGAGTTCGTTATAATTGTACGAGGTATGTACGTGCGGTGTTTACTTAATTTTAAATCTTTTTTTAGTAGATTTTTCGCAAGTGCTTTACTTTCTTTTAACGACAACCGTAATTGCTTGATGACTTAATCTGTATTCAGCGAAAATTGCTCGTGATGTTCATGTTCTACGTTGATATTTAGCGTTTTTGGTTTCGTATATACCTTGCGTTTTTTTTTCTTTCAGTGGAAAGTAAGTTAAATCCTGGTTGCTAGAACCGTGGATTTTTTTGTTTTTTTTTTGTTCTTGGATGTTAATTATACTGTTAAAAAAGAAATATTTTTTTCTTGCGATTGTTGTCAACTTTATGTCGACGCGTTTTTTTTCCGTTCCTTGCTAAGGGTTTTCTGTTGCGAGAAAACATTTTTTTTTGTTTTTGTATATACCTTGCACTGTTCGTGTGCCCGAACAAATTTTTTTGCATTCTCCTTGTGTATTTGAGCAGAGGCTCTTCCAGTGTTTCTTTGGTGGTGGGGGTATTGGTGTTTTTCTTCGCGATGTTTTGTCGAATTTAGTTTGATGCGTTTGTTTTTACTATTACTGGCAGTTGTTTTTGCCACGAAGAGTAATTCTTATTTTTTTGGTTTTTCTAACCAGGATGCCTTTAGCTTACTGTGTTGATTTTTAATTTACGATTCTTCCATTTGATTCATTTATTTTGTAATTGGTAATAAATCAGGCATGGGGAAAGGTGTGTGCCGGCGCGGTTGCGCACTTTCTCTGTACATCTGTTCGTACGTATGGTAATGCTACGCCTGGGCGCGGCTCTGCCGCAGTGCGCACGCTTAGTCAGCAATTTGACAGTATAAATGCTATGTGCGCGGCTTCTAGAAGCGCATTTGGAGATCTGTAACCCCTGCACCAAGTACACGCGGAAACTCTACTCGTCTTTGTCTACCCTTCGGCCCAGATAAATCCATGGAACCTACTTGTAGCCACTTTCAAGACCATGCTGTCGATGAAGCCCCACTGGAGAGATCGCTGGTAGTAGACGCAGAATCTTTAAGTTTTACTAAGAGGAACTCTTCAAAACTTCTTGTCAAACGAAAGCGAAATTTGAATGATGAAAAATCCCAAATCTTCTAAAAATTAAATAAGCTTGGCGACGACTTGTCTAAAAAAATCTATGAATCTGCCCTAACTCCACGGGGCTCATTGGATTCTTTTGCTCTAGTCTAGATCCTTCGAAAGTTTTCCACCCTGGAGTTTTAATGGCAATTTATTATGATCTGAATAATGATTCCCATTGTTTGGAACGTAGGAAAGAGTTTTACCATAAAACTAACTACATGTACTCTAATTTTCTTTGCAGAAAGGATCTCTAAGCCATAGGTTTTATGTTGAACGCCCTTATAATGTCGGCCATCGATCAGTAATACTGTCAGAGATATTGAAAGATTTCGAACTCTATTCTTAGAGACAACGAGGATGAAATTTTTTCTCATTTGTGATTGAATTTGTTTTTGTCTTTTCAAGATCCACCCAAATGAACCCAGATGTGGGGATAAAAATTGAGATTAAAAAAAGTACTTTTTCTTAGTTTTTATAATTCTGAGTGAAGACCCGTGAAGACTGCAGTACTCACCATACATGTAACACCAGGTAGAGTGGAATACTATGTAGCATCTTCGTTTGGACTTATCATTTTGTATTTTCGTGAGAAAGACGGCGTTGTGCAACCTACATTCTTTGTGTGTTCTTGCTTTGTAACCTACGACAGACTCTATTTTTTTTGTCTAGCTGGGGCGTTCGATCTGTGCAGCTGTTCTTACGTGCTTCCAGTGGTTACGGTTTCAATTCATATTATATAAAGCGTAATACCAAAGCATACTCCAATGAGTAGATAACATATTTTAAGGAGATCGTCCCACTTTTTCACCTTTTTTCGTCCGATTCGTTTGAAAATTGGCCAGTATATGTATTTCGTGAGAGTAAACCTTTTTTTGTTTCATTTTTTTTATTTAGGCCTTAGTTTTTTTTCAAGAAAAATTAGTTTTTTGGTATATTTTATGAATATTTCAAAACGAGACTAGTCATCGAGTTTTGATGCTTGAAAAAAAACCAAAGACAGTTTTAAAATCCTTGAAATATTTCTAACAAACTCTCACGGGCTTTTTTCAAATTCAAATTTTTTCTATTTATTTCAAATTTTTTAAAATTTCTTAAAAAATTGTAATTTTTTGGGTTTAGAGCTATATATTTTTTCGAAAAATTTGTATTTGAAAAAAAGCCTATTTGAATTTATTAGGAATGTTCCAAGGAGTCTAAAACTGTCTTTGGTTTTGTTCTAGCATCAAAACTCGATGACGAGTATCATTTTGAATGTTGAAAGTTAGAAGTCACAAAACGAAGTTTTTTGTTGAAGTGTAATATAATGAACAATTTATGTAATTGAATGCAGTTTTAATTTTATTTCGATAATTTCCAAACATAACTTTATATTCACACTGTGAATTGTGATTTCCAAACCCAAAAATAATAAATATTTCAAACCGAAATATTTTTCATTATATGAAATATTTCATTTTCAGTCGGATTGTTATGAAATTTGACTATAATATGTAACTTCTGAAAAGAAACACAAATTATTCCATTCATTTTTTTGATTTAGGCCTTAGTTTTTGAAAAAAATTGACATAGTGGTTTTTAGGTATTCACATTTTACTGATATTGATATTTCAAAATGGGACTCATCATCGAGTTTTGATGCTAGAACAAAAACAAAGACAGTTTTAGAATCCTTGGAACGTTTCTAACAAACTCAAATGGGCTTTTTTCCATTTCCCATTTTTTCTTTTTTTATATGGGGTTGAAATGGGCTCAAAGTTGAAGATTTTGGTCCCCTTCTTTCTGGGGGGGATTTATTGTCCGTAGCGCCATAAAATTTTAGGACCGAATAGTCCACCACCTAATGGTTCTTTTCCAACCTTGGCATTCATTGTCAGTAAGGTAGTTTTCGCTACTATCTGGATTCGGCAAGCATTCAATGTTCTCATAATTTTTTGGAGCGGAGTGTATAATATCGTCTATGTCTTCCATCCACTTTTCCACATCCTCACGTTCAATATCTGCGAATGCGCCGCTTGATGAAGCTAAGTGAAATGATTCAATAATTAACTCTTTATTTCGTGACTTTGCAGAATTGTTGTGTTCATGGTATGTTTCATTCATTGACTTGATGCCATGCAACAATTGATGCCATGCATTCGAGAGAGTTTCGCATTTCACAGTGTTCCACGCTGGCGCTATCGCATACAAAGCGTGTTTGATGCTAAAGCAGCGCTGAAATTCGCCAGGATGTGTGTCGCCATGTATCATTTGAAGAATGAAATTTCTCTTGTAGAAGCATTTCAAACTTTGTATTACACCTTGATCCATCCCTAGTAGAAGACGGTCATGGGGCCCATATGGGGCCCAGATGGGACAATGGGAATCAGATGGGCTATGGTGATATATATATATAAACACATGGGCAAAAGGTGGGTGAAATATGGTTAGGTCACTAAACCTAATAATGTGGGCTGCACGTGGTTTTTCAACATGGCTGCGTAGTGACCAGCCCAGTTTTAGACTTTGTGCCATAGTGTGTACATTTACGCAAATAAAATTTATTCTCCCAATTGAGTTGCTATGTACCAAAAAATAAATACTATTCGATTATATTATATATGAAAAAAATCGCTCAGCAATATTATTTAAAGAAGTGGCTGTCTTATGGGATTTTTATTTTCAGAGAATGAAAAGCAAGAAAATGTAAAAGAATACCATTTCAATGTTGTGTTTTTATTTACTTAACTGTGGTTATTTCATATTGTTCGATATTATGGCAGTACTTCCCATTGATTCAAGCACTAAATAATGCCCGTATAATTCCTCAAAAACCTAAATATGTGATCCATATTCATCTTATCATTTCATGAGTTTATTCCCAGCAATTGTTTTTTGATATTTATCAGCTTGGAATTCAAGAAATTATTCTTGTGTTACTAAGTTTTGTCCCTCTTTTTTCTATGGTAGGACGCACTTCTTTGCAGCAAATTGGTTTCTACCAGTTATGTAAGAAGCTGTAAACTTGGATTTCCTAGTGGTCCGAATAAATTAATGAAGCACAATAACATATGAAAATGAAAATAACATATAACAGTGAAACAATAACATATAAACATTAGCGTTGTCGCTGACATGATCGTATGATGACTAGCGGCAGAATGTGCATCTGGCAACCATCTGAAGCTGCTGTCGCCCCTGTCGAGCTCATCCTCAATCCTCAATCCTCATCGCATTAGTCAGTCACCCTTTTTCCTTTACGAGGTGCGGTAGTGCATGTGCTTCCTCTCCCGGTTAGGTTCTATCCCTTCATTATGGCAAAAAGAAAGTTTCTAACAGAAAATGAACTTCAAGATGCCTTACAGGAAGTACTAAGTGACGTAAAATCAGATGTTAGTATGAGCAGTGATTCGGAAAATAAAGCAGTCTCTTCATTCGAAAGTGTATGAAGCAGGTTCGAAGAAAGTGATGCGATAGCATTTTAGTTTTGAAACAAATAATTTGCCCTTTATTACTACCATTAAAATATGTATGTATTGCATACTATATTGTATGAAATATGCTCACTACGAGTGCATGAAACTCGGTGCGGTAAACACGGAAACTAAGTCGCAAGTATTTCCCGCCTGAAAGTGACTCTGAGCTCGTACTGCTCGACCGGTGACCTCATGCATGGCGCCGCTCGGATGAGCGCCAACCGTTAAAGGTTAACTCGGAGTGTTCGTGAATGAAATTGTTGTAACTTTGTGTATTCAATATTAATAAATATTGATTCAAATGAGATTCTATTGGATATTGACAATTTAGGCAGCTCAACGTGAATAAAGTGCATTGTGAAAGCTAGAACGGCTTCTACCGACGTTCTCATCCCGTTATTGGACATATTTAGTTCCCTATTTGTTGACGCATGTGTGCTGTGTGTTGAAAAAATATTAAATAAATTTGTGTTCAGTATTAATCAATAGTAAATTAAATAATTTTCTATTTAGTCTCGATAATTTAGGCTAGTTAGTCTAATGCGCGAAAAAATTGCATTGTGGTTTCTCACCCTGCTTGATGTGAAATGCTCCAGTGTAGCATATTGGATTTAGTTGTGGATCTACATGTATAAATTGCTTCTGAGTTAAAGTCAAACTTTTTAATCACGATTTTCTTCAATTACATTTATTATTTAAATTGCTTCTGAGTTAAAGTCAAACTTTTTAATCACGATTTTCTTCAATTACATTTTTTATAAACATAATTATCATCACCAAATTTAAATCATGAATGCCATATTTGGAAGGAAATTGAAATGAAAGTATACCTGGTAAGCACATAATAATTGTGTTTTGTGCAAAGGATTTGTTTCCCATTTTGTGGCTTGTACCGCTTCCGGAGGCTTGTTGCAAGTAGAGTTAGGGGACCATTCGGATTTTTGAACTTTTTTCGTCCGATTCGTTCGAAAATTGGCCAGTATATGAATTTTTTGGGAGTAAACTTTTTTACTCGTGTTACTTTTTCGAATTATGCCTTATTGTTTTTACAAAAAATTAGTTTTTTGGTACATTTTTATGTTTATTTCAAGACGTATCATCTCATCGAGTTTTGATGCTAAAACAAAACCAAAGACAGTTTTAGAATCCTTGAAGCATTTCTAACAAAAGTATGTTGTAAAATTTTAACATTTTGAAAAAAAAAAATTGAGAGGCAAAATTTTATCATTAGGCTACATCAAAGAAAATTATTTTTGGGTTTAGAGCTATATAACTTTTTCATTCTAACATTTGGAAGGAAGTCAACATATTTTGTTGGAAATGTTCCAGGGATTATAAAACTGTTTTTTGTTTTGTTCTAGCAACAGAACTCCATGAGTTGATATGTTTTGATTAATGAAAGTTAGAGGTGTTGGGTATAGGTCATAAACGAAATTTTTTTCGAAGTGTAATAGAATGGAAAATTTATGGAATTGAATGCTGTTTTCATTTTTATTTTGATAATCTCTTTGCATAACTTCATATTCACACTGTGAATTGTATTTTCCCTAAATAAATTAAATGAAATGAATTTCATTTTATTATATCAAAGTTATGAAATTTTTTATTTTCAGTCTGATTCTTATGAAATTTGACTGGTATATGCAAATTTTGAAAAGAAACAATTTCATCCATTCATTTTTTTGATTCAGGCCGTAGTTTTTGAAAAAATTGGACATATTGTTTTTGTCGTTCATTTGTTATTGATATTTCAAAACGTATCTCCTCATTGAGTTTTCATGCTAGAACAAAATCAGAGACAGTTTGAAAATCCTTGGGACATTTCTAACAAAAGAACTTGGCTAAATTATCAATTTCCCGTTTTTTCTTTTTATATGGAGTAGAAATGGGGTCGAAAATTGAAGATTTTTGCCCCATACCCCCCCACACCTTTAGGGGAGTACAAGGACTAAAAATCCTTAATTTTCGAACCCATTTTGACCTCATATAAAAACAAAAAACAATTGGAAAAGGAAAATTTGAAACTGCAATTTTTTTAGCATTGCTTTATGGATTCTAAAACGTCTTTGGTTTTGTTCGAGCATAAAAACTCAGCATTTCATTTGAAATATCAATATTAATAAGCTAATAAACCAATATGTCTAATTTTGTATAAAATAAAGGCCTGAATCGAAAAAATGAATGGATGAAATTGGGTTTCTTTTCATAAGGGACATAAAACATTCAAATTTCATAGGAATCAGACTAAAAATATAAAAGTTAATAACTATTATATAAAAAATTTTCTATTTAGTTGTATTTTTGTAAATTACAATGCTCATTGTGAATATAAAGTTATGCATGGAAATTGTCGAAATAAAAATGAAAACAGCATTCATTTACATAAATTGTCCATTATATTACACGTCAGCAAAAAATTTGGCTTATGGCTTATACCCAACAACTCAAACTTTCAACATTCGAAAAGATAGAAGTCAAAAAGTTTTTATGCTAGGAAGAAAACAAAGACAGTTTTAGAATCCTTGGAACATTTCTAACAAACTGATGTCCTGATTTTTCCAATTTGTGAATTTGAATTTTTTATCATAGTTGAAAACCAAAAATTTTGAATATTTGATATAGTGGTCAAATATCGCATATACAAAATAACAGGACATCAGTTTGTTAGAAATGTTTCAGGGATTCCAAAACTGTCTTTGAATTTGTTCTAGCATAAAAACTTTTTGACTTCTTATCTGCTTGAAATATGTACAAAAATGACTGTAAAAACTAATATTTCAAAATTTTTGAAAAACTAAGGCTTAAATCAAAAAAGGTACACGAATAAAATATGTTTCGCTTTAAAAAAACATATACTAGCTAAATTTCAGACCAATCGGATCAAAATTTTAAATTGCCGGATGATCCCCTCAATACGCAGCTCATAGAAGGCCTGTTCAAGGTAGGCCTAGTTTGGTAGATATGAAAGAATTATCAATTTTAAATTTTCAAAATTTCAAACAAATTTCATTATCAGAGCAAGACGTTTGAGTTTTGAAAATCAAAGATCTGCACGTGGACCCGTTGCTCAGATGTAACCTAGCTTAAATATTCGATAGAATGTTTGAGTGACTTCTGCATATGAAAGTGAAGCCCCGCATCCAACATATTTATCGCTACAAATGTCACATTTATCTGTATGCATATATGTAAAAAAATTCTTCCAGCTAACCCTTAATGTGTATATCACTGATTGGGCTGGAAGTATTTTGTGTATCATATTTTTCATATTAATATAAATGTATCATAATTGTATATCATAAATTTTTAATAGGAAGCTCAAGTTTGCTGTTGAAAAATTTCAAAACATATATATAACCTAGCACTAAGAAATTGTCAACTTAAGTATTAAGCAGTTCTGTTACAAAAAAAAATATTTTTTCTTCATGATTTCAGCCAATTATCTATTACAATGAAGAAGAATTATTATGAACTAAAAAAAACATTGCTGAAAGGCAATCGTTAAGAGTGAAGTCTTCTATAGCTATTGCAAGTGCTATATCTCCACACAGTTCTCTTGATAAAAGAAGTGTAAGTTCGACCGAATTGACTGAAAACCAGGGTGCCTCAACTTCACAAGTTGCTCTGAGTTTCACTAGTGAGGAGAGTGAATCCTCAATCAACCGAGACTTAGTCAGTGAGAGTATAAGTGTTGGAAATTCTTCTAGTTTGCATATCTCAGAGAATTCCCTCTCACATTCAGATTCATCTAGCTCAAGTACATGTAGAGCAGATGATGAAGCAAGATTAAATCCATCTAAAGATCTTGCTCACTGGGCTCTGAGTCACAACGTTAGTCATTCATGTGTGTCAGATTTGCTTAAATTGTGGAATAAATATCATCCAGCTGACTTTGTTCCTTTGAATGCTAAAACATTGCTTAAAACGAAATGTAATTTTTCCTTAGAATCAGGTGGAGAAGGTTCCGACAATTTTCATTATTTTGGAATCAGAAACAGTTTAGTGGCTAATCTTTCTCAATCACAATCACCTAAAGTTAAATTGTGTTTCAATATAGATGGACTGCCAGTTTATAAAAGCAGTAATGTTTCATTTTGGCCAATACTCTGCTCTACTAACATTTCTAATAAAATTTTTGTAGTTGCAAGTTATCTTGGCAAAACAAAACCTGCTGTTGAGGAATATCTGTCCACTTTTGTGTCAGAGTTAAATACTCTTCTGGGTGATGGTGCACAAACTGATCACAAAACTGTTTCTGTAGAACTGGATTCTATTGTTTGTGATGCACCTGCAAGAGCATTTGTGAAGCAAATCAAATCTCCAGGCGCATATTATGCTTGTGAAAGGTGCAGATGCAAGGGAGTGTACCAGCATCATGCTGTTTCATACCCTGAAATTGAATGTGTTCCGAGAACAGATGAAGGATTTATTGTGAGAGAACAACAACAACACCATTTGGCATTTCTCCTATTCAGCAAATAATTGGTATAAAAATGATTGAACACTTCCCATTGGATTACATGCACCTAATTCTACTTGGAATAGTGAAGAAGCTACTTCATTGCTGGTGGAATGTAATTCCATAAAACTTGACAGCAATGTTAAGCAAGAGGTGAATAAGAAAATTGATGAAATAAAGAGCCAAATGCCGAAAGAATTTGCAAGAAAACCAAGATCCCTGAATGAATTGGAGCGCTTTAAGGCCACTGAGTTCAGGTGTTTTGTGCTTTACATAGGACCTATTGTTCTTAAAGATTTTTTACCTAGTAAGATGTACAATCATTTTCTTATTCTTCACACAACATGCGTATATTTTGCTCGCAAGATGATGTACAATGTGAAGAAACTTTAAACTATGCCCATAAACTGTGTCTTTCATTCATTAAAAAGTATAAAAAAATTTACCCCAGTTTGAATGTTGTGTACAACGTTCATTGTCTCCAGCATCTTCATGATGATGTGAGACGTTTCGGAAACTTGACAGTATCAGTGCCTTCAAGTTTGAAAACCATTTGTCAGTGCTTAAGCGTCGCATTAGAAGTGGCTACTTACCGTTGCAACAGCTTTGCGCCAGAATAAATGAACTAGAAACCCTTGATGCAGATGCACAAAACACTTCTGCATCCAATTCATGTGAAATTGGTAAAGAAAAATGCAAAATTGACCCTTCAAAGCTAAGAGAATCCGCTGTTATGTTGGTTGATGGTAGTTTTGGGCTGGTTACTGAAGCTGGTGCTACATGCAAGTTAAAAAAATTCAAAAACATGAAGCCTGCTTATAAATATCCTGCAGAATCTTCCATCATTAGTGTGTATGTTGGTCAGTTAGCAAAACGCATTATACATGTTCATCAAAATGAAATACGGAAAAAATGTGTTATGATTAGGAAAGATTTAAATTCATATTATATTATGCCTCTTATTCATACCTGTTGAAATTCACAATTTAATTTTTGGTCAGTTCAATCAAGTATGTATTCCGTCGTTGCATTCGATGAAGAAGAATCAGTGTCTGGTGTGCCCAATTGTTGGGTAGTGTTTGAAAATGGCCGAAATTTGTGCTGGGGGCCCAATAGACCATGCTCCACAAAAATGGTGAAGGAGCAGGTCAAACCAGACAAAAACTGGGGAAAGTTTTCTTGTAGAGTACTTTCTAAGGACTGCTCATATGAACAGATGAGAATGAAAGTAGAAAAAGCTCAATTTGTAAGTGAAGTTGAAACCACAGATGTTGAGAGAAGACCTAAAAAGCCAAGAACTGAAAATTCAAGTACACTATCATCCAGCAGTGAAGATGAGAAAAATTGGCAGACTGCATCACGTGCAGATTGTGCATCTGACTCGACGCCACCACCATCACCTCCTGTTCAGCTAGTGCGTAAAGGTAGGGAACGGACACTTGTTTTGAATATTTGAAAGCACTATATTTTTGATTTGTACCTTCTTATGAAATGAAATTCCTTTGTAAGTAACACTTGCACAGCATAATTTGCTTTCTTATTTTTATATGTAAAAAAGTCCCTAATTGCATACTTCAACTGTGAAAGTATTGGCATCTGAATCATAATGTTTTATTGATCACTTTACCAGGAATGAAATTAAATCTTACTTCCTTCAGCTAATATATTTAAAAGCAAAGCAATGTAATGATTGTCAGTTTTCTTGTGGGATTTGCTAATTATAGGTTAGTGACAGGAAAGAAATAACAGAACTTTCTTCCCTCCAGTTTTACCCAAATGATGATAGTGATAGAATATGCCAACGCTGGGAGAGGGGCGGCTAACAGCGTCCTTAAATACCAACGCTCATACGGGTGTACTGCCCGTAAGCTACCGTGGCCAGGTACTCCCATGTAGGCACTATTATCGGCTGGGCCGGCGCATATTGTCTACGTCCCAGAATGTGTCGCAAGGGGCTGTTCAGAAGAGCAAGCTACCTACAGCCCTTTACAGCCGCTACTTAGCTTAAAGCAGCAGAATCATAATATAGAAAATACTCATTAATAGATAGCCAATCCTTTTTACGTTATTTTGGGTAACAATTCACCTATGTAAATTTTGTATTATAACAAGCTACTATTTAACTATATGCAAGTATGTAAATTGGCGGACCCAAGGGGTTGCCCTAAGCGAGAACTTAGGTAGGCCTTATTTCGTGACAGTAGATAAGGTTTTGTTCCGTCCCCGACCATCTTTTTTCAGTTTATTCTGTCTAGTTTTGAAAAACTGCTGCTATTCTCCATGAACTTTTAATCTTAATTAATAAACTGTTTTCCTAGTTTGCAGGATTCGTGTTTGATGCGTAAATAAAAATTAGTATATATTATTATTATCACCTATGTACAAGGTATCCTGTGTATGAACACACCTTGTGCAGAGTTTTCCCAATTCAACGTGCCTGTAAAGTGCCGTTATTTATTTTACTGGAAAAATATTAATGATAATAATACTATAAATAAATTTGTTGCAGTATCATAATCATTGACAAATAAGTAAAAATTATAAGTTTTCCTTCGGTCAGGTCTAGAAATTACACAATTGATTTAAATTTATATGCCCAGTACCACCTACAGTGAGTTGAATACTTTGTAAATTAGTGTTAATTTTTGAATTTGTATTCTATGTTCTACTTTCAGGCAAATCTCACCCTGGTCAAATTTCGGGGGCTCTAGAGAGTCTAGAGAATAAAGTCACAGCATGCATTGACTCTCTGAGATCAGAAGTTCAAAAACTGAAAACGGACATTACGCAACATATTGATGAAGGTTGGGACACCTTAATCAAGCACCAAGAAGAAAACCATGCAGAAATCAAGTTGATAAGAAAAAATTTGAAAAGGTCTTCTCAGATTATACCAATGGAAGACAACAAACTTCCATCTTTTCCACTTCAAAGTCTGGAGGAAATGATAATTTTAGACAATATTTTAGAAGATGATGGTCAGAAGCAAATTCTGATTCGTGAATTGGAGCTAATTGGTGGAAGAAAACTTAATCAGGTTGTATATAACTTCATGAAACATGTAATGAACAAGGATGTCGCTTTGAGCTACAGTCTGAAAGGGGCGAAGAAAAAACTGAAGTTCATGGATTTGATTCTCTACAGATGTATTCTCGGTTAGTAGATATTCTCAGAGTACATTTGTGTTTGCATGTACAGTCTGTAGATGTCTATTGTGCGCCCTGTTTTAACAATTTAAATAATAATGAAAAATCTATACAGAAAACTTTTACATTTTCTAGAGTTTTTTTAAATGTTTTGCAATAGATGCTGTGAGGAAAAACCCAAAGTTTGCTGCTGCAACTGATGAAGAAATCAACCAATATATTGGGTTGAGCCTCGTTAATGCACGGGACCGTGACAAGGGACGGAGAAGCAGGCTCACACCGGAAACGCCGCAGGTCGAGTCTGCACACGTGGATGTTTCTGCTGCAGATGAAGAGGCTGGCCATTCTATGGCTTAGAATTGTCAATTTTTCCTCTTAGGGGAGACACAACTGTTATATGTATGGAAATTACCGTTCCAAGGGAAAATACGCAGCCCTGAGCTGAGAGTTTGATATAGGCCTTCTCTTTATTAAAGTTATTAGGTTTTCCTTCAAGTTTCAAGTGCTTTTTGTTGGTTGTTAATAACTATAATTTTTTCAGCTCTTTTCTTTTTTTTTGTCTGTTTTCCAAAGTTTTTGTTTGACTTGGTTATTCTATGTACAACGGATCCTCTGTGGGAACGCACCTCGTAAATTCACTGTTCCCTCAAGTTTGTTAGTATCTGTAGTGTAAAACATATGTCGATAATAAATAATCCCTTCCTCATTTTTTTGAGGTGCATTCTGGTTTAAGTGGCTAGCTTAAACAATCATAATATTAAAAATAATCTGAGAAGAATATATCCTACAGAAATCACGGGTTAAGTAGTTAATTAGTGCTAATCTGCCCAAGTTCTCAATGTGATAAAATCCTAATGAATTCGCTAATCATTTTACTAAAAATCGATAGTCTATAAAATGGTAAACCAATGTCAGTTTATAAAATAGAATATTTTGATATAACAAACATCATCAACAAGCTGAAAAGAACAAGTAATTTTTTATTCATAGTTTCACATTAACATTGACAAGATGTTCCAATGTTGTACTATGGTTACTCATCTAGACCTGTGCAATCGTCTCTAGTCTAAATGTGTAACTATAGTTCTCTATTGAACATCTCGTGAATCATACTAACAATGAGAATAGTTCTGTCTACTTTAATTGTTTTCATTTTACATATGTAACAAGAAAATTGCTTGTTCTTTTCAGCCTCATGATTATGTTTGTAACATTGAAACGTTGCATTTTATAAACTAACGTTTGTAAAGCACTTTATTGCCCAAAGAGTTTTAGTAAGGCCGCCGTCACACGGAGACCAAATGGTAACGTTTCATCATAATTTTCTACAGTCAGCGGCACCAATCGGTCTGCCCAGCGCCGCAAAACCGTCAGATTTCAGCCTTAGTTTGGGACAAACTTAGTCATACTAAGATTAACTAAGGCTGAAATCTGACGGTTTCATGGCGCTGGGCAGACCGACTGGTGCCGCTGACTGTAGAAAATTATGATGAAACGTTACCATTTGGTCTCCGTTTGACGACGGCCTATAATGATTGGTGATTTCGTGAAATATTTATAACGGCATGAACTACAACAGTTTCGAAAGGTCCAGAAATTGGAGATAATCAGTTCATGGTTGGAAAGGAAATATGTTTTCTAAGGAGCACGAATCAAAGATTAAAATTAATTTCGGGTAAATTAGATTTCTCAGCATATTTACTTGCACCTACATTGACTTCATTTGTAGATCAGAAAGATGTTCAGATCTATAAAGAATTTTTTTACAGAAGCAAAACAAACAGACTCTACATTAGTCAATTAGTGATTTGTGAAAGGGTTGTACTACAAATTGTCTCTTTAGTTGCAGACATGTGTTGGAAAATGAGAATGAATGTCAAAGAATATGTCAATACAATTAGTATAATTTATGGCTTGCGATGGTATGAGGTGTGGAAAAACTGATAATGCAATATCTATGGGAATTAGCGCTCCCAGGGGGACTATGTAAGGGCCTGAGCTAAAGGTTAGGCAGGCTTTCTTTTTGTTAAAATAGAATAGGTTTTTGTTTTGTTGCGGACCATCTTTTTCGGTTCACTGGTGTCCTGTTTTCAGCACTGACTAATTTCTTCTTCAACTTTTTCTTGTTTCATGATCTTCTTTCTTAGCTTTCTGTTTCTGTGCCCTTTCTGTGTAGATTCCGCGTTGCCTTAACTCCATACTAAATGGTGCCTTCTTCATTCCTCTCCTTGGATAGCCTTTGTTGCAGATAGGGAGGCTTAAACTAACTAATAATCTATAATCCAACTGAAATTGCAAAAGATAATGTTTTAGTCCTCATTTTTTAGATACGAGTGGAAGCAAATGCGAGAGTGGAGTCATTTCTAATTTTGTACGGTTAGCCGAAGATTTGAGTGAAAGTAGAAATAAGTTGCGTGTGTTTGCTATTTGTATATATGTGAGAAGATGATTTCACTAGTTGACTAAAATGTCAGGTACATAAATAAATGCATGAATATTTTGTATGTTTCTGTTTGTGGCTATTTGTAACGACGGATCTCTGACGCATCTGTGATTTCTCGAATATACGAATCAAATATATTATCTCTGTTCTGGTATCTAAAATAGAATTTTTTGATTTCAGATGGTATCAACATTTTATAATTGTGCTCTCTTTATTCACTAGTTATAGCACTTACAAAAGGAAGGTGAGCAAAGATGCTTTTCGCTCAATAAAACGGAATATGTTAGCACTTGGCATACTCTTATGTTATTGTTAATGGTGCTTCTTTGATTCTGTAAGTGTTTTTCAAATCCGTCATGATTTTTTTCAGGTAGTTTTTTTTTGCGGAGTTCTTTGTGAAATTCTCAACGTGAAAAAAATTTGATTATTAAGCTCTGCTACAAATTCTCTTTCTGGAGATTTATGCCCTTTTTATCCAGTATTTGTCCTCATATTTTCACAAAAATCCAGTATAAATAGAAATATTGCATCACTCAAATGAGAAAACATCCCATTTTTAGATATATTTTGATTATTACCACCTTTTTAGTTACTTTATTGCATGAGAAAGCGTTTCTGTCATGTATGATTTCATTTCATACATTTTTTGCAACGGACTTTTTTCCTACCCTTAAAATTAATAACTCTTACTCATCTTGCATTTCAGCAACCTATGGCATCTTGATAGCTAGTCAATTTTTTTCAACTAGGTTGCCCCAAAACTTCTGTTACCGAAAAAAAGTACATGATATTCACATGAATAGCTTGTACATTTTAGCACTCAACTTAGCTAATGAAATACTAAAATACTCATACGAACATCATTTAAAGGTTTTCCTTGTAACAGAATTTAAGAGGCATCCTAATACTAGGACTATAAATACTTGGACTACAGCATATCAACACATAAAGAATTGTGTATAACTACTTCTGGAAGGAAGTTAGTAGATCATTACTTAGAAACTATTAACTCATACATCGAGTGGTTTCACCAGAGTTCCGTTCTCTTATGAAATAGCTTTACTGTAATGAATTTATAAAATCTAAGTCTTCTCTGTGATCACCTAAATCTTCTTTTTCTGGAATGCAAGAAATACAAAATAGACCTCAGATGGCCGTTCGACTGCTTATATCAATTAGAACGTTAACGATTAACGAAAACAAGATTGGAGAGGAGCAAATTGCTTTTTCATGGTAGAAGGAATCGTAGCATATGAATGCGTTGTTTGGTGCCGGCGCCGTTCTTGTATTTTGTATAAAACAATCAACTGCACGATCACTAGAATCTCGCTTTAATTATGTTTTTTTTGTGCATTCGATGGCTATCACAACATTAGCAATTAGATGAGAATCTTTAACTTGAAATATAACCCAAGAGAATGTTGTCCATGACCATGCAAAAGAGAATTAAGTGACATCGAAAGGGTATTAGTTTTCAACAAGATGTGTGGATATACGAGTGTAAATTACTTACCTGAATAAGTCAAACTTTTTCGAGCTCAAATGAAAAAATCAATTTTAATAACTTCTAATATTGTATCGTAAAATCAGCCTGGAGGAATGTTTATGAATAATTTATTCATAAATATATCTCTAAAACACGCAACAATGAGCGGTGAAGGCTGCCGTGATACCCTGTAATACTGATATGCCATAATATGGAGTTTACTGCTGTTAAAGATAATTCTGTCATTAAAATTGAGTCCGTAATATTATTGTAAAAATGTAAACAAAATATGGCATCTTGGGGGGACGTGTTTTGCTGTTTCAAGCAGCTTCCACGTCATGCAGAACGACGCCCGTCACAAATACAAAGAAGGATACAGGTTCACATGCAAAATTGGTTGCATAGTAAATATCAAAAGTTTACTGATGATTTTCTTAAGCGCACTTTGTGACAGCCCCTCCTTAAAAAAGGTTTCAACATTTCCATCGAAGTATTGGGTAATGAGAGATTGATCGTGAAATTGTAAATCTTCTGCTTCAATATCAGAGCAATAAATGCAAATTGAGTGGGTATGTATTCACTGTTTCAGTACAACTAGGCTTCCGAATATTAATTTACAATTGGTATTTTCAGATGATCCTGTGTATGAACATCATGTCCGTGTGAAGTGCGTCTTGATATTTTGCATGGCATCATATCGGACCCCTCAAATTTTTCTACTCCCAGTGTGGACATCTATGCACTTCAATTCGTTGGATCAACAGTTCCATGACTCTGCATGCGCTATTTCTGCATGATTTGCTCGGGTGAGTTGATACTATCAACGCTTTTGCATTTTCATTTGTTGCCATTTTTTTTTACATTAAAACTTCTGTTCTGTTTCGCTATACCAGTCATTTTGGACGATAATACACTGGAGTTTCAGTACTTGAAGAAAACGCAAAGCACAGTTTCAGTCTTAGTTTCATATTTTAGAGTTTTTCTCACACTCAGATTGTAGGAATGGGGTTAAAAAACAAATTTCATCGTCGAAGAGCTCCAGAGAAGACTGTCAAGTGCTATAGCGATCATCATCATGAATAAAAAGCGAGAAATTAATTAAGAATAGCCGTACAGATCATCTGTTGCTCCAAGTTACTGCCCCCTGAACATATCAAGTAGAAGCCTTTAATGTGACTAGTCGGAAGATTGTGTAACTTCTGAGAGTGTGCGCAGAACCTGACTTAGACACTGATATGTTGGATAAAACAGACAGGGGATATATATGTGAGGTTAAATAGACGGGATATGTGTCATAAAACACACGAAATATGTGAGATAAAATAGACAGGAAATGTGAAATTAAACACACAGGGCATACAATATTGAGGTAAAATAAACTGGGGATATGTGGGGTAAAACAGAGGGGGGCATGCATATATGGGCACAACATATATAGTAGGCATGTGAGAAAAACACTTGGAGGACATGTGGGCAAAACACATCGCGGACAAGTGGGCAAAACACATGGAGGACATCTGGGTAAAAAACATGGGTAATATACGGGAAAAACACATAGAAAGGATGCGGGCAAAACACATGGAGGACATGTGGGCAAAAAACATGGGAAACACACGGGAAAAACACATAGAAGGCATGCGGGCAAAACACATGGAGGACATGTGGGAAAAACACGTGGGGAACATTTGGGCAAAACCTGGGTTACACAGCGGTTTGCCCAGAAAATACCCATGTAAAGCCCACCTGGGCTTTTATTCAAAAAAAACACATAGGCCCCACATGGGCAAACCACATGGGCCCCCGTGGGCAAACCACATTGGCCCCACATGGGGCCCAGGACAGATTCTACTTGGGATAGGTTGGATCAGTGCCGTAACATTTGGGGGAAAATAACATGCGAATATATTGCCATCATCAGAAACCAGTTCCGTTTCCTCTGGATGCGCTGCACAGTTATCTAAAAGAAGCACGCACTTTGCACGAGGCTTTCCCACTGCTTGCATATTTTTTTGTACTGCTGGAACGAATTCATTGAAAAACCATTCTTTGAAGATGTATTTGTTCATCCATCATTAGGTTGTGAACGATTTGTGACTGGCAAATTATGAGTTCCTTTCAACGCTGTTGGATTTTTTGACTTTCCAATCACTAGAAGTTTTAATTTATGCTCCCCAGAAGCATTGGCGCAGGTTAATCCCGTAATTCTTTCTTTATTCTTTTTAAATCCAGTTGCTGTTGCTTCTTCATTTGCAGCAAGTGTTTTACTAGGTATGCATTTCCAATTGAGCCCTGTCTCGTCGCAGTTATAAATTTGATCGGGCGTAAGTTCATTTTCTTTCATAACATTTTCAAAGGTGTTCTTGAAGACTGTTGCTGCATCTGCGTCTGCCAATCGCTTTTCCCCAAAAAAACTTAGATGTCGTATGCCATGCCGTTGCTTGAATGATCGCAACCTACCTTGACTAAATGTAATATCCGAAGTTATTTTCATTTCTTCCTTCAATATCTTAGCTCTAGCAATCAACAATGGGCCTGATACAGGTACACCTTCCTTCCGTTTTTGTTTTGAAAACCAAGCGTACAAACATTTGTCAAAAGTCGCATCTCTTGGTTGGTGTAATGTTTTCCTTCCTAACGTTCTTTTACATTGGGAATTACCAACGGTAGCCAGAATTTTACTCTTCTTTTTTTTAATATCAAAAATGGTAGAAATACCAATTTCAAATCGTTTAATTTCTTTATATGACATTCCGTCTTCTATGCATTGCAGTACTTGCCGTTTTTCCACAATAGTTAATACCTTATATCATGCTATTGCTCGTTGCTGTTCTTTTCGATCTGACGCCATTATGGGTTTCTCGATGAATAAATTATACAGGTGAAGCTCCTATAACGGGAGGAATTCGTTCCAGAAAAACACCCGTTCTAGGCGACAAATCACGTTGTGCAAGCGGCACGTTTACTTTAGTTTACAACACAAACATCTTTTATAATTGCCTTTAATAGAAAATAGTTTATTCAGCTATGACAACAGTCTGAACGTTGTTCAATGACGGTATTAATTTAAAGACATTTTTCATTATTTATATGTTTAAATATATTAAATGACTAAAATCGTAACAAATAGTCATTCAGTATACTATAAGAACAGTAAAACTAAGTAATAAATATCAAATTAAAATTGGCGTTGTAGGAGCAAAACATACCCGTTATAACTACCAATAAACTGCGTCCTACCCGTTGTAGGAGAGTCCCGTTCTAAGATCGACCGTTATAAGAGCTTTACCTGTAACTACCTATATATGTATTATCGATGAATCTGTGGTATAAATGAATCATTGAGAAATACATCTAAAGAGCAGTTGTACGTTTTAAACGGTATTGTAACTAAGAGTAACGGTAACTTTACAACACGAATTGTTTGTATTATGCACACATACACGGCTACTGCTCATTTACAATCTTGTTGCTTAGGTGAAGTTATGAATTTGCCCGGTTAGCAACAGATGACGCTACCGTCGGTTCGGATTTTAGAATTTTCGGGTTTCATGATGTCGGATTTTACGAGTATTTCGAATTTTGAGATTTCGGATTTTAGCAGTTCTACTGTAACAAGTTAAACGCATACGGCTCATTAACGCCAAAAGAGCAATAATATTGGCCAAGCAAAAACAGCTATAAATACTGAATAGTTGAACAATGCGTTGAGCTAAATAGATAAGAAGGAACGCAAGCAAAATAGATAAATTTTCCTCTTCATCAAAGCCAACTTTAAACTAGGTATTACGCAAAAAAGTACATAAATCACGAAAGAAAAATAAGAAAATCACAAATAGTACCAAATACCTATAAAAAAATTGGTATATAAATTACCAACACCATTGCTTAAAATTTACACATCGCACAGAAGAAAACAAAACCGTGAAAGAGGAATAGATGCATCGAAAATCAAATTTACATTAAACGTTTCAATAAATTCATCCGAATAATCACGCATTTAAAAGTAAAGAAGAGTCGCACCATATAATCATTATAAACAAAGTAAATAAATAACACTCAAACCATAAAAAATAAAACACCTCGCGTACCACACTTTAATATGGCACCAACTCGGGCATGACACGTAATAAAACAAGAAAGCAATTTGGTAAAAATAATAATAATAATTACGCATGTAACGAAATAAATACAACATACCTCGACAACTGATTAGATCAACTCATACGCAAGAACCGATATATCCCAAAACACAAATCGATCCAAAGCACTATAAAAACATAATTAAACAAATTAATTAATAAATTTAAAATTCACTCAACTCTATCAACAATTCGACCGTGTTCACCAAACATGCTTTGCACTCGCAAGATTTCACAGAGCACTAGAACACAAAAGTAAAAACACTAAATCAATGATAAAGCATGATTAAATATGTGAGGAAAAAAAATGCGTCGATTATATAATTGAAAACCAAATATAGATAAAGCTTAAACTAAACATCGGTCGCCAGATTTTTCAACTCTGGTTTCGGCCCTCTACCACCGTTCACAACAACTCTGACACCTCCCATTATCACAAAGTGGGGATTTTGGGGAATGCTGCTCGCATTACCCCATGTTCCGCACCTCCGGCACCCCCACCCTCATTGTCCAGGGGGAATTGGACGCAACTGCTGACGTCGGAGGATGAAATCTTCCAAGCGCACTCTCTCGGTCATGACATTAACCTCCCGGCGAATGTAGTATACCTTCACCCCTACTGCCAACCCGCACAAAACGAGAGCAATGAGTGCCACACACCCGGTCTGGCAAAAGGTCAACGTGCGCGTTCGCCTTTATCCAATCTTCGGACACTCGCCCTTGATGTTGGGCCATATCATTAGTGAGAGCATCCACACTTATGCTTGTCACTTTATTGCCCATAGCTAATGTTTTGGGTATATGCTGTTTGTTTTCAACTAGTACTGACTGCGCTAAGCAGTTCTTGACCGTGAATGACAACTGTGGTGACCTTCGTCAAGGCCAGCAGACGTACTCCGCGGCCCGGGTGCGCTAGTGTCAAAAGTCTGTTGATGCCCTCCTTCTCGCATGATCACCTGGGCTGCATGCCAGATACCGCCAGATCTTGCAAACACCTGCGATGCATGCCAGATACCGCCAATAACTACCGTGTTGTGTTCTCCTATATCCCTTATGCTGTATTTTCTATATAAAAAGTGTTAACGACAGTCGGATATTAGGAAACACGTCTGGCATTTCAGAAATCTCACCAGCAGCCTCTGAAATTTTGGCCACGAGATCTTCCTTACATTTCCATTCTAAACGTTTTTGCAGAAACCTTTTAATCGAACATCACTAGAAGGAAATTTAATCGTAGTACACCCTCGTATATTAGAAGTGTTTATAACGTAAATTTAAACTAAACATTCTGAGTAATTGTATCGTAAAATATCATACTTTAAAACAATTAACTGCTAATATCTCGCAAACCCAAAAGTGTTCTGAAAATTTCATTGAAACAAATTGTTCATCTGGCCATATTCTGCTGGTGAAATTGTGTACCTCTTGTAAAACTTCCTGCACAAACTAGCATTATCTCCGTACAGTTAGCCAGCAGGTTTTAATTATATTAACCGAATAAATCTGAACACGTCAGTGGTTTGCTTTAATCGCAACCTTATCAGAAACTTTAAAACGTAAGTAATTCCGATGAAATTTATCATCTTCACTATGAAAACGTTTCGGAGTCCAGTTCCATCATCAGTTCAAACGAAAAACAAAAGAATTACGTCTGGAATATAAGATCAAAGTAAAATGGGTTGTAGCTACTACAAATATATCATGAAAGTAAAAATACAAAGTATAAGACGGACAAAAACAAAGAATAAAATCCAGAAGCACAAAAAGAATACATGTGACACATAAGTATGAAATAAAATTAGTCTGGTTCAGACGAGGAATCTACCTATTCACTATTTGCAAAAGGTGCGAACTGTCCATATTGTTCATATGAGGGTTTCGCTTGATGATATGCAAGGACTTTAAAATTCTGAGGACATGCGGGGTTGAAGCTGAGTCTAAAATTTTAAAATCGGCAAGGAGATTTAGGAACATTGCATTATTAACTTTATTATGTTATTACAAAGGAACGACAGCTTTTTGAATATAAATATTGTTCACTTAGCTTGACGACGAACTATTGTGAGACAAAACGAACAGTCTTTGAACGTGCGTGTTCAGCTGATATCTAGTATTTATATTACCGCAAAAGAACTAATGAAACACTAATGGAATTCTTAAAACTTATGACGAAAACTACGACAGCAATATATAATTGTAAATTCGAATATTTTTGTCTTTTCATACAAATAAACATGTTGTTTCGATAAAGAATGATCTGTAGAAAATAGCGGTCTTGCATACACCTGCGATGCATGCCAGATACCGCAATTTCTACAGATCATTCTTTATCGAAACTACATGTTTATTTGTATGAAAAGACAAAAATATTACGAATTTTACAATTATATATTGCTGTCATAGTTTGGTCATAAGTTTTAAGAATTCCATTAGTATTTCATTAGTTCTTTTGCGGGAATATAAATACTAGATATCAGCTGAACACGCACTTTCAAAGACTGTTCGTTTTGTCTCACAATTGTTCGTCGTCAAGCTAAGTGAACAATATTTATATTCAAAAAGCTTTCCTTCCTTTGTAATTACATGATGAAGTTAATAATGCAATGTTCCTAAATCTCCTTGCCGATTTTAAAATTTTAGACTCAGCTTCAACCCCGCATGTCCTCAGAATTTTAAAGTTCTTGCATATCATCAGGCGAAACCCTCATATGAACAATATGGACAGTTCGTACCTTTTGCAAATAGTAAATAGGTAGATTCCTCGTCTGAACCAGCTAATTTCATTTCATACTTATGTGTCACATGTATTCTTTTTGTGCTTCTGTATTTTATTCTTTGTTTTTTTCCGTCTTATACAATGTATTTTTACGTTCATGATATATTTGTAGTAGCTACAACCTATTTTACTTTGATCTTATATTTCAGACGTAATTCTTTTGTTTTTCGTTTGAACTGATGATGGAACTGGACTCCGAAACGTTTTCATAGTGAAGAT
This sequence comes from Morinoia aosen, assembly GCA_030386875.1. NCBI lineage: Eukaryota > Metazoa > Arthropoda > Malacostraca > Amphipoda > Talitridae > Morinoia > Morinoia aosen. The sequence goes on along the minus strand of CM059568.1, from coordinate 3,745,936 downwards.
GATAAATTTTATCGGAATTACTTCCGTTTTAAAGTTTCTGATAAGGTTGTGACTAAAGCAAACCACTGACGTGTTCAGATTTATTAAGTTAATATAATTAAAACCTGCTGGCTAACTGTACGGAGATAATGCTAGTTTGTGCAGGAAGTTTTACAAGAGGTACAAAATTTCACCAGCAGAATATGGCCAGATGAACAATTTGTTTCTATGAAATTTTCAGAACACTTTTGGGTTTGTGAGATATTAGCAGTTAATTGTTTTAAAGTATGATATTTCACGATACAATTACTCACAATGTTTAGTTTGAATTTACGTTATAAACACTTCTAATATACGAGGGTGTACTAAGATTAAATTTCCTTTTAGAGATGTTCGATTAAAAGGTTTCTGCAAAAACGTTTAGAATGGAAATGTAAGGAAGATCTCGTGGCCAAAATTTCAGAGGTTGCTGGTGAGATTTCTAAAATGCCAGACGTGTTTCCTAATATCCGACTGTCGTTAACAGTTTTTATATAGAAAAAACAGCATAAGGGATATAGGAGAACACAACACGGTAGTTATTGGCGGCATCTGGCATGCATCGCAGGTGTATGCAAGATCTGGCGGTATCTGGCATGCAGCCCAGGTGATCATGCGAGAAGGAGGGCATCAACAGACTTTTGACACTAGCGCGGCCCGGGTATGCGTACTGCTGACTCAGCTCACACCCGCGTCCATGCTCTGAAAATGGAACGAGAACAGTCCAATTAGCATGGCCCAAAAATACAACAGCAAATAATAATCCTAGCTTGAAGCAGATAATGAAACGCTGAGTAAACGTTAAATATCTCGGCGTCAGCGGTCTGGCTGCACTGCTTGCAAATTCTGATTCCGCATTAGCGATGAGGACACCATGAACCTCGCAAACTGAGCGCGGCTTACCACTACCTTAATGAAAATTATGGAATAAAAATGAGGCTGGAGTACATAGCAGGCAAAATGAATAGCTAAAAGACATTCATAAACAATGATTACATTTTTAAATTAACTAGACACGTACAAGGCGTAAACACAAATAGTTGCATTACAATGCAGACATTCATCGATCGTAAGAACTTCAGGTCACCTTACGTAAGGGTAGCACATGGTTCTTATTACTTCTTTGAATTTTATTGCCAATTTTCAATTCCACATAGTTTCTGTTAACTTTAGTAACAATCGCAGGACCTAACCAAGCTAATTGTAATTTGTTTTTCTTCAAATGGTTCATTAATAGGACTCGGTCTCCTACGGCCAAATTGTTATCCTTACGTTTAAGATTATGGTACATCGTCCGTTCAGCAGTATTGTTTACAATTACTGACCTAACGTTTTCAACAATACGAGCCGCTTCTTTAGCTCTAAATTTTACCAGATCAACGTCGGTATCATAACTGTAAATTGTTTCAAAAGTTTGCGCCTGAAAATTTGGACAAGTATCCCTATTAAAAATTGTATAACTGGGGGTATCACCCAACGTAGAATTCAACAAATTGTTGATGGCATTTTCCGCCATTTCCAAACACTGGTCCCATTCAGTATGAACCAGGGAATTTACGTACAATTTAAGTAGGTTCGTTATTTTTTTATTATTTCCTTCCACAATTGCGTTAGCATGAGGACTCCATGGGAGAACTTCCTTCTTTGCAATGGCATGAATTTAGCAAAATGTTTTACTGCCAATGACGTGATCTCAAGAGCTTGATCCGACAGCAAGGTTTTCGGATAGCCGAAAGTCCTGAAACAGCTATTTAGGCATGAAATGACCGTATCTGCCAACCGATTTGAGGTCGCGTACAATATTCAGTAAAGAGAGAACAAATCAATTATCACTAAAATATATTTATTCTGTTTATCCGTCGAAGGAAGTGGTCCAAGGAAGTCCATTGACACAATTTCAAATGGCTCTTTTGCTATAGGGGCGTCTAGGATCATAATGGGCACGGTAGTATTTGCCTCCAGAATCTTACATACTTCGCACATATTTAAAAATTTCCTAATAATAGTTTTCTCTAGTAAATGAAAAAAACTTAAACTTGAACAATGTGTGTAAAACATCAGTATGATACAAAGAATGTATCCCGAGCACCGCTCTATTCATCAGCGACGTCGGCATAACTGAATATAAAATAGTACTAGTACTCGAATCAATCTGTCTTCGTCTGTAAAGCACGTCGTTTAAAATTAAGTAATTTTGCAAGTCGGGGATCGTAGACTTACTATATATACGTTTCAGTAAAGCGTCCCTCACTTCCGAACAAAAAGGATCCTGCTTTTGCTCAGTCCGAAATTCCTCAATTCCCCAAGATACCTCCGTCATCTTAGGAATGTATTCCGTCAGTCTCGGTACGGCCGACTTTGGCAACGCCCTGTCTGTTGAACGCCCCGCACCCTAATTTAAATGACATATATTGCTGATTCAGCCCTGTCTATTGAACGCCCCGCACCCTAATTTATATGACATATATTGCTGATTCAGCAAGCGCATTGCGGACACCCCGCACTGAGGGCATTGTACTGAACACACACACGAACAAGTGCACATACAGTACCGTTGATATACCCAACTGCTCTTTCCTCTCTCTTTTGAGTTTTCTTTCGAGGGATTAAGATTTTAGTTCTTTTCCAAATCCCCGTTGTTAGGTAGAACTAAGCCAGGCGGCGGCCCGAGCTCCTCGGAGCTTGGGTATCAATAATTGTAGTTTTCTTTTCTTTAATTTACCCTATATTCCAGGGCCCCAAAATAATCTTTAAGAATAGACTGATGTTACGTATACCAATTGTCTATATTGGATCGCTACTTTAAATCATAAAGTAAAACTTTAAACGGTTCTGGCAACAATCAACGAATACCTCAAACCCCGATTTCGAGGCGGAGAAACCCCCTCTGAAGCCGGGAGTATGCACGCAAAAAATAAAACAAACCAAAACAACGAACAAACCCCAACAAAAACAACCCAAGCACCGCTACCAACGTAGGTGCAACAAACCCAAAAACTAACACTATCACCAGGAAGATAAGCGAGAACCATGAAACATTTGACCTAACAACCCAAAAAAACTCCATCACCGGAACCAAACGGTGCTACCTGTAAAGTGGACCAATTGGAGGCTAAATTAAATGAAGTGCTGAACAGACTTGCGGCAGGTGATGCAAGCAAATGCATCAACCCCGATAGACATGAAATTGAAAAAGAAACACAAAACATAGACGACTGAACAAGGAAAATTGAAAATACACTCGGAAAAATCCTAGAAATGACGAAAGCAAAGAACATAGAAAAAAAAACAGTAAAATCATGGGCAGCGGAAAAGAAAATGTGAAGAAACAAAGCAAAGCTAGCAAATACACACCCATATCGTTGAACCAAGAGATGAAGAAGAAGGACCATTATACAAAGTTCTTCTTGGTCAAATTCAAAATTGAAGAGAGAAACCAAATAAATCAATTTTGCCCCCGAGAAGAAATAGTAAAAACAGCTGGTCTAAAGGCTAAAAGAATAACTTATTCAGGTAAAGATAGCTTTACCATAGAAACTCGAAACAAACCCCAGTCTGAGCGCATCACCAGACTTAATAACGTCGACGGTATTAATTGCCAGATCAGCGAACACCCGCACTGCAATCAATCCAAAGGACTAATATATATTCAAGAATACGATGTAGATAATGTGGAAGATTTTGTGGGAGGCCTGAAGAGTCAGTACAATATCAGTGACGCTGTCCGTGCCAGTTTCATTAAAACTCGATTCTCCCAAACCACCCCACTCCTACTAACCTTTAATAGCTACACTACACCAGACTCTATATACATCCCAGATCCCAGAAAATCAGATACGATATTATACCCGTTTATTAATAGACCAATAATCTGCCACAAATGTCAAAACTACGGCCACTCAGCCAAACACTGCCATAACGAAGCAAACTGCAAACGATGCGGAGAAGCAGGCCATGACAGCGAACACTGTAACAACGCCCTCTCCTGCATGCATTGCAAGCGTCAATATGCAACTGCCCGAAACATATCATGGAAACAGAAATATGCAAAGTCCAACAGGAACAACGAGTAAATAGGCGTCGTGCTGTACAGATTGTCACAGGACACTCCGAGATACCAATATCAGATACAAACATCCCCACAACTCATTTCAACATAACAATGCAGGAGAACGAAAAGCGGAAAATTATACCATGGCTTTTAGGAAAATGTATTGTAAACCAAATCCAAGGAAAACCCAAAACTATCCTATCGGGGCATAAACACATTTATTGTGGAATTAGATCACAAACGACAAAAATATGAAATACAGAAAATCAAAGACATAAACAACATCCCTGTGCAAGTAACAGAAAATAACTATGTAAATCTATCAAAAGGACTCGCCTACATCTAAAACTACGACTTCACTAACTTTGAGAAATTCAAACAAGGTTTAATGGAAAACCATATAATCAAAAATGTTGAACCAGCCAATTGGATAAAAAGCCGTAACACCAATGCAAAAGCAATTCTCCTAACTTTTAGAGGCTCAACCCCCCCCCCCCCCCCCCTGAGTCTATCGACATCCATGGCCAAGACTGCAAGAGTAGGATATATGAATACTTTGACCGCCCTATGATGTGTAAAAAGTGTTTAGAATACAATCACACAACTAAAAGATGTACCAGTGAAGATTCGTGTGCGGGAAATGCGCATCGAAAGGTCATGAAGCAGCTAATTACACGGAAAACAACATGACATGCTACCACTGCGGGAATAACCACAAAACTGGAGACCGGAAATGCCCAGAACAACGCAAGCAACAAGAATTAATATACATTCGTGCTAAACAAAATTTCCCAAGAAAACAAGCCCTTATAATATACCGCAAACGATCCCCACAACTCGAGCAAAGTTACGCGCAAATGACTAGAAATCAAACCAACGAAACGCCTGAACTACCAACACCCCAGCCCCCCGACGCGACTACCAAAAATCAAACGACTACCGAACAAAATATGAAAACCCCATCCTGTGGCAAGCCAGGTACGACTGCTTACACAGTTGATACACCAAAATCTAAACCACCACAAACTTCACAACACGAATACGAAACATGCGAAAAAGAAATACTCTGCATTAAACCCAACCCAACATAATCGCTGAAACCCACAATTAATTATTTGACATTCAAACTAACCGAATGTTTCTTCTCCGTGGTCTTTTGTTAAATTTTTTCAATTGTAACCTAAGCTGCAATGGATCAGCGTCCAATTAGTGCCAGTGTCACCCAACTTGATTTGCCTTCAGAAAGTTTACTTAGAATTTTAGGCCAAAACTTGCGCTTTGATCAGTCAGGGACGTCTGTAGTCTACATATCCGGGACTCTACATCCAGGTATGAAGAAGGATGTGGCCGAATTCTTTGTACTTTTACATCATAAACAGAACACGTTTACTCCTTCTTACTTTTTCATGCAAATATTCGGCGTTATCCCACATTGTAATAAATTATTTTTTTATTTTGAGAGAAACCGAACTTCTATAATTAGTATTTGTTATCACATTACACAAACAATTCATACAGCTAACATACTCTAAGCCGGCTGTATCTCTATGCCCCACTTTTATGCAGATGACTTTACAACTGCAATGCTCGCACAACTGGACCATCGAAAGTCCGGTAGTCAGGAATGCTATATTTTAAAAGTTTCTCATTGAAACATTTTTTCGGTGGCGAAGGCTGTCGCGTCAGTTCAGTTGCGCACCAAATTCAGAATGAATAAACTCGCGCTGGTGCCCATGCAGCACCTGGTCACAAGGATCACTCACTTACTACACGAACGCGCGAGGCAGAGAGGCGGTCGAGATGATCAAATAAATTTAAATCGGGGTGGAGGATGTCTGTTTCGACAGAGAAAGAATTAATTTCATTTCTAATGACAAGAAGTTCCTGTATTACACTCTCAATTAAAATAAGTGTATTATTTAGAAAGAGAGTACGTAATTTAGAAAATAACAAGCTTCTGAAATTTTGAGTCGCTAGTTATACAAGAACTTGATGACGCATTTTAGTTCTTTTTAAACTTGTGATATTCATCTGTATACCACAAAATTATTAGAAACAAGAGCAGTAGAAAATATTTCAGGGTTTTATAGCCATTTATGACAAACCGTATCCAGAATACGAAATCCGGGTTTACTTTATAAGTTGGAACAAGCAATTCGTACATTTAACATTTATTTTGGAAACCATCAAGCTGAAGATCAAGTTGATTTAAGCGTCATCTCTGGCTGTCGATTTCAAGTCTCGGAAATTTCAATTTCAAATTGAAAAGATGGATTGCGCACTCGACGGCCGAGCATTAAACAGAACGTACAGGCGAATTGTGAATCGAAGAACGGAACTTGGAGGGACGATTAGGGAGAGAAAATGGGAGAACTCGAGGTTAGAAAAATTGAGAAAAGCATTGTGGCTTCGATAGACAACGCCAATGTTCTAAACGGAGGAGTTTAAACAATTTAAACAATTTATTTACCACAGGTGATACAGAGGTAGAATGTTTCTTAAGTCTAATACAATGGTCAAAGTTGAGTATAGCTGCCTGTGGGCCCAAATAAGTTCAGCGACTTCTAGGGCATCCTACCATTACATTATTCTAGGGTGTACAATAATGTTTACTCTAATTCACTTAGCCTAGTTTCGCATTAGACTGATCAACAGGATAATGAAGTCGATATTGATGTTTAATTTTACAATATAGGTCATATGGACTATATTTAACAGTATATTCGATAACGATTTAGGAGCAGACTGAAAATCGGCGATATTACTCATGGCAAATTGCATTATTAGGACCAGACATGTAGGAGGCAGATGACTTGGTGATCTTACACGACTTGTATTCTGATAAGAAGTGAGACTCAAGATTTCTTTTACATACCTTGTAAGAATTACTTTCACGGATCTCCGCAGGTATTGAGTTCCAAGTTTTAGTTCCAACGAATAATATACTGTGTTGCGAGCGGGCCTTTGAATAATAAGGAAGCATGAATTTCCTTCTATTTCGCGTTAAATGGTCGTGATGACCAGTTTGCGCAGTTAATAATTGTTGTAGGCTATTGTCACCGTCATTAGTTGATGTTTTGTAAATGAAATTGCAGATGGAGATTTTGTAGAGATCAGAGAGTTTAAGTATTTGTAAATTTTTGAATGAATCATTTGTGTGAGCATTATATTCTAGGTTCTTTACCGCTCTGATGGCTCTTTTTTGCAGAGTAAAAATTATATTGGTTTTATTTATATCAGTTCCATGCCATGCTTCTATTCCGTATTGCAAGTATGGGGAAATGAGCGTTCGATAAAGCATTAGTAAGGCTGTTTCAGGTAGGAAACTTTTAACTTTATTCAGGATTCCGATGGATTTTGATAATTTAGAACTAATATGAGCGATATGCTCTTTGAAGGTCAGATGTTTATCTATTATGATGCCCAGAAATTTGCATGAGTTGGTTTCTTTGATTTCACCTTCGCCAATTTTAATGCATGGTATAGATATATTTTTCTTGTATGAGAAGGTAATATAATTTGTTTTATCGATATTAAGGCTAATTTTATTAGCTTTAAGCCATAGTGAAACCTTATGGTGTTCATCATTTATACTCTCCGCAATCGTAGTGGGATTTTGGTTCGGAAGGACCACAGAAAGCGTACTGTCATCGGCAAAAAGTATGAATTTAAAAAATTATGTAGATTTATTAATATCATTGAAAAAAATCAGAAAAAGGAGAGGCCCAAGAACTGATCTTTGTGGAACTCCATGGCTAATTTTCTGTGGGTACGATTTTGCGTCGTCAATGACAACGTATTGCTTCTGATTTGTTAGGTATGATCTGAACCAATCATGGGCAATCCCTCGAATGCCATAACAGTGTAGTTTCCAAAGTAGTATTTTATGATCCACACAATCGAATACTTTTTGAAAGCCAAGAAATACAGAGAAGACAGTCTTTCCGTTATCTATATTAGAATAAAGGAATTGTAGATGATTTAATATTGCCTGTGTTGTTGATTTTTTACAGCGAAAGCCGTATTGTTCATCATAGAGAAATGATTTTTGTTCAAAATAAGAGTACACTTTTTTATACACAATTTTTTCGAATATCTAGCTAATAATTGGTAACATGAAGATAGGTCGATAATTGTTTACACAGGTTTTTTCACCATTTTCAAAGATAGGGGTAACTCTAGCAACTTTGAGGGAGTTCGGGAAAGTGCCTAGTAAAATGGTTAATAATATTGGATATCAGCGGGGCCACAATATCAGCAATAATTTTAAGTATTTTAGTTGGAAACGTTTGTAACCCACTCGATTTATTTTTCATGTCGTTTATGCACGCAATTACATCGGAGGAGTTTGCAGGCGTAAAGAAAAAGGTGTTGTGTTCTCGAATGTGATCCATAAATTCCAGGTGATCAGTAGGTTCACTTGGAATACCATTGGCTTTAGTTTTCCCTACGTTTACAAAGAAGTGGTTAAAGAGATGAGCAATTTCATTCTTCTCATGGTATTTTACATTATCTTGAGTGATATATTCAATTTTCTTTTTATCGGCGTTATTCGGTTTACAACAAGAGTTAAGGAGGCGCCAAGTCTTTTTAACGTCAGCTTTGAATTGAGTAAACTTGAGGGTAAAGTAGCTCTTTTTTGATGTGCTTATCTGGTTTGTCACATAGTTTCTGAATCGGTTACTTGTTTCTCTAGATTTCGCCCTTCGCAAAGGAGGGCTAGGTACGCTTGGCGTTTCTTTATATTTATCACGATGTCTCTAGTAATCCAGAGCTTTTGTTTATTTTTCGGGGTAACTGTACGAGTTACAATTGGGCAACACTGATTGTATGCGGTTATTATAGTTTCAGTCAACTTTACTACTGCTTCATCAATGCTCCTTGCATTATTGTTTTCTTGGGTGATGTGCAATGTTGGCATTAATTCTTCTAGAACGGTGCGCATTTCTTCTAAATTTGATTCGTTTATTATACGATTTAAGTAAGTTTCAGCCCGTGCTTTGGTGCAAGCAATATAGACATTTTTCTTAATAAGAAAAACTGGAAAATGATCTGATAAGTCAGAAGTAATTATTCCAGCAAGAAAATCTCTTGGGTCTGTCATAAAGATATTGTCAAGCAGCGTAGCACATTCTGAGGTTATTCGTGTTGGCTTTGTGGTGATCGGAAGGAAAGATTTAGAATGAAATGCATTTAAGAAATTAGAAGCTACTGAAGAGCAGCAGATGAATGAAGATGGTTGAGATGGATCAGCCGATTAGCCTTTCCCGGACTGTGCTCTCCCGTCCGAGCTGTGTGCCCTCTTCGGTCTCATATCGTGCTCCACAGACCTGCTCCAAACACTGTGATTGCCTCAACCAAGACCGATGCTGCTTCGACAGATGCCTCGATGAACATGTTTGCAAAGAGCCTGTCTATTGAGGATACCGTCCGAGGCCAAATTTGGCCCCCCGCGGCACCCCTGACTGAATTTTTTTGTCGAAAAACGATCCTTATGGTATGGGTTATTGTGCCATGAAATATTATGGTGCTACAGACACTAGAACCCCCCCCCCCCCAGGAGGGGTCCAAAGGGGGCCAAAATCATGAAAAATTGAGTATGTTTTTTTTGGTCGGGAAAGGATCCTCATAGTATGGGTTATTGTGCCATGAAATATTATGGTGCTACAGACACCAGAACCAGGACAACATGAGGGGTCCAAAGGGGGCCAAAATCATAAAAAATTGAGTATTTTTTTGGGGGGAAAAGGACCCTTAGGGTATGGGTTATTGTGCCATGAAATATTATGGGGCTACGGACACCAGGACCCCCCCCCCCCTCCCGGGGAGTTCAAAGGGCCAAAAAGCATACAAAAGTTCCATTTTTTTGTTGGAAAATGATCATTATGTACATGGATTATTGTGGCTTGGATTTCCTCGCGAAGATTACTTCCCTTAAGTGGAGGATGTTGACGGCAATGTTGTGCTGACATGCAGGGTACATGTTGTGCTGACATGCAAGGATGAACTCATGAGGCGATGCCTAAAAGTAAGGACTCAGAATGCAAATGAGTCCATTCATTCTAAACTTTGGCGTAAAAAGCCGAAAAATAAATTCTGCGGGCTCGCGGCACTACAACATGCCGCGGAATCAACTGTCACGGAGCAAAACTACGGATTCGAAGAAGCAAATGTTGTCGAAAACTTGAGTTTTTCAAAACCCAATAAAGAGCAGAAGTTATCAGAAAGTTTCAGAGAAACGGAGAGAGATGCAATCCCACCGACGAGTCCAGCGTCGAAAGAAGCGCACCAGTAACATCGAAGATCCCCAGCATGGCAGCGGCCAGCAGTAGGGTTGAAAAAGTGTTCGAGTTTGAGAACTGTGATTGTTTTATTTTATAATGTGAAGATATATATGTATGCGGAAATAGTGTCAGTCAACATTTGTTTAGTTATGTGTTTCTATAATAAACGGAAAAGACGTATATATGCGGAAACAACATTTTTACTTGGAATTTTTATTTCTTTATTTCTTCTACCTATATATGCGGAAAATAATTATTATAAATGGAATACATTAGGCCCAATAACACAAAAATAATCAAAACTTGCACAAAATCATCTACTACTATTCAAAAGTCCAGAAAATTATACCGAAAAATGTTCGCGTCTTGCAACAACAGCTACATGGTGAGTACTCAAATAAAATATAATATTTCTATATGTTTTTATGCACGATATTTCTTATGTTACATTGAAATTCACAAGGAAAATGTTGCACAGTATTCGTACATAAAAATAGATCAAAGAAACTGCATTCATGTACAAAAATTGTCAATGATATTGCAATTCAATAGTATATTTTTGTTTTTGGGCTCTCCTGAATAACAATACGTTTCAACCATTCAAATCGTGTCAACTCATTGAGTTTTGATGCTAGAACAAAACCAGACAGTTTTGGAATCCTTGGAACATTTCTAACAAAGTTATAGTTGGACTCTCCCTAATTTTAGTAAACAAAAACGCTATATCCAAACCCAAAAATAATTGTGATCTTATTATAAGTATCGCTTATCACAGAAATTTTTTTTAGAAATGGTAAAATTTTAAATTATAACTTTGTTAGAAATGCTTCAAGGATTCTAAAACTGTCTTTGGTTTTGTTCTAGTATCAAAATTCAATGAGTTGATACGTCTTGAAATGTACATAAAAATTTATCAAAAAACTAATTTTTCGTAAAAAAATAAGGCAAAAATAGAAAAAATGACACGAGTAAAAAAGGTTTACTTTCAAAAAGTACATAAACTGGCTAATTTTCAAACGAATCGGACGAAAAAAGGTCAAAATCCCGGACGGTATCTTTAAACGTTTCTGTCCAACTCCTGACAAGGAATTCCCAAGCAGTATAATTTTTGTTAGCACAGATTTAGGTTTCATAGGCTCAGAAAGTCTTAACATCTTGTAACGCCGATCGATGGTGAAACCGCTGGACAGCTGCTGTGCCACCAGTTGTAAGGGACAGGCAATGCACTAAAAAAAAATTTCTGATATAAATATGGATTACCTATCGAAAACATGGATTACCCAGCAGAAGTTCGAAAGTTACGAAGAATGTATCAGAGAACCGTGGACAGACAGAGAGAAATCTCAGAGCAAATGAGAAAAACTAATGGGAAGACACGAGGCTCCAGAAAATAGAGAAAGGCATTCAAGCGTTAGTAGATAACGCCCACGCATTAGAAGGAGATCCATAACAGCAGCAAAACAATATTCGAAATCGCGGAGATGCCGATTAGCCATTTCGATGCCGAAGATTTTTTTAGAATAAGGAGCAGCTAGAGTTTTGAAAAGCATAAAGTTTGGCAAGTACTGCAAATTCGCTCACCTCAAAGAAGTTCAAATAAGTATCATGAAGGAAGTAGTCAAAGAAGTAGAGTTTATTCGAACCATTGAGTTTCGATCAAGTAGTATGAAGGAAATAGTCAAAGAAGTAGAGTTCATTCGAACCATTGAGTTTCGAACAAGTATTATGAAGGAAATAGTCAAAGATGTATAGTTCATTCGAACAAGTTCGAACGATTGACTCCAGGTAACGGGTTTGCCTTCGTCACTTGCTGGCCTCATCCAGCCAGGCAGAATGCCCGTCTTCCAGAAATGCGAATGAGACATTCCACGATGGATCTTATGAGCGCTCAACTTTTCCACTTTTCCCTGGAGGCAAGTTGAATTGAAAAATTTAAACATTTTTTTCCTACAATCACTAAAATCGCAACTTGAATTTTTTTTCAACAGATAGTTTTCATTGCAATTACTTGTGGGCTCGAGTTCGTATAGAAAATAAGTCAATCTAATCTGCCGAAAATAAATGCCTAGGCCCGATGATGAACCCGCGGAAGAGCTGCTGGGTCACCAGTTGTAAGGGGCAAGTGATGTTGAAGCCTCGACCATGTTGAGCCACGGTGAACGTGGAGACTGCTGGCAGTGCCGGGTCTCCAGATTTTGGAGCTACTGAGGTCATCACTAGTAAGGGGCCTGCGATGTCGAGCCATCGGCCCGACAGAGATCCCGATGGGATCATCAGTGTTGAGATTCCGTGATGGTTCTGGGGTCACCACTTGTTAGGCCAGATGTTGTTTCTGCTACAGCCATTGAGTTCCATTTGCGGCGAGTGAAGTAACGGCCTTACTTCTACTTCACCAGCAGAGGGTATCGGTTATACGCACAGCAAAATTGGGAACTTTTTGTTGAATGAATTTACATTGAGACATCTTAAGATAACTGAGCATAGGAAGATTGGAATTGAGATTTGAGGGGCAACTAAGGTAAGGACATACAATCTTAAAGAATTCGTCTCACTTCCATGTGAATGCGCTATATTTATGAGGTGACAAAGTCAAAATTTTACGTGAACGTTGTATTTTTATCCCTTTATTATTTGTGGCATTATTTTGACTTCACTTACTGAACTTTGATGCAGAAATGATTTATAAAAATTACAGAGAAGCTCGAAAAATTCCCTGCACTTTTTCAATGAACGTTAGGAGAAAATTGCAACTTATTTTACTCTCTGATTAAATCGCATTTAAATATTATTGATTCAACTCAAACTTATACCCTGAATTTTTCAATCTATTCTTTGAAATTAGAGTCTCTAAATAGAGTGTTTTACAGAACAAAGTTAATCTATTATTCATACTGCAAAGTCATCATACTGCTCAAATTGTTAAATTTACACAAGTTATTTCAGAACACCACATCAAAATATCGGAGCTGAAATTCACACGTATTCATCTTATCTCCTCGATCACCATAAAAAATTAAAGTGCTGAATAACTTATAAGTAACGTCTATTGAACAGTGTTTACCTAACAGCGCGTGTCAAGAAGAAATAGCTGTATTTAAAGCTTTGAAACAGCCAGGCATGCTAGTGAATAAAGAGACAACGATAAAAACACGTAAACTGTGCGGAAAGAGATTGGACGAGATTGGAAGAGTCCTTGAGAATGTATTTTTCAATGGAATAATTTAAACTAAGTTCGACGTTTACTTTAACGCAGATTTACAAAACAAATTCAACGAGGTAGATCGCGGTCTATTTAACTGAACTAGCAAACAAATTTTAGAATACTCAAAGCGCTGACACGATCAACTTGTATTTAAGAACTAAAATTAGCTGCAAATAATATTCCCAGATTTATATGTACTAATTCTACACGTGCCATATAAAATAATGTCTCATTATCCCATCAAATTTACCTCTTATTCGGTAGCACGCTAATTGGGGCGAAAATTTTCGTTGGGTTTGCAAAGGATCTACGAAGACAAGCCAATATTTTATCAATTTAATATCCTTTAATAACTATATGTTTACTGGCTCCAATAACTATATGTTTCTGAATGATGGCCCGGATCACTTTCAACGATGATGCTTTTGATGAGTCTTTATTGAAATAATTTTCCTGGAAGAACTTTTTCTTCAAATTTGTAAAACAGTATTTTCGTAGCTTTATTTCTTTGGGAAGCCATTGAACTGGAAGAATGAAAACAGAAATTTTTTAAACTTTTCCCAGCAGGTGGTAGGCCTACTCGCAGCTATAGACAAAACTACAATATTAAGTCAATTCTTAGAAGTGAAGGGCATCCGGATTAGAATAACCTTGTATTCATACAGTTTACTCTCATACAAAACAAAATTCACTTAAATTATGAGGAATGTACTAAATTTATAGCCCATCGGATCGGATCGTTTATTTGTTGTTCGTGAGGATATTTTACTATAAAATGTTTCGAATCATTTGTGCAATTTGGCTACTGTTGCTTATTGTTGCGAAGTTTATTTCTGCTGCAACTTTATGTATTTTTAAGGACCACTCGATCTTAGTCGAAACATGAAATTTTTCGCTGTTTCATTCGTGTTTACATATTATTGATTCAAATGTGAAGGTTACACACAAAGGTTGTAGGGCTGACCTTGTTCTTCCTCGTAACCGTATTTGGGGGGGGGGTAGAAAATGCTTCTGTTAGATTACTTGTTCATGCAGTAGTTACTTTTAGCGTTCATCAGTAAGTTCAAAGGCGTGCGACCTTATCCGCGCTTAACTTTTCCCGGGAGGCAAGTTGAATGGAAAAATTTTAATATTTTTTCCAAGAATCACTAAAATCGCTACTTGAACTTTTTTTAACATAGTTTAAAATAGTTTTGATTGTAATTACTTGTGGGCTCGAGTTTGTTTAGTGACTTCTCATGAAAATGAGTATATCTAATCTGCCGAAAATAACTATATTTAATCTAAAATGCGTAAATCTAATCTCGAACAGCTGTTTTGAAAATACTTCGGACTGTTTGATTCACGAAAGAATGTAATGGTTTTACCTAAAAGGAAACTTGAATGCTAAATAAGGAGGCATCTTGGGTTATATTAAAAATGAAAGATTATCCTTACAAACTAGAAGGAATATCAATTTACAATGCTATAGCTGATACAACAGCCAAGTGAAATTGCTTTAACGTTATTTCCATGCTAATAATAATGACACAAACGTGTGTACCTAAGTCAGAAATAAGAAAACGATTGTCCTACAACGGCAACCAAAATATGTACAACATAATTGGAGTAATGCGTGAACTTAAAACCACCTAGGTAGGGTCATCGCTTCGCAGCCAGGTGGTGCCCGAGTGAGACCCGGGTCACACGGCCCGGGCCCGCGAGTGAGCGGACGAACTTTGATTCGTGGACAGTTATACGGGACCGTCGCTAGGAAATAGGTCTGCCTAAAGAAAATATGGAATCGCAAATGCTGATCACCATGGTACATGAGCGTTAAAAGTCGGAACTAAGTGGGAAGAGCTACCCTAAAACGGATGCGATGTTCCAAATTACCCAGCCATATGAAATCGTCCGCAAATTTTACTATTCATGAAGTAAATTCACCTGAGGTGACCGTTCAGGCAAAAAACTGTCCCGCCATTATCCGACGGATGTTCCTGAAATGTTCGCAAGAGGTGTGGAATGATTCAACGATTCGTGTTACATTTGCTCCTTAATTTTGTATTTGTAGTACAAAATTTAACTGTTCGGAAAGAGTGAATAAACGGGTAATACGGAAATTATAACTCTTGAAATTTTGAAGCATAGAACTGGCAACATGCTCTTTAGATAGTTAGATATATTATCTGAAATCTGCGGGATTTATTTTTTGATATTTTGATTCGTTGAATTTAAAGAATTCTTTCTCAAAAATTATATCTTTTTATTTTCATTTTTTATTCATTTTTGTTTCTGTTATCATATCTTGATTCAAACATCGTTACCATTGTACAATAATCTTTTCTCATGTTCTAGATGTTATTTAAATATTATTTTGACATTTTTCTCTATAATTATTAATAATAACGCCTTAAATACGGAAAATAGTAAATAATAGCTAAATTGTACTTTAAATGTTTCAGATTTTCCGTCAAGAGTTAGGTTGTGATTTTTAATGAGCTATATGAAATCTCAATGCTCTAGATCTAGCGAAAAATCCGCTAAGTTGTGCGCAGTGTTACCAATTTAGCGGATTTTTCGCTAGATCTCGAGTATTCAGATTTCATAGAGCTCTTAAAAAAATTACAACCTAGCTCCTGGCAGAAAGTCTGTATAAGTTATAATGAAGATAAATGAAAATATTAATGGTTACAGAATTGAGACTAGGCTCGCTGCACATTTTAACATATCTGATTTTGAAGCCCAGAAAAATTTAATTTTCAGAAACTGGTGCGTTTCGCCTCCATTCCCGCAGAAATATAGTTCCGTTCAGAAATTAAGCCTTATCGAAACCAGCTACGTATTCTCTTCAACATTACACGGATGTTGGCACATGAGATAAACTGGAGATACTGTGAAGGCTGGATGTCACTTATGAGTAGCAAATGTCTTGAAACATTTGACATGTAGAATAATTAGCAATGCTTGGAGTTCGATCTCGGTCGCGGCTCACTTCATCCGTATCTCTTCTAGTAATTGGTCTATTCTTGCTTATTCGTCCATCTTCTCAAAAACTGCTAAGTATTACGTGATAGTCTTATGTCAATATCGAGGATTTACTCACCCAAAACCGGGTGTCCAAGAAAAACGATACGCATTTTCAAATAAGAATAGCTCTAAGGTGAATAGAGATATACAGGGTGTGCGACAATTTTGTTGCCAAACTTTAACATAAGGTAGCGATCGTCGAAATGAACACTTTTTATTATATTAAGGTATGATCTAAAATGCTTAGTTAAATAGTTACAAATACGTGAAGTAACTTTTTATCCGATATTCTGAGTGCTCCTCGACATCAACGACAAAGATTAGTTTGTTTACTGGTAGTACTTCTTCGGCTGCCAATGTATCACCGGCAATGGAGGGAGTATCCAATGCTGAATTAGCGGATATGATATGCACCTAGTGTATGGTGCAGCAAATGGAAGTTCTAGGGAGGCTGTTCGAATTTACGCAGAAAGGCATCCTAACAGACATGTCCCATCGCGTCAAACATTCACAGCCATACACCGGAGAAGACGTGAATACGGATCATTTCACAGACGACCTGAAGGAAGACGCCAAAGGAGAGTAGCAGATCCATACAAGGTGGAAGATGTCTTGGAATATTTTCGAAACAATCCTACTTCAAGCACTCGTTCTTGTGCACGTATTTTACATTTAAGCTAAACTACTGTGTGGCAAGTACTACACAACAGTGGTCAACATTCATTTCACTTTCGGCGTGTGCAGGAATTGCACGGTGAAGATTTCGAACGTCGTGTTGAATTTGCGAGGTGGTTTCAACAGAAAACAGATCAACAACCTCGTTTCCCATCACTAGTCTTTTTCTCAGACGAAGCGTCATTCACTCGAGAAGGAATACCTAATCTCCATAACCTGCACATATGGTCTGGCAACAATCCACATGTTACAAGACAATGTCGACATCAGGTTAGATTGGATGTGAATGTTTGGGTAGGAGTTCTTGGTGGCCATCTGGTTGGGCCATACATCATACCAGTGAGACTAAATGGACGTACCTATTACATTTTTCTTAATGAAGTATTGCCAGAACTACTGGGAAATGTACTTTAGCTGACACCAGAGGAATGTGTTTTCAACATGATGGTGCTCTTGCACACTTTGCGGTTGCTGTTAGGCAATAATATTATTGGATGCCCGATATCCCAATCGCTGGATTGTCCGTGGCGGTCCCTTCGCGTGGCCACCAAGATCTCCTGATATTACGCCCCTAGATTACTTTTTCTGGGGGCATATGAAACGTTTAGTGTGTGGAACACCGATTCAATCCGAAGAGGACCTGATGGGTAGGATTGTTGAAGCCTCGAAAAGGATTCGTGAAACTCCTGGTGTCTTTTCTCGCGTCCGCCACTCATTGGAGAGGCGTTTGAACGCCTGCATCGAAAGAAATGGGCGGCATTTTGAACAATTTTTGTAAACATGTATCCTAGTCTAGGATTTCGTTTGTTGTGCTCATAATAATTACTGTCGAAAATGCTTTTTCCTTATCACAACAATAAAAAGTTGATGTTAATTAATAATAATAATAAATGTTTCACAACTTGCCTAACTTCTCATTTCGGATCCTTGCCATAGATGTGCCGCAGTTGCCTTGGATTCGTCTCTGCAAGAGAGTGTACGATATAGACCGACCGGGGTTGAAAATTTGGCCGGGGCCGGGGCCGGGGTCAACAAATTTGTCATGGCCGGGGCAGGGGTTATCAAATTTATCATGGCCGGGGTTCAGACCATCTCAGGACGTGTCACGATGACGTAATACACAACGCCGGTAAGTGGCTCAATGCTTGTTGAATTACGGTTGCGGTTGGGTGTGTATTTATGTCAAGTCAACAAAGTCTTGTAGACTTGCAGTTGGTGTGCTTGTTGAATTAATTAATACAGAAACAATTATATTAATAAAATATACCAGGTGTTCCACAAAATGTACCCGACTGTTTAATTGATTCTATCTCCGCTTTAAATTAACATATTTAAATTATCTTTTTTTTCACAATGTGGTAAATCTTGTTTCCTTTTCGAATTATTTAATAGAATTAAAAGTGCGATTTTTGGGAAATCTAATACGTTAAACGAAAAGAAGAACCAATATAAAAGGAAACATTCATTTAATGGCAAACGTTTCGGAATCTCTGATACCATCATCAGTGCTGTAAAACAAGGACTGAAAAACGATACTGAACAAATTGCGAAAAGCTATAAGAAATTGATATCACTATACCTACATCAAAAAATAGCTATGCCAACCCATTAAAAACAAAAACACAATTTCTCTTAAACATTCGAAGCCATACGTACACATACACCTAAGTTCTAGCAATCAAATCTACACACAACAACATCTACACAAAGTAACAGAAGTGCATACACACACACACAAAACACACGGACACACACACATTCCAACACACTCCTATTTACACAGTTGGGGCAATATTTAATTTCATCGCACTTTGATCATTATTTATCTGAGGTCTATGGGTAAAAATGAACAATGATTCCAAAATTTTAAGGTCAAATTCCTCTGCAGTTCTACAAGGAATGGAGAAATTGGAACTTTAGAAAGGGTGGTTTGAATTATGGCAATGATCTCTGATGGCTGACTGGGAGGGAGATGAGGATGAACGGCAGATTCTATGGGAGATACCCGAGTGTTGGCTGTGACGAATAGATTGCTGGAGTGTGGTACTTCCAACATGGGACTGCAGGCAGCAATCACATTTATACAAGTGGACACAACCATTTCTCAGGCACTCTTCCAAACGTTCTTTCCTATTAAAAAATGAACTCATTTTAAAACTATTTCTATAAAATGGTAACACGTCAATGAAAGTAAAATGAGAGTGTATCAGAGATAGAAGATCCTTTCTCATCTCCTTGTAAAGATAGCCCAAGAATGGAGCTCGACGAAAACTTTCTTCTTTGGTGCGGTCAGAATTGTACACGGAAAGGAAAGTTTTTTGTCTAAAAACTTTTTGACCAGATTGTTAATTAAAGATACATGGTATTTATTTTGTACAAGTAACTTTTTTACATACTTCACTTCATCATGAAATATTATATTTGAATTTGAAATACAGTATGCTCTATGCAATAATGTAGTGACACTTGTTTTACAATAATCCTTGTAAATGCAACTGAAGAAATTGGTACATATTCCCGTAAATGTAGGTTTTCTATAAACAGAGGTGGTGAACATGGAATTAGTTTTCTTTACGAGAACGTCTAAAAATGGCAATTTATCATTCTGCTCAGTTTCCATTGTGGAATTTATCTTGGCGTGATATCCATTCATGTAGTCAAAGAATTTTAGGGCCTCTTCCTGTGAACGATACATCACAGACGATATTTCACAGTAGGCATTTCACAAGGTATTTCTTTGTTGGTATTTCATTCCTTGTTTTACAGCACTTATGATGGAATCAGAGATTCTGAAATGTTTGCCATTAAAAGAATGTTCCATTTTATATTGGTTCTTCTTTGCATTTTACGAATAGTTTAAGTTTTTGAAAATCGTTTAATAACCACTTTACAGTGATCGATTTACTGAAAGAGGCAGAAAAATAATTTGTTCAAAGGAAAAGTTTTAAAAACAACACTGGTGATCTTCTTCATTTCTCAATACCTACTGTGAAGGAACGCGTTTTCAAAACATCACCTCCATCGTTAATAATTCTTCGAAAACTAGTTGAAGTGTTTCAAGAACTAAAAGAAAACGGTGAAATGATCCTCAAAACTCTTCGTTTAATAGTGGCTAGAAGTAATGCTTGCCTTGAGAGAAATGGTGGGTATGTCGAAGGATACTAAATTACTTTTTTATTCAAACTTTATTTAATGTATGGATTTGTTACTTTTTTAGGTTTTTGTTTGTTCGCTTTTTTGGATAGTGCAAAATAAGGAAGAATATCAATATTGTTTTAAAATGTTTTTCTTCGAAAAATTAGTTTTTCTATCTGTTTCAGTTAATCGATCACTGTAAAATTGTTTAAACGATTTTCAAAAACATGAATTATTTGAAAAAATTTATGGAGTAAGTAATTATGAAATAAAATTTGCTACATTGTGAAAAAATGAAAATATGTAAATTTAAAGCGAAAATATAATCAATTAAAACTCAGTGACATTTTGGTGGGACACCCGGTATAATGACTAAAAGTAATCGTCAGCAGTATGGGATTACTTTAACATATCGGTGAAGAGTGTAGAAAATTGATGTGTGCACCATTTGCGAAGCAAATATACGACGAGGAGCGGCTGGTGCATCTTAGAAAACTTTTTCAACTAAATATTTATGGGGCCACCTAAAATCGACACAAAATGATCAATTCCTGGAAGCTGAAGAAAACCAAACAACGAAAAAGAATTGAAAGATAGAAACAAAATGAACAAGAAAAACTAAATGTCTATGTATCACAAACAAAGACAGTTTAGGCTGCAGCAGTGACAAAACTGCTGATTGTAGCAAGTCGTCTTCGTCTACCGGCAAACAGTTGACTTTAAAAGAAACATTTACTCAATCTAAAAGCTGGGAACCAAATAATACTGACCACATAAAAAGAGAGAAATTGTTAATTTACTGGCTTTGTGACGCGCTCAATCCTTTCGACCCTATGGAAAAGGAAACTTTTTTAATTTTTGTAGGGTTTTTGAATAAGATGTTTCAAGTTCCATCAGAGAAGGTAATTACAACAAAACTAATTCCGGACCTCAGTATCCAAATTCAGTTTGCTATTTCAGAGGAAATACAAAAGTAAATTAACGAAAATAGCGTCTTCTCAATAACTGCTGATATTAGGACCTCTCTAAGTCGAGATTCTTTCATGTCAATAACTGCGCACAGGATTATAACTACACTGGATTGTAGCATAGATACTGCTTTTTCTTCTCAGTGACTGCATGTTCTTCAGGATTGCAATGAAATCGCAAATCTCTTGAGAAATCGTTTTAAATCTATTTTAAAGACACGTGAATTTTTCACGTGCGGGTAGCCGGGCACACTGCGCTTTATTCACTTCAAATTATTAATCCAAATCAAGTTCAAATTAATCCAAGTCAAGTTCAAATTAATCCAAATCAACTTCAATTTAATCAAAGTCAAGTTCAAATTAATCCAAATCAAATTCATATCAATCCAAGTCAAGTTCAATTAAGTCCAAGTGAAGTTCAAATTAATCCAAGTCAAGTTTAAATTAATCTAAATCACGTTCAAATTAATCCAGCCCCAAGTTGGATTAAGAATCGACATAAATCCCTCGTTAATTTGAGCGTTTTTTGTATTAAAAATGTATTTGTTGGATGTGGTTAGCAAGAAAACGTTTTTCCTTTCAGCAAAGAATAAATAAAATTTCTGCAGTATTAAACAAGCTGTCGTAAAATGTGCTAAGTATCCAGCATCAGGAGGCAGAGTGTGATTCAGATCTTTGAGCGGAGTAACAGATAGAAGTCAATTATAAAAACTTTGTATTATACTACACATTAAAGTTGTTTTATAATTCTAAATTAATGACAGTATGCATCCATTCAAAAAATTATGTTCAAAGGTACTTTTATGTTACAGATATACACACACACACATATATATATATATATATAGTATAGTACCGAGGATTTATTTACACTCATTTAAAGATTTACACGCCTGAAATTTCACTTCACCACATTTATGAAATCATTTGTGCATGCAATTACTAATGATTGCCACCGGACGATGTGTAGATTTAACCTTTAAAATAAATGAGCAAATGCGATACACTGAGTACTTATGTACGATACCATTTGATTACAATTTATTGGAGTACATTACTACACAGATACAATCCTGCAATTGCAATAAAAATTGTACCATCCCTTCAAATGAATAGGCCTAAGCAAATATATCATCTCGATCGATGAAATTAATTGAAACTTATTTTTACAAAAATCGTTTGAACAAGCAAAAACAGACATCTTTGCTATATTTCTTTCAAAGGTTAAATCAACATATCATCCAATGGTAATCTCTCGTAGTTGCATGCATATATTTTATATACGTGATAAAACGAAATTTCACGCATATAAATCTCTATATGAGTAATTAAATCCTCGATACTACTATGTGTACGTGCATGTGTAACATAAAATTGTCTTTGAACATAAATATTTGAATGGATGCACACTGCCATTAATGTAGAATTGAAAAACAACTTTAATATGTACTTAATACGAAGTTTTTATAATTGATATCTATATGTTACTCTGCTCAAAGATCTGAATCACACTCTGCCTTTTGATGCTGGATACTTAGCACGTTTAATTTGAATTCAACTTGCATTAATTTGAACTTGACTTGGATTAATTTGAATCTGACTTTGATTAAATTGAACTTATCTTGGATTAAATTGACCTTGACTTGAATTAATTTGAAGCGAAAAAGGTGTAGTAAAAACTAAAAACCCCGGCCAAACCCCGATTTAGGGCACTATTTTGCCGGGGCCGGGGTTTGCAAAAATTGTCGGGGCTTGCCGGGGCCGGGGTCAGCTAAAATGGCCGGGGCCCCGGTCGGTCTATAGTGTACGAATTATTTTTCATAACTGTCCAACTTCAAGTCCTTGCAACTCTTTAACTAAGCATTTTAGACCATAACGTAATAAAATAAAGTGTTCATTTCGACGATCGCTACCCTATGTTAAAGTTTGGCAAGAAAAGCGTCGGATGTGTATAGGTAGCATAAATTTAACAAGTATTGAAGTAGCATTTATTTTATATGTTGTTGATCTTATTTTCAGAGTATTCATTGATATTGAAATTTCAAAACTAGCGCTAGTCTGAATGCCCCTTTTTAGAAAATGAATTTTATTCCGTTTTATGTGGTTGTAATCTTGATGAATCTTAGATTTACAAAACACGTACCCATCTCTGATAAAAATAATTTCGCAATGATGTACCCTGCATAACACTAAGTATTTAAGCCCTCTGTGAGGTTTCAAGTGTTTTCAATAATAGTGTTTCACGAACTGAGAGAAAACTGTGAAAAAATCGGCAAAACTCTTCATTAAATGATGGCTAGAAGTAATACTTACCTTCATAGAAATGCAGGGTACGTCGAAGGATACAAAATTACTTTATTTATTCCGATGTTATTTAAAGTAATGATTTGTTTCTCTTTTAAATTTTTGTTTGTTCACTTTTTTGGGAAGTGCAAAATATGGAAGAATATTAACATATTTTTAAAAACGTTTCCATTGAACAATTAGCTTTTCTACCCCGTTCAGTAACTCGGTCTCTGTAAAGTGGTTATTAAAAGATTTTCAAAAGCTTGAATTACTCTAAATGCAAACAAAATTTACTACATTGTAAAAAAAATCAAATATGTTAACTTAAAGCGAAGATATAATTAATAAAATGTCGTGGACATTCTTGGGGGGCACTTGTTATATATAAGGGGTCTTATTAAGCTACTCACACTGCGTTCGCCCATCACAATGGAGCGGAGGAGAGAATTAGCCAAAGAGAGACTAAGAAGATTCCGAGATAAACTATGCACGGAAGAAAACAAGCTATGGGTAAAAAGCAGATATATTTGTATGATACATTATCAGGATAGCGTTGGTTAGGATATGATAGATTACTATATGTTACGTTACAATGGGTTAGCTTAGAATTTGTTTGACAATGTTTAATCGTATTTTTCACGGGTCCGCCTAGCCTAACGGTGACATTGGTTAAGTTAGGATATGATGTTAGGTTAGCATAGGTTAGGCAATGTTGGCAGAATTTTTTCACAGGTTCACGGCTCTTTATGTTTGAAATATTAAGGTAGGTTAGGACAAGATAGGTTAGAATATGTTAGGTTAGAATATCTCGTGTAAGAATGTGTCAGGTAATGTTGACCAAATATTTTTACGGGTCCATCTAGCTTATTGATAACATTGTCGGAGGAGTTTCCATGGGTGTTGCTAGTTATTACCAATTGTTCGTTCTCTCTAAAGTGTGGAAACAGTTCAGATGGCCCAACGGCTGGCTCACGTGGAAAGCTTCTCATGCAGGAGCTAATGAAGAAGTATACAATGATCCTATACCTGGCCCCAGTGGACAGCAGCGCTTAACAACTACTAAAAAGATAGAGTTTTCATGACGGAAATTGAAATGAAGTGGACATTTCTTGTTCCGACAATGTTTTCGGCGATAAGGATCACTCAGATCTGTTGCCTACAGATTCAGATGACGATTCTATCCATATTCCTTCTACTGCTGCTCCTAAACCGTCCGTAAAATGTGCTAAATTCTTTCGTAAGGGAGCATCATCAAAAAGCATAGCGAAAAGATCTCGCTACCACGAAAGATTGAAAGCAATCAGTGAAATTCGCCGAAGCGCTACGGCTCACAACGCCGAGTATCGCAAATACAAAATAACAGGAGAAAATGCTCCATGCGGAAAAATCTTTGACTCCCTGGGGGGTCAATTGGCAGCAGCTACTAAGCTGATTTGAGCGTACGAAAAATTTCGAGATATTTTCGAAAAATTTCCGCTAGCGAAGGCATACGATGACGTGTCGGATTCCGACTATTCTGAATTTGTAGAGTTTTCTGATACCGCCTAGTGTATAATAAAAGAAGGCCAGACGATGAAGCAGCGTAAGAGAAAGAGGCACTGCAGACCATCTTCCTCAGCCTCAGAGCGTGCGCAGCTCCCTGGCCTCGCGCCCGAATGTTCATCGTCCACGACGCATCCACCGAGCAACTACACAAGCGATGCTCACTTGATGCCGAATGATGTGGCACAAAACTGCATTCTTTGGACGCGTCAATATATTGCTGCTGTCAAAAATGACCTCGCACCTCTGTAGCTGAAGAGTCGCTGAGTCCTTCCGAGTTGGATATAAATAAATCTCAGGAGGACCTAAGAAAACTCATCAATCTCATGCATTCCTCCGTGGAAAAAAAAGCCAAACGCTATGCCCTGCAGAGGGACGTCAGACTCGCTTGCATGGCAGCAGAGAACGCAACTGCGCTCCTACCGACGACGGTTCATCGCACGCTAACTCAACATGCTTCTTCTCAAGGCTACTCAAAAACGTTGTCAAAATCGATCCTCTCGAGCCAGGAGAGGAAGATTCCAGAGGCGAGAACGATGGAAAAATGACTGCGTACAAGTCAGTGCTTCGAAAGGTGAAGACCAGCAGCATTTGTGCCACGAAAATAGTACCTTATAAAATATTGGACCATTTGTCAAAGGTACACAAGATGAAAAGAGGATCGCGCAAGATATTCCAAGCTGTTGACAACTCTCCCGGTACTGCCGTCAACCTTAAGCGTCGTTTGAGGTAGGGGGGAAAATTGATAAACTTCTTGAAGACATGACTTTGATGAAATAGAAATGCAACAGCCCATTGCCACCGGACGTGAAATTGAAAAATGTGGGAAGCGAATTTCGCTCCCTCCTTCGAAATCGATTGTCGGGGCTACCGACGAAGTAGTGTGCTCGAGCGACTTCAGAAAGATCAGACCCAAGTTTACATCGATGGTCAAGGAATCCAAAATTTACTTGGAACGTAAGTTCATGAACTCAGCACTCGAAGTGAATAGATGCGTGAGGCAATTTGTTTCCATTGTGCTGACATACATGCTTTACGGCGTCACCTACAATCTCGTAGTCGAGAACGACATGGAGATGGCAGATGTTCTCAAAAACCTTGCCAACATTTTCTATGTACATCATCAGAAATATAGGGAGCGATACCGCACATCCCATTTTTTGCGTCAATATGGCAGCATAAAAGAATTTCTCTGTTATGCCATTTCTTTAATTCAGTAACACGGCGGCAATCTCCTTCCCAATTTCGTTTTGAGCAACATGTTGCAGTTGATTGAAGACGCGCGACAGCGATGTAAGAGTGTGTGGAAGCTAACTCGGCATTCACATCTATCATTGAGAGGAAGGGACAGCACTTTCGATAACTGATCTTAGGCGCATAAAATCTTCAAACTACAATACTACATTTGAGAAAATCATCAGTGAAGCCATTAGGTATGAAGAAATGCAGCAACGCAGTTCCAATAATGACGACTCACGAGCAGAAAGAGAACTCTGGTTATAAATGAGGACTCAAAACGCCCTAGCCTTGAGAGATGTCCTGACGCTGCTGGCATGCCTCAATAACGTACGAAGAGGAATGGAACTTACCACGTTCGAACTTGGTCAATTCGCTAGTCCTGTTAGTATCGACATACAGACGTGCTTTTGCTTCCGGGTAAAAATGTTTAAAACTTGGCGAGAGCAAAGCACACCTGCATTGTTCGTTATTCTCATCGCGAGTGCCTGGCGCTGTGCAGCTATGTGAAACATTGCCGCCCTTTTCTGAGTGCCGCCGCTACCCCGGATGAACCTGTGTTCCCCGTCTGCGACAGGTATCAGGAGAAGGGCCGGCCAACTTCTACAAACGATGCGCAGATGAGAGTTCAATCTGTATTCAATCAGATTTCGAATCTTGGCAGAAAACTGTGAGTGCCGGGCCTCTCTGCGTAGGATTCGACAAGTGTATGCTACGATGGTCAACGCAGATAACCTGAACTTGAAACGATAGCGCTTTGCTAAAGTCATGAACCACTCTATTGTCATTAATGCTTTTTAAGGTTCTTGCGTTTTTCGCGAACCTCAAGATTCGAAATTGCTTTTTAGAAATTGAACTATAACTCTAAACTACTTTCAATCAATGGAGTAAAGAATGTATAAGTTTTTTCATTCCCTGTTTAAGAGCAGAGTAAGGTTTTAATGCGAAATGAGTTCAAAGAGTTAATCACATAGACTTGTATGAAAATTGAGAGGCTTTAAGCTCAAGTTAACAAGATTGAGGAACCGCAGTGCGAATTTATTCCAAAATATTATTTCAGATTCGAATTGAGAATTGAAAATTGCACATACGCATATTGTGTGCAATACATTACATTGACCGATCCTTGATCCGGTGATAAAATGAAATGAACGACACAGTGAACTTACTAGCCCATTGTAGCAGGTTACCTGAGAATATTATAAATTTTTGTATGGTAACGGGAAAAAAGTTCATTTGGATAATTGGATATCAAATGTGTTCCAACACATTGAATTTCACACACTTAGTACCGAGGGGTTTTCAGTTTGAGGATCGATTGTTGGGCGATTGAGATTAGACCTACAGTCTGTTCTAAATGGTTCCTCTAATTGGTTAACTTATCTGATTTTATTTTCCAGGAATTAAAGAGAACGGTGAAGACATCAAAATGCATGGCCGCCGAGAAGCTAGAAGAAGAACGGAAGAAAAGCAAGATAGGGGTACGTGTTTGTTTAGTTCAGTATTTTTTTTTACGTCCAAGTACAGGCGTTCGTTAGCTGTGTTGGCAGTCCATTGACCCGAAATCGATATCATGAGTGTCTGCTTGAAAAAGTTTTGGGAAAGTTGATTAGTGTGTAGATAGTGTCTATACATTTTCAGTGACGCGAAATGTTGATATTGGGTGCCGATTTGAAGGGGTCACAGTAGTAACGTCGCTTCAGGTATTGAAGAATGTGTTTATTAAATTACCAATGTTAAAAAATATGCTAGGAAACTGATCTAGTTCTAGGTCTCTGTGGACTTAACTATAAAAGCGCCTGTTTCCATTGAAAGAGATATGCTATTGAGTGTTGACTTATAGAGTTTTCAAAGACAATAGGTTCAAACCATGAAGATTTTCTTGTGAGTAGCAAAGCTCATGTTATGTCCAAATACAGAATTAAAATATTTTTGGCGCTAGCAGTGACTTGAGTCATTGTTAATAAGGTTACTTCTTGAGTAGTTCTGCATGAAATTTAGCGTCACGTAATATTTACAATTTAAGTTTAAAGCTTATGAAAATAGGTTTATAGTTCATTCTTTTCATTTTGATAGAGCAAAGTTTTTTTGATGCCATCGTGCTAGGTATCGTAGGTAGTTAAATGACCCAGTTCAATCTCCGACAATTTGCGGAATGCACTTTGCGAGATAATCAATATGTGAGACAGAACATTTAAATTCTCATGGAATGGTGCTGTCATATACATTGCCTCATATGGTTTATACCGAGATATAAATTTTTTAACTTTCTTTATCACAGATCAACCGATCAAATTCGAAGGCCAGAACGATGAAAATGAGGATGAAAAAGATGGAGGATCTTCACAAGAAAAGACGTCTAGTTATGGACGGCAATCTCAAGCAGTCTTTAGCTATGCATAAGCGCCCAAGGTATGCGTGTCTGGCGGCGAACCTTATTGATGTGTGCCGGGTTAGGAAGTGTGTAATTTGCACCTAGATGCGAGTTACTAGCTGCTAAACTCCGATTCAACATCAGTTACGTTACCTAACATAAATAGCACACCCGTATCATCAGCATAAAGCTACCTTACTTACCGATCCACCCACGGCATGTTTAAAACACAAGAATAAACATTTATAGCCCATAAAGTGTTAGAAATTATATTTGCGTTTCCACAGGCAAAGCTTTGTAGAGATGATCAATAGGTTCATTTAAATGTTGATGCAAGTGACACATGGATTTCCTTGACTTGAAATTATTCTTGCTGTAGAACGCCGATTATTTCTCCTTATGGCATCTTCTCAGCAACGGATGTCCAATACGTAGACATTAAGAAATGAATGACTCGGTGCACCAGAATTAACAACTTGGCTGAAATGAAATAGTCCCAACTGTCGTTATTGGAAGTTGTTATTGTAACAATTAGGGGAATAGCTCACAAGCTGTGAAGTCCAAGCTACATTTGAACTTGACAGAGTATGCAGGGTACACGTTAGGTCAAATTATCACATAATACATCAAATATCAAGTTTGGGGGACATGTGTCTAGTACGGGGGAATTTCCACAGCAAATCTAGAAGTTAATCACTGCTAAGTGTTGCCCTCGGTTTTGCCACGGTCACCGCGGTGCTGCCTGAGTGAGAGACGGTTGCCGAATGAGCAGATAAGGTTTTTGACAAGCTGAGATTATTGGACAGTTACCGTCGCTATAAAAAAGCTCTGCACAAAGAAAATGTGGAATCTCAAATGCTGGTGAGGGAGGATGGTAGATGAGCAATAAAGACGGTACTAAGTGCGAACAGTTACCCTCAAAACTGATGCGATGTTTCAAATTACCCACCAATAGGAAGTCGTCCGCATATTTCAATATTTTTCGAAGTAAATTCATCTTCGGTTCAGGTAAAAAAACTGTCCGTTATTTTCCGGCGGATTTTTCTGAAATTTTCACAATAGGTGGAATGATTTAACTATTCATCTAAGATTAGTTCGTTAGTTTTGGATCTGTATTAGACAACTTAACTTTTTCGGAAAGAGTGAATAATCGGGCATTACGAAAATTAGAACTCTTCTTACAATTTTGATGTGCAAAGCTGGCAACATGTTTTTTAGATGGCTAAATGTATTATCTGAAATTTGCTGGACAGCTTTTTTAATATATGGATTCGTTGAATTTTAGGAATTTTTTCCCAAAAATTCTTCATTTTCACATACATATTTAGTCATTTATATTTCCTTTATTTTCATCATGTCTTGATAAAAACATCGTTACCATTGTACAATAACCTTTTTTGCATGTTTAGAAGGTATTTCAATATTATTTTACATTTTTCTATATATTAATAAATAGTTGCGCCTAAATATATATATATATATAAAAGATCTAAATAATTCATAAATCTTGACTCAAATACTGAATATTTTCCGCCAGGAGCTTGGTTATGATTTTTGTATTGAGCTGTAGGAAATCTCAATGCTCTAGGTATAGCGAAAAATCCGTCGCGTCCTACACCATAGTGAACGTTGGCCGCGTACAGTCAAGGCACTCGAGAGGAACACCTGCCCCAATGTCAACCTAGTTTGCGCTCTCGCCGGCGGCAAATGGAGAAGGTTTATGATAGCGCACATAAGAAAAAATATTTGGTCTTAACGGCATCGCAGTGACGAAAATGGAGTTAGAAAATATTTGAGTCAAGTTTCATTCCAGGCTCATAGTCATCCAGAAAAACAATCGACAAGGAAACGTACCTAATGAACAAATGACTAACGCCTGAAGTTTGTCTTGGCAGCTTCATAACCAGGGCTCCCACTCATGGGTTTTTCCACCCAGATCTTGGTTTTTTAGACCCCTCCTGGTTGCTAGGTTTAATTTTTGAAAAATTTGCTAAATCTGGGTTTTTTTAAGTCACAGTAAATTCATCATTAACTCGAATAAATTGAGCAATGCAGTTAAGAATTTGTGAATCTACACCGTATGCAAAAGGATATCATATACATGACTAATCGGATGGGGTAGAACGGGTTTAATCCGTTTTTCGCCCGTGAAAACGTACCGAACGAGTAGCAAACGAACTTGCAGGCCTGGCCGCACAGACGCCAATCTCGCCAGATTTGGACGCCGCCCACTCAGAATCCATCCACCTCTGAGCAGCTACAGAAATGTAAGGTTAAATTAATTTAGAATAGGTTAAGTTAAGTTTGGTTAAGTTTGGTTAGGTTGGGTTAGGTTAGGCCAAGGTCAGTTAGTTTAAGGTAAAGTTTAAAAGTGCCTGTTTTTGAGTGCCGAGATGGAGGGTCGAATGCCCAAATACCAGCGGTCGTTGTCATAACTTATTATAATGATTTAATGCAGGTTAACTTTGCTATTCCGCTGTACTCTCCACTTACTAAGTACTTGTAATGTTTATAACGCAGTGATTAATAATAACTCTAACGAACTGGTAGGTTAATAAACCTCAATTGTAATACATAGTTAAATAATTGGCGCGAATGGCAACTCGATGTAGCGACACGGAGGTGGCAGGAGAGGGGTTTGCGGCGTCCAAATCTGGCGAGATTGGCGTCTGTGCGTCCAGGCCCCTCCAGAATTTCTCAGAAGCGACAGAAGCCTGAACACGACTTTATTGTTCATCTGAATACGACGCTAGGAACTGAACATAGCATTATTAGATATTTAATTTCGAAAATGAGCAAATTATTTAAATCAGAGATACTATGGTTACAAGTAATCCACGAGAAAACATTGGGCTATTTCATGATTGCCGACAGGTACCTATCAGCTCTTTCATTCACTGCATGTAAGGTATTGCTTACCGTTTTCTAAAATTACCCTAACCGCATAGATTTCAATTTATTCAGTAAAAAATCAGAGTCAGGCAAAAAGAAAATTTCTCCTACCAAACTTTTTTGCGCATTACTTGACCAACATCTATATTGGGCGTTAGAGACTGCAATCAGAATTGAGTATTTGAGTTGCAAAAAAATACTAAGACAGAGAAAAAAACAGCTAAGCTTACCACGTGTTTCGTTTTAGCGTCACCAATTTTGTTAGTATTTTCACCTATTTTCAGACATAAATTCGTTTAACACTCTTGGATTCTTTGGCCAACGAAAATAAGTGCAGTGAATCTTTCTAAATATTGACTCACAGCAAGATGAATGTAGCGATCTGAACATTATTTCCATCTCTTCACGTAGTGTTTAAATGCCGTGCCTGCGCCCGCCATTGTAATCATAAGCCTAGTAAACTACACGGAGCGATTACCAAGCACATGTGAGCAGTTGAGATTGTCGCCATCGTCCTATGCAGCTACCAGAACTTGCTGGCCAATCCAGTGCTGAAAGACATGTCCTTCCCTACCTTGGCATGATCCATTTTTTCACTAAAAGTGAATTCATCACACAGTCATCAGAATAGGGAAGAAACCTCTACGGATCATTGAACTTTTAATTTAACACATTACACACAAAATCGACTGGCAATACATTTTTCAAAAAATTCCTAATAAAAGTCATTAAGCTTGTTTGCTTAGATCTGCAGCGCATCGACCCTGTAAAGAACCATGGACAACTGCGGTAGTTTTCGAACATTACATCATCCGCCAGAAAAAAATTTGTCTGCAGAAAGCTCTCCTACGCATAATGAATATTTAACCTTTAAAAATTCGTTACTCGATTCTTGTCATTTATACAGGGAATTGACAAAGTAAAGATACTTTTTACCCATAATAAACGTACTTTTTCGATTTTGCTATAAAAAACACAGTTGTACTTATCGAGGATTATTGGCAACACTGATAAAATAATGCAAATAATTCTTTTGAACGAGCTGCGTTTGCATGCCGATATTTGACACCATATATTGTTTTGTTTAAAATAAATAACCTCCGTAAAGAACTTATTATCGAATTTACTGACAAATAACTTCGTCAAACATGAATACATAACCCGCTTTCCAGTACACGAATACAGTTTATTAATTTCTCTGCATTTATTCTCTTGGGATGTCATTTCCTTGTTATTTTCATAAATTAAGTTAACGTGTGACAGTTATAAAAACATATCAACTTATTATCGTACAATGAAAGTTGAAAATCGTACAGTATCGTACACTCTCCAAGTGTCCGTCCTATGGGTAATTCGAAATGAAACTAAAATTTAATATTGTTTTGTTACTGATATTATTAATGTTTTCTTTGGTTTGTGTTTACGAAAAGCAAACGTATCCTCTTTTCAAGCGAAATCGTGATTTCATGCCCGAGACACTTGAAAATTTACTACAGTTGTGTTCTTCTTACAGTAAAGTAAATATGTGCAGCATACTAATTACAAGCGGAAAAACAACGCTTCTATAGCATCTCACGTGCGTGTACATGCATACAGTGATTAATATCATAGGGAACGCTCCCTCTCTTTGCTCTATCCATATAGCTGGAGGTAGCATGCTCGTAATAGTATAGAAAATGTAGAATATAACCAAGAGGTCGAAATTCATAACCGTATTCAATGCAGGGTTTAATTAATGGTTTATCGTTGCAAACATAATTTCAAGAGCGTGAATCACACGTGTCGCTTCTGTAGCTAAGAAATATTCATTACTGAGGGCTTTGTTGAGAGGGAATCAAGTTAAGTAATACGAATTCGATTTTGCACTAATACCTAATAACGCTTCGTTCGAAAGAATTCATGAACAGATTTTTTCCAAAAGGGATATGGCACTGGCGCTACCCATCATTGCAAATTAAGAACGGAATTAACTTAATTGATGTTCACTACAACGCGAAAAAATTGCAAAGTGTATTTCAGTTTTCAACTGATGAATATAATATTTTACATGTGCATGGTTTATGTGAGCGCGAATTATTTCCACATTATCCAACGTATAACTTGTTTATATTGAGCACAGGGCATTTATATGATAAATGAAAATGATTTTATTACGCGTAACCTGTCTCACAAGGAACCTCAGCATAGTGGACACCTTCATCGTATCCTCTATTACCCCAAATATTTTAATTATATTTATATAATTAACCCCAAAACTGAGTTAAAAACTGGATTGGTTTTGAGCTAAGTTTGTTTTAAATTTTCACTTAATTTTGAATATCATCAGATCATTTTGAGACTGGTATGGTGAGGAGAATTGCCCACTGATTTGTTGAAAAATGAACTGCTCATACTCATTTTTAAACGAATATTACTGAAAATGATTTCTTCTGCTCGTTGGTATCCTTGAAATATTTAAAAATTTTACGGTTGATCTTCAAACTTTTTATGGTGGCAGGAGAGGGTAAACTCTCGGATTAGGGGGTTCATATTCAAGTCCCAAGAGTGATTAGAGTGAAAAAATTCTGCAAGGAATTGGTTGAAAGTAAATTTATCTCCCCAACCATTTCTGCATTAAATTTGAAATAACTGTACTTCAATGTACTGTTTTTCATAAATTTTTCGTTATTTTTAAGCGTAACCTCAACTTTGTTCTTATTCTATTCCTAGGAGTATGGACTGATTCATCATAACATAAAATTATTTCTTTGTTTTTTCTTAGAACCGTTCCTCACAGGTTTAGAAATGTTTACAGAAATCATAATTTTCCCTAACTGAATAAATAATTCTACGAAAATGCATTAACACCAAACGGCACGGCTTCTTTGAGTTCAATATAAAATAACGCACAAAATACACTGGAAAATGGATTACCTGAACAATTCATTATTACATGTTCACAAAGTATCTCTCCTCGTCGCTATCACTATTTTCATCAGCAAGCAAAAATAGGAAATTGCTCATAGAATGTTTTCCCGATATTTGGGTCCCATTGAATGGTAATAATACCACGAGTTTAGCAAGTAATATTGCTGCAATCAAAACCAATTAACGTCATGTATCTAAATCTAGAACATATTTGCTCTCTAGCCGCGCTCTAGTTTCCCAAGATTCTTCAATGCTGTAGATATCATGGCTAAATAAGTAGCCGCGCTGCCCGTTCTCATTGCAACACATATGAGAGCCCAGAGCTGGCATCTTTTGCAAGATTTTTGCCAACTTTTAACTTAACCACTTATTGTAGTTAATACTGCTTTTACTGCGGTTAAGCATGAAATGGTAACACTGAAATAAACAATTTAATTATTTTTTATTCACTAAATCATGGATGAAAATCTCAACTTCTCTAAGTAGGTATTATATTACTTCATTCCAGATGATCTGATGAAAATTTGTAGTAACCCTGTCGCGACATCAAAACGAATCTCTCACAAGAGCGAAAGCTTGGGAAAGGTGGGTGTGTTCACGGAGTGTTGAAATCAAACGAGGTTGCATAATTTTGCACAGCACGATTGCGTGACGCTGTCATCGTCATCATAAAGTGAACAAAATATTCCTCTACGATATTCGTGACGTGTGGAACTCTTTATCAAGCTACTTTCATGCAAGTTGAATGTTCAAATTTCTTTCCGGTTTCCACCAATCACAGAGCTTCTTAGTATTGCTTGGCTCGTAGCAACGCTGCAGTGCAGATTCACCTAATCTCTTCAGACTCTTTCTCCGGCCTTAGTTGAAGTTGTGTCGTGCAAGGCTGAGGAGGAGGCATGTGTTGGTTGTAGAAAATGGCAATAATCTGGTGAAATATTTACAATATTTAAACAATTTATATACCACAAGTGATATAGAGATAGATCGTTTCTTGAGTCTAGTACAATGGTTATGTATAAGTATAGCTATCTGTGGGCCCGAATAAGTTCAGCGACTTGATAGGGTATCTTAGCATCACGGTTATTCTAGTCTGTACACCAATGTTTAACCTAATTCACTTAACCTAGTAACGTATTAGACTGATAAATAAGGTAGTTAACTCGATATTCGATGCTTCATTTTACAAAATAGTTTATACAGACTAGATGTTAACAGCATATTCTTTAAGAGCCGACTGAAGATCAGTGATATTACCATGGCAACTACATTATCAGGACCAGTCATGTTGGAGACAAGATTTGACTTGGTTATCTTACACGACTAGTATTCTGATAGGAAATGAGATTGAAGATTCATTATGAATACTTTGTACGAGTCGGACGCGGAACGTACTTCACGTTCGGAAACCTGTGTTTGAATACCTTTGTTGTAATAAATAACACAATATTGTGAAATCTTGAACAGAAAGAAATGTATTCAAGTGGACAGGTGTTAGTTAATCTTGCAAAAGCCAAGCTCTTGAATAATAAACAAATTTCTGGCAATGAAGGCAAGTTCTAACTTGGCGTTCTCTGATTATTTTTCAATGTGCATTGCAATCACATTATGTATGAATTCAAAACATGATATTTCACAACGCTCATGGTGTTCTAGCATGTTAAATTGCATATTTTTCTGTCAACTGTTCAGATTTGCCTAAACGGCATAAATATTCTTTCTTTTTTGCCCGTTTGTTCAGTAACTACTGTTCTCCGTTCCAGAACCATCCGTTTATAACATATTACAGTATCTTGTAATCTGTCAGTGTTTATGCGTAGCCATGAAAATATTGAATTGAACATACTGTACATTAAACTATTAACCACATGGTGTTTAACACGCTAAGTGCGGCGGGTTAAACTGAAGTTCAATATCCAGCTCAAACTTAGATTCAATGGTAGTAGGAAATTTTAAAAATAGCAAACATTGACTGGATCATGCCTTCATTTAACTTTTATTTAGTATCTATGAAAATTGAGTCAGTGACTGCTGGTCGGCCAGCAGCATTATGGAAATCACTTAAATGACCACCGGTGGGTCACGCCACACTTATCGTGTTAAGCAATAAAGCGAATTTTATTTCAGCGAGTATTGGATCTTTTCCAGATAAGCCCCACCACTAATGCAACACCTAAGTTCACCCACTAGTAACTTTCGAAAAGTGCAACTATCGACCAAAAATTACTCTCAAACAAAATATTAAAACATTCTATCGTTTCAGAGTGCAGTAATTTATTTTGAATTCGATTGGTGCATTATTTCGAAAGTTACAAGTGGGTGAACTTACATATTTGTTGCATTAGTGGCGGGTCTTCTCTGGAAAAGATTCCGAGTTTTTGCAATTTTTGTTGCATTGAATACCGGTCCAGTATTTAGATTTTTGTTCATGCGTGAGCAAGATAGCATTGATAAGATAAGATTTCATACAAAAAGTTTTTTTTTGCGTGCAAAGGGGAATTCCGACATATGAGAATCCGTTGAAGGCGAGACTATCTTTAAGCCATGTGAATTTGGTACAGTCAGGTACAGGGCGTAATTTTACAATTATATGGCAAGAATTATGAAACGAGTTAAAAAAATGTTCAATCTAACATTAAAATAGTTCCATTTTAAGTACGCATTGCTTGTCTAAATAATAACATGTTTTATCTTTAACATAAGAATTTAATCATTTTCTCAAACAAACTTGCAGCCAATTAAACGTGCACATTTTGTTTTTAATTCATAATTATTCGGTTTCTCATTAGGTTCATGAACAACATATGCCCAAGCTTTCAACCTGATTGAATACTTATGAAGTGGAAAAGTTGTTACTATGGTTGTCTTCTGAACGTTACCGTAAAACCAGAGCCAATAAAGGCACGTATTATCTTATAATTCATTGATTTGGGAACTTTCAAATTTATATTCTTTCAAAATTACTGCTTCATTTTCTAATAAATGTTGCTGACAATAATTGCTTTCATTTATTATCCCAGCTATAAAGTACATTTGCTGAGATAATCTAGACCAGTGGTAATCATTGCGCGGCACGAGACCCGCTGGCGGCTCGCGATGACTCGATTTGCGGCTCTCAAAAATGCATAAATTAAATAATTAATTAATATATGTTTCAGTTATCATGCGCAAACTTGCAGTAGCTGCAACTCTCTCTATCAATGCGTTTAACCGAAGTGGCTCTCCTGAAAAAATTAGTGAATAACACTTCTCTAGACAGTCTAACCTCCAACTCTAATCCCTTACAACTAATACAGCAAAGCACTTAGTCGGACGCGAAACCGCATTCTACGTTCGGACACCTGTGTTTGAATGCCTATGTTTTAATAATAAAGGGCGGTTTAACACGTTCACTGCGTATTGGGCCACATGTGTACCAAGAGGTAAATTGCCCACTTACGTGCCGGTATAAATGCACGATATTTCATCTGTTTCGCGATGTTTTTGCAAAATAATTGTTTTCATGCGGTGTGAAAGTTATCGTGCAATTGTATTCTTCATATTCATTAGGAAGAATTCAAATTTATTCCAGCTGGAAAATCAATTTCCCCATTCTGCTACTTACAACCTAACCAAATCAACCGTTGACAGCCGCGGAAACGCAGTGAACGTGTTTGAAAAGTTTTTCTTTAATATTGAACCTAGAGCAATGAAATTCAGTGTACTGATATTAAATGCAATTGAGAATTATTTGTCACTCGTGAAAAAATGCAATTATCCCAGTAGAAAACGAGATTTTTTCAAATTCCATCTTGTCCGACAGTTTTTGAGTAAAAGGGATGATTTTAGCGTCATTGAATGCGGAAAGACTTGTAGATTCCAAAAACCTACATGACATTCTCAAACTTTGGTTTAAAGTTGAAAGAGAAGCAAAACATTCCAAGGCACGTCTTCTTTCGTAAAATTTCGGAATATATGACGTCACAACTTTTGATCATGAATGAATTTCGAATTGCAATGTAGGTTTTAGAAACGCTCAAATCTTTCCGCATCCAATGATATCAAAATCATCAATGTAGCTTAAAAACTGTAGGAGATGCATTTTGAAGCGTCAGTAGCCCGACTTTTCATTGGAGCCTTGAGAAAGAAGGTGAGTCACGTGGCATGCTGCGTGCCACTTGTGAGCGAGCTCCTTGCATGTGACAAACGCACGTACGAACTTCATTTTTTTTTCGGAAGCTACCCAATGTCTAAAGGCCCGTCTACACTATCAATCTCTTCGTCAATCACGAACACACCAAAACGCGAACAATAACACGAACTTTTCCGGATCGTGTCCAGACGTCTAGACTACGTGTTCGTCGGTGTAAAGTTGTTCGCGAACAATGTGTAAACAAACAAGGCTGCTTCTGGAGTGCGTTAAGTCAATTGATTGATATTATGTATTGTTAAATTAATTTTTTTGGAAGATAGTAAACATAACTGAAGTGTGTGTGTGCATATATGAACAAACCTAAAACCTAGGTGCATTAGAAAGAATCACTGTGATTGAAGTGGTTTAAAAATTGATGATAATTTTAATTTCCAATATTGTAATTTACTTAAATTTTGTTCAATTTTTTTATAAGTGACCTCATATCAAACTTCTTGAATTATTTGTTCAGTTTTTTTTACAGAACAATAAACACTGCTTTAAAATTAGTTGATTTTATTTACATGCATGAGGGTTCAAACCATATTTTGATGTTTTTTTTAATTGGTTGTAAACATCAAGTTGATACAGTACTAGGCAGCATAGATAAATTTTGAACATCAGTCCCATAATTCATAAGGTTACAGACCTAATCCCTTGATGCATGCTAAACAATTTTTCTAATTTTTATTGATCCATACACAAGTAATACAGTGCCCAGATCATGTAAATAACTACAGAGTAGGCCATAAGTTTCCATATATACATGGGTAGAATATTGTTACGTATGGAGCAAAGTTATATTCATATGTGCTTTATATGATTATCATTATTTTAAATACTCAAGTTATTATATGTATTGGAAACATTGATGATCACATAGAGTATATCATATGTATAAATTTGTATCCAATATAGAATGTTCAGTTTACTTTTGTATGGAACTTATGACCTACCCTGTAGTGGGGCAGAAAATGAGACTAAATTTTGTAATAAATATTCAACAGCATATTACAGAAAATCCTTTAAAATAATTAATGACTGTTTTTGCAGATGTAGTTGATAACACAATGAGTACTTCTCAAGTTGCTTTAGAAAGTGCATGCATTGCCCTAATTTGTGGGGCATCTTCACTTCTATGTGATGAAAACCAGAACGAAGGTGCTCGGAGGTCACGATGGAGAAAGCCGTGGTTGGAATATCATCAAGGCAGTTATAATCAACTGCTGCCAGAATTATTGTACAAAGAAAAAGCAGACTTTCAAAACTATACCAGGATGAGTGAAGAAATATTTGGCATTCTACTGCAGAAGATAACTCCACTCATCCAGAAGGAAAACACTCATCTCCGTGAAAGTATCCCTGTAGGTGCTCGACTGGAAGCTACTCTGAGGCAAGTCATTTCATATTTCCGTAATTGTGCACTGTCTTCCAGGAAAATTCTATAAATGAATGTTGTTTGGCTAGATAAGCATTTCCAATATGCAACATGAAAAGGTTATATAGGTACTTGATGCTACATGTCAATTTACAATAATTTCTTAGAAATTTAGGAATTTAAAAATGAGGAAAATTACAAAAAACTTGATCATATTTAATTTGGAACTTTTTCGGAGTCCAGCTCGTTCATAAGCTTCAAAATACAAGTCATTATGTTTGCATTAAACAATGAAATGAAACGTTGTAAACAGTCATTAAAAGAGATCTCATAAACAAAAAATTAGAACATGTCACAAAGATAAAATTGACATAATTGCTATATAGTTACTATTTGAGATGGATGTGAACATAATTCTTTTACTATGGGTTCTTTATTTGTGTTGAAGAGAGTGGTTCTTTAGAGTGCCTAATCATTTACCCCTAGAGGGGAATATTATGTTTTTATCACATAATTTGTATTTTTCTTTTATTCTATCTTCCCATTCATGATAAATGGAAAACATTCCTTGTAATGTTGTATCCATTTTCCCTTATTTCATCATTATTAATGTATTGAGGAAATGCTTCTTTTTCATTTCATACTTTATGTAATCACTCATGAGCAGTTAGAGAAGAGCAAGTTAAACTGTAGTACATGTGCAATATAATTAAAAAATAGAAAGTTGACAAATGACTTGCAGCTTGTGTTCCAATTTGCAATTGGGCTAATACATTTCCATTGTCTGTAAATGCAGTTATAAAGCAACAATTAAATCAATCCACAGTTTTCCGTGTGCTATATGCTTTACCTATATTTTTGCTGCACATTTTGGAGGCATCCATTGCTTGGCCCAGCAAATCATATCTTATTTCTAATATAATGCTTTAGCATTTTGTGTGTTCTTTCACCTAGAGCTGTTTTACCTCCTGAACATATCTAGAAGAATGAGATCCTTTGAAGGAAGAATGTGAAACCCAACGCTAAATGTAAAGCATGCCATGTATTTGTTGAAATAGATTTTCCTTCTTGCGGATCATCTTTTTTGGTTGACTGTTTTCATTTTCTTCAGTCGCCAGTTGCCACTAACTTGCATATTTCATAGGAAATGTGAGAGTAAAATGTTTTCCCTGGTGATTTACAGTTCCTAATTATTGTAAGAGAACTCATAACCTATGTCGATTAGGAAATATTCGCTGTTACTCTGGACCTCATAGAAATTATATCTCAGAAATTCTGATGCTAGTGGACAACCATGTTTGTGTTTCTCATGTATGGATTATTTTTTACAGGTGGCTGGCAGCAGGTGGTTCTTACACTTCTCTACAATATTTGACAAGAATATCTAAGCAGTCACTCTCCATCATCATACCTGAAACTTGTGAGGCCATCTATACTGTTCTTAAGGATGTATACATGAAGGTAAGGATCTCGTTGTAGTGTTGTGTTCAAATATTACTCTGGAATGAGTATTATAATGTAATTCAACTGGTAAAATAAATGGTCTGAAATTTGGCAAGCATTTTAAATTTGCACTACGTTGAAATCCCTCAAAATTTGGTAATGAAATGAGATAAGTGACCCACGCTTCAGCATGAATACAGTATTGACTTGATACAATAACCGAGCTGAATATAACGAGTAAACAATGTTCTTCAAATGCAGTCTGGTCTTCGGGTGCTACTTGAATTATTGAACAATCGCTCGGAAAGTTGGTCGAGTGCAAAGCACTTATATGATTTCTTTGATTGCTCTTGAGTTCGTTGTAACCTCCGACTAGTTCCATTATCAATGAACTTTGAGATGCATGAGGTAAATGCATATTTATGGAATGAATTGATGCATGGATAGTAGTGGAATTAATGTAATCACTGTCTTCTCCCAATGAAATTGCTCAGAACTCATGAAAAGATGTTTTATTAACCCTCAAATACAGTTGTGGTGGACTTCAATCTGTAACTCCTTCTTTTTTACTCTTTTACAGACCCCACAAACTCAAGCAGAGTGGGAATCAGTAGCCAGTGATTTTTACCTGAAGTGGAACTTCCCGCACTGCATCGGAGCACTCGATGGCAAACATGTACTCATACAACCCCCAAGCGAGAGTGGTTCTTACTACTTCAACTACAAGGGATCACACTCCATAATATTGCTCGCTCTTGTGAATGCTAATTATTAATTTCTGTACGCAGACGTGAGAATGAATGGCAGGGTATCGGATGCCAGTGCCTGGGAAATGTCAAATTTGAAGCACTACATTGAAACTCATAAATTAGGCATACCTTCTCCTCGAGCACTTCCTAACAGTGATGTGATTGTGCCACACGCTATTGTGGCAGATGATGCATTCCCTATGAAAAGTTACTTGATGAAACCCTATTCATTGCGTGATTTGTCGCACCAACAACGCATTTTCAACTACCGATTTTCACGTGCTCGAAGAGCTGCTGAAAATGCGTTTGGGATTCTTGCCAATAAGTTTAGAGTTTTTCTCTCACCCATCAATTTGCATCCCAAGAAAGTTGAGAAAATAGTTCTTGCCTGTTTAGCAATGCATAACATGCTGCGCCGCACATGCCCAGATTCATGGAATGTTGACCAAAGTTCTGGTGTGTCAATTGGAGAACCTTGCCGCATGCCAACTCAGATGTTGGGCCTACAAACACATCCTCGCAATGTGGCTAGTGATGCTAAGACAGTGAGAGACTCCCTTGCCAAGTACTTTGTCGAAGAAGGCGCAGTATCTTGGCAAAATGATGTCTTGTGATGGTGTGCAGTAGCAGGAATTAATGTCCTTCAGACCTACTCATGTAAACTATTCTTCATTCCCAGTTTTCAAAATAATGTATTCCTGAATCTAAGCAAGGGGAGTAAACAGCTGAATATTTAATGTATTTATTATTCCAAGTGTACAGGACATTGATAGTTTACCTAAAAGAAGATAAACCTATTCCGAATAAACTTTCCAGGCCCGGTGCCTACTACTATGTTGGTTTAAGAATGCATGTTCAAAAAAATGATTAAGATGAGGATAACAACGAATGCAAAAACATGTTCATTAACAAACAAATATTCCTTTTAATAAAAAGAACGTATACATAACCGTTATAAATGTACCACACATTTTCTCCCTGCAAGGGCTACTTACTACACATGTAATAGCTGTATTTTTCTAACTAATAAACACGCACATTTATTTCGATATATAATTCATAGCAAAAATAAAAAAGACCGAATAAAGAACACATCGCCAAAGGTGGAGGCTAAGGTTGAAGTAATAGAAATACCTTAAAAAGTTGAAAGTT
Organism: Morinoia aosen; assembly: GCA_030386875.1. Lineage (NCBI taxonomy): Eukaryota > Metazoa > Arthropoda > Malacostraca > Amphipoda > Talitridae > Morinoia > Morinoia aosen. The sequence continues at coordinate 3,702,467 of CM059568.1, read as the reverse complement.
ACACAGGTGACTTATTGCGGGCACAGATCACGAATATATAATCATTCATTGACAAAACTAGTATTTAACAAAATGCAGTGCAAATTCCTAAAAATAATTAATTGCACGCCATCCACTTCTGAAAACAAAGTGATGCATTTTATGAATAAATATTTCATATGGAAAAGTTTAATTATTACTATTCCAGATGACTGACACTATTCTGAATAATTATGGAATTTCGGGCATTATAGGAAAATATGTCTTTGAACTATATCGTTTCATATCTGACATACCATATACAGATAATTTTATTGTTCAATTTCTGTAGTTGGGGGGGGAGGACCAATATAAAAAGTATAATGAAGAAAAACTTCAAGTGCCCTATGGCAGTGTTCATAACTTTGTCATGACAGCCCTATTGTACATCAGATTACATTAAAATTGAACAGACAACAGCAAACATGGTAATCCCGAGCAGCTATAGCATAACAAAATAATATTTAGAATTACTGATCAAGCACATGATAAGTAAGATAAACAAAAACTAGAATGGCATCAATATGCACTTCACTCATTTCATTCAAATAACATTGTTTCCAGCATTGCCAAAACAATATACCAATTTTCCATATCTAAGTACTTTACAACATCTTACTACTAAAGTAAATACATACATTTTGCTCTTAAGTACATCACAGTGCTAATTGCAATAAAGTTGTTGACTTCTTGTTTGGTTTCCGTTCATGGGCAGAAAAAATTCCTTTACAAAAAAATAAAAGGAAATAATATAACAGCCAAATCATTTAGACTTACGATGGAGAGAAGGCATCCTACTCCATTCTATTGAAAATTCTTAACCATTACCTTTCAATTTGTATAGGTCTAATCAATGAAATACCTGATGCAAGTCCGCTTAGAATGATTCCAACTGTGATAAACCTATTTTTTGTACATACATGGAAGGCCAGGTGATAGCAAATACCTTCCCATCGCACATGGTGCTTCAAAGAACTATACTGAGCAAATAACCAATAAGTATCTTGGCCGTCAACACTATGGAACACATTGGTTCGAATTCAGTCTGACTGACACAAAGTTCAGAAGTGCATGATATCAGGTATTAGCATGGGATATGTATTAAACGTGAATGTCGAGCTTTATTACTATCACAATTACTTCCAAAAATATGACATTCCACATGACTCGGCACAATAGCCCTACGTTAATATTAAGCGAGCCTTTTCACTCAAAAAACCTCTCCGCCCATTGTACAAGACATCAGATATGATTCGTTGCGCTTCAAGAGCCTGATCTGGGTTCATTTTCAGGAGTGAATCAGTAACACCTTGGCCAGTGGTTGAAAATTCATTGGAATTTTTATTGCCTGCCTGAATTCTTCCCAAAGCTTCAGTAGCTGCAGAAATGAGCTGGTGAGCTTCACTCAACTGTTTTCTTGGCTTCTTCCGCTTTGGAGCAGAATCATCTTCAACAGACGAAGTGGACGGTTGGGATGCTGGTGCTGAGAAATTTTGTCAAGACATTGAATTTGCTGACAATGACCCAGATTGAACAACAGATTCTTGTGGCAGTGGTGTAGAAGACTGCAGCAAATGTGCTGAAATTGCTGACAAGGACTGAGAAGAAGGAAGATCCAACTGTGGGGATGACACCAGCAGAGAAGAGGATGGTCTTGATGGTGGTAGGGATTCCTCAGAGATAGGCAATTCTAAGAAGTCCTGTGAATGGCCTTCAATGACATGAATTCTTTCTTCGGTGGCAATGGACTGAAGGTCAACATCAACCTGATGGAAGAGAAGAAAATTATGTATTTATTAATCATACATGTCTTTCTAAAAATGAACAAAAGTCTGAAAAAATGCTGAGACATGTTGCATTAGAATTACACGCTTATGCAAACTGAGAGGTGATTTTGTAACATTTGAATCAAACAAATGAAGCTCATCAAAATAGTTTTTGTAGGAGATGTGACAAAGCCAGAGTGTTGACAGAGCTTAAGCTTGGGCAGACTTTGGAACTGTCATGTTGTATTTGAAGTCAATGAACATTACTTATATAATTTGAATTTAATAATCTTCATTAACAAATAATTTATTCCATTTACAATCTTCATTGCAGGTTTGCTCATTAAACTAATGAAATTTCATTTTAGATATAACTGGAGAAATATTATATATAAAAAATTTTTTGCCTCCCTTTACCACAACAAAGATGTTCCAAGAGAGGAAGGATGAAGGCACCATTAGGATGTAGTTGAGGGAATGCAGAATCTATGCACCAAGTGCATAGAAACAGTAAGCTAGGAAAGAAGATCATGAAACAAGAAAGTTGAAGATGAAAGTAATAGGTGGTGAAAAACGTGACAGCAGTGAACCAAAAAAATATGGTCCGTTACAAAACAAAACTCATTCTATTCTAAGAAAAAGAAAGCCTACCTATCCTTTAGCTCGGGCCCTCACATAGTCCCCATGGGACTATGTGAGGGAGCGAATAAATGAAGAAATTAATTTCAATTCACACTTATCTACTACTTACTTTTGATCACTAAATGCCATGGAAACCAAATGCTCAAGAAGTACATTCTTTCATACCATGCTGGTGGTTCATTTCAACCATAATGAAACAGAAAGCATTTATAATCCTGGGTCTTTTTGTTTCATCATACATTAAATAAAATTACAACATCAGGAAATTGAAACAATAGTAATTACAGCCATGTATTATGAATTATAACTATAGATATACCTTCAATTTTAGCATAAAATATATGTTAGGTATTAGTTTAAGCATCCCTAATCACGAAGAGCATACAATAAATCCAAAGATAAATCCAATAAATCCAAATCATCCAAAGAGCATACAATATAACCGTAAGATTTTCACAAATGTAACATTAATACATTTGAAAATTCAATTCAATAGAGTGCTTGTAATGATGCCTGTGGATGAGTCACAAATATGGGTGACTGTCATGACATGGGTCTTGGGTCTGTCATGACATGAGTTACTTCATGGGTCTGTCATAGGTGGCATGGGTTACTGGTTTGTCATGACGGGTCTTGGGGGCGACTTTAGAACAGTTCAAGGAACTTACTTCTGCACCCATAATACACCCTATTTTATTCTAAAGACTATACTTTTTATCTGAGGAAATAATTATGTAGGACATCTCTTCTGACGTCTTCATTATAATTGAAGTCTGGAGATATAGGTGCAAACAAAAAATATCCTGTTGACATGATACTGCATTAAAAGCCATCATTACACCACTGATCTCAATATTCAACAACGAATTTTTGGAGAAAAATTATGCAATGAAATAAAATACTAACCACTTGCGAAGAGACCGAAGGCCCAGCTGGCAGTTCCATAGTAGAGACACCAAGAGCCATTGTGTCACCACTGCTCAGGAACTGAAGTTCTTTGAAGCACTATAGGCGAGGTATGTATATATCGTCAGCTCCTGCCCCGCTTCGATGGCTATTCTGTTGCTGACGAATTTCTCTCCGAAATTGCGTGCGGAGTATATTAATTTTATTTTTGACCTTTTCAACAGTTATTGATGGGCAAGCTTCTAGAAGTTGCGATGTTAAATCATTGTATGCCTGAATTTTTCTGGACTTTACCTTATAATCATTACATTTTACATTCCAAAGGCACGGAAAATGTCTTAGATTTTCAATTAAAAACAGGACATTCTCTTTAGTCCATTCTTTTTCACTCATTGCTTACTAACAGAATAGCCAAATATTTGCAAAAAATCTGAAAAATACACAGAAATGGGTATAACATTTAGTCTTATTTCAAAGGCTGGACAAATGATAGTTTACAAACAGTACTGAATGATATTTATCACTCAGTTACAACAAACAGCCTATTTAAACAGATATCAATCAAATTCCAATTTATGCTTTTACTACAGCACACACTTCACCATTAGGATGCTGTGATGCCCAAATCTACTTTTCTACATGACAGAAATATTTTTGATTCAAAGTAAGACATAAAAATTTGGAACAGCCTATTTATTACACTTCATTACGACTATATTAAAGCATAAAACAAATTAAAACAATACATCAGCTAAAGCATAAGATACTAAGCAAGGTTTAAATAGGATTAGCTGTTATCACAGTTGTAGAGAAGGCCTAATATTAAGCAATCCACTTTTTGATCCAGCAGCAAAAGCAGTAACAAGTCCCGGTTAATGTGTAGCGTTGGATAGGAATCAATTTTCTACTTTTAGGTTCCTAAATATCGTTAATTATGTCAAAATAAACAAGGTTTCTTCTATGAATTTTCCGTTTCAAATGAGTATTTTACGTGTTATAGCGGTAAATTAGTTACAGGAACTCTAGTGTTTGAAGCGGCAAGTAATTCATCGACCATGTCGGATGGCAACATTGCAATGGGAGTCTTGCTTCCAACTCATACTCATTTGCCACAAAAAGTATATCAAAGAAAAGTAGTTTATTTTGACATTACTACTGTGTTTCAAGCAACAAAAATTCAAGAATCGATGAATAGCTGTTTATTCAAGCGCATTTGTCTTCAAAGACGAAACTAAACCTACCGCTATAACTCATTAAGTACTCATTTGCGACGGAAAGTGCACAAAAGGAAACTTGTTTATTCTAACCTAATTAACTATTTATAAGCACCGAAAACTGGAAAATTGATTACTACCAAACGCTACACATTTACCCAAGTCTCAACAAGCAGTTTCTAGAAATGCAAAGAGAAACATAAATAATAGGAGTCAAATTACTTTTCCGTGAACATAAATAATCAAATTCTAAACAAATATGTAAATGACTACAAACAGCTAGTGTTTTCGTACCAACTAATTGGATCAACAGGTCAGGTAAATTTTTAAAATAAGTTGCAATTATGTTTATTTAAAACTACATGTATAAGTTTGAAAAAGATTGTATATTTCTTCCTGATAATTCTTTTATTTTACAATATCTAATCTGGGGACTTGATTCTAATGTAAGCATCAGGCTATAAGGGAAATGAAGTATTTTATTAAAATAAGAATTTTTTACCAAGAAATACAATATATAAAGGCCATATATAGTGCAAATGAATTTTTGTGGCAATTTTATCATCATGTTAGTAGCTACCATTGTTGAAATACTACTGAAATATTTCCAAAACTTTATTTAGATATCAAAATCACTATACTTTGATAATTTTATGCATGTTCAGTTTCATTTCAGAGAGGTAATATTTCAATTACATTCACATCAATCAAATCCAAACCTACTTACATACTCAGCCATATCTGAATAAAATGAAATAACCACGTAACGAAGTTCATTTTGGTAAGTAAATGTCCGTGCCACCCTACAATTAACTAAATTTGCACCAAAAACATAATTAAATTGATAAAATAGGAAAAAAAACAATAATTCACACGCAGCAGAACCACCTTCCCAACACATAAACAAGCGAGTGTTCGCTGTTTGATGGAAAGTTCGTGTTCGTGTTTTCCAACACGATGGAAAACTCAAACACACCGAAATCTGCGAACTTTTCATCTGTGTTCGTGTTCGCGGACTGCCGAAAAACACGAACTTCGGGCGAAAGATTGATAGTGTGGACGGGCCTTAAGGCCACGGCCAGACAAACAGCAGTGGAGCAGGGCAGAGCAGAGCAGAGCAGACCCGGCGCGGTGTTTTATGTTAGTAATACTCCTATTAGGGTGGCCAGACAAGTAGCACAGAGCAGAGCAGGGCAGCGCTGTCTGAAGCAAGCGCCAGCGGCGTTTTATCTTGGATGATAAAACACCGCTCTGGAGCTAGCAGTCAGTTACACCCTAGCGTTCGTACGGGTAGGATGTCGAACTTCAGATTTCCTCGGTGCGAGCTATTCCTGCGATCGGAGATGCATCTCATATTTCGATCATAACTACGTTAATGAACAATGGTCATTATAGAAGACGCCATGGAAGTTAGTGTTAAGTGGTCTCGTATTGTTATTTATACGTATATAGGTACTTTCCACCTCATAAATCGAAAACTAAACGTATACCAAGTATTTTCTTTGTCAATACCTACACTTTAAAGCGTACCACTGCCTAACATTTTATATTAGGTTTTTCGTGTTAGGCGCACGGCACTAAAATCGACTTCAAACATACTTTTTTATGTATCAACTAATAAGTTTTTAGTAATAGTTTAGCTCGAAGCGCTGCACACGGCCGATACAGAAATATTCAAGTTTACGTTTTATCAGTATTACGTAGGTAAAAATAACTTTGAAAGCATGCAAGTAAAAAACTATTAGTTTCTCCAAAAAACGATTGTGATGCTCGAGTTCTGTGGGAAAATAACAATTAAATTGAACCGTAGTGCCGCAGGCCAAATACAAACGATCCTTTTACATTTTGAAATTGTTTATTAATTTATTAATTCGAAATTCGGGTTGTTATATCCATAAATGTATATCTTTATTTTCTTGAACGAATAAGTTCCTTGTTCTGTAACGTATCTACACGTAAAGCACTGCAAAATAATTCAGTTTCAAGTATCTAAAAGGTTTCACGGCATTCGTCAGTGAATTATTAGCATTATTATTCTCTCAGCAATCATAACCTGCATGTCATCCAATTAATTCCTTGAGGAATTTTCTGGAGCAATTGTGAAACACTATTAAAACCATTTAATTCGTTGAGTATAGCAATATTGTAGGGAGATCAAAAGTGAAATACGACGGCGTACGGATGTACTTGTAATGATATCAGCATAATGCGTAGCATATAAATATATATAAATAAACATAATTAGATGAAATATTGCCAGTTCTAAAGCTATTTAATTAATTAAATTTGAGGTAACTACAGTCACAAAGCACTGCTTTTCTTAGCGCCAAGATTGCAACTGCTGCGGACGCAGGGCTGCCACTGCTGTTTGTTTGGCCGCCAAACTTGCTAGCATAAGCTAGCAGCTACCAGCGAGCCGAAACTGCTCTGCTCAGCCCTGCTTCACTGTTGTTTGTCTGACCGTGGACTTAGGCCGCGGCCACACAAACAGCAGTGGAGCGGGGCAGAGCAGAGCAGAGCCGGCGCGGTGTTTTATGTTAGTGGTATTCCTATTAGGGTGGCCAGACAAGTAGCATAGAGCAGTGCATGGCAGCGCTGTCTGAAGCAAGCGCTAGCGGCGTTTTATCTCGGGTGATAAAATGCTGCTCGGGAGCTAGCAGTCAGTTGCACCCTAGAGTTCGTCCGGGGAGGATGTCGAACTTCTGATCTCCTCGGTACAAGCTATTCCTGCGATCAGGGGTGCATCTCTTTATATTTCGATCATAACTATGTTAATGAACGATGGTCATTTATAGCAGACGCTATGGAAGTTAGTGGTAGGTGGGATTGTACAGTTATTTATACTTATATAGGTATTTTCTACCTCATAAATCGAAAAACTATACTATATCATGCATTTTCTTTGTCAATACCTAAACTTTAGAGCGTACCAATGCCGAATATTTCATATCAGGTCTATTTTTGACACATGGCACTAAACTTGGCTTGAAACATATATCTTTCACGTATGAACTATTTATTTTTTAGTTATAAACATTAATCATTTTTCTCCTAAGTAACACTGAGGAAACACAGGTTAGGTCATCTGTGAGAAAGAAAGAAAAGAAAAGAAAACCGTTTATTTCAAAAAAGGTTGGCATATGAGATACATGGCAACATCTTGGCTTTTAAAAAATTTCTCAATATAAGACGTCCTTAGACAAACGTACCGTATGAGGAGTACTAATAGACAATCTATACGTGGTCTACTAATAGACAAACCATTCGAGGTTTACTAATAGACAAATTATACGAGGCGTACTAATAGACAAACTATCCGAGGTGTACAAATAGATAAACCAAACGACGCGTACTTATAGACAAACCAAACGTGGCGTGCAAGTAGATTAACCCCGTGAATGGCTAGTTAAATCAAAAATATAATTTCTTTGAGATTTTATATCCCAAGAGATGGCTGACAACTTATAAATAATTCAAAATACTACTAGAGAATTCTTCGGAATGCCTGAATTATTTGTTGTATAATTTCTTGTTGTATAGATATAAGCATACGCACAGAGATGATAATTTTTCACGAGCACATTTTTCAATTGTCTTTTTTATATTTTTCATTGTTTTTATTCACAGATACGCCCTTTGGGGTAGTGATAGATCTATTTTTGAATCATTAAGCAATTGCAATAAATATATTTATTTCTGAAATATTCAGTGTTAACTGGTCGCAGAGCTTTTGGTAAAATCTAATATGTTTTGAGGTTTTGTTTTTACTCAAAAATAGGAATAGAAACATATATATATGCATAGGTGCATGTATATATATATATATATAAATGTACAGGGAGTTCATGGGAATCGAACTCGTGACTTATAAGTTACCGCGCCAACACGCTACCGACTGCGCTATCAATCACCCTAAAAGGTGATCGAGGCGCAACGAAAGCAATGCATGGCACGGCGAAAGCGGGCTCTTCCGTCCACGCATATAATTCCCTTATGTATCAATAGCTCAAAGTCATATCACCCCCAGAAACAATTACTGAGTCTGGTAAAGCGGGCTCTCCGTCCACGCATAGGTTTTTTTCAAACGAAATAAATGTACAGGGAGTTCATGGGAATCGAACTCGTGACTTATAAGTTACCGCGCCAACACGCTACCGACTGCGCTATCAATCCCCCTAAAAGGTGATCGAGGCGCAACGAAAGCAATGCATGGCACGGCGAAAGCGGGCTCTTCCGTCCACGCATATAATTCCCTTATGTATCAATAGCTCAAAGTCATATCACCCCCAGAAACAATTACTGAGTCTGGTAAAGCGGGCTCTCCGTCCACGCATAGGTTTTTTTCAAACGAAATAAATGTACAGGGAGTTCATGGGAATCGAACTCGTGACTTATAAGTTACCGCGCCAACACGCTACCGACTGCGCTATCAATCACCCTAAAAGGTGATCGAGGCGCAACGAAAGCAATGCATGGCACGGCGAAAGCGGGCTCTTCCGTCCACGCATATAATTCCCTTATGTATCAATAGCTCAAGATTGCAACTGCTGCGGACTCAGGACCAGCCACTGCTGTTTGTTTGGCCACCTAACTTACGAGCATAAGCTAGCAGCTACCAGCGAGCCGAAACTGCTCTGCGCAGCCCTGCTTCACTGCTGTTTGTCTGGCCGCGACCTTAGTCTTTCTTTTGCGACTAAACTCGTAGTTTGAATACCACCAGCGATTTTGATATCTTACATTGCATCGAAGCCTTTTGGCAGCGAGTGTCAGGACTGCATCTCGCAGGAACGAGTGCCACAGCTTGAAAGACATGTAGAATCCGAACAAACGCACGTACGCGAAGTTCATTTTTTCAGAACCTGTCCAATGTCTTAGGCCGCGGCCAGACAAACAGCAGTGGAGCAGGGCAGAGCAGAGCTGATACCGCGCGGTGTTTTGTGATAGTGGTATTCCTATTAGGGTGGCTAGACAAGTAGCACAGAGCAGGGCAGGGCAACGCTGTTCAGCTCAAGCGCCAGCGGCGTTTTATCTTGGATGATAAAACACCGCTCCGAAGCTAGCAGCCCAGGGAGGGAGTATATATGGAGGGAGCATAGCCGTCTGTGAAGAGAACCAGATTTTGCGATTTCTCCTATGGCTGTGGTAACCAATAGCCGTCTCGCAAGTGTGACGTCAACACGGAAGTCAGTTACCTACTGACTATGGTAGAGTGCGCGCACGCTCCCTGAATGCTCTTCTAGCTGTTGAGTTAATCGTTAATGATTAATTTGGGATTCTAAGACTCCGAAAGATAATAAATTGTGTTTCCTCACTTGAGGACACTTAATAATATCAAAATTACTAGCAAAGATACATTAAGAGTTGAAAACTCTAAAAATTACAGGCCCGTGAATATAAAAAATTACAGAGCGACTTGCACGCACACCTCACTCGTTGAGTTGTTGCGGGGTACTAATCTTGCTTTGGAAAATAGGAGGCGGAGTTGTAGAGGAGGTGGGGGGAGCAAACTTCAGCTAAGCGTCTGTGGTTTGCCCACGTGTGGGGCCTTGGGTATACCCCAGGCTCTCAACTTTTGCAACCAATTTGAATCCGACTGAAAGCGGCCATGCTCCCTCCAGTAATTCTAGCTCCATGTAGCAGCCATTTGCACCCAGAGCTCGTACGGGATGGATGTCGAACTTCTGATTTCCTCGGTGCAAGCTATTCCCGCGATCGGAGGTGCATCTCATAATATTTCGCTCATAACAATTTTAATGAACAATGGTTATTTATAGCAAACGCTATGGAAGTTAGTGGCAGGTGGGCTTGTATAGTTATTTATACTTATATAGGTATTTTCCACCTCATGAATCGAAAAACTACACTATATCAAGCATTTTCTTTGCCAATACCTACCCTTGAGAGCGAACCAACGCCGAATATTTCATATCAGGCCTTTTTTTGGCGCATGACACTAAACTTGACTTCAACATACCTCTTTTATGTATGAACCAACAGTTTTTTAGTTATAAACATTAATCATTCCTCTCGTAAGTAATACTGAGTAAACACAGGTTAGGAAATCTGTGAGAAAGAAAAAAAGAAATGCCGCTTATTTTCAAAAAAGTTCGCACATGAGATACATGACAACATATAATTTGGCTTTTAAAAATTTCTTAATATAAAACATCCTTAGGTAAATGTACCATACGAGGAGTGCTAATAGACAAACTATACGTGGTCTACTGATAGACAAATTATACGTGGTCTACTAATAGACAAACCATACGAGAAGTACTAATAGAAAAATCATACGAGGTGTTCTAATAGATAAACTATCCGAGGTGTACAAATAATTAAACCAAACGAGGCGTACTAATAGACAAACCATACGTGGCGTGCAAATAGATTAGCCATGTCAAAGGCTAGTTAAATCAAAAATATCATTTCTTGGAGATTTCATGTCTCATGACAACTGACAACTTATAAATAATTCAGAAAACTACTAGATAATTTTTCGGAATTCCTAAATTATTTGTTGAATCGAAGTAAGAAAACACAAAAAACGCAATACCGAAGCCGCTTGAAACACCATTGTAAATGACTATCAAGTATTGAAAAAAAATTAGTCACGAAGTAATTTATAAAAAACATCACGCAACACAACACGTACATCTAGAAAAGAAACGCGTAAACCAACTTACACGCAAAAATAAATTCATGGCTTGTTCAGCAAACGCACAGAAAGATAATTTTTCACGAGCGCTTTTTTCATTTGTCTGTTAATATTTTTCATTGTTTTTATTCACAGATGCGCCCTCAGGAGTAGTGATAGAACTATTTTTGAATCATTGAGCAAGTGCAATAAAAATATTTATTTCTAGAATATGGTTCAGTGTTAACTGGTCGCAGAGCTTTAGGTAAAATGTAATATGTCTTGAGGTTTTGTTTTCACTCAAAAAATAGGAATAGAAACATATATATGCATATGTGTGTAAAACTGTGTATATGTATGAACATGTATATGTGCGCACACAAATAGAATGGTTAAACGCGAGTCAAATGTGGAAAGGAAGGATCGTTTACTTTTTCTGGACCAGCGCAAAGTGCTGGGCAAGGCCAATACAGAAATATTCAAGTTTGCGTTTTATCAGTTTTGCATCGCTAAAAATAACTTTGAAAGCATGCAACTAAAAAACTGATTGTTTCTCCTAAAAACGGTTGTGATGTTCAAGTTTTTCTTGAAAATTGTCATTAAATTAAAACTTATACTGCCGCACGTCAAATACAAAAGATTCTTTTAAACCTAGGTTTGGCTATTAATTTTACAATTCCAAATTCGGGTTGTTATATCCATAGATATGTATATTTATACGCCTAAACGAATATGTTCCTTGTTCTGGAATGTATCTACACGTCCAGCACTGCAAAATATTTCTCATTCAAGTATTTATAAGGTTTCATTCTTCTATGAATTATTTGCATGATTATTAAATCAGCAGCCATAACTAGAATATTTTCATGCAGTAAATTTTTTTTCGAATTTCCTGGAGCAATTATGCAACAGTATCAAAGCCTTCTCAAACAATGCGGGTAGAAATATTGCAGGGAAATGAAAAGTACTATACGACAGTGTACGGATGTACTTGAAATGCTAATAAGATAATGCATAGCATAGTAATATATATATATATATATATATAAATAAACTTAATTGGATGAAATATTGCCAGTTCTACATCTATTTAATAAACCAAATTTAAGGTAACCTGTCGCAAAACACCGCCCATCGTGGCGCCAAGATTACAACTGCTGCGGATTCAGGACCAGCCACTGCTGTTTGTTCGGCCACATAACTTACTAGCATTAGCTAGCAGCTTCCACAGCGTCGAAACTGCTCTGCTCTGCCCTGGTCCACTGCTGTTTGTCTGGCCGCGGCCTTGAGCGGCCCATACACGAACAATTTTATTGTCGATATAATTGTCAATATCATTGTTTCAATATATTGATGAAATTTTTTTGCCCACTAAGTTAATTAATTGACGGTCGTAAATCATGCCTTCAGACGATCAATTAATTTGTCAATATTCATCATTGTCAATTAAATTAACAATAAAATTGATCGTCTGTGGGCCGCTTTAATCTTGCTTTTGCGCAGTTGATGTGTAGCGATTTTGATCTATTACGTCACTACTCCGGCATGCGGACTGAGCGCGTCACCGTTTACCCCTCAGACGCTCAAGCGCCCGTGCTTTTAAACCCCGTAGCATCGGACCCAGTGCACGTACGAAGCTAATTTTTTCACTGAAGCTTCCTAACATGCTCGTTATGCTTTGAGATAAACCAAAAAAATCAGCCATTTTTTCGAATTTTGTGCGCCCTCTCCCCTTATTAAACAACACAAGTTTCTCAATGAAAACTTCATTCCCTATACTGATTTTAAATTTCTAATGTGTACAATTAAATATTCATTCATCGGAAAAAAAACGTTCGGTCCACTGAACATGCAGGGAACTATACCATTTACATGTTGATTTGCTCCAAATGAATTTTGATTTGATCCTCGCAAAATTAGAATTGCTCGAAGTGAAATTTGATTTGATCCTCGTGAAAATAGAATTGCTCCAAGTGAAATTTGATTTGCTCTTTGTTAATTTGCGATCGATCTAACTAATTTTTAGTTTGTTATAGTTACAGTATCAAAATTACGTAATTTTTTTCAGCTTGTGCATTTAAAATATATAAAATACTATATATTGCCCTAACCACAGGGTTGAACCTTGGTTTGAACTTTTCTTGATTGCCAAATCTGCTCTCATGGTTAATTAATATTAATTAGTAATTTTTTTATTTTATTTTTTAATGGTAATTAATAATTAATTACCTTTCAAACCAATTTTGCGGAAATCCTAATTGATTGATTACTTCTTTAATTATTTAATCTATCAGTGAAAGGCATATAAGCAAAGTGACTTTCTATAGTGTGCAGGGTATTGGGATCATATGTTCAACCGGTAACCAACTGACGATCATCCAGTAGCTGTATTACCCAAGGGTTATTTCCTACCGACCAGGGTTGCGGAGTCGGAGGGATAAATTTGCGACTCCGACTCCGACTCCACCTCTCCAGAATTTGGTGACTGCGACTCCGACTCCACCTTTCCAGAATTTGGCGACTCCGACTCCGACTCCACCTATTCAGAATTGGGCGACTCCGATTCCGACTCCACCTTTCCAAAATTTGGCAACTCCAACACCGACTCCGCCTATTCGCAATATTGGGTTTCCAACTCCACCTATTCATAATTTATAAGATGAATATTTTATTTCTTAACTAGCGTACACGGTCCGTCAAAAATGACAGGATTCAATACCTTTCTTCAACAAATTTTCGCTCGAGTGGAGTTTCCATGCTTAAACTTATTCCAAAGGTAACTTATTTTTCTTATTAGAGTAATAAACACTTGGAACACAGTATTTTTGAGCCGCAAGAGAAGTAGTTATAGCCATTCGTGTCGTATCCTAGAAACAGAAATTCAGCATTACTGAAAGCAACTGCGAGCTTGTGTATGTATAGTGTTATATGCAATAGTGTATTTTAATACAGTACATTGTAATATACAATACCCCGCCGAACTCGGTATCCACTATTCGAACTCTGGTATATAAGGCTCTGGATCTCTCAATTGTTTTAAAAGTGGCATTATAGCTAGAGCACTTGTACGAAAATGAGTGTATTAATTGACCGTGAACTGAAACCAAGACCGCCAGTGCTAATTTTTTCCTATCTATTCTTAAGAGCGTGACACGAAACGTATAAATAAAACACGACTGTCATTCTTAGTAGTAGACAGTTGCAGATGTTGAAACCTGTACATATGTTCACTATATTCTTTATTAACGAACGACTTTTAAATTGACTGCAGAATTTTATACTCGAGTTACTAAAGTACATGATTGGTGAAAAATGACGGGATTTGATGGTATCGTTTTAAAAAAACATCGAGATAAACATGACAAACAAATATACCCATCCTAATAGTACCCGCGATTAAAATACAGTTTTCTCGTACTTGTGCACTGGTAAAACTTTTATCACAGTTACGGTCATTAAGCATCTTTAAGAATGTCGCAGCCGCACACACCAAGCAAGCAAGCAACAACACTGTATTATAATTTAAATTATTATTCGGCAAGAAGTTTAAAAAAAATATTGTCATACCTTTTTACTGCGATTAGCCGCATTTTCGTGACAATAGATTCGATTTTGACGCAATGTTTTTTTATTTATAAACAAAAGTGAGCAGATGCCAGGTTTTTCATAATATTTCAATGGTATTCATGATAATTTCCGAGCAAGCAGATTCCCATTCTAATAAAATAGGAGAAATTACGGGCGAGAACATATATTTATTTACAAATTGACGGACACCTGGGTTTTTATTATACCGGGTGTCCCAAAAAATGGCCCCGATTTTTCGATTAATTATATCTCCGCTTTAAATTAAAATATTCGAATTGTCTTTTTTTACAATGTAATAAGTTTTGTTTTCTTTTCGAATAATTTAAGTTTTTGAAAATCAGTTAAATCAACACTTTACAATGATCAATTTACTGAAAGGAGTAGAAAAACTAATTGTTCAAAGAGAAATTTTTTTAAGCAGTATAGATACTCTTCCTGATTTTGTACTTTCCAATAAAATTAACAAACAAAACTATAAAAAAGTAACAAATCATTACCATAAATAACGCTTAAACAAATGAAGTAATTCAGTATCCTTCGACATACCCTCCATTTCTCTCAAAGCAAGTATTACTTCTGGCCACCACTGAGCGAAGAGTTTTACAGATTATTTCACCGTTTTCTTTCAGTTCTTGAAACATTGTTATTGAAAACACTTGAAACCTCTCAGAGGGTTTAAATACTTGGTGGTATGTAGGATCCATCATTATGAAATTATTCTTAACGGTAGGTATTGAGAAATGAAGGACACCAGTGCTGCTTTTTAAACTTCCCCTTTGAAAAATTAGTTTTTCTATCCTTTTCAGTAAATCGATCATTGTAAAGTGGTTATTCAACTTATTTTCAAAAACCTAAAGTATTTGAAAAGGAAATGAAATTTACTACTATGTGAAACACAGACAATTAAAATATGTTAATTAAAACCGGAGATATAATCAATTAAAAAGTCGGGGACATTTTTGTGGGGCACCCGGTATAGAGTTGATTGTTCTTATACAATAAAAGGGCAAGTGTCCCCTTAAACAAATAAATTGGTTTAGGTATTTTCTGTGCGTAATCTCTACTATGTTATTACAATGGAATTTTAGGATTTAAAACTTAAGGGGTACTGTTCGAACATTTATTTCAAATACAGAAGAACTTCAAGGGAACAATAGTAAGTCGTTTCCCGAGATGCGCAAAAAGGGAAACAGCACCCAAGTTAGGCTTATCTTGAGGATTCCAACAGTACGCACAGCAGCGTCCTCTGTGCTATTTTTATTATTAAATTCCTTTAAAACGGAGACCGAAAGTTTTCTGTAACGAAATGTTAGTTTTAAAAACGAAACTCCTTAAAAATAGAAGACAACCAATGGACGTGGCCGGTCATGAGCACGGTACTCCGGTAGGCAGTTTTAGCGGCGTTCTGAGTAGATAGAAACAGAGTTTTAAGATGTCTGGTCGCCGACTAGCTGAATATCGTATCTTATTGCAAGATTGCATATAGCACTAAGATTTTAACAATTAATTATCTTGAATAATAAGTGCCGGTTTACAGGGTCGAGGAGTTAAAGTCGCAGAAGGAGACTGCTTTTTACGCAAGAGAAATAAGTTAAGAGGTGCCAGACCGACTTTTATTAAAAGGGCGACATGCTGCCCAAGCAGAGTAAGCTCAAAGATAATTTAATTAGTGAACGCCAGTGCGTCACGAGTAATGTTAATTTAAGCGATTTTAGGTTAAGGCCAAATATCACAAATCTGGCTTTTTTTGCGAGCGTTTGGCTACGAGATTATAAGTTTGGCCTTTTTCTTAAATTTGACTTTTTCAGGCTTTTTTTAGTCATTTTCCGGTTTTTGTGCCGCACAAGGCGTAAAACAGAAACGTGACAGTTGACGCAGAGCAACAGGATCAGCTAGTCTCCAACAGGATCAGCTAAATCTTGCTGAATATTATTAAATCTTTCGTAAATATCAAATCAAATAATCAAAGGAGAATCTGCAGATTTGAATAGGCTGTATTTAGCTCAGGATTGTATCAACATTAGTGAGCCGCAGTACTGAAAAATTAGTATCATAGACTGGAAGCAGGAGGGCATTTTGACGGTGTTGAGATTCCTAAAGACACCATGCAGTTTTGACTTGGTTAAAGAACTCTCAGGTAGTGCGCTCATTGCCTGGTGACTCCCGCTAGCAATGCTATTGTTGTAAGAATGTTTTCTATGGTGATAACAGTAAAAACAAAGCCCAACATTAGATTACGAACTTGAAAGCTAGATGAGAAAGTGCAAGTCCGAGCACATCTCAACAATAGTTCTCTATGTTGTAAGGACTTCAAAGTAGCCTCACGAATGTAACCTAATATCAAATCGAGGATCTTTTATCAAACGGAAATCAAGAAACTAGCTCTCTAGCTGCTTCTACCTCTCAAACTTCTGCTGAGGATGAAAAGTCAAAATAACTTATCTTATTCTTTGAAGAATAGTGTAAGTTAGGTCTATTTTTCCATTGTATTTCGAATTTTTAATGGTAAGTAGAATTATGCTACTCTAAGGCAGGGGCCTCCAAACTACGGCCCGCGGGCCAAATCCGGCCCGCCAGTGTGGTCAATCCGGCCCGCGACAGTCAAGCCGACCGCGTAATCGGCGGCTACTCTAGAAATTATAGATAATGACAGGAAAATTAAAACTTTTTTGGCCCTTGGAACTTACTGGAGTAATCAATATGGTCCTAAGTCTGGCAAGTTTTTGGAGACCTCTGCTCTATGGGCATCTACCTGCTATATTAGTTTACCTATAAATAAATTTGGCCTTTTTTGGGCTTTTACTTGGTAAAATTTGGCCTAGAATTTATGTAGCTATCTGGCAACCCTGCTCGCATCACAGATACAGTCATTAAGCATCTTTAAGAGCGTGAAAAGGAGACAGACCAACCAACAAAGACGGACAGCCAATTTTATTTGTTCAATGAAATTTGCTGTTGAAAACTTTCCGTATTTCTGATGGCGGCTTTGTGGAAGAAAAAGTTTCCTTCAGATGGCCTGTCATAGTTGACAGACAAGAATTTGGAACTTTTGAAATTAGTTCTTTCTTTTCTTCTTCTTTTTGTTTTGCAGCTACATCTTTTTTTCGTTTTTTGTTTAAATTCAA
This sequence comes from Morinoia aosen, assembly GCA_030386875.1. Lineage (NCBI taxonomy): Eukaryota > Metazoa > Arthropoda > Malacostraca > Amphipoda > Talitridae > Morinoia > Morinoia aosen. The sequence goes on along the minus strand of CM059568.1, from coordinate 3,684,574 downwards.
CTTTCTATAATTAAGCATGTTTGAGCTTCTACCAGACCTGCATTAAAAAGGCCAATATGGCAACCCTGGATGCGAGTTTCACCAGTGCACTAGTACTAGAATATTTTAATCGCGGGTACTATTAGGTTGGATATATTTCTTTATGATCCACATCTGGAGAATTCGTATAAAGACGATATTAAATCCCACCATTTATCACGGGTGGAGTACAAAATTTTATATACTGAGTGTTTCAGAACTCGAGGTACAAAATTGCACACCAAGTAGAAAATGGCAAAATAAACACTTTCAATTCCATGAAATTTTCCCTCAAAAATCGGGGCAGTAAGATATTAGCTGTTTATTGTTTTAAATGATGAAATTTTATGCCACAATTACTCGCAATATTTATTTTGAAAATACTTTACAAAATTATTCAAAATATGTTCCACCTACATCAATGCACTTTTCGAATGTTAGCCTTAACGACTGCCGGATATTAGGAAACATGTTTGGCATTTAGGTATCTCGCCAGCAGCCCCTGCAATTCTGGTCATAAGATCTTCCTCAGACTCAATGAGTGTAGCATAAACAAGGCTCTTCACGTGTCCCCAAAAAATGAAATCGAATGGAGTCATGTAAGGAGATCTAGGAGGTCATGCAAATAAAAGATTTTGCCCGATCAACTTAAATTCAAATAAATATTGCAAGTAATTTAGTGATTAAATTTCATTCTTTAAAACAATAAGCGGCTAATATCTCAATGTATTTTTCTTCGGAAAATTTCATAGAAGAAAAAGTTTTTATTCGGACATCTTCTACTAGGTGGGCAATTTTTTGCCTCTTATTCTGAAACACTCAGTATATTACTGACAAGTAAGTGTCTTCTGAGTAGGTAAAGTAGTCACTGCCTACACTGAGAAGCATAGATATGTATCCACAGTTATTTTATTACTTAGTAAACACTAATTCAGTGAAATTATAATAGTTAATTCAATGACTATGCTTAAAATCCACAAAATGATACACATGTAGATAAAGTTGGCAAGATTTGCACACTGCCTTTTATTCTCTGTGTCTTAACTATGGAGGGTAACAATGCAGAAAAGGTGTCATATTATTGCTCAACACTATTTTATATCTCGGCTGTAATAGGCGAAAGTTGTTTTGCTTTCGTCGCAGGGGATTGAAGTTTTCGGAACGTTTAGTTTACGAATAAAAGTCACTTTAAGCGTCTTCGCGTGTAATATGATACTATCTCTTATTCTCGTCTAACTTTTTACTTTATGTTTGACACTTTCTTATTTTAATAAACGCCCATGTTCTTCTAATTTCATGTTTTAGGAGCGATTTGAAACGTTTCCAGTAAGAAAATTTGTACTATCGTATAAATTTAACAACCATTGCAGCTGAGATGTACATTGCTTTAAGTTACAATATGTGTGTGACTAAGGGAAGTTTTTGCTAGTGTGTTATTATTTTTATTGCAGCTCGTTTACATTGTATTTTAATTTTTCATGTGTCTCAATGCCGATATTGATTACCTTACAACATTTCTAAATCTTCCATAAGAAGAAGTAATTATTTAGGTATTGCTGCAAAACGGATACTATTTCAGTGTTTAAAATTGTAGAAGCATAATATAAAATTTTCCATTTCAGCGTATGCTTAAAAACTGGGGAGTGATACGAATATAGTAGCGCGCTACTATCTTGAAGCTCTTTTATTATTGTTAGTTGTGCTATGCTATAAGTTGCTTAAGTAGAGATTCCTGTGTATCCTGGAGAGTAACATCCACGATCGACCTGTTACGCGCAATAGCGAGATCACGTGGAAGGCTTCAGAAGGTAGGCTAGGAGTTGAGGATTGGAGCCCATAAAAGTCGGAGTAACTGTCTCTGTACTGATCTGTGTACACTTTCCATCTGTGACTACTTCGTGCGTGATATGGTGGGTCTGAGCGTGGACAGGTTAATTAATAAAAGACTAACGTCCTGTGCTAGATGACCCCGCCGTAAGATAGTTTGTCAATACACAGAGTAGGATCGTATAGTTTCGCGTAGCATTGCAATGCCAACCTGTTTTATTGTAAGTAGTACGTTTTAAGGGTGCAATATCCCGTTTGTTGGACGTCTTTAAACGTAAGTTTTACATGTGGATTGTTTTCCAAGAAAGCCTGCCTTGAATAGCGCCACAGATGCTAGTAGTCCTAATGGGTCGGGAAAATAACAGGAACTGTTCAGGCTGCGGGTGAGCAGTTCGGTCGTAACTCGTGCTTAGATGTGATTCGGGAAACCTGTTAACCTGTTGGACTGTGACTGTACCGAAGCCTGGGACGTTGCTGGAATCTGTTGGCTGAGTCGAGTCCTGGATGCTCCAGAGATAGGTTGGAATAGCGAGACGTAACATTGAGTGAACTGAATATAGGGAAACAGCCCTTCACCCGTGCTTTTACGTTGGCTAGGTCGGTGAGAAGCGGGAGTCGCGCAGCCAAGGTCATAAGAATTCCGCGACCCCGACTGCCAGACCTACCACACGAAGATAAAAATTCAACATGATAATGATCTAGTGAAATACAATATTACTCTAAAAAACCAAACAACATTCAAGAAATAACTTTAGAAATGAGCAGAAATTGTTATTAATAATACATGTTAACTTGACCTAAAGACAAGGAAGCCATATCAATTTTGATAACATAACCTGAAAACTAGAAGTCTTTATGTACTAGACCATAGCTTCAGGTTTTGGCATAGACTACTCATTGGCAAGGAATCATAACATAAAGACTCAAAATATTTATGATCTCAACATAACTTTAAGTTTCTGCAAAGACTAGTCATTATCAATCAATGCATCATTAAGAGCGTACATAGTTACCACTCCTTATGTGAGTACAATGTATTGCATCAGCTGAAATGTTCTACAAGAAACTTGCAACACATTTAGTAATATTTGCTACTTCCTGTGTACTAATAGAAGGGGAAATGAACGAAACAGAAATATACGGAACTAATTTTCAATGCTTAAATTACTAATTCTTGCTTAAATAACTGCAAAATATTCATTATTACTCCAGTACAATTATATTTCTTTCTTGTAATTATTATATATAGGAATGCAAACCCACAACGACTAGACAACAATGACGGTATTAGGTGATAGGTATAAATACGCTGTTTCAAACTTGAAACAAAATAATCAACAAAAACGTTGCGTATTTTTAGATTTTCAGCAAAGTATTCTAACTCTGTTTTGTTTACTTTCGGTTTTAAACAATTATAAATAATTTTTAGTAAAAATTAGAATCGAAGACAGCAAAAAATAGCGACTCCAACTTCGACTCCACCACACTCGGAAAAGCGACTCCGACTCGGACTCCACCACACTTCAGAGAAGCGACTCCGACTCCACCCTAAAACATGCGACTCCGACTCCGCAACCCTGATTATAACTATCCAAATGAGCGCGATAGAGGGAGGAAAGGACTCCAAAAATCAAGGGTATTATTAGGTAGTAGCAGGACCCGTGGAAATTCTACGGACAATGTTATCGTTGAGCTAGGCAAACCCGTAAAAAAATTCCGTCATCATTACCTAACCTACGCTGACCTATCATATCCTAACCTTTCCTATCCTAATCGAACGTACCCCGACAAAACGTCAAACATATCAATGCATGTAAGGGACATCTTTCTATGTTACACTGAGATTTTCGGTATCCATAATGCCGCACACTCAGATATCCTGTTTCTTAAGAAGCGGACACCAAACAAATATATAGATAAATATATAAATAAACACACAACGAGTATTATTAAGTTAGATTTTTGTGTTTTGTGTCATGCTCTTAAGAAGAGATAGGAAGAAATTAGCACTGGAGGTCTTGGTTTCAGTTCACTGATAAATTAATACTTTCATTTTTGTTGTACGAGTGCGTAATAAAAATTCGCTCTAAATTAGTCACTTTCAATAAAATTTGCGAGATCCAGAGCCTTATATATAGTCTCAAGTCAGTATCGTGGATAGCGAGTTCTTATTCGTTGGATAAAAAGTTCGTCGGTGTTATTTCTGTCTTTTGATACTATTTTGAGATTTTATGTTTCGGGAAAGTATATTTTATCTTGAAATACGAGCAGGTTCGTAGATTCGTGAATTGCGTTACAATTCTCGTTCATATTAGCAGTGTTAAAATTTCGTGTATTAACTTTTTTCTTTTGTTCGATGTACATTTTGTATCGTGGACTTTATTGCTGAATAATTATTTAATGCTCACGACTTCTTTGTTGAAACACTCGTGAAGCATAGAATTTGCGTGTTTCCACCAGGGGCTGAATGACCAAAGACAATATTTGCAATTAACATGTAATGATAGAAACTTGATATTCGTTTCTTTGAAATGAAGGTGCAGCTGTCTATTTCATGTAAAAATATAAAATCCTAGTGCAAATGTAAAAAATCTCAGATGATAATTTGAAGAAAAATACATTTCATATTCATGCCGCTATTTATTAGCCAAATGTACATCAAATGTTAGGTAGAACCCGGATTCCTTAAAATTCTTACAAAAGTGATCCTCATTTCTGTTGTTCGGTAATGTTGCGATTTTTACTTTAAATTACTGTTAAATGTATTTTATCTAATCTTCCCCAGCTAAGATTATTTTACACAGCGACAGGAAAGGGACGACCCATAGTAGGGACGCTTGAACGAGTTTATCTACCATGTGTCAGGAGTATTTTAAATTATTAATTTACATACTCTTATATTTTGCGCTAACATTTTTACGTCAAAATTGAAGAACTGATATAATAGGAGACCATTGCATAACTGTTTTATCAGTTTTCAGGTAATTTTTTTCGCATGTTAGGTATGAGATAAAAATCAACTCTGATTTTACCAAATAAAACGCTAAAATAACCTGCCACTACATGGAATGGATGCCTGTATTCTAACATTTCTACATTTTTGAATGAGCATGTCCTTGACATTTTATGTCCTATGGAGTGCGTACATAATCTTCAGACAAAAAACGCAAATGCAAATTCAAGTTACTGCATTATTTATTTTTAAGTGCGATTTTCAATCCATAACATTTATCAATTATGTGTTATTGAAATTTTTCCGAAGTCATCGTTGATGTGCAATCTACGGAATTCGAAGATAACATGACGAAAATACTTTTTGAGCAATTTCTATGGACTTCGAATGTAATTTTACGAAGGATAAGGGCTCAAACACTTCAGCTTCGACTTGATGACTAGTGCTTTGGCAACATTAGGTTTCAGAACATCCTAATGTCCGCGCTAAATATTCCATTTTATTGAAGTAGTTCGATTATGTCTTATAGATTACAAAAGCTTGAATTAAAGACAATATTTATTTATTAAATAATACTGATTATATTTCTTTTCACGATGGCTACTTCACGTAGAGTTTCAATGAAACAAATATTAAATTTAGTTGATTATATTTTATGCAAACATCTGATTAGTGTTCAAGCAAAATTGTAGGGCTAAAACTAATGGAAAAGTAATATGTACAAAAATGAATTTTTTTTTCTCTCGACTAACATTAGTCAATTTGCTTGCAAACTAATGTAAATGAATGAGTGAGGGTAATTCCGCAGTGTTGCAACGTTCATGGTTTCGGCATTAACTCAAATTCACGGGTCGGTTTCTTTCAGTAGCCGGTATTTATGACACATATATGGATTTCAATGATAATTGTGTCATCGTTTTCTATTTGTGTTGTACTCATGACCTTCATGATGAGTTGACATAACTCACGTTATAAGAAATAAAAAATTACACCAACTCCACAGAAGCTGTCCTGACGAGTCACAGGAGTGTAATACTTTACCAATTAGCTTCCTTACTTGTTCCATGTTAGAAAATGATGTATTTTCTGTTTAGCACGTAGCATTAGTCCTAATTAAGGAAATAATTTTGTATGTTTAGGAGCAAAAAAACTTGGATCAGTGGTTGCATGGTATGCTAGAGCGAAACGCGCGATGAATTGCAGGTGTCCAATGTCCATGCATCAATTCAGTTGAGTGCGTTACAGGGATTGTCCTTCCAGGAGAAAATATGAGGTTCAGAGCTGACAGGTAGGCCTTGATAGCGATGTACCGATACCATTTTTTTTGGCCGATACCGATACCGATTTTTTGGCTGATACCGATTCTCCGAAATACCGATTCTTTGACCGAAACTACAACCAATACCGATACTTTTGCAATTATATTAAAATGAAGCCATTTTAAGCCCTGCATGGTTGTTATAGTAAAATCATTTACTAATATATCTAATAATATAACAATATTGACAACAAAGTTTTCGATCAGGAATTATAAAACTGTTATTGCTATGTGAACTATATTGTTGAGAAAAACTAACAAAATGAAATCCATTCGATAGATAAGTGTTTATAATCGTATTGCAACGTAATGTACACTAGCCATAATAGGAACTGGTTCTAAAAGTGAACCAAAACAATAATTTCTCCACAACATGATTATCATGTTCGTGTGTTTCACACCAAAATACATGCTTTGGCGAAAAGAAAGCATTAAAGACCCCGAAACCGAAAATATCCACAAACACACAACCAACTATAAGATTGTTCGTGAATTTTTTAAACATCTTAAAATAGAAGAAGCCTGCATGATTCGTAATGCACCTCGATTTACCTGCAAAATTAAAATAAAGTTATTAGCTTCGTAATATATGGCAATTTGCCAGCTAAATTAAAATAAAATTTTCAGCCACTTCTATATTAAATTTACAAAAACTGTAAAATGCACCTTCAACTTTATTTGATTGGTTTGATTTTCGTTAGCCTGTCATATACTTTAAGAAATGGAAATTGGGTGAAACTATATAGGTTTTAGTTGTAAAAGTATAATAATTTTATGTCGCTACTGTGTTTTAGCTATTCATGCTACTTAGCTTTCACTTACTGACCGTAGGTGACTCTTCGGGAATTTAAGGGTGTAAATTCAGTCAGTTGGCCTGATTAAATGGTGTATTTCAACAGTTGGCTAACTAATTTACTAGTTGTGAATAGACCCTTTATTTGACTATACTTTACTTCCATGAATTATGACATTCATTTATATGGTAAAATACGTATTATTGGAAAGTATCGGCCGAATTTTGAAGATACCGAAACCATTAAAAATGACCGATACTGCCGATACCGATACATCGTTACATCACTAGCATTTAGAACCATTTTTATCGGTTCATAGCTATCCTGTTTTTCAGCACCTTACTTTTTTCTCCAACTTAAACCTTGTTTCATGAGCTTCTTGCTCAACTTCTATGCATCTTGTGGATAGATTCCATGTTCCGTGATGCTTCTCTTTGGATCGTTTTAGTTGCGGATAGAGAGGCTTGAATGAACATCTAAATTAAACTACAGAGATTGTCCTTGAATGTTTCTTGTGCACCAAGTTCTCGAAGGATAGTTAGACTTCGCGCATGGTTGACCTTCGCTATAAAAAGTGTAGGATGGTGGAAAGGTTGTTCCCGACATTGGCAAAAGAAGTGAATCAACGAATGTGTCGCAATTATTGATACAAAATAGTCGTTTTGTTTTTTTCCTAAGCCTATTCTGTTTCCCTTCTCCAATTAATGGCTTGTTCGTTGACGTCACTCGGTTTCCGTACAGTTCACCTTTTCTATAGTCTGCGTTGTTTCGGCGGGATTTTATTTCATTGTGGAATATAGGCATTCCGATTTATCTTGCCGACGCGGACTGTTACGGAACCCAGGTAGCAAAGAAGTTCCTCTGAATATTCGCCAAGCATCCACCTGAACTTCCCCGAATGTCCCTAGTGAATATTTGCCTGGCTTCCTAATTTACAATATCCCCGGGATCGTCATGTTGAATATTCATATATATCCCAATGGGTACTAAACATCGTATATCTTCACAAAAGTAACTTCAAGAATATACATCACCGAATATTCTGGAATGTAGGAATTTGAATATCCAAATTCGTACCTATACGAATATTACTGAGTGCTAATTGATGAGTATTCGTGTGGATCTACTACAGATATTTAATATCGAGTTAGAAGTCCATGTATATTCATTCGCGAATATTCTAGGACATTCCATATAGAACGTCGTTCGAATTTCATATATAACTTTCATGAGTATTCACTACCTACACTACACTACTACATCCTTGACTTATTAAATATGACACATTTTTCGCAGACAAGACGTTATTAAGCCTCGAATTCGTGTCCATATGTAAACCATATTTCTCAGATCGAGCTCTCTGGTTAGCGCAGTTGAAACCCATCGCTTTACGTCATGAATGCTACTTTGATGAATGTTATCCCTCCTTCCAGCTCCACTCCCAGGGTAAATGTCATTGAAAAGAATGTTTACCTAGGAAGCGTTGCTAAAAGTGTCATGTATTTTCATCCTCCACTGACCGCAGTATCGGTGGGAGCAACTATGCATGAAAACTCTTTGTTAGCTGAGTAGTAGCGTTACTTCCAGTCCCACTCCCTGGTTAATTGTCACTGAGGAGACTTTTCACCGTGAGAGCTGATCTAAAAGTGGGGCAATACCTTTACGAACGAGAACATTATTGAATTCGTTAACATTAAAGACTGCGAACACGAAAATATCAACTTACTTGAATATAAGCAATGCAGAAATTCGGCAAATGCAATTAACGGCCTCCGATATTGTAGTCTGATGGACTTCCCCACTGCATGCTTAAAAGTTGTTGAAGGTCTTGACTTTACACGTACGAGTGTATAGTGACTTTGAAGTTCCTCGGTGTAGATTGCGAATCACTATCTGAAACGTTCAATCACAAATGATTGTCATGATTCATCATTTACAATTTATAATACAAAATTCACTTAGCAAACATGCAAACGTGTCAAACATACGTAGTACTACTTGTGTTGTGATTACACGGCACTGCTGTTCTCGAATGGTTTGCTGGAAAGAGAAGTTTATTTCAGAAGGCTTTCCAATGCACGATCAAGGCTCTCACTAACATCAACTGATGCTGATATTTCATGAGGGCCTTGTGTCGCACCTTCAGCGGCAATCGTTGAGAGTTTTTTAACGAGGTACTGTCACAAAGTTTATTCATTAGATAATTAATTTAAAAAAATTCAAGAATACAATACTAAATTCGTATGTAGTTTATGAAAATGAAAATAATTTCAACTTCTAAACAAAAATGAGTGCACCTCGTCCTATCATCTTCGGCAAGCAATTATTCCCCCTGGGAATAGATTATGAGTTAGTTTAAGCCTCCCTAACCACTTACAGTAGATGTGATCCCAAGAGAGGAAAGTGGAAGGCAGCATTTAGTATGGAATTAAGCTAACAGGGAATCTATGCACGAGGTTTGTCCCCACACCTTGAGCATAGAAACAGGAAGATCGAAAGAAGTTAATGAAACAAGATAAATGTTGAAGAATAAAGTAACAGGTGCTAAATAAATGACAGCCGTGAACCAAAAAAAGATGGTTCGTAAAGAAATACAAACCTATTTTATTTCAACTAAAGGAAGACCTACCTAACCTTTAGCTCGGGCCCAAACATCTTCCACCCTGGGAGGGCTAATTCCCATAGATACGATAGTAGTATCCCCCTGAGGGACCGGCATTCATAATTTAACATTTCAAATCAGCCAGTCATAAAGTTTTCATCTTCAAAATATTTTATTACTCTCCACATTACTCTTCATTACTTAGTACTTAATCGGAATTGTATTAAATTTCATACTCCAATGGTTCCGAAGTTTCAAGCATAAATGTTTTGCTACGGGTTTTGCTACGGGTTTTTGTCGTGCTAGGTGAAACAACTTCAGTGAAGGCAGGTGCAGAAGTAGTATCAGTGGAAGCAGGAATTGAGGTACCACATGCAGAGGGGGCATGTTTAGCAGGCAGGCAAGGAGATGGCAGATGGCACGGAGGTTGAAGCTACAACTTCCAACATCCCTGTGTTGACACTACTTAGTTCTCTTTCATGATTACCACTGCCAGAAATACTTCGAGCTTTTCGTTCATTCTCCGATGACAGTCGATCTTTAGTATGAGCTAAATTACTACCAATTAAAGCTGAAATGGTTTTCGACTGCTCATCACGTCCGATGATGTCCTTCTTCACGACTTCTGAAAAACGAATATCTTGATGAAGAAATTAATCATAACATTTTCGGAACCGACGATGCTGGTAGATAAATTTCAACTCAACTCATTTGATATTCCATATAATCTCTAGAAAAAAAAAAGAATTAGATGTTCTAAGACGTCTTTCCAACACAGAGACAACACTAAAAGCACTGTCTCCAGCTTATCGATACAGCCCACCCATGTCTGCTCGGGGACTGACGCACTATCCGTTGTCTCCAATGGGGTTAAATGTGGAAGCAAAACATATAGCTTCGTCCCATTAAGATAAATTCCTAGATACTAAATTTTACCCTACTTGGCCCCCAGAAATATGTCTATCCGGGCGTGACGGACAGGTACACACACAACTTCACACTGAAAACAAATTTGTCATATTGACTAAGCCGTTTTAGGCATATTCATATATTGTTAAATTGACTATTTCTTGAGTTCGATCAATCAAAACAGTCAAGTATACTAATATTTGTTCAATAAAAGCCACTCGATTTTAAAGTCAGTGTTGCTAATTTCCAAGCGGTATCTACTTCAATGGCAATACTTTATCATTGAAGGCCAAGAAATAAAAGTAGGCCAAGCACGGTTTACCTAACCTAATAACCGCAGTTGCAAGGGTGATCATATCTCTTGGAAATTTTATATGAGCAAAGCATGACTATCCTCAATATGGAGGCAAGGTTGTGCTTTTCTTATTCAGACGTTAGAATAGATTTTAACTGTGAATCTTCATAATATATGAGGAAATTTACAACTGCAGTTGTTAGGTTACGTAAACTGCGCTTGGCCTATTTCTGTTTTTGGCCTTCAATTATTGTGGTAAATAAAGAATTTCGCAAATTATATTAAAATATTGCATCAATTTGCTGGCCGTTTTGACTACATTCATTCAGTCGAGCCTGAAAGCTTACGCTGCAGTAACTAAATAAATAGTTTAAATAAATGATTTAGTTGAATCAAATAATCACATAACTGCATCAGACACACATTGCTACTCAATCATATTGAAAATGCAGCTAAAAATATTGCCGGTCCTGGAGTGACGAAATTGTTTAGTCAAATTTCCTAAATTTATTAATTAAATATGACAAAATTGTTCTGTCTGTGTAAGCACGATAAAAACAATGCATATTTTTTGCAATCCAAGCGGGCTGTAACTATTTGTTCTATGAATACTGATGTCAGAAGAATTTTAAGAAATATAAAATGGTAGATAATAAAGTTGTTTCGACTATTTTTAATTCCCACGAAATGCGAGAATGTATCGTTTTCACCGTGTGTGTCTTGTTGTTTGCGTATCTTTCCATCAGGCCCAAACCCGCTTTTTATTGGGTGCTCAATAGTGCCAAATGTGGTAACAATGAGACGAAGCTATTGTTACCACTTTTGTTACCGCCACACGTGACGAACAGAGCGTCACGTCCACAATTCAGTCACGGGTTGGCTGTATGAATTGAAATGGCATTGCCTCTAGTTCCACTTATTAAGTGCGGTATAAATTATCTAGTTCAACCTTCGCACGTTTATACCGCACTATAACACTAGAATTCTTTGGTCTGCAAGTATACGCGGAATTTATTTTATGTTTTTAAACAATTTAAACAATTTATTTACCACAGGTGATACAGAGGTAGAATTTTACTTAAGTCTAGTACAATGGTCAAATTTGAGTATAGCTACCTGTGGGCCCAAATAAGTTCAGCGACTTCTAGGGCATCCTACCATCACGTTATTCTAGGGTGTACAAAAGTTTAACCTAGTTCACTTAACCTAGTTTCGCATTAGACTGATCATTGAGATAATTAACTCGATATTTTATGCTGTATTTTACAATATAGGTCAAGTCGGCTATATTTAACAGTATGTTCGATAAAACGATTCAAGAGCAGAGAGAAGATTGGTTATGGTACACAAGGCAAATTACATTATGACATTATCATTAGTTACATGTAGGAGGCAAGATTTCGACACGGTGATCTTACACGACTAGTATTCTGATAGGAAGTGAGACTCAAGATGTCTTTTGAATACTGTGTACGAATTACATTCACGGATCTCTGCAGGTATAGAGTTCCAAGTTTTGGTTCCAACGAAGAGAATACTGTGTTGCGACCTGGCCTTTGAATAATAAGGAAGCATGAATTTACTTCTATTTCGGGTTAAATGGTCGTGATGACCAGTTTGCGCAGTCAATAATTGTCTTAGGCTATTGTCGCCATCATTTCTTAATGTTTTGTAAATGAAATTACAGATGGAGATTTTGTTGAGATCCGAAAGTTTAAGTATTTGTAAATTTTTGAAAGAATCATTTGTGTGAGCATTATATTCTAGGTTCTTTACCGCTCTGACAGCCCTTTTCTGCAGAGTAAAAATTTTGTTGGTTTTATTTTTATCAGTTCCGTGCCATGCTTCTATTCCGTATTGCAAGTATGGAGAAATGAGCGTTCGGTAGAGCATTTGTAAAGCTGTTTCAGGCAGAAAATTTTTAACTTTATTTAGGATTCCGATGGATTTTGATAATTTAGAACTAATATGAGTGATGTGTTCTTTGAAGGTCAGATGTTTATCTATTATGATGCCCAGAAACTTACATGAGTTGGTTTCTTCGATTTCACCTTCGCCAATTTTAATGCATGGGAGAGATACATCTTTCTTGTATGAGAAAGTAATATAATTTGTTTTATCGATATTTAGGCTTACTTTATTAGCTTTGAGCCACGATGAAACCTTGTGAAGTTCAGTATTTATACTCTCCACAATCATAGCAGGATTTTGGTTCGGAAGGACCGCAGAAAGCGTACTGTCATCGGCAAAAAGTATGAATTTGAAGAATGATGTAGATTTTACAATATCATTGATAAAAATCAGAAACAAGAGAGGCCCGAGAACAGATCCTTGTGGAACTCCATGGCTAATTGTCTGTGGGTCCGATTTTGCGTCGTCAATGACAACGTATTGCTTCCGATTTGTTAGGTATGATCTGAACCAATCATGGGCAATCCCTCGAATGCCATAACAGTGTAGTTTCGATAATAGTATTTTATGGTCCACAAAATCAAATGCTTTTCGGAAGTCAAGAAATACAGAGAAGACAGGCTTTCCTTCATCTATATTAGAATAGAGGAATTGTAAATGATTTAATATAGCCTGTGTTGTTGATTTTTTAGAGCGAAAACCGTATTGTTTATCGTAAAGAAATGATTTTTGTTCAAAATAAGAGTACACTTTTTTATACACAATCTTTTCGAATACTTTGCTAATAATTGGTAGAATGGAGATAGGTCGATAATTGTTGACTATGCCATAACTGTTGAATCATTGCAAATCATTTAAATTGGGTAGAATATAGTTAGATGCCAAACGTATGACTATAATATGAACTACAATTCAGTGCAAATAATGTAGAGGTCTAAATATATACAGTACCGCTGATGAAATGTTAAGTACCTGCGATGCAAAGTGAGACCAAAATATCAGTAATGCTATTCATGATTTTGAGTACGATATATTTCTAGAAAATTCTGAAAGTATTCGTTCGCTATCAGCGTAAATGAATTTGCCCAATTGACCCATCGTTGCAGAAATAGAAAATGTTATTTTATTCAGCTGCATTCAAAATATATCAAATGTATTAGTTTGAAGGTTGTGAAATGAAAGCCCTACCCCTTGAACCATTTCATGCAAATTCCAGAGAACTACGAATATTCTCAGATAATATTTAATAGCTGCGTTCTTTCTCAAATAAAATTGTTATAATAATTCATTAACATACCCTACTGAGTTCTTGGTTACTTCTACATCGTTACTTCTACATCATATAATACAGAACGGCAGTTTCTTTCCACTACGGCCCTGCAAGCTGAGCTGTGAAGCCACGTCTCTGGTGAGTACTCGGTTCATTATATTATTCACCAAGCTGCTCAGGTGGGTTCCTCCGAAGTTTGAAAGGATGTTCATGAACATTTTCCTCTCGGAATCCACCAGTAAAACTTCTTCAGTACGATCAAAATCAGTCATTGATTTAATATGAAGTTTAGGAAGCATTTGGCTTACATATGATGATTCTTGTTCTTTTGGCATCTGACATTTCTTGAAAGCACGCAGCTCATCTCTCATATTTGTCACTTCCCTATGGAGTGCTGTCATTCCTGCAATTAGTAACTCTATTTTCGTTGATGTCTTCTGTCCGTGCTCAATAGTGACTGATTTAATATTTTTAAGCTCAGTGGTTCTTTCTGATGCAAGGAGACTGGTGTTATCATCGTTCGCGTTTATGCTTGAAATTTTAGCGGTCCGTCTCTTCGTAGCGTGAGCTGAATTTTGGAGATGAATGATGCACCAGTAAAATGTCCTGGCATTTATTTAATTTTGCGCAATTCGTTGCTATGGTTGCAGGTAATTTAATTCCAACAAAAATTTTACTGTTAATGTCAGCTTGTATATGTGGATGAGAATAATTGTGCACACTGATCGCACGCAAAAAAGGCCTGAAACGCATAGCTTCTTACAGCAAGATGGTATGCAGCATTGTAGAAGAAATGCTTTATAAATATTTTACCATGAGTTTTATGAACTTTGCAGTCAACATATTTTATAGTTGAACCATTTCATCGCTAAAATTTACCAAGCATAAGAAATCTACTAACATGTCTAATTTTCACTGAATTGAAACATGCTGTTAACGTAAATGTTTCATTTTATGCAAATAATATATGTTCCATTGAATAGCCTACTTGGCCTCTCACAGGATCATTTTAAAAATTGAGTATATTTCAAAAAGTAACTGTAAAACTAATTTCCTGAAGCAATATTAGAATAGTAACAAAACACAGCAGGAGGAAAAAAATTAATTAAACAGTTATGCAGATACAGTATAGTTGTTTATCAGTTCATCCGAAAGAAAATCTGATTCATTATCTGATCACAAAATTTCCTCATGATGAAAAGTAATGTTTCAAGATCAACTACTGCAATTTATGGCAAAGAAAGATTTTTAAATTTTCCAAGCTGTTCAATGATTTGTAACCAATCCTTATTCAAAACCTTCTTACGTCGTGTAGAAGTATTTAGAGGATTATAGCATGGTGGCCTTCATGGCATCCGTAATTGTCTGGTTCCTATTATATATGCAACAATTTGATTGTTGAAGCAAGGCATTTGTGTCAAATGATATAAGTTCTAAAAAAAAGACATAATTGCATTCCTAACATCCCACAAAAACTCATTTATTTGTATTATTTGAAAACATAATATTCAAAAGAGTAATTCAAAACTAATATATGTATGTACTTACGTGCATCGGTAGCCTTTTGTTTCTTCCCTAGAAGGCTCTGGAAAGGTCTCAAAATAGCAATTCTTTAAAGCAGCTCAGAGGGAAAATATTTTTATTACACCAACCACACAATTTGTCTCGCAGTGCAGGATTCTGAGCTTCAAGCTCTTTTGATTCCTCAATGATGGAAATTTCTTCTTGGGTGGTGGAATTACTGTCATCTTCTTCATTGCCAATAGCAGGAGGCAAGCGCTCATCATTTGTGTTCTGAAAAAATTCATCAATACTTTCACCAGAATAAGATTCTTTGATGTTGATAACGGCTTTCAATGCAGTTGTATCACTGTCATCAATTACTGATTTGTCATCACCACTTTCAGCCATCTCTTGCCCCTTCACTAAAGCTGCACTCTGAACATCATTATTATTGCCACCACTCACTTGTCCCTCAAAACATGGTTCTTCTGCATTGACTTCGGAGATATTTTATTAAAATTCAATGGATTATTGAATTCACTATCAGAGCAAGGCTCAACATATCTGATACTCTTTTCAAACTTTGCATTCTCTTAATTAATCATATAATAATTTTTCTAATGAGCCATATTTGGTTATAAGACTGATAGTACTTAGACCATTGAGGAAAAAATTGATGTATATTTCATGAACCTTAATATCTACTATCAATCATATATATTTTAATGATTCCATTATGGAAACATGCTCTTTGAATATCTTAAAATATAAGCATTATAATTCCGGTACCGGTTTTGTGGTCAGACAAATTACCAAGGATCCATTCTTATGAAGTTAATAGTT
Source organism: Morinoia aosen (assembly GCA_030386875.1). Taxonomy (NCBI): domain Eukaryota; kingdom Metazoa; phylum Arthropoda; class Malacostraca; order Amphipoda; family Talitridae; genus Morinoia; species Morinoia aosen. Next base: position 3,668,331 of record CM059568.1, on the reverse strand, counting down.
AAAATATATTCTTGAAGTTTCATCTACAAATCTAAATCTACAAAATTCATTTTGTTTCCTGTTCACATTTGAACAAAATACCTTAAGAGAGTGGCACTTGTTTTATAAAAATAGACATAAGAGAAGTAGGCCACACCTAAAGCTGGGTAGTATTGCTAGTGTAAAGCTGTCAACACAATTATTAAATTATTTTCTACTTTTTGTAGTAGAACAAAACAAAATGAGTAGAATTTAAAATAGGTTGCTAACATACCTTCCATATATGAGTACTCAATACAATGTACACTTCAAACAGTTCACATATATTTTTTGCTTAAGGTAACTAACACAAATTTAGCATACATACTTCATCCTAAATCATATAGATGCACGTTTCATGCAACAGTTCCAGCTAAGGAGGTCCCACATAGGCTAAGTGCTTTACCCCGGTGTAGACAAGCTATAAATTACTACAGCTTAAAATAATACACTCAAAATATCACTTTCACGTTAATTTACCCTAGTTCAATAAAGTTCATCCCGAATTGATAGCACATAGGAACGCGCCTAAGGACACCCACGCCTCACGATGGCATCTAATTAACTGAGGCGGGTAGTAAGGTCACAGAACATTTACTTAAATACATTCTCAGCTAAAGTTATTAAGGCTATAGCTGATGTAATAGCACCGTGCATATCTAATATTATCAACCATTCACTTTCTCAAGGTATCTTCCCCAACTCTCACAAAACTGCCAGAGTGACCCTTATTTTTAAAAATGGTGATAAAAATTTCATTAATAATTATAGACCTATCTTCTGTACTGCCAATTATTATCAAAATATTTGAAAAAATTGTGTATAAAAAAGTTTATTCATATTTTGAACAAAATTCTTTTCTCTACGGCAAACAATACGGTTTTCTTTCTAAAAAATCAACGTCACAAGCTATTTTAAATCATTTACAGTACCTTTACTCTAATATAGATGAAGAAAAGCTTGTTTTCTCCGTGTTTCTTGACTTTCGAAAAGCATTCGATTGTGTGAACCATAACATATTACTCTCGAAACTACACTGTTATGGCATTCGAGGAACCGCCCATGATTGGTTCAAATCATACCTAACAAACCGGAAACAATACGTTGTCATTGACAATGCAAAATCAGACCAACAGAAAATTAGCCATGGAGTTCCACAAGGATCTGTCCTTGGGCCTCTCCTATTTCTGATTTTTATAAATGATATTTTCAAATTTACATCATTTTTCAATTTCATACTTTTTGCCGATGACAGCACGCTTTCTGCGGTCCTTCCGAACCAAAATCCCGCCATGATTGCGGAGAGTATAAATAATAAACTCCATAAGGTTTCATTATGGCTTAAAGCTAATAAAATAAGCCTCAACATCGATAAAACAAAATATATTACATTCTCATACAAGAAAAATATATCTCTCCCACGCATAAAAATTGGCGAAGGTGAAATCGAAGAAACCAATTCATGCAAGTTTCTGGGTATCATAATAGATAAACACCTGACCTTTAACGAGCTCATCGCTCATATTTGTTCTAAATTATCAAAATCCATCGGAATCCTGAATAAAGTTAAAAATTACCTGCCTGAAACAGCTTTACGAATGCTCTACCGAACGCTAATTTCACCATACTTGCAATACGGAATAGAAGCATGGCACGGAACTGATAAAAATAAAACCAAAAAAATTTTTACTCTGCAAAAAAGAGCCATCAGAGCGGTAAAGAATCTAGCATATAATGCTCACACAAATAATTCATTCAAAAATTTACAAATACTTAAACTTTCGAATCTCTACAAAATCTCCATTTTCAATTTCATTTACAAAACATCAATTGATGGCGACAATAGCCTAAAACAATTATTAACTGCGAAAACTGGTCATCACGACCATTTAACCCGAAAAAGAAGTAAATTCATGCTTCCTTATTATTCAAAGGCCCGGTCGCAACACAGTAGCCTCTTCGTTGGAACTAAAACTTGGAACTCAATACCTGCGGAGATCCGTGATAGTAATTCTTACAAGGTATTCAAAAGAAATTTTGAGTCTCACTTCCTATCGAAATATTAGTCGTGTAAGATCACCAAGTCAAAATCTTGTCTCCTACATGACTGTTTCCAATAATGTAATATGCCATGGGTAATATCGCCGATATTCAATCTACTGTTAAATCGTTTATCGAGTGTACTGTTAATACAGTCCATATGACCTATATTGTAAAATGAAATATCTGACATCGAGTAAATTATCTCACTGATCAGTCAAATGCGAAACTAGGTTAAGTGATTTAGGTAAAACAGTGTTGTAAACCTTAGAATAACGTGATGGTAGGATGCCCCAGAAGTCGCTGAACTTATTCGGACCCACAGGTAGCTGTATTCAAACTTGTCCATTTTACTAGACTTAAGAAACATTCTACCTCTGTATCTCCTGTGGTAAATAAATTGTTTAAATTGTTTAAATTGTTTAAAGGACAAAAGCAGTACCTATTGCAGGTTGTAGAAGCTCACCGAAAATCCTTCCCATCCGCCAGCAGTCAAACTTAGATCCTTGAAACTAGGCGACATGAGTGGAAGATTGGCGCCCATGAGACCCCTGCCTTTGAGCAGCTAATACTCACGACATACTGTGAGGGGGACCTAGGAATTATTCATCTTCAAGCTTGGACAAATAAATTAAGCAAAAAATAATCGCCATTTACTAGTTTCTAATCAAAACAACCAATTATTTAGCATAAATGACGAAAAAAACTCAAAATATATTTTATTGCGATTTTACGAACTTATACCTCCTTGAGCGACCTCTAAATATCGATAATTTTGAGAAAAAAATTTACACACATTGTTTTTAGGTGGAACCTCACAAGTTGACTGCCAGTCCCAGCAGAAATTGGAAAAAAGTTTTTACCCCTATATAAGTGTCACCCTAATGTCTATACAACCGGTTCAAAGCTGGGATTTCTGTATGGGCTTCCAAAAATCCACAAGCCAAACACACCTATTCGCCCAATCCTGTCCGAGCGCAATATGCATAATTTTCGCTTAGGTAAAGCTTTAATTTCGTACCTGTTTCATTTAGTACCTAACAAAAACCTTTCAAACAACTCGTTTGAATTTGTTAATTGTCTGAATTCTATTGTTAATGCAAATTCTCTTGTTGTGTGTAGTTTGGATGTTAAATCTTTATATACCAATGTGCCGGTTAACGAGGCTACCCAGTCCGCATTTGTCGATGGCTGTTCAAAGGGTCGTTACAGAGCACAGAGAAGGAGAACCAGCATTCACCCAGTAAGCTCATTACTGGACTTTTCACGGAATGTCCAAGCTGTCCGGTATTGGATTGACGAAGGCAGCCCATTTCTTACCGCCGGACCAGTAACGGAAGACCATCCTGAGGCACGGGCAAAATATTATATCCCATTACCGTAAGACTGGCTTGCCTGCAGTATTCCGTCTCTAGCGCTGGGAAGCCTGCCCTGACCTGTTCACAATTGTGGGATTCCTATCTTTTCCTAGCACTGGCTTGCCAGCAGTATTCCGTTTCTAACGCTGGGAATCCTGCCCTGACCCGTTCAGAATTGTGGGATTCCTATCTTATCCTAGCACTGGTTTGCCTGCACTACTTGTCCTGACGTAAGACCGAAGCTCCTTGCGTCAAGACTGAGTAGTGCAGGCAAGCCTGCATCTTGATTAGTTAACATCTACAGATATAAGTAACAATTCACTCCCATGAACAAATAAAAAAACTATAAGATATTCAGGATAAGGAATCTGATTTAAAAAATTCACATATATTTAAAGAAATCAACGTATAAAGTTCTTTTAATGGGGCGACAGTAAAGATCGCGTTCAAGCATAAAATAATGATAATAATAAACCAGAATCAGGCACACGCACAGACTCTCCCAAAACCAAGATCCCACCAGGCGCGCGAAGTAGCTTAACAATAAGGCATATAGCTACTGCACTGGAGCAAATTACCTCAATTGGACGAAATTTATTTGCGAAAATGGCTAAATTACATGATACATTGATTAGATGATACATTATGAACAGTAATAACAGGGTGTCTACTATGATTCCATTTTTAAATTCTACTACTTTTTACAACGTTCCAGAGCAAAAAATTACAACCTAAATCCTTCATATAAATAGTTATTGCTTTACAAGTTCCCAGATATATCAGCCTACAGCTAATATCTAGTTCGAGTCAATATATAACGCCATAGCAACGGTGAAGCAGCATGTCAGAAAGAAGAAAGAAACAAAGAGAAATACTTTATACTACATAACACATAACATAAGATAGTCTATTAACCACCATGAAAAAATTGCCTTTGGTACCATTAATCGAGACCAATTGCTGTCATACACATCTAAATAAGATTAGATTGTTAATTAGTTTAAGCTTCCCTATCCGATATACAACGACGATTTAAAGAGAGGAATAATGAAGGGATCATCTAGTATAGGCCCGTGCACGGGGAATCTATGAGCAAGGTGTGTTTTTCCATCATAGGACACCAAGTGCATAGAAACAGTAAGTCAAGAAAGAAGTTCGAACAAGAAAAAGTTCAAGAAGAAAGTAGGAGGTGACGAAGAAAGTAGGAGGTACTGAAGAAAAGGATAGCAGTGAACCGGAAAAGCTGGTCCTCAACTAAACAAAACTCTATTCTATTTCAACAAAAAGAAGGCCTACCTAACCACATCGGGACAATCCCTCTGGACGTGTAAATGCCCATAGATACAATAGTTATATCCCCCTGAGGGGTCTAAATCCGACTATTTCCATGAAATACATATCAACAGAGGGCCACTTTGAACAAAAACAAGTTAAATAAACTTCCACTTTCTATAAGCGTGCAAACAAATCATAGAACAGAAAACATAATCAGATTTCAATAGTTTTTGAGTTAGTTACATACGTTAGTTTAAGCCTCCCTAACCACAACAAAGGTGTTCTAAGAGAGGGAATAATGAAGGAGACCATCCAGTATGGCCACGTACAGGGGATTCTACGCACGAGGGGTGCCCCGCACATTACATCCTTGAATGGAAATTAGAAGAAGAAAGTCACAAGAACTGAAGAAAAGACAGCAAGCAGTAAACCCATAACGAAAGTCCGGAGCAAAACAGAAAGCTCAATCTATTTCAATTAAATGGCATGCCAAATAAAAACTCAAATGAACAAACACTTAACTAAATAAAACAGTGTCAAGTCTTATTGAAATGCTGTTCGTATCATCATGAGGGGCTTATTAAAAAACGAATCAAGAATACAGAATAATAAGATGGATGCGTTTCCTTGAGTAAAAATAATGCACAAAGCTACTGAGAAGCTACTCTTGTTCAAATAATATCCGCTCACTTTCTGTAAAGCAAAGTAATGAATTCTAATCACTGACCTCTCATTTTTATGAAAGAAAAATGTGTTCTACGAAATCAACTTTTAAAGCGATAACGATGTCTCGAGGGCTCCCCCGAGGACGGAGCACTGTTCTTCTCGATTGGGGCACTCATGTTCCACCACAAATACTTGCTCAGAGGGCGCACCAACAAACGTACTGGCTGAGCATCCCGCCGCACAATACTCTTGCTCCACCACAAATGCTTGCTCACAGGGCGCACCAACCGACGTACCAGCTGAGCATCCCACTGCACTATCTGAAACAATACAATTTCGCTTAAAAAAAATCATCGTAACAGTAATGATTTTGACAACTTCCATTTACCGGGGTAGGAATATTGAACGTTCCGGATTTGCAACACTTTATAAGAAAGTAAGGGCCGGAGCTATGAGTTAGGTAAAAGTTGAACAGCATCTCAACAAGCTAATTATGTTTTCGAAGATTTTTTTCATAACTGTTTACATTTTCCCATTTACTGCTCTTTCGTTCTTCTATCAGTTTTTACTCCCAACTTTCTAGTTTTTTCCAATCTCAATATTGCAATGTAGCAGGTGAACGACACAAATTTCGTGCATAGATTCCCACATCCCAAAGAACGTGCTATCGTTTTCCCTCTCACAGAATCACTCGCAAACACCTTAAATATATAGAATTACATTGTTTTAACTTAGTCTGACGAGACAAACAATCGAAGTACAGCTTTTAATTGAATATTTGTGCCTCAGAATGCAGTACAAAAATACACGTTTTGCGCCTAAACATCTGCAACATGGCAGATTGGGCTACCACTATTCGTCATTTTCTGTTTCGACACCGAATGATATTGAACATATCTCAAAATTCATCTGTTCTAACAGCTTCCCTATACACATGTCATACGTACAGCAATACCTCAAAAAAATACATACGCTGACAAGGTCATTTAGAAATTCCTCGTAATTTCTATGTTCAAATGCTGAAATTTTATAACAGTAAGAACATCTACCATACCTCGAAATTGAATCAATTCATTTTAATATGCTCTGGTATTTGCTCCTTTTGCACGGCTGGGCATAGTCTCCCGTGATCTACCGTGCACCGGAAATTATTATTATATTAGTGGTTTAAGACTCCGTTTTCAGTAACAAAGACGATATCACAGAGGAATAATGAAGGAGACCATCTAGTATGGACACGTACAAGGGGATTCTATGCACGAGGTGTGCCCCGCACAGGATACCAAGCGCATAGTAACAGCAAGTTACGAAGGAAGTTCAAACAAGAAAAAAAGTTCAAGAAAAAAGTAGACGGTGCTCAATAAAAGGATAGCAGTGAACCGAAAAAAGTTGGCCCTTAACTAAACAAAAGACACAATATTTCAACAAAAAGAAGGCCTACCTAACCAGTGATTCGGGCACTGACATTATCCCCCTGGGAGCGTCACTTCCCATAGATACAATAGTTGTATCCCCCTGAGGGGCCGTGCACCGGAAAAAATTTAATATAGCAGGTGTTGTTTCCTGAATTGAGGCTGAAATCACTTGTTTCAGGTGTTCAACAGTGTTGATTTTTACCTGGCACACTTGAGGCAAGATATGTCTTCATGTAAACTACACTCAACTACAACCGTAGCCTCGAGCTCACCATTATTTTCGTAAATTTACTTCTCATTTAAATCAAACCTATGCAGTTTTATTTAAATTCATTCATAATTATTGTAATTTAAATAACTTAGTAAATATAAGGTGATTTAATGTATATTCTCAGCATCTTTGTACATCATCAAATAAAATTCTGCATTTTTCATACTTATAAATATTGCAATGTATAACTTCACTGAGTCAAACCTTAATTCAATCAAACGCCCAATTCGGTTATGAAATTCAAATTGATAGAGAAAAATCTTGAATACTCTACACATTCTAATTTTATCTCTAAATCCAGATGGATTACAAATGGTTTCTAAATTCAAAAAGAAGGTACTTACTACGTTTACGCTTGCGAGTACTTCCGGACCAGTCCACAGCCTGCCTCAGGAGCAACGCAGTTCGTTTCTCTATGTCGGTGAGGGACACGTCTCTAAATCTTGTCCACCGTAGAGCGCCTGGAAAAAACGAACACATAATAGCTAGTAGCTAAAACACATTGGTCACGTATGTTCCCTCTCCATTAATTATAGGAAACAAGTACAGAAAGATCGTACGAAGCTTTCACTGATAGCTAATTTACAATTAATATGTAACTAATTTTTAACACGCTTATATTATGACATGCTTGAAACATTAAAAACTTACAAACAAGCAGGTAGGAAGAATATAACAGTGCAACATTTTCACGACAAAAATCATACCGCTCCTATATAGAAGTAGCTACAGTGAATTCAATTCACCATGAAATATAACTTACTTAAGAGAAGCTGATATGCCTTATGAGAAGAAAATTTATTCTTCGTAGGCTGCCGATTGAGACCAAGCCCAGTGAATGAATACGTCTGGGCCAGTGTTCTCGTCATCATTCGCTGCAGCATTCGACGCAAAGTATCTTGAAGACTCGGGGTTTCCAATGCTGCCAAGCTCATGACCTGACGAAAACAATGATAACGTTCTAGTTCCCCTAAATTACTTTATAATAATTGTTAGTTAAAAATAAAACGTGAACGTGCATCGGGGGTTTACTCGTTATGTAAATCTAGGACAAGTAAAGGTAGTGAACCTGAGCATTAGCTAGCTGCATAAACATAATTGGTTCCGTACGTTTATTCACATATTTGTATTACTGTAGTACATATATATACATATATACATATATACATATATATATACATATATATATATATATATATATATATATATATATATATATATATATATTAAATAATATATATATATATATATATATAATAGTTTTGGCTTCCCCTAGCCACTACAAGGCGTTCCCAAGATCAGAAAAGGAAGGAACAAAAGGAAATGTGTAATCTACGCACAGGACACTTATATTAGCGCATAGGAACAGCACATTAAGAAAAAGGAGGAAGAATAAAGTATAGAAATTAAAGGAAATAAAGTGGCCAAGAAATAGAAGAGGTAAGTGCTGTCTAAGTTGAAGTAACCTAATATCTGTTTATTCCCATAGAACAGTATGGACAAACCTACCCTTGTTGCTCTTCTCTATGCTCACTGATGGGTTATATATTTGTGTCGTGTTACTCGTGTATAATCCTCAAGGATACGCAAGAAGAAATTAGCACTCGCGTTAATGGTTGGAGGTCTCTGCTTAACTAGAAGTTACATTCATCTTCACTCTGCAACCGCATTGTAATAAGTTACTGTCAAAAATTACTAGGCCTAGGAAGATCTAGAGCGTTATATACACGCAAGTCGATACCGTGTACAAGCAAGTCGTACAAGCTCGTAGTACAGTATCTTCAAATAACGCTGAATTTCTCTATCTAGGGTAAAGCACAAACAGTTATAAGTAGGTACTTCTCTTGCAGCATAAAAATGCTGTATTCCAGAAAAAGACTCAGGTATTTAAGAGGAAATAATGATGAAAGAAATGCTAAATCGCCACACTCGCATTGGCACAGATAGGTAAGTGATAAATGAGTCTATATAAAACACTTGGCAGCTCATCATATAATCAAGTCATTAAGGTATACGCCATGGAAGCTGCGCCAATAACCGTATGGACTTGAATGTATATTGACCTTGTTACATTGAAATGAGCGAGACTTCGAACTTGGTACCTCCGTTGAGGGTTTACCGAAACATTTCGGTAGCAAGTTAAGTAGAATCTACACAATTAGCAGGTAGAAACGACAGCAGTCTGAACTTTTAAGTTCTAAGCAATAGTGACTTACAAAATGGTTCGATGAAATGAGTGCAGACAACTCATCATCATTGTTGGCAGGGGGACCAGCAATAAGATCTTCCTTGGAAAGCTTTGCGGCCAAACCCCTCAAATCCTCAAGTGCTAGGTCCAGCTTCTCTTCTATCATGTCCATCTTCACTTGCATATTTGCTGCAACTTTGCTGACCTTCGCTGAAAGTGCAGCTGTCAAGTCCTGGCAGCAACAGCGCGCTTGAGGTGCGTCTGAACTACTGGAGGCATCCACAGTCGATCTGATCGTTAAGGCTGACATTAGCTAATTGTACAATAGCATTGCTACTGCTTAATGAAAGGTCTTAAATGGATGAGTTGTGAGTATATTACATACCTACATAGTTATGCTAACTTTCTCATACTGTGCTATATCACAAACTAAAAAAATTAACTGATTATTTTATGTGATACACAATATGGACCACGTAATCAATATCGACTGAATAAATGACGTGGTCCACAACCGGCAAGCCAGGTTTAGTTTAATGATCGTGTTCCAAGAAATTGTTTCAATTAACTTGCAAAAAGATTGCCAAGTGGATTTTTTTCTTGCAATGATAATTTTAACAATTTGCCAGAAAATTTACTTTCACAAAAGCAACTACGTCTGTGCTTTGGGGCAAAATGGGGTTCCACAGTATAGGTCAACGTCATGAACACAATGCTAAGTTATAGCTTGACATATAGAGAAATTATTAAAAGAAAGCTACAAGTTGAGGGTCGAACTGGAGTAAGTTTATGGGTTCGGGCTTCAACTCATTTTTGAAAATTAATTTAATGAATTTCATTTCTGTCAAGAGAGACGCGAGCCTTATAAAGAGTTAAATATTACCTCATCAAATGTTGGTATTCGAAACCCACCCACCCCAACACCCCTTCGACGTGATTTGGAGGGAGTAAAAACAGGTATGGCGGATTGGATCGAGGTAGAATCAGAGAACATGTCAAGGAGTCGTTGAAATACCTGTCTTTGAAAAAATCTTCATTTTAAAAACCCTGGTCACAGCAGAAGTGCTGAGTACTTTACTACTCCATACTTCAGAATGATGAACTTGGACTCTTCGGCAGAGAAGATTCTTTACTGAAAGTTAAACTTGGTTTGAAACTCAAGCTGAACTAGGAGTTAACTTTATTATTAGGTGAACATTTTGTTCAGCTTCATGTAAGATTCACCCTTTGCTGCTAAAGAATCCAAGTTCATCATCTTCTAGGATGGATAAGACAAGTAGCAACACGGCAGCCGTGAAGAAAGGTTTTGAAACCAAGTTCCACCCGAAAAATACTCAAAAGGTTTCAACCACTATTGCAGTGCAATAGCCATCAACCATTTCCAGGATTATGCCGCAGTTCAACCCTCTGCTCAATCTCAGGATGATTAAACTGGTGGAAATTGCCAGCACCTGATGAGATAGGTAATAATTTACCCTCTATGTAGTCCAGCTATTCCTCATCAAGAATAGACTACTATTGAATATACTTTTAATAATGTTGTACAGAATATAAAATTGTCACTATTGCTTGTTGAGCCTAAACCTAACTTTGAATCTTCATATAATACCTAGGTATGTAGCTACCAATTAGAACAGAAATAAGATGTTCTTAGTAGTGCACACACCATGAAGCAACATTATCAGCTGAGTTCATTTCATATTTTTGAATTGCTATAGCAACAATTGTGAAAATATGTAACTATTTACATAAAATACATACATATACAGTATATTCTACATAGTGGCAGCTAAAGACACTAGTTCTGTGTACCCATGTTGCACAATACCTGAAATGATATTGGTCACTGGTACGTACACCTTATTACCAATGACATTATTATTGCTTACATTTACCCTTTTTTATAGCACTGTGACATTAGAAATAGCTGCTAATGATGCCCAGTTGAAAAAACTGCTATTACTGGCTTTTTTCTAAGAAATTTTACCTTGAAGATTGTAGGCCACCAGCATCACTCCACTCCACAGATGACATACCGCTGTCCGTGTCAAAACCATCCAGGAGCCGGTAGCACTTCTTGTAGGAATCTACAAATAAGAAACATTTTAGACCCAGAGAACCTAGTAAAAATTTGCCCAACATAATAAACACAACACTTCAGCACTACACACAACACTGGAGAACTGTATATGACACTGCAGCACTGAACACCACTGCGGCATGCTCTGTAGAACTGTACACAACACTGCAGCACTGCACACAACACTGCAACACTGTAGACAATACTGCCGCACACTATGCAGCACAGCAGCACTGTACACAATACTGCAGCATTCTACACAATATTGCAGCACTGAATGAACTAAACAATCATCCACTAGATAAAAACTTCTAAAGACAGTTTTTGCTGTTTCTCATACAAAAATGGCTGCAGATAGGCACAATAGATCAAATAAAATTTCAGCCATCATTATTATTGCTGCCTCAAATAGTTCCTTTAAATGAGAAATTTTTTCATTGACTTACAGGGTCACAGTTCATCAGTGACCCTGAATCACAGGGTCAATCCCACTTTATGAGTAATTAATCACTGTATAATTGGTGAATTTTAATGGGATGTATCACTAAAATTATGCCTTGGCAATCAAAATGTTACTAACATATAAAACTTTTATCATTACCATTAACATGTGTGTATGCATGCTCTAAATATTGAAAATTCAGATGTAGAAATGAACATAATTCGACCAAAATTTATGACACGTAGCTACAAAAATTACTTACTGGCAGATGTAATGATATGGCAGCTGTAGAAAGACCAAGAAACTTCTGGTGGTTCCAACTGCTTTGCAAGGGCTACTGGATCACCATGTGAAGGCCAAGAACTTTTGTGTGAACCATTTTTTCTAGTTTTTACCCACGATGAGGGTACCACTGCTTTATCATTAGATTTTTCAAAATACACTCCTACATATTTTTTTATAGATGAAGACATCTTCTCACCTGTAGAAGTCTGTATGAAGAAGCTCAATTACAACAAATTTTCTTTTGTAGGGGAGAATCTTACACTTTTTCTTCACATCTTTCACTTTCCCTTTTTTTTCCATGCCTAAATATTGGAGCAAGTGTATGCCAACATCAGATGAAGAAATTGGATAATGGAATAAATTTTCCTTGGATTCAAACACTCTGAGTTTCAGTGTTTCATGAGATGCACTTGTAACAATTGCAACAGACTTGTCATTAAGCATTACACAGTTGTCTTTGCTTGGGTTTTGACTTGGTTTAATAAGACTATTATTAATAATTACTCCTTTTTTAGAAAATTTCAATTCAGGTTGCTCTCTTTTTGAATGGAGGTGACTTAATGTAGAAATTTGTTCATTTTTTACTGTAGCAAATTTTTCAATTTGTTTGAGTGGTTTATTACCTGACCTGATGCAGCTTTTTAGCTCACCTAGAAAACTTTCATATGGGAAGCAGCTAATGTTTTCTAAGTTTCCATACCTTGCATAATCATCTGGTAAGTGAATAAGATTATGCACGTTATATGTAATAAATTCAGTGCCATAATGTTGCTGACACTCTTCAACAAATTCAAGTAAGAGGGATTTAATGAAATTGAGCTTCTCTTGCTGCTCATCACTTAAGAGAAGTCGCATGCTGACACTAAATTTAAGAAAAGTTTTGTAATGATCATGTGACATTATAGCTTTGTTTCTTAAAACAACAGGTCCAACATATAGCAACATTAGTCTAAACTCAGTGGCTTTCCAGAACCGATGTTTAGAAAGTCCAACCTGAAAATGCCTAACAAATTCACGGCAAATGAATGGTTCAGCACCTTTTATTGAAAGCTCAAGTGTTGCAACAGCAATGCGAGAAAATTGAGCTTTTCGGTTGGCTGCAGGTGACTTGAGCCATCTTTGCAGCAGGCGTTTCATAACACCTAAGCAGCAGAGATGCATATAATCAAGAACCATGGAAACGACTAAATCAATACCAATCGATTCTAAAATTAATGTTGAAGAATCATGATGATGCCTAGTGTCTTCACGTGACAAAAATGATTCTTTAGTTCGCAAGGGAGCATCGGTCTTATTTAATGTTACATGCCCACCATGATAAGAACCATGAACATAACACCTCTCACAAGAATTATACCCTGAATGGTATACAATGTTTTTTAGCTGAGCTCGACAAGGGGCATCACATATTATTGGTCCAGATATATCAAATTTTACTCTGCCATTCTGAGTTGGAATGCTTTCAGCCAATAAGTTTTTCAAATCATTTACTAACATTTGTAAAAAACGATTGCAATCAACTAACTTTTGATTTTCACTTCTATTAGTACAAAATAATCCTGCTGTGAAAATTTTAGTTGGACACTCTTGACATTTTATAAGAATAGGATACAGATGAAAGTTAGGAGATTTGTCAAAAAGAGGAATTCCGTCAATGTTGATGGCCAAGGTAAAATTACTCCCAAGATCAGTTGACCAGTTGACTTTCAAGTGTTCTTTCAGACATTTGATCCAGTTGTTAACATGAACATATTCAGCTCCGCCTTCAAACAAGTCACTTTCATTGCCCTTATTTATGCTATTGTGGTGAACCAAAGTTCGCACATCTATCGGAAACCCTGGAAAGACATTGGCTTCCACTAATTTTAGTAATCGATCAACTGCATCGTAAGGCACACTTTTTTCCTTTTGAAACCATTCTGCAATGGTAAATTTCAAAGAATTTTCTTTTTGAAATAAAGTACTACTTCTAGGGTTTGATGAATAATTTTGACTAAAATTTTCTGTTTGAGAAGAACTTGTAAGCCTGGAAGAAAAAGAACCAGAGGATGATTCCAGTAGAGTTTCATCATCATGATTAACTACTACTCCTGATGAGCAAGGCATAGAGTCCAACAGTGAATCACTCTCGACGTCGCTAGCTTCGCTGGTGCTCACTGGTGAACCTGGATCAATGCTTGACACACGAGCTTTTACATTCAAAGTGTCATATACTCTTCGTTTTTTCTGTTTTTTTGCCAGCACGTGGAGAGGTTTTTTCAAACGTTTTCTATCCATTTCTTTCAAATTAGTACAACTGCACTGACACACTCCAAAATCAGGGGCTTCTAAATAAACACTATGAACACAGATCTGAGGCAGCAGGCAAGGCTGACAATCAGATGTTAAGATTTCTGCAAAGGTAGGTAGCTATTATTTTTTCTTACTAGGCTATTATTATTCATATTAGCTATTAACACATTTTGAGACATCTGTGCTGAATTTCCAACAATTTCAGTTTTCTTTGTGATTGTCCCATATTCTCATAGTCAGGTACAAGTTTAGTCAGCTACAAGTAGCTACTTCCAATAAAGAAATGTCTCCTGCAGCTTGTCCAATAGGTGTCATACTATATGTAGTACATTGCACATTTTGGTCAATTTTTTTAAGTGGACAGTAGCTAATAGATTTTTACGCAAATTATCACCGTTTGGCAGGGTAGAATTATTGAATCATCGTAAGACAGTCGTACCCATTGCTTAACTGTCGCAAACGCAGTTGTCAGATTAGCCTACGATGCTATTAATTTCCCGTAACAAAAATATTGTTCAATCAACTTAACAATGAAAAATGGACTACACAACTACAAAAAAGTGCTTAAAAACCTACCTTAGTATAATTAAATTCTTTTTGTAACACTTTTTAATCTCAATATGTACAAGCAGAAAATAGACAGGGCCGAGCACTCCTGCATCTACCCTACTGGGGAGGATAACAGCTTTTTTGAAAAATACGGTTTAAATATTTACAGTTGCACATAGGTACACTTCTTAATTCATGAACAATTAACAGAGTGCATAGGCTAACCCACTCTATGTACAAGTACAGTTACTACTGAAATCTTATTTAATACACAAAAAACTTAACAGAAATTCCTATCACAACTCAAAAAATATTAGATTCTACCAATAAATTTCTACTTTACAAGAAAGAAGGTGGTAACAAGGTTTGTAGGGACAATTTTATTAAACTACTGTATAAATAATATATTTTTGCTTGGGGAAAACACTTTGTTGCTGACTAGTTAGGCCTATCCATAGAAGGATATGTATGATGGAAACTTCTTGAAACCTCTGAGAAAAAAATTAAAATCTAGCCTGGTTTCAGCAATAAAATACAAACACAAGTGTTGCCACGGAACAAATTTAATACAGCCTTTTGTGAGCGATTAAAACTTAAATGTAACTCATGGGCTGCATTCACATTTATTTACTGATTATGGGCAGCAATGTTTTTGGTAATACTTTAGCAGATGACCATATAAATATAAATTTATTTCTTTTTGTCAAATTTTAAATCTGCTGCTTTTCTAGAAAACAGACTTAGGGAGAAACATTGATAAAATTCACTTTAATATCTGTTCCTTATCAAAAATTTGAGGGAGGAGAGCAAAAAAATTGATTTTTCTTTCACTAAAATTATTGAAAACAGTAAAATAGACACACACAGACCAAGAATAGGTTAAAACAAGAAAGGTCAAGTTCTATTCCCCTAATTTTTGTAAAATAAAAGGTCAAAAAAGTGAAAAAAAAATCCATTTTCACCCTCATATTTGTGAGAAGGAATAAATAGTATTGTGATTTCAATATTATATCAATATTTTGCCTCAACTCTATTTTCTAGTTAGAGAAGTGGCAGTCACAAAAATTGCCCCAAAAGACTATAGCCTATTAAAAGGAGTTAGACACAGCTTAGGCTAGTTCTAACTAGGCCTAGATAGTTCAACACTGCTTAGCCGTATGTAGGCTAACTAGGTATAGTTAACTAGGCCTAACTTAGGTAGTTAGGGTAAAGGCAGGAACGACCGGCCCTGCAGTAATAACTGGCCTCCTTAACAAAAAGCAATTGGAGTAAAGAGCCTGCTCCTTTTCTCCATTGCTTTTTGTTAAGGAGGAGAGTTAGCTTATTAGTGCAGGGCCGGTCAGTCCTGCCTTTACCCTAGCTAGGTAGCCCTACTTTACACTGCCTGGGTCATACTTCAACACTGACTAGGCATTGCCTAATCTAACTAAGCCTAGCTACTTCTCATTTTATGAGCACAAAAGAACAGAAATAGCTGCATGGTAAACTTAAACACCCTAATTTTAAGTTATGAATATCCTAAAACAATGCACAATGCCTATACAGTTGATAACACGCTAAATACGCGCGAATTTTTTGCGCGCACACACACACACACAAACACCGGTCTGACAGGTTTAGGTTATTGCTTGTTTAAAAAAGCTGCGTAGTAATACCAACATTAACTTTATCAACACTTTTCCGCAAGTAATTCTGTAATCTATACGTTTATTAAATAAAAATATCGAACATAGCATAATTATTTACGAAAATTTCTACATTTTTTTATTTAGAATAATTCTATTCTAAATTCCTGCGCTGAAGAGTATAGTTCTACGCAAGAGTCTCTTCATTTTTCTTAACACGACCGCTTGTGCAGCTACATAAAACATGTAAGCCCGATGTGATAGATAAAAACTTATCACCAATAAAGTTGATACATGCAATGAGATATGGCCAATATTGGCTTCTACTAAACTATAATATTAGAGTCCTCAATTGGTATACGTGTCTTTATAGTGCATAATACCCGCTAGATATTAAAGGGGGCTAATTGGTGACAAAGCATGACATTTCAACAGACTTAAACCCTGTATACAGATTTAAAATGCCCTGAAAACCAGAAAACGTACAAGCATTTGTTCTGAAATGCACTAACTTGATACTTTAACATTTTCAAGTCTATTACTTCCCAATCGATATACGTATAGGCCTAGTGGAAGCGCAAATAAAAGAGTTTTCCTTATTAAGAAATGTCTGTTCTGCCCATAATCTTAAAACATTTAACTTAGGTAGTTATTCAAGTTTTCCATACATTTATACACTTATTATCAACTGCTTATATGTTAGTTCTTGTTAGTTACCAAAGTCCAAAATTTAAATGAACTTTGTTAATATATGTGTATTTTCTGTCAACGAAACTTAACGGCAAACTCAACATGCCATTTTTCCCGGCAAAGTACTATAGGCTCCTACACTTCATACAGGCTATAGATAAAAGTTGCTCTTTTGAAAGGACAACTTGCTGTAACCTATAAGCTACATATGCAAGTTTGTCTTAACACCTATTCACAGCGATATTTCACTCGAACCAATGATTCAATTATTTATATAAGCCAAAAAGCCAAAATTATTATTCATACAAGCCAAAATTAATTCAACTAAAATCCATCAAGCAAAGAGTTAAGAACTTCATTGATGAATAATTACTATTCGAGGTGATATAGGGCCTGTAACTTGTAAAAAGTTTTTTTATGTGTGGACAGGAACAGTTTCATTAATTTATTACGACCATGGTGTATTGTCAATATTTTATTACCTTACTTTCTTCATATTAACTGATGTCAAATGTTTTTTTTCTTCGACCTATGTGTTCAACAGAGTTTGATGTATTATAGGTACTGTTCTGACTGCGTCATTAGAATTAGTATTTGCGTTCATAAATTATTAAGACCTTATTGTATTGTAAATGTTTTATTTTTTTTCTAATTTCATTGCCGCGAAATGGTTCTTGAATGTATGTGTTTAATCGAGTTTTCTCAAATTTGATACATTAGAGTTACTATTTTGATGGCTATTGTTCGTAACAAACATAAATCGTCGTTTCCTATCTCTCTTTCCCCTTTTTCGATTGATGTCGAGTACGATACACCGTGACCGGTTTTGAGATACATGATGAATAGACAATTTCTCTCAGTGAAGGATGCGCCTTGTAAGAAAAATCAATCAGTATGGGTGATTCGGTTCCCATAATTGGTGACTCTGTACCATGGTACCTAGCCTAATTTTATTTTTTTTAGCAAATAACTATTGAACAATTTCGTATCTACAAAATCCTTATGTTAATAGTAGTTTGTAAGGATTTAGTAATCAGGTATGGTTGCTGTAATGAATGATTCTTAGGTTTGAACAAATTCATGAAACATACACTAACGCACAACTTTTTTGCTCGTTGTATTTTTTTATATTTCACGATTGAATTATTTCCCTTGTAGCGTAACACCAGGTGTTTATATAATTTAATTTAATTTAATTTATAACTACACAATATGCAATTTTGAGCATATTCTTACGCTTGGTTTCCAGTAATGTATTTGGTATAGTATTTTTCTTGGAGTGCCAGTACGGGCTTACAATCGGTTTTCCTTTTCAACTGAAATGAATATACCGGAACGAAACAGGCTTCCCACAATACTCTCGTTGAGAATGGGAACCCATTACTGACCCAACTCGCCCGAGACGTAAATTTACTCTTTAAAGAGAAGCCAGAGTTAATCCCGTACTGAAATTACACTTTCCACGGGAATCCAGTACTGACCCTTCGTTTCCTACGTCAC
This sequence comes from Morinoia aosen, assembly GCA_030386875.1. Classification (NCBI taxonomy): domain Eukaryota; kingdom Metazoa; phylum Arthropoda; class Malacostraca; order Amphipoda; family Talitridae; genus Morinoia; species Morinoia aosen. The sequence goes on along the minus strand of CM059568.1, from coordinate 3,649,637 downwards.
CCCATTGAACAGCCATTAATAAATGCTGACTGGGTATATGCGTTATTTTATATAAAATTTTTACAGAACCCTCAATGGTCCATGAAGGTTTATCCAAAACATCTATGAAAAAATTGCTCGAGTTAACACTTGAGGACTCATTCTTCAAGTTTAATAACAAAATTTATAAACAAGTTGATAGTTTGGCAATGGGTTTTGCTTTATACCCCATTGCGGCTAATATCTTCCTGAGCAATTTTGAAGAAAAGTTTTTGAAACCATGTCCAAATAATTTTAAACCAGTGTTTTACCGAAGGTATCTTGACGATAAGTTTATTCTTTCCAAAAACAGCCGTGATTATGAGAATTTTTTTCAATATTTTAATGAATGTCATAGAAATATCAAATTCACATGTGAACTAGAAGTGAATAATGAATTGTCATTTTTAGTTGTAAAAGTTACAAGATATTGAGACAAATTCACGACTTCAGTGTTTCGAAAAGCAACTTTCACGGGATTGGGCACGAACCTTTTTAGTAATATATCCTCAAAATACAAAATTTCAGGGATAGTAACGTTAATTCACAGAGCTCATGAAATTTCATCGTCCTACAAGTTGTTCGATTTAGAGATGAATTATTTGCAAAATTATTTCTGTTCGAATAATTACCCGAAGAATATTTTTACTAGTAAATTACGGAAATCTTTGAGTAGAAAGTTCACTGCAAAGCCAAGAATTCTTACTGTGCCGAAGTTAAGGTTGTACTTTCAGTTACCCTTTATAGGATCCCGCACAGAGAAAATGAAATTGGAAGTTGTGTCAACAGTTAAGAGGTTTTTTCCACAAATAAATCCTTGCTCATATTTTAAGAATGATAAGAAACTCTGATCATATTTTAATCGAAGGGATACTCCGGATGTGATGTTGCGCACCTCAGTTGTATATCAATATACGTGTGACAGCTGCGAGCGCTCTTGCATTGGTAGCACTGGGCTGTAATCTAATTCGCACCGGCTGTAACCTAATTATCCTTTCGCACCGGCTGTAACCTCACCAAACCATCCAACTCATCTATAAGAGAACACTGTTTGAAGAAAGACCATATTTTTAAAAATACAAACTTTAAAATTTTGGATTCAACATCAAATTTGTCCGATCTCCGCATTTTAGAGTCGATGTACATTATAAAAAACCGTCCGTCAATAAATGAGTGTGGTACGGCGGTGAAACTTTCGATTGTTTGTTGAAATTTGGTATTGTTTTTTGTTTTATCATGTCTTTTAAATTTCATTATCTTATATCCAATTTATTCAGAAGATTTATAGTTGTTTTTAATAAACAATGTTTTAATACTTCGATTTATTGTATTTCAGAACACTGAAGATGGATTTTTTATAGTCCGAAACGTTTGTTTTTTATTATGATATTTTTAGCCACGTTGGTTTTCCTTTTCATCCGTACTACGTATTGAGTTGGTATACATTTTCAAGAAATTTTCAAAGGTTTTGTTTTTTGAGGTTTTTAATATAAACTAATGAGGGCTGTTGAGGCATCCGTTCCTTACATTATGGCCTCCAAAGCGTTTCTTAACAAATAGCTCAAAACCTTCATTTCAGGAAACAAAATTGCTAGATGACTAGAGAAATTTTACCCAAACGAAAATTCTTCCAATACCCGGATCTGGCTGACGTCACGAGGCCCGGAGCGTCTAAATGCCCCAAAATATTAGGGCCAACGAAACGCACGTTTTGCCGACGGAGTGGCTAACAAATCTAGTTTTGTGAACTTTGAATTTGAGTTCGGAAGCACGTTTTATCGAAAGTAATTTATTATTACTTTATTTATCCTCTATCCATACCAGGCAAGGCGATTGAAATTTCACTGGGAAAGAGACTCTGATAAGATTTTGAGTTTCATAATGGACATTTTGATACGTGTATGTGTATCAATGAATGAAAAATACTGTATGTGCACAATTTCTCTCCGTGTATTAACATGGCATGTGTATTAACATGGCATGTGTATTTTATCTGCGATGTGTACTTCCTTTACTGACAATCATATTAACGTATACTGAAACATGAAAGCAGAAGTGTGTTCATAGTATTCTTAAGCTTAATGTTACTGGAACTATATAAATCATAAGAGTAAGAAATATTTTCTGAAGACAATCATTATCCAGAAGTTTTGTTACTTGTTATTTAATATATACTGTGATACAATATACTTATATCAAGCGTGTTCCTGATGTATCCCTTAGATCAGCAAAGGACGCGTTACTTCGTGGGCCTGTTCAGAGCTGGCGGTGTTTGGCGCTGGCCAGCCAATCAGCGTGAGGCAGCACCTGCCGGCACCGGTGAATGGGGACCTGATCAGCCCACCGGGGGTTTTAACTTCGCTATCATGTTCTACCCGGACGATCCCAACAACGGGGATTATAGGTTTGGGGATGGGGTGGAGGGTACAGATGGAGAACCCATCTGCCATGTGTGGCCTACCAAGTGAGTGCTTTCGCTATGGTCGCTCTGGTACTAGTTGATTCAAATGAAAAATGCGAACATGTATACGAACAACATGCAACCAAGAAACCCATGAGCAACTCGTCACAGAGCTCAGTCACTTTGGGCTACAAATGTTTTAACTATTCAACCATTTTTTCCGATAACATAAAACCTACCCTCAAGTAGACTAGCTCATGAAGCCTAAACTCACATACAAAATAATGCCGTAGAATTACGAACGCCCAAAGTCCATGACGTTTCTCGAACCATTACTGATTCTCATGATCAGTAAAAGGAAGCTAAATTCCTTCCGCTCTTTAATCCAGACAACGTCTGAAATTTTCACAGGGTGCAGCAGCATCTCAGTTAACAGCTCAACTTTGGATATCATTGGCTTCTGTAGCTCTTGAATTCAAGAATCTTTGCGTGAGAAAACCGTTTCACAGCACCAACAAGATTATCTAACTTCTTTGAGTATACTTAAACCTAATATTTACTGAATGATGTTAAAAATTTAACAGATTTGGAAAATACATAAACCAGAGTACGTACCGCTGTTGTTTATGAAGATAACGCCGATTGTGTTGAGCGAAGATGAACTGAACTCTTCAGAATCACACATGCCATTTCAGCTTAAGAGTTTTCTTCGAGAATTCATGGCCTGGTTATGTAAGATGAATCTCGAATGTATTTTTTCTATCTCTTATGAACGTCACATTAATTAATTTTCTATACGTCATGAAGAAATATTACCCTTATATGCTTGGCCCTTGATACATGATTTGGAACAGTACTGAAAGTACTAGACACCTTCAGCGACTTAAAGTATGCAGTTTTGATTAGAAATAGCTGAGAACACAAGACTTTTCTTTGCTAAAGACGTTCGTTGTATAATTTCTCACCTGAAGTTGAGGGTGCATATTATAAATTACCATTATAGTTGTGTATGAGTACGAGGGTTAGTCAAAAAGTTCTCTGATAAATGTCCTAATTTTTAACTGAACAGAGATTTACAAGTTTTTACAAGTTGAAACCTGTCCTTAGAGCTTCCTTGATAACTTGCAGCTGTCTCATCAGTCTATATCAGGTTAGCATAGAGAGAGATTGCATCTCAAAATAGTAATTTTCAACCCTTCAAATGGCAAATTTTGAGATCAGAGCTAACATCAAATTTTTAACTAAACTGAATGGGAAACCTATTAAGATCATCGAAGCTTTACAGCAGGTTTATGGAGACTCTGCACCATGTAGAGCAGTCGTTCATGATTGGATTAAACGCTTTAAAGAGGGGAGAGTCCAACTTGATGACGACCCACGAGCAGGAAGACCCACCCCAGCAACAAATGAAGGAAACATCTCTCTTGTACATAACCTAGTAGAACAAACACCCCCCCCCCCCCCCAATTAGGTATTTACAGGTGGAAACATAGATTACAGAAATGTATAGACAACAATGGAGCTTATGTAGAAAAAAAGTAATGAGTTGTTAAATAAAAAAATTATGGCATTTGTCTGAGAAATTTTTGACTACCTCTCGTACAGTTCCACCTCACAATATTCCAGCTACCTCAGAAAATCGTTTCTGTTCCTTGCTAAGAATTCACGACGTGTAGACTGATATTTTTATTTTATTTCATAATTTTAATGTTTTTACACTAAATAAATGAGTGAGGTATATTTGTAAGACACATGTGGTATCAAGTTTTTTCAGCTTGCAGTGAGAAATAGGAAATGAATGTATATCAAAGCTAGCTTTAGACAATGACTTACATCAGCTGGTAAACTCAAATAGCTTTCCGCTGATCTATGGAATTAACATGATGAATTAATAGACAATCTTCAATTATGTTAAAACTATATAATAAAATACTAGTAACTTTCTGTCTTCACCAACTTTTCGACCAAACATATTATAGAGTGTTAAAATCGTTGGTGGATTACACTAAAGGAAATCTAAAACATAATCATTATTTTTTCCTGTACGAATAATTTTGTGGCCTAAAGTTACTTCATGAAGAAAAAAACTCCTCAAATTTCCGAGTTCATTGACACACAAAACCCCTGTATACAAATTTTTAAAATAAGTTTTTTGAATGTTGCTTCCTCCAATGTAAAATAATCTCTGTTTAAAAACACCTCCACGAAAATTCAGTGGAAAGTAATGTTCATATAGCAAAACCCTATTTAAGAAAGCAGCAGAAAAACGTAATTACACAGTACTTTTCATTCTTTAAAAGTTCATGTCTATCAAAGAACTGTAATTACATATGGTTGACTCGGAAAGATATTGATAAATAAATTGACCATATGTGTATGAACACCTCTGTGCACGAGCATCAGTACTTTGAAATATTATACATGTTATTCTTTACGTGGATAGTTTATCATTCTCATTACAACGTAGCATCTATCAAGCTAACGATAATTTCGGCCCGCTATGTTACTTAAGTAGATCTAATCAATCACCGAAATATGTGCTAAGTCACGTCAGTTGTTGATGCCCATAGCCCTGGAAGCAGGATCTCTTTCTGATTTAGTTCGCTGAGAAATCAAAAAGAGTTTTTTGTTTTGATTTTTTCGATTATTTTTTTACCTATTCTTTGCAACATGCGTACTAAAAATGTTAATTCTTGTGAAAACGTGGTCCTTCAACTCTCAGATGCATGGATGTAAAAAATTTTGATCATCTGCTGTTGCCGCATTTCTTAATTTTGACCTCAGGTTTAAGAAACAGCACACGTGTGTTCGTGATCAGCACGGATTTTTGATCATTAGTTTTTCCTGAGTTGTTTGATAGATGTCGTGTTTGAAGTCTAATTGGAATAACTACAGAAAGCTGTTGAGCATAAAAGCAATTAATGAAATTTTCCGAGAGTTGAAATCCGTGGGCACCGATGGCCGAAAGGGATTGAATCACGGTACCCTGAGGGGATATATTTCTTCTCTTGAACATCTCATTAGATTTTTCAAACTACATCCTCAGTATGATTCTGAGATAAAACTAACCGAGTTAGAGACGCTCATGAGCAACTGACCGATTTTTCAAAGGGCATGAAAAAGCAATGCATGAAGGAGAATTGGCATCGCGTGGAGCGGGATCAGCGAAAACTCCCTTTAGAGTTTGATCTGAAAAAGTTTTTGGAAAGTAATAAAAGGAGGAAAATCAAGGAACTTCTACAATACCTGACTTCACATAATGCGACCAAACTCGCGAGAAAGTCGCTGATAGAAATCAGCGCATTCCTGTTTTTAGAAATCAGCTCATTCCTGTTTTTAGAAATCAGCGTATTCCTGTTTTTAGAAATCAGCGCATTCCTGTTTTTAGAAATCAGCCTAGTTAATGCGAACCGAGCAGGAGAGGTGCGTCACTTGCTCCTAAGTGAGTACCTTACTACTGCTCAAGCGGATGACGGCAGCATTACTTTATATATGGAAAACCATAAAACCTGCAACACGCATCTGTATATTCAAATGCCGAACTTGCGTCTTACGTCGCTTTCTATGTTCAATTCAACCGCCCAATTCTGGCGACGCCTTCATCCCCACCCAATCTATTCCTAACAAGATAGGGTGCGGAGCTTTCGACGTCAAGTATGAGATTTTACATGCAATATCTCTGAAATAAATTAGGCCTAAAATCGCATGTTGGACCGACGCTACTGAGAAAAAAGGCAGTTAGCCAAGTCCATATCCCCCACCTGGAGAAAAAGACAACGCTGGCTGTCAAAACGCACCACAAGGAATCAACAGCAAGCAGGAGTTACTTTATTAGAAGCAAAAAAAACTGCGAGGACGTAGGGCGACGACTGCGTAACATGTTGGTGCCATTTTCTTGTCAGCCATCAACGTCGAGAGATACTGCAACTTCGTACGCCGTCCGCTATCACGAAAATTCGAGCGAAGCCCGGAACCTGAGCGAACCTCAGAACCCGAATGAACCTCAGGACCTGAGCGAAACTGAGAGCCTAGGCGAACCCCAGCCCCAGGAGACCCAGACGCTGCTGTAACCACCTCGCGATGACCAACAAGAACCTGAACAGGAAGAAACGACCGTCAACGCAGCGTATAAACCGTCTGTCTTCTCCTCCAATAGAGGAGAACGAAGACTTGAACGATTCCGGACGGTATGTCCGGAATCATTTTTGAAAGATGAAAATTTTTAAGCTGTCGCTGCTCAAAGTCTTTTTGCCATAGGCAAGGTGATGAAAAAAGAATAAGTGATGCACCTCCTGAGGTCATCAAAGGAAAGCAGGCGCATATTGGCTAAATTTGATTTCGCGAAAGTTAAAAATAAACTTAATTACCTCAAGTACCGAAAGTGTACAAAGTTCTAATTATTTATTCTCCTTTGATGCTCTTATTTTTCTTTCTTACGCGCACGAAATATCTTCATTCTTTCTATCCTTTGATTGCGCTCATTATTAATATTAAGAAGTAAATTTTCTGTGGAAATTAACTCTTTGATGCTCTTATTTTTCTTTCTTTTTCGCACAGAATGTGTTCATTCTTTCCTTCCTGCGATTGCGGTGCATTATTTTTCTCATATCCTAAAAATTTCTAGGGAAATTAACCCTTTGATGCTCTTATTTTCTTTCTTTCTCGCACGTAATGTGTTCATTCTTTCCTTCCTGCGATTGCGCTGTATTAATGTTGAAAGGGCAAAAATTCCTGGAAATTAACGCTCTTATGATGTGTTTTCTTTCTTTTGCGCACGTAATGTGCTGTATTGTTTTTGGATTGAGCTGTTTTATTAATGTTAAGAGTTGAAAATATCTGGGGAAATCAATTCTTTGATCATTTTCTTTTTTTTTGCGCACGAAATATATTCATTCTTTCTTTCCTGCGATTGCGCTGTACTATTATTGATAAGCGTGAAAAAATTCCTGGAAATTAACCGTTTGATGAACGGTGTAATTTTCTTCATTTTTTTGCACGTAATGTGTCCTGTGTTTTTTTATATGAAGAACGCTTTCTGATTATTGCTCAAATTAACCCTTTGATAACGCCGTCTTCATTTGCTTTGTCTTTGTTTCGAGCCAGAGTCTTCTTAGTCGAGCCAGACTCTTCTGCGTCGAGCCAGGCTCTTCTGAGTCGAGCCAGGCTCTTCTGAGTCGAGCCAGGCTCTTCTGAGTCGAGCCAGGCTCTTCTAAGTCGAGCCAGGCTCTTCTGAGTCGAGCCAGGCTCTTCTGAGTCGAGCCAGGCTCTTCTGAGTCGAGCCAGGCTCTTCTGAGTCGAGCCAGGCTCTTCTGAGTCGAGCCAGGCTCTTCTGAGTCGAGCCAGGCTCTTCTGAGTCGAGCCAGGCTCTTCTGAGTCGAGCCAGGCTCTTCTGAGTCGAGCCAGGCTCTTCTGAGTCGAGCCAGGCTCTTCTGAGTCGAGCCAGGCTCTTCTGAGTCGAGCCAGGCTCTTCTGAGTCGAGCCAGGCTCTTCTGAGTCGAGCCAGGCTCTTCTGAGTCGAGCCAGGCTCTTCTGAGTCGAGCCAGGCTCTTCTGAGTCGAGCCAGGCTCTTCTGAGTCGAGCCCGGCTCTTCTGAGTCGAGCCCGGCTCTTCTGAGTCGAGCCCGGCTCTTCTGAGTCGAGCCCGGCTCTTCTGAGTCGAGCTCGGCTCTTCTGAGTCGAGCCCGGCTCTTCTGAGTCGAGCCCGGCTCTTCTGAGTCGAGCCAGGCTCGTCTCAGGATTGCCCAACGGCTACCCAGTCTCCTTGAGCAAAATTTCAATGCAAAAATAACTAGTGATGGAATGTATTTTTGCATATTCCTTAAATTTAGTACGAAATATTTCCTTGACTTTCTAGTTCTGCATTGTAAGTAAAATCTTGAAACTTGACTTATATCCTTCAAAAGTTGATAATATGGGGAATTTTCAACATGCCAAGGCTAATGTAAAGATGCGATGAACATTTGTTTACCTAAAAAAACAGCCTTATAAAGCAATAACATCCTGGCTTTAAGAGTATTTAAATGGTGGTTACTCACTCGATAATGAGAGATACACTGCATGAAATACGCTGTTGCATATATCTACAATCCGCTGAAAAGGATTAATTTATTTGACATTTGTTTGCTTGAACCATTTCCCGTCAGAATCATTATAGCAGTCATCATCTTGGTAGCATGCGCGACTCTGCATTCCAAATACTTAGCAGCCACAATATTGAAAATTTCAATTCATAAACCGCGACCTTCAAGTTTGAACCGCAGAATTTAGCGTGCGCTTGAATGCAGTCATTTGTTTTCACCTGCGATTGTAGTTGTAATGGGAGATTCAGGCAGGCATGCGGGAGATTGGTTTTGAGAGCCCTTTTGGTGGCACATTGAGTTCATTTTCGTAAGGTTTCTTCTTTTCCGTTTCAAATTTTAGTTTGTGTGAATGTGATTTCGTTCTATTGAGTTATAATTTTGTACGTTTTCGCTTCTTCTGTTCCACTATTTAATGAGTTCATGAGTGAGTTTGGCTTAATGCTGGTTTTAATCGTTCAAATTAAACTCGTGTTAATTATTTAACACGTTCACTGCGTTTCCGCGGTTGTCAACGGTTGGTTTGGTTAGGTCGTAAGTAGCAGAATAGGGAAATCGATTTTACAACTTGAATCAATTTTAATTCTTCCTAATGAATATGAAGAATACAATTACACGATAACATTTCACCTTGCATGATAACAAATATTTTGCATAAACATCGCGAAACAGATAAAATGTCGTGCATTGATACCGGCACGTAAGTTGGCAATTTACCTCTTGGTACACATGTGGCCCAATACGCAGTGAACTTGTTAAAATAAAAGTAGAGGAGTTGACTGTGTCCCTCCGGCTGCCCGTGCGGCAGATTACCTTTACGGCTGAGATACGCAGAATTAACTTTAAAATAAACCTAATGTATTGGCTGCTTGCAAGCAGTTACCCCAAGGCAATGTCCTTAATTTACCTAATTAAAATTAAGCCATGCTTATTTTGCATGATTCCTAACAAATTGACTTTCTACTTGGTTTAATAGAGCGGAACTGTTTCATACTCTATTTTCCTATTTCTGAAGGTCTCCTCACACGCGCAAATATATCTGCAGACATATCTGAAGTGGTAGTGGTGCTGAATTCGTGAGTTTGTACGCTCATTTCAGGTTGGCACAGACTGTATGAGGCAGATGAGGCATGCTCGATAATTTTGGAGCGACTGGCTACAAACCTCGACACGACGTTTGTGTCAAGCGAGGAGGGAGAATATCTGGAGGGAGCATTACCGATTTCAATCGGATTCAAATTGGCTGCAAAAGTTGAGAGATAAGGGCATTGGCAAGGCCCGACACGTGACCACCTCTGAGCCAAGCACAGTCGCTTGGCTGAAGTTGGCTCCTCCCACCTCCTCTACAACTCCCCTTCACATTTTCCAAAGCAAGATTAGTACCGCTCCACAAATCGAAGAATGAGGTGCGCGTGCAAGTCGCTCTCTAATTTTTTATATTAAAGGGCCTGTAATCTTTGCTAGTAATTTGGATATTAATAAGTGTCAAGTGAGGAAACACAATTAATCATCTTTCGGAATCTAAGAATCCAAAATTAATGATTAACGATTGTGCGATTAACTCTACAGCTAGAAGAGCATTCAGCGAGCGTGTACACACTCCATCCTAGTTAGTAGGTAACTGACTTCCGTGCTGACGTCACACTAGCCTAAACGCTATTGATTACCAGAGACAAAAGAGAAATCTCAAAAAATGGTTCTGGTTTCTTTCGTCTATGCTCTCTCTATATTATAGCGCCATGGTGTCAAGTCAGCCTTCGTGGGTGGTGCACGACTGTACTCGGTCTCTCTCCCTCCTTGTGCACTTCATTAAGCAATTTCACATTTTTTCATCCACTACTTTTTAGGAACCATTCTCTTGTCCATTTTGAGCGAGCTTTTAAATCTCTTTTTTCTTATTTATTGCAACTAGAGAAAATCCCATCAGCTGTACGAGCTCGCCGTCTGGAGCCGCCGTTCTTGTGCGTGCTCTCAACTTAGCTGCTGCGGGCCGTGTAGGGAGTATATATGGAGGGAGCATAGCCGTCTGTGAAGAGAACCAGTTTTTGAGATTTCTTCTACGTTTGTGGTAACCAATAGCCATCTCGCAAGTGTGACGTCAGCACGGAAGCCAGATACCTAATAACTACGCTAGAGTGCGCACACGCTTGCTGAATGCTCTTCCAGCTGATGAGTAAATCGTCAATCATTAATTTGGGATTCTAAGACTCCGAAGGATAATAAATTGTGTTTCCTCACTTGAGGACACTTGATAATATCAAAATTACTAGCAAATATACATCAAGAGTTTAAAACTATAAAGATTACAGGCCCTTGATTATAGCAAATTAGAGCGACTTGCACGCACACCTCACCCTCTGACTTGTGGTGAGGTACTAATCTTGCTTTGGAAAATGAGGAGGGGTTGTAGGGAAGGTGGGTAGAGCCAACTTCAGCCAAGCGTCTGTGGTTGGCTCAGAATTGTGACGTGTCGGGCATTGAGAGTGCCCGAGTCTTTCAACTTTGGCAGCCAAATTGAGCCCGATCGGAGTGCGCTATGCTCCCTCCATATATCCTAGCTCCATGCTGCTGGCGCACTGACGCGGCACGCGTGTCGGCGTGTGCCTGCTTGGGTACTCAGGCCTTCCACGCATGTCATTTTTGTACCCTAGGCTGGCATGCATTTTACCCTAGAATGCTCCTTGATTACCCTAGAAAATAAAAATGAAGACAATATAGTAATAACTGTAGTTTTTAATAATGCTATTTGGTTAACCATTAATTATATAACATTGACAGCTTTTTAAAAGTTTCTGGGGATTCATTACTTAATAAATGGATGATTTGAACACCTTCATGGAAATGTATATAAAATGACGTCTTTCCATTAAAATTCCCAAAGATATATAGAAATGTAGATCGATAAAAAACTCAAACAAATACACAAGCACTGTGTTCAACAAAATTGAAATCCAAGCTTACATAACTAGTGTTCACTGCAGATAAATAATAATTACTACAGAAACCTAACGTAAAATTTTGGATGATAAATGCAGACCTACATATGTAATATTTTTCCCACTAGTTGTTTGAGTTTTTTGACCAATCCAAAACGAAAAATGAATTGAATCTACGTGCGTTGTTAGGTAGAGCCTTAGTTCAATCAGTTTCAATTTAAAGAAAGCCTAACTTAATTCAAATATTTTATATTCTCCTGGAATCTGTGCTACTCACATAAATAATATGATGTTCTCTGAATACATGGCACAAAACTACAATTTACATCCTAATAATCTTTCACCGATGTACCTATTTACGAAACCATTGATATTTGCATTAATTCTCTGTTTTCTGATCGGTCCTCTTCAATCATGGGCTTAACAAATTATTTTAGATTTCTTTTAAAACTATGTGTGCTAAATTCCTTCGTTATTTCCAATGGACGTATAAATAAGCAGATTGAGGGGCTAGGGATGGGTCTCCCATTAGGAACTACTTGTGCCAACATTTTCATGTGCCACAATGAACAGAAATGGTTAGATCAGTGTCCGACCTCATTGAAACCGGCTTCTATAGGCGCTACATTGACGATAGTTTCGTCATTTTCAAAAACAAATTTTATGCCCACTCTTTCCTTCAGTATTTCGATTCTAGACATTCCGATATAAAATTCACTTTAGATCTAGAGAAAAACAATTAATTAAATTATCTTGATATCGATGTCCCCCAATCTGGTAATAAATACATTACCTCTGTCTACAGAAAACCTACATTCTCTGGAGTAGGTTCAGGTTAAGTTTTTGTTGCAAGCGATTTAAACATAATAGCATTTCAACCCTTATAACTCGCGTCTATAGTATTTTTTCAAACTACAATGTCACTCATAAGAAATTGACTTTTTTGCAGTCTCATTTAAAACCAATGGTTATCCGTATTCAGTTATTTTTCGCGGAGGTAACAACTTCCTGAACGATAAATTCATTCCGAAACCTCATTTTCAAGCTCTGAACTATAGTTTCTGCACTTTACCATATTTTGGATACCATTCGGTAAAGTTGAAAAAAAATCTTTTAAAATTTTTAACTGAATTTTTCCTGGACATTTCCTTTTGTATAATTTCAGTTAACAAACGCACTTTTTGATATTTTTTTAGATTTAATTCCAACCACCCTCGTATATAATTGTAGATCTGCGCATTGTGTATCACAGTATGTGAGATCCACCCACCGAGCACTTTACGTCAGGGTTCCTGAACAGCAAGTTGAAGTCACCGTACAGGTCGCTTGCTTACTTCTACTCATTCTAGTATAAGACTACATTGTTGTATTGGTTCCTGTGAGCAAATTATTGACATTAGTAGATTTAAAATATTAAATTCTTGTGTCGCCAACTAGGCCCAAGACTAACGTATTTTAGTCATTATTTACTTATAAACTCAAATCTACTCTCAACGAAATCCAGAGACAATACCATATGAAAATAGTTAACCGGTGATTTTTTTTCGTGCTTGCATTCTGCGATTCTGTAATCTCGACTGTACTGACATGTCCTTAATTTTTTTTGCAGGCTTTTTCTTCTACATTTCTGTTATTATATATCTGCTTCGCAGAAAGATTTTCCACAAAAAAAAACGCTATCATGCCTTTTGCATTTTATATATCTACGGTATTGGCAGAAGATTTAGCTCCCGTGGCATTACTTTTCACTTTATTAATAGCCTTCACTAGATAGTATCGATTGGGAAATTAGATGCAGTGAAGCCAGATTCTTTAAGGTAATACACTGAATGCATCAAACCGAGCGCTGTTTCATTCATTCAACTGGTTCTTTGTGAAGTTTTGTTCAAATTTATTTGGATAAAGAACGTCAACGAAAGCGTGTGTAAGTGGGAGGGACAAAAACGTTGAAATTATAATTTTAAGATTTGGATAACTTGGTAGCCCACTGGTGTTTTTACTGCTAAACTGTTTCCAAATAATTAATGACTGATATTTCTGCCGCCAATTGTTCATCCAAGTAATGTTTTCGCCTCATCCTCAAGGCTTTTCTTACTAACTAACTTGTCATTTGTAGAATTTTGTTTAAAATATATGAAACAGATTTTGGAGTCAATGTTGAAGCATTACACAGATTTAGCCAGCGTACGAGGTCATGTACAGAATCTTCGACGGAAAACTTTACTTTTATTTGTGAAACTCTTTCAACCAAGAAGCATCTACAATTAGTAAAATAAACTTTGTCTTGTGAAGTATTGCCAGTTATATCTGACATCGTTTTAGTTGCTGTCATCGCATTGTATGTACATATCACCAACTGTCACAAAAGCACAGTGAATGTTGGATGGGATGGATTCAGGAAAGAAATGGTCGCGTTCTTCACATGAGCTACACGCATTAAATCTGAACAAAATATCATAATAAGGCTATAGATTAATGATCTAAGATTGATGTTATTTGGTGAGTCAGACTGAAACAACGTTAATTTCCCAAAATTGAAATCTAAAAACTCCGAATAATCACAGGTTAGCTTGTTGTTTAAAGCATTGGCTATCTTTAACCTAAGTTCGATTGCTAAACGACAACGCAACAGAATAAGTACAAATGCATCCCACTGCTCCAGCGATCGTCGTACACAGCTTACAAAGAAACTGCACGTTGCACATTGCGAAACGAATAGCAACTTGTTCAGTACTGGTATGGAGCAAGTTAACTTATGCTAAATTAACGATTCAAATGTTTAAAACTTCTATTTGATTTAGTGTCATCTGCTCAATTAATTCTTATTTGGGTAACTGAACTGTAGTTATTGACAATCCTGCTTTTTCATGCGTTTTATAAAATAGATTTGAAATATAGATTTTACCATAGAGTTTGTATGTTTTCCCCTTACCCTAGACTGTACCCAAGGAGGGGTCTGATTACCCTGGACTAGGGTAATTACCCTAGGAGTGAAAGCACTGTGGGTACTGTGCCAGTCTTCATCAGGTTTGCAGTGTGTTGTTTGCATCGTGTGAAGGGCCTTGAGACCAAGGAAGTTGGATACATGGAACCGGCATCATCGCTCTAAAGTGAAGCCAATTTTCGGTAGCTGTAGGCAGACGGCCCCAGACACGGAGAAGGGGCCCAGTTCGCAAGTGGCACTAGGCGTGGAAGGGTGCTGCTCGTTGAGTGAGCATAGCCGTCTGTGAAGAGAACCAGTTTTTGAGATTTCTCCTCTGTCTGTGGTAACCAATAGCCGTCCCGCAAGTGTGACGTCAGCACGGAAGCCAGTTACATACTGTCTACGATAGAGTGCGCACACGTTCGCTGAATGCTCTTCTACCTGTTGAGTTAATCGAAATAATCGTTAATCATTAATTTATGATTCTAAGACTCCGAAAGATAATAAATTGTGTTTCCTCTCTTGAAGACACTTAATCATATCAAAATTACTAGCAAAGATTCATTAAGGGTTGAAAACTATAAAGATTACAGGCCCTTGATTATAACAAAATTGGAGCGACTTGCACGCACACCTTCTCCTTCGATTTGTGGAGCAGTACTAATCTTGCTTTGGAAAATGGGAGGGGGAGTTGTAGAGGAGGTGGGAGGAGCTAACTTCAGCCAAGCGTCTGTGGTTGGCTCAAAATTGTGACGTGTCGGGCCTTGCCAGTGCCCGAGTCTTTCAATTTTAGCAGCCAATTTGAATCCGATAGAAATCGGCAATGCTCCCTCCATATATCCTAGCTCCATGGTGCTGCTTATCCATGCTACGTTCGAGGACTACTTTCCCGATATGCCGAGCTCATGCATTATACACAAGTGCAGTTACTTTCAAAAAAGATTCAGACATAAGTTTTCACGTGTGCGAACAGAAATTGTATGAATTGCAAACGGTGTTCAGTTCCTGATGTTGGAGGTGGTGGTACCTCTCCACTGCCACACCACTTCCACAACTGGGGCCAAATGCTGGGTGGGCGGGGCTTTGGACGGCAGAAGTGGCTTCACTCGCTTGACTGGCAAAAGGTGCCGGTTCCATGTATCCAACGTTCTTGCTTGAGACCGACAAACCTAACTCAATTCAGATTGTCTGCAGACATATTTATACGTGTGAGGAGGCCTTAATGGCTTCTCAGAGGCTCTTGTTTATGGTCCCTATAGAAGGCCACAAATAGGTGCGTAAAACTAGGCTTTTATCATGAAATTATACTGATCATACTGCTATACCTTTCTTGAATTAGGAGAATACATAATCCTAACGTGTTCAGGTTGAAAGTAACATTAAACCTGAACATTGTTCTGATAAGAATACGCGGCGCATCTCTGCTTCTTCGGTGGCACTTGGTAAAATTTTCCTTGCAGGTAATGGAGGCCAGCGTCGGTTAGTCGACTACCGAAATGTATATGCATTCTTTAAACATTTGGGTGAGCAGAAGGAGATTCCTGTCCTTGAACAAAGCAACGTGTCTATAACTGAAACATGATTATTTCGATTAGCTTAGTTTATTTGTACTTGGTTTTTTCGTCTTTCTCTTCCAGGATGCGTCGATCCTTTCACTGAACAAGTAAATAAATAATTGATAGATGGTAAATTCCTTGAATTCAATTACGATGTCATCTTGAAACTCCAATATATCTGTTGTTGGTTGTTCGCATTTCATCTTTTTCTAAAAATTACCACAACAGCTCTGATTAGAAAGCCTGTATGATTGCTTAGAGGATCAGTATTCAAGGAGTGTTCACTGAAACTTTCGAAGATGGGCATGCCTATAAGAGACAGACTAAATTGACTAACTTAGTGAAACTTATGTTTGGAGCAAAAGAAGAAATGTTTGCTTTGTATTGCTGCTCTGTAGATAAATAAATAGTGACTAAATCTTTGCTGGGATAAATTGAATTCCCTTTTGTAACAAGGTAAATCAATCGAAAGCATGACTGCTTGTGAATAGTTTCCGAGCTTTCATTTAGGCACTCACAGCATTATGAACATTTGAGTTTCGTAATAATTTGACGAACCACAAATCCACCAAACCAACATAAGACAGACACTGCATTCTTATAGTAAGTATCATTTGCTGAAATATTATATTGAACTTCAGAGTCGACATCGAAATCCAATTCAAACATTGCTCACGAGTCATCTACCACGATCTTAGTTTCTTTCAGGCTCTCATTTATTCTATGTACGAGATACGAGCTTGAAGGCATTGCTGTCGTCTTAAATGCACTGGATACGGTAAGTATTGGGACTTTTCCCAAAGGGTAGCATGTGTTTGTAAGGCTATCGGACAAGTCGTTCTGTAGCATCAACCGCTTGTAAGCGGTAGCGAAATGCCTTGCAGTTGGGTTGTTATTGCATGCTCAATTAACTCGAATTTGTCCGAAAAATAGTTCCAGATGGTCCTGACTAGACTTATATGTGCATAAGAAGCTCATTTCAAGATCATTTAACTTTTTGTACGTTGAAAATGTTCCTGCCATCAACATCAGAGAGCCGAGAAAACCTGTTCAGCGGTTAGTACACATGAGCTTTTGGTCAGTGTTGGGACGTTGCAATCCTTCGACGTACTCTGCGTCTAGCTTCAACTGGTGAGAAATCATTTGGAACTTTTCAGTACAGAGGGGCTTTTTGAAGGCAGGAGCCAGTAAATTACGAGAATTGAACACATCAAATAGACGATTAAACGTCCTCAAAAATTTAATCGTAGCTGTGGCATCCTCGAATCCTTCAATATTATTATCCATGCAGAATTGAAATGAATCAGCGACTGAATCGCTCAGCATGTGCGCTGCCAACTTTACATTCATTTTCTTTCCAAAATAAGATAAGTGCTGACGCTTAAGCTTGTTTTTAGGATGTAGACTAGTTTCTTCTTGAAACTGATTAAGCTTTTTTATTACAGAAAATTTTACACCATTTCCATCCATATCCTCTAAGAAACCGAAATCTCTAAATGTATTTCTCACTTGTTTTAGCAAGTGGCACGCATTTTAAAAGTCATACATATCAGTACCTGATACGGGATGAGGAAATCGAGGTCGGAAGTTTGTGAAGTTAATTGAGCAACCTAGGTTTTTCGCCATCGATTTATCAGACGCAGCACCATCAAAGGTAACGCACTCGACATCAACTCCATTCTGATGCAGCAGAGGAATGCATCTTGAAATTAAGTCTTTAACGTTCCAGCCCTCCTAGAGAATCTATTAAAAAGTATCCAACTGGCAACTTCCAATTCGAATCGAGTGCAACGATCATGAAAACTAGAGAATTTATCGCGATAGGGCAATCGTCATTCACAGCAGGCACACCACAATCAACATATCCGTACACTTGATTCTTGACGCACTCAATATGCTGTCGAATCGCCATTTCGTTCAGAAGGAGTGCGCACGGAATACGCTTATGATCTGAGCGCAATTTCAATGAATTCAGAGCTTCTCCACTGAAACCTGGTGCTTCGTCACTGCTTTGATACCAATTTCCTATCGTTTTAAGACGAGGGAGGCAATTTTTGAAGGTCTTTATAATACTTATTAACTTTCGTAGGGTGGAAATTCAATGTCAAGGCGAACTTGCGAATATTGGGTGCGTAGGATTCCGGGAGCTTCCTCTTATTAATTTTAGCCAAATTTCTTTCGAACAGCTCTTTCACTTCCGTTCCTGAATCTTCTAACAGAGCTATCACCTCATAAGTGAGATAACATTTATTTTGTAATATCTTGATAATTTCATTTAAAGAAAAGATCTTACGTTGCAGTTTGACTTTCTGTTTGCGAGGCCTGTTGTTTTCAAGGCGTGTTACTTTTAAAGACTTTTTCGCCTTTGATAACTTATTTGAAGACAGTTCTAGTTTCTTCTTAAGTAACACTTTTCTAGGTGAATCCAATGTATTTTTTTCTAATTAGTCAAGCAATTTCAGAGAGGAATTGTAGGATAGAGTATTTTCCATATCCATAGTAGATGGCAAAGTGGGAGCAGACGCTGGGAAAGAGCATTTAGTGGAAGACGACGGGATGGGCTCTTGCCTAAATGGGTCGAATGGGACCAGGTACAACTGAACCTTCATCAGAAGGCTCGAATTGCTGATCGTCACAGAAGCTTGGCACGGGCCCTTCTTTTCAGATGCCTACCCTGAGACCAGCTGTACAGAAAACTTACAGGATTTCCTGTAACCGTTTACCGTTTATAACTTAGAGCTTTTTCGTTTATGAACTTAATTTTAAGACTATGTTTAATCATTAATAAACCATAAGTAGCATTTCACAACTTAAAATTAAAATTTAGTTACAGATAATTTAGCCAATTCATTACCTTAATATGTAAAAATTTCTATAACCCAGCTCTAGGCTTATTTTTGGTTCTTGAACTTTAGTTTACTATCCTGACTACAACCAAATGATTATCGTAAATTTTCTGGATGCCAAGTCAGATCGCCTCCAGACACTGACCAGACAACTTGATCCATCAACTTAATTACCAAGCCTACACAGCCTTCGTTGTCTTCATCTGCCTCCGCTGACTCGTCGTTTTCGTCGTTTCGTCGTTTTCTGCTGCTGACTGCTCCGCTTGCCATCCACTCGCCTAACTGCGCTTCCCGGCATGTTCTGAAGCTCACAAGTACTTTGGAAGTTCGTAAACTCTAAGGCCGCGACCAGACAAACAGCAGTGAAGCAGGGCTGCGCAGAGCAGTTTCGGCTCGCTGGTAGCTGCTAGCTTATGCTCGTAGGTTAGGTGGCCAAACAAACAGCAGTGGCTGGTCCTGAGTCCGCAGCAGTTGTAATCTTAGCACTACGATGGGCGGTGTTTTGTGACGGGCAACCTCAAATTTTGCTTAGTAAATAGATGTAGAACAGGCAATATTTCATCGAATTAAGCTTATTTATATCTATACATATAACCATGCTATGCATTATCTTCTTAGCATTATAAGTATATCCGTACAGTGTCGTATAGTACTTTTCATTTCGCTAAAATATTTCTACCCACAATATTTGAAATGGCTTTGATACTGTTTTTTAATTGTTCCAGGAAATTCGACAAAAAATTAATTGCATGATAATATGCTAGTTATGGTTGCTGATGGAATAATCATGCAAATAATTTACTGACGCATGACTTGAAACCTTATAAGTACTTGAATGTGGCTTATTTTGCAGCACTGGACGTGTGGAGACATTACAGAACAAGGAACATATTCGTTCAGGCGTATGAATATAAACATCTATGAATATAACAACCCGAATCTGGAATTGTTAAACCAATAAACAATATCTAAGTATAAAAGGATTTTTGGTATTTGACGTGCGGCACTAAGTTTCAGTTTAATGGCAATTTTCACGTAAAATTCGAACATCACTATCGTTTATGGAGAAACTAACAGTTTTTTAGTTGCATGCTTTCAAGGTTATTTTTACCGATGTAATACTGACAAAACGCAAACTTAAAAAATTCTGTATCGGCTTTACCCAGCACTTTGCGCTGGTACAGAAAAAGTGAAAGATCCATCCTCTCCACATATGACTCACATTTAACAATTCTATTTGTGTGAGCACATATACGTGTTCATATACATATACACGCACCCATGCATATATATGTTTCTATCCCTATTTTTTGAGTAAAAACAAAACCTCAAAACATATTACATTTTACCTAAAGCTCTGCGACCAGTTAACACTGAATCATATTCCAGAAATAAATATATATATTGCAATTGCTTATTGATTCAAAAATAGATCTATCACTGCCCCAGAGGGCGTATCTGTGAATAAAAACAATGAAAAATATAAAAAAGACAAACGGAAGAAGTGCTCGTGAAAAATTATCATCTCTGTGCGTATGCTTATATCTATACAACAAATAATTCAGGAATTCCGAAGAATTCTCTAGTAGTATTTTGAATTATTTATAAGTTGTCAGCCATCTCTTGGGATATAAAATCTCCAAGATATGACATTTTTGGTTAAACTAGCCATTGACAGGGTTAATCTATTTGCACGCCACGTTTGGTTTGTCTATAAGTACGCCTCGTATAATTTGTCTATTAGTAAACCTCGAATGGTTTGTCTATTAGTAGACCACGTATAGATTGTCTATTAGTACTCCTCATACGGTACGTTTGTCTAAGGACGTCTTATATTGAGAAATTTTTTAAAAGCCAAGATGTTGCCATGTATATCATTTGCCAACCTTTTTTGAAATAAACGGTTTTCATTTTTTTCTTTCTCACAGATGACCTAACCTGTGTTTCCTCAGTGTTACCTAGAAGAAAAATGATTAATGTTTATAACTAAAAAACAAATAGTTCATACGTAAAAGATATATGTTTCAAGTCAAGTTTAGTGCCATGTGCCAAAAATAGACCTGATAGGAAATATTCGGCATTGGTACGCTCTACAGTTTAGGTATTGACAAAGAAAATGCTTGATATAGTATAGTTTTTCGATTCATGAGGTAGAAAATACCTGCATACGTATAAATAACTGTACAATCCCACCTACCACTATCTTCCATAGCGTCTGCTATAAATGAGCATTGTTCATTAACATAGTTATGATCGAAATATAAAGAGATGCACCCCCGATCGCAGGAATAGCGTGTACTGAGGAGATCAGAAGTTCGACATCCTTCCCGGACGAACTCTAGGGTGCAACTTACTGCTAGCTCCCGAGCAGTGTTTTATCACTCGAGATAAAACGCCGCTACCGCTTGCTTCAGACAGCGCTGCCCTGCACTGCTCTATGCTACTTGTCTGGCCACCCTAATAGGAATACCCCTAACATAGAACACCGCGCCGGCTCTGCTCTGCTCTGCCCCGCTCCACTGCTGTTTGTCTGGCCGCGGCCTAAGGGTGCGTTCACACTACGAGCGGAGCGGCGCGGAGCGTCGCGGCACGGAGCAGAGCGGCGCGGCGCGTGTGTTCACATGTGAGCTGAGCAGAGCGACCTACACAAGCATCAGTCGCTATGGAGCGTTCCGTGAATGTGCTTCTGTTGCTCGACGGCAAAACGGAAACACTGGATCCATCCCATCAACATGAGGAGAGATCGCTGTGGAGAATACCACTATCTCTTCGAAGCACTGAGGAGATGAATCAGAATTCTACGAGTATTTACGGATGAAGCCGGCAACTTTTCATGTACTACAATTCCTTATAGAAAGAAAGATTTCCAACGAGATTAGATAAATTTGCTGTTTAGCAATACGCAAATTTTTATTGAGGATACATGTAAAGCAAAGTAGTTTAAGCAAAATTAAAGTCTTTCCATATAGGCTGTATCGCATATATTACTACAGGTTTTCGTAGGCCAGTACGAACAAAAAAAAGTCTTGTGGTGACTTAAACGTGAGTGAACGTAAAGTAATTCCCTTCAGAATTTCAGGGGTGTGCCAGAGAAACCTAAGTGAAAAATACTGACAAATATTGACTTGTCCTGAACAAATAGTTCTCGAAATACTGATATGCTTTCCGTTAGTATTGGAAAAAATCACCCAAGCTCATAAAATTTTGCAACTTATTGTGTATTTGACACTCATCGAGTCCTCCTCATCATCATACGGCCTCCTTTTTCTCCCATTTTACGGAAAAAATGAAAACTTTATTAAAAAATCGTACATAATTATACTTTAATCAAGATCATAAAATAAAATACACAGCATCACAAGAAAGATGAAACTACATCACGAGAAAAGCAAAATAAATTCCTTAAACTGAAGCATTAATAAAGTAACTTATCAGAGAGAGCAGAATAAAATAGAAATAAATGATTAATGAACCCAAATGGGTGAAATTACACTAAAATATTACATGTTACACTGTCAGTAATAATTGTGATATGATTAGTTGTACAAATAACTTGTTATATACTAGATTTTTTAACTCAAACGACAATTCTACCCCTGAAAGATATGACGATCCAAAGGCGGAGCCGAGGAGAAACGCTCGCCGCGAGCGTCAAAAAATCCCAACGAATTTCCCGAGCGTGCCGCTCCGCTTGTCGTGTGAATAGCCAAGCGTTTCTGCATTCAAACCTGTACAAACATTATTGCCGCTCCGCTCCGCTCGCTCCGCTCGTAGTGCGAACGCATCATAAAGGCCCTATTAAGGCCCGTCTACACTATCCAACTCTTCGTCAATCACGAACACACCAAAACGCGAACAAAAACACAAACTTTTCCGAATCGTGTCCAGACGTCCAGACTATACGCTTTCAGCGGAGAGAAGTTGTTCGTGAGCAACATGTAAACAAACAATACTGCTCCCCAAGTAAGTTTTAGTTAATTGATGCATATAATTGGTAAATATAATTTGCTGAGAGTTAGTAACCATAATTTATCTGTGTGGGCATGTGTGAACAGAAAATATTAAGAATCGCTGATGTATTATGAGAATATTTTGAATACTATCAGTGTTACAGTGGTAAGATGGGGTCAGCTGATGGCCTTGATCTTTTTCAATGCTCTTTATGAAGTTTCAATTTTTAGACTTGAGCTTAAAACTTTAAAATATGCTCCTACTCTGCCTATAGAATGATTTTTTTTACTTTTTGTGACTTAAATTTTCTATAAGAGGTAAAAAATGCTCATATTTTTCATTTTGTCAGAAAATATTCCTACAATATTTGAAGTAAGTTGCCAAAGTAATATAATATTTTTCTGTTTAATTAAGCGAACAATTTATTTCAAAAATTTAAAATTTAGCTTGTGCATTTTATTGGTGTCTTAAACTATATGCAGTATCCATTCTTTCTGTGTACATTTTTGAAGCATCCATTGCTCAGCCAAGCATACCAGAATATATTTCTACTATTGCGCAATAAATTTTTGTGCACTTTTCTGTGATATTTTTCTGCGAACATTGTTAACGCCTAGATCTCTTATAACTACTAAACATATCTAAGAAATAGTTCTAAGGGAAGAATCTGAGAACTCAAAGCTGAATGTCAAGCAGACCAAATTATATGGAAATTTTTTTTGCTTGTTAATGACCATATTTTTTAGTTCAACATCATTTATGTCAGCACATGCTCACCTACATATTTCATGAAAAGTATGACTGTGGAATGTAAGTTATCCATGTATATAATTTTGTGTAAAAAATCTGTGTATAAAAATATAATCCATGTATGAAATATAATACGTACATAAAAAACAAAAGTATAATAATTATTCTGAATTATTGTTAGACATCTCATGTTGATTATAAATAATTTGCTCTGATTCAGGACCTCATAACAATTATATTTCACAAATTTTGATGCTAGTACATAATCATTTTTATGTGTTCCTCATGTATGGATTAATTTTTTACAGGTGGCTGCCACAAGGTGATTCATGCACTTCTCTACAGTATTTGACAAGAATATCAAAGCAGTCGCTCTCTATCATACCTGAAACTTGTGAGGCCATCTATACTCTACTTAAGGATGAAAATATGAAGGTATGCATCCAATTGTGGTGTTGGGTTCAAATATTACTTTGCAATGAGTATTGTAATGATCTTCAAATAAAAAACTAATTTTTCTGGAATACTGAAACCATTGAGAAATTTGCAGTAGATTGAAATCCCTTGAAATATGGTAATTAAATGAGTTAAGTGACCCATGTATCATAAATACGGTATTGAATTGGTACAATAGCAGAGCTGAGCACTATGTTTTTGCTACACTGTCTGGGTGCTACTTGAATTGATGAACTCTTGCACAAAAAAGTAGTTGTGTGTAAAGTACATATATATATTTCAATTGTTCTCGTATTTGATTGTAACCTACTACAATTAGAACTACTTTGAAATCAAACTAGTTCCATTATTTGTGAACTTTCAGGTGCATGAGCAAAATGTCTATTGTGTGATATCTAGGGGAATCAATATAACCACTGTTTTCTTCCAGTAATGTTGTTCACATCTCTTGAAATGATAATGCATAAACCATCAAAAAATGTTGCAGTGGACTTCCATCTGTAATTCCCTTTGTTGTACTCATTTACAGACTCCACAAGCGCAAGCAGAGTCGGAATCAGCAGCCAGTGATTTCTACCTGAAGTGGAACTTCCCATGCAACTTCTCGAATTTCATGCACTCTTCTTCAGAGATTGCATGCCACTTTAGTGTCACTATGATGGAGTGAGAAGAGAGAGCTCCTTGGGCTGGCAGCAGCGGTGGGCAGCGGTGGGGACTGTGCTGCTCCGCGATGGGGGTGATGCTCTGTGATGTTGTGCTGCCGTGCAATGGAGGATAGACTGCTGCTGCGTCCTAGAGCGATCATGAGCTATTGGCTGCCTCGACTACCTACATTGGCAATGCACAGATAGCGTCCCCGTGAACTTCCTGTAGACGACCGCAACGGTACCAGAGACTTCAGAACCAGTTCGCTGTTGAGGTGGGTCGCAGTGAAGTGTAACGCTGGGTTCGGTCGACCATTTCTTTTGAGAATTTTCAATCAAAAATGTCTGTCCACTCTATCCCTTTCCATAATTTCAATGTTGGTTGGACTGGAGTTTGGGGTCTTAAATGAGAAGGGATTGGGCTTTATCTACACATGTTAGAATGCCAAGAATGATCATTTTGATCACTTTCTTGTATTCAAACTACTCTTATGATTGTAAGAATCCTTTCAATTTAAGGGAGCTATGATTAAATCTGAAAGGTATTTTGCAAAGTAAACGCTGCTATAGTATTGTTAATGTATTCATTTATAAACATCTAAAATCTTGCTGAGTGTTGAATTTTTGAAAACTAATAGTACTCAAAAAATTATGCTTTTTGTAAATTATAAACTTAACTCCGCTCTGTATGAAATTATCTATTTCCTTGGGACCTTGTTTGACATTAATGTTCGTTCACAGCCCGAGCTCGACCTTCCTTTCGTTTCTGCCGGTGGGCCAGCCGTTGTCCTGTCAAGCGCTGCCAAACCTTCCTGGTTTGGTTTTCCAAGACTGGCGAGGGGCATTTGCACTATTGGTGTAAATGGTTCATGATTTTACAATACTATCAAATTATAATGCACTGGTGTCCCAATACTTTCCTTTACCCGCCATCATATCATCATGCACATTGGTTTTTCAAATGCTTTATAACTGACATCAGGATACAATGACGGTTACCTGGTCAAGGCGGTACCCATTTCCAACGCCTGTGTTGGGTGTATCGGAGTTCTCTCCTTCCCCAACGGGGAGAAATCACCCCATGGTGCTGAGATTTCAGAAATCGATATTTTCCCATGAAGGGTGCATTCTTAATTATTAAATTTTGTAAAATCATGTAATCCTGTATTCAAGCCAGAGGAAAAAACAGTTGAATATTTTATGTATAATCCCAAACATGCAGGCCATAGATCAGTCACCAAGAAGATGATAAACCTATTCTGAATACAATTTTGTAGGCCCATAGAGTACAACCATATTAGTTAAAGAATGCATTTTCATAAAACTGATTAATATAAGGATAACAGAGAACCCAGAACAGGTGTTCTTAAAAAGTAAGTGTGTGGATCTATTTTATTTAATATTTACAGTGAAAATTACAGCATGAATAAAAACGTAAGTCAAAGGTTGAGCCACCAGAAACAAGTTATAGAGGTACTTTGAGAGGTAAAAATGTGCAAAGGTGACCTGCTGCATGCACAGATCTTGAATATCTTATCATCCATTGATAAAAACTAGAATTAAACAAAATGTAGTGCTTTCTAAAAATAATTCACCACTAAAGATATAATTTTAAAACTATTCCAAAGGCATTTCATAAGTTGTTAATGGTATCTTTTAGCTTTGATTACATGTTTGTTGTTCCCCATACCTCGCACTATTTTCATTATCAAAGAAGAGAACATTAGGTACTTTGAGCCTCCTTAACCACAACAACGGTGTTCCAAAGAGAGGAATAAAGTAGGGATCATCAAGTACAAACACGTACACAGGGTTTGTACAATGTTTTAAAATCCATTAACAATAATAACATATTTCTGCAATAAGTAGTCAACCGTAAGCCATCTAATTCTGAAATGAAACTGATGAAAAGTATATGGCAAATAAATATTTTTTATCACAATCATCACTATACAACATAACTTACATTCGGCTAAATAATTAGTGAACATTTAGCTCAATGGAAAAATCTGAATAGAGAAGCGCATCCCTTAACCACAGCCTCATCTTATATTTTGTACGCAAAGTAACGTCACTGCATAGACTATCATGCTGCGCTTGACGTGCACTTCGATGGATTTTTAATGCAGCCTTGACCAATTCTCGGGTATCAAATTGTAGAGTTTACTTCAGCTTGAATTAAGTTAGAGACGTGCTTGATTTATACGTCTCCTGTATAGACACAAATGTAGCGTAAATCATCACTATACAACATAAGTGTCATTCTGGTAAAAAATTGGTGAACATTTAGCTCAATGGAAAAATATGTCTTAGAATTATGGCATTTATATACCACATACGTAATACAGAAAATTTGACTTGTCAGTGACTAATATAAAAAGTATATTAAAGCAATGTTTAAATACCCTTTGGTATTGTAATTGTTAAATAATCATAACTGGGCATAGCAAAAGTATAACTAGCATATAATGTAGCATAATGAAAGTATAATTTGTAATTACTGGTCAAGCACATCATTAGCAAGGTACAAAAAGACTAGAATTTCATCAATCCAGCACTTCACTCATTTCATTATCTCAACATTATTTTGAGCATTGCAGAAAAATTTTTTTAATACTTCATACACAATTGATTTGCATAGGTACTACAAAAGTAAATACTTACGTTCATTTTGTTTAAGCACATCAGGATGCTAATGGAACAAAATTTTCCACTATTCGAATATGATTGGCTCATGTTCATCAGTTGAAAAATTTCCTTTGTGGAACTATAATCAACAAAAAATTACACAACACCCAAATCATTTAGACACAATGAAGAAAGGGCATCCTGCTTTATTCTCTTAGAAATTTTTAACCTTCACTATTCAATTCATGTAGAGTATAACCAAAAACATACCCAACACAAGTCTGTTTAGAGACTTGTGTTGGGAGAAGAGTACCACCAGAGAAAAGGACCATAGTGATGGTGGTAGGGATTCATCCGATGTGCTTGAACTTGAAGGCAGGGCCTTTGTAACAACCTGTAGGGAAGATAACCAATTTGAGGAAGGCCCGTGGATAGTCTTCAATGATTTCAATAATTTGTTTCTTGGATGGCAATGGGCTTCCCAACCTGACGGAAGAGAAGAAAATAATTAGCTTATTAACCATAGGTGGCTTTCTAAAAATGATAGAAACTCTAAATAATTATGAACAACTTGGTATATTAGAATAACACGCTGGAGCAAATTAAAGTTTAATTAAAAAAAAAATTAAATTTCAATCAAGCATAGATGAAGCTCATCAAAGTAGTTTTTGTAGGGAGATGTGACTCAGCTAGAATTTTGCCAAATTTAAAGCACTGGAACTGTCACAGGATGTTAAAAGTTGACAATCATTTCGAATAGTATTTGTAACAAATAATATTAAAAAAAAAATGTATCCAATTTACAACCTGCATAGAATGCTGTCTTGGTAAAGTACCAAAACTTCAGTTCAGAAATAAATTAAAAAATTTACTTTAATTCACGCTTTTGCATTTCTTATTTTTTATTGTTATATGCCATGAAAACTAAATACTTATGGATTATATTTTTAAAATAGTGCTTCCATACATACAAATCTCACTAACCTCAATAGTGATGAATGAAGTTAGGAAGGAAAATTTTACAATGCAATGCAATACTAACCATTGTTGAAGATTCTGAAGACCCAGCTCTGCAGTTCAGTAGAGACACCTAATGACATTGAGTCACCACTGCTCATGAAATGCTCTGAAGCACTACAGGGGCAAGAAAACTGCCTTAGGTTTCATTTAAATAATTTTTTCTATAATTGATTCTTCTACACAAACGTCTTTTATGCAAAATAGCCAATTGTTTGAAAACTATCTGAAAAATACACAAAAAGGGATAAAACATTTGGTATAATTTCACAGACTCTGCCTATGACACATGAAAGTTAAGAAACAGCCCTAAATGTTAATTATTACTGTTACAGCAAAGTCTACACAAACATACATCTATTCGATATAATGATAATTGATGCTTATACTACAGCATACACTTTACCATTAAGAATGCAATGTTGGATGAATTAACTTTTGTAGATAGATAACAGAATTCTTTTGAATTAAATTTGAGGCATAATAGTTTAGAACAGCTGATTTATTCAACTTTTCATAAGGCCACATTCATGACATAACAAAGGAAAACAATATATTACCCAAAGTAAAAGATTTTAGGCCAGATTTAAATAGAATTAGCTATTATCAGAATTTTAGAAAAAGCTTAAATTAAAGGAATTCACTTTTGGATCCACAAGCAAAAGCAGTTAAAATTTTTAGAAGCCTAACAAGTTTCAGCATGCAATTTTCAGAAATGCAACGAGAAACATAAATGAGAGGAGTTCACCAATGCTTTTTCATAAAAATATTTAAACTCTAAACATATATGTAAATGACTCTACATACAGCTATAACTTTTTTACCTACTAATTGGGTCAACAGGGCAGATAAATTTTTAAAATAAGTTGCAATTATGCTTATTTAAAACTACAACTATAAGTTTGTAAAAGATTACATATTTCTCCCTGATAATTTTTATATAATACAATTTCTAATCTGAGGACTTGATTTTAATGTAACCATCAGGGTATAAGAGAAATACAGTATTTTATTGAAATAAAAAATATTTTACCAAGAAATACAAGAAATGAAGGCCACATATTGTGCAAATGAATTTTTGTGGCAATTCTATCATCAAATAAGTAGCTACCATTGTTGAAATACTACTGAAATATTTCCAAAACTTTATTTAGATATCAAATCACTAAACTTTGATAATTTTATGCATGTTCAGTTTCATTTCAGAGAGGTAATATTTCGATTACATTCACATCAATCAAATCCAAACCTACTTACATACTCAGCCATATCTGAATAAAATGAAATAACCACGTAACGAAGTTCATTTTGGTAAGTAAATGTCCGTGCCACCCTACAATCAACTAAATTTGCACCAAAAACATAATTAAATCGATAAAATAGGAAAAAAACAAATTATTCACTCGCAGTAGAACCACCTTCAACAATACATAAACAAGCGAGTGTTCGCTGTTTGATGGAAAGTTCGTGTTCGTGTTTTCCAACACGATGGAAAACACAAACACACCGAAATCTGCGAACTTTTCATCTGTGTTCGTGTTCGCGGACTGCCGAAAAACACGAACTTCGGGCAAAAGATTGATAGTGTGGACGGGCCTTTACACGGGGCAACAATTGCTCCAAAAAGCAGCGACGGATGCTTCTGAGAGCAACGGACTGCATTTGCTGGGCGAGTTTTGGTTATCGCGTTTGTTCGAAAATCTCGTGCTGAGTCGTGCACCTCAGAGCGAGTGCGACGGAGCAGTGCTCGACTGAGCGTCGTAGTGTGAGGGTGTCTGTAACAACGTCTCCGTCTGGTTCACTATGGTCTCAATCCGCCATACAATTGATAAAAGAATCCTTTCATCAATGTCCTATGCTATGAAACACCGCCTCCCACTGAGCCAACATAAACTTAGTCCACCATTTAATAGAAAGACGAAGGATTCAACACTTTGACTGCGGCAACTAGGTATTAATGAAGTTCACCACCAAACTCAAATTTTTAAGTCAATTATAGAAAACTATTTTGGAAATATCAAACATAAACTGGATCGTGCACGTATTTAGTTGTGATTAAATATTTATGAAAATTGAGTTTGCGACTATTGGTCGGTCAGCAGGATTATGAAAATTTCCTCTGTGTACCACCGGTGGCGCACGTCGCAGTCAAAGTGTTAATAAATCACGCAGTGTTCTATAATATGGAAGCTAATAAGTCTTATATAAGCAATTAAGTGTAATTTCATTCATATAATTAGTCGTAATTTCTGTATAAAATAAAGCGGAATATTACCATTTACCGTGACGTTTCATTCGTGACGTTTCATTTTCAAATGCTGTAACTTTTCCATATATCGGATTGTTTATCAAGTAGAATTTTATGATAAATAAAGTGGTCAGAAATTTGAAAAAGAATGATCCATAGGATTATAAGTTTAAACAGTTTAGCTGGATATGATGTAACTATCGAAGCCACAAAAAATAGAAAAAACAAGAAGAATGACTCTATGAAGTCAGGTAACTGAATGTGCATTCATTTTTAATTTTCTATCATAAGTAGCGGGTAGAAAAATAGGCAATAATTTATTCAGCTTCTAATGATCAAACCATTTAATATGTTTTTTAGGCTTGAACCTAACTATATCAATACACCAAATGAATGGGGTTAACACTTTGACTGCGACGTGCGCCACCGGTGGTATACGGAGGTAATTTTCAAAATGCTGCTCACCGACGCAAACTCAATTTCCATAAATATTTAATCAAAGCTAAATGAGGGCACGATCCAGTTCATGTTTGGTATTTTCAAAATAGTTTACTAAAATTGACTTAAAATTTGAGTTTGGTGTTGAACTTTATATTTAGTTGCCGCAGTCAAAGTGTTAATTAATTAAAAAACTCTTCCTTTTGTTTGTTTCTGTGCGGTATAAAAACACTAATTATTATATTTATATGCGAATATGAGCTGTAAAAAAGATGTTAAAAATTTATTACAATATTACGATGTTTATATTGCTGCATTTTATATTGATTCTCATAAATTAGATATTTTCCTAGAAGTCAATAATACATCAAAAGAATTATTTTAAATCAACAGTCGTACGACCCTTCAATCTCATCCATTGTTAGAAAATAAAGACAATAAATTATGCAAGGACATTTAAAAGCGCAAAACAGTATCTAAATTTTGTATACGTTCTTAATGCATTTCATTTAATGATGAAATGAAGATGTCAAATGCCGCAGTCACTGCGAGCTACAACCTCCCTCTGCAATTGGCAACGCCACACTGGTTGCCTTGTGTGATAGCGCACTCACAAGTTGCGTCATTTCAGTTGCCGTAACCGAGGCAAAGTGTTGCCCCGTGTAATAGGGCCTTAAGGGTGTGTTATATCGTGGTTTTTCATCACGATATTAGGATTAGTAATTGTAGCTGCAAACTACAGTATCGGTAGCTGTAACTACCGTAACTGAAGCGTTAGTTTCAGGAGTAGGAAAAGGAAACTCTTAGCTAGGTTCCTATTCTTGTACTGAATCATCCAAACACCGACACTGCTTATAAGCTATAGCGCTCGGAAGTTAAACAATGCTCTTCCGGTGCATACCAATGCGATGCGCTCCCAAGGCACGGTTTCCGGCGCGTGCGGTCAGGGCGCTTCCGACCCATTTGAACCCAAGTACGATATAGACATAGGGCAATCCGCAACCAGCGCTTCCGTCGGCTCCGTCTTGCGGTTAAGACGCTTCCGCCGGTGCCGCGATATCCCAAACCAAGTGTGATAAGGACATCATGCCTGAAAGGCCTATATTGAGATTCTACAATTTCCCTCCCTTTAGATGAATATTTAACACAAGGAAGGAAGACTCGGCAACCTATTCGCATTACAGGTTTAGTTATTCTACTTGATTTACGAGGTTCATTTTGTACAGGTGAACTGCTAACAGGTTGCAAAGCAGGAGTCTCTGTTTCCCCACTACGGATAGATCCCAAACTACTGTGCAACAACTGATTTGAATGTCTCTTCAAGATTACATTCAATGCTAATATTAGAACATGAAAGACATTAAGAGCTACTTTACTAACAATAATTCCCTTCAGCCACTTGGGACCATTTCTTAACTTCAGAGCAAGAACATGATCACCGACATCAAATTGAGTTACATACATAGGCTTAGACCTGTACACAGAACATTTAGGATGACTCTATCTCTAGAAGTAACAATTTTACGATTGTTGAGCGCAACAGAGGGAGTAAGTTTTGTGACACTTTGAGGAATACAATGTGACTGAAATAACGCGTAATTAGTTTGTACATCAGAGAAATTATGAACATAGTTACCGACACAAGTATCGTTCCTAGGCTTTTGTAGAATAACTTCGTTCTTCCGCTGTGGAGGCGTACTTAAACTCTTCATTGACACATCTTCTCTTCTGACGTTGCACTGAGTACCGCTCCTTTCCAGCTGCACTATGTAAGTGCGAGCTGCGTCAAATTCTTCTCGTGTAGGTCCCCTTCGTGTAGGCTTAACAGGAGGAGGTCGTGCTGCAGTCGTAAATTGCAAACTTTAGAAATGTGGCCTATTTTCCACATTTTTTGCATTTTATTAATTTAATTTTAGGGCATAGCAATTCTTTGTAAGGTGCTTCTGCCTAGTTCTGCAGCGAATGCATATGTAATTCGGCTGTAGTTTTTCTGTAGTAAAAAACGATGAAGGTGAATCCTCACGAATAATATCTGGAGCGTCGAAGCTTTACTGTTCACTGAGTTTTGCATGTTCAACGAATTCGTTGAAGGACTTGCTGTCACACTTCTGTAGAACCGCGCTGAGAATTTGCGCTGAATGTAGACCGGCCACAAAAGCACCTCTCAAGAGACGATCGCGACCGCACTTTTCGTAGTTGCACGAAGATGCTAAGTCATTTAACGTTTCAGCATAAATTTGTATGGATTCATTAACACTTTGCTCTCTGTTTAGAAATGTAACAGATGCGCCAACAGTGGATTTCTTGATTTTAAATTGTTGTATGAACTTTCCTTCAAGTTCCTCATATGTAGCGTAGGTTAAATTCTTCGTTGTAGATCAGTAATGATGTTTACAGGCGAAGCTTCAACGATAATTCTAGCTTTGTTGCCACCATTGTTTCCCGCCTTCTGAAGAACGTCTGCACACTGTACTTGAATCGTTGTGGATATTACTCACTGTTTCCACTCCAACGTCGAATGCAGGACAGCAAACTGTAGAATGCGCCATCTTAATTTCAGAGCACTTGTAATGATCAAATTTACTTTGGAGATTCGAAATCTTCGTCGCCATTTGTTATATCGTGGTTTTTCATCACGATATTAGGATTAGTAATTGTAGCTGCAAACTACAGTATCGGTAGCTGTAACTACCGTAACTGAAGCGTTAGTTTCAGGAGTAGGAAAAGGAAACTCTTAGCTAGGTTCCTATTCTTGTACTGAATCATCCAAACACCGACACTGCTTATAAGCTATAGCGCTCGGAAGTTAAACAATGCTCTTCCGGTGCATACCAATGCGATGCGCTCCCAAGGCACGGTTTCCGGCGCGTGCGGTCAGGGCGCTTCCGACCCATTTGAACCCAAGTACGATATAGACATAGGGCAATCCGCAACCAGCGCTTCCGTCGGCTCCGTCTTGCGGTTAAGACGCTTCCGCCGGTGCCGCGATATCCCAAACCAAGTGTGATAAAGACATCATGCCTGAAAGGCCTATATTGAGATTCTACAGGGTGCGTTCACACTACGAGCGGAGCGGCGCGGAGCGTCGCGGCATGGAGCGGAGCGGCGCGGCGCGTGTGTTCACATGTGAGCTGAGCAGAGCGACCTACACAAGCATCAGCCGCTATGGAGCGTTCCGTGAATGCGCTTCTGTTGCTCGACGGCAAAACGGAAACACTGGATCCATCCCATCAACATGAGAGATCGCTATGGAGAATACCACTATCTCTTCGAAGCACTGAGGAGAGATGAATCACAATTCTACGAGTATTTACGGATGAAGCCGGCAACTTTTGATGTACTACAATCCCTTTTAAAAGAAAAATTTCCAACGAGATTAGATAAATTTGCTGTTTAGCAATACACAAATTTTTAATGATACATGTAAAGCAAAGTAGTTTAAGCAAAATTAAAGTCTTTCCATATAGACTGTATCACATATATTACTACAGGTTTTCTTAGGCCAGTACGAACAAAAAAAGTCTTGTGGTGACTTAAACGTGAGTGAACGTAAAGTAATTCCCTTCAGAAATTCAGGGTGGTGCCAGAGAAACCTAAGTGAAAAATACTGACAAATATTGACTTGTCCTGACCAAATAGTTCTCGAAACACTGATATGCTTTCCGTTAGTATTGGAAAAAATCACCCAAGCTCATAAAATTTTGCAACTTATTGTGTATAGGACACTCATTGAGTCCTCCTCATCTTCTTACGGAAAAGTGTCCTCCTCATCGTCCTTTTTCTCCCATTTTACGGAAAAAATGAAAACTTTATTAAAAAAATCGTACATAATTATACTTTAATCAAGATCATATAATAAAATACACAGCATCACAAGAAAGATGAAACTACATCACGAGAAAAGCAAAATAAATTCCTTAAACTGAAGCAATACTAAAATAACTTATCAGAGAAAGCAGAAGAAAATAGAAATAAATGATCAATGAACCCAAATTGGTGAAATTACACTAAAATATTACATGTTACACTATCAGTTATAATGGTTATATGATTAGTTGTACAAATAAATAGTTATATACTAGATTTTTTTATCTCAAACGAAAATTCTACCCCTGTAAGATCTGACGATCCAAAGGCGGAGCCGAGGAGAAACGCTCGACGCGAGCGTGAAAAAATCCCAACGAATTTCCCGAGCGTTCCGCTCCGCTCCGCTTTTCGTGTGAACAGCCAAGCGTTTCTGCATTCAAACCTGTACAAACATTATTGCCGCTCCGCTCCGATCGCTCCGCTCGTAGTGTGAACGCACCCTTAGTTCATGACCAATTACTTGCCATGCCGTGAGCTGGGTGCTTAGGGCAACGTTTCCCCATGCATTCTTAAATCTTATAACTTAAAAACTATACCTTACCTTATAACTTGAAAACTGTAACTTACCTTATAACTTGAAAACTATAACTTACATTATAACTTGAAAACCATAACTAGCCTTATAACTTGAAAACTATAACTAGCCGTATAACTTGAAAACTATAACTTACCTTATAACTTGAAAACTATAACTTACCTTATAACTTGAAAACTAGAACTTACCTTATAACTTGAAAACTAGAACTTACCTTATAACTTGAAAACGAGAACTTACCTTATAACTTGAAAACTAGAGCTACCCTTTTAACTTGAAAACTATAACTTGCCTTATAACTTGAAACTATAACTTGCTGTAACGATAACTGTATAAAACCTAAGATTTAATCTGTAACAGAATTAACTACAACTAAGTGTTATGACATACCATGCGGTTGCGGCAGCGGGAAACCGTTACCGTTACCGCGCGCGGTAAAAACGCATTTGTAGGTAGATGACACATTGGCGCTTAAACCATGAAGGTTCTCACTCGTTTTTTCGTACAGTGCTGTTTGGAACTCTGAACAAAATGGAGGTTTCGCATTTCATAAATGTTGCAACTGTGTGCGCTGCTGAAAGCGAAGGATTATTGGATATGCCTCGTGTACGGAGATATTGCGTGCACCCATACAACCGTGGCTGAGACAAGTTTCATGGTTTTTATGAAAATATTAGAGAGCACAGTGATAAATAAAATAATATTAGCTTTTACATATCAGAAATAATTATGGATAATAGATAAAATTATAGAAATAAATAATATTTGACGAAAATATTTGGATATCTTCCTAATATTCTATGGGAAACTGGAAAGGAATTGCGCTCACTGCAGCGCTGTGAGCCGCTAATGCGTCACTAGCCATTACTTTCTGTGTTGACTGCTCTAAACCGCGCCGCGGTAAATTTCCTTCCGCCGACATGCGAGGTAGAAAAAATACCACGCGCGTTTTCCGCCGCGGTTGCTCTAGTAATGTCAGGCTCGTGAAGGCGCGTCCAGACCTACACTCATGTTGTCGAGTTGACACGCACGTCCATGGACTCTGATGACACTCAAATTGTCGGTTTGTCCACACCAGGGCTGCCACTGATGGGGGATTTCCCCTAAATCTGGGGGAAACGCATGTAGTCTGGTGGAATGGGGGAAACTTTCATAAAATCGACTAAATTTAGGGGATTTCGGCTAGGAATTATTTTTCATGTAAATATTGTGTCTCTTGAAAAATTTTCAATTACACACAGACGTATGTTCATTCGAATGAAGATGTCATGGTGCAGAGCAGGAAATACCTCCTTAAGAGGATGAATGAAAGGCGATCTAACGAAGTTTGAACGATGATCGAACTCGTTCAGACTTCACCGACAATTATGGCTTCGATGCAGTCTCATCCACGCTCAGTCGCTCACAGCTCTGACTCGGTTCGCTGAACTTCGCT
The DNA here is from genome assembly GCA_030386875.1 of Morinoia aosen. Taxonomy (NCBI): domain Eukaryota; kingdom Metazoa; phylum Arthropoda; class Malacostraca; order Amphipoda; family Talitridae; genus Morinoia; species Morinoia aosen. Next base: position 3,612,912 of record CM059568.1, on the reverse strand, counting down.
TTGTGACAGTGACCTCCTGTTCATGTGTTTCTCGCTTCCTTGCACTAAACGAATACATTTTAGTTCACATTTCCTTCAATAACTGAAATTATTGGGTAAAATTGTAGTAATTAGTCATTTATTAATGTGACAATTCAGATAATTTTGGCGTATTGTCTTGGACTAAGGAGGGAGAACGCAGAATTTCTTTAAGTTTAATTACTTTTGTGCTTTAAAATTAAAAAAATGTAACGTATGTGTGGCATGCCTAGTCTTTATTTTTCATACCATGGTGACTTATTAACCATAGTTTTTATACTTTTTAGAGTTGCATACGCAAATTCGTAGCGTTACGGTTGAGACATTTTTGAAATTTAAAACTTTTTGCTGTCTTAGAATAATTTAGAGTTGACACTCATGATTGCATTATTCCAAAGTCACAACTTTTAATATTTATTTGCTTCGTCATAATTTAATGACGTTATAGAGGCCAACTCCCTAACATGCTGTTGCGCAATGGGGATTCTCATAATTTTAATTTTTATCTTGTTTTTTGGAAGGCAAAGCGTTATGGGAATGACAACTAAGTTCATTTTATTAGTTTATGTGTTTATATATTTATTTCATTTTAGGATGATGATTTTTGTATCAGAATTCTGATTACTTTCTTCATAATGAGTGACCAAACTGAATCGTCTTCTAAGAAACGGAAGCTCTACACGCAGTCATTCAGAGATGAATGGCTCAGTGTACCCGAACTCAAAACCTGGCTGAAACGAGATAGTAATGATCCTAACTGTGGATGTTGTAAGTGCTGCAATATTTCTTTTAAAGGTTATAACAAATCTATGCTCATCAAGCATAGCAGCACAGAAAAACATCAGAAAAATATAAAAGTTGCCAGTACAAGCACTGATATCGCGCAGTTCATGGTAAAGGAGCCAACCAAGGAATCCGAAGAAATTGCAAAAAGCGAACTTTTTCTTGCAGCATACTTTGCCGAACATGACCTTCCATTCTCGAGTGTCGATCACTTCTTATCGGTGGGTAAAAGAATTTACCCTGACAGTAAAATAGCTCACAAGTTGACAATGAAAAGGACTAAGTTAAGTTACGTAATTCAGGATGGAATTGCTTTTCATGAAAGAAAATCTTTAGATGATGTATGCAAAAAGCAGAAATTCTCCATCATCATAAACGAAAGCACTGATATATCAGTAACACAAGTGTTGGCCATCATGGTCCGTTTTTTCGATAACACTAAATTAGACGTTGTTGACAGGCTGCTCGATACAATAATCGTTGAAGATGGGACTGCGTTCGGTCTCTATGCTTCGCTCAAAGCTTTATTTGAGAAAAGAGGAATACCTCTTCAGAACATAATTGGTTTGGGAGCGGACAATTGCTCGTCAATGATGGGAGTCAAAAATGGGTTTCAGAAATTATTGAGAGACGACGTGCCATCAGTGTTTGTTATGAGATGCGTTTGCCATTCCTTTGCTTTGTGTGCCAGCCATGCGGTAGGTGTGCTGCCTTCTTATTTAGAGGCTTTTTTGAAAGATTTGACTTCATACTTCAGCCGCAGTAGCAAGCGTCAAAATGATTTTGAACTGATCCAAGAATCAGTCTCAGCACCAAAGCACAAGATTCCTAAACTAGCGCAAACTAGATGGCTTAGTCGAGAAAATGTGATCAGTGTTATTATTGAGAATTATGATGCGCTCTTACTGTATTTTCAAAGCGAAACGAAGGTGGACAAAATTGATGGAGCTAGACGTGTATATGAGACGTTGAATAATTGTGGAACAAAACTCATGTTAATGTTCTTGCAATGTATCTTGCAGAAAGTGAACTCCCTTAATTTGGAATTCCAGTCAGAGCACTTTCGATTACACAGATTGCATCTGATGGTGGTAACAGAATATAAAGCTATTCTCGGTTGTTTCGTGAAGGAGTCCGTACTTCAGAGAATTCAAGTGGCGGACATTGACCCAACGAACAAATATTTTCATAAAACTACTGAAAATATTTACCTTGGAGGATCAGCAACGACTGAACTCATGCGTCACCCATTGCCATCGGATACCTTAAATAAATTTAAACACGACTGCTCAAAGTTTCTAGTAGAACTTTGCGTCCAAATAAGCAAAAGATTCCCTCTCAACGAAGAAAGTGTGATTGCCAAGCTAAATATTCTTGATCCGAACATTGCGTCAAACGTCAGTCTTTCGCCGCCATCAATAACTCATGTTTCAAGTATTTTCCCAAATTTGGTACCACCAGCGCAAGTGGATGAACTCGACGATCAGTGGAGAAGCTTTCGACTCACAGCTAAAGATCTACCTATCTCCAGTGAAATTGTACCGCGGTACTGGTACGATTTACGTTCCATCAAAGACAGTCTGAATAATCCCAAATTTGCACTACTCTCCGATTTTATGACGAATCTAACCTGCTTACCACATTCGTCTGCTTGTGTGGAACGTATATTTTCACAAGTGAATAATATTAAAACTAGAAACACTAATTCATTAAAATCACAAACAGTTGCTGCAAGAATCTTGGCTAAACAAGCCGTAACAAAAAATAATTCTGACTGCACGAGTTAGGAGCCGAGCAATGCACTGGTTAAAGACTTACAAAGCGGAACAACAAGTGCTATGTACAAGAGGCGACTTCAAAACAACCAAGAAACGCTGACCATTGAAGCTGGAGCAGAGGAAGAATAACATGTGGACTAAATACGCAGTGAGTAAAGTCAGTTTTTAGTTAGTGTATACCATATTATGTTGTTTTTATTTATTTTGGGGAAAACTGGCTGAATATGGGGGATTTTCTAGAGCAAATCTGGGGGAAAAGGAAAAACCTCAGTGGCAGCCCTGGTCCACACCTATGATGTGTTGTTAATCTCAGTGCGCTGCAGTCTCTGGTCGTGATAAGGTGCGCTCTTCATTAACTGGCGGCAATGAAGTGCAAAAAGCTTGTGAAAGCAGCGCTTGTGTGCTGTATTGCTGCAGCATCCTTGAAAATATTACGGAAGTATAAAAAGAAAAAGATTTGGACGAATAAATGGCTACAAAGAAGACCAATTAAAAGTAGTTATGAGCATATTTTCAAGGAACTGTATAATACGTCGAAAATTTAATAGCAAATGGTAATTACCATGAACGTCGTGTTGGAAGTATTAATTAACCGGAATTTATTAGTTTATAATTAGATGACATGCGCTTTGGAAAATAAATTCTGAGGTTATACCATAATCGTCTATTACAAATATCCAGTTTTTGCAATTGCCAATAGCCAATGGGTTTTGAAGACAGTCAATGTTAAACAGTCTAGGGTCAATGAAATTCTTAATGAAACAATACGCAAATTTTCTTGAACAATCGAACAGAACAGAAGAACACTAATACCTTATTGAAACATTCTTGCAAATACCAGTTACACAATCAGAAGCTCAGCGAAACATACAGCAATTGAATGACACAATCGGCGAAACCATGAAGTGCATGGTAAACCTTACTTAACACGCTGAATAATACGAACATTGCTTCAGAATGTAATCATTCTAGATAAACGTAATAGCAGGAAGCACATAAATCTCATAAGCAGAATGATTCACAATGCGTTTAATTGTCTCAGAAATAATGGACTCTTTCATAGTTTTGCTCATTGCTTCATTCTTCTGCGTATTGATTCGCATGAGATAAATATTTCACAGTTTTCATAGATTGCTTTCTTTATATCACTTATTCTTAGTGTGTGCTTGACTTAATATAGCGCAAAATGATTCAAGAAAAATTTCATAGTTAATTAGCGAATGCAAAAAAGATATACTCATCGTTAAATAAGCATTAATTATATTTAACGAGGAAATTTTTATAATGTAAGGTTTGACAGAGTCACTTATTCATCAGAATCAAATTACTTAACTCTCCAGTACTGGCATCATCTAAACTTGAGCAAGATTCTCTTTGGAGCTCACCCTCATTAAGAAAAACCAGTTGATCGAAGCACCAAAGTTTTGGAGTATAAACATCTGACACGCCTGCACCTGATTTTTTTAGATTGTTCAATGTTTTTAAGTTCACGTCTGAACTGTATACGCAGAGTATTTATTTTTCTTTTTATATTCTCTACAGTCAGGTCAGGCATGAAAGGTTGCATTGCTTTCTTGATGTCAATTAGAGCGACTGCTTTTAATGTTTTGTTTTTATATTCCTTACTTAAAACTTTCCACAAGCATGGTTAGGAAGCTATTAAATCAATAAAAACACCGGTGGCAGTTCTACTCCAGTATTCCGGAACCTCGGGAGCACGTGTCGCAGCCATCCTTACTCTATGGGATCAGATCCGCGACTGGGAAGTGTGACAACTCAGCGCTATGGTTTCCAACATTGCCGGAAAACGGCTTGGTGAGTGTCGACTCAACTTTTGGAGTGATTATGAGTCCATGGATGTGTGTGTGGCGCTGGTTTGACACACATGAGTGTAGGTGTGGACGCGCCTTAAGACAACACGTGCTGGCGGGTTTGCGGCTACCGCAGCTTTGCGCGGAAGCGCGCTTTAACGCGTAGTATGTCACTACACTAACTCCACAAAGCACGGTTTGCTTCCTAAGACGGTACAGTTGCAGACCGCAAGTCCAACGCCCGCCTGTCTACCTGAAGTCTAGCTATGAGAAGTTAATTTTGTTGCCTTTAACCTTAGTCGTCTGTCTTATTCGTTCTAATGTCGTGCCGACATTTATCGTAATAAATCAAGAAAATTTTTCCTATAATTATATATTGAATGGTATGCTCAAATAACCTAATTAGAATACATTTGAAGTCATTCGAAAAAACATTCACGGTAACACAGATTTTTAGCATGTTCCCAAAATGGGAACGTTGGCGGTTACTGCTCCCCGATTATACAGCTTTTTGGGATATGATGCAAAAATAGTGTCAACCATATGATTTTTATTATAAAAAACAGATCAAATGAATTTAAGGAGGCCGTCTGGGTAGAAATCGGGATAAGTGTTGATTTTCTGTTTTTATATGCATCTTATAAAGGATTTTCTTGCGCTTCCATTGGTACTTCCTCTTACGCCCACCAGAGGGGGGGAAAGCGATGGGGGTGGCGTGACCTTGACCCCTCCCCCCCCCCCCCTCATTATCAATTGAGCGCGTTTCTTTGTGGCAATGGCAATAGAGTTCGTTCATGGGCTACTCAAAGTGCTTTTATTATCCAAACGAAACATTCTAACGCTGAGTAAAAATTTTTGATGTTTTTTGACAATTTGAGAATTTAGCTGTTCTGCCTTAGCTATGATACGGCAGCTTTCATTCATAGCTCGATGACAACTGCTGTATCATACCTACGGCTATGGCGAGCATACCAATTCATAGGCTTGAAAAGAGCTACAAAACAGGAGTTGACTTGAAAAAAAACGTATTTTGGTAAAAAAAAATTAAAAAGTGGTTGCTTTGAAGAATTACACGTACTTTCTTTTGATGTAGATTTTTTCCCAGAGTTACAGAGCTACAGCAATGTAAACTATATCAATCGAAACGGCTTGAAAAGAGCTTAAAAATCTCAAAAGTTCATTGTTGAAAACCCGGTATTTCAAAAGATAAGAAAAACAATTTTTTTTGTGAAAAACACGTTTTTCTGGAAACTTGATAATTGGTTTCTCAAATGTATCTTCTTATACAATTTTTGAGCTACAAGAATTCTTTATATACCATTCGATAGGGCTTAGCAAGGTGTATCCATAAGGGGTAACATTTTTCTATACATCTATTATTTTGAAAATTACACGACATGAAAAAAAAGGTCACATAAAAAAAAATTCCCAAAATCCACAAAAAAAAGTTATCGAAATTCCCTAGCCCTTATGGTTATATAGACATATAAGCAATATAAAAACGAAGTACTGGTTCTGTAACTTCAAAATTGTAGAAGATAGATTTTGAAAAAAACCCTATTTTATCATATGTATCGAAAATAAAAAAAAAATCCAGTGCAGATACAAAAATTTTGTCCAAGTAACTAATGATCTTTGCATCATTTCACACCTACTGTAACAATTTCAGACAACTCCATCCGTAAATAACGGATTTTGTTTCGCTCAGACGGCCTCCTTAATCATGAACATAAATGCACAAACTGAAAAAAAAAACAATAATTACTTGTTTCCATTAAAATACCAAATATTAAAATACCAAAATTTCATAAGCAGGCATACCACTTAGCTCTGCAATCCCTTCTGGGACGGGGAGGACTTTGTGTGGATCCAAAGATAGCTTTGCTCTTTTCTTCCAGCGCGTGCTACCTGATGATGCACTTATCTCAGTGTTGTCTTCATTATCATATTGTATCTCGATTTCGCCTGCAATTTCATCAGGGATGTAAGTTTCATCAAGTATGTCATCATCATGTTTCTTCATCACTGGGCACACTCCGATCACCATCCGTAGGAGGTAAAACGACAACATCAATCCTGCTTCTGCGGATATTTTCCACCTCATCCGCAGCAGTGCTTAGGAAGCGATGGCGTGATATACGCGTTGATCGTCTGAAAACAATAAGATCGTTTTAGACACGATATTTTATTTATTTTCTGATGATCGACAAGTAATAAAGAATACTTGATGAATGCATTACCTTATAATATTGAGCAAAAAATTATACGTGGCAAATGTCCATGTTGGTGAGGGATCGAACAACTGCCACCGCGTTACAAACTCAAGAAAACCCTCAACCGCATAACCGCAACCTCACTTAACCCCTCTGATCACAACCGCAACCGCGGTTGTTTTTCAAAGTTGCGCAGTTGCGGTTGTGTTAAATGCAATATACTTCATATTAATACTTCATTTGAGTAACACGCTAGTCCATTTTTCGGGGCCTTTTGATACACTTGGTACCTTTTGTGATACACTTGAAGCAAACTAGGATATTTCCTACTTACTAGTCAGCTATATCACCTCAAAATTATCCAAATAATTCTTTAAATGAATAAAGGTAGATATTCATAATCTAACGACCGGAATCGAAATTAGTAGATTGGATACATTTTCGCATTAGTGTAGTATCTCTAGAAAGTAAGCACAGAAACTTACCCGTAGAAAGAGGCGGCATTCATATCACTTTCTTTAGCTCAGATGTTATCACGGCGGGCCACAAGCATGTAATGACAGGAGAGCCAACAAATCTCACGCGAGCAAATGCGTGAACAAGTCAAAACTCGTCGCTAGACACTCGCACAGTGAATCGAGTGAAACCTATCATAACAGGGTACCCTCCACCGCCAAAGTTCCCATTTTGGGAACGTGCATGTATTTTTCGTTTTTGATCAGTGTGATAGAATTATTTCACATTTGTTGCAAATCAAATATAATTATTAGCCATTTTTCTTCGTTTATTCTGGAGCGTAAAGAAATACCACATCACTATGTATATTATTTTCATGGAAATAGCGAAGTAGCTGGGAGTGGAAAAAATTATCATCTATGAGACATCCTAGAAATAATAAATTCATGTTTCTTACACAATTAACGATGCAAACTTGAAGTTTTGATCTTCTATAGTACATCTATAACTGAAAAATCATAATATTATATGTAGCTGCACATAATTGAGCAACATTTTATGCATGTTCCCAAAATGGGAACGTTGGCGGGTAAAGGGTTAAAATGATAAGTGAAGAGTTTTACAGTACACGGAATTTTAAAGTATAATTCTTCACGCTTTTTGGAATCTATATGTTCCTATTCTTAGATATAATAGTATAGGTAGGCCTCACAACTTAACTCTCTCAAACCCCGTTCCCTTATAACTCGAACAAACTACCTCAAAACTGGAACAGATCCCTCATTACACGGCCTTTAGTTTAGGGTACACTATGTTATGCTCTTTGACTGATTTTGTAAGCAATTTCAGTGTTAGTCTTGCTATTCTATATGAACACTTTATTAAAAGTTTTTACAGTTGAACCATAGAAAGATGGTTTTTTGTTCATGAGCGTTTCATTGAATAAAACCCATTATTTTGCAGAAGCACAAAATTAAGTAAATTTCAAAAACTCGTTTGTATAAGTAGCAGGTATTGTGTAGGCTACCATACCAGCCGTGTATGAAATTGCTACCGTTATAGATGCTATCTGTAGTGGGAAATTTTCTAAATCCCTGACAATCATTGAAGGAGAAGGAATACACAGGAATTTCATTTTCATTCGTTCTCTACTTTTAACTTTCAGGTTGTACAAGTTTTAGACATTCGAATAGAAACATTATTGACAATATCCCAGCAGGGGTATAACTAATTTCAATTCTGGTTCGACAGACTGAAAGGCACGGCCAAAGAGAAATTAAACAGTCATTGACGGTGCCAGACGAGCACGTACAGACCGATGAAGTTTAGACAATCGCAACGGGGATCTAAAATTTAGTTAAGGGTGTCGCAACGGCGATCTTTTAACAATTTAACTGTTAGTAGTGACGCAACGGCGATTTTTTAATTATTTTAATTGTTAAGGATTAAGCCTTAAAAGGACAATTTATTCGTTTAAAATTTTTAAAAAGGTTTAAAAGTATAAAAGAGTTGATTCGTGCTTTCAGTTAGGTCGAGATCGAGGCCATGAGCTTCGGCAGGCAAGCCGGCAGCGGACAGCGTCCGACAGCTCTATATTTAGTTGACAAAACCCCTGTCACTCCGGAACTCAGGTTCACAACTCGTCCAATCTCCCAACGTCAGCTGAAAAGTAAAGGCAGATTTTAAAGAAAAACTGTCACCATTCGACGGCCGCATATGAATGAATATACTCAAGTTAAATTAAGGATTAAGCGAAATTCAAGTTAAGGAAAATTACCTAGTTAGACACCATCGCCAAGCACAACCGCTGCCGCAACACCGCAAGTTGGAAAAGTATGAAACTGCGTCAAAACGGTTCGAGGATACTGGGGAAAAACAAAATCACATCCACCGTCAGAACTCGAAAAGAACCCCACCAAAATTTTAAGTTTATTTAATTGTTTCGTTTTATAGCAAATAAATTGAGTATAAGCATGAGTACACACCTGAGCTTTTGGTTCAACTCGGTGTAGCAACTTTTAGCACAGAAAGGAAACTTGAAGTTTGAGATGAAGAAAGTTAAGTTAGTGCTCCAGAGTGAGTTGAGTTTAAGGTTAAGGTAAAGAAGAGGTACATAGGTTTAAGGTTCAAGATTTAAGGTTTAGTTTGAATTTTGAGTTGAAGGTTACCACATCAGAGTATGTCGACTCGTCAATTAGATGGTCCCTCCTAATATAAGGTTCAGACACGCAGTCTGATTTAATAGTTTGAGGTTCTGGAGCACTTTAAGGTGAGGAGCTATAACAAGCCACTTGAACTGAAATAACGTAACCACACACACGCTCACACATGCACACTAATTGAGAAATGAAGATGAACAAAAGGAGCTGACGGAGGAGAGATGGAGAGAACAGATAAGTTACGCCGGGGATGCCTCAACTTGCAACTGCGAAGCGCCGCAGGATCTACCAACACTAGTAGCCTTTGGACACAGGATTATTATGATCTATCCGTTTTACATTCAACAAATTACTTATACCGCGAGGCACTGAGTTCGTATTTCACTGCAAGTGTGGACCAAAAAGAATATTCTCAACTATACCCTGTAACGGGAATCGTGTTCTCTTTTATAATTGTAGTTACATATATCATCAAATCTAGATTAGCAAGACTAGGGATACATTTCCCTCAATCATTTATTTCGACTAGTGATATGGGTATTACAATATTCATGTGTGTGTGTAATATAAGTGTATTTTCCTTACTTTCAGAAATTAAAAAAAAAACCAACGATGTTTTTTACCATCTCTATTGGAAATGAACTGTTTTTTTTCTAAGTTAAGGTATTTGAATGCAATTTTCGCTTTTATTTCAATATAAGTGTGCACAAACTTATGCATTTTTCAGCTAAGCGTTACGAAGATTGTGTTATCTTATGACCTTATATTTAAATACACTGTCAAAATCAGATATGCAACGAAGGGAAGTCATTTTTGCTGTGCTTTTCTGTCAATCAATTTTTGTTTCAACATTTTACAGGGGTATTACGATACCAATGTGTTATTATCAGTTAAGGATGTTAATGTTCAGGTATTTTAAAAACCAATGTATTAACATTCCATGTATGTACTTTAGTGAAAATAAATTGTTTGTCTTTTTTCTTTTCTTTTTGTCCCGACTTCACTGTTGTTGCCTTTTGAACTTTTGCTATGCTCATCATGACGACAGTTCACCATGCCCTGGCTCGGGGTATCGGCCCAGACAGTCTGCCAAGTGCTGGCGTGCGAGTCGTCCGTTCCCAGCACGAGGCTTGAAAGAGGTCCTCATAGTAAGAAGAAATTAATTATGAACTTGACTTGAGCTTCACTGAATATAACAATAGTGTTGATAAACCATAAAAATATTTTTTCTTCTAATAAATCAGTTTCAACTTCCTAGCGTTCATAGTTTTACTTATATTATCAAATTAGAAGGGTAAGTTACTTCTGGCCGACCCTGTAATAACCGAGAGACAATTAGCATGGGCTTTACAATTTTGGAACACATTACAGCTACTACCACACCTTAGGAGTACTGTCGTCGCTAAAATCAGAAATTGTGAAAGGAAAAATAAATGCAAGAAGAAAAGTTGAAACATTAACACGCAAGCTGGAAAGTGAAGATAAACGTTTCTGAAACTTGCGAAGCCCTAGGGACTCTCAGTGCGTGTTTTACGATATTAAAAAAGTAATGTCGATATTTTGCACAACGTTGATTCTAGATCAGATGTTAGGTTAAGGCTCCCTAACCGCAACAAAGACGTTCGAAGTAGAGGAAGGAAGAAGGCACCGTTAAATACGGAGTTAAGGACACGCGGAATCAATGCACAAGGTGCATTGAAACTGTACGTTCAGAAATAAATTCATGAAACAAGATAAAAGTTTAATGAAATAGAAGTAGCTTTATTAGTGATCAATTAGTAGTAGCCAATTAGCACCTTTATCAACCGATTTAGAGGCAGAAGAGGCTTTTTTGTGACTAAAGGGCTGGAATAAAATCTCTTGGCGGCCGACGAAGGGGTTGACCAGGATCTCTACGTGGCTGCTTGAGAGGTTGAGCATGTTCTCTTTGTGTCTGCTAGAGGGGTTGAGCATGTTCTCTTTGTGGCTGCTGGAGGGGATGAGCATGTTCTCTTTGTGGCTGCTGGAGGGGTTGAGCATGTTCTCTTTGTGGCTGCTGGAGGGGTTGAGCATGTACTCTTTGTGGCTGCTGGAGGGGTTGGGCATGTTCTCTTTGTGAATGCTGGAGGGGTTGAGCATGTTCTCTTTGTAGCTGCTGGAGGGGTTGAGCACGTCTTCTTCGTGACTGCTTGATGGGTTGAGTATGCTTTCTTCGTACCTGCTTGAGTAGAACATTTTTGACTATCTGTGGATTCACTTGCGGTATTAATTTGATTAGCAAGTGAAAACTTGCGTTCTATCATTGAAGTGGGTGAAGTGCTTTGCCTCGTCTTCATTGAAGGTGAAACATCTAAGGGTAGTGACTGACAACCTGCATAAGTTGGTTGGATGCCTCATGGTCAACCTGCACAATAAAGAGGAAAATACAGAGAACGTACGCAATTTGGGTCCATTTTTAAACTATTATTACTTTTCTAAGTCAATTCCAATGAAACTTTTTTTCTGAGGAAAATTTGTTTAAAAATTATAAATTACAAGAAAGAAAATCATATGGAAAGACTTAATCTCCACTTTTCTTCATTAATTGTGTATTTTTTAGAATGATGATTCAGTGGTGATTCACAATGTAGATTGTCCATGAAATGTGGATCGTTACTACATATACGTGTAATCCTAGTGCACCCAAAAGAAAAAATTCGAAGAGATTTGAAGATTTTGTCAAATTTCATCATAATAATTAAGGAAAAAAGGACAAATGGATAGATTAGATTATTAGTTAGTTTAAGGTGATCATCCCAGGCTCCTGCCAGGCCCCTGTCGGTCCGGTGAGCTTTTTTTGTTTTATTGGTCGAAAAGGACCCTTAGGTGGAGGACAATTCGGTCCTTAAAATTTTATGGCTCTACGGACAATGAATCCGCTCCCCCAGGAAGGTGTAAGGGGACCAAAAATCCTGAATTTTCGACCATATTTCGACCCCCATATAAGAAGCAAACGAAACGGGAAATAGAAAATTTGACAACGTACTTTTGTTAGAAATGTTTCAAGGATTCTAAAGCTGTCTTTGGTTTTGTTCTAGCATGAAAACTCAATGACTTGATACGTCTTGAAATATCAATACAAATGAATTAAAAAAACAATATGTCCAAGTTTTTTGAAAAACTAAGTCCTGAATCAAAATCAAAAAAATGAATGGAGGAACTGTTTCTTTTCAAAAGTTACATATTATAGTCAAATTTCATAAGAATCAGACTGAAAATAAAAAATTGCATAATTTAAAAAAAAAATTTTGTTGATTTGTTTGGAAATCACAATTCACAGTGTGAATATGAAGTTATGTATGGAAATAATCGAAATAAAAATTAAAACTGCATCCTATTACATAAATTGTCCATAATATTACACTTCAACAAAAAAATTTAGTTGTGGCCTATACCCAAAACAAATAACTTTCAACAATCAAACCGTATCTCCTCATTGAGTTTTGATGCAAGAACAAAATTAAAAATAGTTTTAGAATCCTTGAAGCTTTGTAAACTAAGTGACATTGCAAAATTTCCAAATTCGAGAACAAAAAAGTTATATAGCTCTGAAACCATAAATAATTTCCTGTGATGTAACATAAAATATCGCTCGCTACACAAACATTATTCAAAATGTTGAAATTTTCCTTCATTTTCTTGTTACAAATGCTTAAAGGATTCTAAAACTGTCTCTGGTTTTGTTCTAGCATCAAAACTCAATGAGGAGTTATGTCTTAAAATGTGCATAAAAATGTAACAACAACTAATTTTCCGTATAAAAAACTAAGGCCTAAATCGAAAAAGTGACATGAGTAAAAAAAGTTAACATTAAAAAAATACACATACTGGCTAATTTTCAAACGAATCGGACGAAAAAAGTTGACCTGGGATATTAAAATCGTCCCAACTTTTCAACTTTTTTCGTCCGATTCGTTTGAAAATTGGCCAGTATATGTATTTTTTCAAAGTAAACTTGTTTTTCTCTCGTCACATTTTCGATTTAGGCCTTTTTGTACGAAGAACTAATTTTTTGGTACATTTGTATGGATATTTCAAAACGCTACTCCTCATGAGTTTTCATGCTAGATCAAAATCAAATACAGTTTTAGAATCCTTTAAGCATTGTAAACAAAGTGACATTGCAAAATTTGAACATTTTACAATGTAATTTTTGTGAAGAGCGATATTTTATGAATACATCTCAAAAAATTTTTTGTTGTGTTATGAGCTATATAATTTTTTTCTCATATTTTGCAATGTCACTTTGTTTACAATGCTTCAAGGATTCTAAAACTGTCTTTGGTTTTGTTTTAGCATCAAAACTCAATGACGAGTATCGTTTTGAATGGTAAAATGTTTGATTTTTCAGGACAGTCCAAAAACAACAGTATATATATTGAATATCAATATCAGAGAAAATTCTTGTACATTAATTCAGTTTCCATGATCTATTTTTATGTACGAATAATGTGCAACATTTTCCCTGTGAAGTTCAATGTGACATACGTATAAGAAATCTCGTGCATAAAATTATATATATATATATTTGATTTCACCCGAATAGAACATGAAATAACATATTTGTCGTCTGTTTCCTATGAAATTTGACTATTATACGTAACTTCTGAAAAGAAACACAATTTCTTTTAATTTTTTCGATTCAGGCCTTAGTTTGAAAAAATTAGACATATTGTTTTTTTAGTTCATTTTATTGATGTTTCAAATGAATAGAACTCATTTAGTTTCTATGCTAGAACTAAACCGAAGACAGTTTTAGAATCCTTAAAGCATGGTAAACAAAGTTAAGGTTTCAAATTTTCCATTTCCTGTTTTGTTTTTATATTGGGTCGAAATGGGTTCGAAAATTCAGGATTTTTAGCCCTCTTACCCCCCCCCCCCCCCCCCCCCCCCCCGGGAGGGGATCTAGTGTCAGCAGCGCCATGAAATTTTAGGACCGAATAGTCCACCTCTTAAGGGTCCTTTTCCAACAACAAAACAGAAAAAAGCTCACCGCACCGACAGGGGCCTGGCAGGGGCCTGAGATGATCCCCTTAAGCCTCCCTATCCGCAACAAATGCGATCCAAAGAGAGAAAGGAACCATTTAGTATGGAGTTAAGGGAAGTCGGAATCTATGCTGAAAGGGCACAGAAACAGTAAGATGATGAAGTTCATGAAACAAGATCAAAGTTGAAGAAGAAAGTAGTAGGTGCTGAAAAAACTGGACAGCAGTGAACCGGAAAAAAATGGTCCGTAACAAAACAAACACCTATTTTATTTTGACAAAAAGGAAGCCTATTCAACCCTTAGCTCAGACAAAAGGATTTTTACTCAGCCATCGATGTGGAACATTGTATCTACTTAGCAATCAGAGTTCAAAATTTGTAAAAATTATCAATGAGTGAATGCGTACTACATTTTCACAAAAACAATCCGGAATTATTCAACAGCACGTGTCACTTGAATAAAGCATTTCTACTTCAGTTGTGAAATTCATTTTACACATTTGGAAATCTAAAGCACAGAGGTCTGACATTATTGGAGTACTTAAAAAACCCAATCAGAAATGTCTTCACCGATCGGTGTAGATTATTGCCATTTATTGCCAAAATTTTTTGCAGATCATACAAGATCTTCGCAGGAGTATCTGCATTCAGTGCGGATTTAGTGCAGAATTAGTGCAGTATTTGTCCGCTTTCGAAGTGCAGATCGGTATCGAATTTCTGCAAAGATCTTCACCGACCAGGAGCGGAAAATTTCATTAACCTGCAATGAACTGCACTAATCATTGGAGATCTTTTAAAATAAATCTCTAACGATCTTTACCAAATAGGAGAAAAAAAAGCACGTATAAAATACTGCACATTATATTCAACCACAAAACAGTTTATCCTTCCGAAAATCGTACGTCAGCGTAGGGAGTCTCGCCCCTCTGTCATTGATCCAAACGTCCGTGTAGGTCGGTACAAACTCTTCTCTCAGACACAATTTAATGAACAAAATGGCTGGCATGCAGTTACCTAATTTTTTTCTTACTTTTTA
This sequence comes from Morinoia aosen, assembly GCA_030386875.1. Taxonomy (NCBI): domain Eukaryota; kingdom Metazoa; phylum Arthropoda; class Malacostraca; order Amphipoda; family Talitridae; genus Morinoia; species Morinoia aosen. The sequence continues at coordinate 3,597,654 of CM059568.1, read as the reverse complement.
GCCTTACAAAATAGTCCAATGTCTCCACGTGCAAGTTAATTCAGGAATGCTCCCAGCATTTTTGTACTAATACACAGCAATTCATTAAAATCAATACATCTGTTTAATTATAAAATGCCACGCAATTAGACAGAATTGTACATTTTAATGAATTGCTGTGTTTCAGTACAAAAATGCTAGGAGCATTCCTGAATCAACTTACACGCGAAGAAATTAGACTATTACGTATGGATGAAAAGATAGAAAAGAAATTATGTAAGTGCGTGTCAGCCGTTTTGTTCAATAAAGTGTGTGTGAGAGAAGAGTTTGTTCCGACCTACACGGACGTTCGGCTCTATGACAGAGGGGCGAGACTCTCTACACTGACCTACGATTTTTGGAAGAAATTACTACAACGCAAGTTGGATCAGAAAACAGTTTATCCATCAAAACCAAAGCCGAGCTCTTCGGTGAGAAAAGCTAAAACATTAGCATCCGTGATAAAAAAAAACTAAACTATCAATATATTCATTCGGTACGGCAACAACGATTTGTATCAGCAACCTTTAACAAATAAAAAATATAGGAAAATAACACTTGTTATTTTTGACATAGACCCTGTGTCAAGAGAGCAGCATGTCGCACAAACCCCTCCCTCCCATAAATTTTCTATACTTATGGATCATTTTTTGTGGGACACTGAGATTAGCTATGACCTTAGTAGACCATCTTTTTACTCTCATGCCGTGAGACTAACTGGACTACTGTAGAGTCAAACCTGGCGACTTCAAAGCCGCAGCAATGTTTATAAATAGAATGATGTAAAAATTTATTAGACTCCCAGTCCCACGACAAAGATGTTCAAAGAGAGGAAGGATGAAGACATCATTTACTACGGAGTTAAGGGAACGCGGAATCAGTGCACAAGGAGCATAGAAACAGTAAGCTAAGAAAGAAGTTGATGAAACACAAAAAATGTTGGAGAAGAAAGTAGTAGCTGCTTAAAAATTGGACAGCAGTGAACCGAAAAAAGATGGTTCGTAACAAAACAAAATACCTGTGCTATTTCAACAAAAAGAAAGCCGACCAAACATTTAGCTCGGTACCTCACTTAATCCCCCTTGGAGCGCTAATTCCCATAGATACAATAGTTGTATCCCCCTGAAGGTAGTGTTGTAAAAAATTTGAGTAATTTATAAGTTATCATTTTTTTACAGTGGTCCAGGAGCTGCCAGTTGTGCACATCTGCTCTAAATGTAATAAAATAAATATCAATCACAAAATTTTATAACACATATCGTCACGTGTATATTCGTTTGATAAAAACGAGTATTGCAAATAATATAAGACGCCTCTGAGGAATTTTATCATCTATTTCATTTATGTGAGACACTTCCATTTTTAGTAACAATTTATATCGACTATTATCCACTCGTTCCTCAATTTTTTCACGAGATTTGTGAATTAGAATCAGTGTATGTTTACTTCAATAGGAATGGCTTGCCTCCATTGTAAAACCTAAATATACAATACATGACGTGAGAGGCTGCTGCTGTCAGGTGAAACAGTACCACTACTTAATAAAGTTCAACATTTACAACATTGCAAGTATTCGGTTGCTACGAACATTTTCTTATAATAAAGAGCTTTTGGCTGAAGCAAAGTTACAATACACAATTTTGCCTAGCTAGTAGAAGCATTTTTAGGTTTTCCGCTAATGGATAAAGTCGCAAACAATACTATGGGAAAAAGAATAAATTGATAAATTTAAAACGTGAACATTCAAACAGCCAGTGTTCAGCAAAAACGAATACGCACAGCCTCCCTCGTTGACGACAGTTGTACTACTAAATTTTTCACACAAACGAGCCTACATGAGCAGCCTGAGATCAAGTTCTTCAGGGTTCCATTCCTCGTCCTCGCTTCCGATGTCTGATGCCCAGACTTTCAACTGCGATGCATTTTCATCAACGCCTGAAGTAACCTTCAGCGAAGATGATCCTCGTTTCCCGTGCCAGTCTCGGGCTCTTCTTGCCTTGGAACCCAATTCTGCAGCGCAATATAGAAATTAAAGTGTAGATGTAAAATAATACTATACAATGAGGTAAAACTGCATACCAATCAACATATTGGTGATTATTCTAATATAAGTTAGTTTAAAACTTCCCAAACCACCCCTTAGTTTAAGCTTCTTAAGAGGCGCTCCAAAGAGAGGAATAATCAAATGACCATCTGGTATAGACTCGTACATGCAGAATCTATGTACAACGTGTGTTCCCACATGGGCCGTCCTTGTGAGGTAACACCAGTGTGTTTCAAGTTAACTGAACACAATGCGCATAGAAACAGAAGGTCAGAAAGAAAGTCTCAACAAGATTAAAGTTCAAAAAGTAAGTAATAGGTTCTGAAGAAAAGGATAGTACTGACTCAAAAATAGATGGTCTTAACAAAACAAAGGACACACTTTTTTATCAAAAAGAAGGCCTACCTAACCGTCAGATCAAGCCCGCACATTATCTACCTGGGAGCTCAATTCAACACGAAGATAAACATTTTTGATGACAAACCGTCTTAAAAGCAATTTAGTGGTGTATTTTACAACGAGGAATAGTATAGGAGCATATTTAAAATTATTTGACCATTTCATTGCATGATGTCAAATACTAATGAAACATTTACGTCAAGCAGAAACGAGAAGGTTTCCAGCTAGCTAGGTTCAAAGTAGAATCTTGGTTAACTGACAAGAAAACCTGTGTAGGATTCAAAAACATCAACAATCAAATGGAGAAAAATTAAAACAAGATTAGACTGCATGAAAAAATGAATTATCAAACTCTGTGCACATACATGCTAAGCACATGGGATTAATAACTTTTGTAACAGATCAGCAATTCAGCATCGGTATATTGCATCAGAATAGGAAAGATTCAGTGGTTGAATAAAATATTATAAGTTAAATTTAGTAGGTTAAATTGATTATTTGATAAAATATTGAATGAATGCATGGAATATTAAGGGAGACGCCCACGCTGAAATCTACTGAATTAATGAAATGGCTGTAACGTTTTTTCTATGAAATTTAGACATATGAAAAGTGGCATACACATGTTCTGTTGAAAATGAATAGGGGTCGTCTCTATAACTTTCCCCACTTCTGACATAACTTTGGAGACAATGGGGGAAGGCGAGTAAGGGGGAAGTGCATACTTTTCAAGAGATGTTTTCTCAAAAAATACTTATCTTCGAGCAATTATTTAGGTGTCATTGGATGCGCAAAAAGTTGCTGCATGACCACTGACCAGTCGAAGGATTAGTTTTAATTTCGCAATGGTTTAGATATTATAAAATTTAAAACTTTTTTCATAAAAATAAATTTTTCCCATATTTTTAATGTAACCAAAAATTACTATAAAAAATCGCATGTAAGTAGATAGAGCAGCTTTTTTTGCATCTAATGATATCTAAATCATTGCTCTAAAATAAAAACCCTAGGAGAAAATAGATTTTGAAAAATAACCATGTACCCGACATTTTCCCCTATTATATCCGTAATTATATCCAAAATGGGAAAAATTTATGTACACGACCCCTATTCATTTCTACAAATACATAGGTATGTCAATTTTCTTAGATCTAGATTCTATGGAAAGAACGTTACAGTCATTTTATAAAATTAATATCTTCCAATCTGTAATTCTTTACATACATTTTTCCTATGTAACTCAGAAATTATCATGAAAACCGAAATAATCCTTCGAACCGTCATGCAGCAATTTATTGCAAATCCAATGACACCTAAATCATTGCTCAACGATAAGTACTTTTTGAGAAGATGTCTCTTGAAAAGTATGCACTTCCCCCTACCCTTTTCCCATTGTCTCCAAAATTATGTCGGAAGTGGGAAAAGCTCATAGAGACGACCCCTATTTACTTTCAGAAATACATACGAATGCCAATTTTCATAGATCCAAGTGTCATACAACAAACGTTACAGACATTTCCTTGATTTTGGGTGGACGTCTCCCATAAGTCTACTCACCAATGATTTGGAGGCGGAATGAATACACTCTGAATTCTTGTTCATCTCGCCGCCGGTTTTCCCAAGCCCAGTGTAGGTAAACTGGACAACAAGCTCCCGTGACAGCAAGCTCTTTTGAGAATGCGACGTATGGTGCCTCCGCTGTTGACCCCAAAGTAATGCTTGAGCTTGCCAATCTGAAAGTAATAGTTCAGTTGAAATCACAGTTTACTGTGCGCATGATCAAAAATAACTTTAGAGAAAATTACGTGCAATGGAGGAAAGCAATGCACATGATTCTAGTTGAATTATTTCCACATTTTATGGTTTGCATGCTTTCTACTGCGACATTCAACCTTTTTTTATTTTTAATTGTTCAAATTCCTTAAACTTTCATACCTATGCCAGATTGCTGAATATTAATTCTTTCACATCACTCATCGGTACTAAATTCTTCATTATCTTGTACCAGTTGACCACTTCCATATGATGATTTTACTCCATTCAAATTAATCTTCACCTGCGAGAATTACTGTAACATACTTTCTTACCTCACAGTAAACTATGGTTCATATGTAATTAACTCTATTCCTAGCATGAGCTTCATTTCTTCCACCAGTCATTTGCATCAACATGCATTGTTTCAATGTTTTGCATCTTTCTCCTATCTTCCATCTTTTTGCTTATTTTCATCTTTTCTTCTACCCTTTAACCAATCAAACTCAGTTTTCAGGCCCTCAATCTTAGCCCTTTTCACTTTCACATGTGCAATGCTTTCAATAAACTCAAACTCCAAATTTTTCACTATCTCCTTTCATATTATCCACCCACTTAACAAGCCTAACACATCATCTTAACACATCAACCTAAAAATACAACTCTACATGAAAAATGTCCATCATAAACCAGGCATTCTCATTTACATGTAATTCATCTTATTCCTAAAAATACAAAATTATTAGGTAACATTAAATTCTCATTACAATGGGTTTTCTATACTGTTTGCGATAAGGCACAAGCAAACTAGGATATATAATGATATATAAATATATATATCATTACCTGACAGATATACACTATAAGCCCGTGCTTTAAATTCACTTGAGAACACTTGGTCTGTTCATTTCACATCAATTCATTCTGAATGAAAGAAATAAGCTTTGGCATATACATTCTGGCAAAAACATAATTAGGAAGATAAATAGTTTTATGGCTTTCTAAAAATTAGGAGATGATCTTTCATTATATGTTTTCCTAAGCCTTTGATAAGGATAGCAAATATTAAATTAACCCATCATTCAAAGTAGAAATAAAACATACTTTGACTGAGAGATGAGTGTCCTGCTGTCCGGGTGAAAGTGATACACAGAGGAAGCCGAGAAGAAGTTGCCCTGCCCTCATCAAGTTCCCTCCCTGTAGTTGAAGTCCCAGTGATACCATACTGCATTGCTGTTCATGCATTGCTGGAGAAGAAGAAAATTATATTGTAAAATATTGAAAAATAATTGAAATACATGAATAACATTTTATCATATGCTACATGTTCATTACTTTTTCATTATAGAAAACTATTTCACAAGCAATATAACTAACTTTTTGTTGTATTTTAAATCAAAATAAATATTTCTTATTCCCATATGTTTATTTCTACAAGGTGCTCACACTGTGTCAAAGAACTTCAACACTAGGTTGGGACAATTAAAATATATGTACAATGATAAAAAAAACACAGTTTCTGATATATTTTAAAAATATTTGTGATTTCAGAGTGACATCTGAAGAAATGCATTGCACAAAAATTCAGGACACTTAGCTAAAATATTGACACGTTGCATATTGACTTTCATCTTGTATTTGGCAAATCAGAATTTAATGCAACACAAGATGAAAGGACCTCAAAATACAAGGGATCAATGACAGACTAAATATAATCCTTACTTGCAGTTGTGAGCCGGTGTACAGGCACAGCTGCCATGTGGAGGTCTAAGGTAGTTGCTCTTTTGTGATGGTTCATGTGAGTTTTGCCAAGAACATGACACAAAAGCACTTGTTCTCTCATTAGTAGGCTTAACGGCTGCAATTTTTTCATGTCTTTCATTCCTACTGACCAGATAAGTTTTCCAGATCTTTCTAGAATTGTTTTTAGCAATAAGTCGGGTTAGGTATTTCATTCATAAAGACTTTATTAGAGCAATAATTACCTACACAAATTATTATGACTCGATATTCAATAGCAGACACAAGGATTGCATTAGCTGTGTATTTATTATATTCTAGAAGGAGATGCCCTCAATGTTCACTTTAACTTAAATTAATGAGATGCACTCTCATTTTAGAAATCTCTTTAATTTTTTTCAACTGCTTATCCAATCAAAGTGCACACACTCTTAATTACTTATGTAACTCACTTCACATCTAAATCATATATTCACTGTAACAAATTGACGAAGAGCTGTTGGAATTATCAGTCGATCAGCTGATCAGTCCGAATCACTGCGCGTGTTTTGAACTCTTTCTTGAGAAAAGACTTTCTGAAGAGCTACCTACGTCGGTTTGAATTTTCTAAACACTCAATAATCCTGGGCCTTTTCTGTCTTTCACTTAATTCATAGAATCAATTTCTCATTTATTGATTTTCCATCACCATAACACAATTGCTAAGCGTATTTTTTTAGATTTTAAACTTATCTCACAAAATAAGAACGACCAGCTTAGTTTGACTAACCCGCTGGTTGTGAAGTTGCGACTGATGTCAACACTGACCGCTGCACGCTTCAGTGGTGAAGTGTGCGCCACCAAAAAACTAGTTCTATATTTTTGCTATTTCATGTGACAATATAATAATTTAACTGGGAATCAAAATTATTAAAAGATTTTTCACTATGAAATAAAATAATTGATGAATGAGTTTCATAATATGATGCAAAGTTGGCAGTAATTATTATTGCTGGAGTAATAATACCACAGGCGATTTATGTCATGCTTGTACAATTTGTACAATACATGCATTTAAAATTTGGATGTTGCATTTCAATGGCCCATAATAATTTAAGCCCTGCTGCAAGTAGATTTGTTTTCCCCATATCAATGCGCATGTTTATTTGTTCGTGTGTTACGCCAAGCTTGTTACTTATAATATTGATCAAGTCATATATGTTGGTCGTCGGAATTTCAAGTTTCCATAACTAGGAGCAGAACGACGAAAACAAACAAACATCAGCATCTTAGGATGCTTTATTTCCGATCAAGCCTGAAACCTATGATCTTGAGCATTGGTTTTTCAAATGTCTTATAACTAACACTATATATAGGGCACCATGACGGTTCCCTCGTAAAGCCGGTACCCATTTCCGACACCTGGGTTGAGTGGGGTATTGTGCTTGAGCTTTTCCTTATACCCAACGGGGAAAATCGCCGCGCCAGCGCCGGGATACGAACCCTCGTCTCCAACTGACAGGGCCGATCCCTTGACCACTGTGCCACGTCGAGCACTAATATTCTTGCGTAATAGTAATAATAATAGAGTAATAATATAATAAAGGGATTTTGTGTCCCGAGTACGAACCGTTAAGTTTTCACCACAAAAAAGGAGTGAGGACGGTTGAACGTGAGTCCGACATCTGGACTGCTAAAAAAAAAGAGTCCTGCAATTCAGCATAAACCCGGCGTGAGAAAGGGCAACGCTTACCCAGCGAGGGCTCGACCGTTACAAAAAAAGAGGCAACACCTGCGCTCCCAGGGGCAGCGTGGCAGCGTGGCGACAGCGTGGCACCAGCGTGGCACCAGCGTGGCACCAGCGTGGCACCAGTGTGGCAGCGGACGGCAACAGCAGATGGCAACGGCTGGCGCTACCCGAGGGCGCGGCTGGGCCTAAGCGACGACAGGGGTGTTCAGCTGCGGCATTTGCTGCGTGCCCCAGAAGTAACGGTCACGGCGCGAGAATACTTAAAGGGTACGACGAGGGCTAGGGCATCATCACTATAGAGCGAAACTCCGTCGCTTAAAGATCTCTCGGTGCCGCTTTCTTTAATTTGTAAAACTTGTATACGGTAGGCACACCGTATTAGTCCCTGACTCTGTGTTAATCTTCACGTAAAAGACTTTAACGTACAATTCGAGATCTTGTCATCATACCCCGACATCGCTGCGTACCCAAAAGATGCGTAAGACTTATGTAGCAATTGTTCCTAAATTTGCTAGTCTCATCTACCCCATTGTCATATTTTGTGTACATCTTTCATTATAACAAGTACAAACGATGTGGCCACGTTGAAAGAATCGTGTTTTCTTTCGGAAAATAACTCCTTTGATTTTTAGACTTGAAAAGAAAGAAAATTTGAAAAATCATAAACTCGGATTCTACAAAAAAAAGAAGTATATAACAAAATGGTGGGCAGCGAGTGTGGGATCATAACCCATTAAAACTTAACGTCTCCGCAAGAGACCGCTGTTGCCACGCTACCTATTCAAAAAAAAAAAATTAGATGTTTAACGTAACTGGCCAAATAATTGTTCATTAGGAAGTTTATTCATCATTGTACCCATTCTATTCACATAATTTATGTCATTGTATTAGTTTACTTGTGTATTTCCCATGTGATTTATAATCATTATTTGCACTTTGTGTCAGTGTATCGATTTATTTCTGAAAATTTTCGTGTGAATTTGTACCATATTTACTATTTTGATGCTTTACCCATTTATTGTCTCATTCCCATTGCGTAATTTAACCCATTTACCTTTCTAATATGATTATTGTGCCTATTTAAAACCCCATTTTATCCCCATTATGACCCTATTTTCTATTACTGTTGTTGATGTTATTGACGATTCATTTATTTCTGTGCATTTGGAAACTTATTGTGCGAAAAAACTCAATTATGTCTGTGTATTTGGAAAGATATTGTACGAAATATTGCATTTAAACTTCTAATTTGAAACTCTAAAATTGCTATCAGTGTTCATTGTGAATCTATTTCGCTTCGCCAATTTTGCCCTAATTATCAGTTGAAACCATGGCTGGGGACGATAATGAAAGTAATCAAAGTAACAATGGTGAGAACAATCAAAGTAGCTTTGTCACTTTAAATCACGCAATTGAACTGCCTAAATTTAATGGTGAAGGCTGTGTAACTTCATTTTTAAAACACTTTCAGACCAGAGTTGACATCTACACGAATGACATCGATTTGCAATGTCGTTATTTTAAAAATGCTCTTACTGGGAAGGCTTGGGATTCTTATGTCCTCAAGTCCGACCAATTGGTCACGCTGGAAGATGTCAAGACTTGGCTTGTTTCTGTTTACAAGGGAGCCATGAATTACCGAAAGACAGTCCACAAAATTCTATTTAATTTGCATCAAGAAAATGATGAGACTGTGAATGCCTTTGCAACTCGCGTTCTTGCTAGCTGGAAGGACGTATTCGGTCCAGAATGGCACTACGAGGATAGCAAAGCACAAAAGATACTCATTCCTACTATCATTAAAAATATGAATCCCAAGATCAGTGAAAAATTATCTCATGATTTTGATCCTGAGAGTGTGACAAAACTCCTAGACAAAGCGAGGTCAATTGAGGAGTCTTTGACCGAAGAAAGAACTATGTTGAGCCGGAAGAGGCGAATTCACGAAAGTGATGTGGTGGTTGAGAAGTACCAATACAATTCACCACAAAAGCGAGCGTACCAGCCTAAAAATCCATTCAAATGGCAAAATGCTTCACACAAAAATGCTCGCCCATTTAATAATTATCAACGCAAATTCAATGGCCATCCGAGTCAGAATGGTGACATCGCCGCAGTAAAGTCAAAAAACTTCCACAGCAACCGAAAAGCTTTTCCCCCGTGATTTTGCTAAATATTGAACAGAAAAAATGCTCCACTTTCGTTGATTCAGGCTCTTCCGTGACTCTTGTGAAATCTTGTGTAATTAGCAAATTATTCAAAACTCCACCCCGAATTAAACGATGCACTAAAGTTCTCTGTTCTGTAAATGGAGATAATCTCCACACTCGAGGCACGATTGACCTGAAATTTAAACTAGGTGATGTTGAGTATTGCCATTCCGCTGTCATTGTGGAAGATTCTTACTTCCCTGGAGCTGTCTTGATAGGCCGAGATTTCCTTAAGAGATTCGGTATTGAAATAAAATACAGTCAGCATGAGAAAGGTCACGTGAGAATTAATGATAAAATTTACCCATTTCAATCAGTTGCTGCTTCTAATTCAGTAAATTTTGTGAAACAATCTGAGGATACATCATTCAGTGTCGCGAGAATGTCACATGATCTGACTATTGAGGGAGGCACGTTGTGCCATTCCTTTTTGAGAGTTCCCAAGCACATGAATGGAAAAACAGTCGTTCTAAATCAGAGCGTTACGTGCAAAGGAATAGCAGTGCCTCGTACGTTAGCCACTGTCCGTGATGGTACCGTGCCTGTAGTTTTTGTAAACTATAATGATAAGAATGTTCTTGTACCTATAAATAAAATTTGTGCTACACTAGATGTTGCTATTGAAGAGCCGGAGTCTGGCTCAGACGAAAGCGAAAGTGATGCTCGAGCGCAGACGCGGCGCAAGGCCTATGAGGCGGTGGCTGTAGTGCACAGCGACCATGGATGTAGGCAAGCTAGCGAGTCAGCTCAATGCCGCTCTGACCAGCAGGCAGAGATTGGGAACAGCAGACTCATACGCGTCGCAGAGAAACGAAATGAACCTGAATTCGATGAAATGATAGACGATGTTGATTTGTCTCACTTGAACTTAGATCAGAGAACGACCCTTGTAAATTTGATTAACAAACACAGGAATGCGTTCGCGGTAGGAGACGAGATTGGTCATGCGCGAAATGCTGTGCATAGATTAGACGTTCAGGGACACTCCCACATCAATACACCGCAGTATCGAGTCCCCCACGCTACAAAGCAATTGGTTGAAGAGCATGTCCAGGAGATGCTCAGGCAAAAAGTTATTGAACCAAGTTTTTCGCCTTGGTCTTCCCCAAACTTAGCTGTACGTAAAAGTGATGGTTCACATCGGATCGTAGTTGACTTCCGACTTATCAATAAGATTTGTAGGAAGGACTCTTTCCCAATTCCGAATATGACAGACACCTTGGAATCTCTAAAGGGCTCAAACTTGTTCACCACTTTAGATATGAGAAGCTCCTATCATCAGATCGAACTGTCCCCAGAGAGCAGAGACATTACCGCTTTCAGAACGCCTACAGGTAGTTATAGGTACTGCCGTTCGCCTCAGGGTCTTATCACTTCTGCAGCTGCACTCCAAAGGGCAGTTAATATGGCTTTTTCTCCATTCATTTCAAAATTTCTGTTCTGTTATGTTGACGACATCATTATTTACTCTAAAAATTTCGAGACTCATGTCGAACATTTGGATAAGGCGCTGCTTCAAACAGCTGCTTCAGGCTTCAAATTAAGTCTCAAGAAATGCCAATTTGCGGCGAGCAGCGTGACTTTCCTTGGTATCAAAGTCAGTTCAGAGGGACTAACTCCTAGACCTGACAAAGTGCGAGCTTTAGCGGATGCTTTGAGACCTAGGAGTGTTAAAGAGGTGAAGAGATTCTTAGGCTCTACCGGATTCTTTAGAAAGTTCATTAAAAATTATGCTCATATCGCGGCACCTCTAACCGAGCTTACAAAAAAGACGAACGTATTTAAATGGACTGACGTCCATCAGCGAGCTTTCGATGACTTGAAAGATAAACTTGTGTCTGCGCCTATACTTAAATTTCCTGACTTTCAGAGAGAGTTTGTGTTGCACACTGATGCCTCGGGCATTGCAATTGCAGGAGCATTACTTCAGATGCACGACGGCATTGAGTTGCCTGTGGCATACTATAGCCGGAAATTAAAGGGAAACGAACTTAAATATTCTGCAACAGAACTCGAAGCTCTTGCCATTCACGATTCAATCAAGCATTATGATGCGTACCTGTACTTAAACGAGTTCGTCGTGGTAACGGATCACCGCCCCTTAACGTTCATTTTTGCTAATAAAACAGGTAACCACCGTATTTCAAGGTGGGCTCTGCTTCTTCAGGAGTATAATTTCTCTGTTCGGTACAAGCCGGGAGCACAACACCATTTGCCCGACTATTTGTCTAGATCCGAAAGAATCGTCAACGCTATCGTTGACACTGCTGAGTCCAACTGTAGTAATAAGAATGATCCTAAAATTAATGCTGATGTTCCTTCTAGAGTTAAGCCTTGTTCTGATAATAACGTAACAGATGCTCCAGTCAACGACGTGTGCTCTCGACCCACGTCTAGCGAGCAGACAGGAGTCGCTGCCGAGACTGCCCAGCCACTGAGCTTGGATGATGTAGCTTCGGAACAGAGCTTGTACCCATATTGGTCTTCCGTTAGAGATGTAATAAATAATAATGATAGAGGTAACTGTAAGATCTCTAATATTGACGAATACTTTATTGATGATAACAATGTCCTATGTAGGTTGTCGAGAAAGAAACGCAGAAACGGTAGAAGTAATGTACAGATAGCCATTCCTAAGTCTTTAGTTAAGGTAGCTTTAAAGTTGAGCCATGACAACGATTTGTCCGCTCATATGGGTTTCCTGAGAACTCTTGAACGTGCCAGAGATAAATTCTTCTGGATTAATCAGATTCGTGACGTCAAAGACCACGTAAAGAAATGTCTAGCTTGCCAACGAACAAGATGGCAAGGTCAATTTAAAGTTCCCTTGAGAAAATTCCCTGAAATTTCATATCCCCTTGAAAGAGTTGCAGTTGACCTTGTTGAACTTCCTGTTAGTTACGCTGGCAATAAATATCTCCTGACAATCGTGAATCATTTCACAAGATATGTCGATGCTTACCCCCTTACAGATAAGTCTGCTGATACTGTCACCAGAGCTTTTGTCCAATACGTCGGAAAGTTCTCAGCATCAAATACGATCGTCAGTGACAGAGGCAGCGAATTTACCAATAGGTTATTCCAGGACGTCTGCAAGAATCTTAAAGCGAGATCACAAACGACTACTGCTTACCACCCGATGGCAAATGGATGCTGTGAGAGACTCAATGGCATCTTGAAAACTGCAATTTCTCACCTGGCCGCGGAAGATAAATTTAGCTGGGACGAGAGCGTTGCCTTTGCGACTCTCGCGGTGAATACTTCCTATCAGACTGCGATTAAAGACACGCCGTTCTTCTTGTTCTACGGTAGAGATGCTAACCTTCCTTACCACGACATCTTCAAGGAGCAGCCCATCAATTACGCATGTGACCAAGATTATTCAACAGAAGTTTCGCTCCGACTGTCCAAAGCATTTGCTGCTGTTAGAAAAAACTCTGAGGCGGCCAGGCAAGCTGCGGCGAAGATCTACAATCGAACGGCCAAAGAATGTGATGTCCAAGCTGGGGACCTTATTATGTTGAGGAATGAAGCAGGGTGGGTCGAGGACAGAGCCTTCCCATCGAGATTCAGAGGCCCGTACAGAGTTACTTCTAGACATGGAAATAACATCACTATCAAAGGCCTCTACTCAGACAGAAAAGAGCAGAAGGTTCACCTCAACCGAGTCAAAAGAGCTTATCTTGACGACGCCATGGCCTTCCCTTTCAACAATGACGAAGAAAAGGACGAACTGCAAGGGGCAGAGACGAACGACATTCCTACAGTGCCGAGCACAAGCCAGAGAAATGAAGAAATGATTCCTAGGTACTCTCTGAGAAATCGGACGAGACGCCCAAACTATGTATGATTATTTGTGTCTCGCAAGGACGTCCCAAAACTTCGATGATGATTGCTCCATTTCATTCTAAAGATGTACTATGTTTAATATTAAGAATGTTTTCTAACCATTTCCCTTGTGTTTAACATTTCTTTCGTATTACAAATTTAGGATACGTGCTTTGACTTAGAATTAACTGATTTTCCACGTCCCAAAACTTCAATAATGATTATCTCATTTCACTCCCAAATGTTCTATGTTTAATATTAAGAATGTTCTCTAATCATTTCCCTTGTGTTTAACATTTCTTTCATATTTCAATTTTAGGATAAGTGCTTCGACTTAAATTTAAATGATTTCTCCAGCGAAATGCAGATAGGATGTATTACATGATTAATGTCGATTTATAAATCAATTTATGTATTTACCTTGATGATGCTCATTAATCAGATAAAAATTTTACTCGATGTCAAATTTGTAACCCGTTCGTATGTCTTTTCATAGCTCTTCCCCAGGAATGCGTGCTAATACGTAGGAACTTTCCTTTACAGCCCACCAATTATCCGAGATATTGAATGTCATATTATGTATTTCTCATTAACTTCATTTACCGTGCATTTTGTGTTCTCTAACGGATTTCTTTGAGCTTATTGCGTTAGATTACTTTGATCTCTCATAAATTTCATTTACCTTGCATTTATTTTATTTTGCGTTAGTTATAATATTCTCTAAATGGATTTCTTAGAACTTATTGCGTTAGATTACTTTGATTCTAGTTAAAATGCTATCGAAGGATGGTACACCGGGATGTGAATGGCATGGGGGAGATGTGATGAGTAGATGGACACAATTGATTACGATAAGTCAAAGAAATCCGAGAGAAAAATTTATCAAAGCCTGAGATTAACGTGGAACGATTGATTGCAGCGATGCTGTGCCAACTGGGGCCCGAGCAGCGGCAGGACACACCCTCCTCTCTCCACCGCAGCTGCGCCGCGGCTGGGGAGCCGTGTACAGGCGCACAGCACTCACGCACCGCCCGCCAGCGCGGCAGTGCAGCGGCCCAGGGGCAGTGTGCAGGCGCACAGTACACTACCAACGCTATGGCAACACCGCTCTCCATACCAGCTGTTTCTGCTACGCGCCGTCAGCGACGACCTTGCTATTAAAGGGCCCGCCTCAGCTGTCCTGGCGTGCCGCGGCCCCAGCTGTACAGACGCAATCGGCGGATCCAGCTTACATCTGCAGCAACAGTACACTCACTCGTACAAAGGACTAGATTTCCTCCTGAACATCTATATTTTCGACGGACACGGATTCAACAACGGCGAAGAAAAAATGAAGAAGATACCGTTGGACAGCAATATGTCCGTAGCAACTACACGCAGGAGGTTGAGTTTAGACTGATCGAATGCATATTCGATATTTTAATAGGATGGTTTTTACCCCTTGAACGTCTTCAGAAGGCCTCTGATAGAACGTCATTAGCCAAGGGAGAAGGTCTTCGATAGTGAACTGGAATAGGACGTCCCGACGACTACAGTAAGCTATCGCTTGTTCAGGATCTTCGATTCAGAAGTGCGTCAGAAGCACAAATCTCAAGGCTTGTCTAATTTTGCCCCTGCAATGAAGTACGAATCTCAGATGCGTGACTTCAGTAGACGGAAACTTCCATTTTACATCCAGGAGGATGCTGATTAATATAGGTGGGGGGGATTCTGTTGTGTCCCGAGTACGAACCGTTAAGTTTTCACCACAAAAAAGGAGTGAGGACGGTTGAACGTGAGTCCGACATCTGGACTGCTAAAAAAAAGAGTCCTGCAATTCAGCATAAACCCGGCGTGAGAAAGGGCAACGCTTACCCAGCGAGGGCTCGACCGTTACAAAAAAAGAGGCAACACCTGCGCTCCCAGGGGCAGCGTGGCAGCGTGGCGACAGCGTGGCACCAGCGTGGCACCAGCGTGGCACCAGTGTGGCAGCGGACGGCAACAGCAGATGGCAACGGCTGGCGCTACCCGAGGGCGCGGCTGGGCCTAAGCGACGACAGGGGTGTTCAGCTGCGGCATTTGCTGCGTGCCCCAGAAGTAACGGTCACGGCGCGAGAATACTTAAAGGGTACGACGAGGGCTAGGGCATCATCACTATAGAGCGAAACTCCGTCGCTTAAAGATCTCTCGGTGCCGCTTTCTTTAATTTGTAAAACTTGTATACGGTAGGCACACCGTATTAGTCCCTGACTCTGTGTTAATCTTCACGTAAAAGACTTTAACGTACAATTCGAGATCTTGTCATCATACCCCGACATCGCTGCGTACCCAAAAGATGCGTAAGACTTATGTAGCAATTGTTCCTAAATTTGCTAGTCTCATCTACCCCATTGTCATATTTTGTGTACATCTTTCATAATAACAAGTAAAAACGATGTGGCCACGTTGAAAGAATCGTGTTTTCTTTCGAAAAATAACTCCTTTGATTTTTAGACTTGAAAAGAAAGAAAATTTGAAAAATCATAAACTCGGATTCTAGAAAAAAAGAAGTATATAACAGGGATTTCATGGAAGTCGGTATTTTATTTATACAAGAAAATAGTTGCTGAATAGATTGACTGTGTGAAGGACTTAAAAATGTAAAAAAAACAAACAAAATTTTCATCACAGCTTGCACATTTTACAAAAAATAACCTAAAATTCCCAGCCTTGTTCTCTTAGAAAAATCGGCACATAGAATTGTACCCACTTGGTGATAAGCTATAACTGAAAACGTAATGTGTGTCAAATTTGATTTTGAACAAACCAAGTTCACTTGTGAATTGGCTTTATGTAAGGGGTTCTCTAACCCTAAAATTGACCTAATTCTTCAAATTTCCCTTTTCGAATTTCTATTGCAACTAGGGCAACGAAAAAGCATAACGATGTATAAAATTGAATTCGAAATACATTCACGCCAATGAAAAGTTTCCATTATTGCAATAGAAAAAGTTATCACGAGGACATATGAAAAAAATATATATATTGCACAAAACACTTCTTTTACAATTTTCAACGTAGAAACTTTATTTTGGCCTCATTCGACGCGGAAAGAATGCAGCAACTGGAAAATGAAGGATTATTTTGAGTTTCGAATTAGAAAAACTTATTGATACATTTGTCAAAAATTTTTTCCAAGTCCCAGATTTTTCACCATAGAAATATAATTTAGAGTTCAAATGAAATTCCGCTTCGCTTCGCTGTTTTCACTGTCCTACTGCGTCGAATGAAATGAAAATCAAGTTTCTACGTTGAAAATTGAAGAAGTGTTTTGCGCAATATATGTATAGAAATTTTCCGATATATATATTTTTTTCATATGTTCGCGCAATAAATTTTTTCCTATTGCGGAGTTTCATTGAAGCAAATGTGTTTGGATTTCAATGTTACATATCCCTATGCATTTTGGTTTCCCAAGTTGCAAAAGAAATGCAAAAATGGGAAATTTTACAAATTAGAAAATTTGCAGGGCTAGAGATACCTTAATTAACTTGAAAGTTACACGTTCGATTTGAAATCAAATTTTAGTTTCATAATGTACACTGGTTTGAAAACAAATACCTCTCATTCTAATTATTGATGAGCAGTGCCGATTTTTCTGTTAAGATCACTGCAGACATTTCTATCCCGAATTTTCTGCATTGATCTGTAGTGACCGGTGAAGAAAAATTTCATCCCGAACTGGGTCCCGCACTGATCCTAAAAAAGATGCACTGTCCCCAGTTAATCGATGCCGATCCGCACTAGCATTTCTGACTGGGAAGGCCTTGGATTTTTTCTTGATGCATATACATAAAATGGAGTAACCTCGTGAACTATCAGCTTGACAGGAGTTACATTTTGTTATGTTTACATTCATGTTATGTGCCATACTGTTTTGATGTAGGAAAAAATTATTACACACTCATAAGATTGCATATTGTCACAACACTCAAAGCAAAGCTTCAACACTTCTTGAATCACTCTCTGTAATTATCTCCTGAAATGTCTATTTAAAAACTTTTAATTTAGTATCAATCCAACCATCTATCAATCTAACTTCATCATTCATTGGTACTTGACTTGTGGAAGAAAAATATTGCAAATAATGAGCCATTTAGTAATTTGAATAAGTTATCATTACCTGAATACCTTTTTTTAATATTTTTTTAAAGGTTTGAATAAATAAATTTTTCATGAATGACATTTACATGTGAAAAACACTTTATGCCCTTATCAGGCATATCATATGATTGCCACTGCAAAGTAACTTTAAATTTTTCCCAACAACTTTTATTACCATTTTTGCACTGTTGCTAATTGTATCAAAACGTGTAAGACATTTTGTGATATAAGCTATAATTATTACTTTAGGTGATAAATGTGTTAATGACGAAATTATACATTTTCTCCATAAGATCTTAAATAGTTAACTCATCAACCAATTTAAAAATGAATCCCAGAGACTGTAATTAACATGTTTATTTCCTGATTTTACTTTCATATTTTTCAAATTTCTTCTAGACCATGGTTATAAATCAGTAAATTAAAGAAATATTTAAACTATTTTCATAAGCATGTGGTAACATTCAATTTCTTGAATTGTTCCTCCGAGTAAAACCTTTGTGTTGTACTATATGGTTTGATGAGATAGGTTATGTAAGGTT
The DNA here is from genome assembly GCA_030386875.1 of Morinoia aosen. Classification (NCBI taxonomy): domain Eukaryota; kingdom Metazoa; phylum Arthropoda; class Malacostraca; order Amphipoda; family Talitridae; genus Morinoia; species Morinoia aosen. Next base: position 3,579,270 of record CM059568.1, on the reverse strand, counting down.
AGGATTGTTTCTCAATGCCTCATAATAAGATTACAGAGCTTGCAAAATATCAGTTGTGCATAATACAACTCTGATGTGAGATAAGTTAGATAGAAGTAATGATAATTCAGATTCTGTCAAATAAATTCTGAACAAGCATGATTAACTAAGATCATCAAAAACTTGGCCTATAAAATGCTGAGTTAAAAGATTAAGATTAAGATAGTGAGTCAGTTTAAGCCTCCCTAACTGCTACAAAAAAAGAGAGTGTATCGAAGAGAGAATTCCAAGTTAAAAAGAAATTCACATGTTATACTCAGTACATATAAACACATTCATAATAGCATTCCAGATTTATCAATTTTCAGGCCATGAAAACATTTTACTAGTTAAAATTGAGTATAAGTCTACAATTTGAATGATTTGAAATTTTTTCTTGATTTATACTAAAACAATGTGAATTTCTTATTAAATATTTAACTCATTATTTTGTGCGGGCAGTGAAAGGTCTTCTTGGAGGGGGTACACTTTATTGGTCCGTAGCAGGCGTGGTACAGGCGAGGTACGTGAATGATTGATCGATTGAGCATAGAGAAAACATGCTCATCGCTTATATAGCCTCTGAGGCGCGCAGGGTAGGGGCGAGAGTAAGCGCGCATGCACATTCCTCCCCCCTCCCAAATATTAGGTACTCAAATCACAATTTCGAAAAAATAATATTCGGGCTAGAGACAAAAATAAGAATAACTCCAAGCAAATTACCAAAAACAATCTCTTCTCCGCCTTTATTGCGTTTCAAACTCAAACAAATCAAATTTTATTAAACCTAGTAAAATTACCTTACCCAAGAATTATTTATAACACTCGGCAACACAAGCAAGAAGAACGAGGGCGGCTTTAACCCTTTAACGTCCGAATTTTTGTACTCATATTACCGTTAACACAACCACCGTCACTAAACTGGCGCTGGCATCTGGCAGTCACCGATATCAGGATGGGATAGGAACTGCCACTCGGCAGAGAACTTCAAAGAACACATTAGGGAACTAATGGAATAAGAAATACAATATATTGAGGGTATTTTTGAAAGAGGACACAGGTGTCCTCTGGGGCGTTAAAGGGTTAAGCGAACAAAAAAGCCCGGTTATTCAAAATGTATAATTAAACTACTCGGTGCAAGCTTCTTGTACTAGACAAACTAAGTCCTTACTAGAAACAACGCAAGTAGACACATGGTTTAAAAATATTAGTTATAACTTACCAATAAATTAATTAGTAATCTTACCGTCCAAATTGAACTGGAAACCACAGAGTAGTATTAGTTAACGCTAAAAAAATGAAAACGCCAATTCGGAACAACTATAGAAATGTAAACCCAAAAAAACACAATAATAATAATACGCAAATTTTCCTCAACACATCAGCGGCCTGTATTCGCAATAATTTTTCGTTCCTTCACATTGAATTTTTGACGGGTAGAAGACGAAAAATCAACAAATTATTCAATAACATAGTGAAAATTGCATCCAAAAATTCAGAAACCGCAAAATATTGCGAAACGTGGAAAATGTTATTACCACAATTACACGCAGTGGATGGCGAAAATAAAAACACATTTCAAGTTTTTACCTCTTCTGGTTACACCAACTTACAACCATGGTTACACAAAAAGCGCAAAGAAAAACGATTAATATGTATTACTAAAAAGTAACGACCAAAATGACAAGAAATAAAGCACCAGCTGCTACCACCGGTCAGCACTAGCACCAAACTTACCATACAACCAGAAAGTCAGCACGACGAGAAAGTAGTTTAAAAAAACGCCAAATATTCTTTTTCAGTTAACACCAATGGTAATAGATTGAAAAAAAAAATAATTTCTAATAATTTCTAAGAAATTCCGCAAGGGTACACTCACTAGTCACAAGAAATTTTTGAATTACAAACATATGAAACACCAGTTAATCACTTGCTTAAAATCGAATTCGTGGCATAGTGAACCTCTTTTCGCAGACAAATTTTCCGGTCTGCACATCGTTGCTTGACGTTTGTGAAGTTGCGCATGAATACCAAATTATAGCTGAAAAGCATAAGATTATAGGATTATAGTAACGGTTAAATAGACTTACTGCTAAACAAAACACAATTTCCTTAGTAGAGCAATCTCGGAATTTCAATAATAATCCAAATTATCATCTCGCGGCCAACGAAAAGTGAGCGATATTTAATATTGAATGCCATTGAAACTAACGGCCATCAGAGCAAAAGATCCTGTAAATTTTAACAAATGATAGAAAAATCAAACTCCCGTGCTTAAGCCACAGGAACAAGTACCCAAAGGCACCGGCTGCACATTTGTTGGGGAGCATGAGCGTTTGGAACGTCGGGCCTGCCTTGAACCAGGCCGTTGCACATGTACTATCACATCACCGCCGATTGTTATGTTCGTTACACCTACACCCAGGGTTGCGGAGTCGGAGTCGGGAGTCGGAGTCACCGGAGTCGTATGTTTTAGGGTGGAGTCGGGTCGGAGTCGCTTCTCCGAAGTGTGGTGGAGTCGGAGTCGGAGTCGCTTTTCCGAGTGTGGTGGAGTCGAAGTCGTTCATTCGGATGGGGAGGAGTCGAAGTTGGAGTCGCTAATTTTTGCTGTCTTCGATTCTAATTTTTACTAAAAATTATTTATGATTGTTTAAAACCGAAAGTAAACAAAACAGAGTTAGAATACTTTGCTGAAAATCTAAAAATACGCATTGTTTTTGTTGATTATTTTGTTTAAAGTTTGCAACAGCGTATTTATACCTATCACCTAATACCGTCATTGTTGTGTAGTCGTTGTGGGTTTGCATTCCTATATATGATAAATAGAAGAAAGAAATATAATTTTACTGGAGTAATAATGAATATTTTGGAGTTATTTAAGCAAGAACAATTATTAGTAATTTGAAGCACTGAAAATTTGTTCAGTATATTTCTGTTTCGTTCATTTCCCCTTCAATAAGTACACAGGAAGTAGCAAATAGTACTAAATGTGTTGCAAGTTACTTGTAGAACATTTCAGCTGATGCAATACATTGTACTCACGTAAAGAGTCGTAACTATGTACGCTCTTAATGATGCATTGATTGATAATGACTAGTCTTTGCAGAAACTAAAAGTTATGTTGTGATCATAAATATTTTTAGTCTTTATGTTATGATTCCTTGCCAATGAGTAGTCTTTGCCAAAACCTGAAGCTATGGTCTGGTACTTAAAGACTTCTAGTTTTCAGGTTATGTTATCAAAATTGATATGGCTTCCTTGTCTTTAGGTCAAGGTAACATGTATTATAATAACAATTTCTGCTCATTTCTAAAGTTATTTCGTGAATGTTGTTTGGTTCTTTCAGAGTTATATTGTATTTCACTATATCATTATCTTGTTGAATTTTTATCTTCGTATCACTCCCCAGTTTTTAAGTAAGCATACGCTGAAATAGAGAATTTTATATTATGCTTCTACAATTTTAAACACTGAAATAGTATCTGTTTTGCAGCATTACATAATTAATTACTTCTTCTTATGGAAGATTTGGAAATGTCGTAAGGTAATCAATATCGGCATTGAGACACATGAAAAATTAAACTACAATGTAAACGAGCTGCAATGAAGATAATAACACACTAAAAAAACTTCACTTAGTCACACACATATTGGAACTGAAAGCAATGCACTATCTCAGCTCCAATTGTTGTTACATTTATGCGATAGTACAAATTTTCTTACTGGAAACGTTTCAAATCGCTCCAAAAAACATGAAATTAGAAGAACATGGGCGTTTATTAAAATAAGAAAGTGTCAAACATAAAGTAAAAGGTTAGACGAGAATAAGAGATAGTATCATATTACACGCAAAGACGCTAAAAGTGACTTTTATTCGTGAACAAAACGTTCCGAAAACTTCAGTCCCCTGCGACGAAAGCAAAACAACTTTTGCCTATTATAGCCGAGATATAAAATAGTGTTGAGCAATAATATGACACCTTTTCTGCATTGTTACCCTGCATAGTGTAGACACAGAGAATAAGAGGCAGTGTGCAAATCTTGCCTATTTTATCTACATGTATATCATTTTGTGGATTTTAAGCATAGTCATTGAATTAACTATAATAATTTCACTGAATGAGTGCTAACTTAGTAATAAAAAAAACTGTGCATACATATCTATGCTTCTCAGTGTAGGCATCGACTACTTTACCTACTCAGAAGACACTCGTCAGTAATATACAGGGTGTTTCAGAATAAGAGGCAAAAAATTGCCCACCAAGTAGAAGATGTCCGAATAAAGACTTTTTCTTCTATGAAATTTTCCGAAGAAAGAGACAATGAGGTATTAGCCGTTTATTGTTTTAAAGGATGAAATTTAATGACTAAATTACTAGCAATATTTATTTGAATTTACGTTGATCGGGCGAAATCTTTTAGTTGCATGACCTCCTAGATCTCCTTACATGACTCCATTCGATTTCATTTTTTGGGGACACATAAAGAGCCTTGTCTATACTACACCCATTGAGTCTGAGGAAGATCTTGTGGCCAGAATTGCAGTGGCTGCTGGCGAGATACCTAAATGCCAGACGTGTTTCCTAATATCCGGCAGTCGTTAAGGCTAACATTCGAAAAGTGCATTGATGTAGGTGGAATACATTTTGAACAATTTTGTAAAGTAAATTCAAAATGAATATTGCGAGTAATTGTGCCATTAAATTACATCATTGAAAACAATAAACAGCTAATATCTTACGACCCCGATTTTTGGGGGAAAATTTCATGGACTTAAAATTGTTTATTTAGCCATTTTCTACTTGGTGTGCAATTTCGTTACTCGAGCTCTGAAACACTCGGTATATAAAATTGTGTACTCGACCCGGGATAAATGATGGGATTTAATATTGTCTTTATACGAATTCTCCAGATGTGGATCATAAAGAAATATATCCAACCTAATAGTACCCGCGATTAAAATATTCTAGTACTAGTGCACTGGTGAAACTCGCATCACAGATACAGTCATTAAGCATCTTTAAGAGCGTGAAAAGGAGACAGACCAACAAACACAGACGACAGCCAATTTTGTTTGTTCAATGAAATTTCCTGTTGAAAACCTTCCGTATTTCTGATGGCGGCTTTGTGGAAAAAAAAGTTTCCTTCCGATGGCCTGTCATAGTCGACAGACAAGAATTTGAAACTGTTGAAATTAGTTCTTTCTTCTCTTCGTCTTTTTGTTTTGCAGCTACATCCTTTCTTTTCGTCTTTTGTTTAAATTTAACTTTCTATAATTAAACATGTTTGAGCTTCTACCAGACCTGCATTAACCTAAAACCGCTTAAATTAACATTGCTCGTGACGCACTGGCATTCACTAATTAAATTATCTTTGAGCTTACTCTGCTTTGGCAGCATGTCGCCCTTTTAATAAAAGTCGGTCTGGCACCTCTAACTTATTTCTCTTGCGTAAAAAGCAGTTTCTTTCTGCGACTTTAACTCCTCGACCCGGTAAACCGGCACTTATTATTCAAGGTAATTAATTGTCAATTAATTGTTAAAATCTTAGTGCTATATGCAATATTGCAATAAGATTCGATATTTAGCTTGTCGGCGACGAGGTATCTTAAAACTCTGTTTCTATCTACACAGAGCGCCACTAAAACTTCCTACCGGAGTACCGTGCCTATGACCGGCCACGTCCATTGGTTGTCTGCTATTTTTAAGGAGTTTCGTTTTTAAAACTAACATTTCGTTAAAAAAAATTTTCGGTCTCCGTTTTAAAGAAATTTAATAATAACAATAGTACAGAGGACGCTGCTGTGCGTACTGTTGGAATCCTCAAGATACGCCTAACTTGGGTGCTGTTACCCTTTTTGCGCATCTCGGGAAACGACTTGCTACTGTTCCCTTGAAGTTCTTCTGTATTTGAAATAAATGTTCGAACAGTAGCCCTTAAGTTTTAAATCCTAAAATTCCATTGTAATAACATAGGAGAGATTACGCACAGGAAATACCTAAACCAATTTATTTATTTGTTTAAGGGGGCACTTGCCCTTTTATTGTATAAGAACAATCAATGCTATACCGGGTGCCCAACAAAAATGTCCCCGACTTTTTAATTGACTATATCTCCGCTTTAAATTACCATATTTTAATTGTCTGTGTTTCACATTGTAGTAAATTTCATTCCCTTTTCAAATTATTCAAATTTTTGAAAATCAGTTGAATAACCACTTTACAATGATCGATTTACTGAAAAGGGTAGAAAAACTAATTGTTCAAAGGGAAAGTTTTGAAAGCAACACTGGTGTCCTTCTTAATTTCTCAATACATACTGTTAAGAATAATTTCATATTGATGTATCTTACATACCACCAAGTATTTAAGCCATCTGAGAGGTTTGAAGTGTTTTCAATGACAGTGTTTCAAGAACTGAAAGAAAACGGTAAAACCATCTGTAAAACTCTTCGTTCAATGGTGGCCAGCAGTAATTCTTGCCTTGAGAGAAATGGAGGGTATATCGAAGGATACTGAATTACTTCATTTGTTTAAACGTTATTTATGGCAATGATTTGTTACTTTTTTATATTTTTGTTTGTTCATTTTTTTGGAGAGTACAAAATAAGGAAGAGTATCAATATTGCTTACCAAACTTTTCCTTTGAACAATTAGTTTTTCTACCCCTTTCAGTAAATTGATCATTGTAAACTGATTTTCAAAAACTGAAATTATTCGAAAAGGAAACAAAATTTATTACGTTGTGAAAAAAAGACAATTCGAACACTTTAATTTAAAGCGGTGATATAATTAATTGAAAAATCAGGCACATTTTTTGGGACATCCGGTATAATAAAAACCCAGGTGTCCGTCAATTTGTAAATAAATATATGTTCTCGTGCGTAATTTCTCCTATTTTATTACAATGGGAATCTGCTTGCATGGACAGTATCATGAATACCATTGAAATATGATGAAAAACCTGGCATCTGCTCACTTTTGTTTATAAATAAAAAACATTGCGTCAAAATCGAATCTATTGTCACGAAAATGCGGCCAATCGTAATAAAAGGTATGGCAATTTTTTTTAATAACTTCTTGCCGAATAATAATTTAAATTATAATACAGTGTTGTTTCTTGCTTGGTAGGTGTGTGCGTCTGCGACATTCTTAAAGATGCTTAATGACCGTAACTGTGATAAAAGTTTTACCAGTGCACAAGTACGAGAATACTGTATTTTAATCGCGGGTACTATTAGGATGGGTATTTCTGTTTGTCATTTTTATCTTGATATTTTTTTAAAACGATACCATCGAATCCCGTCATTTTTCACCAATCATGTACTCTAGTAACTTGATTATTAATATTCTGCAGTCAATTTAGAAGTCGTTCGTTAATAATGAATATAGTGAACAAATGTACAGGTTTCAAAATCTGCAACCGTCTACTACTAAGAATGACAGTCGTGTGTTTATTTATACGTTTCGTGTCACGTTCTTAAGAATCGATAGGAAAAAATTAGCACTGGCGGTCTTGGTTTCAGTTCACGGTCAATTAATACACTCATTTTCGTACAAGTGCTCTAGCTATAATGTCACTTTCAAAACAATTGAGAGATCCAGAGCCTTATATACCAGAGTTCGAATCGTGGATACCGAGTTCGGCGGGGTATTGTATATTACAATGTAATGTATTACAATACACTCTATTGCATATTACAATATACATACACAAGCTCGCAGTTGCTTTCAGTAATGCTGAATTTCTGTATCTAGGATACGACATGAATGGCTATAACTACTTCTCTTGCGGCTCAAAAGTACTATGTTCTAAGTGTTTATTACTCTAATAAGAAAAATAAGTTACCTTTGGAATGAGTTTAAGCATGGAAACTCCACTCGAATGAAAATTTGTTGAAGAAAGGTATTGAATCCCGTCATTTTTGACGGACCGTGTCTAACGCTATTTAAGAAATAAAATATTCATCTTATAAATTATGAATAGGTAGAGTTGGAGTCCCAAAATTGCGAATAGGCGGAGTCGGTGTTGGAGTCGCCAAATTTTGGAAAGGTGTAGTCGGAGTCGGAGTCGGAGTCGCCAAATTCTGAAAAGGTGGAGTCGGAGTCGCCAAATTCTGGAAAGGTGGAGTCGGAGTCGCCAAGTTCTGGAAAGGTGGAGTCGGAGTCGGAGTCGCAAATTTATTCCTCCGACTCCGCAACCCTGCCTACACCTCCGCGGTGTTGTATTTTGGCGGCCTCAGCGTGCCCCGACGGAGCTGAAAATCCTCGGCTCGGTTCCGTTCGGCGAGAACTTCTATACACTTTTCTTCACGTAATACATCAGGGCAGCCAGCCCCATCAGTGCGATGATCAACAGCATCACGAGAATATTCGACACTTGGTCGGGTAGCAAATCCAGTCTTGAATTTGCCTGCAGCCAGTCCTGACTTATTTCGCTCTTGTGCTTGGACAAAGCTGACACTAGCGTGTCCACATCCACGGTCGAAATAGCGTTGCCCATCCTCTTGATCCTGCAAAAGGAACGAAACACAGAGACGATTAGCATGACCAAAAAACTAATAATAAGAATAAACACAATTTCAACAAACCTAAATAATATACTAATTGGAAACACAAGTGCTAAGTCTCGCTTAAGGCGAACCGCAGCTTGATAACTAACAGCTTAGATGTAAAAGTGTCAAATCTTGAAACGTGAAACGTTTAAATCTTTTAAGGACACCGTCTGGGTAGAAATCGAGATGAGTGTTGATTTTCTGTTTTTATATGCATCTTATAGAGGATTTTCTTGCGCTTCCATTGGTACTTTCCGTTTACGTCTACTCCAAATAGTGCGCCCACCAGAGGGGGGGGGGGAATGCGATGGGAGTGGCGTGACCTTGACCCCTCCCCCCCTCATTATTGGGAGTCAATTGAGCGTGTTTCTCTGCGGCAATGGCAATAGAGTTCGTTCATGAGCTACTGAAAGTGTTTTCATTATTCAAACGAATCATTCTAACGCTAAATAAATATTTTTATAAGATTTTGACAATTTCAGAATTTAGCTGTTCTGCCGTATCTATGATACCGCAGCTTTCATTCATAGCTCGATGACAGCTGCAGTATCATAGCTACAGCTATGGCGAGCACACCAATCCAAAGGGCTTGAAAAGAGCTACAAAACAGAGGAGTTGACCTAAAAAAACGTATTTTGGTCGAAAAAAAAATGAAAAAATAAAAAAGTGGTTATTTTGAAGAATTACATGTATTGTCTTTTGTTGTATATTTTTTCCAAGAGTTACAGAGCTACAGCAGTGTAAATTATATCAATCGAAAGGGCTTGAAAAAAGCTACAAACGCTCAAGAGTTCATTGTAGAAAATTCTGTAGTTCAAAAGATAAAAAGAAAAACATTTTTTTTTTGTGAAAAACACGTTTTTCTGGAAACTTGATAATTGGTTTCTCAAATGCTACTTCTTCCACAATTTCAGAGCTACAAGAATGGTTTATATACCATTCGATAGGGCTTAGCAAGGTTTATCCATTAGGGGAGACATTTTTCGATATACCAATTATTTTGAAAATTACACGACATGAAAAAAAAAATGAAAAAAGGTTACATATTTAAAAAAAAATATTCCCAAAATCCAAAAAAAAAAAGTTATCAAAATTCGTAGGCCCTTATGGTTATATAGACATATAAGCAATCTAAAAACGAAGTTCTGCTTCTGTAACTTCAAAATTGTAGAAGTAGGATTTTAAAAAACCCTATTTTATCATATTTTTCAAAAAAAAAAAATCCAGTGCAGATACAAAAATTTCGTCGAAATAACAAATGATCTTTCCATCATTTCACAACTACTGTGAAAATTTCAGAGAAATCCATCCATAAATAACGGACTTTTCTCCTACCCAGAGGGTGTCCTTAAATGTGAAAATAAAAAATAAAAAATAAATTTCATTCGAAGCAAAACATAAAGTACTTTATAAGAAATGAACAAATGTTGCTCGTCGACAAGGATAAATTTCACGTACGAGCTGCATCTAGATTTCTATTCGGGAAATTTCCGTTCACTGTAAAAATTCAATCAATTCGTGCTGACGATAAAAATTTCAACCAATAATAAAAAAGAAATATTTAATTTCGCTGAAGCGTCAAGATCGACCGACTCGTCACATGAGCTGCAATGTCAGCGATTGCATTTAGCAACCGGGGAATTCGCTCACCATTTAATTTGTTAATTCAGCAACAACGTCCAAGCGAATGCACGCGCAAAGTTGCATGAGCATAGCACAACACAAACCAAAAAAACATAGCGAATCGCAATTATTCGTAAAATAACTTTAGGAACTGTAGACAACTTTATAGGTACATAAACATGTCTTTTAACCTAACTTATTATAACGGGCGCAGCTAAAAAACAGTTGAAAAACTGAAAATAATACATACAGATTATAATGAATGCGGTAAAGCAAGTTGCTCAGATAATACGTTGGTAACACAGCGGAACAAACTTAACCTATAAGGATTTTGCTAAACTCTAAAGTGAGTAATCAGCTAAGGAAATCCTTAGTAGCAAATCGTAACCTGTCGAATCGTCGCGACGTCAAAACGATAGTAGTAAGTACAGTAAAAGTAAACTTTTCGTAATTACCTATTATTTAACCCTCCGTAAAGGCATTACATGATTTTAATTGCTTTTGTGCACCCTGTCACCAATCTTAATTTCAACCCAATTACGCTTGACTTTTAAAACCACTCCTGGCCCTAGTTAACTCAAGCTTGTCCTTCTTTCCGTGGTTCCTCAAAAGGACTCTGTAACCAACTATGACGTCCTTATCCTTACGCTTAATGTTTTTGCAAAGATTCCGTCCAGTAGTGTTGCTCAAAATCAGGTTCCAAATATTTTCTTCAGTACGAGCTGCCTCTTTGGCTCGAAAATTAACCAAATCTATTTCTTCATCATAACTGTAGGTTACGGTATTGAAACTTTCACCTTGGAAGTAAGGACACGTATCCCTATTAAACACTACGTAAATAGGAGTATCCCATAACGTAGCATTTAGTGCATTGTTCAATGCATTTTCAACTACCTCCAAGCACTGATCCCACTCCGCATGAGGTAATGAATTTATATACAATTTCAATATATTAGCAATTTTCTTATTGTTCCTTTCAACAATAGCTTTCGCGTGAGGACGGAAAGCTAGAACTTCTTTTTTTCGCAATTGCGTGGATGCTCGCAAATTGCGTCACTGCTAATGATTTAAATTCAAGTGCGTTGTCCGAGATCAACGTTTTCGGAAATCCAAAAGTACCAAAGCAATTTCCTAAACATGCTATAACTGTGACTGTTCGACGGTTAGACGTCGCATATAACTGGCAATACCTAGAAAATAAATCAACCATGACCAAAATATATTTATTACCGTTATCGGTAGTCTTGAGAGGACCAAGAAGTCAATTGAAACAACTTCAAAAGCTTCTTTCGCTATAGGAGCCGTCAAAGTTTTAATGGGCACAAAAGGTCGTGCCTTAAGCAATTTACAAACCTCACAATTTTTTACGAATTTCCTTTCAATCGTTTTCTCCAAATTGTTAAATATTTCAGTTTAAATTTAAATAAAGTGTGCAAAGCATCGGTATGGTGCTTTGAATGTATGGCTAAAATTGCCTTCCCCATTAGGGAAGTTGGCACCACTGAAGTTATATGGTACTCGGTCGTGTATCAACCAGTCGCCGTCGGTACAATATGTCATTTAAAATTAAGTAACTCTGTAGGTCGGGTATTGTTGACACACTTCCATAAAGTAGCGCGTCTCTAACCTCAACACAAAATGGGTCTTGTTTTTGCTCGTCAGTAAATTCTATTATAGTCCAAGATATTTCTTTCTCTGACGGTACGTAATCAATCAGTCTCGGTTGCGTTTCCTGGCGTGTCAAGCCAACGTCGGTATCGTCGCTCTGCAAAGAGTCACTGGGAACTTCCGCCTATCTAGACAGTCTTTTTTTATTTGAGACCGAGTCTCTGCGATGCACGCTTCTGTTTCAGAGACATTGCGCAGAGCTTCACAGCTCTCTAGCTCTTTAGTTGTTAAATGATTATCGTTTATGGGTAGTCTGCTCAAATAATCAGCGACAATATTTTGCCTGCCAGGTAGGTATTTAACAATAGGATCGTAGGAATGAACGCTTATGCACCACCTTGCCATTGCCGTGTCCTCTAGTATTGCCGAGTCCTCTGGGAGTTTCCTAATAAACAGAGGAGCCAATGGTTTGTGATCCGTGTAAACACGGATAGTATATCCAGTTATTAAATAATTATAAGCTTTAAGAGCTGAATAAAGAGCAAAAAATTCCTTCTTCGTGGTACTGTAGCGTTTTTGGCTAGAGTTTAAGCTTTTACTAAAATAAGCTACAGGACGCATTACTTTATCACTTGAATCTTCGGCCTGCATCACAACTGTGCTCCAATCCCAAAATTGGACGCGTCTATAAATATGTGAAAGTCTTTGGTGTAGTCAGGATGTCTTAAAACAGTCCCAGACGTCAGAGCAGATTTAATATAGTCAAAACTCTGACGACATTCATCGTTCCAATCAAACACAACATCTTTCCTTATAAGCATGTACAGTGGATAGGCAATCTCTGCAAAATTAGGTAAGAAGTTTCGGAAGTAGTTAGCTAAACCTAGAAACTGTTGCAACTCCTTCACATTTACGGGAGCCCTACAGTCTTGTAATTTCCAAGAACTCTTGCACCTAATACCATTCGCAGCAATAATGTGTCCCAGATATTCAATTTCTTTTTTAAAGAAGTGACATTTTCCAAGTTTTATTGACAGGTTCCCAGACCGAGGCATCGTAAGGACACTTTCAATGTCAGACAAGTGCTGCTTTTTAGTCTTTGAATATACCAAAATATCGTCAAGAAAGAAGAAGTACATTTGTCCTAGAATAGGCGCAAGAACAGAGGTCATCACCTTCTGGAACACGCTTGGACTCGAACTCAACCCGAAAGGGATTCGCCGGAATTTGAATTTCTGACAACCTTTAGTAAAAGCTGTAAACTTCCGACTTTCTTGGTCTAATTCAACCTGGTGGAATGCGGAACGCAAATCCAACGTTGTGAACGATGTGTTCCCACCTTAAGTCGATAGTATTTCGTCGATTCTGGGTATAGGATAAGATTCTTTTACCACAATGTTATTATGAGCCATGAAATCAATCACGGGGCTACGCTCACCGCTCTTTTTCTTTACAACAATTACGGGGAAGTTATAGTCAGACATTGACTCTTCAATTATTCCCTGTGAATGCATATCATCGGTAATTTTTGCTACTTCCTCCTGATATTTGTGAGGTATTCTATACGGGGTAATATTTAGCACCGGCGCACACGGTTTTAACTGTATCTTTTGCGACATAACATTATTAACTCCAATCGCTTCCCCTTCTAGCGTAATTACATCACGGAACTTATTTAATAACTTTACCAAAGGTAACTGCATGTCCTCTTCGTGACAAGAGATATCATCATTCGTTAAAGGACGACGTACGTCCTGCTTTGCACCTTCTACTTGTGCGTTAATTCCTAGCACCTCACTACTAGAAAGAACTCGATCTCAGCCGCGTTCGTCAGACTCCAACTCAAGTGTTCTCCCGGCTATAGTCTTAATTCCACCACTATCGGAGACAACTTGCATTGAATCCGACATAGAGTCAGAGCTTCTCTCAACATTATTAGCGCCATTAAGCGCTGCCTCAACGCTAGTGAGGTATATCTCACTTTCAACCTCATCAGCTGCAATTAATTCCGAATTGCGCAACATTGTATTTTCGCTTAAATGAATCGCGTCATCTTGCGCGTTTAGAATCATGACTGGCACTATACCATCTTCCTCGACTCGAACAATTGTTATAAATTACGTATTTCTTGAATTTTCCCGTAAAGAAAAAGATTAAGTAGCTTAGGAAATTTACGTGGATGTGGTGCGGAGGGGTAGAGAGGGGTGCTTATGGGCAGACCATTTACTCATCATGGCCGATTCTTCGTAAACCCTTTTTGATTTTTGAGTGATCACTCTTTTGGTGTTCTTCAAGTTTAATTTACGTTCTCGTTGCATGTTTGAGCTCCTTAAAAACTTACCGAGAGGCCTAGTACGCTTTAAGCCCTACTTTGGGAATATACTTACTCTCCTATTTAGGAGTTCTTAAAACCTTAACTTTAAACCTTAAAATGGACCTATAGCGCCGAACTTAATATTTCTACTTATCTCTTAATGAGAAGTTATCTTCTTATTATCTTAATATTACCTTAAACCTTAAAAGTACCAGGTCTTCTCTTACTTCCCCTGTCTATTTTTCCTCTTATGGCCGTTTATATATGTGCCTCTTGAAATGTTCCCATTAAAATTTCAAGGTTGTTACAGCCGAGTAGCTTTTAATTGATCAATAGATGCTTTGAGCGTTATGGAATAAATGCCTATAAAACGGTAGCTGGGGCTAAATTCATCAAACTAATATAGTTCTTCATCTTCTTCTGGAATAACTTGAAGTCGTCTGCCCGAGACTGCCTGCTTTTAACCCTGCCCTATTGTTTCCGCCTTCGTTTCTCCGCCGCACCTGTACGATTGTCTTGTAGCCAAAGCTGAGCTGAGCTGCTTAATTAACTCACCGTTGTTGTGGTTCGAGGTCAAGCCAGCCGCTTCGTGGGTGTGTTGAGTGTAGAGATGTGAAATGTTGTCGGAAATATCAAATATCTGAATAAATTCTCGTTTACCCTTATAAAACCACTTAATAACGATACGCGTTAACATCAGTATATTCTATTTCAGTTGTGTTGGACTTCCAATTGAGGGTCCCGCGGATGTTGGTGGGATTTTAACCTTATACCGGCACATCAAGAGGTGGCCGAAGTTCAATAAAAAATCGGTTCCTCGCTGTTAAAGCTTTCTTTTCCTTTTTAAGTCTAACACAATTGATTCGGCTAAAAGTGCTCCGTTCTCAAAACCTCTTTTCAAAATTAAATACTTTCCGGGTTCTACCTTTTTAACAAACCCGTATCTCAACTTCATTGAGTTACCCGGTACCTCGACCGTAGTGCAATGAACTACTAGAGGAGGTCTCTTTTTTTCTGGCATTCCTTTTTTCTCTGGCCTCGCCACTGGCTCAAGCGCGACTTTTTTCTTCTCTACAGCCACTATTTTTCAACGCTCGGTGCCTGCCTCTGTTGTTCTTTTCAGCAACTAACTCATCAGATAGTAAACAGTCACTGTTTACAATTCTCTTTACCACAGCTTCTCTACTTATCGCTGTTTTACCTTCTATTTCTTTGAAAGGCACTGTTAAACCCTCCCACTAGAGGGAACCTTCTTTGAAATTTATAACGCCATTACGTAATACATCTCTACCCAAAATTAGGTCATAATTAAATTTAGCGTCCTTAACGATTAAAGCACTGGTCTTAAGGACTCTGTTAGTACCAGGAATTGAGATAGTCAAATCGACTTCTCCACTAACGTTACTTTTACCGTTAATACCTTTGACGCTCAGACAACTAGGCTTTAATTTCTCATTCAGGCACTTCATTTCCTTGTAACTAATGAGGCATTTTTCAGAGCCGCTATCTAATAGCGCGCTCGAATACTGATCATTTCTGCTCAGAATTATAGTAGGTATTCTGGCCTTCCGAAAAGTAATTAGGCCGGCGTTTTCTTTCTCAGAATTTCCTGTTACAACTCTAGTGGAGAAAAAAGCCTCAACTGCCTTATTCGGTTGGTTCTCATCCGCATGCTCTTCATCTTGCAATAATTCATATCTATTTCCCCATTTGAATAACGGATCAATGAATGATTCAAATTTAATAGTTTCGGACGTATCTGGAACTTCGACCACAGCTTTAAGATTTACGAGAGTGCTGATCTGACTCTCGGGCTCAACCTCGTTCTCACTAGTACCTGCCACTGCACGTCCTATTCGTTCGATAAAAAATCCCGATAATCTGGCTCGGAATCTGCAAAATGCACCTCATGCCTACCACGCGATTGACTACTACCTCTATTTGCGTTGTAACTGCGTAAATACGCTTTGTAGTTTTTAACCTCATTTTCTTATGCTCTACAGTTTCTCACAAAATATTGAACTCCACAAGCGAAACCCGCTCCAGCATATCCTCTCGAACTCTGGCCTCTTTGAGGTCTACAATCAAAGTGACCTACCATGTTACATGAATTGCAGAAAGGAGACCCTCTCCTTCTAGCTTGAAAAGACACCGGGGCCTGATTTGGACTGCTATCTGTCCGCAAAGTATTACATTTCAGATAACCTATTCCTCTATCTCCAACATAGCCACTAGATTCTCTCGCTCTTCCACGAGGATTTCGTAACCAAGGTCGAGGACACGATTTGCGCCCTGGTAAACGACCCCTACGGTAATTCCCGTAGAAAATTTCACTCATCTGAAGGGATACCTGCACTTCCACGTTAACCTCTGAATCATCAGCCACATCTGCTAAATAGCTTTCCTTGTCGTACCGCATCGGGTTCTGAGCCACTAAAATTTTCTTTGTCTCAGATTGACTCCTAACTGTAGCTACCAATCATGCCAATAACTCTTCTGAAGTACTGAACTGTCACTCGAAGATTTTTTTTGCAAAAGATTCGTCTAATAACGGCGCTAAAACCGTAATGGCTAAACTGTAGACAATGCTGTCCCCAATGAACCTTTCCAACTGTGTTTGATTTGCACAAGCCTGATAATACGGATGACGCTGCCAAGCTACTGAGGCTGAATTCGAAAGATGCTCTGACAACTTACGTATCTTAGAGAAAGCAGTTACCAACTGGGCTGCCAACGCATCATTACGTACTAACTGTAACTGATTTAGATCGCACGCCAGCGCGTGAATGGATTTTTCACCCCTACACACGTAAATACCATCCAAGATTTTTATCACTTCCTCGAAAGTGTAATGCAGGTCAGAATTTACTAATTTTGTTACAATTGAATTAAAGTCGCCTACTTGTTTATTGGCTGACCTAACGAGGAGTTCTTTCTTACTAGCATCTGATTTTACGTCCGGTAAAAGGGACATGTATGCCCTCAAATTGTCGATATGAGTCTGCCAACTTTTATTTTCAAGGAACTCCGGATCCTCTTTACGTCTCCTCCCGCGAAATATTGGGATCTCAGCGTTGGACAGGATGGTTTCTGCCCTAGGGATATTAGCGGCAGTCTTCCGTGCTAATAGCGTCCTATCTGTAGCACTAGTACTTGGCCCAGTGGCCCCAACTGATTGTGAATCAGTCATTGCTGTAACACTCTGAGCTCTAAACCGAGGCTCACTAACTCTGCCCCTACTTGTTTCAATCTTAGTAGAACGAACAAATTCCTCAGAATCTAAAGACTCAGACATATGGCTTTTTCCTTTAACAATCATATTTACATTCAAATTTACACATCTTATCAGCATAAATATACATCAGGTAAAAGAACACCTCTAAATTCATATTTTACCCACCCCAAAATTCACGCAAACCCCCCCCCCCCCCCCCAAAAAAAAAAAATTTGTCTACGATAACCATCAATAAAAATGACAACAATAATTCTACACTCACTTAATGAAGTCGTCCCAGCCTGCGTACATTTGGTAATCCGATAAACTGTTAAACAGCGACCTACACTGCTACAACCTCAGACTGACTGAAGTCTCTGAGCAACGCAGAGCTCTGCGGCCTCGGCCGATGCAAAAAACAAGATGCAAAAAAAACGACTTACTGGCTAAGCTGTAACAGTGGATTGCAAAAAATAAACTGCCAAGCGCAAGCTGCAAAAAAACTACTCCCTCGCTCTGTACTCGCTCCAATGCCTGCACTTCTACTTAACTTAGAGCGTCGAATTGAAAGACGTGAAGGCACCGAGGAAGTAAAGGCACCGACGTCGCAGACCGCCCAGGATGTAGCAGACGTAGGGCTTACGTAGTAGTTATCACTTTTGTAATTTTAGTGATCACTTTTGTAATTTTAGTGATCGCTTATATAATTATAGTTTGAAGCTATCACTTTTAGTTCGTTGAATTAACACAGATCACTTGCCGTAGAGACTGGTCCACCAAAGCTTATTTCCAACACGACTTCTAGGTCGTCACCAGCGTCGAAGAGGAGAACGCTTGTGCGAAACGGGGAGCTGGTATCTATCCAAACTGACAACTTCGCATAGGATTCCAAGAGCGCCGATAAAGAAATCTTGAATCCGAGCACAAGGACCGATGGGTGTATCTGCCTGATACGGTTGTCACTGCTGATGCCGGTCATTGATGTGACTTCTTCTATTACTGCACTGCAAATCTTCGGAATTGAAACACCTTCAAATGACCTTAGTTGTTGGTAACTTCTCGGGCTTAAAACGTATTCACACAGCGTCGTGAATTCGTATTCTACTGGCCACCACTTATGTGCGGGCAGTGAAAGGTCTTCTTGGGGGGGGTACACTTTATTGGTTCGTAGCAGGCGTGGCACAGGCGAGGTACGTGAACGATTGATCGATTGAGCATAGAGAAAACATGCTCATCGCTTATATAGCCTTTGAGGCGCGCAGGGTAGGGGCGAGAGTAAGCGCGCATGCACAATTTTAAAAGATATCCAGAATTGAAAGAATATGCCACCACTTTAGATGGTTGGCAAACTAACCTTACAGAAAGAAACCAAGAGTAAATATCTGTAAATTTATGTATCAGCAATCATTTTCTCAGTAAATTTTTTTAAATGTATGGATGCACGTTTTTATGTATGCATTGACATTTCAAATGATGGTAACAAATAAGGTCAAATTGATTTTAATGTTGTCAACAATTTTAATAATTTCGTTGCCAAGAATCACTGAAGGAACGCATTTAAAAACGTTTTACACGAATGAAGTTCTGCTCGCTGAGACGTTATTTTCGAGTTATTCAACTTTTACAATTTCATGTTCCATAGCACTTCCAGTCAGTTGTGTGCTTGAGCTGGAGCTCTTAGAGTACGTTTGGGTACTTCGTAATTTATTATTAGCTGACCCCGCGGAGCCTGAACCCACTTCTAGGATGTTTTAGTTAATAACACAATAAAGGTCATCACCCAAAAATATTAGCGGGACTGAAATAGTGAATGCTTAAATATACGGTATACACTTCTACGGTTTCGCTAATGTTCTACGGTGGCCGCCATATTCAAACTGATTTCAACTGCATATCGATTTCAGTATTCACTACCGCAGTCCCGATAATATTTTTGGTTGATAACCTTTATTGCGTTATTAGCTAAAAGATCCTAAAAGTGGGTTCAGGCTCCGTTGGGTCGGGTGATAACAAATTACGTCATGTATTGCAAAAACAATAACTTTTCCCACGCTCCGCGCAGTTGCAGCATTGTTGGAAAACGCTCTCCTTTTGCGCGCAAAAGTCATTTCATCAGCGCGGCTTCTATAACTTCAACGTTAAATAACTCGAAAATACCGCACCAGCAAACAGAATGTCATTTGTGTAAAACGTTTTTTAATGTGTTCCTTTAGTGATTCTTTGGAACGGAATTTTTAATTTCCGTGAATACCTTAAACTCATATTGACCCAACCCTTTCATTTATTCATACACTGTTGAAAATGAAGAAAACAAGGAACAAGAGCAAACCTGACAAAGAACTTGGAACTCACATAAGTTAGCTGTAAATTCGTGCATGCAACATCTTCAAATGCCAGCCCCTTGATGTGGTAGCTGTCGTCTGCCTGGTAGTGGACTTTGCCACTGGAGCGGTGCAGCAGAATTGTGTGGAAGAGTGCCAAAACAACGTCTTCCCCTTGGTGCTTCTTAACTTCTTGGAATTTGAAAACATTTCAGAAAAAAGGTATATAAAAGCAGTTTATTACAAGGCCAGTAATTGAAAGAAGATAGCATAATGGGAAACCCATTTCATGAGCGCCGTTCCTATAACTTCAAAGTTCAATAACTCAAAAACTAAGTATTTGCAAGCACAACGTCATTAATGTGAAACGTCTAAACTCTAACACATTACCTATCTATGGCAACGAAATTATTAAAATCATTGACAACATTAAACTCCATATTGACCACAAATAAACCGCAGTTATGTTGTGGGTATGACAGTGATTTCAAGTTCCATAGCACCAAAACCAATATTAATGCCAAAATGTTGGGTAAATCTGAAGGAGATGACAGTTGTCGATTTTCCACTTTTTGATGCCTGAACCTAATTAATGGAATCAAAATAAACAAGTTATCTTCTTTTTTTTCGTCTCAAATGAGTATTTTACGATTTATAGCGGTAAGTTTAGTTTCGTCATTGATGACGAATGCGCTCGAATAAACAGCTACTCATCGATTTTCGAATTTTTGTTGCTTGAAACATGGTAATAACATCGATATAAACAACTTTTATTCTATACACTTTTTTCGTCAAATGAGTATTTAACGAGGTTTAGCGGTAGGTTTGGTTTCGTCTTTCAAGACAGAACGCTGTAAGCGAGACGCCATTGCAGTATTGCCATACAACTCGATCAAAGAATTTCTTTCCGCTTCAAAGACTGGAGTTGCGGTAAGTCATTTACCGCTATAACTAATAAAATACTCATTTGAGACAAAAAGTGCATTGAAGAAAACTTGTTTATTTCGATCTAATTAACTATCCTAAGGCATCGAAATTTACAAAATCGACAACTGTCATCTCCTTTAGATTTACCAAATGTTGTCAGCAAATTGTATCGTACAAGGGTAAATTTACAAAAGATATATACTTTCAACATAACTGAACATGGGCAACAACACGAAAATAGAACCAAAAACTAAAGCATGTTATTTCAGTAGAAGTACACATTTAAATGATGTTTGACATGTTTATAAGTTCAATATATATACCTAACAATTATACCTATATACCTAAACAATTCAATATATATACCTAAAATATATACCTAACAATTTTCTTGTAGCACCTTGTGAAGAATTCTATAAGAATAAGTTCTACCATCTGTAGAAATTATTCATACCCCTACTTACAAATTATATAATAATCCCTAATTAGCCATCCAACTATTAAAAATTGTCATATTATGAACAAAAAAAATCCATTCCAATTCGCACCATTCTTATAAATTTACCAAAAATACTTGAAACTATTAATTTTAATTACTCTTCTCGAAATATATTTACCTCTAATTATTCTGCTACAGGATCTCAACGTGTCACGAGAGCTATCAACAAAATTTTACTACCATCAGCCAATTCACAGATTGGAATTTTACTGATAAATTCGTACTAGATTTACCCATGATGACAATTGTATATCTTACCTCCAATACTCAAATTCATGTCATTTTCAGGCAACGGCACCACACCGTTTTCACGAAGTACTTTTGTTTTGAACGGTGAAAGGATTCTTCTGTAATGTTTTTCGAAAATGACCGCTACACAAAAAATAATGTGTGCACAAATTAGATTCCTTAATTGAACCTAAAATTTCATTTCCACTTGCTCTTATCCACTCTTTAAAATTTGCAAGAGGACAATGGAAGTTCTTGATATCAGGTTGATCTCAATTATTTACTGATGAAAGAACATTTCTTCGTTCTAATTGTAGGCGCCATTCTTGCTGAAACCAACGCCGACAAACTGATCGCGTTGTTGTTGTTCTCCAAGTTGTCGTACAGCCGACTCGATATTGTCACATATTGTCGCCAGGTGGCGCTATCTCTTTATCTGAGTTGCTATTCGTTTTGGGCCCGTGACGTCACCGACCCCAGGGTTCTTCCACCGAAACACTTCAATGATCTTACCTTCGCATGTATACTGTGCTCGGGACGTACCTACAGAGTGATATGGAAGAAAGAGTTTCCATGGCTGACAAAAACCAAAGATGGTACGCAGTCTGCTTTTTGTAAGGTATATACCATGAATATCCATCACAGAAAAACTAAGATTACGCTACATGCTGACAGGAAAAAAAATAAATAAGTAATGAATAAATAATGAAGGCATCTACGGATGCTTTATTTCCAATCAAGCCTGATACACATCACCTTGTACATTGGATTTTCAAATGCCTTATAACTAACGCCAGGACGCCATGACGCTTTCCCCCGGTCGAGACCGGTACCCGTTTCAGACACCTGGGTGGAGTGGGGTATTGTGCTTGGAATTTTTCTCCTATACCCAACAGAGAAAATCGCCACCGCCTGCGCCGAGATTCGATCCCGGGTCCTTGCCGCACGGCGGCAGAACCTATACCACATGGCTATGGCGGCACACAAGGGCCATGTGGTATAGGCACACAAAAAACAAGAAACAAGGGCTTCCGTAGTTAGCTCGGTGAGATCTAACATTTTTCAGAGAGCCGCAAAAACTCAGGGACCTAGTAATGAAGTGGAGAAAGCTGAGTTAGAACCTGCATTGGTGATCAGCTGTCACAGTTCAGTGTCTGCTACAGATCATTTGTGCGAAGTAATTGAGAATAATTACGCCGGAAGTAAATTAGAGAACATACGGTTTCACCGAATAAAGTGTTCGATGTTAGTTACGAAGGTGATATCACCAGCCCTTTAAAAGGAACTACGGGATAAAATTGCCGAAGCTAAAAAATACTGGTTGATGATCGACGAGTCGACTGATGTATCAAGTGACAAGAGCTTGTGTGTTTGCATTCGACACTATGATAACAGTTCTCAAAATATCGTAACTTCACTGCTGGGGCTTGTGTCTGTGCTAGAAACAACATGTGAAGCTTTGTTTCACGCAACTACGTCACTACCTGAGAAGAATAACATGGCTTTGAAAGACTGTATTAGCTATTGCAGTGACGGTGCTAGCAATGTGACAGGAGAACACAATTCTCCCTGGTCTCGTATTAGAAAGGAATCTCCCAATTGCATAAAAATGGGATGCACGTGTCACAGTTTAGCACTTTATATTCAGAACTAATATCCAAAAGACATCTTTAGCACTTTGTATTCAGTGAAAGGTGTCTTTTGGATATTATTGTTGAAAATATTTTGTGAAACAGTTACAATTTTCATAGTAGTGTTTGTATCATGGGATAAAATTGTTTTCATTTTTAATTCTAAAATTTCAGAACACCCTAAAATATTGTACATTGACCTTAATCTCACCCTATATTATTTAATTATTCAAAACTTAAATGCACACGAAAGGTAAAACTTTCATAAGTTTTTCACAGAAATACCTTAGGGGTATCTCTGTTATATTAAGCAACGTTCGTGATTTTTTGGCAGTTAAGCGCTAGATTTGGCAGTGAAGCTTGAGCAATTTGGCAATATCACTCACAGGATCTGGCAACCCTGCAGCGAGAAGCCTCTGAAGGCCCTATTACACAGGGCAACAATTGCCCTAAAAAGCAGCGACGGATGCTTCTGAAAGCAACCGACTGCAGTTGCTGGGCGAGTTTCGGTTTCCGCGCTTTGTCAAAAACCTCGTGCACCTCAGAGCGACGGAGCAGTGCTCGACTGAGCGTCGTAGTGTGAGGATGTTTGCGACACCGTCTCTGTCTGGTTCACTATGGCCTCGATCCGCTATACAATTGATAATAGAAGGCTCTCATCAATGCCCTATGCTATGGGACACCGCCTCCCACTGAGCCAACATAAACACGGTCCGCCATTCGATAGGAAGTCGAAGGATTGAACACTTTGACTGCTGCAACTAGGTAAAGTTCATCACCAAACTCAAATTTCAAGTCAATTGTAGTAAACTATTTTGAAAATACTAAACATAACTGGATCGTGCCTGTTTTCAGCTTTGATTAAATATTTATGAAAATTGAGATTGCGACAGCAATTTGAAAATTACCTCCATGTACCACCTGTGGTGCACGTCACAGGGAAAACGTTAATAAATGCCCTACAATATGGAATGCTATTAGGTGTTAATATATATGCAATTAAGTACCATTTTAGGCACATGATTAGTCACAATTGATGCACAAAATAAAGCGGAATATTACCATTTACCATACATTCGCGACGTTTCATTTTCAAATGCTGTCACTTTCCCATATATTTAAATGTTTACCAGGTAGTGTTTTATGTTAAATAAAGTGGTCAAAAATTTAAAAATAACAAACCATAGATTTATAAATTTAAACAGTTTGACTGAATATGATGAAACTATCGAAGCCATCAAACCAAATAAAAAAAACATTAATAACTGCCACAAAAGGGACAGGGAAAAGAAGATTGACTCTATGAAGTCAGGGCATTCATTTCAATTTTCTATCTTAGGTAAAGCCCAATATTTGCCGAACGACCTATCAGGTTAGGCGGCACTGGCCATGTAGGCTAAGTCGATGAATCGATGTTTCATTACCGCCAGAAAAATCATCGGGGAGGAATTTCGCAGGCAAATAGATGGTTCATAGGGATTGCCGATACAGCATATAGGCCGGCAAAATATTATGTTCAACTAGTACAGAAAATCGTTCAGAAAATTTTTTGCCAATAATTGCAGATAAATGTCGTGAAGGAACAGTAATGAATGAGCTGCATACAGAAACTTGAGCCGGGTATTTAATCATGGTACTGTCAATCATTGCTGAAATTTTATTCATCCACAAACAGGTTTTCACACACAACATATTGAAAGCCTACGGAACAAATTGATGATGAAAATAAAAAAGATGATAGGTCTTGCGAAGAGATGTTTACAAGATTATTTGAACCTATAGATGAAAAAATATAATTATGACGGCCATGATTTTTGGGGCTTTTTATATGCAATAAACAAGCAATAGTCTTTATCATTTAATTTATACTTATTAATTTTATTGTTCTATCGAATGAGGAAAAAAAACAGATGACATATGGAGAAAAAAGGGAACAAATACAGAGTTCCGCATATTGCGCAAACTATTTACCTCATATCTTTTTGTATTCTCTTTTTGTTAATACAATAAAATTATTGTGATTAGGATGTGGTATGGCTACTTTTATTGATATATGAAAGCAATGCTTCATATACATTTATTGTCGTAGGATAATCTTCAAAATTCGAAAATTGAGACTACCGACTAATAAACTTAGTCGAAATAATTTTGTTGGTTAAAAATTTATATGTAAAGTAGGTTAATATTTGGGTTATATAAGTATTATATTTTGAATTTATGGTTCTGAAAATAAAAATCAAATGCTTTAGGGACATCACGGTGGTAAATATACAAGCCCGAATATTTCTTTGCAGAAATTATAAAAATTTAATGAAGACTTGTATAGATTTTTTTTGAAAAACCAGAACCTTGAACACATCGACAAATAATTTGTCCGAAATGGTAGATACAAGGATAAATATTTGAGTGAAAATAAGTTTTGAAAAGGCGGCAAATTGCGAATTTTCAAAATCAACTATTATCATTTCAGTATTAATATTTATTTTTCAAAAATGAATAAATAATTTCACATGCATTCGTTGTCTTTTCTTCATTTGTGCAGATAAAACTAGAATTTTCTAATAGAAACATACTGCATGAATTGTATGTAATAGGCAAAATCTCAAAGGTGGGATCTCAATAGTTGAATTTGCCAAAAATATCGAAGATTCAGCCAACATTTCAAGGAAAAAATCAGAAACAAATATTTGCACATTTTCAGGATTATGAGGTCCAATATCTAACCTTAAAAAATATTTTTCGCTAATTTTAAGCCCTCTTTCAAAGCTATCAGTATGATTAAATTAATTTTCTGAATCTTTTCCCGCTTGATTTTATTATAATCGTTATGAACACATTTATAATTACTTAATCTACTCGTATTATTGGCATTTAATCGTGCAATACTGCCTGAATAAACATCATCGAACTCTCATTTGTGATTTTAGCCTTATTTTAAATATAATTTTTTATCATAGTCACTTTACTTCTAATTCATTTTGTCCATGAATAAGGCCTCGATGTATAGTTACATTTTCGGTTATTTTTGACAATTATTCTAGTAGGACATATCTTTTTCAGCATCGGTATTTAATCGCATCATGATCTCTTTCTCTTTATTGTATAAATATCCATCGTATATAAGTATTTTTGTATTTCGTTGTCCGTTTATAAATATCATTTTTAGAGGGGTCTATAATTGGCGAGTTGCTGCATTCACCCTAAATCGTTGAGCAGAAACTCGCCAATGACGAATTTCTGCTCAGCAAACTGATGTATGCGCAAATTGATTATAATACTTATTTTTTTACAAACATGTGAACCATTCTACATTTTGTGAATATAGATCTTTATATTCACATTGAAATATTGAAAGCGCATTGCAATGTTTCAAATTTTATTTAAAATGCTAACGAAAAATCTTTCCAGGATTTACCTAGAAATAAACGGGCTCGAAATGAAACAAAGTAAGGTTGGTTGCATTTGCACCAAATGCAATCTTAATGACCATAAGCACCAACAAAAGTTATTCAAAGACTGTAGGTCCGAACTGGTGGTAGCGGGACAGATGACAAGGCCGTCTGTCCGCGCTCGAAAGACGGACTGCGGATCCACTGGGGTCCGAGAGTCGTGCCGTCCTCGAGCTTCCCGTCTTTTTCGTTAAGGGAAAACAGCTGTGAAAGAATAGTTAGTTATTAATTAGAGGCCAAAATCAAGGAATGTGAATGAAGGTCTCATTGAAGTATACCACTTCCGTGGCGAGTAGTAAATAACTAAGCAACGGAAGATTTGATCAATTGGAAGAAATTTAATGGTCTATCGCTTACCGAGATTTAAGAGTATCAATTACAGAGATTTAAGGGTCTATCACTTACAGAGATTTAAGGGTCTATCACTTACAGAGATTTAAGGGTCTATCACTTAGAGATTTAAGGGTCTATCACTTACAGAGATTTAAGGGTCTATCACTTACAGAGATTTAAGGGTCTATCACTTACAGAGATTTGAGGGTCTATCACTTACAGATATTTAGGGGGCTATCACTTACAGAGATTTAAGGGTCTATCAATTACAGAGATTTAAGGGTCTATCAATTACAGAGGTTCAAGGGTCTATCAATTACAGAGGTTCAAGGGTCTATCAATTACAGAGGTTCAAGGGTCTATCAATTACAGAGATTAAATGTTTGATGAATTACGAAAAATAATAGATTCAAAAAATTATCGTAAGCTGCCGTCTTCCCTTTTAGATTACAGGCCGTGTTGCAATGACCACAGGCTACCTTAAGCAATCACTGGCATTCAGCACGACTTCATTCCAAACACCTCTGACTTACTGCTTTAGTGGTGAAGCCGGTCCTGGCTGCCGACGGCGGCCGTCGTAGTGCTGCAGATCGGTGGATCCCCGGGAGGAGGAGGCTCGGGAGGGCTTAGTCCCTCATGACGAGATGCGGGTGTCTCGTAGAAGTCGGCTATAAGCAGCCAGTTTACGCGGTTGCGTCGAAGCGTAGACAAATAGAGCCAGTAACGAGCCCTGTCTCTCCGCGCTGGAGTCTGGAGAGCGACCTTGTTCGAGTTCGCAGCGTTACCCATTTCAGCTTCTCATTTGTGGTCTGATGTGAAGAAGGCTGGAAGAAGCTTCATAAACTTTTAATGCAAGCCAGGGCAATGAAATGAAGGTGAAGCCAAATGCCAGTGATTGTTCCTATTGAATTTAGATGACATTAGCTTCCTAATTCACCTACGGTTGAGGATTTTCCTAACACTGCCAACGGGCCAATTCGGAGTTTCATACGTCATTTGAAACCCGAATTTTATTCCTTTTACTTAGCACTAAGAAAAAGTCAAACGGTGAATCAGAAATTCGAACACTTTAACACTTCAATGCTTAGATACTTGAATACTACAAATTATCAACGCGACAGAAGCAAGAGAACCGAGACGCCAATTTGCCTTCGGTATGCCGCGAAAAACATGCAAAAAAATTAGAACATCAAGAATTCAAAAAAGGTAACGCATTTACACTGTACAATAGTTTGAAAATTAAATTTCTATTGAAATAAAATTTTCGTTTTCTGACTACCCTTCGTAGCCGCTGCTCTTGTCGGTCGGTTCCCCTGGATCGGGCGCTGCTCTGGTGAAGGGAGCTGGGCGTCGCGGTCGCCGTTAACCTGCTGAGGACGCATGAGGGGGATTACCGAGCATACGTGTCTTTTCACTCGCTCTCTTGTATTACCTTTCATCACGATGACTCCCGTGACTTCCCCTTGGTCGTTCTTATGAACCTCTTTTACGATGGCCATTGGGTAATGGTTTGCTTTCAGCATGGGATCTTTAAGCAAAACCAGATCGTTCACTTCAAGACGGTTATGCTTCACCGGCTTATACCTCTCCTTTGCGTTGACCGCTTGATTTACAAGAGTTTGTCGGAACTCTTCATTATACGTTCGGGTTAAATTCTCCCGCACTCTACGCAGTTTCGTGAACTGCTCTCTGAGAGAAGATTTGGAACCTACAGACGCTGTCCATTCTTCATCCCGATCCGGGTCCGGTTGCAGTGCCGGGATCAAGTTGTACGTAACTAACTCCCGTCCATGGCAGAGAATTTCTGGGGTTAGAGTTAGAGGCACGCACGTAGATTGTTCATCGCGCAATGCTTCCTGAAAGGCACGAGGCCTCTTATTCAACAGGTTAATAGTCTGCGCAATAAGCAGTTCGAAGTCATGATAGTCAAGGACATTATTGCGAATGGCACCGTAGATTATCCTCTTGGTGAATTTAACACAGACTTCCACGAGAGAACCGAGCGAGCTATTTCCCTTGAAATACTGTTGAAAACTAGTCGCCTGCATCCCATGATCAGAGAAATACGACTGCGCCTCAACATTACACAAGAAATTCTTTACGATATCGGCTCCAGCCGTAATTTGCGAACCCAAATCAGAAAATATGCGACTCGGTAAGCCGTGTTGGAAAACATGAATTTGTAAGGCTCGCAAAAAGCTTTTGACTGTTAAATCTGGAACCAAAATTAAATTAACAGCTCTGCTCCAGCAACAGGTCAAACACAGAAGCCAGGTTTTACATTTTTCAGTTTGCTTTTTAACAAACATTGGACCTAAATAGTCGAGGAACAGATACTTAAAGGGCTCGGTAGGAGGATCGGTTCTGAAACTACGGTAAGAGCTGTGGTTTAGCTTAACCGTTCGCTTATTGAAACGTCGGCAGACGATACATTTTTTCAGAACCGCCTTCACAGCCGAGAAAAAACAAGGCACAAAAAACTGCTTTCGCAAACTCGCTAAAACAGCGTAACATCCTCCGTGGGCGAGAGAACTATGAGCATCTCTAATTACAAGCTCGACTACCTTGCTTTTAGGCGAGAGCAGGATGGGAAAATTGTAACTTTTGTCGTTACTCCACCTGCCGAATTTGCTTTTGACTTTCAATACGCCATCGCGTGGATCTCTGAAAACATTGATTTTGGAAACCAACGGGGGTATATCTTTCAGAGCAGGATTGTCGCAACAGAAAAAATTTCTTAGGTCTGGGTAGAATGCAGCCTGATCTCTCAGGACGAGATCTCTCCACGATTTTACGCGAATAGACTCGTAATCGTCAATGATAGTAAGATGCTCGTACTTGTGCGGAGCCTTTGTTTTTAAGCGTTGTTTCAATTTATTAATGAACACTAACACCTGGCAATGCACATTAAGCAGCTTCTTTAGATTGCCGAATTTCTCCACGTCAATGATGTGGGGAGGCTCTGGCTGCATTGAAGCGTGCAAACCAGTACACGATTGTTTTGGACTTACGAACGGACTCGGCACCGTCACTGACACGGTGCCTGTCGGAGCCACCGCTTCTTCTGTAAGAAACTTAGGTCCGCTCAAGTAACAGCTCTTTTTCAGCTGATTAAAGCTGAAACAGCGCGAGAGGCAATCTACTGGATTTTGATTAGTAGGGACAAAATCAAAGGTAATGGCATTGCTACTGCACATTCGTTGTATGTAATTCAGTCGGTTTAGAACAAAGACAGACAGTTTTTGCATTTTGTTCAAAGTTTGCGTCTGCGAATTGAGCCAATGTAATGAGATGGTGCTATCCGTGAATAACTGCCTCTTAATGATCCTAATAGGACAGGGGCACTTTGTCCCCGACAGTTCATCGCTAAGATCGCACAACATCTCTACTCCTAACGTGATGGCTTGCAGTTCGAGAGTAGGAATCGTTTTGTTCTGCAGTTGAGTATTCACTAATCTATTTTTTGCAGCAAGGAAATGAACCTTCTTAGTCACGGAATTTTTAAGGTACACAACAGACGCATAAATAGTTTTGCTCGCATCTGTAAAAGCAATCAATTCGTATGGCTCGTCCCGATCTCCTACGAATCTACTTACCGATATCCGTGGAGTTTTGTTGGCTTGCCGTACGATGTTCTTCCTCTGCCTCATCGCCTGGGGGTTTAACACTTCATCCCACGTCGTCTCTTTGTTGCTGGCTAGTCAGGATTTTTTCCGCTAGGTGGAAGTTCTTACCCAAAAAATGTGCAACATCTCCCTTCCAGGTGAGGGGCATGATTAGCCTCCCATCGTCCTGACGGCGCGTGTTGTCTAACACGAAATTTACAACTTTGTCGTTAATTTCCACGGTGTTTTCCTCATACGGTTCCGTGTCGTAGCCCAACGAGAGCTGACATTGGGCATCGAGCATCTCTTCGGTGGCACGCCGCAGGGTATCGTCCACATCGTCGTCCTCGCCCAGCACAACTATGCGCGACTCTAGCACTTCGTGGTCTGCACTTTTTACATTCGGGTGGCATTCGTCCCCTACTTCAATTTTTGGTTTTTGTAGCAAAGCCATAACGGCACACTCGTCGTGACCTGTTACCTGAAAATTTTGGTCGGGCAATTCAGGGATATTAGTAACAAGTCTCGTCAGGCTGCCGCACAAAAGAATTCCTGCATGCGTTCTAGACATTACCGACGGTATAGGAGACCCGAACTGAACCTGATTCTCCAGCAGTACGTCAGGATCATTCATGCCAAGGATCAGTTCAATCTGAGAAATTTCATCAGTGATTAATAGATTAGGATCAGCAAGTTTGTAACCTTTACGTGATATTTCCGCAGCGGCCCTCGTTAACCCAGGGAGCTTGATGGAAGTTTTAATGTTAGGCACACAAATTGCTTTTATTTCGTGGAGGCAACCTCCAACTTCAAGTGGTACTTCTACCACTTTAGTCGAGTAATTTTTTGATTCGTTAAAGCCGTTGACAGTCACCAAGTAATCATCACACACCACCGGCAATTTCAATTTCTGTGCCAAACTCTCTACGATAAAATGAGGCTGGCAGCCTGAATCTTTCATGGCGCGCAATGTGCAGTTACCGATTTTACAAGCAAAAGTAGGTAAGATCGCTTCTCCTCCCACATTTACCTGCAGTGCGGCTCTCATCCAAACTACACCCGAATTGACTTTAGCATCGTTCTTTGGTTTTATTTTATCCTTCCTACTCTGAGCGGCACCCCGTTCATCACCCTTACTGGGACAAAGAAAGCTCATGTGATCTTTGTGACAGAAGAAGCAGTTACGACCAAATTTAAAAGAACATGCTGAGGTGACGTGGTTGGCATAACCACAACGAGTACACGCTCCTAGAGCCTTTAATCGATCGATTTTTGATCTGGCGGTTTTGAAAACCTCGCAATCTTTGGTGACATGGGACGAGTCCCGCGCGCCATCTCTGTCAGTACAGAGGCTACAGTACCGATATTTGGAGTTAGGACTAATGCTCGCAGATCCGGGGTTTACGTTAACAGCGAAATTTTGCATTGAAGAATTAGGTGAAATTTTCTTACCATGCAAGTTGTCCGACTGGCATTTGGTACGAATTTCTTTGCAACGATCCAAGGCTTTAAATATATTGTCGTTCATCTCTTTTAAGCTCGGCTTGTTAGAGTTACAGATATTAACCATCTGATTTTGCAAGTCAGGGGTCATCCCGTTCCAAATGAAATATTGGAGGACAGTATCTGTGTCTATGCCTTGTGAGCTGAAGAGTTCCTGAACAAGCCTCATTTCACTTACAAATTCATACGGGTCGCCACCTGGAAAGAGATTTAGTTGAGACAAACGCTTTATGGCATTGAATTTTTCGGCAATAGTGTCCGCGAACGCCTCCCTCAGTAGAGATTTAGCACCATCGTAAGATTGCTTAGCACCTGCAAGAGAATTGATTAGGGTAAGGGGTTCTCCGGTCAATTGTCGTTTCAGGTACACGAACTTTTCATAGTCAGATAGGTCATACTTTGTAACTATGTTCTCAAAGTTCTCTAAAAAATTGATCAAAGTTTCCCCTTTCTCATTCCCAAAAATTGGCAGGGGAATTTCTGGCAATTTCAGTTTGTTAAGACGCGAAGTTGGTACAACAACCGTGCTACCCTCTGCAGAAACTGTCTCCACCGGAGAATTACTTTTTAGTAGAGTGATACTGTCAATGATTTTTTGTTGATACACATCCGCAGCATCCCACTCTGTATTCAGTGCAGATTCATCAGAGGTTTTTGCCCACAGGGCTGCACTAATCGAAGAGTCGAGAGTTTTCAGCTCAAGGCGCAAACTCTCCAAGTTAGCAAGGCTAGACAATTTTTCTGCATTGGTCAAAGTGGATATATTACGTTGAACTTTGTCGTGCAGTTTGCTGGCCCCAGCGCGCAGGTAACCTCGCTGCTTTAGGGGAAAATCGGTCTCAGGCATTATCAAATTAGAAGTCAAGCACGCAGTAGAAATAGGCAAGCATAGGCTACACAGCCGAAAATTTATAGACACCAAGGAAAGAATACAAGAAAGAGCCCCCACCCGAGGCACCAACCTACTCCAACAGCACTCCACCACACCGTCAGCCAGCTAGCAACACAAGTCCTGTCACGGTCGCCATAACGAAAAATCTTTCCAGGATTTACCTAGAAATAAACGGGCTCGAAATGAAACAAAGTAAGGTTGGTTGCATTTGCACCAAATGCAATCTTAATGACCATAAGCACCAACAAAAGTTATTCAAAGACTGTAGGTCCGAACTGGTGGTAGCGGGACAGATGACAAGGCCGTCTGTCTGCGCTCGAAAGACGGACTGCGGATCCACTGGGTTCCGAGAGTCGTGCCGTCCTCGAGCTTCCCGTCTTTTTCGTTAAGGGAAAACAGCTGTGAAAGAATAGTTAGTTATTAATTAGAGGCCAAAATCAAGGAATGTGAATGAAGGTCTCATTGAAGTATACCACTTCCGTGGCGATCAGGAAATAACTAAGCAACGGAAGATTTGATCAATTGGAAGAAATTTAATGGTCTATCGCTTACCGAGATTTAAGAGTATCAATTACAGAGATTTAAGAGTATCAATTACAGAGATTTAAGAGTATCAATTACAGAGATTTAAGGGTCTATCACTTACAGAGATTTAAGGGTCTATCACTTACAGAGATTTAAGGGTCTATCACTTACAGAGATTTAAGGGTCTATCACTTACAGAGATTTAAGGGTCTATCACTTACAGATATTTAAGGGTCTATCACTTACAGATATTTAAGGGTCTATCACTTACAGAGATTTAAGGGTCTATCAATTACAGAGATTTAAGGGTCTATCAATTACAGAGGTTCAAGGGTCTATCAATTACAGAGGTTCAAGGGTCTATCAATTACAGAGGTTCAAGGGTCTATCAATTACAGAGGTTCAAGGGTCTATCAATTACAGAGGTTCAAGGGTCTATCAATTACAGAAATTAAATGTTTGATGAATTACGAAAAATAATAGATTCAAAAAATTATCGTAAGCTGCCGTCTTCCCTTTTAGATTACAGGCCGTGTTGCAATGACCACAGGCTACCTTAAGCAATCACTGGCATTCAGCACGACTTCATTCCAAACACCTCTGACTTACTGCTTTAGTGGTGAAGCCGGTCCTGGCTGCCGACGGCGGCCGTCGTAGTGCTGCAGATCGGTGGATCCCCGGGAGGAGGAGGCTCGGGAGGGCTTAGTCCCTCATGACGAGATGCGGATGTCTCGTAGAAGTCGGCTATAAGCAGCCAGTTTACGCGGTTGCGTCGAAGCGTAGACAAATAGAGCCAGTAACGAGCCCTGTCTCTCCGCGCTGGAGTCTGGAGAGCGACCTCGTTCGAGTTCGCAGCGTTACCCATTTCAGCTTCTCATTTGTGGTCTGATGTGAAGAAGGCTGGAAGAAGCTTCATAAACTTTTAATGCAAGCCAGGGCAATGAAATGAAGGTGAAGCCAAATGCCAGTGATTGTTCCTATTGAATTTAGATGACATTAGCTTCCTAATTCACCTACGGTTGAGGATTTTCCTAACAAATGCTGGGTACCTAACTTCAAAACCCCTAAAATTTTGACATACGCAAATATTTATATTCACGACAAGGTGATGCAGATTCCATGAGATTTTTACTTTAGTACTAAGTTAATACATATTTGCTTTTTTATATCTCTTTAACATTCAGACATTTTGTAAATCACCAATTTGTTTTTTGACAAATGTTTGTATGAATATAGCTTCGAATAATATATTATTGGCCATGCGATAGCTGTTCTAATCCTATATTATATAGATATACAAATATTCTTTATATTGACAATTAGGCACTTTATATCTGTGTTTTGATATTGAATTGTGTTCATTTAGTACCCACAGGTGGAATAAGTACATCATATTTATGTTGTTTATACATATTCAGCGGTAGTGACATAATTTTATAAATGATAATTAAGAGCGATTTTCTCAAACTTATTAGAAGAATATTTATAAAACATAATGTATTTAAATTACAATTAACAAAACCTTTGCTCTCCACGAAATTACTGAAATATTAGAGTGGAGTTCGATTGTATTTATCAATGTAGATCTTTAATCAAATGGATAATTCAGTTTATTTCAAACCATATAAGAAGTGATTTTTTCATATATTGGACTTTAATAATATAGCAATAATATTTTACATTAAACCAGTTGAATATACACATTAAAGTATTTAATTGATTACTTCATTCTCTTTTTTGGAGAAAATTATACTAAAATCCATAAAATTTAAATCTACAATGAATTATTATAGAATGTACATGAAGATATTCACTTTTACACCTTATTAATTAAAAATTCAGAAGAGATGAAAAATATCAATTTTTTATTATTGAATAAAGCAAAATGCGCTGAGAATTTAACATTGTATGGTCTTGAGAATAAATTCTATACACAAGTCTCTCTTTTTTCTAAAGTGTTCCTCAATTTGGAACATATGTTTTGAGTAACGCCGTCTACTTCCGGTACTTTGAGTATGTATTCTAAATTTATAGGATTGAAAGTTTGTTCTGTAGTTCATAGTATAACGCGCCAGCTAATTACTAAGATAAATAACCTCAATATTATCAATAATAATAATACAGCCTAGCCTGACATAATAGAGACAATTAAATTAAACGTGACACTATCGCGAATATGTTCAATAGCAAGGAGAAACCCATTATTCGTTCAATATTTTACAACAAACACGAACATTTTTCTAACATGACGTCAACATTTGTATATTTTTTATTATAGATTTCGTCAATTTCAACAAACTTTCCGTTGTTTCCAATGTGTGTTTTACACTTGTATTTTCTTATGATAAGTTTTTTTTCATTAAATTCTATATGCCTAAAATTTGTAATTTTTTTGTTCACCTTTTGAGAATTTACCCCTTCACTGCATGAATTATTTTTGGAAATAGAAAAATAGCAATGTTAGCACTCGTCTGTAATGGTGTTCAAACTAACTTTGCCGCTGGAGGGGTGTGTCGAACATGTTTCATTAGCTTTTATTTTTTGTAGAGTAGGTCTCATTAGCGGTGCAAACCGCAGAAATGCACTTGTTTTAATCAATTATTTCTACACACAGCAATATTCAGTTTGTGTCATATTCGACACACTATGCAGTGAAGGTTTAAATATCTATGTTATGCAAATAATTGTATTAACTTTTATACCTTCGAATTTTATTTGCAAAATTTATTTATATCTCAACATCAAATTTAAAAGCGATAGAATACATTCGTAATTGCTCTTTTAATGTAAATTTTACACACATTTTGGATTTCAAACATTTTTTTATTATGAATATTCCTTCCTGCATGAGAAAAACATAAAAAACGCATTCATGGTCAAATGTACATATTGTTAGATGTCGATAGGTAAATAGCTTTCTAATTTTTTGCATAAGTCTAAAGTTAGTTATCCCGTTGCATTTTTAACATTTAAGTATTATACAAAGTGTCCCATTTGCATATGTTAAAAGAAAAAACATTATGTATTTTTTCAGATAAAATAATAATTTTGATTTGATGATTGTCAAAAAATTTTGCCTCTATCAATTAAGATTTTGATATGATAGGAAATACCCATATTCGTCGATGTAGACACTCTAATTTGTTAAGTATAATATTTTAATATAGAATTTTAAAATAATGTATTATTTGCTGATGAAAAGATTATGGAATAATAATAATCATATCATAAAAAATAAGAGCTACAAAGATTACATTTATCAATTCTTTTTTTCTTCCTTATGACGCAATTATATAAAATGTGTTCGGCTAAGTTATTTCATAATTAAGTATTCGACATATAATTATTGCATATCGCGCATTTTACATATTGAATTATCATATAATACAAAATTTTTTATAGTTTCTTATTGTCCAAATTTTAAACTCTTTTCTATGATGTAATTATCAAGTACCTCAAACATTTGTTGTTGAAAATTTTATGCAACCTATTTTTATACAAAAAATATTGTCGTATCCACAATTTAGTCAGTAATTTATCCTTTTAAAAATGTCATTTAAATTATGCCAAAAGTCAAAATAATAATTTCTACAAATAACATTTTATGATGAAACGGCATAAAAGGACACAACAAGCTAACTCATGCATTTACAACC
Source organism: Morinoia aosen (assembly GCA_030386875.1). Classification (NCBI taxonomy): domain Eukaryota; kingdom Metazoa; phylum Arthropoda; class Malacostraca; order Amphipoda; family Talitridae; genus Morinoia; species Morinoia aosen. The sequence continues at coordinate 3,542,370 of CM059568.1, read as the reverse complement.
TGAGTCTAGACATGTGTCACTTAAGGCTGATGCCTCGGCTGGAATGAGAAGCCGAGAGATAGGATACATTAATACGAGGATGCATTTCCAACCTGCGTCCAAATGTGACCAACATACGGTTAATGCCCCGGCCCAAAGGAGAAGTCATGAGAAAAAATGACTTTGATAAAAGCCTTTCGATTTATAATCAATTGCTAACGTTCGGGTTCGGCCTGACATTCAATCTTGAAAACAGACGGTATAATTTTTAAGAATGCCCTTCGGTTGAAAAATGCACCATGACATTCCAGAAAACTATGGAAAACCTGTTTAAAAACACAAGTGGAGTGACGATATATTTGGACGATTGCCTGGTACATACAAAAAGTATTGAAGAACACCAAGAAAAATTGAAAGCTGTATTCCTAGTATATGATGAAAATCCAGTGTCTATTAATTTTGAAAAGAGCAAATTTCTAGAAAGAAGCGTGAAATTTTTAGGACACATTGTCGACGAGTCCGGCGTAAAACCAGATACGTCACGCTTGAGCAATATCGAGAAGATCAGACCCAAAAGAATCAAAGACGTTCAAAAGATACTCAGGTTTATAAATTGGTATAGACCTTTTATTGAGAATGTCAGTAAGGAAAGCTTATTCCTAGCCGAGAAACTAAAAGGAAAACAAAAGGAAAACTAGAAGCCCTGCTGGACGAAGTACGAAATTACACGACCTTAAATTTCCCGGACATAACGGTCGAGTTTACACTGAAGGCAGATGCATCAAAGTCAACAAATGGGGCTGTGTTATCAAGAGAAGCCAGGGATGAGGAGGAGAGACGAGGGGCGAGACGCGAGGGGTGAGGGCAGCAGTGTATTCCTATTTTATGGCGGACGCTCGCAGCGGCAGATGCTTGAAAATAAATTGAAACTGTTGAATGCCGGGTGCGCTGGGTGAGGGGGCCTCGAGTGGGTGAGGGGGCCTCGAGTGGGGGAGTGGGCCTCGAGTGGGTGAGGGGGCCTCGAGTGGGTGAGTGGGCCTCGAGTGGGTGAGGGGGCCTCGAGTGGGTGAGTGGGCCTCGAGTGGGTGAGGGGGCCTCGAGTGGGGGAGTGGGCCTCGAGTGGGTGAGGGGGCCTCGAGTGGGTGAGTGGGCCTCGAGTGGGTGAGTGGGCTTCGAGTGGGTGAGTGGGCCTCGAGTGGGTGAGTGGGCCTCGAGTGGGTGAGTTGGCCTCGAGTGGGTGAGTGTGCCTCGAGTGGGTGAGTGGGCCTCGAGTTCCTCCTGCGTGCCTCCTACGTGCCACATGCCACACGGCCACATGGCACACGGCCACATACCACACGGCCACATGCCACACGGCCACATGCCACACGGCCACATGCCACACGGCGACATGTCACACGGCTACATGCCACACGGCCACATGCCACATGGCCACATGCCCCATGCCACACGGCCACATGCCACACCGCCACATGCCACATGGCCACACCGCCACATGCCACACGGTCACATGCCACACGGCAACATGCCCCACCGCCACATGCCACACCGCCACATGCCACACCGCCACATGCCACACCGCCACATGCCACACGGCCACATGCCACACGGCCACACGGCCACATGCCACACCGCCACATGCCACACGGCCACATATACCACATGCCACACGGCCACATGCCACATGGCCACATGCCACATTAACGAATAATTTCCCGTAGCAGAATAATTTCAAGCAGAGAGTCAGTTATGATTCGGCAGCCCTGGCCTGCGTCCAATTACTGACCGATGCAGGGAATGATTGCGCGTAAATTCATTTAATTTTGTGTTCCTTCCGCTGTTATGTATTCCTCATGGACGGTGTTTATGTGGCAGCACAAGGTGCCGTGAGGCAGCACATGGTGCCATGAGGCAGCACATGGCACTATGAGGCAGCACATGATGCCATGAGGCAGCACATGGCGCCAGGAGGCAGTACATGGCGCCATAAGGTCACCGTCCAACAGCTGCCTCTCCGTGATCGTCATATCTTTATTATTCAGAAACAATTTTCAGATTGAAATCAATCAGGAGCTTTATACTCTCGTATATCTATGATACCACGGGTATATAAATTTTAGTTCAATTTTTTACGGCTGGAAAAATAATAGAGATAAATATTTCCCTGCAGTGTTTTTTCCAACACATTTTGAACTGTCGAAAAAACCTTTTTTTGTCGCCTACAAACTCGTTTTATATTCAAGCTCCAGGTTCAATAATTGTCACATTAATTATAAACAATGATATATGGTGAGCTAATATTTCAGCCACACAATACTCTTGAACACGTTTGCGTGGAACTCAATTCTTTCTTACCCTAATGATAATGAAAGTCGTATTGGGCCTAAATAAATTGAACCTAAATTCATATTCAAATATGGAGTACTTGATTGTATCATTACCTGATATTTTTATTCAATTATGACAATATGTCACTTTTACCGTGAAGTAAATATTCGATCAGTCTGCAGTATGCTAAAGCCAGGTGTTTTAGCTTGAATGAAATTGTAAACGGGGAGTAAAGTTTCGATAGGATGTCGAGAAGTTATTGAACTCAACCCAGTCTACAAGCATTTATGTCTCAACCTTTATATTGTCTAAGTTATGGTTCAATTGATGTATGGTTAATTTGAGCTAAAATATGATATTTTTAAAATATTTCTAACTTCTTCCTCGATCAAAGAGCTTAAAATGCTTGTTTATAAAACACAGATTTAGCGAAATGTTTCACGATTTAATTCAGAAAAAAGGTACGATAAAAAAGGAATGTCATCTGGGAATGTTGAAAAGCGATTTTCTACTTGCTGACGTTTTATATATAAAGAGACGAACAAAATTGCACACCAAGTACAAAATGGCGAAATAAACACTTTTTCATATCAGAAATTTTCCGAAAAAATTCGGATTTATTTTGGTATTAGCTGTTCATTGTTTTAAAGGACGAAATTTATTGGCATAATAACTCGCAATATTTATTTTGATTCTACTTCACAAAAATTGTTCCAAATGTGTTCCATCAACATCAGTGCACTTTTCAAATTTCAGCATGTGTTAAACAGCTCATGTTACCGGCGTCGTGGTTTCTTTGAAACTGAGCAGTGCCAAAACGACAAATACGAAGTAGCCTTGTAGCAGGATCTGGAACATTCTGAAGCCTTCTTGCTAAAACTTTTTTACAAAAAATCACTAACACTAAATTTTATTACTGCAAACTCTCATACAATAGAAGTGTTTGTAACGTAAATTCAAAATAAATATTGCAGGTAATTGTGCAATTACAGTTTATTTATTCAAACAATAAACAGCTAATATCTCAAAAACTCGATTTCTGTGGAAAATTTCATAGAAGATAAGGTGTTTATGTGGCGATTTTCTACTTGGTGAGCCATTTTGCATCTTTTGTTCTGAAACATCCTGTATATTCATGCCAATGTTACCCGCGATTGAAATATTTTTGTACTTGTTTTTCTGGTGAAATTCGTATCCCAGATACTGGCATAAGTATCTTAAGAACGTGGCAGAGAGACGGGCCAACAAAGCCAGCAGTAACTGTGCATTATAAGTGCATAAAGTCCCCACAAATTTAATCTGTTCAATGAGATTTCTCATTGAACATTGAACGCATTGTAATAACATGAGAAAAATTACGGAGATATACATATATATTGTTAAATTACCATGCTCCATAGAAATTTTATATATTTTTACATTTATTTAAAATATGTATTATATATATAACCTTATGTACATAAAATATAAATATTATACATATATCTAAAATACATAAATATACATATATTTTTTATTCATACATTTATTCAGAAATTTACGGAGACACGTGGCGTCTTATAATAGAAGGGATAATTATTAAATAGGATCCTTCTACTGCACTAAAATGATATGTATTTTCCAGTTGCCCTTTCTAGGCTGTAAGACGGGAAAACTTAAGATTTCATTTTTGTCCGCATTCTGAAATATTTGCCGCTAATGACCCCTTGCGTAAACTTTATAAAAGAATGGAAGAGAATTTATAACAAAGCTCGAAGCAAGCGAATTGCAAATCAATGTTGAAAAGCGAAATCCATTGTACTCTACCATATAAATGGTCAACCCGGAATCAAGGTTAAGGTTCAGAGTGATGATATGAGGGATACATTTTTCTCTACAAATGAGCCATTAAAGAAATGTATGACAGGATATACGGCAAATGGCACAGGTCTCGTTCTGCGAGCGAATTAACATTATATTTCTCTATGAAATGATTCTCACTTAGCTCAGCAGTGATTTTTAATTTGGGCAACAGCTTACAGCTGTCACACATATTGGTAGGTAGATCTGCGTTTCAATTAAAAGTGGTCTCCGCGCAGTCTCTTTAAGCTCAGGTCGATTCTTATCAGTCTACTAACAACACTATCAGAGAGTTTTGTCCCAGCAAAGATCGTGTGTTAGGGATGATAATTTTGATGTTTTTGATTCAGTCTCCACCACAACTGTCTTCCGAATTTTGGAAGACGCTAAACTCCAACCGTAATTGAGCAAGTGCGCTCTGAAATATTGATTAATTACAGATGCATGTTTCAATTTAGATTTATTAGTTCATGTGTCCAAGCTAAATGTTAACATCGCAAAAACGTTCCGAAGTAACGTTTTTAATTGCATTTTTTAGAAAACTAAAGCTGGATTCACGAGAAATGGGAAAGGTGTGCTTCTATCGCAATACTTGCAGTAAACAGGTTTTTTATTTTCTCCGAATGCGGCAATAAATACTGAAATATTGCCCGGCGAAAGAGATCGCCTGTCAACGCTTATTACGCGGGCCGGATTTACGGCCCGCATAATAGGCCCTGATTTCTTCTTACGATAACGCACGCCAAAGAAAGGCTCCAGAACAGAATTGTCGAACACTTCGTAGCACATAAGTTGATAGATTGAAAGCACACAATTCGATAGAATGTATCGGCATGTTCGACGAATGCGTAGATTTGCTTTTGTGTCTGTATAATGAAATGCAGAGGCATATTTGTTGGCTTATTTTGTGTTTGCGTTTGTACATGTAGACGTATGCGAAAAAATTCGACGCTGAGTTTAACGACTAACAGAGAAATCCTGACAGCCGGAACATGATGACTGGTCTAACGTGACACATACTGAACGCTATTGATGGATATTACTGAATGCAGGAGATCATTAGAATTATACATTCTTGAAGATTCATTGGAGCAGAATCTTGTGTCTATTCATTTAGTGAAATTTGACATTCAAACTAACCGAATGCTTCTTCTCCTTGGTCTTTTGTTAATTTTTTTCAATTGTAGCCTAAGCTGCAATGGATCAGCGTCCAATCAGTGCCAGTGTCACCCAACTTGATTTGCCTTCAGAAAGTTTACTTAGAATTTTAGGCCAAAACTTGCGCTTGTGATCAGTCAGGGACGTCTGTATTCTACATATCTGAGACTCTACATCCAGGTATGAAGGAGGATGTGGCCGAATTCTTTGTACTTTTACATCATAAACAGAACACGTTTACTCCTTCTTACTTTTTCATGCAAATATTCGGCGTTATCCCACATTGTAATAAATAATTTTTTTTATTTGGAGAGAAACCGAACTTCTAGAATTAGTATTTGTTATCAAATTACACAAACAATTCATACAGCTAACATACTCTAAGCCGGATGTATCTCTATGCCCCACTTTTATGCAGATGACTTTACAACTGCAATGCTCGCACAACTGGACCATCGAAAGTCTGGTAGTCAGGAATGCTATATTTAAAAAGTTTCTCATTGAAACATTTTTTCGGTGGCGAAGGCTGTCGCGTCAGTTCAGTTGCGCACCAAATTCAGAATGAATAAACTCGCGCTGGTGCCCATGCAGCACCTGGTCACAAGGATCACACACTTACTACACGAACACGCGAGGCAGAGAGGCGGTCGAGATGATCAAATAAATTTAAATCGGGGTGGAGGATGTCTGTTTCGACAGAGAAAGAATTAATTTCATTTCGAATGACAAGAAGTTCCTGTATTATACTTTAAATTAAAATAAGTGTATTATTTAGAAAGAGAGTACGTAATTTAGAAAATAACAAGCTTCTGAAATTTTGAGTCGCTAGTTATACAAGAACTTGATGACGCATTTTAGTTCTTTTTGAACTTGTGATATTCATCTGTATACCACAAAATTATTAGAAACAAGAGCAGTAGAAAATATTTCAGGGTTTTATAGCCATTTATGACAAACCGTATCCAGAATACGAAATCCGGGTTTCCTTTATAAGTTGGAACAAGCAATTCGTACATTTAACATTTATTTTGGAAACCATCAAGCTTCAAGATCAAGTTGATTTAAGCGTCATCTTTGGCTGTCGATTTCAAGTCTCGGAAATTTCAATTTCAAATTGAAAAGATGGATTGCGCACTCGACGGCCGAGCATAAAACAGAACGTACAGGCGAATTGTGAATCGAAGAAGGGAACTTGGAGGGACGATTAGGGAGAGTAAATTGGAGAACTCGAGGTTAGAAAAATTGAGAAAAGCATTCTGCCTTCGATAGACAACACCAATGTTCTAAACGGAGGAGTTTAAACAATTTGAACAATTTATTTAACACAGGTGATACAGAGGTAGAATGTTTCTTAAGTCTAATACAATGGTCAAAGTTGAGTATAGCTACCTGTGGGCCCAAATAAGTTCAGCGACTTCTAGGGCATCCTACCATTACATTATTCTAGGGTGTACAATAATGTTTAACCTAATTCACTTAGCCTAGTTTCGCATTAGACTGATTAACAGGATAATGAAGTCGATATTGATGTTTAATTTTACAATATAGGTCATATGGACTATATTTAACAGTATATTCGATAACGATTTAGGAGCAGACTAAAAATCGGCGATATTACTCATGGCAAATTGCATTATTAGGACCAGACATGTAGGAGGCAGGATTTGACTTGGTGATCTTACACGACTAGTATTCTGATAAGTGAAACTCAAGATTTTTTTTACATACCTTGTAATAATAACTTTCACGGATCTCCGCAGGTATTGAGTTCCAAGTTTTAGTTCCAACGAATAGTATACTGTGTTGCGAGCGGGCCTTTGAATAATAAGGAAGCATGAATTTACTTCTATTTCGCGTTAAATGGTCGTGATGACCAGTTTGTGCAGTTAATAATTGTTGTAGGCTATTGTCACCGTCATTAGTTGATGTTTTGTAAATGAAATTGCAGATGGAGATTTTGTAGAGATCCGAGAGTTTAAGTATTTGTAAATTTTTGAATGAATCATTTGTGTGAGCATTATATTCTAGGTTCTTTACCGCTCTGATGGCTCTTTTTTGCATAGTAAAAATTGTCTCAATTGTTAAAATAAAGGACGTCTTGGTAGTGAAGTTTCCATTTTTTCAAAATTTTGGGATCAGCAAAGACAAATTTAATTTTTTGACCCAAGCTTTCGGCTAGATTAGCTCTAGCCGTCATCAGGGGAACGATGAATTTTTAAACAAAACCTCTTATGGTACCTGCGGGTATCTAGTATATAAAACATTTTTTTAAATTTTTACATGCAAGCCGAAAATCATTGATCAAGGGCGACTGATGAGCATAGGAAGAAACTGCGGGGGGACATCAAGATGACGATTAATTTTGTTAGGTTCCTAAACACTGTACATTGCTTCGACAATTTTTCGAGTGTATAAATTTTTAACATTTTATAATATACATACATTTTCAAAATCAAAAGAATGGTTATCTTCTTCGGAATGCTAATAGACAAGGGATAACCTATTAATTCTTCCTATGCACATTCTTCGCATGCTCATCAATTCGTTGTTAAAGATTTCTACCCGTTTCCCCAATGTAACATGCTTCACAATTTTTACATTATAATTTATATATAAGATTACTTTTTTCAGAATTCTATCGTTTATCTTTAAGTCTGATATTAGGCTGTTTTTTATCGTATTCGAAGATTTGAAAGCCAATTTAACATTGAATGGTTTCAAGATTCGCTGGACTCTTTCAGAACAACCTTTAATATACGGGACGCTTATATATTTCAGGGGGCGTTAGGAATTTTCGTTGCTTTATCGAAGTATGGGGAGGTTTTGATTATTTCCACCAATCATTAGTCGGTTGCTATTACGTAGTTACGGAGGAAAAATATTCTATTTCAATAATTAATCCACTGTTGAAAGTTCTTACTTCAAATTTTGCTCACTACAAATATTAACTGCTCTCTGATAAAGGGATTTCGCTACACTCCTCCTCTGTGATAAGGGATGATAACTGAAATAGTCTAAGTACCTGCCTGTGTTTGTTGGTTTCCGGTAGACCCGGAATTATAATCTATTATTGCTTAACCGATTAATTAATATATCTAAGTACGGGATGCATCCATTAATTTCTAATTCCATAGTAAATTATACGCGCTAATCAAAACACACATGGAAAACTACCCGATTCGTCCTATCGTATCTTTTATTGATTCACCAACTTATTAAGTTGCCAAATTTTTATCGGGAATCCTAACCCCAATTACAAACGAGGCATCGCAAAAACTAAAAAATAGCTTTCAAGTCAAGTAATTTTTGCAAGAAATCAACGTTCCGGACAATTATATCCTAGTTTCTTATGATGTGAAGAGTTTGTTCACTTGTATACCTCTAAATTTTGCTCATTAATGTGTCGCCAAAAAATTGCAGAACTTCAACTCACCTCTTCAAGTAACTCCGATTTCAACTGAAGCTATTTTGCGGCTCCTCAACCTATGCCTGGAATCTAATCATATTTAATGGAATCACAAAATTTATCAACAAGTAGAAAGAACACCAATGGGTTCCCCTATCTCTGTCGCGTTGGCCGAGATAACAATGCAAGCAATGGAGGATTAATTCCTATCAACACCCCCGTGCCAGCCACTGTTTTGGAAACGTTACGTTGACGATATATTGACTGCACTACCAGAAGATATGCCTGATACATTCCTCCAGCATATCAATGGATTCAACGCCAACATATAATTTACTATGGAATTAGAAATTAATGGATGCATCCCGTACTTAGATTTATTAATGAATAGGTTAAGCAATAATAGATTATAATTCCGGGTCTACCGGAAACCAACAAACACAGGCAGGTACTTAGACTATTTCAGTTATCATCCCTTATCACAGAGGAGGAGTGTAGCGAAATCCCTTTATCAGAGAGCAGTTAATATTTGTAGTGAGCAAAATTTGAAGTAAGAACTTTCAACAGTGGATTAATTATTGAAATAGAATAATTTTCCTCCGTAACTACGTAATAGCAACCGACTAATGATTGGTGGAAATAATCAAAACCTCCCCATACTTCGATAAAGCAACGAAAATTCCTAACGCCCCCTGAAATATATAAGCGTCCCGTATATTAAAGGTTGTTCTGAAAGAGTCCAGCGAATCTTAAAACCATTCAATGTTAAATTGGCTTTCAAATCTTCGAATACGATAAAAAAACAGCCTAATCAGACTTAAAGATAAACGATAGAATTCTGAAAAAAGTAATCTTATATATGAATTATAATGTAAAAATTGTGAAGCATGTTACATTGGGGAAACGGGTAGAAATCTTTAACAACGAATTGATGAGCATGCGAAGAATGTGCAGAGGAAGAATAGGTTATCCCTTGTCTATTAGCATTCCGAAGTAGATAACCATTCTTTTGATTTTGAAAATGTATGTAAATTATAAAATGTTAAAAATTAATACGCTCGAAAAGTTGTCGAAGCAATGTACAGTGTTTAGGAACCTAACAAAATTAATCGTCATCTTGATGTCCCCCCGCAGTTTCTTCCTATGCTCATCAGTCGCCCTTGATCAATGATTTTCGGCTTGCATGTAAAAATTTAAAAAAATGTTTTGTATACTAGATACCCGCAGATACCATAAGAGGTTTTGTTTAAAAATACATCGTTCCCCTGATGACGGCTAGAGCTAATCTAGCCGAAAGCTTGAGTCAAAAAATTAAATTTGTCTTTGCTGATCCCAAAATTTTGAAAAAATGGAGAGTAAAAATTATATTGGTTTTATTTATACCAGTTCCATGACATGCTTCTATTCCGCATTGAAAGTATGGGGAAATGAGCGTTCGATAAAGCATTAGTAAGGCTGTTTCAGGTAGGAAACTTTTAACTTTATTCAGGATTCCGATGGATTTTGATAATTTAGAACTAATATGAGCGATATGCTCTTTGAAGGTCAGATGTTTGTCTATTATGATGCCCAGAAATTTTCATGAGTTGGTTTCTTTGATTTCACCTTCGCCAATTTTAATGCATGGTAGAGATATATTTTTCTTGTATGAGAAGGTAATATAATTTGTTTTATCGATATTAAGGCTTATTTTATTAGCTTTAAGCCACAGTGAAACCTTATGGAGTTCATCATTTATACTCTCCGCAATCGTAGTGGGATTTTGGTTCGGAAGGACCACAGAAAGCGTACTGTCATCGGCAAAAAGTATGAATTTAAAAAATTATGTAGTTTTAATAATATCATTGAAAAAAATTCAGAAAAAGAAGAGGCCCAAGAACTGATCCTTGTGGAACTCCATGGCTAATTTTCTGTGGGTACGATTTTGCGTCGTCAATGACAACGTATTGCTTCCGATTTGTTAGGTATGATCTGAACCATTCATGGGCAATCCCTCGAATGCCATAACAGTGTAGTTTCGAAAGTAGTATGTTATGATCCACACAATCGAATACTTTTTGAAAGTCGAGAAATACAGAGAAGACTGTCTTTCCGCTATCTATATTAGAATAAAGGAATTGTAGATGATTGAATATTTCCTGTGTTGATTTTTTACAGCGAAAGCCGTTTGTTCATCATAGAGAAATGATTTTTGTTCAAAATAAGAGTACACTTTTTTATACACAATTTTCTCGAATACCTTGCCAATAATTGGTAACATAGAGATAGGTCGATAATTGTTTACACAGGTTTTTTCCCCATTTTTAAAGATAGGGGTTACTCTAGCAACTTTGAGGGATTCGGGAAAGTGCCTAGTAAGAGAGACTGGTTAATAATATTGGATATCAGCGGGGCCACAATATCAGCAATAATTTTAAGTATTTTAGTTGGAAACGTTTGTAACCCACTCGATTTATTTTTCATGTCGTTTATGCACGCAATTACATCGGAGTTTGTAGGCGTAAAGAAAAAGGAGTTGTGTTCTCGAATGTGATCCATAAATTCCAGATGATCAGAAGGTTCACTTGGAATACCAATGGCTTTAGTTTTCCCTACGTTTACAAAAAAGTTGTCAAAGAGATTAGCAATTTCATTCTTCTCATGGTAATTTACATTATCTTGAGTGATATATTCAATTTTCTTTTTATCGGCGTTATTCGGTTTACAACAAGAGTTAAGGAGGCGCCAAGTCTTTCTAACGTCAGCTTTGAATTGAGTAAACTTGAGGGTAAAGTAGCTCTTTTTCGATGTTCTTATCTGGTTTGTCACATAGTTTCTGAATCGGTTATATGTTTCTCTAGATATTCGCCTTTCGCAAAGGAGGGCTATGTGCGCTTGGAGTTTCTTTATATTTATCACGATGTCTCTAGTAATCCAGGGCTTTTGTTTATTTTTCGGGGTAACTGTACGAGTTACAATTGGGCAACACTGATTGTATGCGGTTATTATAGTTTCAGTCAACTTTACTACTGCTTCATCAATGCTCCTTGCATTATTGTTTTGTTGGGTGATGTGCAATGTTGGCATTAATTCTTCTAGAACGGTGCGCATTTCTTCTAAATTTGATTCGTTTATTTTACGATATGAGTAAGTTTCAGCCCGTGCTTTGGTGCAAGCAATATAGACATTTTTCTTAATAAGAAAAACTGGAAAACGATCTGATAAGTCAGAAGTAATTATTCCAGCAAGAAAATCACTTGGGTCTGTCATAAAGATATTGTCAAGCAGCGTAGCACATTCTGAGGTTATTCGTGTTGGCTTTGTGATGATCGGAAGGAAAGATTTAGAATGAAATGCATTTAAGAAATTAGAATCTACTGAAGAGCAGCAGATGAATGAAGATGGTTGAGATGGATCAGCCGATTAGCCTTTCCCGGACTGTGCTCTCCCGTCCGAGCTGTGTGCCCTCTTCGGTCTCATCTCGTGCACCACAGACCTGCTCCAAACACTGTGATTGCCTCAACCAAGACCGATGCTGCTTCGACAGATGCCTAGATGATCATGTTTGCAAAGAGCCTGTCTATTGAGGATACCGTCCGAGGCCAAATTTGGCCCCCCGCGGCACCCCTGACTGAATTTTTTTGTCGAAAAAGGATCCTTATGGTATGGGTTATTGTGCCATGAAATATTATGGTGCTACAGACAAAAGAACCCCCCCCCCCAGGAGGGGTCCATAGGGGGCCAAAATCATAAAAAATTGAGTATGTCTTTTTTGGTCGGAAAAGGATCCTCATGGTATGGGTTATTGTGCCATGAAATATTATCGTGCTACAGACACCAGAACCACGACAACATGAGGGGTCCAAAGGGGGCCAAAATCATAAAAAATTGAGTATGTTTTTTTTGGTCGGAAAAGGATCCTCAGGTTATGGGTTATTGTGCCATGAAATATTATGGGGTTACGGACACCAGAACCCCCCCCCCCCCTCCCGGGGAGTTCAATGGGCCAAAAAGCATAAAAAAAATTCCATTTTTTTGTTGGAAAATGATCATTATGCACATGGATTATTGTGGCTTGGATTTCCTCGCGAAGATTACTTCCCACAAGTGGAGAATGTTGTCGGCAATGTTGTGCTGACATGCAGGGTACATGTTGTGCTGACATGCAAGGATGAACTCATGGGGCGATGCCTAAAAGTAAGGACTCAGAATGCAAATGAGTCCATTCATTCCAAACTTTGGCATAAAAAGCCGAAAAACAAATTCTGCGGGCTCGCGGCACTACAACAAGCCGTTGAATCAACTGTCACGGAGCAAAACTCCGGATTCGAATAAGCAAATGTTGTCGAAAACTTGAGTTTTTCAAAACCCAATAAAGAGCAGAAGTTATCAGAAAGTTTCAGAGAAAAGGAGAGAGATGCAATCCCACCGACGAGTCCAGCGTCGAAAGAAGCGCACCAGTAACATCGAAGATCCCCAGCATGGCAGCGGCCAGCACTAGGGTTGAAAAAGTTTTCCAGTTTGAGAACTGTGATTGTTTTATTTTATAATGTGAAGATATATATATATATATGCGGAAATAGTGTCTGTCAACATTTGTTTAGTTATGTGTTACTATAATAAACGGAAAAGACCTATATATGCGGAAACATTTTTTACCTGGAATTTTTATGTCTTTATTTCTTCTACCTATATATGCGAAAAATAATTATTATAAATGGAACACATCAAGCCCAATAACACAAAAATAACCAAGAGTTGCACAAAATCATCTACTACTATTCATAAGTCCGAAAAATTATGCCGAAAAATGTTCGCGTCTTGCAACAACAGCTACATGGTGAGTACTCAAATAAAATATAATATTTCTATATGTTTTTATTCACGATATTCCTTATGTTACATTGAAATTCACAAGGAAAATGTTGCACAGTATTCGTACATAAAAATAGATCAAAGAAACTGCATTCATGTACAAAAATAGTCAATGATTTTGCAATTCAATAGTATATTTTTGTTTTTGGGCTCTCCTGAATAATAATACATTTCAACCATTCAAATCGTATCAAATCATTGAGTTTTGATGCTAGAACAAAACCAAAGACAGTTTTGGAATCCTTGGAACCTTTCTAACAAAGTTATAGTTGGACTCTCCCTAATTTTAGAAAACAAAAAAGCTATATCCAAACCCAAAAATAATTGTGATATTATAATAAGTATCGTTTATCACAGAAATTTTTTTTCGAAATGTGTAAAATTTTAAATTATAACTTTGTTAGAAATGCTTCAAGGAATCTAAAACTCTCTTTGGTTTTGTTCTAGTATCAAAATTCAATGAGTTGATACGTCTTGAAATGTACATAAAAATTGATCAAAAAACTAATTTTTCGTAAAAAATAAGGCCTAAATTGAAAAAATGACAGGAGTAAAAAAGGTTTACTTTCAAAAAGTACATATACTGGCTAATTTTCAAGCGAATCGGACGAAAAAAGGTCAAAATCCCGGACGGTATCCTCAAACGTTTCTGTCCAACTCATGACAAGGAATTCCCAAGGAGTATAATTTTTGTTAGCACAGATTTAGGTTTCATAGGCTCAGAAAGTCCTAACATCTTGTAAGGCCGATCGATGGTGAAACCGCTGGAGAGCTGCTGCGCCACCAGTTGTAAGGGACAGACAATGCACTAAAAAAAATTTTTTGTTATAAATATGGATTACCTATCGAAAACATGGATTACCCAGCAGAAGTTCGAAAGTTACGAAGAATGTATCAGAGAACCGTGGACAGACGGAGAGAAATCTCAGAGGAAATGAGAAAAAACCAATGAGAAGACATGAGGCTCCAGAAAATAGAGAAAGGCATTCAAGCGTTATTAGATAACGCCCACGCATTAGAAGGAGGATTTCCACAACAGCAGCAAAACAATATTCGAAATCGCGGAGATGCCGATTAGCCATTTCGATGCCGAAGATTTTTTTAGAATAAGGAGCAGCTAGAGTTTTAAAAAGCATAAAGTTTGGCAAGTACTGCAAATTCGCTCACCTCAAAGAAGTTCAAACAAGTATCATGAAGGAAGTAGTCAAAGAAGTAGAGTTTATTCGAACCATTGAGTTTCGATCAAGTATTATGATGGAAGTTGTCAAAGAAGTAGAGTTCATTTGAACCATTGAGTTTCGAACAAGTAATATGAAGGGAGTAGTCGAAGATGTATAGTTCATTCGAAGAAGTTCGAACGATTGACTCCAGGTAACGGATTTGCCTTCGTCACTTGCTGGCCTCATCCAGCCAGGCAGAATGCCCGTCTTCCAGAGATGCGAATGAGACATTCCACGTTGAGACATTCCACGATTATAAGCGCTCAACTTTTTCACTTCTCCCTGGAGGCAAGTTGAATTGAAAATTTTAAACATTTTTTTCCTACAATCACTAAAATCGCTACTCGGCTTTTTTTCAACAGATAGTTTTCATTGTAATTACTTGTGGGCTCGAGTTCGTATAGAAAATAAGTCAATCTAATCTGCCGAAAATAAATACCTAGGCCCTATGGTGAACCCGCGGAAGAGCTGCTGGGTCACCAGTTGTAAGGGACTTGCGCAAGTGATGAAGCCTCGACCATGTTGAGCCACGGTGAACGTGGAGACTGCTGGCAGTGCCGGGTCTACAGGTTTTGGAGCTACTGGGGTCATCATTAGTAAGGGGCCTGCGATGTCGGGCCATCGGCCCGAAAGAGATCCCGATGGGATCATCGGAGTTGAGATCCCGTGATGGTTCTGGGGTCACCACTTGAAAGACCAGATGTTGTTTCTGCAACAGCCATTGAGTTCCATTTGCGGCGAGTGAAGTAACAGCCTTACTTCTACTTCACCAGCAGAGGGTATCGGTGATACGCTCAGCAAAATTGGGAACTTTTTATTGAATAAATTTTCATTGAGACATCTTAAGATAACTGAGCATAGGAAGATTGGAATTGAGATTTGAGGGGCAACTAAGGTAAGGACATACAATCTTAAAGAATTTGTCTCACTTCCATGCGATTGCGCTATATTTATGAGGTGACAAAGTCAAATTTTTACGTGAACGTTGTATTTTTATCCCCTTGTTGTTTGTGGCATTATTTTGACTTCACTTACTGAACTTTGATGCAGAAATGATTTATAAAAATTACAGAGAAGCTCGAAAAATTCCCTGCACTTTTTCAATGAACGTTAGGAGAAAATTGCAACTTATTTTACTCTCTGATTAAATCGCATTTAAATATTATTGATTCAACTCAAACTTATACCCTGAATTTATAAATCTATTCTTTGAAATTGGAGTCTCTAAATAGAGTGTTTTACAGAACAAAGTTAATCTATTATTCATACTGCAAAGTCATCATACTGCTCAAATTGTTAAATTTACACAAGTTATTCCAGAACACCACATCAAAATATCGGAGCTGAAATTCACACGTATTCATCTTATCTCCTCGATCACCATAAAAAATTAAAGTGCTGAATAACTTATAAGTAACGTCTATTGAACATTGTTTATCTAACAGCGCGTGTCAAGAAGAAATAGCTGTATTTAAAGCTTTGAAACAGCCAGGAAGATTTTTCATGCTAGTGAATAAAGAGACAACGATAAAAACACGTAAACTGTGCGGAAAGAGATTGGACGAGATTGGAAGAGTCCTTGAGAATGTATTTTTCAATGGAATAATTTAAACTAAGTTCGGCGTTTACTTCAACGCAGATTTACAAAACAAATTCAACGAGTTAGATCGCGGTCTATTTAACTGAACTAGCACACAAATTGTAGAATACTCAAAGCGCTGACACGATCAACTTGTATTTAAGAACTAAAATTAGCTGCAAATAATATTCCCAGATTTATATGTACTAATTCTACACGTGACATATCAAATAATGTCTCATTATCCCATCAAATTTACCTCTTATTCGATAGGACGCTAATTGGGGCGAAAATTTTCGTTGGGTTTGCAAAGGGTCTACGAAGACAAGACAATTTTTTATCAATTTAATATCTTTTAATAACTATATGTTTACTGGCTCCAATAACTATATGTTTCTGAATGATGGCCCGGATCACTGTCAACGATGATGCTTTTGATGTGTCTTTATTGAAATAATTTTCGTGGAGGAACATTTTCTTTAAATTTGTAAAACAGTATTTTCGTAGCTTTATTTCTTTGGGAAGCCATTGAACTGGAAGAATGAAAACAGAAATTTATTAAACTTTTTCCAAACAGGTGGTAGGCCTACTCGAAGCTATAGACAAAACTACAATATTAAGTCAATTCTTAGAAGTGAAGGGCATCCGGATTAGAATAACCTTATATTCATACCGTTTACTCTCATACTAAACAAAATTCACTTAAATTAGGAGGAATGTACTAAATTTATAGCCCATCGGATCGGATCGTTTATTTGTAGTTCGTGAGGATATTTTACTATAAAATGTTTCGAATCATTTGTGCAATTTGGCTACTGTTGCTTATTGTTGCGAAGTTTATTTCTGCTGCAACTTTATGTACTTTTAAGGACCACTCGATCTTAGTCGAAACATGAAATTTTTCGCTGTTTCATTCGTGTTTACACATTATTGATTCAAATGTGAAGGTTACACACAAAGGTTGTAGGGCTGACCTTGTTCTTCCTTGTAACCGTATTTGGGGGGGTAGAAAATAAAAAAACATTGCGCTTCTGTTAGATTACTTGTTCATGCAGTAGTTACTTTTAGCGTTCATCAGTAAGTTCAAAGGCGTGCAATCTTATCAGCGCTTAACTTTTCCCTGGAGGCAAGTTGAATGGAAATTTTTTTACATTTATTCCTAAAATCACTAAAATCGCTATTTGAACTTTTTTTGACCGAGTTTTGATTGTAATTACTTGTGGGCTCGAGTTTGTTTAGTGACTTCTCTTGAAAATGGGTATATTTAATCTGCCGAGAATAACTATATTTAATCTAAAATGCGTAAATCTATCTCGAACAGCTGTTTTGAAAATACTTCGGACTGTTGGATTCACGAAAGAATGTAATGGTTTTGCCTAAAAGGAAACCTGAATGCTAAATAAGGAGGCATCTTGGGTTATAATAAAAATGAAAGATTATCCTTACAAACTAGAAGGAATATCAATTTACAATGCTATAGCTGTTACAACAGCCAAGTGAAATTGCTTTAACGTTATTTCCATGCTAATAATAATGACACAAACATGTGTACCTAAGTCAGAAATAAGTAAACGATTGTCCTACAACGGCAACCAAAACATGTACAACATAATTGGAGTAATGCGTGAACTTAACCACCTAGATAGGGTCAACGCTTCGCAGCCAGGTGGTGTCCGAGTGAGACCCTGGTCACCCGGCCCGGGCCCGCGAGTGAGCGGACGAACTTCGATTCGTGGACAGTTAAACGGGACCGTCGCTAGGAAAAAGGTCTGCCCAAAGAAAATATGGAATTGCAAATGCTGATCACCATGGTACATGAGCGTTAAAAGTCGGAACTAAGTGGGAACAGCTACCCTAAAACGGATGCGATGTTCCAAATTACCCAGCCATATGAAATCGTGTGCAAATTTTACTATTTATGAAGTAAATTCACCTTAGGTGACCGTTCAGGCAAAAAACTGTCCCGCCATTATCCGACGGATGTTCCTGAAATGTTCGCAAGAGGTGTGGAATGATTCAACGATTCATGTTACATTTGCTCCTTAATTTTGTATTTGTAGTACAAAATTTAACTGTTCAGAAAGAGTGAATAAACGGGTAATACGGAAATTATAACTCTTGAAATTTTGAAGCATAGAACTGGCAACATGCTCTTTAGATAGTTAGATATATTATCTGAAATCTGCGGGATTTATTTTTTGATATTTTGATTCGTTGACTTTAAAGAATTTTTTCTTAAAAATTATATCTTTTTATTTCCATTTTTTATTCATTTTTGTTTCTGTTATTTTTATCATATCTTGATTCAAACATCGTTACCATTGTACAATAATCTTTTCTCATGTTCTAGATGTTATTTAAATATTATTTTGACATTTTTATCTATAATTATTAATAATAACGCCTTAAATATGGAAAATAGTAAATAATAGCTAAATTGTACTTTAAATATTTCAGATTTTCCGTCATGAGTTAGGTTGTGATTTTTTATGAGCTGTATGAAATCTCAATGCTCTAGATCTAGCGAAAAATCCGCTAAGTTGTGCGCAGTGTTACCAATTTAGCGGATTTTTCGCTAGATCTCGCGTATTCAGATTTCATAGAGCTCTTAAAAAAATTACAACCTAGTTCCTGGCAGAAAATCTGTATCAGTTATAATGCAGATAAATAGAAATATTAATGGTTACAGAATAGAGACTAGGCTCGCTGCACATTTCTAACATATTTGATTTTGAAGCACAGAAATATTTAATTTTCAGAAACTGGTGTGTTTCGCCTCCATTCCCGCAGAAATAAAGTTCCGTTCAGAAATTAAGCTTTATCGAAACCAGCTACGTATTCTCTTCAACATCACACGGATGTTGGCACATGAGATAAAATGGAGATACTGTGATGGCTGGATGTCACTTACGAGTAGCAAATGTCTTGAAACATTTGACATGTAGAATAATTAGCAATGCTTGAAGTTCGATCTCGGTCGCGGCTCACTTCATCCGTATCTCTTCTAGTAATTGGTCTATTCTTGCTTATTCGTCCATCTTCTCAAAAACTGCGAAGTATTACGTGATAGTCTTATGTCAATATCGAGGATTTACTCACCCAAAACCGGGTGTCCAAGAAAAACGATACGCATTTTCAAATAAGTATAGCTCTAAGGTGAATAGAGATATACAGGGTGTCCGACAATTTTGTTGCCAAACTTTAACATAAGGTAGCGATCGTCGAAATGAACACTTTTTATTCTATTAAGGTATGGTTTAAATGCTTAGTTAAAAAGTTACAAATACGTGAAGTTACTTTTCATCCGATATTCTGAGTGCTCCTCGACATCAACTACAAAGATTAGTTTGTTTACTGTTAGTACTTCTTCGGCTGCCAATGTATCACCGGCAATGAAGGGAGTATCCAATGCTGAATTAGCGGATATGATATGCACCTAGTGTATGGTGCAGCAAATGGAAATTCTAGGGAGGCAGTTCGAATTTACGCAGAAAGGCATCCTAACAGACATGTCCCATCGCGTCAAACATTCACAGCCATACACCGCAGATTACGTGAATACGGATCATTTCACAGACCACGACCTGAAGGAAGACGCCAAAGGAGAGTAGCAGATCCAGACAAGGTGGAAGATGTCTTGGAATATTTTCGAAACAATCCTACTTCAAGCACTCGTTCTTGTGCACGTAGTTAACATTTAAGCAAAACTACTATGTGGCAAGTACTACACAACAGTGGTCAACATTCATTTCACTTTCGGCGTGTGCAGGAATTGCACGGTGAAGATTTCGAACGTCGTGTTGAATTTGCGAGGTGGTTTCAACAGAAAACAGATCAACAACCTCGTTTCCCATCCCGAGTCTTATTCACAGACGAAGCGTCATTCACTCGAGAAGGAACACCTAATCTCCATAACCTGCACATATGGTCTGGCAACAATCCACATGTTACAAGACAATGTCGACTTCAGGTTAGATTGGATGTGAATGTTTGGGTAGGAATTCTTGGTGGCCATCTGATTGGACCATATATCATACCAGTAAGACTAAATGGACGTACCTATGACATTTTTTTTAATGAAGTATTGCCAGAACTACTGGGAAATGTACTTTTAGCTTACATCAGAGGAATGTGTTTTCAACATGATGGTGGTCTTGCACACTTTGCGGTTACTGTTAGGCAATATTATTGGATGCCCGATATCCCAATCGCTGGATTGGCCGTGGCGGTCCCTTCGCGTGGCGCCACCAAGATCTCCTGATATTACGCCCCTAGATTACTTTTTATGGGGGCATATGAAACGTTTAGTGTGTGGAACACCGATTCAATCCGAAGAGGACCTGATGGGTAGGATTGTTGAAGCCTCGGAAAGGATTCGTGAAACTCCTGGTGTCTTTTCTCGCGTCCGCCACTCATTGCAGAGGCGTTTCAACGCCTGCATCGAAAGAAATGGGCGGCATTTTGAACAATTTTTGTAAACATGTATCCTAGTCTAGGATTTCGTTTGTTGTGCTCATAATAATTACTGTCGAAAATGCTTTTTCCTTATCACAATAAAAAGTCGATGTTAATTAATAATAAATGTTTCACAACTTGCCTAACTTCTCATTTCGGATCCTTGCCATTGATGTGCCGCAGTTGCCTTGGATTCGTCTCTGCAAGAGAGTGTACGGATTATTTTTAATAACTGTCCAAATTCAAGTCCTTGCAACTCTTTAACTAAGCATTTTAGACCATACCTTAATAAAATAAAGTGTTCATTTCGACGATCGCTACCTTATGTTAAAGTTTGGCAACAAAAGCGTCGGATGTGTATAGGTAGTATAAATTTAACAAGTATTGAAATAGCATTTATTTTATATGTTGTTGATCTTATTTTCAGGTTATTCATTGATAGTAAAATTTCGAAACTAGCGCTAGTCTGAATGCCCCTTTTTAGAAAATGAATTTTATTCCGTTTTATGTGGTTGTAATCTTGATGAATCATAGATTTACAAAACACGTACCCATCTCTGTTAAAAATAATTTCACAATGATGTACCCTGTATAACACTAAGTATTTAAGCCCTCTGCGAGGTTTCAAGTGTTTTCAATAATAGTGTTTCAAGAACTGAGAGAAAACTGTGAAAAAATCGGCAAAACTCTTCATTAAATGATGGCTAGAAGTAATACTTACCTTCAGAGAAATGCAGGGTACGTCGAAGGATACAAAATTACTTTATTTATTCCCATGTTATTTAAAGTAATGATTTGTTTCTCTTTTAAATTTTTGTTTGTTCACTTTTTTGGGAAGTGCAAAATATAGAAGATTAATATTTTTTCACAAACGTTGCCTTTGAACAATTAGCTTTTCCACCCTGTTCAGTAACTCGGTCTCTGTAAAGTGGTTATTAAAAGATTTTCAAAAACTTAAATTATTCGAAATGCAAACAAAATTTACTACATCGTGAAAAAAATTCAAATATGTTAACTTAAAGCGAAGATATAATCAATAAAAAGTCGTGGACATACTTGTGGGGCACTTTGTATATAGAAGGGGTCTTATTAAGCTACTCACACTGCGTTCGCCCTTCACAATGGAGCGGAGGAGAGAATTAGCCAAAGGGAGACAAAGAAGATTCCGAGATAAACTATGAACGGAAGAAAGACAAGCTATGGGTAAAAAGCAGATATATATGTATGATACGTTATCAGGATAGCTTCGGTTAGGATACGATAGATTACTATATGTTACGTTACAATGGGTTAGCTTAATTTGTTTGACAATGTTTAATCGTATTTTTCACGGGTCCACCTAGCCTAACGGTGACATTGGTTAAGTTAAGTTAGGATATGTTAGGTTAGCATAGGTTAGGCAATGTTGGCAGAATTTTTTCACAGGTTCACGGCTCTTTATATTTGAAATATTAAGGTAGGTTAGGACAAGATAGGTTAGAATATGTTAGGTTAGAATATCTCGTGTAAGAATGTGTCAGGTAATGTTGACCAAATATTTTTACAGGTCCATCTAGCTTATTGATAACATTGTCGGAGGAGTTTCCATGGGTGTTGCTAGTTATTACCAATTGTTCGTTCTATCTTAAGGGAGGAAACAGTTCAGATGGCCCAACGGCTGGCTCACGTGGAAAGCTTCTCATGCAGGAGCTAATGAAGAAGTATACAATGATCCTCTACCTGGCCCCAGTGGACAGCAGCGCTTAACCACTACTAAAAAGATAGAGTTTTCATGACGGAAAAGAGAAATGAACTGGACATTTCTTGTTCCGACAATGTTTTCGGCGATAAGGATCACTCAGATCTGTTGCCTACAGATTCAGATGACGATTCTATCCTTATTCCTTCTACTGCTGCTCCTAAACCGTCCGTAAAATATGCTAAATTCTTTCGTAAGGAAGCATCATCAAAAAGCATAGCGAAAAGATCTCGCTACCACGAAAGACTGAAAGCAATCAGTGAAATTCGCCGAAACGCTACGGCTCACAATGCCGAGTATCGCAAATACAAAATAACAGAAGAAAATGCTCCATGCGGAAAAATCTTTGACTCCCTGGGGGGTCAATTGGCAGCAGCTACTAAGCTGACTCAAGCGTACGAAAAATTTCGAGATATTTTCGAAAAATTTCCGCTAGCGAAGGCATACGATGACGTGTCAGATTCCGACTATTCTGAATTTGAAGAGTTTTCTGATACCGCCTAGTGTATAATAAAAGAAAGCCAGACGATGGAGCAGCGTAAGAGAAAGAAGCACTGCAGACCATCTTCCTCAGCCTCAGAGCGTGCGCAGCTCCCTGGCCTCGCGCCCGAATGTTCATCGTCCACGACGCATCCACTAAGGCACTCACTATACAAGCGATGCTCACTCGATGCCGAATGATGTGGCACAAAACTGCATTCTTTGGACGCGTCAATATATTGCTGCTGTCAAAAATGACCTCGCACTTCTGTAGCTGAAGAGTCGCTGAGTCCTTCCGAGTTGGATATAAATAAATCTGAGGAGGACCTAAGACAACTCATCAATCTCATGCATTCCTCCGTGAGGAAAAAAAAAGCCAAACGCGATGCCCTGCAGAGGGAAGTCAGACTCGCTTGCGTGGCAGCAGAGAACTCAACTGCGCTCGTACCGACGACGGTTCATCGCACGCTAACTCAACATGCCTCTTCTCAAGGCTACTCGAAAAACGTCAAAATCGATCCTCTCGAGCTAGGAGTGGAAGATTCCAGAGGCAAGAACGATGGAAAAATGACTGCGTCCAAGTCAGTGCTTCGAAAGGTGAAGACCAGCAGCATTTGTGCCACGAAAATAGTACCTTATAAAATGTTGGACCATTTGTCTAAGGTACACAAGATGAAAAGAGGATCGCGCAAGATATTCCAAGCTGATGACAACTCTCCCGTCACCGCCGTCAACCTCAAGCGTCGTTTGAGGTGGGGGAAAAATTGATAAACTTCTTGAAGACATGAATGACTTTGATGGAATAGAAATGGAACAGCCCATTGCCACCGGACGTGAAATTGAAAAATGTGGGAAGCGAATTTCGCTCCCTCCTTCGAAATCGATTGTCGGTGCCACCGACGAAGTAGTGTGCTCGAGCGACTTCAGAAAGATCAGACCCAAGTTTACATCGATGGTCAAGGAATCCAAAATTTACTTGGAACGTATGTTCATGAACCCAGCACTCGAAGTGAATAGATGCGTGAGGCAATTTGTTTCCATTGTGCTGACATACATGCTTTACGGCGTCACCTACAATCTCGTAGTCGAGAACGACATGGAGATGGCAGATATTCTCAAAAACCTTGCCAACATTTTCTATGTACATCATCAGAAATATAGGGTGCGATACCGCACATCCAATTTTTAGCGTCAATATGGCAGCATAAGAGAATTCCTCTGTTATGCCATTTCATTAATTCAGAAACACGGCGGCAACCTCCTTCCCAATTTCGTTTTGAGCAACATGCTGCAGTTGATTGAAGACGCGCGACAGCGATGTAAGTGTGTGGAAGCTAACTCGGCATTCACATCTATCAATGAGAGGGACAGCACTTTCGATAACTGATCTTGCGCGCATAAAATCTTCAAACTACATTGAGAAAATCATCAGTGAAGCCATTAGGTATGAAGAAATGAAGCAAAGCAGTTCCAATAATGATGACGACTCACGAGCAGAAAGAGAACTCGGGTTACGAATGAGCACTCAAAAACGCCCTAGCCTTGAGAGATGTCCTGACGCTGCTGGCATGCCTCAATAACGTACGAAGAGGATTGGAACTTACCACGTTCGAACTTGGCCAATTCGCTAGTCCTGTTAGTATCGACATACAGACGAGCGTTTGCTTCCGGGTAAAAATGTTTAAAACTTGGCGAGAGCAAAGCACACCTGCATTATTCGTTATTCTCATCGCGAGTGCCTGGCGCTGTGCAGCTATGTGAAACATTGCCGCCCTTTTCTGAGTACCGCCGCTACCCTGGATGAACCTGTGTTCCCAGTCTCCGACAGGTATCAGGAGAAGGGCCGGCCAACTTCTACAAACGATGCGCAGATGAGAGTTCAATCTGTATTCAAGCAGATTTCGAATCTTGGCAGAAAACTGAAAGTGCCGGGCCTCTGCCTGCGTAGGATTCGACAAGTGTATGCTACGATGGTCGACGCAGATAAAAACCTGAACTTGAAAAAACGTGAGCGCTTTGCCCAAGTCATGAACCACTCTATTGAAGTTCAAAAATACTATGCAATCCACGATCACCTAATGGCTGAAAGAAGAGTACAAATCATCGAAATGAAGATGAAAGCTACATTAAGCAAGAACCAGCAGCAGAAAACGGTGATCACATCTCAAAGGAGCTTAGAAAATTTAATAACCTGGATGAAGCATGAAGCCATCGGCCTCGATGGATGGCCTTGAACTTTAAATGCGCAACCCAAATATTACAATAGCCGATGGCTCTGTGTACAGTGATACCGTATGATCGACAACGCTTAAATTTGAATTTGCATGACTCCAAGTTCTACGTTTCTAAATGTTATAAAATTTATTGTAAAATCTCGCTGCTAAAAAGCCTATGTCGAGTCAAACTGTTAGACTGAAAGGTTCTTGCCTTTCTTTCTACCTCTAGACTCGACTTAGCCGTTTTCGATATAAGTAATTCTAATTGACGTCTAACGGAATTCTGTGCTAGTACTTCTTGGAATAAGTAAAACTAGTTATTAATGCTTTTTAAGGTTCTTGCGTTTTTCGCGAACCTTGAGATTCGAAATTGCTTTTTAGAAATTGAACTATAACTCTAAACTACTTTCAATAAATGGAGTAAAGAATGTATAAGTTTTGTCATTCCCTGTTTAAGAGCAGAGTAGGGTTTTAATGCGAAATGAGTCCAAAGAGTTTATCACATAGACTTGTATGAAAATTGAGAGGCTTTAAGCTCAAGTTAGCAAGATTGAGGAACCGCAGTGCGAATTTATTCCTAAATCTTATTTCAGATTCGAATTGAGAAATGAAAACTGCACATACGCATATAGTTACAATACATTACATTGACCGATCCTTGATCTGGTGATGAAATGAACGACACAGTGAACTTACTAGCCCATTGTAGCAAGTTTCCTGAGAATAATATTATACATGGTAACGGGAAAAAAGTTCATTTGGAAAATTTGACATCAAATGTGTTCCTACACATTGAATTTCACACACTTAGTACCGAGGGGTTTTCAGTTTGAGGATCGATTGTTGGGCGATTGAGATTACTACAGTCTGATCTAAATGGTTCCTCTAATTGGTTAACTTATCTGATTTCATTTTCCAGGAATTAAAGAGAACGGTGAAGACATCAAAACGCATTGCCGCCGAGAAGCTAGAAGAAGAACGGAAGAAAACCAAGATAGGGGTACGCGTTTGTTTAGTTCAGTATTTTTTATTGTACGTCCAAGTACAGGCGTTCCTTAGCTGTGTTGGCAGTCCATTGACCCGAAATCGAAATGAGTGTCGGCTTGAAAAAGTTTTGGGAAAGTAGATTTGTGTGTAGATAGTTTCTTTACACTTTCAGTGACGCGAAATGTTGATATTGGGTGCCGATTTGAAGGGGTCACAGTAGTAATGTGGCTTCAAGTATTGAAGAATGTGTTTATTAAATTAAAAATGTTAAAAAATATGCTAGGAAACTGATCTAGTTCTAGGTCTCTGTGGACTTAACTATAAAAGCGCCTGTTTCCATTGAAAGAGATATGCTGTTGAGTGTTGACTTATAGAGTTTTCAATGACAATAGGTTCAAACCATGAAGATTTTCTTGTGAGTAGCAAAGCTCATGTTATGTCCAAATACAGAATTAAAATATTTTTGGCGCTAGCAGTGACTTGAGTCATTGTTAATAAGGTTACTTCTTTAGTAGTTCTGCATGAAATTTAGCGTCACGTAATATTTACAATTTAAGTTTAAAGCTTATGAAATTAGGTTTATAGTTCATTCTTTTCATTTTGATAGAGCAAAGTTTTTTTGATGCCATCGTGCTAGGTATCGTAGGTAGTTAAATGACCCAGTTCAATCTCCGACAATTTGCGGAATGCACTTTGCGAGATAATCAATATGTGAGATAGAACATTTAAATGCTCATGGAATGGTGCTGTCAAATACATTGCCTCATATGGTTTATACCGAGATATAAATTTTGTAACTTTCTTTATCACAGATCAACCGATCAAATTCGAAGGCCAGAACGATGAAAATGAGGATGAAAAAGATGGAGGATCTTCACAAGAAAAGACGTCTAGTTATGGACGGCAATCTCAAGCAGTGTTTAGCTATGCAGAAGCGCCCAAGGTATGCGTGTCTGGCGGCGAACCTTATTGATGTGTGCCGGGTTAGGAAGTGTGTAATTTGCACCTAGATGCGAGTTACTAGCTGCTAAACTCAGTTCAAGATCAGTAACGTTACCTAACATAAATATCACACCCGTATCATCAGCATAAAGCAATCTTACTTACCGATCCACCCACGGCATGTTTAAAACATAAGAATAAACATTTATACCCCATAAAGTGTTAGGAATTATATTTGCGTTTCCACAGGCAAAGCTTTGTAGAGATGATCAATAGGTTCATTTAAATGTTGATGCAAGTGACACATGGATTTCCTTGACTTATAATTATTCATGCTATAGAACGCCGATTATTTTTCCTTGTGGCATCTTCTCAGCAACGAAAGTCCAATACGTAGACATTAAGCAATGAATGACTCGGTGCACCAGAATTAACAACTCGGCTGAAATGAAATAGTCCCAACTGAAGATCATGGAAGTTGTTAATGTAACGATTAGGGAAATAGCTCACAAGCTGTCAAGTCCAAGCTGCATTTAAACTAGACTGAGTATGCAGGGTACACGTTAGGTCAATTTTCACATGATACATTATATATCAAGTTTGGGGGACATGTGCCTAGTACGGGGGAATTTCCACAGCAAATCTAGAAGTTAATCACTGCTAAGTGTTGCCCTCGGTTTTGCCACGGTCACCGCGGTGTTGCCTGCGTGAAAGACGGTTGCCGAATTAGCAGACAAGGTTTTTGACATGGCTGCCACTTTTGTTTGACCAAAAAATCTAGTGTGACCTCAAAAAATATCGAGAAACAACTAGATTTAAAAATAAAACATCCAAAAATATATCTAGAAATAAATTAATTATCTACAATAATAAATTAGTTGAACAATAGCATATAAGGATGTTTACATCATAAATTGATTTATATTAGGCAATTTATCTTTATATGAATTATCTAGTATCCTGATATTTACCCTAATAAAGCTTGGTATCCAAATATTCTTCAATTCCACACGTGTTGCGAGTAGAACCGTCAGTCTCTAAAGCATTGCAAATTATCAATGCTCAAATTCCTACTGATCAACAATTGTTTTAAGGCTTTCACACCGCTATCTTCATCACTTTTAATAATTTTGCAATTGCTAAGTAAGTTGATTTTATTTTATTAGATGCATTACTTTAGAATATAACTGATACACCAAGTAGTTTCATGATAGAAATATCATTGCTTCCATCGAACAATAAACTGAACTCATTGTTACCAATATAATTGGTCAGTCTTTCGTCAAAATGAGCTCACAATACATTCTTGATGATGTATGTGCATTTTATTCCATGATTTTTTGATATCATCGCTAGTTTTGCAATTGGAGATAGTGTGCTTTAGCTTATGAACCGTGAAATAGCCGTCTTGGTGTCGTTCATAATCTGAACATAACATGATCAGAATATGGTTGCTTCACTATTCAGACAATTTGCTTAAGTAAATTAACAAATATAATAAGAATGAAGTAGTAACCAACCATTATGGTGAATTCTTAATTCGAATTTACAGTAATCTATCATGTACGTAGCTTAATTGTAATTATAGCTAGAAAATTTCTAGCATGCTAAAAAAACTATATAGGTTTTATAGCTAATATCTAGGTTCGAAATTTTACATCTAGGCTTCAGCAAAAACATCTAGATCTAGCTATATAATATCTAGAGTGGCAGCCCTGGTTTTTGACAAGCTGAGATTATTGGACAGTTACCGTCGCTATAAAAAAGCTCTGCACAAAGAAAATGTGGAATCTCAAATGCTGGTGAGGGAGGATGGTAGATGAGCAATAAAGACGGTAGTAAGTGCTAACAGTTACCCTCAAAAGTGATGCGATGTTGCAAATTACCCAGCAATAGGAAGTCGTCCGCATATTTCAATATTTTTCGAAGTAAATTCATCTTAGGTTCAGGTAAAAAAACTGTCCGTCATTTTCCGGCGGATTTTTATGAAATTTTCACAATAGGTGGAATGATTCAACTATTCATTTAAGATTAGTTCGTTAATTTTGGATCTGTATTAGACAACTTAACTTTTTCGGAAAGAGTGAATAATCGGGCATTACGAAAATTATAACTCTTCTTACAATTTTGATGTGCAAAGCTGGCAACATGTTTTTTAGATGGCTAAATGTATTATCTGAAATTTGCAGGACAGCTTTTTTAATATTTGGATTCGTTGAATTTTAGGAATTTTTTCCCAAAAATTCTACATTTTCACTTATATATTTAGTCATTTACATTTCTTTTATTTCCATCATGTCTTGATTAAAACATCGTTACCATTGTACAATAACCTTTTTTGCATGTTTAGAAGGTATTTCAATATTATTTTACATTTTTCTATATATTAGTAAATGATTGCGCCTATATATATATATATAAACGATCTAAATAATTCATAAATCTTAACTCAAATACTCTATATTTTCCGCCAGGAGCTTGGTTATGATTTTTGTATGAGCTGTAGGAAATCTCAATGTTCTAGGTATAGCGAAAAATCCGTCGCGTGGTACACCATAGTGAACGTTGCCGCGTACAGTCAAGGCACTCGAGAGGAACACCTGTCCCAATGTCTACCTAGTTTGCGCTCTCGCCGGCGGCAAATGGAGAAGAATTTTGATAGCGCACATAAGAAAAAATATTTGGTCTTCAGGAGATCATCCCAGTTTGAGACCTTTTTTGTCCGATTCGTTTGAAAATTGGCCAGTATAAGTCTTTTGTGAAAGTAAACCTGTTTTACTCCTGTCA
Organism: Morinoia aosen; assembly: GCA_030386875.1. Lineage (NCBI taxonomy): Eukaryota > Metazoa > Arthropoda > Malacostraca > Amphipoda > Talitridae > Morinoia > Morinoia aosen. The sequence continues at coordinate 3,512,402 of CM059568.1, read as the reverse complement.
TTTTTTCGATTTAGGCCTTAGTTTTTTATTTTTGACGAAAAATGTGTTTTTGGTATATTTTTATTGATATTTCAAAATGAAACTCCTCCTTCAGTTTTGATGCTAGAACAAAAACAAAGACAGTTTTAGAACCCTTGGAACATTTCTAACAAACTCAAATTCGGCTTTTTTTCAAATTCAATTTTTTTCTATTTTTAAATTTTTTTTGAAATTTCAAGAATCAGCCAAAATTTTTTGGGTTTAGAGCTATATATTTATTTAAAGAATTCGAATTTGAAAAAAAGCCGAATTTGAGTTTGTTAGAAATGTTCCAAGGATTCTAAAACTGTCTTTGGATTTGTTCTAGTACAAAACTCGAGGACGAGTTTCGTTTTGAATGTTGAAAATTATTTTTTTTGGGTATAAGCCATAACAAAATTTTTTGTTGAAGTGTAATATATATAATGAACAATTGATGTAATAGAATGCAGTTTTAATTTTTATTTCGATATTTTCCATACATAACTTCATATTCAAACTGAAAATTGTGATTTAAAAAAAAATAATAATAAAAATTTTCCTTTTTTATCCAAAAAATGACTTTTTTATTTTCAGTCTGATTCTTATGGAATTTGACTATGATATGTAACCTTTGAAAAGAAACACAATTGATTCCATTCATTTTTTCGATTCAGGCCTTAGATTTTGCAAAAATTTGACATTGGTTTTTAGGTATTGATATTTCACTAATATTGGTATTTCAAAATGAAACTCCTTCAGTTTTCATGCCAAAACAAAAGCAAAGACAGTTTTAAAATCCTTGTAACATTTCTAACACACTCAAATTCGGCTTTTTTTCCATTTCCCTTTTGTTCTCTTTATATATGGGGTCAAAATCAGGAAAAAGTTAAAAATTTTGGGTGCTTTTCATTGATATTGATATTTCAAAATGTAACTCCTCCTTCAGTTTTGATGCTAGAACAAAAGCAAAGACAGTTTTAGAATTCTTGGAACATTTCTAACAAACTCAAATTAAGCTGTTTTTCCATTTCCCATTTGTTCTCTTTTTATATGGGGTCAAAATCGGGAAAATTGAAAGATTTTGGTCCCATTTTTGGGGGGGTTTTCTAAATGCTTCTCCTCCTACAGTTTTTGAGCTACAGTGAGGATTTTGGTATCATTGGATGCAGAATAACGTGGACATTCAAAAAAATCTCAAATTTTCAATTTATTTTATTTTTTTATATATATATTTCATCATTCATATTCCTCAAGGTAAGCATCCCCCATCCGAATATTTTTTATTATTATTGAATTTAGAGCAATGAAATTTGGTATACTGATAGTAAATGCAATTTAGAATCATTTATCATTTATGACAACATGCGATTTTCTTGAAAAGAAAATAAGAAATCATAGAAAACGACATTTTTGAATGGGTTTTCTAAATGCTTCTCCTCCTACAGCTTTTGAGCTACAGTGATGATTTTGGTATCATTGGATGCAGAATAACGTGGACATTGAAAATTTTTAAAAAAATCTCAAATTTTCACTTTTATTTTATTTTTTTTTATATATATATATTTCATCATTCATATTCCTCAAGGTAAGCATCCCCCATCCGAATATTTTTTTTATTATTGAATTTAGAGCAATGAAATTTGGTATACTGATAGGAAATGCAATTTAGAATCATTTATCATTTATGACAAAATGCGATTTTCTTGAGAAGAAAATGGGAAATCATAGAAAACGACATTGGGGGGGGGGGGGGGGGGGGTTTCTAAATGCTTTTTCTCTGATAGTGTTTGAGCTACAGTAATGATTTTGGTATCATTGGATACAGAATAACGTGGACATTCCAAAAACTTGAATGCTTTTCCTCAAATTTCCAATATAAAAAATTAAAAAGAAAAAATCAAAATATGCTCAAGAAAATTCAAATTTATGACGTCATAACTTTGAAACAAGAATGAATTTTGAAAAACTTCTCAATACACTGTAAAGCCCTTGTTTTTCTGCATCCAATGATACCAAAATCATCACTGGCTCAAAAACTGTTGGAGGAGAAGCATTTTTTTCTTAAAAAAAGGTTTTATGAAAAAAGTAAGTTATCAATACGTTTGTCGTTACAACTCCGAAGTTCACAAAGCTAGAGCAATGCGGTTTGTTGCATTTGAAAGTGACATGTTTGCTCTATCTAAATTATTGGGGCATTTCCAAAATTTTTTCTGTAAAGCTTTCCGTAGACTTTTTTACCCTAAAAGTATAACTTTTGCCCTGACCCTTACAAAAAAAAAATTCACATAAATTCTGAATGAAATAAATCAGGAAATGCCCCAAAAAATTAGATAGAGCACACGTTTGACTTTCAAATGCAACAAACCGCATTGCTCTAGCTATGTAAATTTCGAAGTTGTAATGAATAATGTATGTATTTATATAATTTTGTTTTTTTTTAATAATTAATTTTCTATGCCCTGAGGAAAAATTTTTCTTAAATAAAAGTTGTTACAAATGTGGAGATCTAATAGTCTGCAAATTTTCATAGACGTACGTCCAATAGAACAAAAGTCGACCAGTTTTTCCAAATGGTCCCCTTAAGTTAATTTAGGTTAAGTTTGGTTAGGTTGGGTTAGGTTCACGGTACACATGAGAAGGTAGGAGCATTCAAGTCTTTTCTTAAAAGAGCCCTGGGTGCGGTGACGTCACGGGCTCAGAACGAATAGCAACCAAAGAAAAAAACGCCACCTGGCGACAATGTTTAAAAATATCGAGTCAGCTGTACGACAACTTGAACAACAACAACAACGAGACCAGTTTGTCGGCATTGGTATCAGCAAAATGGCGCCCACAAGTAGAACGAAGAAATGTTCTTTCATTAGATGTGAAAATAATTCTAGAGATCAACCTGATATCAAGTACTTTAATTATACTCATTCAAATTTTAAAGAGTGGATAAGAGCAAGTGGAAATGAAATTTTAGGTGCAATTAATAAATCTAATTTATGCAACCATTATTTTGTGTGTAGTCGCCATTTTCAAAAAACAGATTACAGGAGAATCCTTTCACCGTTCTAGACCAAAGTACTTCTGAAAAACGGTGTGGTGCCATTGCCTTATAATCACATGAATTTGAGCGTTGGAGGTAAGATATGTAATTGTCTCTCATATGTAAATCTAGTACAAATTTATCAGTACGTATCTAATCCGAGAATTGGCCGATGGTAGGTAGTACAATTTTGTTAATAGCTTGAATAACACGTTGAGATCCTGTAGAAGAATAATTAAGCAGGTGAGTTTATTTTGAGAAGAGTAATTGAAAGTAATAGTTTCAAATATTTTTTGGAAATGTATGTAGGCCTAAATGTTTCAAATTAGAGTGAATGTGTAGTTTATAATTTGACAATTTATCCTAGGTGGATGGCTATTTAGGGATTATTATATAATTTGTAAGTAGAAGTATGAATAATTTCTACAAATGGTTGAACTTATTGTGATGGAATTTGGTAAATATAAGGAGATGCAACTAATCAATTTTCAAAATTTTGTTGCCTGTATCATGGTAATAACATCAAAATAAACAACATTTCCTCTGTGCACTTAAAGGAAAAAATGAGTATTTGACAAGTTATAGCGGTATGTTAATTTTGGTCTCAGATGGCGGGAATGCGCTGGATCATTTGAGTGCGTCAGAAAGGAGAGTCCATTGTAGTCTTCCTTTCAGAACAATTTCTTGCTGCTTCAAACACTAGAATCGCGGTAGGTGATTTACCGCTACAACTCATTAAACACTCATTTGCCTTAGAAAGTGCATGGAAGAAAAGTTGTTCATTTCAATATAATTAGCACGAGACTGGAAACAAAATTTCATGGTCAATGTGGGGCATGATATGATCAAAGGAAATGGGAATTTTATTTTCAAGAATCACTAAAGGAACCCATTTAAGAACGTTTTACATGAATGACATTCTGCTCGCTGATGCGTTATTTTCGAATTATTCAACTTTGAACTTGGCTTTCACGTGCCAAGGAAGCGGGCGTGCCAAGCGAAATTTAATTAACAACGGAAGCTAACCCCCTATTACACACGTAAAGAGGTTGGGTTGTGAGGGGGAGCCACAGTTCTTCTAGTGAAAATTATAAATAAAAGTTCAAAGCAACCCATTAAGGTCACGTCAACAATTGTGTTTACATCTGCTCCAAGATGGCGGCGGCCGTACTGGGTGGCGCCATCTTTGAGCTGTCTGTAAAGGTGACGACGTAATAATGATGTAGAATAAAACGAGCCATGGGCAAAATGTAAGTTTAATTTTTGTGATACCAATATAAACAAATCAAATTTCAATAGTTAAATTTAAACGCACTATGGAAAGAGTTAACGCTTCTGGTGGGCTTGTCTACCAACAAGCCTAACCATGGCACACTTGCTGTTCTTGATTACCGCTCTTCTTCTTGAGTCACCTGCAGATTAAGAACGCAAACGAGCTCTACCGAAAATTATCAGATTCTCCAGGCGCTTCAACACTTGAGAGCTGGAAGCACTTCAGCGCTTCAGGCTTCAGCACTCGGTCACCAGGAAAGGAAGCTCCAATAGCTCTCCTTGGTTTCGGGACATCATCGTCGTTTACCTGGGACCTAGACGTAAGACATTTTCATTCAAGATTCTATTTTTGTTTATTATTCTATGAAGAAAAATTGGATGTCAACTATCGTGAAAATACGAACTTCTTCATAACCATGTAAGCTCTTCGTGAAGCTCCAAACCGAAGATTGGAGCCGGGGCAGCTCTGCGCTCTCGTGGCCCGGCGCGGCAAGGAGGAGTTCCTGCAGCGACTTCGCGCCATTCTGTCTTCGCCTCACGCAGTGGAGGCGTTGCAGCGGCTCAGCGGCACTCCTCGGCCGGCGCACGTCTCTTGATCCCTACCGCACGGAGGAACGGCCTTCTAAGCACGTCCTTTATGGTGAGTTGGAAAGCAATTCCAGTGCGGTGTTCTCTTTCCATCTCAGTGCGTCGATTATTTTAATAATTGCCAGTGCGAACGGATATTATAAATTGAAATTTGTCTGAGCCGTACATAACTTTAAACCTTAGGCTCAAATAAGCTTAAACTCTTTTGTAACCTAGCAACCAGTCTAGCTGGTTAGCTAAATGCCATTGTTTGGGCTAATATTGTTCAGCTACTGCAGGCTCGTAAAATAGAGTAATCTTAAATCTTTTCCTAAAGTTTTGTGAGCCGCGTCAGCATGACAATTAGTTTCCCTGCAAGGTATAAAAATTAAATCTTAAAATTATATTTTCTCTTGAAGGTACGAGTACTGGCTCAGACTTCTTGAAGCGAGCTGGAGGAGTGCGGAGGGTAACCGCGCTGGCCCGTTGCTAAAACTCCGGGCTCCCACCGCTACGTCATCGGGGCGAACCGTGCTGGCCAAGCCATACATTTAATGTTCCATTCATTTTTTTGCTGTTCGTACCTATGCTCAGTAAAATCATGGCTGCCGCATATAGTTTCAATCCTTTGGTGACCCTTCTCCAGATTTCATTTTCAAGAAATGACGACTAAAAAAGCGTAAAAAGCACCAAGTACGAGAATAGTACGGTATCTTTTTTGTGTTATTAACTGATAACAATATTTCTTATTATTTTATTAACAATTTCTGTCATTCTTTCATTTCTACGAAGTTCTGGCAAAAACTTTAACACCTCATGATCCGAACTTTGCCTTTGCCGACCCAACCTGGTTGTACTCTGTGTTGCACATTTTGCACGGGAAAGCGATTTCACCTAAAACTTCAAAGCTGAATAATTAAAAAATAGCAAATCAGCGAGCAGAATGCCATTCATGTAAAACCTTCTTAAATAGGTTCCTCTAGTGATTCTTGGGGTTGTAATTATTATTTTCCGTGATCGCATCACGCTTCACAATGACCAATTTCTAAAGACGATTAGGTGCATCTCCTTAACATTAACCTCGAATTCATTGAAAGGTGCTCCTACACAATTTTTAGGTTTAAATATGTTCTATTGAGCTGAAGAACATTTTAAACATTTAAATGTGTACTTCTACTGAAATGAAATGCTCTATTTTTTTGTTTGATTTTAGTGTTGTTGCCCATGTTAAATTATGTTTGAAATATATATCTTTGGTAAATTTACCCTTGTACATTATAATTTTGCTCAAAAAATTTTGGCTTCAATATTGGTATTGGAGCTATGAAACTTGAAATCACTGGCATACAAACATCATAGCTGCAGTTTATTTTTAACATTATTTGAAATGTCAATAACTATGTGCATGCACACATTGAAAAAATTCTTCTTACTGAACAAATGATTGCTGAAAAATAAATTTACTGAAATTTACTCAGGGTTCATATAAGGTTAGTTGGTCAATATTGAGTTTAATATTGTTGTGCGCCCGCCAGGCATATAAATAGGATCGGCGAGAGAGATCGTCGTTCATTTGGCGGTGGTCTGCCGTAGAGGTCGAGTTTACAAACAAAAGCGTCGCTGTCAGTAGCGGAGCTCGGCTGTCGAGAAAGAATCTGTAGAGATCACAGATACGCTATAGATTACCTTCCGATCTAAAGATTCTCTACCAAATACGAAACCTGTGTCAAGTCTGAAGTAACGATAATAAAGGATAACACCAAGTTACTGCATCTGATTTCACTCCCGAACCACATTCGCGTTTAGTTTCGACCAGGATTACTGAAAAGGGCCGGAACATTTCTGGTGGCCAGTATGGGGAGCCACATTCAAGATATCCACATTGTCACATTTCCCCATTAAAGAAGAAAGATTCAAGAATTGATCTTCAGTTCTGCTGATCCGTGATCTTAAGTGTGAGGAGTGTCACCCTGTTGGAGTAACGTCGCATAGTCATCACATTACTTCAGAGCATCGAGAAAAGGAAGAAAGACGTCAGTGCAAAAAATCGAAGTGCTTTCCAAGAAACTCTTCGAGAAGGAAACACTTCGAGGGAGGAAAAAATCGAAAATCTACAAAATGGGCTACTCAAAGGAGAAGATGATGTGAGACGAGGTCTACGCATTTCCGCACGCATCGTCACCTGCAACGAGAAGATCGACGAGGTCTGCGCATCGCCAAAATAATGTTCAACGTCACCAGCTAGTTTCCCATAGCAAGATGAGTATACCTGATAATGTTTGCTTGCAAATTAAATATGCATGCGCTCAACTAAATGATTATACACCAGCAATATAAAATTAATGAGTAAGTTGTAAGTAGTAAGCAGTAGCGGTAAGCAGTAATGGCAGTAGGCGTTGCAAGCGCAGGTTGATTCCTGGTAGCCTGGTTGCCGGAGGGCGAGCAGCGTAAGCATTGCGAAAGCGCAGGTAAGCAAGCTCATTCCCAGTAGTCAGAGAGCGAGCGTGTGCGCGGTACGCGGAAGAAGTTGTGTACTGAGGTAGTCCATTGTTCTCAAACAATTGAAGGAAGTTGTTGCTATTGTTCGCTGGCTCATTGTCCCCTGGAAAATAAGAGTGAGCTGGAGCGGTTTGCGCTGTTCAGTTGCTGCCGGTCTTCATACTGTTGACTTGACTTGGTGTACTAGATTAGCCTGCTTTGAGTCGACTGAAATTGTGAGTTAAAATTCTATTGTGTTCTATTGTGTGTAGAATATTGTAGTTGGTAGGTAGAAAATTTTAATTGTGTGTAGACTATTCCCATTTGCATGTAGACAATTTTGTCGTGTGAACATTTCTCTTTTAATGGAAATTGGAGGTTTATGAATATAGGATTATTTTTATTAGGAACTCTAGAAGTCCAAGCATTAGAGACAGCTACTGAAGCTAGGCGTTGCTCGAATTGCAAAAATCATGTGTGTATCTGCCAAAACCAAGGTGTGTCGGTAAACCCTGTGGCTAGGAAACCGACTGATTGGTACAAACCAGGTTCAAGTCAGACAGCCGCCGAGCATTCGCTGCGTGATGTAGTTTGTTTTCGTTGTAATAAGTTAGGACACTACGCAAGAGACTGTAGGTCCGGACGAGAGTATTTCAACAGACCAGGAGGACCGAATCGTGTCCGTGCGCGAGGACAGTATAAAACTCGTATGTCAGAAAAAGGCCAGGTAGAAACTTACCAAACTAACAGTGGAAATGATTTTTTAGCGTAAGCGGCGGAGAAGATTTCATTTTCGATGGAAATAACGTAAATGGTAAAAATGAAACTACAATAACTAAGTATGACTCTACGGCGACAAACCCCTGTGAACCCGAGGAGAATTCTGGTGCTGAAGATTCCCTCGTTAAAAATGTCGAGAGAGTTGATGTGATAAACATGTCTGAAGTATTTAATAGAGAATACTGAGTGTCTCATGGCAGACACGATTACGTCCAGAGCTAAGGAAAAAGTCCTAAATAAGCTAAGAGAGAAGAGGACGTGCATTGCTGAGAAAGCAAGTGATGAAGTAAAAAGGGATGGTCAGAGAGAAAACCAGCCTTTTCGAGGCGTAGTTGCAGTTACCAGTTCCCACAAGCCGTTAAGAGTTCATACTCGACGCGTAGAAATTGCTCCTAATGTAATTTTGAAACATGTTGGACATGTTGGAAAGTGTAAAAATGGAGAATACATAATAAAGAAAGCAACTTTGAAAGAAGGCATTTGTGTCTCTGAAGCAATTGTGAGAGTTAACAATAGGAGAAAGATTCCGTTGTTGTTAATTAATAGCTCCGACAGAGCGATTGTTTAAGTACCTTGGTGCAGGCAACGAGTGTTTTTCAGGACAGTCATTTAGATGTCGAGAAGAAAGACACTAATAGTAAATCTGTCGGGATCACAGGAGTTGTCGACGAAGGGTACGTTTATGATTCCAAAGAAGTAGCCCGTGGTCGGCGGAAATTAAATAATGATGATATTCTGATGATACCTGATGTGCACGGATAGCACGGTTAAAGTAAGAATGAAGTATTTTGAATACCGTAAATAATGCAGAGTGTCTGATGACAGACGTGGTTGCCCAGAGGAGGCGTAAAGAGTAATAATTGCTACGGTAGAGAGAGCCTCGAAAATGGCGGTGCTGTGGGGCAGCGAAAAACCCCGAGACAGAAATGCTGTGGGATTATATGGGAAAAGGCAAATTAGTACCAGGTAATTCTATCAGCGAGGTCAAAGTATTGAAGTAGAAATGAATTCGCGCAGACAATTAAGTGAGTAAGCTTTAGAGAAGCGAATTACGAATTAATTAAGCAATTGATACCATGATGGTCAGAGTTTAGCATTGTAGATTGCGGTTGTCATTGTGCTGGCGAATAATAATGAGAGGCGATAGATGCCCGTTAATTAACCACACGTGGTTGTCTGGTAATAAGTTAAAGAGTAACAAGTATCGAGTATCAAGTATCACTGGTAAAGAGTATCGAGTAAAGTTACCAGTGCAGCTGCACTGCAGCGCACACGAGTGAGTGTGATGTTTTTTTTGCTTGATGCAGAGGCAGATTTTTTTTGTACGCCGGCGCAAGGCCGAGAGCTGTGCTCAGCATTTCGTACGCGTTAGTATTGGCACGAGGCAGTAATGTTGGTAATACTGTGAAGGTAGTAATACTGTGAAGCAGTATATGACTAGGTAACTAGTTATGATAGTGACCATTAAAGATTATGGTAAAGTGCCACAGATGTCATTAATGTTGTTAATGTTGTTAAAACATTTTTTAGTGGCTGGTGTGACTGGTGGATAGTCATGAATTAGACGTGTTTGGGACGTGAGAGTCCACACTAATTCAGTGTGAGAATAAAAATTAATTTACTTCATAGTCATTTGTCAATGAGAGAGGCTTCATTTAATAATCCTTCAGTTAATAATTTTTGAGCACGTTGAAACGATCTAGTGCGTCATAACAGTCATTTTTGCAAGCCTAACCGAATTTCATACTCAGTATAGTTTTATGTTGTGTAATTTGAAATTAATCAAACGCAAAAGAATGTAAAATTTATCGTCAAGTCTCCCAAGGTTTCTACGGGATAATTTACAATTGATTGAACGATTAAAATTTAGAGTATTTAACGTCAATATTGATTTTTGCATTGACAACTTTTTGTGTACGTACTGTAAAAGTATGTCCTTACGTGTTCAATCATTCTTTTTGTTGTATTTGCTTATGCTTCATGTTAACCTCTTATATGCTTTAGTATTTAACCTTTTTGATTGAGGCATTAACGTAACGCGATAAGTGAAACGTAAAGTAACCGTTTACAGTGTAACAGTTCAACAAGTACAGTATAATAATACGTAATTTTCTTGTGCAAAAGCAGTACGTGATTATTGATCATGATCTGTCGTTGCAAGAAACATTGATGATCTTGCAGAAATTTATTTTTTCATTGTGCATCGAGGCTGAAAATGCCCCAGTTTTGCTCACGATAGAAATGGTTAATTAACAGTTCTTAGTTTTGAATTCCATATATGCGTTCTATGAGTTCTAGCTTGTAAGAGCATTCTATGAGTTCTTTCAAGATTTATGTATGTCTTGCTTTAGGAAATATTTTGTTGCGAAACACCTTCAGAAGAGATGTTGAGCTCAGGAAGTTGTCATACTGTTGTTGCGACATCAAGAGCTGTGCTCATCAAGCCGTCAGCTAAAGTTGATAAACTGAGCGGTAATCGTGGAGATTTCGAAACGAGAGTGCGAGTGTGCAACCGCGAGAACTGCCTCGAATCTGCCGCAAATTGTTTGGCAACAATGCTAGGCAGTGTAGTTGGAATGAGAGTGTCTTAATGAGAATGTGTCTTAATGAGAATGTGTCTTAATGAGAATGTGTCTTAATGAGAAATTTGAATGTCTGCAACGAAGATTAAATGTAAATGCGAAATTTAGTCGTTTTATTAGTTTAGCAATTATGTTACTGGAAGATTCTTGGATGCTAATGAGGAAGCTACTTTTTGTTTGTCATTTCACTTTATTTGTGCATTCATGTACGAAAGTTTGCGCTTTAGCCATGCTAATCGTTTTTGTATTGAATCCCAATTTCAGTTCGAGCGTGTGCGAGCGGTAACATGACATCTGTAACGCGATTCATGCTGCTGTGCCAGCAAGGAAGCACATCGATTACAGCCGAGTCACGCAGTCACACGTGACGGGGTACGCACTATGCAGTGCGGAGTCCGGCTGCGACAGGCTGGCGCCCCGCAACTGTCAACAAACATCGATGGCCTCGGCGGCAGCTAAGCTTCGCATACTCGTACAGCGAAGAGATTACTGAAATTTACCTTCGCGCGCAGTCAAGAGATTACTGAAAGAGTTTACCTTCGCGCGCAGTGACTTGAAGAGAGTAACTCACTTTAAAGGTTTAATATGGTGTTAATACTTTATACTTTACCGTGGACATAGTGTTGAAAACGTGGTTTAATAAATTTAGTAACTTAAAAATATGGTAATTATAAATTCAGAGTAGTTCAAGAATTTTGGACATTGTTCACATGTTATTACTATTGGATTACGACAAATTGAAATTGTTTAGTGATTTTCCTTTTATTTTTGCAGAGTGCGAAACCGATTTTCATATTCATATTCGATGTTCTAAACTAGTGTGTCTTCGATTTTGTTACGTATTATCTTATATCTTAATCCACGTGCTATACCATTATGTTACCGATAGAATTAAGTTTTACGAGTCAACGGTACTCTGTTTATTTCGATTATTGTTTAACTAATAGTGGAAAGGTTCTGTTCTAATTTGTGCGATGTTTGGCTATAACACTAACTTCTATTTTCAAGTCTACGGTAACGCAGACGATATTTTGAATGTTTCTTTTGGTGAAAACTTTAATGATGCTTTATTTAATATCAACTCAACTTTTCTGTATCATTTTTCATTACCTACGAGGCAATAGTTTTGATTCTTATAAAACTTTCCGAAATTGCCTTGCCGAAGAACTCGTGTTTTGCTCGGTGTTACTGTTTCACCAGCGATGTAAGCGGATGTTTTTATATTTACTCATGAATTAATATTAAGTTGGTATTTCCAAGCTTGTGTTTTACGTATTTCATTTTAACCATGTTCGCGAAGATGCTCGAGTCGATGCAACGTTCAGGTATATAATTACGATTTGTTTCATTTTGGTTTATCGATAACTCAATTTATGCGAATACGTTGTTCACTTAAAATTCTAACGGCATTGTGTATTTAATTTTATGCGTGTTATTATCATCCTTAACGAATGTATTGATTTATTTAAATTTTATGGCGAGAATGATTTTTTATTTGTCGAGGTATCTGCGTGCCCTATTTCTTATTTGTGTTTGATTAAAAACTTTTCAGTTATTGTTTCAACGATGCGTTTTTCTTTGCGATGCTTTTTGTTGAATTTAACTTGACGCATTGTTTTTACTGTTACTGGCGGTTGTTTTGCCACGAAAGGATTTATTCAGTACGCGTTTTGATGTTTGATTTTGATATTTTGATATGTTAATAAAATTGTGTGGTGTATCCCTTTATATCCGAAATATCTGGAGTATCCAAGAATTCTAAGAATCAATTGGTAAATAACTCTATAATAAATGAACAAATTGTTTGAGCTAAGTGCGTAGAATGATTAATTGGTTGATTTTGGGTAATAAATCTAGTATTGAATTGACACTAAAAATAATGTTAACCAAGATGTAGGATTACCGTTGAAATTTGTTTATGATGACGGCAAAGGCCATACTTGCCTACCTCCGTTCATAATTCGGAAGCAACTTTTCTGATCTGTGAAATTAACTCGACGAGTTGTAAGAGTCATTGATCGTCAAAGGATAATCAATGTGATTGATTGACGTTTTAAAAATATTTTTATTGTAATAAAAAATTTTTTGTGCGTGGGGGTCCTAGATGTGCGCCCGCCAGGCATATAAATAGGATCGGCGAGAGAGATCGTCGTTCATTTGGCGGTGGTCTGCCGTAGAGGTCGAGTTTACAAACAAAAGCGTCGCTGTCAGTAGCGGAGCTCGGCTGTCGAGAAAGAATCTGTAGAGATCACAGATACGCTATAGATTACCTTCCGATCTAAAGATTCTCTACCAAATACGAAACCTGTGTCAAGTCTGAAGTAACGATAATAAAGGATAACACCAAGTTACTGCATCTGATTTCACTCCCGAACCACATTCGCGTTTAGTTTCGACCAGGATTACTGAAAAGGGCCGGAACATTGTCAATAATTTTGTGGCCAAGAGTCACTAAAGGAACACATTTAAAAATGTTTTACATGAATGACATTCTGCTCGCTGATGCGGTATTTTCGAGTTATTCAAGTTCTGAATTTTCATCCTCCATAGCAGTTGCGTTGTGCGTTTGAGCTATTCGAGTATGTTTGGGTACTTTAATTTATTATTTGCCGACCCTGCGGAGCCTTAACCCACTTTTAGGATGTTTTAGTTAATAACACAATGAAAGTGATCACCCAAAAATATCACGTTATAAAAATATTCTGAAATTAAATCTACAGTATTTACCCTTAGGGTTTTGCTAATGTTCTACGGTAGCCGCCATATTGCAAGTGATGTTAACTGTATATTGATTTTAGTATCCACTTCCCCAGCCCTATAACTTCAAAATTAAATAACTCGAATATAACGCTGCAGACAGCAGAATGTCATTCATGAAAAATGTCTTAAAATCTACTGTATTCCCTATCTATGGCAACAAAATTCTTTAAGTTGTTGACAATAATAAACTCAATATTGACCGGTTAGTTTGCCAACCATCCAAGGTAGTTGGAAATTCTTTCAATTCTGTATATCTTTTTAAATAATTATTAAAATACTAATTAAGGAGTTCAAATTGTATTAGTTTAAATTAGTTGAGAAAACATTATTAAAATCATTGAAATTGGAAATTTCTACTCAATTTTCAACTAATGAAATTGTTTTCCGTGGCTTGACAATTGATAAATCTATAATACTATTATTAATGGGTTTAAATACCCTGAGTATAACATGTGAATTTCTTTTGAACATGGCAGAAATGTGTGTGACCCTGAGCTGAGAGTTAGTTAGGGCTTATTTTTGTTGAAATAAAATAATTTTTGTTATGTGAAGGACGACCTTTTTTCGGTTCACTGCTGTCCCGTTTTTCAGCACCTACTACTTTTTTCTTCAACTTTTATCTTCTTTCATGAACTTCTTTCTGAACTTACTGTTTTTACGTCTCTTCTGCATAGATGCCCCATTCTCTTATCTCCATACTAAATGATGCCTCCCTCCTTCCTCTCTTTGATACGCTTTTTTGTAGGAGTTAGGGAGGGTTAAACTAAATTATAATTTTAATCTAAATCTTTTAACTTGGCATACTATAGGCCAAGTTTGTGATGTAAGTTAATCATGCTTGTTTAGAATTTATTTGGGAGAATCTTAAATTTGTTGGCATTTATTGCAAATTTCATTCATCATTCAATATCTGAATTATCATTACTTGAATCTAATTTATCTCACTTCAGAGTTGTATTATGCATAACTGACATTTTTCAAGTTCTGTAATCTTTTGATAAGGCATTGAGAAACAACCCTAACCTCACATAACCTATCCCATCAAACCATATATTTCAACACAAAGGTTTTACTTGGAGGAACAATTCAAGAAATTAAATATTACCCCATGCTCATGGAAATAGATTCAATATTTCTTTAATTTACTGATTTGCGACCATGGTGAAATGGAAGTTTGAAAAATATGACATTAAAAGCAGGATATAAACATGCTAATTACAGTTCCTGGGATAAATTATTAAATTGGTTGATGATTTAACTATTCAAGATCTCAAGTAGAAAAGGTATGCTTTTGCCATTCAAACATTTATTATCTACATAAATAATTCTACATTATTTCGAAAAAAATCTTTAAAGATTTTTATACAATTAGCAACAGTGCAAAGATGGTACCAAAATAAAAGTGGTTGAGGGCCATTTAAAGTTACTTTGCAGGGGGCAATAATATGATATGCCTGTTAAGGTTATAAAATATTTGGTCAATATTGAATATAATGTTGTCAACGAATTTCATAATTTCGTAGGTATACATAGGTAATATAGTCGATTTTAAGACGTTTTGCACGAATGAAAATGTGCCCGGAAATGCTTAGTTTAGGAGATATAGGATAAATAACGCCAGGTAAGAATAGCATTAACGGCAGTTTCGATATGGCTCTTCCGGCGTTTTGCGGACGCGGACCACGCCAAGTTTTTTGGCGGGAGTCATCGGCCTCGGTATGGTTGAGTTAAATTAAGAT
Source organism: Morinoia aosen (assembly GCA_030386875.1). Taxonomy (NCBI): domain Eukaryota; kingdom Metazoa; phylum Arthropoda; class Malacostraca; order Amphipoda; family Talitridae; genus Morinoia; species Morinoia aosen. Next base: position 3,497,193 of record CM059568.1, on the reverse strand, counting down.
ATTTTAGGCTTACTTAGGTTAGGATACTTAACTAAATTAACTTTACCAAACCTAACCTTACCTATCGTTACGTCAGAACCGGATTTCTGCTTATTTACCTCTCCGTTTGTTCAATTTTATAAGCGACGTTCCTATAACTTCAAAGTTAAAGATCTCGAAAAATAAGCATTTCCGGGCACATTGTCATTCATGTAAAACGTCTTAAAATCGACTATATTACCTATCTATACATACGAAATTATGAAATTCGTTGACAACATTATATTCAATATTGACCAAATATTTTCCTAATGTTAATATACCATTTATGAAAAATTTATTTGTTCAAACCTGTCAATAAATTATTAAATGATGGGTACTCAGGTAATGATCACTTATTCAAATTACTAAATGGCTCATTATTTGCAATTGTTTTTTCCCACAAGTCAAGCAACAAAGACTGATGAAGTTATAGATAGATGGTTGGATTGATTCAGAATTAAACATTTTTAATGAGATATTTCAGAAGATAATTGCAGAGAGTAATTCAAAATTTGTGGGAATTTTTGCTAATGTGTGTTGTGACAATATGCAGTCTTATGAAGGTATAATAATTGTTTCCTGCAGCAAAACTGTATGGCACATAACATGAGTAGTGTGTTTACAGGTGAATCACACTTGATTGTAAAAATGAGTTTAAAGCCAAATATAATGGTGGCCTATAAATTTAAATGTTGGTATACCCTGTGGTAATGGGCAGCAAAGGTCAATTTTTAGAAAATGATTTGAATTCATTAATTGTACTCGCTCCTATTAGTCTAAAATGATAGGCTTCAAAGTTGAAAATAGCAATACACTTAGTTTAAGTGTGTCGAGAATTTGTCCGCGACACAATCCTCTAAGATGACTTATAGTCAGGTTCAAGTCAAAATTTTATTTAATCTTAACGTATAAGGAATAAAGGTTCTCGATACGAGCAACAAAGAACTACGACGCGAACACACGAACGACAAGCAACGCGAACACACGAACGACTAAAACATCAACGAATAAATTTATCCTGACGAACTAGAAGGATTACGCATAATTAAGAATATACATGAAAGTTAATGAGCAGCATAAGCGACTGCTTCAAATAAAATGACGAACGGTCGCCAGGTTCGAGGAAAGGCAACAACAGACGTCGCCAGGCTCCAGGTAAGGCAACAACAGACGTCGCCAGGCTCCAGGTAAGGCAACAACAGACGTCGCCAGGCTCCAGGTAAGGCAACAACAGACGTCGCCAGGCTCCAGGTAAGGCAACAACAGACGTCGCCAGGCTCCAGGTAAGGCAACAACAGACGTCGCCAGGCTCCAGGTAAGGCAACAACAGACGTCGCCAGGCTCCAGGTAAGGCAACAACAGACGTCGCCAGGCTCCAGGTAAGGCACCAACAGACGTCGCCAGGCTCCAGGTAAGGCAACAACAGACGTCGCCAGGCTCCAGGTAAGGCAGGAACAGACGTCGCCAGGCTACTGTTCGTGTTAAAAAGAGCGACGTTGAACGATCAAGATGGAAGACAGATGAATAATTAATATACAAACATGTATGCGAAAAGGTGGCAATGAAGCAATTGTTCACAGTATTAATAAATTGACTACTGTAAGAAACTTATTATTCACCTTCAATAAAAAGACGCCGTTAGATATTGCTTGGAAGAACCGCAGTTACAGACAAGGAAGACAAGAAGGCGCGCGCTGGCTCGGCTAATACTGTAGAGTGGAAAAAATATAGAACATAGGAATAATTCTTCACAACGATGGGTGTTAAGTGTCAAGTGGGAATCACAACAATAATAAATCGGCAAAATAGCAAAAAGTAGCGCACCTGAACTTATTAGGTCGTCCAGTGTGCTTCTCAATTTAAGGCGCGAAGTTAATTAAGAGGCACCGGAAGAACCGGTAAACGCAAGAAAAATAAGTGAAAAGGAAGGCTACGTGGGGAGTAATTCAGCCCACTAGTAGAAGGCCCCTTTTCCAGGTTAAGTTTGAAGCATGCAATTTTTTTTAGGGTTAATTCAAGGTTAATTCAAGATTAATTTAGAGGTTTCAAGAAAAATGGAAAGACCAGCTCAAAGTTTAGTAGAGACTGGTTTAACAAATTTATTAAGCACACACATTCAACCATTCATTCATGAAAATTTAAGATAAGCATAAGGAGAAGAACTTAGGTGAGCTAAGCGCCAAGAAATTGAGCCAGCACGGTTTGTCTCCACGCAACGACGTCCAGCTCCGCCTTCGTCAAGGGTAGCGTTGACCAGAAACTGCAGTTTAGGACTGGTAGCAGAGCGCAATGAAGGACTGCACGGTAGCAAGTCTAAGGTCAATCTGACCTCTCAGCTCCGCCGCTCCCGGACTAGCTTGTGAATCGGTCACTATAGGTTGATACTTTATGTGATTAGCAGACGTGCACCAATTTTGTGAGGAAATCCTCACAAGTGATTAGAGGATAAGTAGAAATGTAAAAAAACATGAGAGTGAAGATGAATTTAACATTAATGCTCTCAGTCAATATCTCATTTGCCATTATTTCAAAGTGAAATTAGTGCTTGGAAAAAGTAAAGAATATGAGGAGTGTGTAAGAAAACTCACGTTATCAAGTAGTGAACTAGAGGGTTGCTATTGAAATGAGTGACATGAGGTATATACTAGAATACTACTGAAAATTTGACCATGAAACTCGACCAAAAGTTGGGAAAGGCCACAGTGAAACCCATCAAAATTTAATGTTGCAGGTAAGCTCAGGAGCTTTTCTTCACGTACGCACATCTGTGGTAGACTTGTACCGTTTGCTTTTAAAGTGTACTGCTTTGCATTACTGTTGTAATTTTGTGTTCATTCTTTCCATTGCATCCTGCTTCTTCTTGGAGCAGTTGTACTGTTGATAGTTATCTTGAATTGCTCAATCTTATTTGCTTGCCTTCCTATGCTAGCTTTAAGGGATCTAAGCTTCTGCTTTTTATGTTTATACAGCTTGTAATTTTATGTGCCCTACTTTCTTTTTAGTTAGTTTGAGCACAAGTGTTCAAACATGGTAAATTTTTTGTTGCTTTGCAGCTCCATAATCATGAGGCTTGTATCTTTGTTTTGTAGAGCAGCAATGTTGAAGCCTAAACCCTCTCTGGTGCCTGTGAGTCTCTTTGGAGAGCTCCTCCAAATTTTGGTAAGTGTCCTTCTTACTGTGATGCTACTGGAACTTGAGGAAAATTTTCAATGTAATTTACAACATTTTAACATATCTCTTTTTCAGTTCATTCATGTACCTGTGAATTCATCCTTTTGTACATCAATATGTTCATGTTTTTAAGGTATGGAATTTTTTGGAAATCGTGTCATTATACATGTGTAATGGATTTGAGTTTTTATTGCTCAAGATTTTTAATAACCACTTCATAAGGTTCATATTTTATCTAATATATTGTGCACAACATCAGAAGTATAGTGCTGAATTGATAGCATAATGTAAACTTGTGTTAAACTAATAGTTCATGAGGTTACTTCGTACTATGTACATGCATCAAAAAGAAATGCAAGGCCTTTATAAAGTACATAACAAAGTCAGACTTCCGTGCTTAAGATTTCCAGCTGTGGAAATTGAATTGCACATCGGAAGTAGAAATGTTTCATTCAAGTGGCATGTGTTGTTGAATAATTCCGGATTGTTTTCGTGAAAAATTAGTAGGAATTCACTCATTGATGATTTTTACAAATTTTGAACACTGATTGCTCAGTAGATACAATGTTGATCATTGATGACTGAGTAAATATCCTTTTGTCTAAGCTAAATGTTAATTAGGCTTTCTTTTTGTTCAAATAAAATAGGTTATTGTTTTGTTACAGACCTTTTCATTTTGGTTCACTGCTGTCCAGTTTTTTCAGCGCCTACTACTTTTTTCTTCAACTTTGATCTTGTTTCTTGAACTTCTTTCTCGTCTTACTGTTTCTGTGCCCTCTCTGCATAGATTCCGCATTCCCTTAACTCAATACTAAAAGGTTCCTTCTCCCTTCCTCTCTTTGGATTGCATTTGTTGCGGATAGGGAGGCTTAAACTAACTAATAATCTAATCTATCCATTTGTCCTTTTTTCCTCAATTATCATGATGAAATTTGACTAAATCTTCAATCCGCTTTAAAGTTCTGGTTTTGGGTGCACTAGGATTGCATGTATATGTTGCAACGATCCACATTTCATGGACAATCTACACTCTGAACCACAACTGAATCATCATTTTAAAATATATACAATTAATGAAAACCAGTGGAGGTTATGCATTTCCATTTGATGTTCTTTGTTGTAATTTATACTTTTTTAACAAATTTTACTCAGGAAAAAAACTAGTTTTCATGGTAACTGACTTGAAAAGTTAATAATAGTTTAGAAATAGACAAAATTGCGTACATTCTCTGAATTTTGCTTATTATTGTGCAGGTGGACCAAGTGGCATCCAATCAACCTATGCAGGTTGTCAGTCACTGCCCTTAGATGTTCCACCTTCAATGAAGACGGGGCCTTGCACTTCACCCACTTCAATGATAGAAAGCAAGTTTTCACTTGCTAATCAACTTGATACCGCAAGTGAATCCACAGATAGTCAAATATGTTCTACTCAAGCAGCTACAAAGAAAGCATGCTCAACCCATCAAGCAGCCACAAAGAAGACATGCTCAACCCCTCCAGCAGCCACAATGAAGACATGCTCAACCCCTCAAGTTGCCACAAAGAGACCATGCTCAACCCCTCCAGCAGCCACAAAGAGACCATGCTCAACCCCTCCAGCAGCCACAAAGAGACCATGCTCAACCCTTCCAGCAGCCACAAAGAGACCATGCTCAACCCCTCCAGCAGCCACAAAGAAGACATGCTCAACCCCTCCAGCAGCCACAAAGAGACCATGCTCAACCCCTCCAGCAGCCACAAAGAGACCATGCTCAACCCCTCCAGCAGCCACAAAGAGACAATGCTCAACCCCTCCAGCAGCCACAAAGAGACCATGCTCAACCCCTCCAGCAGCCACAAAGAAGACATGCTCAACCCCTCCAGCAGCCACAAAGAAGACATGCTCAACCCCTCCAGCAGCCACAAAGAAGACATGCTCAACCCCTCCAGCAGCCACAAAGAAGACATGCTCAACCCCTCCAGCAGCCACAAAGAAGACATGCTCAACCCCTCCAGCAGCCACAAAGAAGACATGCTCAACCCCTCCAGCAGCCACAAAGAGACCATGCTCAACCCCTCAAGCAGCCACGAAGAGATTTTGTTCCAGCCCTTCAGTCACAAAAGAAGCCTCTTCTGCCTCAAAATCAGCTGATAAAGCTGCTAATTGGAGTGTCCACAATATTGCCGTTGCATCTTCTCAAACACCTGAAAATGTCACTACAACAACTTCTGTCTGTCTTCCAGGCACTTCAACATCCAGTTATACCTTACAAACAATGTCTGAAAGCACTTCTCAATCTGAAATCGACAGGAGCTGTCAAAATTCTCAGTGTGCAAGTCCAAAAAATCTTTATTGTGATCATAATAATAATCTTAGTTCTGCTGAAAGTTGTTTGGGGGAAAAAATTGAGGTGCCAAATAAACCATCTTGCAGCAGGAAGTTATTTCCCTGCCCCATCAAGATAGAAAGTGCTGCGAGAAAGAGGGAACCAAAGAAGAAAAGGACTGCTACGAAGAAAAGGAACCCGGTTCTGTATAAGCGGTTGAACATCGATTCATTTCTACCACAGTTGTTCCCAAAGCTGGGCGCCTTCCTTGCTGAGTTTGTTGGAATGAAGCTAAGAGGGAAGAAACGATACACACTTCTACAAAAATGGATAGCTGTGAACATTTTTGTGAGCTCTACTCGCTTAGGCTATAGGTTATTCAAGCAAATGTTACCACTGCCATCAATATCTACTCTAAAAAGAATGTTGAATACTTTAAAAATGTCTCCAGGAGTCCTTAGAAGAAATGCGCAAATGCTTAAATTGAAAGTCGAACCCGAAACTAATGCTGATAAGCTGACTTTCATTCTTTTAGATGAAATGTCTTTGATGAAAGGGCTGTCTTAAGGCCCCCTCACACGCGCACATATAACTGCAGACAAATCTGAACTGGTGCTGAATTCGTGCGTTTGTACGCTCATTTCAGGTTGGTACAGACTGTATGAGGCAGATCAGCTATGTTTGATAATTTTGGAGCGACCGGCTGCAACCCTTGACATGACGTCAGTGTCACGCCAACCTTCGTGGGTGGTGCGCGACTGTACTCTGCCTCTCTCCCTCCTTTTGCACTTCAATTAGCAATTTCGCATTTGTATATTCACTACTTTTTAGGAACCATTTTTTAGCCCATTTTGAGCGAGATTTTACATCTCTTTTATTTTTTATTCATTGCAACTATAGCAAATCCCATCAACTGTACGAACTCGCCGTCTGGAGTCGCTATTCTTGAACGTACTCTCCACCTACCTGCTACTGGCATACTGAAGCGTGTGCCAGTCTTTGTCAAGTTTGCAGTGCGTGGTTTGCATCGTGTGAGGGGTCTTGAGACCGACAAACCAAATTCAGTTCAGATTGTCTGCAGACATATTTGTACGTGTGAGGGGGCCTTTACAACGAAAGCAAGGATCTAATCGTAGGGTATGAAGACAATGGGATAACTAGATCAAGCAAGCTTGCAACATCTAGTTTATGTGTGATGGCAGTTGGTGTGAAAAGGAATTGGAAATTTCCAATTGGTTATTATTTGTCAACAAATGCCATGAAATCCACAGTAATTACCGAAATAATTACAAATGCCATGAAGGTCTTGGAAAACGAGGGTTTTATTGTGCTAGGCATAACTACTGACCAAGGCTCAAATTTTGAGACTGCTTTCAAGTCTCTTGGTACCACGCCATCTAACCCAAAGATAGTCATTGATAAACAAAGTTACTTTGCTTATCGCGATCCACCTCATCTTCTCAAAAGTGCGCGAAACTTTCTTTTGAATGGAAGTGTGAAAGTGCCGTCATTTTCAGCATCAGCTAGCTGGAAACACGTTGAAGCCATCTTCCTGCTGGACAGGGAAAAGAGCCTGCAGAGACTCCCGCGGATCACAAGCCAGCATGTGTATAACTTGAGATTCGGAACAAAAATGAAGGTGAAATTGGCAGCACAAGTTCTGTCTAATTCATGTTCGGCTGCCATTGACACCTGCGTTGCAAAGGGCATAATGGAAACTTCTGCCTCTGCTACAAGCACCTACTTAAAGAAAATGAATGACATCTTTGATGTTCTGAACTCAAGTCCAAGAGTTACAGTTCCTCTTCGTAAGCCTCTTCATTCTTCATCACCTTCAATTGAGTTTTTGAAGGAGGCTTTGCAATGGTTGGACCAGTTGCAAGAGTTGAATGCTCCTCGAAAATGCCGCTTTATTAATGGCTTCATTCAGTCCATTAATGTGATTCTTCAAATGAGGCTTATTTTGGATAATTACAATCTAAAATACCTATCAACTAGAAATCTGTGTCAAGATGAGCTGGAGTTATTTTTTGGGAAGGTTCGTCAACTCCAGAAATTTCCAGACGCTCAAGTCTTCACCCAAAGCTACGTGAAAATTGCAGTGGCGTCTCTAATGCGTGCCCCTCTTGCCTCCAATTGTGAGACGGTCTCGGATCCCCAGCTGGGAGAAACCTTGGATTTCTTAGCAGAGGTATGAAGATTGAGTTCTAGGTACAATTGAAAGTATAATGGCAGAATGATAGTTTTTACATGCGGTTTTGTTGTTGGCTTGTATTTATTATTAAGGGTAGAAGCAAGTAACTTGAGTTTGCGTTGTTTGATGTTAAATATATATATATATCTATATATATATTTCTTACATTCAGGTTTGCATCCGTGAAGGCTATTTCCATAACAGCAATTCCTGTGCTGATTTTATGATAGTAAATAGTTGGGTGTAACGGGGTTTCTATCAACTCATGACATTACTAGTTGAAAACTTGTATGTTCCTTTTCTTTTACTTTACTTTTTTCATTTCCCTTCTTGGCCATTCGCATCCTTTCCAGCTCGCACTTTCGTATACTTGAGATTCCGAGATACTTTCGATCCTGCTCACAATTTCACTGCATGCAATAATTCATGGCCATCTCCATTTCAGTCAAACCACATGTTTCTTTTTATCCCAGGGGGAAAATACGTGGTCCTGAAGTGAGAGTGTTGTACGCAGGCGGCATTGTGTAGGAATACTCTTGGTGCATAGATTTCACATTCCCTTAATTCTATACCAAATGGTGCCCTCATCATCCTTCTTCTCTTTGAAACACCTTAGATGTGGTTGGGGCAGCGGAAACTAACTTTTTTGCGAATCAAGTCTTCCACTTTCCAACTTTTATAGTGTCTATAAGTAGCATCTACAACACAAAAATGCGGATTTTTGCGAGTTTGTTTATTTATCTTCTCTCAGGTTCCGGAGCAGAAGGAAGTCGACCCTCCAGTCATAGAGCTGAAAGAAGAAAGAAAGAAAGAAAGAAAAAACTTTATTTCCAATAGAGATTGTACAATATTACAATCATTGGTTTTTAAATATCTTAAAATTAATACACTTAGATGATACACACACACACGAGTATTGAAAAACTCGTGTCACTAGTCGAAAATAAATGATTGAGGGCAATGTACTCCTAATCTTGCTTAATCTACATTTGACAATACATGTAATGATAATTATAAGAGATAACGCAAATTCATGGACGATGCATTTTCATTGTGGGGTGAAAAAACTTTTGACAGTTTACATGTACATGACATAAAACTTCGCAATTATTGATGCCAGGAAATAATATATGAATCGCTTGTTTCGGCAAATGTTCAAAAGTGTCATTTTAAGGAAGCATGAAAAAAAAAATATAAATACAAATCCATATAAATATATATACGTACACACATATATACATACATACACACACACATACAGATATATATATATACATTTACGCATAAGCATGAGGACCAAGAAGATTATAAGTTTTGTATTTCTAATTCAACAATTTTAACATAACGGTCGTTAGTTAATAAGCATTTTATTTAAATATAAATGGATGATCGTACAACAAATGTATAGTTTGTACATGAATGCTTTACAATAATAAAGAGATGACGAGTTAGGTAATGTTACAAGTTGAGAGTGAACAGAAAATGACCATTATCTCTAGTAAAATGCTAGTTGTCAGTTTAGTACACACATATGTGCACACATACATGTAAATATATACACATATATGTACACATAAAAAAGAAGAAAAAAAAATGGTTTATTTCCAATAGAGATGGTATAAAAGTACCATCATTGGTTTTTAAAATATCTTAAAATTAATACACTTAGATGATACACACACACGAGTATTGAAAAACTCGTGTCACTAGTCAAAAGAAATGATTGAGGGCAATGAACTCCTAATCTAGCTTAATCTACATCTGATAATACATGTAATGAAAATTGTAAGAGATGACACACGCGTTTTACGGCCATGTGTGTGCCTAGGTTACGAAGAATACCGGTTTCGTTAACATGGACACACACGTGTGTACATATAAGCAAGAGGACCAAGAAGATTATAGGTTTTGTATTTCTGATTCAACAATTTTAACATAACGGTCATTAGTTAACAAGCATTTTATTTAAATATAAATGGATGATCGCACAACAAATGTATAGTTTTTACATGAATGCTTTACAATACTAAAGATATGACGAGTTAGGTAATGTTACAAGTTGAGAGTGCACTGAAAAAAAAGACCATTATCTCTAGTAAAATGCTAGTTGTCAGTCTAGTACACACATATATGCACGTATACATGTAAATATTTACACATACACATGCACACATATACCCACGCACATATTTACACCTGACTCGTAAGCATACGCAAATGCATTTCTATGCATCGAGGCAATACATACGCATTCTACAGAGTGTCATACGCATAGCGTGGACACGTACACATTTACACAAGTAAGCATGTGCGCAAATATCAGCGTAAACTAGTCAGTATAAACCAGAATTCCAATCGAGGGAAACGGAGAAAATATCTTTTATTATAGCATGAATTTTATAAAATTTCGTACTAAAAATAGTGGCACAAAACAGTCTACTTAAGTCAGAAACATGAAAACGATTGTGGGACTTGAATAAGAAAGAAAACCTTAATGTCCTATAATGGTTTCATATTAGAAAAAAAAAATCACATTATCTTTGAAATATGGCGCAAATTGTCGTCAATTGATAAACAAACATAGTTATCACATTATTATAAGCATATAACTATAAGCCGAATAAGTATATTACTGCAGTATAAATGGATGATCACACAACGAATTTATTTATTTATTTTTTTTTTACATGGATGCTTTACAATTTCATATTAGAAAAAATACATTATCTTTGTAATATGGTGCAGAATGTCTGTAATTGATCAACACACACACACATAGGTACCATGACGGTCTAGTTTGATGCTTGCGCAGAAACGGAGAGGAATGACATAAAATGCACCTTCGACTGGTTCATCTACTCTAGTGCACACAGTTGTACGTGCACATATACACACCCATATGCGCACATACACCTATATACGTACATACATATACAAGTAAGCATGTTTGCAAATGACAACGTATAGGCGGTCAAATCATAATACCTACGCATACTTCAAAACTGTTGTTTGATGTCTTGAATTATAACACAATGAGAAGAAGAGAAAGCGGCTGCAGTCATGTTCAAGGGAAATACGGAAGTCGGAGGAATTTTCGAATCCGTTGACGTCGAAGATGCTGATATTTACATCTCGGGTTATATAGCAATGAAGACAGACGAATATCACAAAAAATTGAAAAACACTTCGTTAAGTAATTGCAACGAATGTGGTTCAATTTTAACTCAAAGTGATCTAAACTTTCATCTCTTTGTTTCCTTTAAACAGTACGTTGAATCAGATGATCCATGCAAAGGACTAAAGTACTGCAGTAAGTCTTTCGTTGGGAATGTTATAGGTTTGGAAAGAGTCTTTCTTTACCTGTTTGGCAAAATCAGTCATTTGCCTGGATTCTGTAAGACAGTTCGTGAAGTGATCTACTCAAACTGTCCCAAGCCTAACACTTGCTGCTCGCAGATAACGTTCTTCCTCATCAAGTTCTTCGTAAAGTGTAGAACTTTACAGTCTATTAGAGCCTACAATCGATCATTAAGGAAAACATCTGCGAAAGAGAAGTTTAACAAAATACTGCACAATTAAGTTTCTTCCTTCGATGAAACTTGATCCCTAAATTGTCCCATTTTGGTTAGACGGATATGACCTGGACCCAATATATGTACATTTCATCATAAAAGGGGTACAACTTTTGTATCCAAGGGAATTGGCGATCCCAGGGGGAATATGTGAGGTCCCGAGTAGAGAGTTTGGTAGGCTTTTTTTGTTGAAAAGATTTTTTTTATTATGGCATGGGACAATCTTTTTTTCGGCTCACTGATGTCCTGTTTTTCAGCTCCTACTTTTTCATTTAACTTTTATCTTGTTTGGCCCGAGCTAAAGGTTAAGTAGGCTTTCTTTTTGTTAAAATAACATGGGTTTTTGCTTCGTAACGGACCAACTTTTTTTCTGTTCACTGCTGTCCTGTTTTTCAGCACCTACTACTTTCTACTTCAACTTCCGCAATTCCTTAATTCCATATTTAACGTTGCCTTCTTCTTTCCTTTATTTCGTACATCTTTGTTGCGGTTAGGGAGAATTCACCTAACATCTGATCTCGAATCACAGTTGCGTCAAATGTAAACATTACTTATTAGTATCGTTAATCACGCTGTAAGAGTCCCTAGGGTTTCGCAAGTTTATTTTCACTTTCCAGCTTGCGTGTTGATGTTTCAACTTTTCTTCTAGGATTCATTTTTTCTTTTCACAATTTCTGATTTTAGCGACAGTACTCCTTAGGTGTGGTAGTAGCTGTTATGTGTTCCAAAATTGTCCAGCTCATTCTAATTTTGTCTCGGTTATTACAGGGTAGGCTGAAGAAACTGACCCTTCTAATTTGATAATAAAAGTAAAACTATCAACGCTAGGAAGTTGAAACTGATTTCTTAGAAGAAAAAACATTTCTATGGTTTATCAACACTATTGTTATTAACAGGAAGTTAAAGGATATTGTTGGGAAAGTGCTTTCCAAATAACTTGATTTTACGATTTGCTGACATCCCTTAGCTTCCTTGTTCTTCAGGTTTGTACCCATGCGACTTCTTCTTGTGGGGATCCCGTAAGTCACGAGTTTATGTAGCCAATTTGACTAATTTACAAGAATTTAAAAACAAAATTTATTATGAAATAGCTCAACTTTCGCCAGATATACTTAGGAGCGCTATGGAAACGACAAAGAGAGGAACCCTAATTTTTCTAAACAACCGTGGCACTCATTCGAACGTATTTAAATCTTAGCGTTGATAACCCATAAAAATTTTATTTGTGCCAATTAAAACAAGTTTCAACTTCCTAGCGTTCATAGCTTTCCTTTTCTTAGCAAATTAAAAGGCTCGGATACTTCTGGCCCACCCTCTATATGTATAGCGGTTGGTGTTATTTTTCCAGTTATACCATTATTTGTTTGCGAGTTATCTTCAAGTTGTTCTTGATGTTATAGCGGAAAGGTATTTCTAAGAGATTTCAATTCTGCAGGATAGATTTAACAAAATGTTTATTTTACGTTTCAAGTGTATGGTCACAGCGGAAGTCTTATGATTTGTAATATCCAACAGGAAAGGAAAGGAGATTTGTAATTTCTAAGCGATTCATTATTCATTCATGTTTTAATTAAACGGAGCAAGTTGCATATTATACGTTGTGTGCCGTATATGTCTGTATGTATATTTATATATAAATATATTTAATAATTAAAGGACGTAGTGTTGAATATTAAATTGCTAAAATAATGAATTCATCGAATAAAAATGGATGTGGGCTTCATTTGCCATATCATAAAACTACGCCAAATGCATGTTTTACTGTATTGAGGGATGTTCACTGGAAAAACTGTAGCTGCTGGAATGACTACAGCAAAATTGCCAATATTCCTGTGGTTACTCAAAGCAGCTACACATTTAGTTCAATGATGCTCGTTATTCAAACTTTTAACTATTTAGACGTCAATCATGGATACCGAGCAATTTGAAAATTAATTAATCTTTATAACGCAATATGATGTAGCGGTAATTATTCAAAAATCGTTTGAACAAATCGGTAGGTGAGAGTAAGCGAGCACAGCAGATGATGAAAAAGGTGCAAGAGAAAGATTTGTACTTTGGGAGCCTAATCTTACAATTTGAATTGATACGAAGCCTATAATATATATAGTCTAAAATTAATGTGCATTAAAGATGATGGACATTATAAAATAACTCATCCTGCTTCCTATGTAAATCGTTCAACCAGTATTCTATAAGAATATAAGACTTTCTTGAAGCGGAAAGCATCGTTTGCCAGAGTAATTTCATCCTGTGGTTTATTTACGTTTACAAACGATGAACTTAGTGTTTCTTTCTGAAATATAAAGTAACATTATATGGACTTTCACTTGATTTATCCTTTTAACACTCGAAAAAGAAACATTTAAATTTGAGAATGACAATGAGTATGCAAGTCGCAAACGGAGCTTTGTAATGATAAATATGAAGGATTTGCTCAGTATGCACACAAATTTTAATTATTACGTGGCTATTAAGCATTGCATACGAGATTAAATAGTTTTTCAGTATCATAGTTTCCAGACTATTTAAAAATTTTTCAATACGTATGTGCGGAAACCCAGCAGTTCCAGCCATGGTGAAACCCTACGTACGGCAGCCAGTGCATCGCTGCCGCGATGTGGTGTGGTAACGTCATCACCTCAAACGTCTCCTATTGGCTGGCTTGTCTAACGGTTGCGAGAGCTGTCCCCTTTGAAGTGGACTTACCTGTCTTATGTATATCGTGGTTAGGTTAGGCCAAGTTCAGTTAGTTTAAGGTAAAGTTTAAAAATGCCTGTTTTTGAGTGCCGAGATGGAGGGTCGAATGCCCAAAACCTGCGGTCGTTGTCATAACTTATTATAATGATTTAATGCAGGTTAATTTTGCTATTCCGCTGTACTCTCCACTTACTAAGTACTTTTAATGTTTATAACGCAGTGATTAATAATAACTGTATAACGAAAAGGTAGGTTAATAAACCTCAATTGTCATACATAGTTAAATAATTGGCGAGAATGGCAACTCGATGTAGCAACACGGAGGTGGAAGAAGAGGGGTGGGCGGCGTCCAAATCTTGCGAGATTGGCGTCTGTGCGTCTAGGCCCCTCCAGAATTTCCCAGAAGCAACAGAAGCCTGAACACGACTTTATTGTTCATCTGAATACGACGCTAGGAACTGAACATAGCATTATTAGATATTTAATTTCGAAAATGAACAAATTATTTAAATCAGAGATACTATGATTACAAGTAATCCACGAGAAAACATTGGGCTATTTCATGATTGCCGACAGGTACCTATCAGCTCTTTCATTCACTGCATGTAAGGTATTGCTTTATACGGTGGTTAGTAATAGTAGGGGTAGCTTGGTGGTAATTTTATTGGTAAATCAGATGTCACTGGCACAGAAGGGCGAGCGAATCGAAAGAGCACCGCAAACTAAACGCGCACGGATTTTATAGGGTGTGGTGTCAAGAATACACCATCCAGATACAGACATGTACGGCAACGCTCGTACATTGCACCCCCCGTAATTCTGTAGTGAGTAATAACCCAAAATTAGAACGGTTAAACTAAACTCAATAATTCGAAGAATTAACGGAGATCGTGGGACAATGTTACACGCAATCAAAAAGTTAAACACTTGATTTAAAAAAAAAATTAATTAGACGATAAGTCTACGTGAAAGGTAACGCTATTAATTATTTGCAACCGCCTCGTTCTAAAACGTATTCATGCTAAATTACTTTAAATGTCCCGCAACCCATGCCATTGAAAAGCTAAAAGTTATTAAACAATTCCACTACTTTACCAACCAAGCATTATCATATTTATCGCAAAAAAAAAAACAAGCAATAAACAGGGTAGCCAAAGCAAGAACACACTGATATGTAGCCCTGTTTGTTAAAAACTCGATATATTATGGTTAATGAATCTTAACTAAAGAACGCACAGTCAAAAAATGGTTAATGAAGAACCGTCTATCTTACCAAAAATGATTAAAAGAATACAAGAACCGCAGCCAAAAAGAGTAATCATGCTAGAGATCAAAAATAAATTCAAGTCGCAGAAAACATTTCTATAAAAAAAATAAAAACATTCGCCATTACCATTAGAACATTAATGATTTATTATTTATATCAAAACGCCAATAAAAGGAACACGATAAAGTAAATATTTTAGAAATACACAAAAAATATGAATTTACGCAACGCAACACGTCAAAAAATACTAAACACTTCATAAACGTTTGTAAGGGCATGGCTTAGCGCGTGCGTCCTGTCTCCTAATAAAGTGACCCCGGAGAGAAAGCCAGTGCTTGGCCATGCTCAGTATTATAATTCCGCCGAATACCCGATAGCCGTGTTGTTAACTCGTCACGCCATCGTGTATGGCAGGTACGTAGAAGCCCGGCTGTAAGTCTTTCTTTTGTGCGTGATTCAGATATCTTGAAGCTATATTGTCAGTTGAGCTTCTGTAATATTTACGTAGATACTTATCAATGTTTACGCCCTTCAGGCTGGGGAGGATATAACGAGTCTTCCGAAGTGTCATGCGTCCTGTCGACCGCTCACTGTGCCGTGCTATCCATCCTGGCGTGTGCCGGCTTCCTCGTATGACCCTGTTGGTCAGGAACGCCCAGGCCCCCAGACCTCCTGTGACCTTGGAGTAGAGTTGCTGTCCGAGCTTCTCCAGTTAACTTCGTGTAGCTTCGTCTCGAGTGCCCTCTTGAGGAAGGGGTTACAACTCAAGCCACCTTGTGACTGGGTGTGCTTGGCTGACATCTAGAATTGAGACGTAGGACCTCGGTCCGGATTATATTTTGTATGTTGTGAATGGTTTAGGATTAAGTGGGTAGCGTAGGGATCAGCGCCAACTTCGGCTTTCTTGTTCGTTCCGAGTTGGACGCCACTTCGAGTACTAATATATTAGTTAAGTGTTAATTTGATCCTGCCTTTCTCTGACCCTCTGGTAATCCGCTCCTCCGATATCCGTATCCTTCGATATCGTTTCAACGGGGACTCGTCCCGTGTCTCTCACCTGGGTGGGACGAGGTTCCCCTGTCTATTGACGTGGGGAGGGTACCTTACGAGGCCGGGAGCTGACCATCAGTCCCAGGTACTCTTTGATACCAGGCGTAAGCTGCGCCGTTAGCCCGCCTGGCCCATCAAACCCTCACACTGGCGACCTTGCTATGTCTTACCGGTGATCTTTTCTTGATCTAAATCTCGTCCTCATACTGGCAAGCTTACTAGGTTTTGTTTGTAAAGTTTTCTCGCTTCATACTGGTGACCTAGTTGTTCGCAAACTGTCTATCTCTGTACTCGAATTCTTTATTTCTTCTAAAAACCTTCCACTGGTAAATTTACTATGCACATCTAGCTAAGGCATAGGTGAACTTGTCATTTTTTTGGTGTAAATTAACGCATAACTCGCTATGTGTAAGTGATTGTACGGGGTCTAATCATTCTTCTCATACCTATCCTATTATTTCTGTCGAACCGCTGGCGTCGTTTGCCTTTCTCTTCTCCTAACCTCATGATCTCCAACTTTACCATTACTAGTACCTTTATTTTTCTCCCGTGTATCGTCTCCAATTTTCCCTTCCAACCGCTCTGTGTAATTTCTCTCATTAATATTAAGGTATAATTGAACTGGAATTTTCCAGTCCCAGGCAATCAATAACCTGGGACTGTGTGACGCGATAACTGGCGGGCACTCCGTTTATTTGTTTAATCCTTCCATGTGATATGATTTGAGCTCCCGCCAAGTAAATGGTCTCGCAAACCAACAATCTTCATGTAACTCGTATTTAAGGGAACTATTTCCTAAAGTAGGATATCAGTCCTAATCTTGTACTATTGTTAAAATAACCATGTCGGTCTCCGAGCTTAAGCAGGAAGCCATTAGTTTGGGCTTGGAAGGCAATGCTATAGCTGAATATGTTCGAGAGCAGCAGGCTGCGGCAAGGGAGGAAAGAGCAAAGATTAGGGAATTTGAGCAGGCTAAGCATCAGTCTGAACAGGCTAAGCTTCAGGCTAATAGCGAAAGAGAAAAACGGGAACATGAACTTAAGTTATTTGAACTTAGAGCTCAGAACCCGACTGTCCCTACTTCATCTTTTCCAGATCACTTCTTACGACCTAAATTACCTATATTTAGAGACGGGGAAGATATCTCTGCTTTCCTAATACGATTCGAGCGAATAGCCGAGCTACTAAACATTGACAAAAGTCATTGGTCAGTGCACCTAGGAACCACTCTGAGTGGCAAAGCTATCAAAGTCTACGCGGCTTTAAGCCCGAACGTAACTTCTGATTATGATTCATTGAAGAAAGCTCTCTTAGCGGGGTTCAATAAAAATCCAGATACGTACAGATATGAATTTAGGTCAGCCAGAATTAAAGACGACGAAACATATGAACAGTTCTCAGTCCAGCTGGGCCGATGCCTGGACCTCTTCATAGAGTCCTGGCAAGTACCTAAAACTTACGAGGGATTAAGAGAATTTGTACTGTTGGATCAGTTCATAGCTTCTGTACCACCTGAGCTGAGAATATTTCTCAAAGAGCGAGGGATCATGTCGTTTGAAGAAACCGTTAAAGTTGCTAATAACTGGTCAATGGCCAGATCTTCTATTAAGCGAATCACTAAGAGTGAATTAGATCACCGATTTCCGACTGTAAATCCTAAAATTGTCTATCAGAGCGCAGACGGTGGAAAGCCTCCTAAATCTAATCTAAATGTAACTGTGCCTGTGAACAAATCCAGTTCCCTTCTCGATACTAAGTGTTTTTCATGTGGAGCATCCGGTCACAAAAGGAATCAATGTCCCAAGAAACCTATGTACCGAGCTAGGACGAATGGTGATCATAATACCACAGTTGGGTATGCTGTTTCCCTTAGTGATACTAATATCGTGAAACCATTGAATAACCATGAATGCTCTGGAAAAGTAAATGGACAAAACGTAGACCAAATTTGGCGCGATACCGGCTGTTCAGCAATAATTGTCCAAGAATCCCTGTTACCAGCAGTGGATCCTAACCAATGTAAAAAGGTAATTGTACGTGACTATCTCGGGAGATGCAACGAATGGCCTGTTGTACGGTGTCATATCGATTGCAAATTCTTCCAAGGGTGGACAAATGTAATTCGAGCTCCAATCAAATTTTGTCGTGTACTAGTAGGAAATGTCGTAGGTGCAAGCTTAACTTCCGGGAATGCGATTACTCCGAGGATCTGTAATACTGTGCCTAATATTTCTACAACCTTTCCTAATGTTACTGTCAATGTGCCTAATGAACCTGATACCGCATCGGATGTACCTAGTGCTAAACCCCAGAAGTGCGTAATGAACGTAGAAATCGAACCTAGCGCAACTGAGGACGAAATTGCACAGATACACCCTCTTGCCGTTCCAAAATTACAGGCAATAAACCTAGATCCGGAGAAATTCCGTAAGTTGCAACAGACGTGTATTTCTTTGAAGTCTATTCGTGAAAAAGCAATATCTGGTGAATGTGTGGTAACAAGAAATGCAAATGTTGTTAAATTCTGTACTAGAAATAATCTGCTTTATAGAGAAATTGTACGATCTGATAATGTAAACCTGACAGGGAAGAGTTCTCTAGTTGTGCCTGTACTTTGTAAGAAAACTGTACTTGCGTATGCGCACGAGTCCTTGTTTTCCGGTCACTTCTCGCATAGAAAAACCGAACAAAGAATCAGAGATCTATTTTTCTGGCCAGGCATGTCTGCGGACATTAGACAATACTGTAGATCATGTGATAAATGTCAACGGATGTGTTCCAAAAATCGAGTTAAAAGGGTACCATTGATGCAAATGCCCATAATCACGGAACCTTTCTCACGTGTCGCAATTGACATCGTAGGACCGCTATGTCCGAAATCCTCCGATGGCCATAAATATATCCTAACGTTGATTGACTACTCTACAGGATTCCCAGAGGCGGTGCCGCTTCGGAAGACTGACTCTATCTCAGTCGCGGAAGCACTTCTGCCGATTTTTGCAAGAGTGGGAGTTCCTAAGGAAATCTTGTCTGACCTGGGAACAAATTTTACTAGCGGACTAATGTACGAATTTCAGAGATTATTAGGTATTAAACCAATTTTCACGACCCCATACCATACAATGAGTAATGGTAGAGTCGAGAGACTACACAGTACGCTCAAATCCTGTCTAAAGAAACTCTGTTCAGATAAGCCTAAGCAGTGGCATCGGTACTTGATTCCAACTTTGTTCGCACTGCGTGAAATGCCAAGCGATCGAACGGGATTTTCCGCATTCGAGTTGTTGTACGGTAGACAGATGCGCGGACCTATGTCTATTCTGCGGGAATTGTGGGAAAATGAAGAGATTTCGTGTGCCGAACGACCAATGTTTGAATATATATTTGAACTTAGAGACAAATTACAAATGTGTACTGAACTTGCAGCAAAAAATTCGAATCTAAGTGCCCTTGCGTATAAAACCCATTTTGATTTAAAATCGCAAAAGAGAGAATTCAAACCGGGCGATGAGGTTTTAATATTACTACCCGATAGTACTCATAAACTACTCATGGCTTGGACGGGTCCTTTCAAGGTACTGGAGAGGAAAAACAGGGTAAATTACGTAATCCAGCAGAATCGTAATCCAAAACTTTTTCATGCGAACTTGTTAAAACTGTATGTCCGAAGAGATGTGAAACAGAATATTGAACCTTGTGCTGTAGCTATTATTGATGATTCTTCTGTCGTTGTAAATTCCGAATTAATTGATGTGGGCAACGGAACAGAATTTGTGAATATTCCCGTTCCTAACGAACCTGTAACAAGTGGGTTAGTAATTGCTAAGAATTTATCGAGTAGCCAACAAAAGAAAATCGAAAATGTAATTTCAAATTTCAATGACATATTTTCAACTGTACCTGGTTTAACACGTGCAATTTCCCATGATATTGATCTTGTAACTTCCGAACCGTGTCGCGCAAAGATTTATCCTGTGCCAATTCATTTGCAAAGTCACTTTAATCGCGAAGTTGATAATCTGCTAACGCAGGGAATAATTAGACCATCTAATTCAAATTTTTCATCACCAGTTTGTATGGTGAGGAAATCAGACGATTCCTATCGTTTGACAATTGATTATAGACAAGTAAATTCCATTACGAAATTTAATGCGGAACCTCCAGTTAACATTGAAGAGGAGTGGCATAAATTCGCGAAAGCCAAGTGGTTTTCGGAGATAGACCTCACAAAGGCCTACTATCAAATTCCTTTGACCGAAAAAGCGATTCCAATAACGGCTTTCCCTACAAACAAAGGACTTATGGAGTTCGTCAGACTACCTTTCGGTCTAGTAACTGCGTGCGCGACGTTTGCAAAACTAATGAGAATTGTTTTGGCAGATTTGCCACACGTATCTTTTTATTTTGATAATGTCTTTATTTATACCGAAACTTTTGATGATCATATCGTCGCATTACAATCTGTATTCTCTAGGCTAGCGCATTATAACCTGACTGTAAATCCGTCTAAATGCAAACTAGCTTCCAGGACGATGAAGTTCTTGGGCTTCGACATCAAAGGAGGGTACGTAGCTCCAACTACCGAAAAAATAACCTCAATTACGTCGACACCGTTGCCAGAGAAACGGAAGACGTTGCAGTCCTTCATCGGTATGATTTCTTTCTACCGTCGATTCATCCCGAATGCAGCAGAACTGTTTGCACCATTAACCGACCTGCTCAAAAAGGGACAACCAGACACAATCGTCTGGCACAAAGTAGCAGCCGAAAACTTCAAGAAACTGAAAGAGTCATTGGAGAAACGACCAATCCTCAAGCTACCGGATGTGCAACAAGTATTTGTCCTGCGTACAGACGCATCTCAACACTCCATCGGAGCTGTGCTGCTCCAATATCACGACAACATGCCGCACCCAGTCGCCTACGCCAGCAGGAAGATGTCCCAGGCAGAGCGAAACTACTCGACCATCGAGAGAGAGTGTTTAGCCATCATCTTCGGTACAGAAAAATTTAGACATTTTTTATTGGGTCGTGAATTTTTTCTGGAGACCGATCATAAACCTCTTGTGTCACTGAGTGTAATGAAAAACAACAATAGTCGTCTAATGCGTTGGGCGCTAATCCTACAACAGTTTCGTTTTACTGTAATATATATTAAAGGAAAGGTTAACGTCGGCCCTGACTTTTTGAGTCGATATTAGGAAAGGGTCGCAGGCCTCGCGCCGCCATTACCATGCGTGCACTCCTCTGACTGCGTCTTAGAGTAGCGTACGATTTAGGGAGGGGCCGTGTAAGGGCATGGCTTAGCGCGTGCGTCCTGTCTCCTAATAAAGTGACCCCGGAGAGAAAGCCAGTGCTTGGCCATGCTCAGTATTATAATTCCGCCGAATACCCGATAGCCGTGTTGTTAACTCGTCACGCCATCGTGTATGGCAGGTACGTAGAAGCCCGGCTGTAAGTCTTTCTTTTGTGCGTGATTCAGATATCTTGAAGCTATATTGTCAGTTGAGCTTCTGTAATATTTACGTAGATACTTATCAATGTTTACGCCCTTCAGGCTGGGGAGGATATAACGAGTCTTCCGAAGTGTCATGCGTCCTGTCGACCGCTCACTGTGCCGTGCTATCCATCCTGGCGTGTGCCGGCTTCCTCGTATGACTCTGTTGGTCAGGAACGCCCAGGCCCCCAGACCTCCTGTGACCTTGGAGTAGAGTTGCTGTCCGAGCTTCTCCAGTTAACTTCGTGTAGCTTCGTCTCGAGTGCCCTCTTGAGGAAGGGGTTACAACTCAAGCCACCTTGTGACTGGGTGTGCTTGGCTGACGTCTAGAATTGAGACGTAGGACCTCGGTCCGGATTATATTTTGTATGTTGTGAATGGTTTAGGATTAAGTGGGTAGCGTAGGGATCAGCGCCAACTTCGGCTTTCTTGTTCGTTCCGAGTTGGACGCCACTTCGAGTACTAATATATTAGTTAAGTGTTAATTTGATCCTGCCTTTCTCTGACCCTCTGGTAATCCGCTCCTCCGATATCCGTATCCTTCGATATCGTTTCAACGGGGACTCGTCCCGTGTCTCTCACCTGGGTGGGACGAGGTTCCCCTGTCTATTGACGTGGGGAGGGTACCTTACGAGGCCGGGAGCTGACCATCAGTCCCAGGTACTCTTTGATACCAGGCGTAAGCTGCGCCGTTAGCCCGCCTGGCCCATCAAACCCTCACAACGTTTTTAAAAAAACCCGTTAAATTGTTAACATCTTGTTACCGCAATCAACTGAATCAGAGAGGTTAGAGCAAACTTTTAACACGCATAGAATTATAGGATAACATAGGATTATACGAAATATATGAAAGAACAAAAATTAAAACGCCTTAATCATTAATAGCAAAATAGCATAAGCAAAAACACAACCAAGCAAAGCAAAGCCACTGACTTACCGTGCATCAAAAAAAATCTCAGCACGACGACAGCCACGTGCAACGATGGTAAGGATCAAAAAATAACGACGCAACAGTCTTTTTTTTTCAACATAACCGAAGAAACTCAATTCGAATTAAAAAAACATTCCGCAAATACCCATCATATTGAAAACATTGAAAATATTCGCAAGGAATTCGAAAACGCAACAAAAAAATGTTCGAACCCAAAACAGCCTTTAAATAAAAATAATTCAAACAAATTACTAAAATGAATTAATTAATAAATTATAAGGATTTTTACGCATCGATACTTAAAAACATACAGCAAGCTTAAACTTAAGATTACATCAAATAACTATGCTGAAAAAAAACACAATTCATTTTCGCCTTTTTCCTGCGGTACGCATTTCTTCCAAACAACTGCGCGCCAATATTTCAACAACGTGGTAATTTTCAAATACCTAAATTTTAACCACTTTTAAATTTTTCCAATCACTTTAAAATTTTTCAATCCCCTAAATTTCACGCTGCACATCTGCAGAAGAGGGACAGGAACGGCCATGGCGTCCTGCGTCCCGGGGACGTCCAGCCCGCCTAGTGCTAGGCACATTTACGACGATCCTAATCCTAATTTTAAATCCTAATCACTACTGATCCTGACGGCGTAGATTGTATAGGATTGTCCCCAATCCCATGGTGATTAGTAACATCACCATGATTTCTGCGGTGGCATCAGACGGCAGGTCCGTCTTAGCCATGGCTGTGCAGACAATGACAAAACCGTCATGTGTAGACAACGCCGTCGACACCAAGCGTTACAAAATAAAAGAAATAGCTACAAACATAAAATTTTGATAACAGAACTCGGTGGTCTGACTGTCATTAATCACCCACGATAAATCTCGAATAAAAAAACTCTATTCGTATCGAAACCCCTCAGGAGACTAGACACCTGTCTATAAATTTAAATTAAATTATGCTGATCGCCGAACATTACGGCTCGATAAAAATAGCACTGCGGTACACAGCCGCAGCGTCAAAACCCATCTCGCAAGGTGAACAGCAAGCTCAGCGATTGCATTTCGCAGTCGGCGCATCCGTTCACGATTAAAACTGGCAATTCAGCGACACAAACGTCTTGAGCGAATTGAGAAAAAACAAATGAAACGTCTTAGATACAAGATTAAAATAGACAGGACGCATTCCATTTACCCCTCAGGTTAATGTCAAACATTACCCCAATTAATTTAAAACAACGCAGCTCAAAAGCTTTAAACATAACACATAAAATAAAATATACAGATCACTGTGAATATTGTGAATATAACGCATCTTACACAAGAAAACTCCTTAACCTATGATTATCAACCTTAACGCAAGTGTTAAACAAGGGTAACCTAGTAAATCGTACTCGTCGAATCGTTGTGCCATCAAACGTTAATGATATGAACGTAGAAGAAGGAAGTCGTCGTTTTAACTCACAGTTTAACCTTCCTCAAGGGTAATAAATGATTAAGATTGCTCATGTAAATTTTTGACCCAATTTTGATCTCAGCCCAATTCCTCTTCACCTTTTGAACGATAGCAGGACCCATCCAAGTAAGCTCGAGCTTATGTTTTTTCTCGTGATTTTTTAAAAGAACACGATCGCCCACATGTATGTCCTTATTACGTCGCTTGATGTTTCTGTATAAATTTCTTT
This sequence comes from Morinoia aosen, assembly GCA_030386875.1. Lineage (NCBI taxonomy): Eukaryota > Metazoa > Arthropoda > Malacostraca > Amphipoda > Talitridae > Morinoia > Morinoia aosen. The sequence continues at coordinate 3,472,791 of CM059568.1, read as the reverse complement.
CTGTCGTATTATTTATAATTGAATTTCGAATATTTTCCACCGTCCGGGCGGCTTCTTTTGCCCGATAATTTACCAAATTCAATTCCTCATCATAATTATAAGTTACAGAATCAAAACTCTCGGATTGGTAGTATGCACACGTATCACGATTAAACATTACGTAACTAGGTGTTTCGCCCAAAGTAGAATTCAATGCGTTGTTCATTGCATTCTCTACAACTTCCAGCAATTGATCCCACTCTGCGTGAGGAAGTGTGTTCACATATAATTTCAATAGATTTGTTATTTTACGATTATTACGCTCTACTATAGCGTTAGAGTGCGGACTGTAAGCTAATACTTCCTTTTTCGCAATATCGTGCACTTTAGCGAATTGCTTGACCGCCAATGATTTAAATTCTAGAGCATTATCAGAGATGAGAGTTTTGGGGCATCCTAACAACGAAAAACAATTACTCAAACATGAAATTATCGTCTCCGTACGACGATTAGATATTGCATACAACCTACAAAACCTGGAAAAGAGATCGATTATGACCAATATGTTTTTATTGCCGTTATCTGTAATTTTGAGTGGCCCAAGGAGGTCCATTGATACGACTTCAAATGGTTCTTTGGCGATCGGAGCGGTCAAAATTTTAATTGGGACAGAAGGTCTGGCTCTAATTAGTTTACAAACTTCACAATCTTTTACAAATTTTCGCACAATTGTTTTTTCCAAATGATTGTAATACTTTAGCTTAAACTTGAGCAAGGTGTGGGTATCGTCTGTATGGTACATGCTGTGGATCGCTAAAATAGCTTTACCCATCAAGGAATTATGTACGACTGCTGTCAAAATGGTGCTAGGTCTATAGTCAATTTGTCTACGTCGATATAGAATGTCATTTAAAATCAAAAATTTCTGCAAGTCTGGAATATTCGAAATTCCACCATGCAGCAAAACGTTTTTTACTTCTATACAGAAAGGGTCTTTATTCTGTTCTTCAATAAATTCCTTAATCGTCCAAGAAATCTCTTCTTCCTTCGGAACATAATCTAGCAGCGCGGGTCGCGCGTCTTTGTCTGCTGCACCGTCAGCATTCGCTCTAGGCGGGTCAACTACCTCATGTCTAGTCATGCCTTTGTGTCGTGATCGAGTCTCCACAATACAGACTTCTGATTCAAATGCGGATTCCAGAGCATCACAACGGTCTAGTTCTTTGAGATTTAATTTCTCATTGTTTACAGGTAATCTGCTTAAATAATCTGCTACAACATTTTCCTTGCCGGGTAAATATCTAACAACGGGTTCAAATGAATGAACGCTAATACACCAACGAGCCGTATTGGTGTCTTCAGGAAGTTTTTTGCAAAAAGTGGCGCTAAGGGCCTATGGTCGGTGTACACCCGGACAGGGTATCCAGTAATTAAATATTTAAAGTACTTTAAAGCCGAAAAAATTGCGAAAAACTCTTTTTTGGTAGTAGAATATCTTCGCTGGCTCGAATTAAGATTCTTACTGTAATAAGCCACAGGTCTTAGAATTTTATCGCTTGAATCATCCGTCTGCACTAGTACTGCTCCAATTCCTGAGTTAGATGCGTCTGTAAAAACATGAAAGTCCTTAGTATAGTCAGGATGTCTTAGGACTGTGTCAGAAATTAGAGACGATTTGATAAAGTCAAAACTCTTTTGACATTCGTCTGTCCACGTATAGTCAACGTTTTTCCTTAAAAGATTGTACAAAGGATACGCTACCTCAGCAAAATTTGGTAAGAAATTATGGAAATAATTCGCTAAACCTAAAAACTGTTGTAATTCCTTAACATTGACCGGCGCCCGGCAGTCTTGCAATTTTTGCGAGTATTTACATTTAATACCATCGGCTGCAACGATGTTACCTAAATATTCGATTTCGTTTTTGAAAAAGTTACATTTCTCAAGCTTTAATGACAAATTACCGGATCGCAGCATCTTAAGAACGATTTCTATATCAGCTAAATGCTGACTTTTATTTTTTGAAAACACCAATATATCGTCTAGGAAGACGAAAGCTAGTTTACCCAAAATGGGTGCAAGGGCAGAGGTCATTACCCTATGAAATACTCCCGGTGAAGTACTCAATCCAAAAGGGACTCGACAAAAGTGAAATTTCCGATAAATAATGCTGAAGGCAGTGAATTTCCTACTCTCTTGTTCTAATTCGACCTGATGAAAGGCCGAGCGGAGGTCTAAATTCGTAATCCACGCGTTACCGCCCAAGGTCGATAAAATGTCGTCAATCCTAGGTATGGGATAAGAATGTTTTATCAACACCTTGTTAAGTGCACGGAAGTCAATCACGGGGCGAAGATCCCCGCCTTTCTTTTTAACTACGATAACAGGAAAATTAAAGTCTGAACTGGACTCTTCGATTAATCCCTGCGCGAGCATGTCATCTGTTATTTTCATTACCTCTTCCTGATACTTGTATAGAATACGATAAGGAGCTAAATTTAGTACCGGAGCATCCGGTTTCAACTGAATTTGGTGCTTCATAATATTTGTAACACCTATAGTCTCTCCTTCAACTTATTCAATAAATTAATTAACGGTAACTGTATGTCTTCTTCATTACATGAAACGTCATCTTTCGTTAAAACACATCGTACCTCTTGCTCTCCACCTTTTGACACACCTACTCCTGCACCTACTTGTGCATTAACTCCCAACTCCTCGTCACAAACGAGAACTTCACGTCTACCGCGAGCGTTAGCATCCAACTCAAGTTTTCTTTCAGCTATGGCTTTCTTTCCACCACCGGCCGAGACAACCTGCATCGTATCCAACACCGCGTTAGAATTTACTTCATCATTATGAGCGTCTCTGAGTGCTGTTTCAACGCTTGTTAAATACATCTCGCTCTCAATATCATCTGCTGCAATTAATTCAATATTGCATAACATCATATTCTCACTTAAATGAACAGACTCTTCATTTGAATTTAAAAGCATCACCGGCACCACGCCGTCTCTCGCTACACGAACAATTGCTCCCGCTATAAGAGCACCACTATCAAGGCATCTTTTTAAAATCATATACTCTCCTGGAGTTGCCTTCTTAAGGAAGCCATACACTATTTTTATCGAATTACCAGGCACTTCCACTTGAGTGCAATGCACTACCAACTGCCTCGGACTCTGTGACGCCTCAGCCACAGCGGGAATTTTTTTCTTCTCTCTGCAGTCATTTCTTTCTGACAGGTGACTGACCCTGTCGCTCGTTCTCGCGACAGCAACCTCAGACATCAGACAGTCGCTGTTTACAATTCTTTTCATTACTGCTTCTCTGGATAAAACCGGCTCCATTTTTAATTCACAAAACGGGATAGAAATATCATCCCAACGAAGAGTTTTATTTTTAAAATCAATAGTAGCATTGTTTAGAACATCGCGGCCGAGAATTAAATCATAGTTAAATTTAGCCTCTTTTACGACAAGGGCATTAGTTTTCAGTACTTTTTTAGTGCCAGGAATTTTAATAGACAACTCTACTTCGCCGCTTACATTACTTTTGCCGTTAATGCCCTTCACTATTAAACGACTAGGCTCAACTTCTTCGTTCAAATTTTTAACCTGCCCGTAACTTATTAGGCATTTCTCTGACCCGCTGTCTAGCAAGGCACTCAAATACTGCTCATTACTTTGTAATATTATCGTTGGTTTATTGCTTCCCTTAAACGCGACCAAACCAGCGTCTTCTTTATTGCAATTACTTTTCACTACACTAGCAGAGAAATAGGCCTCGACTGCTTTGCTATCTGTCAGTTCTTCGTCTTGCAATAATTTATACCTATTCTCGCAGTTAAACAAGGGATCAATGAAAGATTGGCTCGTCTCGGTGGGATCAATGACTGACTGGTTTGTCTCGGTGGTATCTGGACTTTCGGTCACGGCTGCAATATTAACGAGGACGCTGCCAACCTCGGGCTCTGTCAAATTCAACCCATCCTTCCTGTTACCTCTATCCGTTCCTAATTTTCTCGTAAAAAATCGCCTGACTCGGCTTCCACCCAATGCACTTCACTCTTACCGCGCGTTGGGCCACCCCTATTTACATTGCCACCGCGTAAATGAGCCTTATAATTGCGTACTTCTGTTCCTGTTGCTCGACAATTTTTTACCACGTGGGTTCCACCACATGCAAAACACCCCCTCGGAAACTGATCTCTCATGGGCCTGCACTCGAAATGTCCAACCATCGAACACGATGGACAAAATGGGAAACCTCGTTTTTTCGTTGCTTCATACTTGGGAAAATGACATGAAGCCTGACCAGAAACATTAGAACTACTGTTGTCTGTTCTCATCATGTTACACTCCAAAGATCCATTTGCTCGGTCACCTACGTAACTACCAATTTTTCTTGCCCTACCACGAGGATTTTTTAACCAAGGCCTAGGAGTGATCCTACGTACTCCTGAACGGTAGTTCCTACGGTAATTTCCTACACTCCCGTAGAACACCTGATTTTCCGGAAAATGATCTGGGGCATCAATGCCTTCATCAAACTCACTGGCTATATCACCTACATATCTCTCACTTTCGTTTCTGACTGGAAATTGTGACACAAGAATCTTTTTGGTCTCCGCCTGACTTCTGACCGTTGAAATTAACCTCGCCAACAGTTCCTCAGCTGTGCTGAATTGGTGTTCAAAAATTTTCCTAGCAAACGACTCATCTAATAACGGACCAAGAACTGTTAATGTTAGACTGTATGACATGCTGTCACCTACAAATCGTTTCAGCTCTGCTTGCGTCGTGCAAGCTTGATAATAAGGGTGCCTTTGCCAACCCAATGCGGTTGAAGTCAAAATGTTTTCAGTGAGTTTCTTTGAAAACGCTGTTACTAATTGTGCTGCTAAAGCATTGTTCCTAATCAATTGCAATTCATTTAAGTCACATGCCAAGGCGTGTATGCTCTTTTCCCCACGACACACGTATATGTCATCGAGAATTTTAACTATATACTTGATCAAATGTATAATTTTAATCTGTGTTGACTAGTTTGGTCACAACTGCGTTGAAGTCACCTACGTTCTTATTTGCTGATCTCACAAGGAATTCTTTTTTGCGTTCGTCACTCGTCGCGTCTGGAAGAAGTGTCATATATGCCTTAAGATTTTGTGTATGAGTCGCAAAGGACTTATTCTCTAGGAACTCTGGATCCTGCTGTCTTTTACGTCCTTTGAAGGTCGGGAGCTCAGCGTTAGTCATTATCGTTCCAACGCTAGGAATATTAATATTTGCGGCGATGTCACGCGCGAGTTGCGTCCTATCATTATTACCACTAACACCTGCATCTCCACTTGTCGTCGGGGTCGTCATTGTGGTAGATTGTGTCACACTAGTAACCCTAGGCTTACTGATCATACCACTTTTTGTTACTGTGGGTTCTGTGCGAACGAATTCCGGGTCGCTGTCCGAAGAATATGACATTAAACCTACCACAGGACTATTTTCAAGGAATTTTCCTATTCACAATCAAAGATATGCAAAAAATGATGTCGCATTCCGCAAAGCAAAAAGAAAGAAATACACACCTAATTTCAATCAATATACACAAAAATAAAATAATAGCACACGCAATAATAACTCAATAATAGCAATAATAGCCTCAATGCTCTCCAAAAATTAAAACTACAAGAACACAATCTCCAGAGGAATTCTTGACTCTCTAGGCGAGCTCGGTAACAATCTAGGTAACACTCTAGTACTTTTATGCAGAACTTTTACGTTAAACAACAAAAACGAGACTTCCTTCGAATTTTTAGCACTGAATAAACCAAAATTACTGCCTCACGGCTTCTATTAAACCTGCTACTCAGAAACAGTAAAATATTACACCTACTCTAGTTATTGAAGACAATCAGGCGATTAATCTGCTAATCCACAGGTTTTATTGACGCTATTGACGCACTGCGTCTCTCACAACGACCATTATTAAACTGAAGCCACTTGCAGAGCCAGCGCGTTAGCTGCCCAGTCGGCATTTGCAGAGACAAGGTCTCAGAGCATTAAGTGCATACAAAAAACAGCCTGCCTAGCGACAGAGCAAAGAGGCTTGTGCGAGTACATGCGCACTGAGATTGAGAGAAAAAAATTTCAAATAAAACTTAACTGCGACAAGAATGTAGTCTGCTGCGCACGTCGCTTGCGGACCGCTGCTGGGGTATGATGCCGCTGGTGCTTGTTGTTGAAGTGCAGGGTATCGAGGGCAGCGTACAACGTTGCTGACGGTACACGATGATAATGATTTCAAATTTGATACCACGTTGATTCTTCGATGATTTTTAGTTGGTACCTTGTTTCACTCAGTTTTTGTTTTACTGCAACAGTTTTTTGGCACTATTTATAACACCATTAGGACGTAGTAATATCTCAAACAAGTCAAAACAAGTTCTTGTTCACTCAATTGTTTGTAGCACTAATAGTAACTTCGAAGACAAGTTCTATATCCTCTCCTGCCTCATAGACCAAAATCCTGGTCCGAAACGGTGACCCAATGTTCAGCCACACGGTAAATTCGGAATAGATTTCTACCAACTCTTCTACTGGTATACGGAACCCGAACACAAAAATCGAGGGTTGTGGTTGCCAGAGTTGGTTGCTGGTTCTCATTGAAACTGTTCTGTTCACACCGGAACACTTATAATATCGTTAAATAATTACACACGGGCACGTGAGTAGAGTTCACCACATATGGCCACCAATATACGGTGGTTAGTAATAGTAGGAGTAGCTTGGTGGTAATTTTATTAGTAAATCAGATGTCACTGGCACAGAAGGGCGAGCGAATCGAAAGAGCACCGCAAACTAAACGCGCATGGATTTTATAGGGTGTGGTGTCAAGAATACACCATCCAGATACAGACATGTACGACAACGTTCGTACAGCTTACCATTTTCTAAAATTACCCTAACCGCATAGATTTCAATTTATTCAGTAAAAAATCAGAGTAAGGCAAAAAGAAAATTTCTCCTACCAAACTTTTTTGCGCATTACTTGACCAACATCTATATTGGGCGTTAGAGACTGCAATCAAAATTGAGTATTTGAGTTGCAAAAAATACTATTACAGAGAAAAAAACAGCTAAGCTTACCACGTGTTTCGTTTTAGCGTCGCCAATTTTGTTAGTATTTTCACCTATTTTCAGACATAAATTCGTTTAACACTCTTGGATTCTTTGGCCAACGAAAATAAGTGCAGTGAATCTTTCTAAATATTGGCTCACAGCAAGATGAATGTAGCGATCTGAACATTATTTCCATCTCTTCACGTAGTGTTTAAATGTCTTGCCTGCGCCCGCCATTGTAATCATAAGCCTAGTAAACTACACGGAGCGATTACCAAGCACATGTGAGCAGTTGAGATTGTCGCCATCGTCCTATGCAGCTACCATAACTTGCTGGCCAATCCAGTGCTGAAAGACATGTCCTTCCCTACCTTGGCATGATCCATTTTTTCACTCAAAGTGAATTCATCACACAGTCATCAGAATAGGGAACAAACCTCTACGGACCAATGAACTTTTAATGAAACACATTACACATAAATTCGACTGGCAATACATTTTTCAAAAAATTCCTAATAAAATTCATTAAGCTTGTTCGCTTAGATCTGCAGCGCATCTACCCTGTAAAGAACCATGGACAACTGCGGTAGTTTTCGAACATTACATCATCCGCCAGAAAAAAGTTTGTCTGCAGAAAGCTCTCCTACGCATAATGAATAATTAACCCTGACAAATTCGTTACGCCATTCTTGTCATTTATACAGGGAATTGACAAAGTAAAGATACTTTTTACCCTTAATAAACGTACTTTTTCGATTTTGCTGTAAAAAACACAGTTGTACTTATCGATGAATATTGGCAACACTGATAAAATAATGCAAAGAATTCTTTTGAACGAGCTGCGTTTGCATGCCGATATTTGACACCATATATTGTTTTGTTTAAAATAGATAACTTCCACATAGAACTTATTATCGAATTTACTGACAAATAATTTCGTCAAACATGAATACATAACCCGCTTTCCAGTTCACGAATACAGTTTATTCAATTCTCTGCATTAATTCTCTTGGGATGTCATTTCCTTGTTATTTTCATAAATTAAGTTAACGTGTGACAGTTATAAAAAACATATCAACTTATTATCGTACAAAAAAGTTGAAAATCGTACAGTATCGTACACTCTTCAAGTGTCCGTCCTATGGGTAATTCGAAATGAAACTAAAAGTTAATATTGTTTTGTTACTGATAATATTAATGTCTCCTGTGGTTTGTGTTGACGATAAGCAAACGTATCCTCTTTTCAAGCGAAATCGTGATTTCATGCCCGAGACACTTGAAAATATGCTACAGTTGTGTTCTTCTTACAGTAAAGTAAATATGTGCAGCATACTAATTACAAGCGTAAAAACAACGCTTCTATAGCATCTCACGTGCGTGTACATGCATACAGTGATTAATATCATAGGGAACGCTCCCTGTATTTGCTCTATCCATATAGCTGGAGGTAGCATGCTCGTAATAGTATAGAAAATGTAGAATATAACCAAGAGGTCGAAATTCATAACCGTATTCAATGCAGGGTTTAATTGATGGTTTATCGTTGCAAACATAATTTTAAGAGCTTGAATCACACGTGTCGCTTCTGTAGCTAAGAAATATTCATTACTGAGGGCTTTGTTGAGAGGGAATCAAGTTTAGTAATACGAATTCGATTTTGCACTAATACCTAATAACGCTTCGTTCGAAAGAATTCATGAACAGATTTTTTCCAAAAGGGATATGGCACTGGCGCTACCCATCATTGCAAATTAAGAACGGAATTAACTTAATTGATGTTCACTACAACGCGAAAAAATTGCAAAGTGTATTTCAGTTTTCAACTGATGAATATAATATTTTACATGTGCATGGTTTATGTGAGCGCGAATTATTTCCACATTATCCATCGTATAACTTGTTTATATTGAGCACAGGGCATTTATATGATAAATGAAAATGATTTTACTCCGCGTAACCTGTCTCACAAGGAACCTCAGCATAGTGGACACCTTCATCGTATCCTCTATTACCCCAAATATTTAATTATCTTTATATATTTAACCCCAAAACTGAGTTGAAAACTGGATTGGTTTTGAGCTAAGTCTGTTTTAAATTTTCACTTAATTTTGAATATCATCAGATCATTTTGAGACTGGTATGGTGAGGAGAATTGCCCACTGATTTGTTGAAAAATGAACTGCTCATACTCATTTTTCAACGAATATTACTGAAAATAATTTCTTCTGCTCGTTGGTATCCTTGAAATATTTAAAAATTTTACGGTTGATCGTCAAACTTTTTATGGTGGCAGGAGAGGGTAAACTCTCGGATTAGGGGGTTCATATACAAGTCCCAAGAGTGATTAGAGTGAAGAAATTCTGCAAGGAATTGATTCAAAGTGAATTTCTCTCCCCAACCATTTCTGCAATAAATTTGAAATAACTGTACTTCAATGTACTGTTTTTCATGAATTTTTCGTTATTTTTAAGCGTAACTTCAACTTAGTTCTTATTCTATTCCTAGGAGTATGGACTGATTCATCATAACATAAAATTATTTCTTTGTTTTTTCTTAGAACCGTTCCTCAAAGGTTTAGAAATGTTTACAGAAATCATAATTTTCCCTAACTGAATAAATAATTCTACGAAAATGCATTACCACCAAACGGCACGGCTTCTTTGAGTTCAATATATAATAACGCACAAAATACACTGGAAAATGGATTACCTGAACAATTCATTATTACATGTTCACAAAGTATCTCTCCTCGTCGCTATCACTATTTTCATCAGCAAGCAAAAATAGGAAATTGCTCATAGAATGTTTCCCCGATTTTTGGGTCCCATTGAATGATAATAATACCACGAGTTTAGCAAGTAATATTGCTGCAATCAAAACCAAATATCGTCATGTATCTAAATCTAGAACATATTTGCTCTCTAGCCGCACTCTAGTTTCCCAGGATTCTTCAATGCTGTAGATATCATGGCTAAATAAGTAACCGCGCTGCCCGTTCTCATTGCAACACATATGAGAGCCCCGAGCTGGCATCTTTTGCAAGATTTTTGCCAACTTTTAACTTAACCACTTATTGTACGTAATACTGCTTTTACTGCGGTTAAGCATGAAATGGTAACACTGAAATAAACAATTTAATTATTTTTTATTCACTAAATCATGGATGAAAATCTCAACTTCTCTAAGTAGGTATTATATTACTTCATTCCAGATGATCTGATGAAAATTTGTAGTAACCCTGTCGCGACATCAAAACGAATCTCTCACAAGAGCGAAAGCTTGGGAAAGGTGGGTGTGTTCACGGAGCGTTGAAATCAAACGAGGTTGCATAATTTTGCACAGCACGATTGCGTGACACTGTCATCGTCATCATTAAAGTGAACAAAATATTCCTCTACGATATTCGTGACGTGTGGAACTCTTTATCAAGCTACTTTCATGCAAGTTGAATGTTCAAATTTATTTCCGGTTTCCACCAATCACAGAGCTTCTTAGTATTGCTTGGCTCGTAGCAACCACAGAACATTTACATAAGAAGAACATCAAAACTACGGTGGACCCTAAGCCCGCTCTACACAAACATACGCACGCACGCTAACCAATCAGCAGCCAGCAGTCACGACTGGCCGCTGACGTCATCACGGCCAAAGCTTCCAATTGGCTGCGCATCCAGGCTTTACTGTGATACTCGTTTGGATTGTAAGTCTAATTTTCATGCTCAAGGTATAAACGTTTCTGGGCGTAGTAAGTATAGTGAAAGCCGAAATAGTGAATTGTGGTTACATTGACAACACTTTTTATTATTTCATTCTCTATACATACACGTGAATGCGCATTCATGTACATATTTGCAATTCATATATAAAGACTAAGGCGCATTTAGATTAGACTAAGGTACTGAATGTGATAAAAAGTTGGTGCCGTATATAAAAAGTTTTCGGAAAGAGTTTATTGTCTTTTGAAACCATTCAATATCAGATTCTTATACTAGTCGAAACGTTACGATAATGAAGAAATTAAGTTATTTGGGTGATAAAAAAAACTGCTAATAATATGTTGCGATGTTATTTATATTTATTATACGTAAAAATTACCCAAATAGTTACAAAGGAGAAATGGGAAGAAGTTTACGTTAACGTAATGTTTTTTATGTTACGTTCATTGATGAATGATTCGTGCGTACGTTGCTTGATTGATTATAGATTAGTTTTAGCCTCCCTTTACCACATACCACATCAAAGAGGTTCAAAGTGAGGAAGGATGAAGGCACCATATAGTATGGAGTTGAGGGAACGCTGAATTTATGTACAAGGTGAGTTCCGGCACAGGATCCCATACGCATGGAAAGTCAGTTAAGAAGGAAGGTTAAGAAACATGACAAAAGTTGACGAAGAAAGTTAGAGGTATTGAAAAACAGGACAGTAGTATACCGAAAAAAGATGTTCCTACACAAAACTACGAAGATTTTATTTCAACAGAAAGAAGGCTTACCTAACTATCAGCACAGTACCTCATATTTTTCCCTTGGGAGCACTAATTCCCATAGATATAATAGTTGTATCCACCTGAGGGGCGCGAACGTTGTTTCGTAACAATAATGGAGAATATTGAGGAAGGAGAGTCCACATGACCGCCACGCAAACACTTTGGATTAGGGTTTACAAGCATCCAGTTTTTGGACGAGGCTCAACACACAGCATTAACTAGTATCAGAAGTGAACTACAGTACTGAGGTGGCTAGGTGAGCTAATAACTGACGCCTAAGCAGAGCCGTCGGCATGGCTTTTCATTACATTTTCCAGTTACAACATATCAGTAGTGAGCGTATACGCTAAATAATAGCGGGGTAAAAATGCTTATGTATACAAAGCAATGAACTACGCATGAAGATTTTGCGCAATTAAAACTTTCAGTATGTACACAAGCGTGCGCTAAGGAACAATAATATAGATATGAGACATTAAATCCAATCTCTGCCTCTGCGTCTGTTGATAGCTTGCACTGTCACGGTTGACACTGCAGTGCAAGAAGAGCAATCATTTGGATAAATTACGAGCTAGTAACAGTACATGAGCTTCCTACCATGATGCACTTCAGAAATATTGTAGCGATATAAGCTTATGAACAAAATTAATACATTAACAATAAAATATATTTAGGTCAATCAAAAAATATACCTAACTTGTTACCAGATGGTAATATTACTCATGGACAATTTTCTTGAGTTTTTCAGTAGAACTTTTGGACGACACAAGTCTGTTCACGTGTCTTGTGCATTGAAGCGTTCTACACACTGCAAAAAATAGTGGGAACTTGTCGGTGACATGAACACAGCAGAAATTACAGTGATGCTGACACAAATCTAAGAACTTAAGACTAGTTTACGAAATCCTGATACGTGCCGATAATTGAGAAAGCAATACAAAAATACTCTCTCGTACAAAATAATCAGGTCAATAAATAGTCTAAAATCCAGCTATGGCATCGTTCTCTCGGTTGTACAATAATACTTTCCGGAGCGACATCTCATCCACTAAAATGAAACAAAGTTTATCTCTAGCACTGACGGGTTTTACCTTCATTTTCAACATGGACACACTTTTAGCACTTGTACCAAGACGTACTTCGAATTTTTTCATCATTGCACGCACAGTCGAAAGTTAGGGTAATGGTATCAAGTTCCTCATCAGTTGATAGTGGGTCTTTGATGAGCTTACAAGAATGTTCACAGCGAGCCACTTCTGATACATGGTGTATGATCTCTTGCCCCTTAATTAGAGCTTGACAAATGCACTGAGATAAGGACCAAGTCTGCCACTTACACTTCTCATGAAATTATTTGTGTTCAACCGCTTGTACAGTACCTTTGATTTTCTCCTGAGCCTTTTCCTAAGTTTTCTCTCGGGAGCTGGTCTGCTGTTTTCAAGGGCAATTGTCGTTCCAGAAGGAGAAGCGAACAACTGTCGCTTACAAGGTACCACTGGAGGACCTGTGTCTTCCAACAAAGAACTGCTGCTTTTGCCACACGAATTTTGAAATAAATTGACGAAAATTAGATTGTATGTTATATTTACTTCCCCAACTTGAAGAAAGTATTAATTGTACACATAAATCAAACTTTAAAGTGATTGAAAGTTTAGGTTTTGAACACAACACATCTAATTAAAAAATATGCCACATTTAATCTACATGGATTGGAATCACAGCTCTGGTCAGTATTCTTTCCCAAGATTTCTAGCATTAAATTACGAATGAGTTCAAACATACCGAACGGTATAAAGTGAGTACCAATGAGAGACAGGCTAGCCCTGTTCAGTACCCAAGAAAGTCAGCGAGTACCACGAGCTCACCCTTCTAATGAATCAAGCAATATAATTGGATGCATTGTGCAAAGAAGCAATACCTAAATGTTTGCATTAATTCAATTCCAAGGACACAAGAAATAAAGTATAGTTCAGAAATATGCTACGAGAATCACATTTTAATTTTATTTTTTACCCAAAGATAATTATATAATTTAATGATAGATGTATTAAATCGAGAAGTTGAATGATCAGAGAGGTAAATGAGTGAAAGTGAATATGGTATTGACACTGATGGAAATGGCAGCAGGTAGTTCTCACAATAATTCTACAAATGCTGCTGTGTCTTAGAATAATGCGTATGTGATAACTTTTCAGCAATCTTTCGAGCTTTTGCTGCTAGCACTCATCGAACGCTGTCCAATTCTGGCTTGTAACTTGAAAAATCTGTCTCGCTAGAAGTCAAAGACACTTCAAAGAAGTACGAATTCAGGGGTTATTTCAACACGACTAACCTGTGTCGTTTCCCACCACGAAGAAGAGCAGCATTGTTTGCTGGAAGCACTGGTGGCAGGCCTTGAGGTGCCAAGAGTGGCAAACCTTGAGGTACCAAGAGTGGCAGGCCTTGAGGTGCCAGGAGTGGCAGGCCTTGAGGTGCCAGGAGTGGCAGGCCTTGAGGTGCCAGGAGTGACAGGCCTTGAGGCGCCAGGAGTGACAGGCCTTGAGGTGCCAGGAGTGGCAGGCCTTGAGGCACCAGGAGTGGCAGGCCTTGAGGTGCCAAGAGTGGAAGGCCTTGAGGTGCCAAGAGTGGCAGGCCTTGAGGTGCCAGGAGTGGCAGGTCTCGTAGCACCAAGGGCAGGAGATACTCGTACAGTACCAGCAGCTGATAGAGAAATAAGGGAATAAATTAGGAACAGTGATATGGCATCTCAAATGAAATTGAAGCACACTACAAAATGAGTGGTATTTTCAACAAATTTAATTCTTCCAGAAGCTTTAATTCATGTCATTCAATTCTTACTCATTAGTAGAGAAGGCGGTTTAAGGCTCCACCCCATAACATAATTTCACAGTGGAAGTGGAAGGAAGCATCTAGTATGCAAGGAAAACACTTAGGTACAAACAAAAAAGAAAGCCGACCTCACCATCAGCTCAGGCCCTGACATTCTCTCTCATGGAATACTACTTCCAATGGATACAAAAGTTTTATCCCATTTATTTGGAAATCATCTAATGTAAGTGATCCTTTAAAATGTAAAATAGGCAAAGCCAATTGGTAAATTAAAGATCTGCTGCACTGTAAGGGTACATAAGGAATGAACCACTGGGGTACAGAGGAGGCTCATCAAAATTGGAAGAGCTCATCTTATTTAATAAATACAAAACCTATTTTTACCTAACCTAACCTGTCAACACAAACACTGCACTAGGTATTTCTCATTCATGAAGCGCCTGAGTTATCACAGGATTGTAATTGAGATTATATTAATTATCTTCGGTGTTCGTAACAACATTTTTGAACATTTCAATTATTTTTCTTGATTTAACACTAAATGTCCATGGAAAAAGATTGCTAGTAACATTTTGACCCCTGTATTATGTATTAAATAATTTCCAATTCAATGCTGAAGTTTGTTACCCTACAAAAAACTTTCTTTACTATGTTTCATTGAGTGTAATAATGAATTGTGTAGCACTCATTTCCTGGATAAATGCTACACACTGTAAAACATGTGTGAATACCATTCTCAAAAGTAATTGGAAATGTACTACCCTTTCTTTGTGTACACTAAGGCTTCATAAGTGACAGCCATGCACTCTCTAAATAAGTGTAAATTAAGCTTATTGGCTTCAATTTTTACATGGGATGAATATTTTTTCAAGTGGCCTTGACTTTTTCAAAAAATTCAATGCATTGAACTCATTGTTAACATTCTTTTCTTTCATTCCAATATTCCTCAATTGGAATGGGGAATCATCATTTAAAATCTAAACTTACTTTTGTAAGGAGTGGCAGGCGTTGCAGCACCAGGCATTGTAGCAAGAAGTAGGGCAGGCCTTGCACCAGGAGTGCCAAGGCTTGTAGCACCAAGAGCAGGAGGTTCAGTGCCAGCAGCTGATGCAGAAATAAGGGAATAAATTTAGAACAGTGATATTGCATCTTGCATGAAATTGAAGCACACTAAACTAGGAAAGATATTTCCAACAACCTTAATTTTCTCTGAATATCTGTGTCATGACATCGCCTATTAATACTTTAGGAGAAAATAAGTCATTTTAAGGCTCCACCACCATAACATAGTTTCACAGAGAAAGTAAAAGGGGATGAGTAATATACTCATAGAGCTAAGTACCATACAATATTAATCCCCACAAACCAAAGTCATTAAGGGGTATGTTGGCTTCTGGAGTACCCATACCATTTTCAAAACACAGCCTTAGAGATTCAATAAATAGGTTCTTATCATCCCTTCAGTGTAAAATTGATCATATGAATTTAAACCTTTTATTCAAGTACATCAATCCACTACCCAGCTTCTAGCCCCTGTATCTTTTAAACTGTTTTACTGATCCTTATGAAATTTCAATTTATTATTTTTAGTATTATTAGTATGTAAATTCCCTAATCTCAATGTGAATGCTTTTGATCTCAATAAGTTTTTATCCTTTTACCTAGATTTTTATTCATTCAATTTTAGTGAAATTTTTATTTGAATTTGAAGTTCATAATAACTGAGATTCCATGTAGCCTACTCTGAACATTTTTTTTTTAAGAAAGATCCATTGATCATGTTTCTGGACCTTGAATTAACCAAGGGGAACCCTACATTAACTATGTAAACTTTGTAAGGTCATCTTTGGTGACCAACTCTACAAGGCCACCATTATGAATAACACAGTCTGATCACTGTTCATAATATTGAAAGTCACCTTTGAAAGTGACTAGATGTAGGATTGAAAGCTGACTTATTCTTCACACCTAATCATTTATTTTAAAGCTGTGTAAAGTAAGAGTAGGTATGCTACTATTTTCCTACTAAAGTAAAGAAGCCTACATGGTGATTCTTTTCATTATAATAAAGGCAATGAGTGGTGCGAAAATAACTGTATATTATAAAAAGCTAACAAAATTATTTGAAATGGGTCATTCATGCTCATTGAGTGCAATCAAGATATCACAATAATTACTTCACACAATAGCCATATATAAATTATTTTAGAGTATCTTATAAGTTGCAAGCAAATTGAAAGAACTTAGATAAAAAACATAGGATGATTCAAAGTGTTTAACCATCACTTATTAAAAAACCTACAAATGAGAGATTTTGATTGTGTTAAATTTTAATACAATACAAGCAGTTACTGCCCTACTGGCAATACAAAATTATAGCCAATTTTAGACAATTTAAATCAGCATCTATTTATCTGTTGAAACATTACTTTTAGAATAGCATTTGCAACTAAATCTTGCATGAAAAGTATAGCATTCATATTTCTTAATGTCAATTAAATTTTGGGGTTATCTACTGCATTATTTATTTATTTCAGCTAAAAGCTACCAACAATATTTCTTAATATATTTTTGATAAAAATTTAAGCCCATAAAATTTCTACTCTTGATTAACACAGTTATTATACATCAAGGGTATGAGGGTAATCATAATTAGGCCTAGTGAAACTTTGATTTACTGGGTTAACTTGGAATAAACGAAACAACAAAAAGTTTTACATTACCCTGGTCTTGCACAGCTTTTTCTGGAACTGCTAAAGATTTCAATAACTTTTTGGCATTTCTGAATGGGGAAAAAATGAAGTTATAGTCTGAACGAGAGAATTGCTGGCACACACATAAGCCCTCTCCGGCCTTTTGGACCTCTTATCCATCTTCAACGTTACAGAACCACATGCTGCCATCCACTCGTCGTAATTTCCTTTTGGAAATAGGAAAAACGACAAATCAGGACATTGACGGTTATCATTTCCACAATTTTCTATCAAACACTTTTTAAAGCGTAACGTACGGGTCCATTTCTGCAGCAATTTTCGTCACACCTCTGTCACAGCTGCTTTCAGATTCAAAGTCTCCTGCCGCTTTTTCGTGACGTCACAATATCTTGGCTCCTCATTGGCCAATTGGCACCTACGTCATCGCGGCCCGGAGCTCAAACTCGCTTAGTGATAAGTTGCGGATCTTCTAGTATATGGTCTGTGGCCTCGCGCCCTTCTTAGGAGTCTGTGTAATCTGTGTAATCTCGTGGCCTCGCGCCCAACTTAGGAGTCTGTGTAATCTCGTGGCCTCGCGCCCAACTGAGAAATCTTTATTCTTTAATCTGTTATCTGTAAGCTCGTGGGCTCGCGCCCAATGCAGGAGTCTGCAATCTAGTGGCCTCGCGCTCAACTATTAGTCTGTAACCTTCTTCTAGGCTCGGCTCGTATTTACCTATACTGGAAGGGCATCAGCTCCATAATACGAAAGTGTGCTTAGCTCGGTTTTCTCTTGTAGCCTATGAGACGTCGCCTGCCGCTTCACTGCTTACTGTGCTGCCGTGGTTGACGCTGCTGCTGCCGAGGCCCACTCGCCATGCTGCAGTGCATTACAATTCTTGATAGTTCTTTATTTTAGATTGAAGCTTATTATTAAATTATTTAATCCCCTTTCTGGGAGCAATTCGTCTTTTTTACCATGGTTCAGGAAGATTTAATTACTATTTTGAATAACTGAAGATGAAGCTGGTCTCCGAAACGTTTGATATAATTGACTTAGTTTTTAAATTTATAGTTCGTGATAAATCTTAATTAAATATGATTTCAATTCGTGGTGCTTTCTTCGTTTTTAAATTTCTATTTATAAATGATAACCAGTTGTATTGATTTGAGCTCTGGTAGTGATCTTACGATATATTCATATGTTTGATAATAAACTACGCTATATTGAGCTGATACTAATTTTTCATTCAACTTTTCTATCTTTCTTGTATTGCATTCCTGCTCATCACATCTGAAAGAAGCACACACAGCAGCCAGCAACGGAAATGGGAACATCAAAGAAACTACAGCTTTATCTTAAACATTTGGTAATGGCAAACGCAAGCCGAAACGCATCCCAACCCTTAGTTTTAAATCAGACTATTCGAAATCTTTTTAAATTTTTAGAACATGGGACTATTTGTAATTTTAGAAGGATTGAAAACTCGAATAAAAAATTAGCATCAGCTCAATATGGCTTAGTTTTTAACCAAACATTTTTAAACAAAGGACTCTTCCCTAAATATGTTTATATATATATATACATATATCTATATATACATATATCTAAGCATATTTAGTATATAATATAATATAATATAATAGAATAAATATATGTACATATGTTTATATATTTATTCTCGATGGCTATTTTTATACGAGATGTAGGTAGATCGTTATTTTGTGGACATGTCTTACTCTGTAATGAACACCAAAAGCACACTTATCTATTACAATTATCCAATCTATCGTTCGGTGAAAACATGATAAATACTCAGTACTACACACACTGCTGAATTTGATACACGTGTCCTCAGTGAATGTACTTCAAAACTTAAGTCAAGTGAAGTCTGAGAGAATTTTAAATGAATTCAGGTGAATTTTTCCTTCCTTTCTCTGAACAATGTCTGTCTTGGAATGTGGTATACTGACTCCTAAACTGTTGTAAAATTTCTCGACTAATGAAGTCGATGATTTCGTTCAATCACCTGAGATTGCCATGTTTGAAAATTTGGTGAACTGAAGCCAACAGTAACTGTACTGTCCGTCAAGAATCATTATCTACTATAAGCCCCCAATTATGTCAATTATACTTCATGAAAAATCGGCAGACGCGTTTCATTTCTGTTGAGACTCAAATGAATATCAAATAACCCTCGCTTGTTAGCTGTGGAACTGATATGCACTCACGGACCAGTGAGCTGAAACGGCTTTTATTTCAAATTCATCTAAGTGTACATGATGTTTATCATGACATTCAGTTTTTCGAGCCCTGGAATTTTGCAAGTCGGTGGAGGTCATTCTGGAAATTTCTGGCACTGCGGAATTTTCCCACAAGGGGCATGATAAACCCTTAACAGACCATGATACTTAATCAACGTCTTTCATATGAAAGTAATATCTCAAAAATCTCGAAGAAGTTTCATTGACGGTCATTTGAATGGACTTCGTCGCTGATCAGCTATTTATGGAATACCTAAAAAGGAAAATGGTGCACTACTAAGCGAATCCAGCTACTCTGGAAAGAGGAAAATGTTTGCCCACACCGAATTTTCATTGTAGCAGAAACCTTGAACTTATGTGAAGAAGCTTTCTTTTTATTCACAGCGCACTGCGGCTGGTGCTTTTAACATGCAACGCATCAGTGATAACATAAGTCATTTAAGTCATGCGGTGCGTGTAGCAGTAAAAATCACGTCTGAGAAATAAAGCCAACCAACTCCGCACGGTTGGGAGTTATAATGTTTTTGGACCCTGTTAAAGGTCGGTGCATTGTAACTGCAGAGTCGGCAAAGCTCACACACTGCAGGCATCAGTGGTGTGGTGTGGTTGCTCTGTGTAGCAGACGAGAAGTTCGCTTTTTGCGCAGTTCTCTAGTGCAGTGGCCTCACGCGCCGTTGCAGGAAAAGCTGTGCCGATCTCCATAGCGCAGCCCGAACTGCTCTGTCACGTTAGTGACAACCACGCAATTACCGTTTGAAAAAATATGCGCACAGTCGAGGCTTACCGTAGTGAACTGCTAATATGAGCGAACTGCAGATACGGTAGCAGCTTCGACTGCGCTCAGGTCTGAAATTTGGCGGGTTAATGAAAAACATTCGAATTCCAAAAAATTATATTTGTTTCTCTCTCTTAACACAGAGTTCATGTTAACATAAATTACAGTTTGGTCTACAGTTTTGAAAAGAGTATGGAATAAACTTGCACTTCTCGGCAAACGCTACGCTCATAATAATATTTGTTAGTTTTTAAATAACTCGCGCTACAACGATAAACTATCACAATCAACGGTCAGTTTACAGACCTGACGCAATTCCAGAAAATCTCAGATCATTGTTCAGTACCTGGGTAAGCGGCAAACTGAATAAACCCTACATTATTTGAAGTAGAAAAACAGTACTCGAATGCTTGCTGAAGATTTACTATAAAAATTAGAGCTCCCACTGTAACAATCAACTCATGGGAAAATTTACAATCAAATACAATGATAAACTAAACTTTAAAAAGCATTTTCAATACCCTGATAGAAAATAAAAGCTTTGAGAGCAATCGACAAACGAATCACGGAAAATGTTCAACTTCACGCTACAAGTTAAGAAGGCGATACAAAATACTTTTTATTTACAAGTCAATTTTCACAAACAAAGTATCAATCTCGCAAATGAAACGTAAATGGTCGTGAAAGAGATTGTCCTTAAAAATTGATACATGGAAAAAATTAGATTTGCTACTATAATCGACGAGCGATTGATAATGTTGAGTTTGCATACGGTCGTTGCACTTATTTCCACCACACACGTACATTCACATTTTGTCTCAGTAAGTTTTACATGTATGAGCACGTATAGAAAATAGCCTGAACGTAAGTGCAAATGCACCGCACTTACTACTAAAATGCAGGCAATAGTTTTAAGCTGATTAGTATCATATCGTTTAAAATTGAAATATGTGGAAATAGAGTTATGTATTGGGCAATGATGATTTTAATTTCGGATCTGCATTGTAAACTGCGGTCGTAACCATTATACAGTATTTCGTTCGTGAAAAGTTAATTTTAGGTGTAAAAATTTCTTGTTTTCGACAAAAAAATTCTCCAACCTTCTCATTTGAGGAGGTCGGAGTAAGACAAAACGGTAGATGTAATTAATCTGAAGGCCTCAGTTGCTCGGTTTCAACGATGCCCTTAGATACAGCAAATGAATAAATATTTCTCCTTTGCTGCCTGTAGCATAGTGAATAAGACCGTGGCCTAGAGGTTAAGACTATGACTTAGTGGGTAACACCATGGTGAAAAACCGTGATCGTGTCATTGTGGTTCAGTATGCGGTATAGTGATTAATGGGTAAGAAGAGCTCGCCTTACTCGTTAAGAGTGTCCGGACATTTGAACATGAATGCTGCCATCATGTCGCTTAATACTCCGTTTTTCAACATTCTCACTCTCGGACCTAATCAGCTAATTCTTTTCAAACGCAATTTTCTCGTGGGAGAAATGATCCGTACAAAAACGAAGGCTGAAACAATAAGGAGGTTCAACAGGTTTTACGGATTCTCTCCGACTGGGAAAACTGTTCGCAAGATTCTCTACAAGCGGACAGCAGAAGGAAATCTTCATTACTTGAATAGAACACGATCTTGATGGTATCAAACAGAGAGAACAGAATTTGGGATTGTGATGAATATGTGACAAAAGAAGGTGACACTCATTCAGCGTTAAATATCTAAATTTTTCTATTATATTTATAATCATTCTCTCCCATAAACAGAAAATAAGGTTATACCTGGATGAGAAATTAGGTGGAAAACTGTTTTGGTACGTTTCAAAATTTGATTTGATAAAATACAGGCAGCCAATAGTTTTGGTTCACACTTACAGACCCTTCAAGAAGAAGTAATTTTGAAATAACATTCGCTGGTAGGCACCAGACTCAAAGGCCATTTCGCAGAAAAATGATTACAAGTGGGATTCTTAATTTGCAAATTTTCATACTGACATCGCTGTTGCTTAACCACGTGGGGGTGTACAGCAACCCTGCTTCAGCATTGTTCACAAAGGTAAGCGTGAGATAACTCCGTAATAATTATTGATGGAGGTAATCTAAAATTAATACACAGTTACGTAGATGCCTATGCCGAATTATGTTGTATGGTTATCGTGAAGGAATGCATGGTTACCGGCTGAAAGTAATATTGAGGTTGACAACGCGGCCATTCAGCGGTGATACACAGTTACGTTCTTGGTTTTATTGAATTTGGTCACACGGGATTCGTGAAGAATTACATGGTTACCTTAACAGTATAAATTTTGTGGGCAAAGGAGTAATCTAGAGATCACACAATGCAACGTTGATGCTTTCAAAGAATTGGGTAACACGGCTATTGCGAAGGATTGCGTGGTTACTCTGACAATATCGTAACGCTCTAATGGGTGCCACACTAATCAAATGTGTTGAAAAAACCAACTAATCAAGATACAACGCATGACCCTGCACCTTTCATTTGGGTAACTTTGCATCGATAGGAGATGCGCAGAAACCCTGCTGGAGTGCAACGATTCAATTACCGCGGTGGTTGCGCTGTTATCCAGAGACAGGACTATTCAAATAAGAAACTTTGTGAGTGACATTAATAAATGTTGTGTCACTCAGCTTGATAGGAAAATATCGAACGAGTTTATGCATAAAAATCCATACGGGTTATTGAAGATTGAAACTCCAGGAGTGTAAAAAACAACACGAAGAATTAGAAAATAAATCCCTCCAAATAGTTTGAATGACTGTTTTAGTTTCCTTTCTGAAAACATTGCTAATATGCAATTTTTCAAAACTATTCACCTAGAGATACATTGCACGCAGATCATTAACTAATGTTATTACAGTAAATTCTGCGTCATGATAAAAATTGATGAATATAGCCCACCGAAGCAAAGTGCGTAAATTGGGCGGCTAAATTTGTAGATGCTACGGCGAAGAAGTTATAAGAATGACTTTGGTGCTCAACCAGCAAAAATATCTAACGAACAATAATTAACAGTGTGAAAACCAATATACAGTAATGAATGACCTCGGAAGGGTAAGAAAAGTTAACTTTATATGTTAGATTTTGGTTAGGATGTTTGGAGGCACCACTGATGTCACGAGATTTCCTGAAAAATTGGGCTCTATCGAATATAACTTTTGTTCTCCGTATACTTTCGGTTGAACCGTGATGACGCTTAAAATTTTAGTGAAATGCTGTTTAAAAATTAACGTTCAGGTCATAGTACGAAATTATGATCTATTCCGATCATTGCTTTGAAACAAAAAACAGAGTGCGCTTGATAACACTTCGTTCAGTGACGGAAAATATTTTACTCACTGTGCGATGAAGATGAACGTTAGTTTGAATATAAAAACTACTCAGAATTTTATGTCACCGACATGGAGAAGCTTATCACAGAGAAAACAATTTAACTCAAAGGATTCCCGTGCAAAAAGAAGTGCATCGTATAAAATTGAAATTCGCTCAAGTCGTTGACGCAGTTGAAAACAATGAATAGGCTCCATGAAATTCTTTTGCGAACTGATTTACAGGTTGTAAGATAGTGTTCTCGATCGCGCAAGTGTAAAAAATACGGTAAAAGGTATTTTGGTCTTTAAGATATTGTTGAATACTTAAAATTACTGAGTCTTTGGTTTTCAACTCATGGATCAACTTCCTCCAACCGAACGATAATAGTTTCAACTCATGTCCTTAGAAGTTACCTAAATTTACTTACTGATAACTAGTAATAGTAAGTAAGTGATGTCTCAATTTTTTCTGGTGTTAGCGTGTCTTATTAACAGGTGTGACTTGTTTGTTTACATGGATTCGTTTCTACACTGTGATGTCTCCAGATTGTGTAGAAATTAGGATATCTCTAAAGAACAATGGATTCGATAATCATTAAGTCCGAAGTGGACTTCATACATTCGACATCTCATAATTTACTTTTACAAAAATAAAGGCAGTTCTTGCCGGCTTTTCACTAGATTTTGCTATGCATTGACAGTATTCAACAGTCCTACAAGTTTCGCGTTCGTTCCAACATGGCAGGGATATTTCCAAGCAAAAATGCAATTCTATTGTCTACTGCCGCAGAGAGAATGCTTCTTAGTATTTTTGTTTCTATTTTAAATGATGTTTTTGCCCATTTGTGCACAAAAACTAAGCATCTGGACAATTTTCTGGGCCCTGACATCATGGTTGCCGAACCATTGCGCTGAATACTTAGAGATTGTTCAACAGACGCATTCGTGCAACGAACTCCGTCGAGAAGATGAAAATTTCAATGTACCGCGCAAAAAAAATCAGTCGATCCGTGGGCTATATGATATTATCTTAAGCGAGCTTCAGCTTAAATTAAAGATTAGGCCTTCTTAATAAACATTTATTATGCTTTGTTCAAGTTACAAATAGTTGGAAAATCCTGTGACTAATTAGTTTCCGCATAAGTCAACGTTTGCGAACGTGTTACCCGAGCATTGACTGTAGATCGTAAGATGAGTTTTGAAACACATGGTTCTCATGCAGGTGCAGGGACGGACAATGGACTCGTCTTGCAAGTTGACCACCGTCCAGGCTCCAAAAGGCTTCAGTTTCATCCAGTACTGCAGCACAAGATGTCTGACAACTCCCAACTGCCGTTTCTTCTGCACTAATACAGGTTTGAATGAGCACTCACCTGTCTTACAGTCTGGAGATTTTTTCTCAAAAAAACATCTTTATAGATCGAGCCTTTATTAAAATTGAGTTCTTCAAATAATTTTCCAGCTTCTGAATCAAAACAGATGAAGTGAGGGCGAGATGAGCAAGCTCAGTGAGTAGAAGAGTTCTTGCTCTGTCCTCTTTACCCGCTTTTTTCTTTTCTATCCCAACCAGAGGGCTGCGTTCTGGGAAAAAGAATTTCCTGATACCAAACTTGAGTCGAAACATGGTTCTTCCATTATTCGGTCGAAGATTTAGTTATTCGGAACTTGTGGAAAATCGGTTGAAGCTATTCATAACTAGAATCAATTTTCATATTAGGTAAAAACTGAAACTAATTTTCGTCCGTATGAATTGAGGTTCACTTATAGTATTAAGTGAAATTCGGTTTTCCCTTGTCGCATGGCTCTCTCCAAATAAACTACGGAACACTTAATTTCTAACAACGTTTATGATTGTAGCTAGATCGTACATTTTTGTGTGCCAGATAGCATTAGATATAATTTTTGTGCAATAAACCGAAGTTGAAAACTTCGTTACGTGGATTTCAGAGTGCACGTGTTGTTAGACATTAAGCTCATCATTATCAGGAAAGTGTTTTTGGTGAGAAAAATGTTCATGCCTTGTGTATCAAGGGCATTCAGTCTTGGCAGGGTTGATTGACGAGTAAATTTTGGGCTTTCATGATTTGGGCTATCGAGGACTTTTTGATTGGTTTCGAGCTCGTTTTGCATATTCAATGTTTCAATATGCACCTACATAAACGGAACGAATGACAAATGAGTTCCATGGTATGCACTGTCTGAAAGAAAATTTACATCCGTAAGTTCCATGCATCATTTGTAAATGTTCTGGCACAAATTTAGAGTACATACACTGCGCTGCGAATTTCATGCTCAAAAATAGAACATGCTATGCAATACCTGTTTCAGAGTGAATAAATTCACCGATTCTGAATCTGACCTTTATTGCTCCAGATTAGGCACAATTTCTCTGTACTTTGAACCATATATTATTATCGGTTACGAATGAAGAACACGTACCTGTTAGTTTAAACATTTTTCTCCATAATTTTTTGTGTGGAGTGCGATCTTCTCTTTTTATATTGCAGCAATTGTCTGACAACATGCCAGAGTTCCGTTTTTCAATGCTCCATCTTTGAAATATCCAGATGCCATGTTCATCACTCACATCTCCAAAATTCTCCGCAAAAAATCTAAATAAGAGTGGATCACGTGAACTTTTAAAGACATGTTGCATCTCATTTCATGATAATGACTTAGCAGATCATTCACTACTTGCTTATGGTGTTTTGAACGACGTGTCCGCACGAAGTTATGAGAAAATTTCTTGAATGACTCAAAGGCAAGCTTCTCTTTTCTGTTGCGACGTGGGATGAAATTTGCTTCAAGTAAAATTTTTAGAATTTGGAAACTTTTGAAGATTCCTTCTTTGAAAGCAAGACTTAGGGAAGGGAATTTCTCTGCAAGATAAGCAAATACATAAGCCAAATCTTCTAAATTTAGTGTCTAAACAGTGTGCAGTGAACTAAATGCGGGGCTTAGGAGAATAAAATTTGATTTCACTCGAGTAAACTTTTTGTCCGTTGATAATTAGTTGCTTAGCTCTAAATGCTCTAAAACTTGTGATAAATGCTGTAAATTCCTGTGTTACTGTAAGCTATTTCCAGCATATTTGGTGAGTTTGACTGAGACGATAGGTAAACATTTGATTTTTCATCATATTTATTATACAAATAATTGACTATATGGAGTGTACACAAAGAGAACTATGACTGTACATGACTGAGGTCCAGAGAGGGCGATTTGTTATTTCAAAAATTGTTGTCGTATTGCATACGCAAGACATTTTTCTATTCACTCTTTCGGTGTCAGTTCCGTATTTTCTCTTGAGAGTGGGATGAAATTCAGAATTTTTTTAAATTTTTCGAAATGCTTTTGGGTGACTTCGTTGCAAATGAATGGAAAAACTGGACTCAAATTATTCTAGAATATATGTACATCATACACGAGTTTTAATTCAACCATCTGTATGCTCGTTTTAGGTGTAGGTGCAGTATGTTCAACATAACATATGAAGAATAGCATGATGCAAAATGAGAGTTTGGCAGATTGTTATACACGTTATAAATCAACGGTACTCTCGGTACTCCCTTAGTTATCCCAGATTTTTATATTCCACAGAGAAACGCACGTGCACCTTTTGGAGCTCGTACATGGCTGTGAGGTGGCCGGGGTCGGATATTCCAGAGGACCCGATGTATGACGCTTGCTACACCTCGTGGGGGAACGGAAAAGACGTCGTCCAAACCAACTCTACCACTATGTACTCTGGTGTTTACAGCGGCAGTTATCTTCCTGAATTGGCAATTGATGGCAGTGCTTGCGGAGACGATGAATGCAAATATTTCTGTTCTCTAAAGAATGCTGGCAGCTTCTTCCAAATTGACTTGGGCCACACAACGAAAGTTGCGAGCGTCATTGTAATTCCTGTGAGCTATGATTACTTCGTGGACGTTGTAGTACATTTGGGCAACAACATTTCTTTTTACTCAGAGACTATATTCGGAGCTTTCCCGATGCCTGCCACTACTATGTCTAGCAATGCCGTCACGCAGAGTGGTCCATCAGGAAGTGGTCGATACCTGACGTTCTACAGCCCCGAAGCATACTACTTAGGAATTTGTGAAGTGCAGGTGATCTCTGCCTAAAGTTTTCACTAATCGAGAGTACATTCGCAATGCTGCTACTAACAGTATCAACTTGAGCTAGTAACTTCTTAGGGACAATTCACTAATACATCTGATGCCCCATTTTTAAAATAACTTGTTTGATCATGCAACTAAGCGTCTGCAAAATTAATAAATGTCCTCTAGTGTTGATCTCAGATATTTGTACATCACACCAGAGCTGTGATGGAACTGATCAACGTTGCGTTTTAAATGCACCCTACAGTTTCCCGAATATCGTGGCAGTCGAAATACTTCTTGAGGGAACACCGTGAATTCAATCTAAGAGCTTTTTCTAACAACTTAAAGGGTAACATGTAATCAAACTGTCATTGAAAGTCTGATCGTGTAATTTCGTTCGAATCTGGATCGTTGCTTTGTCCCATTCTGGCCCGATCAACAAACTACAAAATATAAGGCTACGACTAAGTATATAAAAGTAAAGCATCACAAATGGTCTTGCAATCACGTGGAATTAAAAGTATCAAAAATGACTTCAACCATCTTTTCTGTTAATTAGTAGTTATACCATGTTCTTCATTTTTAGCTTCACTGAGACCACCAAACACATTACGCATATCGGCGCAACTCCGCATGGATGATACTTTGGATGCTCAGAAATTCTACGCACTCAAATTCTCTTTATTGGTCGGATTCGTAAAAATTTGTTATAATTTTTGGTGGTTTTCTGCAACACGTGTTTACCTGACCATCTCGAGTTCTCCTCTATCATTCTCATTGATAAATCACGAGCGTATAAACATTTATTACTCTCTTGCCTTTCATGCTTCTGAATCAATAGTTAAACTAGAATTTGCTTAGCTCCATTATTACCACGTAGATAAGCTTTTACTACTGCATACACGAATGAATATTTTTTTCCCGGTTTTTCGGCTTTTGCGTGCCTAACTCCGGCTTGTTATGCCAAAGTTTTGAACGCCTCAGTAGGTGTCATATACTTCGCTTCTTAGATGTTAATGTTTTATTGAAACATCAAGATCTAAGGTACGATTCTTTGGTGAATCGAGAATATTTTTTGGTTTGTTACAAGACAGTATTTCATTTTTACGGGGGATCATATTCTCCATAATGGCAGTAGCCTGCACACTAATGAATATTATATATATGTGTGCTGTCACTAAGAGATCGTTTAAAATAACTGAGAATTTGACATTTTTTTTTCTGCTTGTAAGAAAATTTATTTGACTTATAGTACTTAGCTTGTGGTTCTCTAAACTTGCATTTGTCTAGCACAAAGTTGTTTTTCTTCGTAGATATTTTTGAGTACTACACTATTCACGAACTCCTTTCACTTTCTTAAAGTCGTCCTTACCTCTTTACATGCTAAAACACTGTTCGAGCTGTGCCGTTTCAGATTATCCAAACGAGATTCAAGTATGTGTTGTGATAAATGTCACTAGCAGGAGACTAGCATATTTGTAATTCTTGCGCTCTTTTTAAGAAAGATCCTCGGAGGTAATATAAAAAACTTCCATCTTATGCCAGATACCGCCATTTTACAGACCATGCTTTATCGAAACATATGTTTATTTTGGTAAAAAAACTACAAAATTACAGCTTATTCAATTACACATTGCAGTCGTTATTGTCGTCACGACAATTTGCTAGAATGTCATTGGCATTTAA
Source organism: Morinoia aosen (assembly GCA_030386875.1). Taxonomy (NCBI): domain Eukaryota; kingdom Metazoa; phylum Arthropoda; class Malacostraca; order Amphipoda; family Talitridae; genus Morinoia; species Morinoia aosen. Next base: position 3,443,525 of record CM059568.1, on the reverse strand, counting down.
TTATATAGCCGAAATATAAAAGAATAGAAATTGAGCCACCGAACTCTAGTGATACTGAACGAACTAACTGAAGAGTCAGTGGCAAAAACAGACTGTTCGAGAGTGTTCATTTTGTGTCACAATAGTTCGTCATCATGCATTCGATTTTGTATTTCAAGTAATCCTTCTCTTCACTTTATAGGTGTTGCATCTAATTGAAGTGTTTGTAACGTATATATATAATGAATATTGCGAGTAATCGTGTCATTCAATTTCATCTTTTTAAACAATATACAGTTAATATATCAAAATCCTAATTCTTTTCTGAAAATTTCATAAAAGAAAAAGTGTTCATTCGGCCATTTTATGCTTGTGCAATTTTGTACCTCTTGTTGTGAAACATCCTGTATAAACAAGCATTTTCTACGTACGGTTATCTGCATCAGGTAGAAATTATATGACATTAATTATGTAATAACTAAGCAACGACAGCTTTCTTAACAGAAGTAATTATTTACTCTGCATGACGACACCGGCGTGCCGAATATCGACCACTCGCGCGATCACAAACTTGAAAGGTCTTTCTCCCTAAAAACAGGGTAAAACTCGGGTAGTTTTGAGAGCGCTCTAACTTTTGAAAGAATGCATCTATCGACTTCAAATTACTCTCAAACGAAAGAGTATATTATTCTCTCTTTCCATACCGTACACATGACCATAACGGTTTTCTGGAAACTACAAAAATTTATCGATAAGCCTTTCCGACTCGCGCCCCGTCAAAAAACTCAACTGTTGACCCACTCGTAACTCGCGCGTTGTCAAAACATCTAACTTTGCTCTCATTCTAACATACGAAATAATAATATCCTCAACGTTACTTTTAATCAACAGACCATTTCATGGCAAAAGAAGTCATGGGAAAACGAAAACAATTATTATTAACCTTAGTGTCATCTCCTTGCTTATATCTAAATTTTCCGTGAATAAATGCTTAAGTTTTTTCTTTTTTATCAAGGTAAATTTGGACCTCTATTCAAGCCGTTTTAGTGGATATTTAATTTGTCCTGTTCTTATTTACTATCTTTAAGACCTAGAATATTATTTCTACTTCCTTTTCAAGCATTTGTTGAACCCTGTACTCAACTATTCGTTTTTCCTTGCGGTTACTGTCTCAAGATTAGCTGTGTAACCTTGGTTTTTCTTTTGTTTTCATTTAATTTGAGAATTCAACCAAGCAAATGGTCATTCGCACACTTGGTTTGGTTTTGTATCTTTTCCAAAATTCAATTGAATGACCATTACGGGGAAATATTTCTGACAAATTAATTTATAGCTCAGTGCATAACAGATTATTATAGAACGCCTGTTTTTAATCATATATCTTTGAATCAGGTCATTTAGGCGTTTATGCATTTACATCCGCAATGATTTTTACATTATGTTTTCCGTACATGCTTATACGTTTATTTGAAGTTTATGTCAATCTTAATGTATCGGTTTCGATGCCTCAACGCGTTCTTTCAGGATGTATGCTCAGGTATTTTCGGCTACTTTTCTCAAAATTTATTTCAGTTCAACCGGCGTTTACGCTGCGTCTGGTTCAATATTAACGTTCTCAGAGTGTTCACGGGTTTATAGCATATTTTACTTAAAATTCTTAGCTATAGGCAAAAAAACTTGGGCTATGGTTTTGTTTTTAAGAGTTAAATTGAAGGGTGGAAAGGTTGAATGGACTACTATACACGCTTTCAAAAATCAGGGGTCTTAACCGCAATAGTAGCCTACTTGGCTCTAGATTTCTTTTTCTGGTATTCTCGTGTGGCTCAAGCGTCAATTGAAGGCGACTACAAGCAGGAGTCACGTTTTCTTCCTACGAACGGCACCGTTGAAGTGGACTACCAGTGGTCTGCCAAAGGAGCGTGAGACAGCTGCTGTGATTGGTCCACCGATTGGTGTACAGTTCTCTAGTTTTCATGATCATGATAGAAAATTGTTCACGATTTTTTTGTGGGTAACTATAATAAATTTTCCATTATTTATTTCGGTGACTGGATATCATTTTGATTGCTGCCTATTAATTATGGTGGAAAAATTATTAATTAAATAAATGCACGAGCACTTAATTAGAATATTTTGTGAGCTGAATTGGAAGCCAATATTATATTACAGTATATGTGAGCCAATACGGATTGGGTTAGATAGTACTAGATTGAGTTAACGGAGATAGTTCTAGATTGATAAACCGTCTCTGCAGTATATTTTTTTGAACGATGTCCCTTCCCAGAAACTTTTTTCTTGAATCGTTTGTAAATATCTTTGAAACGTGTGCTTTTTTTATCTACAGTACTGATTAAAAAATTGTAGATTTCAAAATGTGGCTTCCCTGATAATAAATAGTATTAACGAGGCCTGAGTTTTTCGGAAAGCTCAATTTTTTTCAAATTTTTCACGCAACTTACGATCAAGAATTGAAGAATTACCCAAGAAAGTTATTGACCCTGATAATTTCAAGACTTTTGACAGCTCTTCTTCAAACTTTGATCTGTACACGCTTGAATCTCTGTACAATAGTAAATTTTATTCATCACTCAACGACTCAACGTAATTCAGAGCTCTTGCCGTGAAAAATTTTGGCCGGTAATCTACTTCCCCACTCCTTCCTCCGTTTTCCCTTTCATAATAGTACTAGGAAATAGTTTCTGTTTTCTGAACCGCTTTCACGTAATTTTTATATTTTCAGCAAGCGTCTATTCGTCAAGCTGAATTTTGAATGAACGGTTCATTCAGTTTCAAAGTTGTAGAGAACTATCTTATGAACGAAAGATTCGAATAAATCTTCATAAAACTTTTCGTTTCTATTGGTTTCTGTGTTAATACTTTATTTCATTTTCCTAATCAAAAATATATTAGTCGAAATGCATCTTCTACGATATTTATCAATATTTACTCCAGCTTTTATTCCACTTCACTTATGATTCAGTTGTAGACTTGGAAGAAAATTTTGAAACTATGGTTGACTACTGGTCCCAAATTTATTCATTCATTTGGTTTGGAAATTTTACAGTAATGAAAGTACTACTATCCCGTCAAACGCAGATATATTGAATTGCAGTGGAGAATACTGATATATGCAATCTTCTACTTAAAATAAGCGTGGGTTTACCACCACAATGGGAATGTTGTATGGAACACCTCTCTTTTACGAGGAAATACTGGTATGTTACTCCACTGTTATCTTCTTATCATTTCTTTTTAATAACCCAGAGGCTCCCAACCATTCACCGCATCTTGACATCATTGAAAAAACATTCATCTAATCCTAGCATGAATTTTAGGCTACAATATGTGGGATATTTGAAAGCTGGAAAAAATTGTTACTGGTAAATTCAGAATTAAACGCAACTATTAATGACAAGTATATCTGAATCATGGGATATGATAGCTCAACTTTGCATGAATCTTCCAAAATTCCTCGGGAGATTTTAAAGCTTTCGCCTGTACCTCGGCTCAGAGCAAATTTAAATGGAACCGTACATCTTTTACATTTGATGCTTTATATTTTTTAATATGAGAGGTTGATGTGTTGGAAATTAATTTTTTATTGGTACTGATGCGGAACTGGTATATATTAAAACCATTTATTCATCGTAAGTGAACATCAGAATAATTAGTAATCTTTAATTATGGTCCCGAAAAAGTTCATTGAATTCTACAGTAGCCCAACAAACACTGTTTAAATCATTAGCTTAACCTGGTAGTCTCTACCTATTGGCCTAATCAAATAATAGGTTGGTGCTAAATGTAATTCCTAATTAATTAGCTACAAATAAACGTGAAAATGTGCACTGCGAACGATTGAAATGGCAAATTATAATGAATTAACATGAAGGCTTATGAAAAAATGATGGAAATGTGCACGACGCGTGTTATTCATGAAAAAGAAGTAGGTAAAATTCATGAGTAAATTATCTTGATATTTTAAATCCTCCCAAGACGAACGATTTCCCTTTTCTTCTTTAATACTTAGATTAGAGAATAGATTCGTGATTAATTTTGAGTGCGTTATAGGATTTTTTATCGCTGGTTTTAGCAAGAAGCGAATGACAGGGTTTAGTTAAATTTTGTTGGGATTGTTCTCTTTTGTTGCTCATTTGTATGAGCATTGTATTGCGGGAAATTTTCTGAATTCTCACACAATCATTCAAGGAGAAGGAATACACAAGAATTTTTTCAAATTATTTTTCTATGTTATTGTTGAACCGTGGAGGTACGAGTGAATTATTAGTCTACGTATCCCAAACATTTCAGAAGAAGTCTATTGCAGAACGGACAGATTAGAAGTTTAAAAACTCTTTGATAATGTTAAAAGAGTTCATATGTAGCTGACAGAAAGTGTGCATTAAAGTATCGTAACGGCGATCTTTAATTTAATTTTCATGGTCTGAAATTTAATTAGTTTAAAATTCTTTCACACTCTTGTTAAAATCGTGAAAGCTCTGCGTTAGCAGTTGATCCGATCGAGGGAAGCAGGTACGCTTGGCAGGTCGCTATTGGACAGCGTCCGACAGTAATTTTACAAGAACATTGGGATCTCAGCGTCTCCAGCCAGAGCAAAACTCCGGCTTACAAACGTCCAATTTCTGTGAACGTCAGCTGGAAAATAACGGTAGAATTTAAAGAAATCAGTCAATATCAAATGAGCTCATATGAATGAATATAATCATATATGAGGATTAAGCGAGGTCAAAGCTAAGGAAAAGTACCTACACCGCCGTCAAGCACAGCCGCTGAAGTAGTGCGACAAACTTGAAACCACGGTAGACAAACTGCGGGAAGATGATTAGAGGATACTACGAAAAACAAATAACACCGTAAGTTACAGTAGAAAAATCCCACCATAATTTATTAATATCTTTTATTTATTTCATTTTATATCTGATAACCTATACGTATATGTTAATTAACATTATACCCCTGACCTTATGCACTGTAAAAAAACTGCAAAAATACAGACAAAAACAGACGAATTATCTGTTAAAATGACACAAATTGCTACTTCTAGTCCGTTTTCTGAATATTATCTGTTAAATCAACAAATTCATCCGTAATTCGTTTCCATACCGGACAATTTTGCTGATTTCCGTTGTTCTCACGGGTGAATTAAAAATTATGGGAGTGAATTGAATTCTTCATTGTCGTAACGGAATCTCGGAAGTTGTCCGTTGATCCAACGGCTTTTCTTTACATTTAGGAGCGGTTTTCACAGAAAAACTGAATATTACAGATTCGACTGACTCTTCAGGGGATTATACGGAATTCGATTAAATTTCCATTGTTTCAATGGTCCGCAACAGTAAAAACATGATCAAATATCTGCCATAATTGCTGTTAATGTTGTAGTATGTCTTGTATTTCTCTGTTGTCGTTTTACTTTTTGTTCAACCAACACATTACCGATTTGCGTTTGCCAAGTATGAGATAACAAATTGATAATTCTGGCGGAACAGCTGCATTTAATAAATTACCTATTCTCTCAGAATAGAATTTACAATATTAGCACTGCATAAATAGTTTTAAGTTGCAAATACATCAATTTACCAACTAGAAATATATGATGGCCATGGCAGAAGACGAAACTTTAATAAAAGGCCTGTGCAATTCATTCAGAAAATGTGTCCATTCCCTCTCATTTACGATGCAGACAACGCAGCGTGAAGATGGTATACAATTTGACGTATTCTGCCCCAGAATTGAATAGCCCGTATATAAGTTGGCAAATAACCGTACTTAAACGTGTATATTTTCATTCTCTATGAATGTGAGGAACACAATGCAATTAGGGGCTTGTGCGTCTATACGTACATACATATATTGTCCATTCACTTGTGTTTGAGTAAATATACGTGAGGACATACGCGTGAACATATATACGAATAAGTGAAAAATACTATAGAAGCGTTCATTGAAATCTATATGAATTTGCAACTAAGCCTGTGTCAGGGAGGAAGTTCATTTTTTTTATTCACACATGAACTGTGTTCTGTGAAAATAAAAACAGGATAACATGCAGAGTTTTTATTCCCATTTTTATATACCTTAGAGCAGGGGTTCTCAAACTTTTCTGCTGTAACTGAAACTGGAAGAGGTAGTGACTGGAACCGCCCTAACCTTATTTCATTGGTTCATTTGGCGCTTCACTAAAATAATCTTTTCTTTGAGAAACTATGGTTTCTCGTGAACAATATATCAAGTAATATAGAGCTATGATTTATAGCTTTAATATAGAGCACACTTATTGAGGTCATTTTTTATAAATTTTTAAATTTCTCTACTTTTTCGGATGAGAATTAAAGGATAAAGAAAAGTAATGCTGTTTATGAAATGAAAGATACGATGTCGTTTCCGTATTGAATTTATTAGTGGTAAAAAATTCCATAATAAACTAATGATTTTAGATGTGAAACTGAATGTGAGAAAATGTTTATCAACATTATTTGAGTCGTTTATGCTCTCTAAAATGCTAGAAATATCTTCAATTATTCATGTCCAGTCATGCGTAGAGTAGAATATATTTTCAACAATAGAAAGGACTCGTTACTCGTGTCCACTTTCGAACGTGTCACAAACTAGTCCCTGTTCCTGGGCCTGGAGTGGAATTCATCGTAGTGGAATTCAGCACAGTGGAGGGCATATAATGCATAACCTAAGTGTATATTACATTTTTATATCATTGATACTAAATTTCAAAGGAATTGAACGTCCAGCTGGTAAAGACCATTTGAAATAGAAGATCGTGAGCGATGCCAATTGCCAATGATGGAGCCCAAAAAACGTCACGTGACGAAAAATCGTCACGTGACTTTGTTTACGTCTGGTTATGGCGGCCGTAAGTGATGCGCAGTAGATTACAGGAGTTAAAATTGCGCTTTGCGAACGTTTAAAAAAAGTGTTCGATAATTGATTAATCTGAACCATGTTAGAAGTAACATTGAAGATGCATTATATTTCTGAAATGCCGAAGAAGTCTTGTGTTGAGTGCAGTGCGAGCTCTTCTGTCCTTCGAACTTCAATACCATGTTATCTCTCTTCAGAAATGCCAGAAAGATTCCGAAATCTTGGCAGTTCCAGAAAGAGCTGTGCAAGACCAAGGTAATGTAAAACTTAGTTACTTCATTTATCCCAATTAACTCACTGAATCAAAGCTTCATAAATTAATAATGAGTTTCTTATTACTCATTGTTTGAAAAAAGAGTAGACTTTTAATTGGCCCTTAATAGCATGAGTTTATGAAGAGAAAAATGTGCATGTGCTTTAACTGATGTTGTCATTGACCTAGCCTAGCAAAATTAAATATTTGTAACTTAGTGGAAACTAAAATAGAAAGCATTAGACAACCCAAAATTTAATTGGCATTAAGGTTAGTATATTGTTGTTTTTTCTACCAAATTTAGTAACAAATGCTATTCTAAAAGTAATTTTTTGAATAATTATTTATACCTAATTGAAATGTCTTAAATTGGCTGTATTACATATTTTGTATCTGAAGTAACTGTCTCATATTAAATTACAATCACAATCTCTCGTTAGTAGTTTTAATTTTGAATGAGTGACTTACTTTGGGTGTACATCCATTGTTTATTACACGGTTCTTTCAGTTTTCTTGCAAACAAACAATTTTTTAATTTCTATATACAATAAATATAGCTCAGTAAATATATTAGTTATAGCATTTTGAAAATGATTTATGTATATCTATTATGTAGACTATTCACAATGCCATCCAGATGTCCCTAGATAACCATGCATGATCCATTTCAAAAATTGTTTTGCTTTTGAATTTTAGTTATTTTTCCTTTACTCATGGCTTGAATTATAATTAAAAATATAACATCATGCAGGCGTCTGCACTTATGTAGCCTTGTAGAGAAATATAGTGTACCTACTCTGGCTTTACTTAGTTGTAAATAAAGGATTAGGCTTTGAGTATACCAGCTTCCTATCCTACATCTGGTCACTGGTAAATGTTAAGGAGACGACCATAATTGATTTTCCACTTTTTGGTGCCTTAACATAGTTAATTAGATCTAAATACAAATTTTTTCATCTATGCACTTGCCGTCGCAAATGAGTATTTAACGAGTCATAGTGGTAAATTACTGACCACAACTCTTGTGTTTGAAGCGGAAAGAAGTTAGGCGGAGAGGATGAGTACAATGGAAAATTCATAAAGATCTGAGCAATGGTTCTCAAGATACAAAGGTTAGCAGCTGGGTAATAGGGTGATTTACTTGAATTAGTAGGAATCTTATGTGATTAATTTACATGTAAAGTCATAAAAATAACTTGTCTCCGGGTATCTCAAAGGAATGTGTTTTAAAATGGTGTGGGCACTAATGAGGGGCTAACACACCCTGAGCCATACATTGTGTATGCATTCATTGACTTATTTGCAAGCATTGCAAGATTTTTTTTAAATTATCCAATAACCCTTCTCCGCTATTGTAAATTATTGACAATAAGATCAACAAAAGCTCTGTCCCTCTTTGTAGGAACTTGATTCTACTTTCATTTGATGCAGAAATGATTTGTTTACAGTAATAGAGATAAAAATTTAAAGTTCTACTCCAAACTTGAGTGTTGCCAGAAATTTGTGTTCTTTCAAAAATTTTGATTTTGAATATGTACATTTTTTTCAATTCAATGTTGATATTTGTGTTTCCATTTGTTATATATTGTTTATTTTTGGGTTTACGCAAACCTGGATCAAGTTTCTGCGTTGAAAAGTGATGGAGCTTTTGTTGCTGTAATAAAAGCAAAAATGGTGCATTTATTTGTTGAAATTTTTCTAGTTGCAGAAACAAATAACAGAAGCTAAAAAACTCATATCCTTACCAGTAAAAGTACCCTTTATTAGACTGGTTTTTCAAATTTGCTGTTTACTCTTTGCACCAATCAATCCAAAAAAATATCTTGTTATTCGTTTAATATTAGAATGTTTACTATCGTACATGTAATGTTTGGATGTATACGACCAGCGCTGCTGCAACATTCTCACTCTGATGTCATTTCAGTTGTTTTTTCGTGATGCAGGAAAGGAATTAGAACATCAAGATGGGAGAAAACAATTTACAGGTTTCAAAGTTAATAAATATAAGCTTGTTCTTAGTAGAATATCAATGGTTTAAAATATGATCATTTTTCAAAATGGTTTTCATCAAAACATCATGGTGGGAGAATGCCAATAAATTACTTATGTGCTGTAGCATTTTCAAATGGTTAAAACTAACTAAATCAAGACTAATAATCTTACACATGTGTATAGATGTTTATATGTATGTATGTGTCTACATGAATGTGCATATGCATACATATATATATATATATTGGTACATAACATTTCAAGTTCAGAGATGTACATACTTGCATGTTCCTGCGCAATCCTTTGCCAAACATATACTTGTAGTCAAGCTGAGAGTTTCACATATATAATTTCTGTTGGCTCGTATATTTACAGTTGTATGAAAATGACTTCACTAACTTACAAATGCTAATGTATTTTTACCCATTCCAGATACCTACTGAAACTCAACCCCAAACGAGGCTTCAAAATAAGATCCACGAATGGAAGAAAACGCCACTGCGGGATGCATCCGAATGTCCTGTCGTTGGTCGCGTGCCTCAGCACGGAAGAGACTCTTGGCCTCGACTCTGCCACCCTTGCTTGCTTATCTAGTCTACAAGTGTGATTGATGTCTTCATGTTTTAGTAACAAAATGAAAGACGTTTAGGGAGACCGGAACACTGCACTCTTATGCATGACATCTAACAGGGGACAGTGGGGGGGGGGGGAACAAAGAGGAACGCTAGTTCTGCAACTTCACCCAGCATGCTCAGAAACTCTAATCATCAGGGTGCGGCAGGTAGAACCAACGTACCGCGATTCACAACGTGAACAACTGTATTGGTACACCAAAGACGAGCACAGTGAGGGTGGCAGTTTGTCTTTGAAACAGAATGGAGAACCAGTTGTAAAATTATTCTCTAGAATCATTTGAATTTTGCGTTACAGGAAAACTTATTAACAAGTGAATTAATATCCTCGCTTAGTTCCAATAACTGATGGCCAAAATACGGCAACTTCACAAAGAAAGCTTGTTGAGCACAAGATTGAACAGATTGAGAGTTATAAATTTTTGTCAAAGATTTATAACTTTCAATCAGTTCAGTCTTGTGCTCAACAAGTTTTCTTTGTGAATTTGCCGTATTTTGGCCATCAGTTATTGGAACTAGGCGAAGATATTAATTCCCTTTTTAATAAGTTTTCCTGTAACTCAAAATTCAAATGATTCTAGAGAATAATTTCGTACTTTTGCGTAGGTTTTGCTTTTTCCTGTCTCTAAGTACTGTTGCCTAAGTTTCGTAAGTATACTATAACAAGGTAATATTTTCAGTTAAACTTATATTTTTCTTTGAACTCTGAAATGTTTGGCTAGTATTTTGATGAAGCGGATCGCATCACCATTGACAGCGGCATTATGAATCAACAGAAAAACAAAGAAGCCTCTGGGTAAGTGACAGTTTCAAGAGATTCTGTTACTACAACATAGGAACCGGAAATTGGACGGTACTCTGATGCATATGCCAACTGCAGGTACATTATGGTGCCCAGTAAATATTACATGCGATGTACTTTTGTTACATAGAAGTATAGCTGCAAGGCTATTTTTACGAACCGCAGTGAACGGTGCAATAAAAAAACTAGTTGTAACTTCCCTTTGACGCGGAAGACTTCCCGCGTTAATAGGATGTTTCGACTAGTTCTTTTATTGCACCGTTCACTGCGGTCCGTAAATATAGCCTTGCAGCTATACTTCTATGTAACAAAAGTACATCGCATGTAATATATACTGGGCACCATAATATATCTGCAGGTGGCAGATGCATCAGAGGACCGTCCAATTTCCGGTTCCTATGTTGTAGTAACAGAATCTCTTGAAACTGTCACTTACACAGAGGCTTCTTTATGTTTCTGTAAATTCAACAGAAGCTCTTATAGTTTCTAGAGAAGAAACAGGAACCTATTCTTCGTCCGGCACAATGCCGGCCTCACCCGTTCTAACAACGGACATATAGACGTCCCCTGTGCGAGATACAGAACGTTCACAATATTTTTGTAAATTGAACAGAGATAAAACAATAGTTCCGTTGGACCAACGGTGCGTCTACCGCAGTCCGTTAACTCAACAAATGTCTGTAACGACGACGGAAGCAATTGATGCATCTGGCGGACTAACAGAGAGAAAAAAACTCTCTGGCCATATGGATGCCAGACAATTTTCCGTTGTTTTAACACTTTTTTTTACAGTGTGGGGCAACTCTGGGTTGGAACGCTTGGTATTAATCACGCACACGCTGACACACGCACACACTAATTTAGAATAGAGATAGAGCACCAAAGGAACTGACGAAGAGGAGATGGGGAGTGGACAGGGAATTTACGCAGGGGACGCCTATACTCGCCCCATGCCAGCGGGATGCAACCTCAGCATCAAACTCAGCGTCGAAGGCGACGCGCAGCTGCGCAGCGCTTTAACCGGAACTCATGTCCATAGTAAATCTCAAAGGTATATCAAAAACAACTGCCCGGTAAAGCCGGTCGAAGCCCCTCTAGCTCGAGCGGAAAAACTGCAGGAGCCTTAACACAACTTAACTATTAATCTAAATACGACATTAAAAACTGAACACGACATTTCCCATTTAATATTAAAAATGAACTACATAAATTCAAAAACGATCAATTTTCCAACAGTGTACTTTAATTTTCTAAACCGCTAGTAGTGGTGATTTTCGTATTTAATCCCGTGAATGTGTAATTTGTCATGGTACCTTTTTGAGAATAGTTTGAGAATCGATGTTATTAAGTATGCTTCGATAGAATTTTTTTACTTGATATTATTTTCATTATTGTGATTTTTATAAGAGAACTAATGCCAGATTGAGTATAATTCGAAAGATTACAAAACTCGGTGGTGGCTGATTAAGAATTATTTAATTGTGTTCGTATGAGTTTGCACCATTACTGACAAAATTTTGTAGCTTGCCTTGTTCAATTAACTAATTCTTACACACTGTCCGTTACAAATGAATGTTTTAGTTCTCCTGTGGACTTGAAAAGTGCTATTTTAAACTTGTAATGCATTCATTCATTAGCGGTTTGGAATTGCCAGCCACTTTTGTTTGTTAGTCGTCAGAAGTAAAATATTCTTATGATATATTTATGTGTCATATTCTATTAGTCTTTATAAGCATAATTTTAAATAATTTTAAAGAAGTAAAACATTTGCATACGAATTAATACATTTTGGACGCTAGTTAAACTCCACATCTCTCCAATGCCACCCCATTAATCTCTATTGAGAGTAAAATAAAATATATATTGGCAACAGGAACGAATAACTTTCTTCACTCTCGATAAGCTTTTCAAGTTTCAAGCCACCAGAGACGTAACCCAATTGAAAATCAAGGACGTGCCGCCGGTGGGTACGCGCGGGTTCCTAGGCGTTTTTTAGTTGCACTACGCGCGGTTTACGGGTCAAATGTCCACTTTTTCGGACACAAAACTTCACGCGAATCGCCGTTGTTCCACCCTACCCTAACGGCTGTTTACCGCCTCAGAACCGCGCGTATCTACTCCATTCGCCTCTAACCCAACTTCAACCCAATTTCGAACCGCGGCTGGCCGTCCGTGGATTATGGGTAAAAAATTGTTCCCGGTTGCGCGTGGTTCGCCTCACGGGTTGTACAATATCGCACTGGAAGTTTAGGATCTTACAATACATTCACACTTAATGCATAGTGAATGTGATGACCCAATAAACTCAGTACAATATTGCATATCCAGTGAGACCAAACCACGTGCAACCGGGAGTTTACAAGCACATGAGTTATATACAATACATTAAAAAGGATAAGGAATCACTCTCAGTTAGTAATTTTAATGCAAAAATTAAACATACTCTAGATCACAGCCCTCCATCACTGGAACTCCAGAATAATACTGGAATTTAAGATGCAATCACAGTCCGACTAGAATACTTCCTGTTACAAATATATTCACTACATAAAAATAGGCACGAGAATTTAATTCTCTATCACAGAGCGCTTATAAAGATCATATATGTACACAGTGTGTTGTGTAATTCGATGCACATATTTTAACCATCTACATAGTAAAATGGAAAATAAAACGATTTTTACGAGTACCAAATAACTTGAAAACTCGGTTTCCGAGAAATTGTGACTTGAAATAATTTAAGAGTCCCGTTAAAATAGGCATACCATGCAGAACAAGTAAAATTTAACTTCTTGGGCTGGCTGTTGGCGCGCGTTTTAGGCTATTCCGTTGGGAACCTAAAGCTATTTTAGGTCATCATTTCTCGGAAACGAAGGAGTTTTCAAAGTTTGCTCATGAAAATCTTTTTATTTAGCGTTTTTCTGTATGGGGGTTAAATAAGTGCATCAAATTACCAAACACCCTGTACATATATATTTTCCTCGGTATATCTATATATCAAGAAATATTATATGATAAACCAATAAAATATGGTTCATTTCTTGATATATAGATACACAGAGTTCCGTTTCAACGCTCGTCTACATTACATATATATATTTCATTGGTTTATGCAATACTTTTATTACTTGATATATCTATATTTCAAGAAATGAAAGTAAACCATAAACCAATAAAATCAATCATGTTTTTTTTCTAGACATATAGGTATACCAAGTCAAGTATACGGAGTTCCCTTTTAAACATCGTCTACATTATATTTCTGTATAAATAATTATTGATATATTTATATATCAAGAATTAAAAATATACCATAAACCAATATGTTATGGTTCAGTTTTATTTCATGAAACAGATATATCAAATCAAGTTTACAGAGTTATCTTTCAACGCTCATCTACATATTATTCTTGATATCTATATCTATACTTCAAAAACTGAAAAAAACATAAAGCAATAAAATATATGGTTAATGTATATTTTTTTGTATATTGATATATCAAGAAAAATAAATTAACAGTTATGCGTAACTGTAAACAATTATTATTATTATTATTATTATTATTGTAATTGTTTGACCATCGTTACCACTAACAAGTGATCCGCACAGTGAGTCGCAGTAGCGTATTACATTTCAAGCACAATTCAAACTAAAATTGTAAGTGGCATCACTATTAATTTACATGGTCTTTATAATTTACAACTCAGGGTAGATTAGATTACATAGAATAAGTCAGCTTCTTGGAGAAACCTATAGAGGGCTCCCCCCAATTCAGCCGGGCCAGAGTCTCCCAGTAACTCGCTCATCACCACCTCGCTCTGACCGAAGTACCGGCGTCTTAGTGCAAAATATCGTTGGCACTCTGTGAGAATGTGTTTTACACTCACAGTAACTTGACACTGGTGACATTGCGGCGGCGCAGTCCTGTTCCTCAAATACTCATGCGTTAGAAGTGTATGTCCAATACGGAGGCGACACAGCTTTATCTCCCACTCCCGGTTGGTCCAGCAGCTTGTTCGGAGGGGTTGTGTCGTGTCCTTAATTTCTCGGAGTTTGTTCTCAGTCACTTCACGCCAGTCATGATTCCAGTTTTGATGGACGAGTCTTTTAAAGGCACATGCGAAGTCTCCGCGAGGCATTCCTTTGCGTATCTGGCGCTCTCGTTGGGTGGCAGACTGTGCAGCCTCGTCAGCTCTCTCGTTTCCCGCCACACCCACATGGCTAGGCACCCAGCACAATGTATAATTTTTTCCGATCTCAGTCATCAGCGTTAAGATCTGCGTTATTATAGGATGGGTGTTGCAGGGTTTTATGATACTTTGTAGGGCGCTACGACAGTCTGAGACGATTGTGATCATACTCGTATCCACCGCTCGAGATGCGCGCACCGCGGACAGTATTGCACCCAACTCAGCTGTGAACACCGAAGCCACTGATGAGAGTTTGACCGCTAGTATGTTTAACCCATGGACGGCTGCATATGCTGTGCCATGTTCAGTTTTAGATCCATCGGTAAAAAAGACAGCTGTTTCAGAGTGACGTACGAAGTGATCGAGGAAGAGGGCTCTGGAGGGGGCCGCTCCAAGCAGTCGCTTACGCAGGTC
Organism: Morinoia aosen; assembly: GCA_030386875.1. NCBI lineage: Eukaryota > Metazoa > Arthropoda > Malacostraca > Amphipoda > Talitridae > Morinoia > Morinoia aosen. The sequence goes on along the minus strand of CM059568.1, from coordinate 3,428,368 downwards.
AGCCAGTTCACTGCACACAGCTACTGGGGGAGAGACCCACGGCGCGATGGGGGAGACCCTCTCCGGAGCCACGCACTCCAGTGAGATGTCATAGTTCCTCAGTATAGTTTGTAGGCGAACATAAAATGGTTTGGGGTTTCTTTCGTTTGCATGCAGGCGTCCCGAAGCACAGCGAATTTTTGAGAGAATTTGTTGAGCAGGATCAGTGAGCAGTCTAAGGTAGTAGTTTACGATCTTTATTTCCAGATAATACGCTAAAGGTTTTATTCCGGTTTCTGCATGTAGTGATAAGATAGTTGAACTCTTGAACGCACCAGTGGCCACACGAAGGGCAGAATTCTGCACAGTGTGCAATGAGTTCATTATGGTAGCACATGCAGAGCTATAAGCTTCTGAGCCATAGTCCAATTTTGGCTTTAGTAGACCCATATAAAGACGGAGCAAGGTTTGCCGATCTGCTCCATACTGGGTATGGGATATGACTTTCATTAGGTTTATGTGTTTTGAACATGCTCGTTTGAGGGATTGGATGTGGGGCCGTCAGGTAAGGCTTGAGTCAAGCTTGAGTCAAAGATTAATCCTAGATACTTGAATTGCTCAACATGTGGTAACACTGCATTGTTTAGATGAAGTTCGGGAGAGGCTTTCAGACAGCCACGAGTACGGCCGAAATGCATAGTCACTGTTTTGGATGGGGAGAATTGAAATCCAGTGGTTGCTGTCCATTGCGTGAGGTGGTTAATAGCGATCTGCAATTGTCGTTTTAGGCACTCCGGTTTTTTGCCCGACACATAGATGACAAAGTCATCTACGTATAGAAGCCGCTGGACACTCTGCGGAATTTCATCAGCGATATCATTTATGGCAATAAGGAAACACACGCAGCTGAGGATACTTCCTTTTGGGACTCCTCCTTGGAGGCTTTTGGTTGACGAGTGGACATTCTGGAGACGGACTCTAATTTTTCTATTATTCATGAAGTTGCTTAGGAAAGCAAGAAGGTGCCCATGTATACCATATTTCTGAAGTTTCAGTAGGATTCCGTATGTCCATGCGGTGTCATATGCTTTCTGTAGATCAAAGAAGACGGCAATAAGATGATTCTTTGAAGTAATACTCGAAGCGATGTGTGATGACAGCGTCACCAAATGGTCGGTGGTACTTCGGTTCTTCCGGAAGCCAGATTGGATATTTACTATTTTTCTAGTTGATTCCAAAAACCAGACTAGTCTCCTGTTAACAATTTTTTCAAGCAGTTTGCTCAAGCATGAGGTGAGAGCAATTAGACGGTAACTATTTGGAGATGTCGGAACTTTACCAGTTTTTAAAATTGCTATTATTATCGTCAGTGATCAAGTTGCTGGAAATACCTGCTGGGACCATATTTTGTTGAAGAGAGAGAGAGTACTGCAGGGAGGAAGGTTTCGTGGGCTTTTTTAATCATGCTGTACGAGATGTCATCATGGCCAGCAGCGCTATCGCTGGTTGTGCGTAAGGCAGTTTTAAATTCTGACATGGTTAAGGGGCTATTGTATGCTTCTTTGTCTCCCCCCAAGCGCAGCGGTCTTCCTTTCCACCTTTCCTTATATCGCGTGAAGGACGCGTCGACGGTTGCGTTTTCACTCACTGATGAGAAGTGTCCCGCCAGCATTTCCGCAGCTTCCAGCAATGTTTCAGTCAGGTTGTTCGTACGGGGATCCCTCAATTTTGGGGTTGGAGTCAATTTAAATTTTCCGGACAGCTTTTGGACTTTTTTCCATACGAAGTTTAGGCTGGTTTTAGTATTTATACTACTGATGAAAGCTTTCCAGGATGTTTGTTTACTTGTCAGGAAGGTCTTCCGGCAGATTGCCTTTGCTCTATTGTATCGAATCCTGTTATACGCATTGTTACCTCTTTCCAAGGCTCTTTCAGCTCGCGTACGCTCTCGTTTTGCAATTTCGCACTCAGAGTTCCACCACGGTACCGGAGGTCGCGGTAGAGAGCCGCTCTGGCGAGGTATGGATGTATCAGCAGCTTGCTGTAAGATGTTGGTCAAAGTAGCTGTGTGATCCTCAACATTCTTTCCATTCAGCTGGTCGATATCCTCACTTGACAACTGGGTCAGTCTGCTAAACAGAGTCCAATTTCCTTTGTTTAGGTCATACCGTTCATATCTGGCTTGCATATTTTGAGGATGGACAGGATCGAGATGGATAGGGTAGTGATCGCTGTCATAAAGGTTTGCATTAACATGGTATTTAAAATCCAGATAGCAGTCAGGAGAGCATAGTGTTAATTCGATGACAGAGAGGGATCCCGTCTGCCTGTGAAAATGTGTAGGTTGTCCGTCGTTCATGATACAGATGTTATTTTCTCTTACTATTCTTTCCATGAGTTGTCCTTTATCATTTACCACGTTGTCATTCCATAGTTGGTTTCGAGCATTGAAGTCCCCCATTATAATATACGGGGTAGGCAACTGGGAAATCAAATTTTCAACTTCTTGGTGTTCTATATTGATGTGCGGCAAGTAGACCGAGCATATGGTGTATGTCCGGTGCAGATTAATACGTAGTGCTACTGCTTGCAATGTGGTACGCAAGTCAATCCGGTGATGCGGTATTGTCCTGTGGATCAATATCGCAGCGCCCCGCTCGTGACCATCAGCGCGGGTCACACCAGAGGTATAGAGAGAGTAGTGTGTGGGTGGTGTCACCGTTCTGTCCCGGAGCATGGTCTCTTGAAGGCAGACACATGCAGGGTGGTATAGATTGAGGAGTTGTTTAAGTTCACAGAATTTGGTTCGGTACGATTCTAAATTCCATTGAATAAATGAATCAAAATTCATTTACAAATAGAGGTACTGGTTTGTTTTCCTTCAGGTTCCGATCACTTGAATTTTTTGGCTTTCTGCTGATCTCGATGCTCGGTCTTGGCTTCTTGATGGTGGCGATGTCGTCCGCTGTTTCTTGGTTGGTGCAGTAGGCTTTGGTTTGTAGGTCATTGAGTTTCTACTGGAGTTGCCATCGTCATCGTCGCTTCCATAGCCTTGGAGGTTTGTAAGGCTGGAAGTTGCCTCCCTCCGCTTGAAAGAGTATTTGGTGAGAGAAGCTGGCGTAGGTTTTTGGCCTTTCACTGTTTTAGGGGGTTCTCCGTTTGGCTCCAGTTGTTTTCGTTGTCGGTTGTAGACTGTAGGCACCTTGGGCTTAGAGAGTGTGGCGTTATTTATTACTTTTTGCGTCGTCCTTTTCGGTGAAATGATGGGTTGGGATACGGCAACTGTTGGAGTTCCTGAGCTTGTACTAATTGAATCGGTGGCCTTCGATTTTACATCAGCTGTAGCTGGAGTGGATTTAGCGTTGCGAGGAGTAGAATCAGTGCACGCAGTGGTTTGGTTAGGAGGTTGTTCATTGTTGTTTTTTGCCTGAACTGGCCTTATTTCTGGTTTTGCAGGTTCTTGTTCGGTGTGAGTCGGCTGTTGTGGCATATATTCCTGAGGAGCAGCAGGGTTGGGTTCTTCCGCAGGGGTACTTGTATCTCCCCTAACTACCGCGCTATACATCCGCTCATGCTCCGGATGTTTCTCCAAAACGAGGTCCATGGCTTCTGAGCGAGAGGTCTTCAATCTCTGTTGAGTGGCTAAAATTTCACTTTCAATTTGATATTTTGGGCATTGTTTATTATTTGAGTAATGAGGCTGCCCGCAATGATAGCATCGGACGGCATTAGGACAGGAGCTCTTTTGATGCCCTTCCTGCCCACATCGGGAGCACGTGTCTGCTTCTCTGCGGCAGTATTTTGCAACGTGGCCATAGCGTTGGCATTTAAAGCATTGTTGCGGTCTTTCTTTATATTCTTCTACGAGCTCACTGTGCCAAGATGACAATTTCACAGCTCTTGGCACCGTGTGATTTTGGAATGTCAGGATGTATGTGTCGGTAACAACTTTCTCGCCATCTCTCCTCAGCTCTATTCGCCGCAGGTCAATCACTCCCTGGTCAGCTAGATGGTCCTTCAGTTCTTCCGTAGAACACTGTCCGAAAGTCTTATTTCGGACTACACCACGAACAGTGTTGAGTGACCGGTGGGGCTCTATTACTACTCCCTTTCCGCCAATGCGGTCCAGTTTCATCAGTTTATCTGATTGGGTCACACAATTTGTCTCTATGAGGAGACTGTTATAGCCAGATTTTACAATTTTCTTTGGGGTACCAATCGTCTTAGTAATGTCGCGTTCTGCCAGCAACACGTTCAAGTCTCTGGAGATATTGACCCCAGGGAATCGTACAGTATAATATTTGACATAGTATGGTATGGAGCTCTCGAACATTCCTTCCAGTCTCAGCATCTGACGCGCTCGCCGGTAACCTCGTCGTCTCCTCTTCACCTGTCGACGGTTCATCGTTTTCCAGATGCTCTGTTCATCTCCGGTCACAGCTTCCTCTTCATTGTTAGGCTCTCGGGTTGCCTCAGCTTCCACTGTTTTGGTCTTTGAAGCGTCTTCGTTACACAAGTTTCTCTCATTCGTCTGATTTTTTCCATTATTCAACTCAAACTGTAAACAATTTCGACTAAAAGTCGTCTAAATAGAGCATTACTTCAGACAGTTGGGGGTGTGGGAATGGTACTCCCGGTTTTTGCAGAGTATGGCCCTCGTCTTCTGCCGGTTAAGTGGTGTGCGCTTCCGATGGCGGTTTCACACGAGTCCCTCTGTGACCATCCCAGTCGCCTGCACCTGCACAGACAAAAAAAAAGCTAAAAACCTGACTCCTATTAATGCATATATTGGTCTGTCGTCTTTCGCGTCTTCAATACTCTCAACTGCGCGCTCCCTTTATTACCACAACCCATTATTTCAACAAATTTTCAAACCATCTCAAACTATTGAGATTCCCCGGAAATACAGTGTGCGCAAAAAAAGATGATACCCGTCTGTCTAAACGCTGATGCGCGTAAACAGATGATACCCTCTATCTATTTCTCTATATGTAAATGTATCAAGTATTTTCGTGTTCTTTAGCGATAAATAGCATCGTACGTCATGAGGGCTAAGATTTTGAAAGAGAATTGAGAAGCATAAGAACTCAGTGCGTTTCGAGCTGCCGTTGAATGCTCATTTATGCTCCAGTGTTACTCGAAGAATTGCCATATTTTGCATACCTTACCATTTTTTCCATGTCATTTTCAAGTTTATGCACTTTCAAGTTATTGCATTATTAAACCTAGGACAGTACTCACAGAAGTAGAAAAGGCTACTGCATTAGCCTTGATAAGTGAAAAAGTGTTCTTTAATAAATAGCGGCCCGAATTGGATGAGGAATTGGTACTGCGAAACGTTCGAAAAGCGTTGTCGCCCAGTCCATCCCCCCCCCCCCCTTCAACCGGGTGAGATTCTTACCTACTAGCTTCGAAAAGGTAGGCCAAGATAAACCTCACAAGCTACAGACCACCTTTTAGAGAGAGAAGTGTTGAAACCCTTTTGAATGAGTGCCTCTAAACTCAGAAAAAGTCACCCTGTGCTTCTTGGAGCTGTCTCGGTGAGGACTATTCAAGAAAGGCTCCAAAAAGACTTGAAAATACCCTTGCGTTCTCCAGCCAAAAAGCTATTCTCAACGACAAAAAACATTGAATTTCGCTAAAGAAAATTCATCAAATGGACACCTGAGATGTGAGAGAATATTATGTGGAGCAATGAGTCGACATTTAGGTGCATTGCCGAACGTCAAGGGAGGGTGAGCCCCTTGGTTAAGATATGACCCAAGGTATACCAGCCGAACTGTAAAACACCCGATTATGTCACGATATGGGGATGGTCTAGTGACAAAATGGGCAGAAGTGGCCTAGACTTCTTCCCTAAAAATCAAACAAAAAATGAAGATTATTACGTACAAGTTTTAGACGATCATTTGCTTTCTTTTCTTGTGATCCATGAATGTCAGTTTTTTATGCAAGATTCGGCTCGTTGTCACCAATCAAAACAGGTCTTAAAATTCCTCATTTACAAGAAGATAGAAGTGTTTGAATAGCCAGGCAATTGACCGGACTTCAACCCATTGAGAATTGCTAGTCATACATGAAGAGTCAGCTCCATGACCAAGATACTACATCAGTCCTAAAATTGAAAGAAGCCCTACTTAATTTCTAGAAGATGGACATGGATGCCTCTAACTAAAAAAACCTTGCTTATTTCATGCCCAAGCGTCTCAAAGGCGAAATTGCAGCTCGAGGGCATTTGACTGAATATTAAATTGTAAAAATTTGGCTATTTTGTAAACTCTGCCACTCAAAATTACAGTCACTCTGCTATTTTGAAATAAATATCAATTTTTATTGAAATAACCTAAAAATAGAAAGAGTATGAACTTTTCGCGCACACTGTACACCATGCAAACCTGCCTTCTCCTTAACTCTACACTTCGAAACTACAGTTAAGTTTTTCACCTCTAGAAAATAAACATAAATGCATCTAACTTTCATGTTTTTGTGGTATTAACTGAACAAAGTCTAAGGCATTCGTGACATGTCCTACAATGTGATATTGTATCCGTAGAGTCGTGTGGAACTTATAAATTCCAGTGAAAAATCCATATTCTAATATAGAAAATAGTTACTACACATATTTGAATTTCATTCTTAAACGTTGGCCTGAGAAGCTCACCTTTGGGAGCTTTTTGAATAGCTGCTTTCACTTTGCAGCGAGGTTCCGCAGCATATTTCGGCATGCTGGAGAGAATGCCTGTAAAGAGTTATTCAGAATATAATTCATCTATGGAAAGATTGCCTTAGAAAGTTAACATTTATACTATATGCACCCCTGTAATGAAAAAACAAGCCAACATAGAAAATAAACTTAGATCTCGACAGAGAAGACTACTACACCCAAAAACATATCGACACTTTCTCCTTCAGGATTTATTCTTAAAGTACAAGAGTTCCATAATCATTCTGAAGCCTACATTCACAGCCTGTGATTGGCCTACAATAATATTTTTACGACAGCCTGAAACTTGCTACAAAAATGTGTAGCTTTCATTCATGTCGAAATATAATGTACATAGTTACAGCCACTCTGCTCTCTATTATTTGCAGATTCGAGTGCATTCAATCGGAACAATTTCATGGAAAAATAACAAATGAATGAAGTCATCATCAACAAAAATTTAGGTGAAAACCGAATGAATACACTAAACTGTAGGTACAATGTAGCCGATCTAGTAAACTTATTTGAAGATTTATTCGCTAAGAAAATGTAATTTATATTTTATGTAAGCCACAATTCTGCCACAATAATACGGCATGACGTACAAGCCTCTAAGCAATAAATGAGAAACCTGCCTAACCAATATCATACCTTCAATCAAGCAGCAAGCCGGCGAGTTGTCGAATTTAAACTTCGACTTCTGTCGCTTGAGACCCAAACCCGCCATGCTGAACTGGACAGCAAGGTTTCGGGTCATAAGGATCCTCAGCATGCTGCTAACCGTCTCTCCGAGCGACGATTGTCTCGAATTCACCAGCATGGATTTCTGGTGATTATAGATTAGATTGTTAGTTTAAGCCTCCCTATCCGCAACAAAGGCTATCCAAAGAGAGGAAGGAAGAAGGCACCATTTAGTATGGAGTTAAAGAAACATGAAATCTATACAGAAAGGGCACAGAAACAGAAAGCTAAGAAAGAAGATAATGAAGCAAGAAAAAGTTGAAGAAGAAAGTAGTAGGTGCTGAAAAACAGGATAGCAGTGAACCGAAAATAGATGGTCCATAACAAAACAAAACCTACGATATTTCAACAAAAAGAAAGCCTACCTAACCTTTAGCTCGGGCCCTTAAATATTCCCCCTAGGAGCTCTAATTCCCATAGATACAATAGTTGTATCCCCCAGAGCGGTTTATCATTTCCAAATTTAACTACTTTTTACTTTTTACTACCCTCAACAGCCAAAAATTAATACCTATTTTTACATAATGAATGTTGCCCAAATGTCAACATGTAAGTAACCGGCCTATAATGAGCAGTTTGAGTCAATAATACATGCAATACCTAAGGTTCAAAAAAAGATCCAAGTTTCTTGATACTTGAAATACTTAATACTAAATGGAGCAACCAAAGCATTATTGCAAAAAAGTTGCCCGAGTTCCTTAAGGACCCCGTCCTAAATGGACTGTTTACTACTTTACTCCTTGGTAGACACCCGTCCATAGAAAAGACGTTCCTACCAAATTTAGTAAAAAAAATTCAAAGATTTTTTTGTGGTTTCAAAAAACTCGTTACCTATAGACACCCAAGATGAACATGGGGCAGAAATTGAAAGGGGCATTCCAGGTACGTAGCATAGTAAATTTCACTTTTGGTATGCCTAGTCCCACTATCAGAGACAGATTATAAGGTAGTTTAAGCCTCCCTATCCGTAACAAATGCGATCCAAAGAGAGGAAGGAGGAAGGCACCATTTAGCATGGAGTTAAGGAAACGCGGAATCTACGCAAAAAGGCATATAAACAGTAACTTGTGAAAGAAGATTATGAAACAAGATCAAAGTTGAAGAAGAAAGTAGTAGGGGCTGAACAACAGGACAGCAGTGAACCGAAAAAAGGTGGTCCTTGACATAACAAACAATATTTTAAAAAGAAGGCCTACCTAACTCACAGCTCGGGCCCTCACATTGTTCCCCTGGGAGCGCTAATTCCCATAGATACAATAATTGTATCCTCCTGAAGGGGAAGTTTTATTATATTTTTAAATTAGCAAACTGTTGCATATTGGACAGAACATATCAACTAGCTAGCGTAACGAAGCAATGCTTCAGAAAAGCTTACAACATCTAGTTCTATTGTATTTACCAAAACATCTTTGAGAAGGGACTTCAATTCATCAGGCGTATCAGCTGGCACTGGTAAGCACTGGGGAACTGAAGTTGCACTGGGCGCCCTCTTCGCATTCTCACGTACTATGTCTTCGCGGAGGTTATTTCCTTTTACATCTTCCAGAATTTGGTCCAACTTGAGACGCAAGTACTTTTCTTTCTCTTGACCCGTTGTTGTTTCTTTCGGCGTCCCACTGAAATCATAACAATAGTTGTATAATTGTTTTTACATGTAAAGAATATGGAAAAAATAGGACTATTAAAATCAAAGACTTATAGCTATTGAACGTGCAGCAAATGCATGGTATTCGAAGTAAAATCAAATTGCAGATACTGCTCCCAAACCATCACTAGGAGATTTTCATTAGTATCAGAACCAACCATGGGTTGATTGATTGATAGTTATATGAAAGTTTTAGCCTCCCTTTACCACAAAAAAAGATGTTCAAAGAGACAAAGTATGAAGCACAATTAGTATGGAATTAAGAGAAGGCAGAATCTATGCACAATGGATACAGTATGCTAAAAAAGAAGTTCATGAAACAAGAAAAAAGTAGAAAAAGAAAGTAGTAGGTGCTGAAAACCAGGACAGCATTGAACCGAAAAAAGTGGTCCTTAACATAACAATAAACATTTCACATAAACAAAAAGGAAGCTACCTAACTCTCAGCTTGGGCCCACCCATTTTCCCACTGGGAGCGCATAATTCCCATAGATACAATAGTTGTATCCCCATGAGGAGTCTTCCATGGATTATGTGAGGCTGTTCTCTATTTGTGGGCGCATATATAAAAATTTTATGGAGTACTAGCAATAACATGCAATCGTCAAGCAAAATACTGTAGGAACTTCATAGAGGGTAAAACTTTCAAGTTTAGGAGAGCCATATTAGCTCACACATCCTAATTGTCACTACTAGAAGCAAAAGCTAATGAACAGCAGCCCTCCTCTATCGGAACAAACACTCTTAATAGAACTCCATATGTAACTTTGGATGGGAGCTATTCGCATCTAGCAAAAAAGGAAAACTATCAACTTTTAGTTAATGTTTACTTTTAAATTCAATATTCTCAAACTTATCCCCCCCCCAGCTGCCTAGAGCTTTCACAATAATAAGCTAAAAATATTTAGTTAGGCGATATTCAATTACAGTCAAAGCTATGAACAGTGTGTGACACATACAAACTGACTCATTGGAAGTGGAATTCAATGTGGCTGGTTTTACTGACAAATCTTACTACACTACCATTATTATTATTATTATTACTATTAATATTATAATTCCCTGCTTAGGGCTCCCTAGCAACCAAAATGCCTCAAGATAGGAAAGAAAAAAACATCTACTATAAAGAGAAGGGTATGATAAATCTACTCACAAATTTGCCCGTACATAGAAACAACGAATTAAGGGAGCTTACGAAACACGGTAAACGCTGAATAAGAAACTAATGGTGCACATGACAACTGTCTATCGAGGAAAAAGATGGTCAGTGAATAAAAAACTTATTCTATTTAATTCCCATCCCATATATGCAATAGTTATATCCCTTGAGGGACACTGAGAAATCTATCGAGAGTGAAACTAATCTAGGATGCTCACGGCATTTGGATGAACTCTTTCGTTGCCATGAAGGTCAGAGTATGTAGAGTTGATTGCTCTTCTTCAGAGCTGCTCCCGTGTACTGTGACCAAAAAACATGGCCCATAGAATTGGTTGAAAAGGTTCATGAGAAACATTACAAAGAAAACTGAGAATTACTCCAAATATTTTTTTTAATTCTCTCAACAAAATAAATTGGGAACAAGAAACGAATCTCATAATTCATGTCATGAAAATGTACTATACAGCATAATTACATCACTTACATGAATCCAGACTTGTGTCCATTATGTGAGCAGAGAATCAGGGTTCAAATTCAGTTTCATTCTACAGATTCAGCATAAGTGTTGCTAGAAGTAAAATTGCTTATTATTCTTGTTCAAGACTCCATAGCCACAACAAATACTGTCTAAATAATTTATTATTCATGTTCAAAACTCGCTAGTCACAACAAATACTATCTCAAGAGAGAAACAATGAAGGGATCATTTAGTATGGACACATTCACAGGCAATCTATCCATGAGGTGTGTTCCCAGATTGGACAACCAAATGCATAGACACAGCACAGCAAGTCAGGAAAGAAGCTCAAACAAGAAAACAGTTTGAAAATCAAGCAGTCAGAGCTGAAAAAAGTATTCTTGTTTCCAAAAAAAGTATGTCTTGATTGGAAATAAATTCAGGTAAAGAAAGGGCTACCTAATCATGGGCTCAATAATTTACTCCCCATAATACGGTAAGTGTCCCCCTGAGGGAACTAAGCTTTTAAGTAGTTTTTCAAATTCAATGAATATTTGTTATCAGGTGAAATGAACATGAAATCTACAATTCAGTTCAATATTATTCTTGGTTACCCTATCTGTACTATGTAATTATTTACAGCATTGGTCCACAAAATTATAATTCCTGTTATGCAGAGATACTGCAGCAACCTTCAAATGAACGGATTATGAAGAGGGTTGAAGAAATTTGTAGGCTCAAGTTTATTTAGATCTCTATGAAATTGCAAGAATGAGGTCTTATTTTAACTATCAAAATTATAACCAATGATGTGTATTTTCTAAAATTTTACTGTAAAAAACACTGACTCTTCAAAAATAGAACTACTACCTCAATACTGTGATTTTAAATTTTTTAATTTGTATTGTGATCTTAAATTTTTTAAATTGACTCTCTCTTTGAAATGTTTAATCCTAGTTGAGAATCTCATAAAAATTACAAATCATGATTATCACTAACTATAGAATACTTGTATTCAGCACAGATCACTAGTCAAGATTGTCAATCATACAGTTAAAAGTCACACGTCATCTGTTCGTATAAAAAATATATGCACACTAAGAACAAATAATAAATGCCTAAGTTCATGAGTAGGTAATTGTCATATCAGCTCAAATGACAAATTGGTGCACTCACCTAATATTATGTGAACTAATGGATTATAACCAAACAATAGACAAACTGCAAAGCGATGGAAAGAAGTCACGTACCGGAAGATGCTACAACTTCCCGGACTTGACCAGGTAGTTTCTATTTCATATTAATTTTTTGCACGCACTGTGACATCTCTCGCATTTGGCCAAGCCACACATATGCCTTCTTTTTTTGATAACCATTTAGTTGGCACTACTTTCCAAGAGTCATCTGCAAAGAAAATTCCACAAACGATTTTAGACATTATAAAAATGATTTGCCTGCAGATAACATGTTGAATATCACAAAAGAACAAAACAAAAGAAATTAGATTTGCAATACAGTGTATAAGTTTGCAATACCCCTCCCTTGGCTGGGTGACCAATGAATAATCACCAATAAAAAATTTCATTCCAACACAAATGCATCAATCATAAACTACATTAGTAGACACTTAAAATGGACTGAATATACTTGTCCATTTGCTGGATAGGGAAAAGCTTTTTTTATTACAACTTCAAACACAGAAAAATATTCCATTAGAAAGCACAATGCAAAATAACAGCAGAGAAAATTACTAAAGAATTTCTTTACATTACAGATAGTGTTCAGAAAAAACCTCAAGTATTTTTAGTTGGTGTCATCATCTACCAAAAAAGTGTTTACAATGAACTATATCCTCAAATGAAACCAAAAGGGTGTACTGTTACACAGGACTCAATGCACAGAAATACAAATTGTGAAATACATTTCAACATGAGGATAGTTGAAAACAGTTAGACAAGCCAACATCAGGAGCAAAAAAAAAGAATAAAAAATATCCATCATGATATGGCAAAACAATAGGGATCTTTCCACTTTTTCAACTTTTTTCATCAGATTCGTTTGAAAATTGGCCAGTATATGTATTTTGTGAAAGTAAACCTTTTTACTTGTCACTTTTTCAATTTAGGCCTTAGTTTTTTTACAAAAAATTAGTTTTTAGGTGTTTTTTTTATGGATATTTCGAAACGTGACTCGTCATTGAGTTTTGATGCTAGAACAAAACCAAAGACAGTTTTAGAATCCTTGGAACATTTCTAACAAACTGATATAGTTTTTCTTCAGATTCCAATTTTTTTTTCTAAAATTTCTAAACCCAACAATAATTTTTTGCGTTAAGAGCTATATATTTTTTTGAAAAATTTGAATTTGAAAAAAAGTTCATTTGAGTTTGTTAGAAATCTGTCAAGGATTCTAAAACTGTCTTTGGTTTTGTTTTAGCATCAAAACTCAATGAGGAGTCATGTTTTGAATGTTGAAAGTTAGAGGTGTTGGGTGTCACCATTAACAAATTTTTTCTTGAGGTGTAACATAGTGGAAAATTTATGTAATTGAATGCTGTTTTCATTTTTATTTCGATAATTTCCATACATAACTTCATATTCACGCTGTGAATTGTGATTTCCAAATACAAGAAAAAAAATTTCTTTTCATATATGAATTTTTTATTTTCAGTCTGATTATTATGAAATTTGATATTAAATGTAACTTTGGAAAAGAAACACAATTTCTTCTATTCATTTTTTTGATTTAGGCCTTAGTTTTTAGAAAAATTTGACATATTGGTATATAGGTATTGATATTTCCCTGGTATTGATATTTCAAGATGCATCTCCTCATTCAGTTTTGATGCTAGAACAAAAACAATTAACAAAGGCAGTTTTTAAATTCGTGAAACATTTCTAACAAAATCAAATAGCCAAATTTTCCATTTCCCGTTTTGTTGTCTTTTTATATGGGTCTGAAATGGGCTCAAAAATTGAAGATTTTGGTCCCCTTAGTGAACCAAAAAAAGATGGTCCCTAACAAAACGAAAACCTATTCTACTTTAAAACACAAAGAAAGCCTACCTAACCTTGAGCTCGGGCCCATGCATTATCCCAATGGGAGTGATAATTCCCATAGATACAATAGTTGTATCCCCCTGATATACACAAATGGCAATTTATATTTATTTAAAGGGGGCATCCACAAATGAAAATTTAGGCCTCTCTATCTACAAGTTATTTTCAGGATTGAGGATAATGAAGGGACCATTTAGAACAGACACATACATGAGAAATCTATACACAAAGTGTGTTGGCGCAAAAGACATGCTTGCAAGGCAACATGCGTCACCACACACGATACCAAGTGCATCATAAAACAGAAAGTCAGGAAGGAAGTTCAATCTAGAAAAAGGTTGAAGAAGGAAGTGGTCTGTGCCTAATGCAACAATAGCAGTGAGCTGAAAAAGATGGTCCTTAACATAATAAAAACTTCTATTTTAGAAAATAGAAGGCCTACCTAACCATTAGCTCCGGCCCTCTCCTGGGTGCACAACCTATTGATAAAATTATTGCTTTCTCCTGAGGAGATCTGACAAAAAAAATCAAGAAGTATGCAATAAAGTAATTGCAACAAAAAAAGTTGCATTTGAGTATCATCATTTCCATTTGAATTTCATTGGGTGCTACTTTGCAAATTTCCAGACTCGTGACGTTATAAATACCTACCAGGTGAGAAATCAACTGGAATTGTAATAAGCGGTTTATGTCATGGGTTCAATCTGTAATAACAAAATCTAATGAATCTCAAGGCCATACACCTAGCCATAAAGAATGCAATGATGGCAATTAAACGTGGAAATACTACAGCTTAATACTCATATATTTAAAAACTTGCAAATCTGTGAATAGCATGTAGGGCCTAATACACTAATTGGTTTAAAAAAAGCCAAGCTGTAGAGGATGAATCATTCCAATGAGCAAAACTTCCCAGATTATCAGCCTTTTATAAAAAAAAATTGCAATTAACTGCAGAAAGAGTGTAGAATGAACTCTAATTCCTCTTGTATTAATATATGTACATCATTTTGTTGAAACCTTTCATGTAGCACCTTGAATGTATATGTGTATAATACTGATAATGTTACAGTGCTCTTGTGTAAGAATGTATTTAGACAGCACTATGCGTTGAGAACTGAGCTCATGGTTCTTGTGGATCTCTGCTCGTGGTTCTCGGGCTTGGCTGGAGCCTACTCCACCACTACCCTTCGTAATGTAAACGTGTGTCCTGCTGTGTGTACTGATTATACAAACTCCAAGAGTCTCGTCTTCTTAACCTACATCCATTAGGTTATGGGCACAGTAAACCTTCCGATGAAGCAATATCAAGTGAGGTTATCTTAAGTCTCGAAGCGAAAAACAGCCCGGGACAGCGAGAACAGAAGTTGGTGATTTGTTAGTGCTGTGTGAGACAGAAACGGTGAAAGAGAAAGAAACATGGCAGGCTCCGTAAGTGAAAGTGCAAAGAACTGCCTCACGGCTCTTAATGATAAAAACTATCCTACGTGGAAGCTGCAAATGAAGATGATTCTGATGAAGGAAAAACTGTGGAACTTGGTTCGAGGAACGGAAACCATGCCACAGACTACGGACGAGACTGCTCGAAGAAAATTTGAAGAAAGACGTGACAGTGCACTTGCAACAATTGTGCTTGGTGTCGAAACAAGTCAACTTTATTTGTTGGGTGATCCTACTGACCCTGTGCAACTATGGCATAAGATTGAAGATACATTCCAGAAGAAAACTTGGTCTAACAAGTTCAGACTACGCAAAAGACTCTACAACATGAAACTAAAAGAAGACCAAGACTTACAAACTCATCTCAAAGCATTTGTCGAAATATTTGAGTCCTTGAGTGTGATTGATGACGCTGTTGATGAAGAAAGTCGTGTAATAATCTTGCTGTCGTCACTTCCCGACCACTTCTCCACACTGGTGACTGCACTGGAAGCTCATGAAAAACTACCGTCATGGGATATTGTGACAGAGCGTCTTCTGAATGAAGAAGCAAAACTGAAAAACCAAAGTGCTTCAAACTTCAGTGAAAAATCCCTTGTGACCTCCAAATTGAAAAACTCACGATGCTTCGAATGCGGAAAATTGGGACACCTACGTACCAAGTGCTGGATCTATCAAGAAAAATTGAAGAAAGAAGATGGGAACCACACAGAAAACCAAAACAATTTTGTAGCAGGTAAAACAAATTATATCGGTGCATTGTCTGTGATAAATATCAATAATTGTTGGGTAATTGATTCCGGTGCAACAGCACACATGTGTAACAATAGGAATGATTTTTCTTGTATGAATGAGCTATCTAGTCCAATTAACATTGAAGTTGGTGATGGTAGAAACTTGCAAGGTGTTGGTGTAGGTGATGTTGAAGTTATGGTGTTGTTGCCTAAAGGTCGAGTAGATACCTGTGTTGTTAAGAATGTCTTGTATGTACCTGGCTTAGCCTACAATTTACTTTCCGTGCCTCAGATTACAGAAAGTGGAAACTCAGTTTACTTTGACGAAAGCTCATGTAAGATTGTAAATAAAGACGATGAATTAATTGCCTTAGGCAGTAAAGTAGGAAAATTGTATAAACTTAATTGCACCCTTAATTCAGCCGCTAAATGCATGAACGTTTCCTCTGATGAAATTCTGTGGCATAAACGATTTTGTCATCTAGGATTCAATAATCTTAAGAAATTAGCCACTAAGAATCTTGTTAGAGGTTTTGATTGTTCTGTGAGTGGAGATAACATTTTTTGTGAAAACTGTTGTGATGGTAAAAATCATAGACTTCCGTTCCCCAAAACAAATCACAAAAGGGAACGTCAACCCTTAGAACTTATCCACAGTGATGTGTGTGGCCAGCTTAATCCCATATCACTTGGGAGTGGAAGGTATTTTGTAACCTTCATAGATGACCACTCCAGATATACTTGGGTGTACATTATCAAACATAAGAGTGATGTTTTCAGAGTGTTTCAGGAGTTCAAATCCTTGGTAGAAAATCACTATGATCACAAAATTAAAATTCTGCGCTCCGATAACGGTGGGGAATACATCTCTAATGACTTTGAACAATTCCTAAAAAGGGAAGGAATTATCCATGAAAAAACTGTGCCTAAGACACCTGAACAAAATGGAGTTGCAGAAAGAATGAATAGAACTCTTCTTGACTCTGTCAGAGCTATGCTGTCTGGTTCAAAGTTACCAAAATCATTCTGGGGTGAAGCTATATCAACTGCCGTGTATGTCAAAAATAGGAGCCCTGCTAGTGCATTGAATGATATGACCCCTTATCAGGCCCTTAATGGACACAAGCCCAACGTACAGCACCTCAAAACCTTTGGCTGCAGTGCGTACGCTCATGTCCCCAAAGATGAGAGGGAAAAACTTGATCCAAAATCTAAACCGTGTGTTCTTGTAGGATATGGAAGTGGATCCAAGGGATATCGTCTGTATGACATAAACAGTAGAAGGATATTTTTGAGTAGAGACGTTATGTTCAATGAATCTCAGCAGATGCCAATTGAGAAGGAGCCTTCAGAAGTAAATGATGGTAATTTTACTCTTCTTCCTCAGGATCCAGAACCAGAAGACTCTGAGGGAGGGGTGGAGCATAGACAGTCAGATGCTGGGATGGAGGGAGTGCAGCCTAGACAATCAGCCAGATATCGACGGGCTCCTGATAGGTTTGGTGAATGGGTGTATTTAATGAAAAATGAGCTTGATATACCATCTTGTGTTCAAGAAGCACTCAGTGGACCAGAAGCAAAACTATGGGAAACAGCTATGGAGAATGAGATGGAGTCTATAAATCAAAACAGAGTATGGTCCCTTGTAGAGTGTCCTAATGACAAAAAACCTATCAAATCAAAGTGGATCTTTAAAAGAAAAACCGGACCCGACGGAAGCATTTGCTCGTACAAAGCTCGCCTTGTGGCTCAGGGCTACTCACAAAAATATGGCATTGACTACGACGAGACCTTCAGTCCCGTGGTTCGATTTGAGTCTGTCAGGACAGTACTAGCTTTGGCTGCCAAATGCAACATGCAAGTCCATCACATGGACGTTGCAACAGCCTTCCTTAATGGAGAACTGATTGAAGAACTATATCTGGTTCAACCTGACGGTTTTATTGTCAAAGGCAAAGAAAATCTGGTGTGTAAACTACAAAAATCGCTCTACGGACTAAAACAAGCTCCTAAGTGTTGGAATACTACACTAGATAGCTATTTGAAGAAATTGGGTTTTGTACAATCTAAGAGTGATGCTTGTATATACACTCGTGTTCAAGATGAGAAACTGTGTATTGTGGCGGTGTATGTAGACGATCTAATAATTGCTTCTGAGTCTGGTGATGAAATAAATCAAATAAAGTTGAGCCTTTCTACCCAATACAAAATGAAGGACCTTGGTGTGCTGAGTTACTTCCTAGGTGTAAGTGTTGTACAATTTAAAAACAATGTCTTCTTGAATCAAACTGCCTACACTGAGGCTCTGTTGTCAAAATTTGGCTTTGATAATTGTAAACCTGTTGCAACTCCCGCCGATGTAAACGTAAATCCGATATGCTCCCCAAATGATGTCGAATTTGACCCTGCCACTTATCAAAGTGCTGTAGGTAGCCTTTTGTATTTGTCAACCAGAACTCGACCTGACATTGCATTCGCAGTGAATAATGTTGCTAAATACAGCTCCAAACCTCTTGAACAGCATTGGATGTGTGTTAAGAGAATATTCAGGTACCTGAGAGGCACCTCTAAACTAGGTCTCTTGTATAGCAAATGTTCTGATACTTGCATTGGTTATTCAGATGCTGACTGGGCTGGTGATAAAAATGACCGAAAGTCTACCTCTGGTTACTGTTTCACCCTCAGTAATTCGGTAATTACGTGGAGATCTAACAAACAAACTTGTGTAGCCCTCTCAACTGCAGAAGCCGAATACGTTGCTCTTGCCGGTGCGGCTCAAGAGGCTGTCTGGTTAAAGCACTTACTCAGTGATCTAAATTTTGGGACTATGGAACCAATGGTTATAAACGAAGACAACCAGTCAGCCATCTGTCTTGCCAACAATCCCAAATATCATGGGAGGAGCAAGCACATCGATATTAAGTTTCACTATGTACGGGATCTTGTAAGTAACAAAGATATAGACGTAGTGTATTGCCCTACCGACGAAATGCTCGCCGACATATTCACCAAGAACCTGCCGATAGAAAAGTTCTCTAGACTAAGAACGAAGTTAGGAATGGTCTCATCTGACACACATTCAATGTGAGAAGGAGTGTTGAAACCTTTCATGTAGCACCTTGAATGTATATGTGTATAATACTGATAATGTTACAGTGCTCTTGTGTAAGAATGTATTTAGACAGCACTATGCGTTGAGAACTGAGCTCATGGTTCTTGTGGATCTCTGCTCGTGGTTCTCGGGCTTGGCTGGAGCCTACTCCACCACTACCCTTCGTAATGTAAACGTGTGTCCTGCTGTGTGTACTGATTATACAAACTCCAAGAGTCTCGTCTTCTTAACCTACATCCATTACATTTACTATACCTATAAATACTATGGAAATAAACTCTCTTCTAGGTTCAACTTTTCTAATTGCATTAACAGCATGCAGTAAAATAGAATACATTGCATCAGGATTGAGTACTGTGCATTCAGAGACAACACTTGAATAAATGAGACAGAGCCTCCCGTTTCTTACAAGGCTCATAGAATAAATCATAACAAGCAGTTTACCCTATACAATGCTTACAATCTACGTAAGGAATCAGGTAAAAATACAGGGAAGAAAAAATTTCGAACTCCAAATTATCTCAACTCAAAACAGATAATAAAAACAATGAAGCTCATTCACTTCCGGGTTAAAATTGAATTTAGTGCATCGATTGTGAAACTTTTTATTATATATTTAGGTAATAAATGACACTTTAAATGTTAAACTTGAATGACATTTTCCTCGCAAATACTTACCGTTTGAAATATTTAACTTTAAAGTCATAGAAATGTCATATATAAAATTCAATAAACGGACATGTAAATAAGTTTAAATGCAGTAACTACTATTGATGCAGCAATAGGTGACGATAGGTAAAGTTAGGTTATTTTAATGGAATAATCTAAATAAACCTAAAAAAACTTGAATTCATATGAAGATCGATTTTTTGCACAAAAAACCTGCGCGTGTTCCGCAACCACCTTTCACCGGAGGAGCCATTTCAAAATTGCCGTTAATGCTATTGTTACTTGAACGTTATTAATGCTATCTTGAAAACTAAGCATTTGAAAATACGATATCATTCATGTAAAACGTCGTAAAATGTCCCCCTTACCTAAACATACGGAAATAAATTCGTAATCGCTGACGCGCTAATTAAACTCAACACTGACTGAATTCTGTTTATAAACCAAAAATAATTGCGCCAGAAAAATTGTTTCAATCATTCAACAAAATGTAAAAAATCGTGAGGAAAAAGATATTACACATCTAATAAACAAATTTTCAACTTATATAGCGTAAAACATCTGGAACACCCTTCATATAACTAAATACAAATAATTTGAAGTGAGCTTGAGACCGCCCACGGATGAGGAAGATTAAAATGAATCACTGTCAACACAAAATGCTCAATATTCCACAGAACTCAAATTAAAATAAAAGATTAACTAACACAAGTTCATTACATTATATATTAAGTTCACAACTTATCAAATATATAGAGAAAGAAATCACAACAAAAATCACGGCCTGGCAAGTCCAGCACTACGCCGCCAGCAGCAGGCCCGCTCACGCTATGCGGTGACTCAGAGATCGAGAGTCACCAACGAGTGCTTTTAGTAAATTTTAGGGTAATTTGAATTACGGACAATAAAAGTCACATATTAGAAACAGTTTTTTGGAAGAGTACATAATACTAGGTGAAAAATATGGCATATATTTCACATGTGTATTCAAAAATGTAAGAGTATATTATATTATGCCTTTATGTTCTTCGATTCTAATTCAAACTGGTAAGACTAGGGTAATTTATAGATGAACTTCGATTGGTCTCCGATGATCCTCGATTGGTCTCCGATGATCCTCGATTGGTCTCCGACTCATACGGGCAAGCCGCAACCTTATTGAATGCCTTCTCGGTATTTTCAACACATTTCGTTTACGATGAAGTTTTCGTTTTAAATTAAATTTGAATAAAAATTGATCTTTAGTTCTTTTTTGAAGGGTGCTGAGGTATGAGACGTGAGTCTAAAACAAACGCAACGACTCAATTCATTTTTATTGTTACCCTTTGATGACTGTGCTAAAATATACTACTTCTGAAAGTCAATTTATAAAAAAAATCAAACGAACAACCTTTTATGACAGTTAGGAAAGACCTAGTTATAACATTGATCGTAAAATAAAGTAAATTTACCGTTTTAACACCTGCTTGATTAGTCAAACTAATTCAGCTGATGTGTAGCATTTAGTTGAAGAATGATGTAAAACCATACCCATTACAATGGTAAGCTCATAAATAAACGTAAGTGAATGTCCCAATCTTTTTCATTCTACAGCATAGTAACGCGTTCATTAACTATGCTGTGAACACTTTTGGAGAAGAATAAATATTAAGTAAAATATTCTACTTATTGCTTCAAGCTTGATGCCGTTTACGTAACAATATCACAATAAACGATTGATGGGTCACGTCCGTCCATTATACGCACGGCGATCATTCACTGCAGCACACTACCTGCAGCACGCCACCTGCAGCACACCACCTGCAGTACTCCACATGCAGCGCACCACCTGCAGCTGACCACCTGCAGCTGACCACCTGCAACTGACCACCTGCAACTGACCACCTGCAGCTGACCACCTGCAACTGACCACCTGCAACTGACCGCCTGCAGCTGACCACCTGCAGCCCATCACCTGCAGCACATCACCTGCAGCTGACCACCTGCAGCTGACCTCCTGCAGCTAACTACCTGCAGCAGACCACCAGCAGGACACCAACGGCAGCAAACTACTTACAGCACACCACCTGCAGCACACTACCTGCAGCACACTATCTACAGCACACTACCTGCAGCACACCACCTGCAGCACACTACCTGCAGCACACTACTTGCAGCACACCAGCTGCAGCACACTACCTGCAGCACGTCACTGCAGCACCCTAAGTGCAGCAAACATTTGTGAGGCTGTAAACCACGGATGGCCGTTTCAAATATTACGGCCATTAACCAACCGAAAATTTTGCGCCCTCAAACCTTCCATGGCCAACTATGAATTTCACGTCCGAGCTCGACCGTGCGTAGTTATGAGCGCGGAGAGATAGTTTAAGGGCAGAGAGGCCAACTGCCCAACAAATCAACCTTGATCTACTGCCGCCTCCTTAACCCACCGGCGACACGTCCTTGATTTTCAATTGGGAACGCACAGCCACCGGAGTAGAATAAGAACCAAAAGATACGGTCACATTCGATTCCATGCTTATTTACACGTTTGCGTTTGTGTCTTTTATTGTCATTAGAAACCTGTTCTTTCTTAGGCTCGCTTAATCGCGATGTACCTCTACAACGATAAATTTGGTTGAATGAGCGCATATACTTACGTGCGTTTAGTTATTAATTTTACCTCCCATTGGATCTCTGTCACAACGTTATATATTTTTATATTTGTATACATGGGAACAAATGAAACAAATGAATACGTGCATAAACTTACAGATTTATGAGGCGTACTTTGTCCAAACGAACAAATTCCACATCTAATTCATGCTTAGCTCGGTTAAATGGTACTCATGCTCACTTTTATCTTTAATTCAATGCACAATTCAAACATCACTGACATCTCAGCACTAATTAAAGCTTTCATGCGCATTGCACACGTATTAGCTTCGGTAAAAACGTGGAAACGCTGCATAAAGTCACTGTCGGCTCGGCCGAACTCAGATAACCCGCGAATCGACATTGAATATTGGTGGGCGCATTAACCGAACGATAACCGAGTTATCGTTCTGAGAGGTCAAAGGTCGTTCGGCGTCCTGCAGCACTCGAAACTCAGCTGCGATTGGTTACCAAGAAAAAGATTATGTTTAATATGTTAACAAACATGGAATCATTCTAAATTAGTGTAAGAATTGTTGTATATGGCGAAAAAAGAATTGAAAGGTTTCACACCCAGCGAGTATATTTAATGTGATACATCCACTATGGGAGAACCATGTATTGCATTCGTAATAAGTGGCGCTCCTTTTGGTGAAGCGCGAGTGCCCAAGTTAATTAAAGGTACTTATTTTGTTGAAGTATGTTTTTTTATCAATATCATCTTTTTTAAGCTCACTGTTATCCCTTTCTTCAGAGCTAAATATTTTCTTCTTTAACTTTTGTTAGCGTGACTAGTTCCAATGCTCTGGGTGACCTGCGTTGGGAAACGCTCGTGTTACTACACAAGGATGCCCAGTGAGGGAGCACACCATGTGTATAGATTCCCCAAGTATGTGTCGAAAATGGATGGTTCCTTCCTCTCGCTTAGCGTAAATAACTCTGTGTTTGGATCTAATCTATGAACGAACTCCTATAATAATATGAATGTTGTGACACACTTGATAGTCACTTGAAACACTGTTGGACAGTCGGTAAGCAGTCATGAAAATAGTTTGTTCCTGGATGAACTAAACTTTTGAATCATTTCTAAATTAATGCATAAAAAAAACTGTGATTTGCCCCATCTCAGTCTCCAAAATGTTCGAAAACTGTCTTGACATCGTTTTAAGGAGATCATCCCAGGCCCCTGAAGCTCCGATGGTTATTTTTCATATTTTTTGCTGGAAAAGGACCCTTAGGTGGTGGACTATTCGGTCCTAAAATTTCCTGGCGCTACGGACAATAGATCCCCCCCAGGGGGGGGGGGGTAAGGGGACCAAGATCTTTAATTCTCGACCTCATTTCGACCCCATATAAAAAGACAACATAACGGGCAATGAAAAATTTCGCTTCATTTTCTTGTTGGAAATGTTTCAAGGATTTTAAAACTGTCTTTGGTTTTGATCTAGCATCAAAACTAGATGAGGAGTAGTATTTGTAGTAACATAGGTTTGCTAGCGTACTAGATGAGGAAATACGTCATGATATATAAATAAAAACTTGCCAAAAACTAATTTTTCGTAAAAAACTAAGGCCTAAATCGAAAAAGTGACACAAGTAAAAAGTGTTTACTTTCAAAAAATACATGAACTGGTCAATTTTCAGACGAATCGGACGAAAAAATTTGTCCAACTGGGATGACCTCCTCAAATCATGTTGAAAGCATGTGAGATGTCATGAAAATTCAAGGATTGGTTATTAATTTACAGCTATCACAGAACAAAGGCCTTGATTTTGGTCAATTAATAAATTTGTTCATACGTCCTCGATGGGGCAAGTACTGTTTCCTTCCGTGTTCCTCGCACGGACAACTCCGAAGTTCGAGACTAAGCTGTGTAACTCAGGGGGGACCGACAAGTGTTGTTATTTAAAAAAAATTGTTGTGGTTTGAAAACTAACGAGAGAGGACGTGCACCATTGAATACAGAATCCGTAAGACTAGATGAACAGATGCGACTCGATCTCCGCTTGGAAAATTATTTCATATACCAAAAATTAGTTGAGCTTAAAACTTGTGAAAGGCGCATCTTAACTGAAATAAATTATTGCTTAAGACTTCACAGTAACATTTTCTACTAGATATTGAAATTTCAACGGCGACTGCAAACTTATGAAAATCCGATGTCAGGGAGAATACTTATTGGCCTAGCTGTTTCTTTTTCCGTTCGAAGCCCTGTGAGCTGCAAACGTGTATTGACAATGGAAGTGAGTTCAAATCATTGTGTACTTTTCATAGATATTGATGGAGTTAATTTCCACTCGAACCATCTATTGTCGGGTATAATTTAAAAATCATTCCTTACTAGACTAGTATTTTATTTGATTTAATGCGAGCGGTTCACTTAAAAATCGAAGCCGAGTTCCTACAGCCTGATGCCGTTATTGAGATTGTGAGGCAGGTACCTGAAAATATAGTCAAGAATACATCATCAATTTTTTGGCTGTAATTCAATGTTGAAGCCTTTCAAAATTATTCTCGATGCTGGAAATGTTGGTGCAAGGCCTAACACCAACGGTCACACCTCAGCTTGCACACACAAGCAGTATGTTTCTGACTGCGTTACACAATTTCCCTGATTACAAGTAATGCACGTGAAAACTTTGTGCTATTACCTGGTTGCTGACAGGTGCCTAGCAGCTCTTTCATTCAGTGCATGTAAGGCATTAATTACCAGTTACCAAAAATACCCTGTGAGTGAAAAACAATTATAAATTGCATTAAGGTTTTCTATTTTACCTGCATAAACTTCAACTAATTCAAATAAAAATCAGAGTCGGATAAAGGGAGAATTTTTGTGGCCAAACCATTTTGAGTCTTACTTTACCTACATTCATTGGTTGTTAGAGAGACTGCAATCAAAATTGACTTTTAAAAAATACTATAAGAAATAAAAAAAACACCAGCTAACTTCTATTTACGACGTGTTTAGCTTCAGAGTTTCAAATTTTGTTTGTATTTTCACCTATTTTAAGATATAAATTCTGTTAATACCTTTGGATCCTTTGCCAAACAAAAATAAATGCAGTGAAGAAGCACTTTTAAAATTGACTCACAGCAAGATTAGTGTAGCGATCCGTACATCATTTCCGTCTTCACGTTATGTTCTAATTCTGCGGCAGCCCCTGCCGTTGTAATCGTACGCCTCGTGAACAACACGGAGCGATATCAATCACATGTGATCAGCTGAGATTGTCGCGATCGACCTGTGCCGCTACCAGAACTTTTTGACCAATGACCGCTTGAAGACACGTCAATCCTCTCCTGGGCATGACTCGTGTTTCCACTTCACAGTGACTTTATCACACAGTCTTCAGAATAGGTAAGAAACTTCCACGTGCTAGTAAACTTTTGATAAGACTTATTACACACAAATTTGTCACGCAATACATTATCAAACATTAAATAAAAGCCATCAAGTCATTGACCCTGCTAAGAACCATGAGCGACTGCGCAGTTTTCGATCATTAGATCCTCCGCCGGAGCAAAAATTTGCAGCAGAAAGCTCTTCTCCGTAGCATTCAAATACACTTTAAAAATTTGTAACTAAATTCTTGCTATTTTTACCGTCGAATTGACGGAGTGGAATTTTTTACCCGTAATAAACATACTCATTTTAATTTTTGTTGAAGAAACAATTGTACATATGGAAGAATATTGACAATATTGATAAAATAATCCAAATAATGATTTTGAACGAGCTGCGTTCGCATACCAATATTTGATACAAAATATTGTTTTGCTGAATGCAAATAACTTCCGTATATAACGTATTGTCGAATTTACTCATAAATAACTTCCACAAACATGACTGCATATTGCATAATCCACATTTTGTTCCCAAGTACAGTCTATTCATTCCTCAGCATTAATTGTCTTGGCGTGTCATCTAGTTATTTCCATGAATAAGTTGACGAAAGTTATAAAACACACGACTCAATATCGTACAATAAGAAACAATATCCACGTGTTCGTCCAATCGATAACCTGGGATTACACTAGCTGTAAGTAAATATTGTTATGTTACAAATATTATTTTCACCTGCGGTTTGTGTTCACGAAAAGATTACGTATCCTCATTTCGTACGGAAACGCAGTTTCAAGCCAGAAACACTTGAAAATGTGTTACAGTTTTGTTCTGCTTATCAAACTACAGTGAAGTAAATACAAAATTATGCACCACGGACCAATCACAAGCGGAAAAACAACGCTTCTATATCACATCACGTGCGATACATGCATCCACTAATATCATAGGGAACGTGCCCTGTTTTCGCTCAATGCAAATAGCTGGAGGTAGCACGTTCGTACGAGATTTTAAGAAAATGCAGATTATAACCAAGGGGTCGAAATTGATAATCTTACTTACTGCAGACTTTAATTAATGGTTCATCATCGCCATCATAAGTTCATTAGCTTATATCACACGTGTCGCATCTGTAGCCGGAAAACGTTCACTGTAGAGTGATTTGTTGAATTTAACGAAATAATACAAATTTAACTTAACACAAATACCTAATCATGCTTAGTTCAAAAAAATTTATGCTTAGATTTTTTTAATTAAGTGATTTTGCGCAGGTGTTACGCATCTGTGCAAATGAGGAACGGAGGTGTTTCAACTTCATTCATTTTCAATGGAACGCGAAATATTTCCAACGTGTAATTTGGTTTCTAGCTGATGAATATATTATCTTACACGCGCATGGATTGTGTTAGCGCGGATTATTTCCACTTTTTCCGTCACATAATTTGTATGTATTGAGCATGGGGCATCATTTTGATATATTAAAATGATTTTATAGCGTGTAACCTAAACCGCAAGGACTCTCAGCATAGTGGATACCATTATCGTATAATTAAAATTTTACCCTAAAACTGAGTTGAGAACGGCATTGGTGTTGAGCCAAGTTTATCTTAAATGTTCAATATCATTTTAAATATCATCGGATCATTTGAAGGGCAAAAAGCCCAAGTAGGTTAAGCGCAATTTTGCTGCTTAGTAGGCCATGCAGCTCGGCGTACCAGGCAAGGAGCGGTCCGTGTTTCACCCGCAAGAGCTCAAGTAGGTCAAGCGACGACACGGACTACTCAGGATCATGACAGCATGATGCTCAAATCGGTTTGCTCAAGGAGGACGAGCGCACTTAACATGAAAATGGGAAGACGCTTCCTTCAATGAAAACGTGTATTGGACTAACATTAAGCCGATGACTAATATATTCGTTGCGGCTTGTTGTTCGTATATCTTCGTTTAAAGTTGCGTAGAGTTATTACTTGCATTCCAGCAGCATTAAATTATATTCATTAATTTAACTGTCATAAAATACCGAGTCAAGTGTAAAAATTGATGTATTTCTCTAAATTTGTACATTTTTTCAGTTATTGGCTGAGGCATTTCCCGATGAATAATTTCTTCAGGATGAAACCCATTTGGATAATAGGATGGGCAATAGGGTTAGGTTAGCTAGGGGAGTCTATCTTGTGCAAAGATAATTAGAGACGCCTGGGGATTTTATTAGATAATCTTCGCTCTAATTCGGCATGAGGAACTTATATCTTTCGTGCATGCTTCTGATAATTTTCTAATCTTTGTTGTCTGTTCTTCATTTTCAACTTGCGGTTTTTCTGTGTGGGTATATACCCTGAACACAAATTAAACGTTCCCATTGCCCGTACTGCCTCCAATTTCCTCTTTGCACCTTGTAAACTAACTCGTAAGCGTATGTAATTTTTGAGAATGAAAAATTCAGGAATAACCAGCAACTACTGAGAATTGAGTTTCCGATCTTTTGATGTAAAGTAGAAGTGCTTTATCCGTTTAGAAATGCTAAGATTCTGATAAATTAATTTGAATTCAAATAAAAACTCTCCCCTTTTTCTGAAGCATCTGATCACTCGTATCTCAGTAAAATTCAACTAAATAACGCTGGCAATGAAAGAGCTGAAGTGACAAACCCGACATGTTTAAGTGAGTTTAAACAAATAATGTGAAGCAGAGAGAGTGGTAAAATTATGCAGTATGTATAGTCAGGCTGTCGAAATGGATCAAGTAAGAAACTGGTTCACAAAGTCTCTTGCTGGTGATGTGAGCTTGGAAGATATGACATAGATGAAGATGTTTAACATGCTGCAAAAGTGACGCGTGGAAAAATTTTGTGCTCCGGCTGGTTAAAGGCATAATATCTACTGAAGACAATAAAGAGCAACGTACAAAGTACGCTTCAAAGAGATTCTTGTGTTTCGCACAATTTCCTCTCGAAACGAATGGGAATTAATAAATACGGATAAACCGTTCGCGAGTAAAATTTCAATGGCATTGAATAATCCTTGCAAGTAAAAAATTATCAAAAATTATTCATTGTAAACAAATTATGAGTTGAAATTTGAAAGTATTGTAATCTTTTCAGCACTATATTTGTACTCGGTTCAACATCTAAGTCAACGACAGTGTGGAGGACTTCAGTAAATGCATTTATTACGGACATTTATTATGATATTCAACTTTTGCCTCATATTATTTCGTAAAATCGCCAATGACTTATTGTAAAGATGAATGCCACTTATTTCAGAAATTAATTACTTTCAGCGGTGTTGGGTCCTCTCAACTGTGTAGAAAATGCAATCATCTATGTTCGATATGATTCATGTACTATTCATTTAATTAAGAGTATGGTTGGGTCCGGCGACTGGGTATGAAATAAAAGCGTAAAAATTCAATATTATTTATTCACTATTCACTGAAAAATCAAGCAACACCATTATTACAAACTAAAATATGGCAAAATGAGTTTAAAAATGATGGTGATGCTACCAAACCAAACAAAGAAAACAGGTCCTTAAACGGACAGCAGCGAATGTAAAAAAATATTATCCGCGGGAAAAAAACAATCACTACATAAACAATATTCTGATTAAATGCATCATCATCAGAGAATAATTCTTGCACCCCGTTCTACAGTCACATGCTTCATGTTTTGTACCGTGTATAATTTACAAAGATTACTGACTCTAACACTAAACGTAGTGACATCTTACAGCGCTTTGTATACTACGCATTGTTTATATTCAATAAACATACTGAGCAATGAGCTGCAGGAATGAAAATCCATTTGGTCGCGTACATTGAGGGAACAAAGTTGAAACCGTGCTGAGTGTGAAAGACAAGAAAAAGAGTGGATTGTCCCGAAATTAAAAAGCAACGAGGCGTAACAAAACAAAATACGGAAAATTAAGAATATTACAGCTCAAATGAGGTTCATTTCACAATTCTAAATCCCTCATATTAGCTGCGGTATAAATACAACCATGTCGTTACTCATGAATTAATAAAGTCCTGCACTTAGCAGTTCCGAAACATTAGGCCTGAGGAAGATCTTTGTAAAAATTTCGGTAGATGGGTGGTACGAAATTTAGCAGGTGCATTAAGTCTTTGTATTTTTCCTTGCTGATGAAAATACTGTCCGAAGAACTTTCCAAAATTATTTCATGGCCTGGCTTCGTAGGATAGTCAAGTTGGTATTCCTCATCACTTTCCGTTGTCTTGTAGAAGACTGTTGCTGAATTTCTAGCTACCTTAAAGCCTCTCAGTCTCATAAAATTGCATTTTGTACCAGCATTTGTGCGAGTTGGAATGAAGTGGCGGGAATCAACGAGTGTATCTATACCAACAAATCTATCTTTCATGTCAATAACTTTGAATGGATTAATTTACCTTGATTTTGAGACAAATCGTACCATCTTCTTTTGAATAGATTAATTTGTTCTTAGCCTTTTTTTCAATAATTGTGAAATCTCGATCATTGGGCAAATAGCTATGGCCAGTTTCCATGAAAGTGTGCTCCCAAGACTCAAACGCTTTAATGTCACACATGTACATGAAGAAGCACATAACAGCCTAGTTTCTATTTTGTCCCCCGCATGCTTCACTGAATGTTTGAACATTTTTTATTTGGGAACAATCTATAGAATTCAGGTATGCTAAAATGCTTGAACAGATTTTTTTTGATCCTCGTTTTCCTTCACTCTCTAGCCTCATTGCCATATGACCTCTGTTGTCTTTTCCAGTATTAATACCGACGTTGTACACCCAAAGTTGACGCTTATAAAACACGGATGAATAATAATAATAAACTCAGTTAACGACAACTTCGGTCAAGGACTATTTAGTTGTCGCTTTGGTAGTTTACCAAAGTAATCTTCGTCTTGATGCAATTATGATTTCAAAGCAATATTATTAAGAGTAATCTTAGCCCGTACGTTCAATTTCATCCACCGAGGACTTCACGGAACCAACCACGCCGAGGCAAACCTGATAGAGCGAAACACAAAAATTTGGTGCATATCAATATTCTTCCCGTACTTGACGATGCATGGGGGTTATCCAGAGTTTTAATTTCATTGATAGTAGCTAGAACCCCCGGGTGGGGTTCCAGCTACCCGCCCTCACTATGGCCGAGCGCTGACCCATGCTGGAACTCCCTCTCAACAGAGAGTTGAGGATATAAGCACGGAGCGCTCGGCCATTTGCTTATCAAAATTCCAAGGTAGTGTCCGTCACACCTCCACTTGTCCACTTTCACCTTCACAGATTTCCGAACACATTGATTTCCTTGATGAACTCCAGCACTCTACGGATGGGTCCTCCGTCCCGCAACACGTTCCCCGTATTAACATTCTTACCGGTTCCCGGCTTAAGTATTCGGTCTCTTGTTAGCTGCAGCGCGGTACATTCTTCCATGGTATGTTTTACAGTTATGACCTCTGTTCCACACCATCCGCAAATGGGTCTCTGTCCGAGAGCCTGCGGGTCCAAGAGATAACTGTGAGTTAGGGTTGTATGGTTCAGTCGCAACCTATTTATGACCACCTCTTCCTGTCGGTTCAACTTCAAGTCGGCTCTCTTCCACTTTCTAGGGCTGGGTTTTATTGCTCGCAAGTCTCCTCGTTCCTGTTGCCATTCCACGTTCCAAATCTCGTATGTTCTTCTTCTAATTACCGGGAGCCAGTCGCTGTAGGGAATCACCAGAAATTCAGCAGGTCTGGTTGCTGCCGCCTTTGCCGCCTGGTCCGCGCGCTCATTTTCAACTATGCCAACGTCGGCTGGAACCCAGCTAATTGTTATGTTCTTTCCATCCGAAATAATCTGGTGCATCTCAAGCGTTAACTTTTTCAAAAGTTCATTATTTTCAGTGTAGCTATCGATCAATTGTATCGAGCTCATTGAATCGCTGCATATTACGAAGTTCTGGGCTGGCGTTTCCTTGATGATATTTAAGGCAAGCTTGATAGCGTGCAGTTCGGCTGTCATAACACTTGCCACGTCTGGGAGAGAGGCGCTTCTGATGATATCGCCCATCACGGCCGCTGCACCTACTCCCGTCGGTGACTTTGATCCATCTGTGTAGATGATTTTATGCTTTTGGTATCTCCTCATGTTATCTCTGTGTATGTGCCGTACGATAGATGCGTCTATTTCTTCTTTCTTCATTTTAGTCATGTGCTGTTCCACTTCTGGTCTCCTCAAGACCCACGAAAATGATGCAGGTGTAAGGCTCGGCTGGACGGGCTGGGTTGGAATGTTATACTGAGTTAAGGCCTGACGTATTCTCTGGATAACCGGTTCTGAGGTGCACTTGCGGCTGGTAAAAAAAATTTCAAGTTTAGTATTATTGACACAACAATATGCTGGATTTAGGAAATGACATTTAAGCTTAAAGAAATATCGGAGTAGCAAGTCTTTCCTTCGTAGCTCGAGTTTTGGTTCGTTGCAAATGATGTGGAGGTTCGCTATTGGTGTCGTCTTGAAAGCGCCCGTACTAATGCGCATTGCCTCGTTTACGACAGCATCAATCTCCCTCAGCGCCGCTGCACTGGCAGAACCGTACACTATACTTCCGTAATCAATCTTTGACCGGATCAGGGATCTGTATAATTTCATTAGAATATCCTGATCTGCACCCCAAGTATATGCAGACACAGATCTCATCAGGTTCAAGTCATTTCGGCATTTTTCTTTTGTCTTTTGGATATGGGTAATCCAATTGAGTTTTCTGTCCCAGTGGAGACCAAGGAACTTCGTGCTTTCGACGGTTGGTATTGTTTTTCCTTCTAGTTGCAGGGTTGGAACAAGTGTTGGTTCTCTCCATTTATAAAAATTCATTGCGGTCGTCTTGGTTGAGGAGAATTTATATCCGTTTTGCATTGCCCAGTGGGGGATTTTGTCTATTGTTATCTGTAACTCTGCTTGTACTTTGGTCTTGTCGTAATCTGCAAATGCTATGAGGAGATCGTCCACGAACAGAGAGCTGAACACTTCTGATGGGATTTCACTTGCCAATGAGTTTATTTTTACTGCGAAAAGTGTGACACTTAAAGTGCTTCCCTGAGGCGTTCCTGTGGCTAGGTCTTCAGCTTGAGACATTTCTTCCCCAAGTTTTACTTTAAACGTTCGATCTTTGAGGAATTCCTCAACGAATTTTGGCAATCTTCCCCTTAGACCAGCTGTCGCCAAATCTCTCAAAATTCCGTAGCGCCACGTCATGTCGTAAGCCTTTTCCAAATCAAAAAACACTGCCATGACAAATTTATTATTGGCCAGCGACTGTCTAATGTACGCATCAAACCGTACAAGATGATCTACGGTTGCTCGATGTCGTCTGAAGCCACACAGCACACTGGAGAGGAGTTTATTGTTTTCGAGGTATTCCATTAACCTTCTGTTGATCATCTTTTCGTATGTTTTGCATACACAACTCGTCAATGAGATTGGTCTATAGTTACTAGGGTTTGTGTGATCTTTGCCGGGTTTTGGGACAGGGATTACAATAGCCTGTTTCCATGGTTGATAGACGAATTCGGAACTCCATAGTTTGTTGTTTACTTTCAGCAGATATTGGAGAGCATTAGTCGGTAGATTCTTGATCATAAGATTACTGATATTGTCCGGTCCAGGTGTCGTGATTTTGTTACTCTTGATGGCAGATGATAGTTCACACATGGTGAAAGGAGCATTGTATGGTTCTCTGTTGTTGCTTGTGAAGTCCATTGGGGTTTGTTCAATAAGTTGCTTGTATTGTAGGAATTGACTCGAGTAGTTTCTATCGCTGGATGTGGTCCTGAATATCTCGGCTAGTTTCTCAACGATGGTCTTCAGCGTTGAGTATTGGACTCCATTCTCGCTTAGCATTTTTATTTGTCTCTTCACTCTTCCTCTGATTCTATTTATTTTCTCCCACACGCAGCTGCTAGGCGTGTTGGTGCTGAGAGTTGTGACGTACTCTCGCCAACTGCTCTGTTTTGCTTCCCTGAAGGTTCGTGTTGCCACTGCCCGTGCTCTCTTCCCCTTGACCTTATCTTCCATCAGTCCCGTCCTCATATATCCTGTAACACCTTTCTCTTTCCCGCCAAGCTGCTTTGCAGTCTGCAGTCCACCACGGCTTTGCATAACACCGTCTCCTCTTGTATTTAGGTACCCACCTCTCAGCAGCGCAACCAAACTTTGTGTAAAGATCGACCACTGCCGCGTCTGGATCCTCCGGTATTTCAAGTTCGTGGGCATTTCTCCATATTTCATCTTCACGATATTGCTTCCAATTGCCCTTCCTGAAATTCCATCCTTCCGGCTCAACACGTCCGTCAGCTTGTCGCACTGATAAGGTCAACACTATAGGGAAATGGTCGCTGCTAAGCACTGAAGAGAGGGCGGTAAATTTTACATCCGGTGTTATATCAGGGGTGGTCAAGGTCAGGTCAATCAACGATCCTGAGATATGAGTGGCTGAGTCATCATTGATAATATTAACGATGCCTTGTTTTAGGAAATTTTGCATCAATCGTCCTCTTCGATCTATGGTACTATTTCCCCAGTCACTGTGATGGGCGTTGAAATCTCCCATCAGGATAACGGGTTTTGGCATTCCTTTGATTGCGTCAAAAAGCTCTTCGATGTTTATATTTGTCCTTGGTGGTAGGTAAATAGATGCTACTGTGATGACTTTATAGGTATTTAGGCACACCCTTGCACCAATAATTTGAGTAGGTGAATTGATTTCAATTTCTTGAGTTGGTATCGACGAGTGAACATACAGAGCCACCCCTCCATGGAACCTGTGGTTGTAATGGCCCTGCTTGCACCGACCATTATATCCCTGTATAGGTGACACAAAATCATTCCCATGGAATGTCTCCTGGACTGCTATCACTGCAGGTTTGTGTGTATCAACCAGGTTGATGAGGTCTTCTTTTGATGTCGCCATTCCCTGCAGGTTCCACTGGATGAACTTGACTTCTTCCACCGCCATTACCTCCACTTGCGTATGTTGCTTTCCTTAGAATGTTGACCAGGCTTCCTTTCATCCTCTCGTCCTCTAGGAGATCTCCGCCTGTAGCTCTCTCCCGAATTTCCACGCGGCCGCTGTCCTTTATTTACTCTTACTTTTGGGCGAGTAGACTTCCGTAGCTCCTCTTCGTAGTTACTTCTGTCCTCCTCCTCCACTCTTCCCTTTGCCTCTCGCGTGTATTCATCAAATATCTTCTTCGTTTCTCTCACTCTTGACTCTCTTTCTTTTTCGCGGGCACATGTCTCAAGGCTTAGGCTGACTTTCGTGGTGTAAAGTCTTCCTGTATTGGGACTTTCACAAACCACTTCCGTTTCTCTCTGAGTTTCGTCTCCGGTCACTGACCACCTTCTGCTCCGGCCACCGTTTCCTTCACTGACCATTCCTGTTGTCGACTTCTTCTTGCTTTGCTGCGGTTCCGCTGCCGGTTCTAGGTCATCTGCACGATTTCTTTTCTCACTTGTTATTAGTTCTATTTTATCATGGTTGACAGGTGTCATTACTGACTTGCTGTAATTCATTGAAAAGTTGGGGTGCCGGTAACTGAACAATACTCTGGCTTGCCCCTTGGATACACGCTCTCTGCTTTGAATCACCAGAATTTCCTCCTCCATTACTCGCATCCGACAATTCCTCGCTCCAGTTACATGGCCCTCACCGCAGTGGTAACACTTACTTTCTTCCGATGTACACTCATCCATTTCATGGCCAGCCAAGCTACACTTTGGGCAGATTTGTTCCCCTTGGCAGTACTTCACTCCATGGCCATACTCCTGACATCTTTTGCATAACATAGGTCTCGGCTTTACTTCATAAACTTGTGATCTTGCTTGTTCTCCAGGTATATCAATATAATTTGGCAGGATAGGTTGTCTGAAGGACACTAATAAAGGTTTTGCGAGCTGGTTTCTGGGCTTTATCCATGTTGCTTGGACTACATCTTGCGCGCCGCATTTTTCCAAGAGTCCTGTCTTGAATACTTCAAAATTGTTTAGGTCATATTCGTATACGTAGACGAGGCCTTTTTGAACAGCAAAGTCGAGATTTTCTTCTACTGTGACCGGTAGTTCATTTAATTGTCGTATCAGCTTCATTTTACGGCTTTGTTTTGCATCGCACACTTCTACTGTGAACACAGTTTTACTGCGGGATCTAATTGCTTTTGGTTTGTTACCGAGATGTTGAGTAATGCACTTCTCTCCAGCAGCCAGGGTGACATTTTCCTTCTGTGTGCTTCATTCATTTTGCAGTCGAAATGTGTGATGAACTTATCAGGTGATGGTACTCGTTCAGTTTCTTGCACACCCTCTTTAATTTGTTTTGCCCTTCTTAATGTTACCTTTTCCTTTTCTATGATCTGCAACAAACTTCTTTCTTCCATTTCTTTGTCACACTGGGTGCTGCCCGCTGCATGGGGTCCTCCACAGTGAGCACACTTCAGCTGCTCAGAGCTGCAGTTCGGAGAGGAGTGGCCCACCTCAGCACACTTCCTGCAGACAAGTGAGGTGCTGCGGCATCGCTTGGCGGTGTGTCCGTATGCCTGACAGTTGAAGCACATCATCGGCTCACTATTAAATGGGTATACCTTGGTGTCCTGTCTTTCCCCGGGGACATAAATGCTGTAGGGAACCGTCGGTTGCTGGAATGTTATCAGAAAAGCTTGAGTTTCGGAATATCTTGGTTTAATAAATGTTGCTCTGGTTACTTCCACCACGTTGTACTGTTCCTGCAGACCAGACTTGAATTCTTCGATGTCAACAATGTCGAAGTCACTAATGTATATTAAGCCTTCCGAGTGGTTAAATCGGCCGTATTCTGTCGTCTGGCACGGTACACCTTCCACGCACGTCGCGCCAACAATCCTTTCTGCCTGCACTGCGCTCCGCACCTCCACCATCATCGTCTGACGGCCCATGCTGAAGATTCTTATCGGTTTCGCTCCAGTTATCTCTTCAATTTTTTCGATGATGTTAAATGGGTTGATAGTTCTCTTCCTTTCTGTTTCAAATATCATTGAGAAATACTTTGGAAAATATTGTTCATTGTCTCTCACAACTAGAGGCACGTATTTCTTTTTTTCTTTTCTTGGGTTTTTTTCCTTTTTCTCCGTTAGTAGAACTTGTCCTGCAGGTGTGTCTGATTGTGCCATCAACACTGCCTCCTCGATTCGCCTCAGCCGTCCCTCAATCTCACTCACTCCACCAGCACCACTCACCTCCGCAGCTGTGGCTTCTCGACTCTCCGCAGATCTATCAATTATTGAAGCAATTGCTCTTTCAATCCTCCTTCGAATACCCTCAATCCTGTTCCTCTGCTCCACCTCATCGTGAGGATTGCCGCTGTCTTGATCTCCTATTCCGCGTTGCGAGTCTTCCCTCCTCTCCCGATCAACTCCCGTTGGACACTCTTCACTCAACATTGTATTTAGTTTCAAGGGGTGGGTCCCCTTGATAAATCAAGGGGGCCGGTTAGTTTTTTCCTATTATACACACAGAAATTTTTGATATAATTTTAGACTTTAGAACACGAACAAAACTACAAATTTAACACAAAATTGGAACAATACACGATTTAGTAGGTTATGCAACCTAGTTATTCACCTTACACTAACGAACGCGTAGCAAACCAAAAATGAAAAAGAAATTCACAACCTAGAGCACCGAGGTGCCCTAGGCGCCCCCCGCGTTGGTTCCACCCACAATAATTCTGATTGGCGATAAACTATTACAATAATCAAGTCGCTATCCCAGTACAACAGGTTGTACGAATGACAGTAGTCGTAGTGGGTGTACTAACGGCACCACCACGAGAAGGTGCGGGTGGGCTGGATACCCGCACCTGAGCACGGGTAACCTCTATCAAATCCTTGTCTGTTTTTCTTTTTTGTTCCCTAAACCACAAAAAGAGAGTTGCACATCAAATAACCGTAAGAAAATATTTCGAGTTCGATGCCAGTAAAAACTTGGTAAAGGGAACAGCGAAAATTCCGTCGTGGCAATGGTTGAGTTTTCTGCATATCGAACGTAAATGACAATAGAGATGTATCATTTTTTGCTAGCTCTCTGGACTGATTTAGCTTGGATCTGGCATTTTAAGCTCGACTATGATGTTTTCTTAGGTCTGATTCAATATCTATTTTGCTCACCAAATCTGCCGATTTCATTTTCATTGCAGCTGCATCGCAAACAGTACAGGTATCCGTTTTTGGAACATAAATACCAATCTTATACTTGGCGAATTCCCTGTAGAAAATGGGTTTACTCACACATTTGGCATTACATTCGGTTTGGTTTTTGATATAGAGATCGTAAAGAATAGGTTTTGACAGATTTTCATTGAAATATAACTTACTACTGTTCGAATAGTGGCTGGTAAATTATGGAAATGAGTCTAAAAACTTCCGAATGCTTTCTTTTTCGTATCCTGATGTTTTGTTATAGCAAACTGATCCCCTTTTATCAGGAGAGCACACTTTCCCTTTACATTTCTTATTCAAACAATACTCGGTTCGCATTATAGAAATTCCAAGGGTTTTGAGATACACTTCTTTACAAACCCTAATATTTTCTAAAACATAAGTGCGAGACTTGGACTTCTTACTACTTGCGTACACTCTTTTTGGTGGGTTTTCAGTTATTGTATTAATGAAATTTGACTGCGCTTGCCAATTTTGACTACTCCAAAATCTTTCGAATAAACTTTTGCGTTTATTTTCTGTTAAGTCATTACAGTTGTAACGGCAGTTACACTGGTGATGTACAAATTTTTTCCTTTCCATATATTTACTGTTTCGCGTGAAATAGCAGCGTCCAGAATTCCTCGCTAATTTCCTCGCAATATATTGGCGTTGCAATGGTCCAAGAGGACTTCGTAAAACTTCCGTACTGGGACCCATTTGCCCATTCTGTGCGCCAAGCGCCATCCATGCCCCTCTTACCCCGTTCGCCTCAGAGGTCTTATAAGCGGTGAGCTCTTTAGGGCCCGCGCATTTGGTCCGCATCCCCGTCCTGTTAACATCGTACCAGTAAACATCGCACGTAACCAGCTTATCTCTAACCTCTGTCTGCCTGAACTTGAATCCACTGCTGCTGCGACGGATGAATATGTCGCTGTAGTCGTTCCGGATGTCGATGCGACTGCTGACTGTACGCTGGAAACAGTCGCTGGCCTCTTTTGATGACCTGAAAATCAAAGAATTATTCATTGCAATCCGAGAATGACTAGCATAGAACAGATCAGTACATAAAAACTTGAACCGATTTAAAAATACGATGAAGTGTGGGCACAGGGTCTTCAAACATGGTAGAATGTGTGCCGCTAAACACTTTCCAAACCCAGCATGTTTATCATGCACTTATAGCCTGTACAGTCCAAACTTTGGTTTGCCTGTTACGTGATTTCAATGCAGTGCCTAGATTCTTCCCTGCTGCTCCGTCTTCATATTCAAACTGCTTAGTGAAATCCGATTTTCTTTCCTGACAGCTGTAAGATTTCATAATTTCCAGAGCGCAAATCTTGATGAGTTTCTAATTATATACGTTTTCATTCAAGACTGATGAAACTTTTTTGGATACGCACAATTGCCCCAAATTCAATTACTATTTGCAACGCATCGTTAGTTACAGCTTGTTTCATCTCACTCGTCGAACCTCCTTTTCGAATTCATAACGAAAAATTAATTCCGTACAACTGCCTCCAATCATCCCAAATTTTTATACGCTTTTCTGCCTCATTTCTGTATTCTATACTCGAATCAAGATTTGCGGCCTGACTTATTTTCAAGCACGAAAAAGAACTCAACCTCCTCTAGCACGCCCTAATTCAATGTTACGTTCCTCATCCTTAGAGCCTTATTCATAGCTCACCTCATACTCACACTGCAGCTTGTTAGTGCTACGTTTTACGTCTAACTCATACCCCCTAATAACTTGGCCTTTCCAGAATATTTAGATCAGACGAAGGCATACACGCTTCTCAAAAGTATCATAAAGCCTGTTGGGGTAAAAATACCTAATTTTAAGCTTCAAATAAAGAAAATCAAAAATAAAGGGCTCAAAATCAAGAATCTTTAAGTCCCTAGCAATATTTTGAACGTGACAGAAAGAAATGGTGTTCATAGATAACAAAATAATAGTGTAATAAAGACTAACTCTCAACATAAAATTACGTAAATGTATCCTCTTTCCTTGAAGCTTAAAATTAGGTGGAAAATTATTTCATCTGAATACCATAATTCCGTTCATTCCGTTCTAATGAACGGAACGCACTCAGATACCTAAGATAAAATGCAAAAGTTACAAGAATTTATATCCTGAGAAAAGTAAGTTCATTTCTATAAATGAAATGCCATTCGAAACTGAGGAGTGCTATTTTACACTGCGGTGATGGGCGCGGCTAAGTGTTGATCTCAAAATCATACCTAGTTCATGGAGTGTTTCGGACGGACTAATGGAGGCGTCCAATCTTTCCAATGGACCAACAGCGGGAGGGGCAGAGGGTGCGCTAGCCACATATCCTGCATCGTCAAAAATGCAAGCCTCATCCGTCTGCGGCGATATTTGAAGGGTGGAAAGCGTTAGTGGGCTATTTGCATTTTTTCCTCCGGAAAAAATGTACTAGACTAGTGGACTCTAGTAGAGTACCTCGGTATCGCTGAGAAAGTCATTGAGAGGATGCATTAGTAGACTTCTCGGTTCTGGTCGACTTCATCGGTTCAAAGCGAGGTGCAGAAAAAAAAGTGGTTCTTGCTCTATAACAATCAATGAAGGTTATTGTGCCGGTTGCGTTTATGCTATCTGCAATTAATAAATCTGCGGCCTCTCAGGAATATGAAATGGAAAAAAATCAATTTACTAATTAAACACTAACCGAATTATTTTTCTTGCCATTTAACATAGCCTAACACTAACTTTTCTGTTGCTCACTACTTGTAGTGCTCATAAAGTATATTTTAAATCATCTGAAATGTCTTCGGTAACACTGATCTCTGATCAAATTGCAATCTGGAGAACTAAGGTTTAGCCCACGTACAGGAGTAAAAGTTTCAGTTAGAGGACTTCATAAACGTTAATATTTAAAATATTTTGAAGTCACGCTTATCATGCTCGTGTATGAGTTTCACTAGCATTGCCCTAAGATGTCACAGAATTTAGTTTTAGCTCATGATAGTTGAAAACTAATTACGGAATCATATCTCGTAACAATTTCGCTTTAATGCGTATATATATTCTTTATTTCACTTCTGAGTCACGTAAATTTTACCAAACATTTTCTTTTGGTGCAACCTCCCCTCTTTTCTGTGTTTGTAATAAAGAACGGTAATGATAATGGTAACAGCAGGAATAAATTTTCTGTCCGCTTTCTGTGATAATATGTGTCGAAAAAATACCTAAAAGTGTATCCTGTTTAGCCATTTCGACATCTGAAAGTTAGCCTCGATATTCATCTACTAAATCTTCTTGGATTGTTGGTGGAATCATTTGCAGCCTTTAGATTGTGCGTACCAGCAGGCAGGAGTAATATAAAGCATGGGAGTAATATACGAAGTCATCTAATCAACCAAAGCTATAGTAATTCCAGTGTAGTGCATAGGCGAATAAAACACAGATTCCGAAATGTAGTAACCAAGGTAAGTCTGCAAGAACTCCATTACTGACTTACTAAGTAAAAAATATTTGGGTCTAATTAAAATCTATTAGGAAATAAAAATTCACACATCCGTATCAAAGTTTCATCAACGATAAAAAATGAATACACCAAAGTCGGAACGGAAATATAAGTCGCTGTGGCGTGAAAATATTTATTTGTTAAATTTGGTCATGTTCGTCACACAGAACCACGAAGTAACAGAAGTCAACGCAGGTTCATTCCGAAACCCAGGGAATTTCGAGACACATAAATAGACTCTCCACCTAGATGTCCCACACTGTATTTACGGAATTTTTCGAAAAAGATTTCAGATAGACTGCTGATCGTTTATCAAAGAACGAGAGTTAATTTCTGTGTATCCCGGTGTTTTCAAATTTACCTTTTCACCACGAGTGTGCCTGAATAGAACATACTGTCATACTGAGTGTCACTCGCTGCCAGTGAAACCTAACTGCCAGTTTGAGCCAACAGATAGACACTACACAAATGATAAAGGCAGTTAGCGGAAATTATTCGTACATCCACGTCTCTCATACCTTTCCAGAATTACCCAAAAACTATTGTTGCCCCAGGCATAAGATTTTCAGTGTTTGAAGCACATATTAGCGACAATAATACGAAGTTTCTAAAACAAAATATTATTTTTAAAAGAATTAACAAGCTGAACTTCAGAAACACGAAATAACAAAAACATTCACCCAATTGAGAACATTACATTTCATTGAGAAGGTTTTACAGTTATACTTGTTTGATTGAAAAAAATTGTTTAAAATTTTCATGAACATTATAAAAGTGAGACCATTCTAAAAAATTGTGAGAGCTAACGGGAAGCCAGAGGAGTTGAGCTTTGTCATTCGTACACTAGCGCCACGATTGGAAAAACTAAGGAAACCGGTGTGGACCTCAGACAGAAGATATGTGACTGCAACAAAGCTGGAGATAGTTATGGGGACATTTCTAAGCGTTTAAGCATCCCAAGAACTACAGTACAATCTGTTCTAAAAAAGTTTGCTAAGTTTAGTACTGTAGAAACGTGGCTTCGGGGTGATCGCAAACAAAAGCTCTCGGTGAAAACTTCTCGAAAATTGTGTCGTGAGATCAACGCTAATTCACGAGTGAAGCTAGATGACATTGCCGAGAGATTGAATGCTCAGGGAACTAGCGTAAGACATCGCACAATCTAGCGCTGTCTGAACAAGGAAGGCCTACACGGACGCTGACCTTGAAGGACTCCACTCCACAAACCATGTCATGTTGCTTCTCGCTTGAACTTTGCAAAGTCACACTTGGATAACGACAGATGTTGAGAGAAAGTATTATGGAGTGACGAAATCAAAATCGAGCTCTTTGAGCACAATGACGTGAACAAGGATTGGCGTAAGAATGGTGAAGCTTTCCTGCCCAAGAAAACTGTGCCAACTTAAACACGGAAGTGGTTCACTGATGTTTTGGGGTTGTTTTGCTACATCGGGTACTGGAAAATTGGTTGCAATTGAAAGGAAGATTATCTCTGATGACTATATTTCTATTTTGGACGATAACCTGAGTGTATCGGCTAATAGCTCGGGACTCGGAAGGCGATGGGTATTTCAACAAGACAATGACTTATAGCACACGGCCAAGTCAACAACTACCTGGCTCCAATGAAACAATATAAATGTGCTGTCATGGCCTTCGATTAGTCCTGACCTCAATCCCATTGCAAATTTTTGGCAGGAAATAAAAGTCAACATCAACAAGAGAGCTTCAAAGAATCTTCATGAATTGAAACGCATCGCCACAGAAGAATGGAACAATATTTCATCTGAAACTACCGAAAAGTTCAAAAAATATAATAAAAGGCTTAAATCTTATGAAGATGAAAGGTCACGCTATTTATTATTATAAATGTACTCAATTGGTAGATTCACCTCGAAAAAGAGTAATACTACTCACTGAATGAATAATTTTGTCTTATCGTGTTTCTGAAGTTCAGCTTGTAAAATATTTTAAAAATAATATTTTGTTCTAGAAACTTCGTACTATTGCCACTAATATGTGTTTCACATCCTGTGAAAATCTTATGACTGTGGCAACAATTGTTTTTGAGTAACTCTAGGAAGTTTTGAAAGACGAGGGGTGTACGAATAATTTCGTCGCTAACTGTACATGTACTACGTGCTTAAAGTTCTAAATGAACATCGTTTCTCAATGAAGTTTTAAA
The DNA here is from genome assembly GCA_030386875.1 of Morinoia aosen. Taxonomy (NCBI): domain Eukaryota; kingdom Metazoa; phylum Arthropoda; class Malacostraca; order Amphipoda; family Talitridae; genus Morinoia; species Morinoia aosen. The sequence goes on along the minus strand of CM059568.1, from coordinate 3,384,813 downwards.
AAATACCTACATTACTTGACTACCAATCAATAAACTATGGCATATGCATGACCTCTACATATTGGAAAAGATTTTCCTGCAATCCAAGTCGATACGAATATAGATTAATAGTGGCATAACAAATTCCTGCTCTTTTCGCACAGGTCAAGAAGACCATTCATGGAGAAAAATTGAGCTCATCTTCGGTAAAGGTTCTTATCTTTACACTTCAGAGCTCAAATAAAAATATTTTTTTATTATCATGTAAGAAGAAGCACGGCAAACTCTTCAATTACGTCATAAGTGTTCCCACATGAATGAATAAGAAATTTGTAGGACCCGAACTCCCAAATGGGGAATCCGTTCACTAGGTGTAGCCGTTCATGTTCTGTTCAAAGTGTCTTACGAGAGGTATCCAGCGCACTTGATTAAAGAGGGAAAAACTTTTTAAAGTAATATAAAGGTGCTGGCAAGATGTCCGCAATGAACATCCAAGGTTCGTTACAAACATAGTAACAAAGTTATTATTTTAATTTTTTGAGGATTTAGTAACCAAGTTTTATCTTCAATTTCAAGAGAAGTGGAAAATGGATCTCTCAACTAAAGGATCTGTCATTTTACCTCCCTGAAGCCAAGCACCATATATATTTAAAAGCTACGGCGTCCAGTGAGTTGCATCAAAGTAAGTTAGGTTTTCATTGAATTTGGATGCTTAAATCACAGATCTTAATTTAGGCGATATGACAGGATTCCCATGAGTAAGTGCTGGAGTGTTGACTTTCTTGCCATAACTTGAAATAACCGCAGCGAGGAAGCAGTGCAGAACTCTGGATGGTTCCATCTCTGCATCTACGACGTCTCTGGGCAAAACTGCACATAAATAGTAGATACTATTACCATTGGATTTCACACATACACCAGTTATTAATTACATATTATCATTATCAATTTTGATTGTGAATGTTTTACTCGTACATTTAGCCATAACACGACGTGATCATTATTCCTGTAGAAGAATGAATACTTCGATGGGAATCTACACACGCGGTGTGTACCAACAAAGGACATCCTAATGAAAGTCTCATTTTGCAGGGCAGAGGTAGTGATTAGAAGTGAAATTATTTCCCTCCCCCCGTCTCCGGAATACTGTACGTGGAACCCACGCGCCGGGCTGTATTGAGTAGCCGGCTGATTACGCTGGAGAATATTAAGAAGGTTTCTTAACACTTTGACTGCGCCGTGAGCCATTTCCTGCAATCCAAGTCAATACTAATAAATACTAACAGTAGCATAACATATAAATGTAAGCGGCTGATCGACCAGTAGCCACAAACTCATTCTTCATAAATACTTAATGAAAACTCAATGAAGGCACGGTCCAGTTAATGCTCGCTATTATCAACATTACTGACAAACATCGTCTTTAAATTTGAGATAAATATTAAACTCCAAATTGTTAGGAGAGCCAACTGATGAGAAATTAGTTATGGTTCGAATTTATGTCAAATATTGAACCAAATTTTATGGCTGGATACTTCTTTCAATCCTCTATGAACACGAGTATTTCCCCGCAGCCTCCCTGCACATAGAGCCAGTCAGGAAATAAGTTTCAGAAAAATTGATTGAAATTTCAGAAAAAAATGTCAGCGCCGAGAAAAGAGGAACCATGAACTGAACATGGCTTTCAACGAGTCAGAATCTCTCTATTTCAACGACACGAAGCCTACCTAAACCATTAGCCGTAACCCTCACATGCTCTCTCTAGAAATGCAAGATCCCATCATCACAGTGTGTCCCCTTGAGGGGTTATTTTATAAAAATCGTGCCAAGAAATATTATTTTTTTTTGTAAACGCAAATTTTGACATTCATTGTGTTGCCGTTGAGTTAAATGCTCAATTCAAAAATTAATTCGTGTGAGTGTGACTAGCTAGAAGAAATTCATAATTATAATGGGTTATTTCATTTCAGAAATGATTTTATAAGAAAACTTAAACGTCTGAACGTCTCACTCATGAATGGCTAAGTGACTGCAAATGTTGACGGGACCTACAATTTTTTCAGATCAGTACAGTGCATAGGCTTTGTGTATACAATGTAATGGTTCATTGGACTTTTTTAACTTTCTAGACGGTCGTCTACCATTGCGATGAATTTTTTCTCATGGAGACGACTAATTCGATGCTGAACTTTCTCTCGAGCGATATTCATGGATTGCCCTTTCTAACGGAAATAACTTTCGAAAACTAAAAACCTGTTGTATTTAACCGGCATAAAATGTCAGTTCCGTCTAGGTTCTGGCGCAAATTATTCGTGATTTACCTTCAATTTATCACGAAACTATATTTCCAGGGGCCGAATGATTAGGTAGGCGGTTTACGGTTATCCTGTACCCAATCTATTTACTTTAATTTTCAGGTTGCCGTTAAAAGTTTAGCGAACACTTCAACGGAATTTGAATGGGACACTAAACAAAAACTGGCCGCGCATAACTACAAGTGATTCAAAAGGCGGATGGTTGCCCGTTTTGTTGCTTAGTATGTATGTTCTTAGTTCATCAATATTGACCCATTCCGTACCATCGGGAATTTAATGTCCCACTTTTTTAACATGAATATTTCAATGTTTTTCGATGTTTCACACGAGCAGTAATAATATAATGGCCGGGGTAGAAGTACTCAATATTTATAGACTTGGAGCCGGAAGTGACCTCATCCCTTCGCACACGAAGTTTCAGAATGTCGCATAAAAAGGAGTATTGGGAGCGGCTGCAAAGTCAAGTTTCTCCTCTACAAGTTAATAATTTCAACTAATGGTTTTGTTCTCATTGACACGTTTTGTACCTAGTATTTATTCATGAAAAGTTTTATACTGAAAAATTCATTTGTATGCTAATAATCGTCAATTGAAATTTGTGGGACTTCAAAGTCCCGGTGGGTTTCCGATGGCTCAGTGATTTTTTTCTTGCGCTTTTTCAAGTCTTCCCGTTTTGACCAAGCGTTCTATCATACAGTATAATTGTTTCAAGTCGAAAAACCTCACTACAAATGAAATTCTAGACCTGCGCTTCGCCTCCGACGACGTGTTTGAGGAAAAGAACACAGGAGTACCGAGTGTACCTGCAATCGCCTGAATAGATTGGCGACACTGACTGTACGACGATGATGACGAGGATGTTGAGAATGTTCAATCTGTGAACCCAGATGTCCTGCCTCGCATCATTCTACTTTCTCTTCCTGAATTGGGCAACGTGGCCACCAAGACGCCCCAGATTATTGGTATGAGGGAAATTGACACTGACGACGAGAGTGACACCAGTCCCGCCAGAGGGGATCACTCGGAAGATAACGAGCCAGAGCAGAGAGAAGGAGAGCAGTGAGGTGCAGCTGATGCAACTGCTCGTCGAGGCAGAGCTGCACATCAGCCCGTCGCCCGAGGTGATTTTGCCCGTGAGGGCAAATTACCACAGGCTGAACCTCAGCCTAAGGATGACGACGGCTGGCATAAGTAGGACAAAAAGAAAGTCGGCACTGAGATCCTTGAGTTCACGTTGGACGAGGTTAACCCGAACTGGCAGCACCTTCAGAGCATTGTTATTGACTCCCCCCATACGGTTCAACAAATAGATGGTGCCACATGAGTTCATGGAGCAGGTCGTTGAGCAGTCAAGGCTCTATGCCAAGCAGCCCAAAAGCAAGACGTGTATAAAATATTACTACAAGTTTGTGTTTGTTGTTTCGTGTTCACGTTGTGGTTGTAACCTTGTCTTTCGTTCATGTGTTTCATGTGTTGCTTGAAGTAAAACGCTTTTAAACTTAAACATTGGTATGAAAAATATTATCGGTTTCGTTACAAATCTATCTCCTAGCTTCGTTTTGATAATAGAATATTTGGCATACTTATAAAGGGTGGCTGGTCGGCAGACCGCGCGGGTCCGTCCGCCTTTCTTTAGACAATAGAAGGTTTTCCTCCGCATCAGCAACTGCTCAGTCGGGGGTGCGACTCTGACATGGACGGACGTGATACGACGACCCAGGACGCTAATAATTGTTCATCTTCTCGCCTTGAATTTTCTATGGATTTGTTGTTCGTGCTGCATCATTTATCTTCGTCCAAATTAACCTCTAACATGTCAGCCTAAGGAGAAGTACTAGGGCGGCACACCTGGATGGCGGCGCTGCTTGCGTTGGTTTCCAGCATCTCCTGAGAGGGCCTAGAAGTTGAGTGCTCCTCTCCCCCGCGTTCGCAATCGCTCGCATGGAGGACTGCTATGAGCGATTGCGCTCAACCCGCGCTTCGCTGCATCAACCTGCGCGTCGCGGGAAGGGGCGTCGAGATGCTGCTGGAGCTTGTCGGATCTGGCCTAAGGTGAGACGGGCTTGCGCGTCAGTTTGCCGACAGCCTTTATGTTAGGTTACAGTATGCCAAATATGTCCTACTGAGATCCTCTGCTCAATCCGAATCTTGTTTAAAGTCCTGAAGCTTGATCCAAATATTCGTTTTCTTTGAAGCCGTTCAATATTACATTCGGAAGCTATTTGGGTATTTGACTATTTTTAGGCGTAGGTTTATCAGGCTATTTTCCTGAACACATTTGACCTGTCACATGTGATTCTCTTTAGTTAGGTAGCTTCTGTAGAGTTCGCTTGGCAAGGTGATGGATTCAATCGGTCATTCCTAATTTTCCCGGTCGTTCACGTCGTAATCTCTTTCGACCGTGGGTTAAATCTATTACCAAGTCTATTTTGATTCTTTCACAATTCTATAGGATCGTCCTTCGAAACTCCATAAGGCGTTTGTCGGTTCTTTCTATATCTCGTCTCGATTCATTCGTAATTCTATATCTCGTCTCGATTCATGCGTAATTCCATTTTTCTTCCGTTGGATTCATTTCTAATTCTGTCTGGTAGTTCTGAATCTATATTCGCCATTTTATCAGATGGATAGTGCTAAAGCATACTAACGGAAATCTTTCCCGACAGCTTGCTGCGAGACCTGGATCTGGACCATTCTTCTCGGTTCCCGATGCACAATCAAGCATAGCTGCATCTCGTCCTTCTGAAAGCAGTCTAAATTTTATATACGTGTTGATTATCGTTGTTAATTATTTTTAATGGAAAATTATTTCGGAAATTCGTTTTCAATTCCTTCAGGCAAGATTTCAAAAATGGCGCTGTAGACAGGATTGAGCGGGAGCTTCAGCAGGTGGACCATGTATTCAGTGCCGCCCTAGGCTGCCGCTCTTCTTCTCATCTGTGGTTTTGTCTTTGTCCTTGTCCTCGTCTTTAATATAGTGATTCTTGTTAAACCTACAGAGTCACGATGTCCGCTCCTAAGTCTGAGAGCGATTTAAAGTTTCTGAGGAATAGTCGTAAGTTTATGAGGTCTGAAATCACCAGACTTTTTAATAAGGTAAATACCGATTTGGACTCTTTAACGGCGGATGATAGACGCTACACTTTAACTCGGCTCCAAGCCCTCCATACGGATATTAAGGAACTCGATTCTCGAATTGCTGAAGTTGTCTTTTCCGCAGATGTTTCCGAGGAGGAAATGCAGACCGAGTATGATGCCTGTGCCGAGTACGCTCGTAAAATCATTGTCTGCGTCAGTATTTTGGATACTGTTTTGCTGAGCGAGCGTGAGCCTAGCCCAAGGCTTGACACAGGTGAGGACTTGTATCGTAGCCAGTTAAAACTCCCTCAGATTCCTTTGCCCGAGTACGGGCACGAGCCGGGCGAGGATTTGCACAAATTTCTCTCTAATTTTGAGGCCATACTTTCAAAATATAGAATCTCTGGCTATGAGAAGTTTTGTTTCCTTCAGAGACAATTGAGAAATGCCCCGTTGACATTAATTAAGTCTCTAGAATTGAGTAAACAAAATTACGCTAGCGCAAAGGAGCTTCTCATAAAAGCGTTTGCGTCTCCTACTACACAGAAGTTCGAAACTCTTGATAGACTGTCTAAAATGAAATTTGCTCTCGGTGATGATCCGTATCATTACATAAGTCAAATGAGATCCATAGTCGAATCGTTTGAGACTCTTGCAATTGAAACTAATTCTGTCCTTCAGTTTTTCTTTTGGAAAGGTATGAATCGTGAATTTCAGCAAGAGATTGTTCAAATCACTAATAAAACGAAGCCTACTCTCGAAGAAATCATGGAGCATGTTTATGACGCAACCGAAAGATTTTCAGCTAAATACCCAAAGTCAAAATCAGCAGGTATGGCCATAAGTCTGAGTGCCCAGAATGCTGACCGTGAGGGGTTGTATTGCAGTTTGTGCAGTAATCGAAATGCGAGAGATCACTCTCACTCTACATTTAATTGCCCTGTGTTTTGCTCTGTGAAGGCCAAGCTAGACAAATTGAACTCTCTAGGTGGCTGCACGAAATGTGCTAATGTCTCTCACTCTACCAACGAGTGTCGCTTCAAGTTCAAGAAGCGCTGCTCAAAATGTAGCAAGTTTCACTATTCTTTTTTGTGCGATTTTGAACAAAGAATTAATTCTCCGAATTCCCAGAAGCGATCACATAATTCCGAGGGAAAGAAGTCTTCTGGCGCAGAAAAAGTGAATTCTGGGGTGGTGTCTGTGTCGGAAGTGTGCGTGGTGCCTGCAGGCTATGGCGAGGATTCGGTCGTTCCTACGTTTACGGTTCCCGTACGAGGCCGTAAGCTGCGCTGTATGCGCGATAGTGGATGTCAAGTGAACTTCATAACCGATGAGTGTGCTGCGAGTTTATCACTTAAAATCGTAAACCCTAAATATCTTATTACTATCAATGGATTCAATTCGAGTAAAACTTTAGTTACTAAAATTGTATCGCTGAAGTTACTGGATTGCGACACGCCTATTGAGGCGGTGTGCATTCCTGAGATATCTACTAATATTAATCTCCCTCACTTTAGAGCCGTAGTTAATACCTTTATCCGAAAGGGGTATGACATTGCTGATACTAGTTGGCTTGAGGAGAACACAATTTCAATTTCTAACCTAGATTTTATTCTGGGTAATGTCGATAGCCAAATCTTGCCTTTACGTGACGTCAGTTTCGGCAGGTCACCGCAATCTGTGTTTTCAGTATCTCCGATAGGAGTATTGTTTACTGGCAGTGTAACACGCATGATAAAAAACATCGAATACTTGCCAGATCTGTCCATTCCTAATCGAAATGATCCAAAGTGCGGTGCTGAAAAAGTAAAAAATTCATTAAACGCGACGATGGCTGACATTGATAACTCTTCAATGCCTAAAGCTCAAATTCCGTGTGATAGTGTTGTTGAGACTTCAGTACAGGAGCTGATCAATCAGCAACTTTCTAACGTATTGAACTACGAATCTGTGAAATATGAGGATGAGCGTGTGTTGTCAGACTCGGTGCAGGAAAGCTTTTTGCTTCAAAACTGTCGTAGAGCGGATGATGGGCGTTTGATTATGCCGTTACTATGGAATGAGAAAGTTGAAAACTCTTTGAGCTCAAACGTCGTTCTCTCTGAAAAGATCTTGCACAGTAATTTTCAAAAATTACGCAAAGATCCAGCCCGGCTAGAAATGTATGATCGTGTGATCAGGGAGCAAGTAGCGGATGGAATAATTGAACCAGTCGATAATTTCAGAGATTTGCCGCCAAATGAAATCAGCTTTCTTCCCCATATGGGAATATTCAAGATGAGCCGAAAGAGCACCAAATGCCGGGTTGTATTCTTGTCAAATTTATCAGAAAAAAACTCTATGGGTAAAAACCTTTCCCATAATCAAGTCATGCACAACGGTCCTAATCTTAACAAAAAATTGTCCTCTGCATTCTTATTGCTTAGATTTGACCAATTTTTATTGACTTTTGACTTGAAAAAGGCATTTTTGAGCATTGCCTTGGAGCCGCGCGACCAGATGAGACTGCTGTTTTTGTGGTACAAAGATGTTCTGAACGGCGACAAGTCGTTAGTTGCCTACCGAAATATGCGTCTCTGTTTTGGTTTGAGGTGCTCGCCTGCTGTATTAATGGTTTCCTTGTACAAAATCTTGGTTCTAGATGCTCAAAATGATGAAAAACCTCTTCGATCTCTAAAAACTTTGATTTACCATTTAACGTACATGGATAACTGTTCTGTAACGTCCTCAGATCGTGCATACGTTGCATGGTCTTATTCAATGCTTCAGAAAATTTTTGAACCCTATCAAATGTTCATTCAGCAGTTGTACACTAATGATCTTGCCTTGCAGGAAAAAATAGACGAGAAATATTCATGTAAAACCGATAAAGATGTGAAACTTTTCGGCTTGAAGTGGGATAGAAGTAATGACAAGATTTCTCACAATCCACTGAAATTGAACGAGAAAGCAAATACAAAGCGTAAGGTAATGAGTACAATTGCATCTAACTTTGATCCTTTTCAGTTCAGTGGCCCAATCCTGAACAGAGCGCGCTTGTTTGCGCACAAGTTGCAATGTGACTCTGCGTGTACTTGGGACGCTATCTTGTCGGCAGAGCTTCAGCGAGAGTGGAAGAATATCGCTAAGCAAGTTTACAACTCTCCACCTGTAAGCATTAATCGTTTCATAGGTAGCCGAGACGGAAGTTTTAAATTAATAGCTTTCTGTGACGCTAGTAAAAGACTCTACGGAGTTGTTGTGTTTGCGGTTGAAACGGTCTCTCTGACTGTGAACTTTCTTTTTGCTAGAAACAAAATGGTTAACCAGCAAATGCAAACAAAATCAATTCCATCTTTAGAGTTTCATTCAATTGCCTTAGCAGTAGAAGCTCTCATTGACACTTATCGCGAGCTGTCTTCTGACAGGAATCTTAATCAAATAAAATGTGAAGAAGTGTGCGTGTACTCAGACAGCCTAGTTGCTTTGAATTGGGTCAACTCCTATGCTAACAGACTAGAAAAGTCTCAAAAGCTTTCTCCTTTTGTGAAAAATAGGCTAGATAGCATCTGCTCTTTGTGCGAGATTTTTCCCGTTAAATTTTCTTTCGTTAGTGGGGTTGAAAATCCCGCAGATTGCATTACCAGAGTACTCAGTCATAAGCAAGTAATGAAGAGTAATTATTTGAACGGGCCAAAGTTCATTAGCGACGGAAATGCTCGTTCATACGAAGAAAATGTTCTTTGCTTCACAGTTCCTACCGCAGCATTTGCTGCTGTGGACGTAGCAGTGGCAGTTCCCTCACCTGTAGGGGGAGCTCATCATGTAATTCCGACTTCTCGTTACTCGAGCTTTCGCCGCCTTGCTAAAGTATTTTCTGTCGTACTGAAATTCATAAAGATTCTTAAGAGCAAATACCTGCTAAACCATTCTCTCCCAGATGCCGATGAACCCCTGGGTAACGGAAACTTCTTTGAGTTAGCGAGGCTAAGACTTCTTCAGACAGATCAAAGAATTTATTTTCAGGATTGCTTCGATTATTTGTGCTCTAGTAATAAAACTAACTCTTCCATGCCTAATTTAGTGGGACAGTTGAACTTGTTCGTGGGAAGCGACGGCCTACTCAGAGTACGTAGCAAGTTCGAGCGTTGGACCGATGGACCTTCTCGGTTTCCGATTTTGTTGGCAAAGGAAAGCCCCATGACGACTGCGTTGATTTCAGATGTTCATGTTCGAATGTGCCATGCAGGCGTGTACTCAATCTTGACCGAATTACGGAAACAGTTTTACGTCCCTAATCATTTCTCTACCGTAAAAAAGGTTATTAAGAATTGTGTTTCTTGCAAACGGTCGAACGAACGAGCCATTAAGCTGTCTCAGTCGTCCTTTCGGGAATTTAGGGTCAGTCCATCTCTAATGCCCTACCGAACTTGCGTGATAGATCACTTTGGACCTTATAAGGTGAAAGTTTCTGGCAAAACCCAAAAAGTATGGATATTATGCATAACATGCGTTTGGAGTAGAGCCATTTCATTACGCATCGCGTTCGATTTGTCGGTGGGGGAATTCTTACGCAATTTCCAGATGCACATTTACGATAATGGTCTACCAGAGTTCATTTTGTCGGACATGGGCTCGCAGCTGGTCGCTGGCGGAAAATTGATAATGGAGCTGTTGTCCACTCCAGAAGTGAAAACCTTTCTAGACGAAAATTCGATTAAAACTCCGTCTTTTAATCAGTATCCAAAGGGTTGCAGTTCCTTGGGATCCTTGGTAGAGTCCTGCGTTAAACTGTCCAAACGTTTGCTTTACGGTGCGATTAGAAATTATGTTCTAGATTATCCGCATTTTGAGTTGGCGGTAGCGCAAACTAATCATTTTATTAATAGGCGTCCAGTAGCGTTCAAAAGTAGCTTGCGCTCTTCAGATGAGCCGCCAAGTCCAATTACTCCTGAAATGCTGTTGAAGGGATATAGTGTAGACTCTATTTCCATATTACCTCACGCGGACACCTCCGACCCTGATTGGAGTCCGGATGCTGGGCCTATGGAAACCCTGGCCGTAAAGTTCGAAAAATTAAGCGCTATAAGAAATAATTTGATCCGTGTTTATCAAGACGAATTTTTGCCGCAACTCATTGATCAAGCAACAAATAAAAAAGATCGTTACAAATCCGTAAAACATAAAAAGCTGAAAAACTCTGATATTGTTCTTTTGGTAGAGCCTAATCAAAAATGCCCTCGGTTCAAAATGGGTCGTGTAATCGAAACGATACAAAATCATCTAGGCGAAGTGACCGAGGTAGTATTAATGAAGGGTAACGGAGAAACTGTGCGAAGGCACGTCACCTCTTTAATCCCTTTGTTGTCCTACGAAGGTGGAAGCACAGCCGCGTCTTCAGACAACGAAAATTTATCCCCGCAAGGAGGTTACGGGTCGGCGGCGACGAGGAGATGTGCTGCTGAAAGTTTAGAAAAAACTAAACATATGTACAAAATTGGCTCTGTTTGACTTTATTCGATTTTCATTTTCGAAAATCGAATCTCTTCTGGGCACTGTATAAAATATTACTACAAGTTTGTGTTTGTTGTTTCGTGTTCACGTTGTGGTTGTAACCTTGTCTTTCGTTCATGTGTTTCATGTGTTGCTTGAAGTAAAACGCTTTTAAACTTAAACATTGGTATGAAAAATATTATCGGTTTCGTTACAAATCTATCTCCTAGCTTCGTTTTGATAATAGAATATTTGGCATACTTATAAAGGGTGGCTGGTCGGCAGACCGCGCGGGTCCGTCCGCCTTTCTTTAGACAATAGAAGGTTTTCCTCCGCATCAGCAACTGCTCAGTCGGGGGTGCGACTCTGACATAGACGGACGTGATACGACGACCCAGGACGCTAATAATTGTTCATCTTCTCGCCTTGAATTTTCTATGGATTTGTTGTTCGTGCTGCATCATTTATCTTCGTCCAAATTAACCTCTAACATGTCAGCCTAAGGAGAAGTACTAGGGCGGCACACCTGGATGGCGGCGCTGCTTGCGTTGGTTTCCAGCATCTCCTGAGAGGGCCTAGAAGTTGAGTGCTCCTCTCCCCCGCGTTCGCAATCGCTCGCATGGAGGACTGCTATGAGCGATTGCGCTCAACCCGCGCTTCGCTGCATCAACCTGCGCGTCGCGGGAAGGGGCGTCGAGATGCTGCTGGAGCTTGTCGGATCTGGCCTAAGGTGAGACGGGCTTGCGCGTCAGTTTGCCGACAGCCTTTATGTTAGGTTACAGTATGCCAAATATGTCCTACTGAGATCCTCTGCTCAATCCGAATCTTGTTTAAAGTCCTGAAGCTTGATCCAAATATTCGTTTTCTTTGAAGCCGTTCAATATTACATTCGGAAGCTATTTGGCTATTTGACTATTTTTAGGCGTAGGTTTATCAGGCTATTTTCCTGAACACATTTGACCTGTCACATGTGATTCTCTTTAGTTAGGTAGCTTCTGTAGAGTTCGCTTGGCAAGGTGATGGATTCAATCGGTCATTCCTAATTTTCCCGGTCGTTCACGTCGTAATCTCTTTCGACCGTGGGTTAAATCTATTACCAAGTCTATTTTGATTCTTTCACAATTCTATAGGATCGTCCTTCGAAACTCCATAAGGCGTTTGTCGGTTCTTTCTATATCTCGTCTCGATTCATTCGTAATTCTATATCTCGTCTCGATTCATGCGTAATTCCATTTTTCTTCCGTTGGATTCATTTCTAATTCTGTCTGGTAGTTCTGAATCTATATTCGCCATTTTATCAGATGGATAGTGCTAAAGCATACTAACGGAAATCTTTCCCGACAGCTTGCTGCGAGACCTGGATCTGGACCATTCTTCTCGGTTCCCGATGCACAATCAAGCATAGCTGCATCTCGTCCTTCTGAAAGCAGTCTAAATTTTATATACGTGTTGATTATCGTTGTTAATTATTTTTAATGGAAAATTATTTCGGAAATTCGTTTTCAATTCCTTCAGGCAAGATTTCAAAAAAGACGTGGGCCAAATGGCAGAACGGTCTAACCGTGATCAATGTGCGTATCGTCGAGGGCAGTCATGATGCTCTCTCGGTATACTCTCAGCCCTCCCGCCCCCTCTACTGGGAGCAGAGGGACGACGTGTACTACAAAATTGTTGCGGAAAACATCAGCAAAATCAAGTTTGAAAGGATTCTCAGTTGCCTTCACTATGCAGACAATTGTCAAGCCAAATAACAGACAAATAACAGTCAGATACTAGAAGGTCCGGCCAATCTTCAAGAACCTCAACAAGCAGGCCTCCAAATACACCAACCTCATCCGCTTCTTTTCCGTCGACGAGTCAATGATCCCCTTCTCTGATCGCCACAATACAAAGCAGTTCATCAGGGCAAGCCAATCAGGTTCGGCATCAAGGTGTGGGTTATCTGCTCAGCTGACGGCCTGGGTTTTACTTCGAGCCCTACTGGGGGCCGACACCGCCATCGTCGACATCGGGCTCGGCCAGGGTTCCAACATGGTAATGAGGAAGTTGAGAAAGCCGGCGTGCAGCGTGGCTATGCGATATACTTCGAATACTTGCTCACCTTCCCCCTGCTGCAGAAGTTGTCAAACCTTGGCATTGGTGGAACAGGGACCATCCGAAAGCACAATCTTCTCCGCGTGCTCCTCCCCGATGCTAAAACTGGCTAGAAGATAGAGGGGCGCCTCTAGGTGTGTATACAAGGAGGACGAGGTATGAACAGTCTGGAGGGATAACAGGCTGTCTACGTGGCGAGCAACATCCACAACGTGACCAAGAAAACCGAGGAAAGGGCGATGAACCCAGCCAATGGTAAGCCAAAAGGTACTGCGAAGAAGCCGGCGAACAGGTCTTCATCAACAGGCCTGACTTGATCGCTCATCAACAAGCAGGTCAGTAAGTAGACCTGCTGGACTGGATTGTAGCCCTGTACCGCTGCTCAGTCAAAAAAAAAAAAATAGTGGGTGGTTTGGCTTTGTCCCCTGGTCCGTCAATGCAGCGGCCATAAACGCCTGGCGCCTGAGGAACATTGCACTCACTGCACATGGAATTGCCTTCAGCAAGTGTCAGCACACCCATCTCAACTGTATGAGGAATCTGGTGGAGGGGCTCGTCAAGTGCCACGGTAAGTATTCCCTCACCCTTTCTAGGCAGATGTGTCTACGCCGCTGCACAATAAGCTGAAGATGTTCACGAAACTCTTCACCGACGTGAGGTACGACAACGTCAGCCACCGCATCAAAAAGCACTAGAAGGGGCACAGGGGAAGGTGCAAGAAGTGCACAGAGAGCGAGCGCCCTTGCGACAACAGGTCCACTTACTTTTGCCCCAAGCGTAACTTGTTCCTCTCTGTCGACTGCTTCTGGGAGTTCCACAACGAGTAAATGTGCAGCAAAATGTAATGTGTGTGCAATTTGTTTTCTAAAAGGTAAACTGCAAATTTTTGTATTTCTTGCCCAAAAATAAACATTTTTTGAGAATGGGATTTGTGTTCAACAAGTAAAAGTGCAGTAAAATGTAGTGTGTGTGCAATTTCATTCCTTCAGTAAAAAGGAAACTCCATTTCGATCGCTTTATTCACCCTAAGGAAGTTCTGAAAATGAAAGATCGAACCCTCGGAAACCCATTAGGACTCGTCCCACACTCCCACCTCGTACCGTGTTACTCATAACTTGCTACGTAACGCGAAATCGCTTTGTTCGTCTCTTAATGGGACCTAAACTAGCTAGCTACTACAGCAAAATTCATCAATCTGGAATAATTATTTGGTGGTAAGGAATGGGATAACATCACATGGCACACACAAATTTTCAACAAATTGATGTATGTTGAAGACTAGGTGGCAAAACTTGTTATTTGGTAAACTAATTTTTTTTCACTTGCTCAAGAACAGTTCTATTGCGTTATCTTGCACAATCTGGGGAACAATAATTTATTAGGTAGTGACATACTCATTACTCTCACCGTCATTTGCAATGTTGGTCTCCTCGGGAAGGGCTCAGCTAGGGCAATCCTCATCTCTTCGTTTTCACCGCTTTCTGGAAATGAGGCAACAATGATGACTGCAGTCCATTAATTTCAATAAAACGAAGGAAATCGATGTTTAACACAAAAGCTCTAAGCCATCTTACTGTATCCTCCACTCGCATTTGAACTATTAGGAATTATGAACCATTTATAAGTTATACCAGGAGTTAAAATCTAGAAAGTCCACCGTCATAAAAATTGAAATGAAAGCTTCAATTAAACATACCTATAGAGCATTAAATTATATAGAAAAAAGTTGATGATAAAAATGACGAAGACATACAAAATAAGATATGAAGCCTAGAAGGAGCCTTATGGGCACATAAGATTAAAATCTTTAAAGCATAGGAAAAGCCGTGCGACACTCTCCAAAGCTGAGGACTCCACGCCGCTCAGTTAATGATATAGAATCCTAACTCACGCTAGCATGTTATTTGATGTCCAATATGCATGTGCCCGAACTCTTAAAATAAAGCGAGGAATGACCGTGTGTTGAAGACGTGAGACCAGATGAAGTTTTTTTTTTTGATGCAGTCGCACGCATTCGATGAAAAAGATCAATCTATGTTATAAATGCTTAAGGTGAATGAAAATTAGGATATAAACTTATAATTTTCGTTAACTGCCAGACGTTAAGCCATGGGATAACGAGTAACACCAAGATGACAATCGAGTGACTTGAGAAATCGATCCCAATAATAAATTTGGGGAATTTAATTTTTAATTGAACTAATAACAGTGCGGATAACAAAGTTCCATTCGAAATGTTACTCCCACTCTTTTTTTAATGCATTCGTTCATAATCTAAAACGACACCACCGTTGTAGCTCTTTCAGAGAAGCCCTTTCACCTTCATTTCGGTGCACGGGGTACTCTGGAGTGAAATTTGTTTTATTATAATTCTCTCTGACCCTGAGTTAGTTAGTTTCTGTACTTAGTATGACCGTTACACTTTATTAAATCGATGAGCACTGTAGCAATCCTAAATCATTCCTATGAAAAAAACATTCCTCGCAATTTAAAGCCTGCACAAGTCACCCTATCAACGACACTATTAGATTGTAACTTTCCTCTCAAACTTAACACCTATTTGTTTGTATAACTGCACTGAAAATTGAACCTCTTTCTCGTTTATCGACGTAGCGACTTGTTTAAGGGCTCATTATATTGGCAATTAAATTTACTGAACTGAGACCGAAGAGATTTTGGATAAACGTCCAGTTATTTATATGATGCTTTTAAAGTGAAAAAAATAAATTTTTACAATTACTTGAAAGATTTCTTAAAAATAACGATTTGACATATTTGAAATTATTTTCATGTAATTTATGAAGCAACGTTTCCTGCGTCGAAGAGCAATTGAAATAACTTACTTTCCTCTAAAATTCTGTGTTTAGAAATTTCGGTTTCACTAGTGCCCCAAAACCCTTTCTTTTCCCAATAACTTGTTTTTTTATGCTTATATCCGAGCAAAAATTTTTTGGACTTAAGTTTTACTCATATCATTCTGGTTTCAAAACAATTGGTTCCACGGGGAAATTTTGTCGCGGATCAGAAGTTCTTCAAACGGTTTCAACAGCTGTAAATTCAAGCTCCTTTTTAGGAGGGTAGTATCATGGTTATGAAAGTATGTATAGCGTTTCAACTTATATCGTATATGAATGGGATAAGACCATCAGAATTTATACATTACGTCGAATGTTTAATCTTTCTGGTTTTACGAATCTCAACGTAAAAAAAATATTTTTTAACAAGCTTACAGTAATGTAAGCACAAAGCACTGGTCCACGGGTTTCGATTCGAACAGTCTATGATGAATGAAGTTAAATTAGGAAAATTACCTAATTAAGTGTGGTTAGATTCGATTATGTAAGTACAGGTGCATTGATATTTCGAATTGCAATATTAAAAATTTCAATCGTGTTGATATTTTTCGAGTAAAAAAGCAGGGGGTTGCCAAGTTTCCGTCCAAATACTTGAATACTTTACGATGGATGAAGGTAGGTTAGGTTAGGTTCAAGTTAGATTAGGGTAAATTTGTTTTGATAGTTCAGATTCACTTATTTCCCTTATTGAATCATAAAATGAAGTAAACTCGGAAAAATAATTATTTGAGTTAACACATTCTGGTTGAGTGAGTTCAGGTTCAAGTAGAATTTATTGAGCCATAAAATTGTATTGAACAAACCAATCGTGAATGTCTACACGGGTCCAGTGGGTATCATAATTTTCCGACTGGGGTTGATCCTTCATTTCATCGACGGAAAAATTTGTCAGCTTTCCAAGAATAAGCTTACTTTTAATTATAACTGGAACAGCGTTGCGTGCACTTCACTACTATAGCTAAATATTTTTATGATATTTAAAATTATACCACACTACTGATATTCCTTTCTACAGGAAACTTATTTAGAGCTATTCTGCTAACACCAGTGTGCTGCTACTATCAAATCTGTATCAAGTGATACTAGTTCAGTAGCTTACCCAGAGTTTCGTTGAATTTGTCAGTGAGAGGCTGATTATTCTTCTTCATCCGATCCCTGGGGCTCCAACTATTCGCAAACCATAGGATTGTCCCGATGAGGCTGTGTCCGTGCAAAATATGTTCGCCATTCTGCTATTATATTCATGAATAAGTACACACAAAAGTTGACATTCAGCTAAATCCTATGTTTTTGAATGCTCACAAGTCGATAGAATTCCGTAACAGTCTGCTTCGGCAAGAAAAATCAAAATGCCTATACTCCACAATGAGATCAAATCCTGCCGAAACAACGCAGACTCGTGGGCGCTTATGGAAATGGTTAACCGTACGAAATCCGAGTGACGTCCACAAATTAGCCATTAATTAGAGAGGGGAAACAGAATAGGCTTGGCAAAAAAACGATTACTTAGTATCAATAATTGCGATACATTCGTTGAGTCACTTCTTTTGTCGATGTCGCAAACAGCCTTTCCACCATCCTACACTCTTTACAGCGAAGGTCAACCATGCGAGAGTACTAACTATCCTTCGAGAACTTGGTGCCCAAGAAACATTCAAGTACAATCTCTGTAGTTTTGTTTAGATGTTAGTTCAAGCCTCTCTATCCGCAACTATGACGATCCAATGAGAAGCATCACGGAACACGGAATCTATCCACAAGATGCATAGAAGTTGAGCAAGAAGCTCATGAAACAAGGTTTAAGTTGGAAAAAATGTGCTGAAAAACAGAATAGCAGTGAACCGATAAAAATGGTTCTCATGTCTGGTGATGTACCGATGTATCTGTTTCGGTCATTTTTAGTGGTTTCGGTATCGGCAAAATTCGGCCGATACTTTCCAATAATACGTATTTCATCATATATATAAAGGTCATAAATCATGGAAGTAAAAGTGTTATCAAATAAAGTGTCTATTCATAAATAGTAAATTAGTTAGGTAACTGTTAAATTACAGTGTTTAATCAGGCCCGCTAACTGAATTAACTCCTTTGAATTCCCGATGAGGCACGTACGGTCTGTAAGTGATAGCCAAGTAGCATGAATAGTTAGTAGCGACATAAAATTATTATTCTTTTACAACTAAAACCTATATAGATTGACCCAATTTCCATTATTTATAGAATATGACAGGCAAACAAAAATCAAATAAAATTGAAGGTGCATTTTAAGGTTTTTATAAATTTAATTTAGGAGTGGCTGAAAATTTCATTTTACTTTAGCTTGAATATTGTCAAATATTACGAAGCTAATAATTTCATTTTAATTTAGCATGTAAATCGCCGTACATTGCGAATCGTGCAGGTTTCTTCTATCTTAAGATGTTTGAAAAATTCACGAACAAACTTATTGTTGGGGTTGTGTTTGTGGATGTTTTCGGTTTAGGGGTTTTTAATGTTTTCTTTTCGCCAAAGTATGTATTTTGGTGTGGAACACACGAAAATGATAATCATGTTGTAAAGAAATTATTGTTTTGATCCAGTTTTAGAACCAGTTGCTATTATAGCTAGTCTACATTACGTTGCAATACGATTAGAAACACATATCTATCGTATGGATTTCACTTAGTTTTCTCAACAATATAGTTAACATAGCAATAGCAGTTTTATAATTCCTAATCGAAAATTTTATAGCCACTATTGTTATATTATTAGATATATTAGTAAATAATTTCTTTTCAACAAACATGTAGGGCTTATAATGGTTTCATTTTAATATAATTGCAAAAAGTATCGGTGTAGTATCAGTCGAAGTATCGGTATTTCCAAGTATCGGAGTATCGGTATCGGCCAAAAAAATGGTATCGGTACATCGCTATCAAGGCCTACCTGTCAGCTCGGAACCTCATATTTTTCTCCTAGAAGGACAATCTCCGAAACGCACTCAACTGAATTGATTCATGGACCTAGACACCTGCAATTTATCGCGCGTTTCGCTCTAGCATACCATGCAACGACTGATCAAAGTTTTTTTTGTTGCTAAACCTACCAAATTATTTCCTTAATTAGGACTAATGCTACGGGGTAAACAGAAAATAAATCATTTTCTAACATGGAACCAGTAAGGAAGCTAATTGGTTAAGTATTACACTCCTGTGACTTGTCAGGACAGCTTCTGTGGAGCTGGTGTAATTTTTATTTCCCATAACTCAAGTTATGTCAACTCATCATGAAAGCCATGAGTTCAATACAAATAGGAAACGATGAAACAATTATCATTGAAATTCATTTATGTGTCATAAATACCGGCTACTGGAAGATTAGAAACCGACCCGTTAATTTGAGTTAATGCCGAAACCATGAACGTTGCAACACTGAGAAATTACCCTCAACCATTCATTTACATTAGTTTACAGGCAAATTGACCAATATTAGTAAACAGAATATAAAGTCTCCCAGAGTTTTAGCTCTACAATTTTGCTTGAACGCTAATCTGACGTTTGCGTAAAATGTAATCAACTAAATTTAATATTTGTTTCATTGAAACTAAGTGAAGTAGCTATCGTGGAAAGAAATAAAGTCGGAATTATTTAATAACTAAATAACTTCCTTAATTCAAGCTTTTGTAATCTATAAGACATAATCAAACTACTTTAAGAAAATGGACTATTTAGCGCGGAAATTAGGATGTGCCGAAATCTAATGTTGCCAAAGCACAAGTCATCAGGTCGAAGCTGAAGTGTTTGCGCCCTTTTCCTTCGTAAATTTATATTCGAAGTTCATCGAAATTGCTCAAATAGTATTTTCGTCATGTTATCTTCGAATTCCGTAGATTGCACATTAACGATAACTTCGGAAAAAATTTCAATAACACATAATTGACAAATGTTATTGATGAAAAGTCATACCTAAATAAATAATCTAATGACTTGAATTAGCATTTGCGTTTTTTGTCTGAAGGTTACGTACGTGGGAAATAAAATGTCAAAGACATGCTCATTCAAAAAAAGTAGGAATACTAGAATACAGGCATCCATTCCATTGAGTGGCAGGTTATTTTAACGTTTTACTTGGTAAAATCAGAATTGATTTTTATCTCATACGTAACATACGAAAAAACTATCTGACAACTGATAAAACAGCTATGCAATGGTCTCCAGTTATATCAGTTCTTCAATTTTGACGTAAAAATGTTAGCGCAAAATAATAATAGTAGGTAAATTAAAAATTTAAAATACACCTGACACATTGTAGGTAAACTCATTCACGCGTCCATACTAAGGGTCGTCCCTTTGCTGGCTGTCGCTGTGTAAAATAATCTCAGCTGTGGAAGCTGAGATAAAAATATGTTAACAGTAATTTAAAGTAAAAATCGCACCATTATCGAACAACAGAAACGAAGATCACTTTTGTCCGAATTTTACGGAATCAGGGGTTCTACCTAGCATTTGAAGTACTTCTGGCTAATAAATTGAGGCATGGATATGTAATCTATTTTTTTATCAAATTATCATCTGAGATTTAATACATTTGCACTAGGATTTGACATTTTTACATGTAAAAGACAGCTGCACATTCATTTTCAAAGAAACGAATATCAAGTTTCTATTATCACATGTTAACTGCAAGTATTGTGTTTGGTCATTCAGCCACTGGTGGAAACACGCAAATTTTATGTTTCACGAGTGTCAAAAGAGAAATCGTGAGCATTAAACAATAATTCAGCAATAAAGTCCACGACACAAAATGTACATCGAACAAGAGAGAAAAGTTACTATACGAAATCTTTAACGCTGCTAATATGAACGAGAATTGTAACGCAATTCACGAATCTACTAACCAGCTCGTATTTCAAGACAAAATATACTCTGCAAAATAGTATCATAAGACAGAAATAACACAGATGAACTTTTTATCCAACAAATAAAAACTCGCTTATATCAAATTCCTGATGTTCAAATTATGATTATATCCCTGATTACTTGCTTCACGAATAGTTTGTAATATTGTTAATTTATTATATTCCTTTTTGCTCCTCTGGCCAGGAAAATTAGGTTCGAAGCAAATCTTGTCAAATTAATTTCAAAAAGTAAAGTTTCGTCTGTAGAACTGAATTGCACTGTGCAAAATGACAGCTTGGTCATGACAACGGAAATAAATACTAGTTCACCTGTACTGAGAGTCGTTTAATAATTTTGAGTTTTCATCTTCAAATTTCGCAAACCTAATCTAACCCGAGCGCAGTGGCTCGTCAAAAAAATATTCAATTTTGATCAATGAAGACCGTGAACCACTCGAGTGTTTGTTGGTAATATATAAGTATTTTTCTCCCTTTTTTCCAAAACCGAAATCGTGATAATCGTATCAGACATTGACGTCAATACAAAATTAATTGAACTTAACAAATGAGCTTAACTCAATCGTATCTGTACATCATTTTTGAATCCGCTGGAGCGTCAACGAAGTAAAATATGCGATTAACGTGTTTTTAATAAATATGCCAGCACCAATCAACACCCAATAACAAGATGTAATATTTGTTATAAAAGATGGAACCATCGTTCAACTAAAAAAAGTATTTCCCTGAAAATTTTTTTTCAACATTAAGTATCGACTTCTAAAAGACGAATATGCTCAAGGAAATCCATATACCCTGCCCATACAAATATCAAATCAAGAAAATATCTCGCGAACCAAGGTGATAGTCGAAAAGGAAAGTAATCGCCGCTGATAAAAGGACAGTAGGTAAACTGTAAAAGATGATCCTTAACTCAACAAAAGAATTCTCCATTTCATAGACAATAATCCTGCAAACTATAACTTGAGCCATCCCGTTTTTTCACTGGAATCGCTACATCCTGTAAATAATAAGTTTTATCCCTTTAGTGGGCATTATTCTTGAGCATGAGGAGGTAGATTAAGTGAGCCGTGATAATCCAAGTTCAATCCCACAGTAGCATATCCTGGTATCTTATCCTCCCGTACTACGTCGGAACGCCCTTCAGATCTGTGTATGCTGCTGTAATCCTGAGGGCGTGTATGTGATATAAATGTAAAATATCATGTCATTACGCTTCATATATTTTATCTTGCATTAGCCTAGTATTACTTCTGTTCTTTCTGTTTGGTGAAGGTTACGTGAGGGGACGGTTGCCATGGTTCTCTCTCCCTCTCTCTATTACAGTTACGAACTTTATAGGTCCTACTTAAGGAAACTGTCTCGCCCATAACCTCTAATAAACCTTATATGCAAAAATTTGGTTATTGGTTACATTCTTCTGACCCTGGGAGATTGACTGGATGAAGGGGCCTTAAACAAGATTAGATCTTGTTATAATCCCTAAGAGATAAACATCTACGGGAAATTCCTCAAAAACCAAAGTCAAATCATTCTGTCTTTTTTTTGGTCCTTTCTTTCATCACGGATGTTTCCATTTATCCCTTTCATCTACTCGACACAATTTTTGCCACGCTAGAATACTGAATTTTCCTTCCAGTGTCGACCACAACCTCCGATACAATAAGAGCCAGAGTATATGCTCTACTTATTTTTCAGACTTTTTTGATTTGCGATATGTGCTCCACAGCCTCGTGAGTATGAACACGAGGAATGTGTGATGTGTTTACCAGGATTTCCAACGTATTTCTTTATTGAAAGTTGAACTTTTGAAAAACTAAGGGTCATTTATAATGAAAACAAATAATTTTAAGATGAAGAAATCAAACCAAAATTTCTAATATTTTTCTGCACATTACGTATTAAACGTTCAAATGATTAAGATCGAAAAAATTTAGGAGGCAACGCAGACAGTGACTGTACCATTGGTAGGCAAGCCCACGCTATCAGTGATGAATTGAACAAAAATACAAGCTGTTGCATATAATCAGTTCACTTATAGCGATTTACACTAATTGCATCACAAATTAACGGCCTCATTCTGAACGGGTTACGTGCAGTGGTGTACATTACTCTCATGCAGTCTTTAACTAAAGGGAACGTTCGAACTACATGAAATGAACTATCTGATAAACAGTCGTTCGTGACAACGGTTTCACAGCGGTTTCCTAATTTGGTTAAAATAGACGGTATTAATGTCTTCGATAAGAACACCGTTCCGCAGCAAATTGAGCAAAATTCGTTCTCTTCACCTCAAATCGAAAGAACTACGTTTGCTCTATGTTCGTTGAAAACTACGTGAAGTCCTGACTAATAGTTTCGACGCAGCCGCACGCCCAAGTTAGGTGTCTGCCGGCGCACCTCACCGATGCGCGTCTGGCTAAAGCGTCTATAAAACATTCGTTCATTTCTCAAACAATTCGCTTGTTTCTTCTCTATTCCTATATGGGTTTTTAGTCTATAACCGAATCATTCTGAAAACCAAGCGAAAAATAGCGAAAATAGCCGATCGATCAAATTGATGCCCGATCCGACTCTTGCCTTCAATCGTTCTCATTCGTCTGTTGAACCAAAATGCTGCGTGTTGCATTTTTTTTCGAGCAACGAGGTGATGGTCACCAGCTTCCGTGCAGTTTGCCATAATGCCATTTTGGTTTCATATTGATGAATATTACGATAATTAATAGGGAATTATTCATGAGAATACTAAGAAATTTTTCTACGAAAAGTGATGCATGCTTGGGCGACCGCGTGAGGTAGACAATCTTGCTTACAATATGGTATTATGTTGCTATTCTCATCTATTAGCGATAAATGAGCTAACATTATAACATATAAGACATACTATAAGCGATAATTGAAAATTTGTGTCAAGACCCTTCAATTTGAGGTACACCTTTCCTAACAACTCCGTCGAATGCAACCGTCCTCTTCCTGCGTAGTTTCCGAAATTTTCTTTGTCATTACGCAGCTGTAAATACAGGTATAACGTTTTCATTACACCTTTTCCTGTACGTAAACGATTATTGGGCTGAACCCATTGCCTGGATTGTTTACGTTGTCGTCGTTTGTACCACAAGTACATCACCAGGGAATCCATGTTCATAGATGACTGAGAAGTCACTAGAATTTATATACATGATAACATGAAATTTCCCGCCGTGCAGCGCATCAGCAGTTGAGCGCTGCAAAGCAAGTCTCGAGTTGTTGCCAGATGCAAGATGTTTATTAGGTTTTCGTGCGATAAGAGTTGCTTCAGTTGGCGGTAATGATGCAAAGCGTCGAATGCCACGTAATGAGCCATGTTCTCGTGAGAAGTCTCATCTATCACATGTGCAGCTGTGCCAGATCTTCATATACGGGTTGGTTTTTTACTTGATGTAAGCTTGTAATTGGATATGTTTTTTTAGTTAAAATTCCTCAATGGACAATTTCAAGGAAATCTTCCTTTTTAAATTAAAATGAGCGCCAATGATGAACGTATTTAATAGGCAACACTTCGATACGGTAAAGTTTCATCTCGAGAGCTGAAACGGTTGAAACAATTAACATTAAATGAGACAAATTTACATGTCTTCTGAAATTGAAAAAAAAAGACTACAATTCGGTAACCTTAATTTAACTAATAGATTCAAGTTGGAGCAATAAATAATTTTGATTAAGTTTGACCGCTGCTCAAACGCGGTGTGTACGAACAATGGAATATAAACAAGAGGACCTCGATATTTGCTGCGTAATTTGTATGTGTATAGTTGCTGCTAGCAGTCTTGAAAGAACATTACTGTTCTCCAGCAACTTACTCGTATTCGTCGCAGCCAGCATTCGGGTGTCTTAAAACTGCTCGTCCCTACACTTCCCCTTCTCAGTCTACAATTAGAAATCATTGTAATAGGTTTAAAGACACATTCAAATTTCCAAATTTCAATACAATTTGCCAAGCTCAAAATGAGTACGATCTCAATATTATGAAATCATTGTTCATATGAACAATGATATGAACATGATCTTTGAACATGACCTTACCCCAAATGTAACTTATTTTTTCTTGTGTACGTAATACACACCAAGAATACAGTATTTTTGAGCCGTAATTAGAAGTACTTTTAGCTATTCGTGTCATACCCTGGATACTGAAATTCAGCATTACTGACAGCAACTGCGAGCTTGTGTATGTATATTGTAATGTGCAATGCTCTGCAGAACTAGGTATCCACCATACGGATTTGAGACTATATATAAGGCTCTGTATCTCTCTGATTTTATTGAAAATGACTCATTTATAGTTACTTTTTATACCGCACTCGTACAACAAAAATGAAAGTATTAATTTATCAGTGAACTGAAACCAAGACCGCAAGTGCTAATTTCTTCCTATCTCTTATTAAGAGCATGGCACAAAACATGTGAATCTAACCTAATAATACGTGTTGTGTGTTTATTTATATACTCATCTATAAATTTATTTGGTGTCCGCTTCTTAAGAAACATAGGATATCTGAGTGTGCGGTATTATGAATACCGAAAATCTCAGTGTAACATTGAAAGATGTCCCTTACATGCATTGATATGTTTGATATTTTATCAGGATACGTTCGGTTAGGATAGGAGAGGTTAGGATATGATAGGTCAGCGTAGGTTAAGTAATGATGACGGAATTTTATTACGGGTTTGCTTAGCTCAACGATAAGATTGTCCGTAGAATTTTTACGGGTCCTGCTACTACCTAATTATACCCTTGGTTTTTGGAGTCCTCTTCTTCCTCTCTATCGCGCTCATATGGATAGTTATGATGACCGTCTATGTGATACGAGTTTCACCAGTACACAAGGACAAGAATATTTTTATTACGGGTACTGTTAGGATGGATATATTTGTTTGTCATCCTCATCTGGAAATTTTTTTCAAGAAAGGTATTGAATCCCGTCATTTTTGACGGGTCGTGGATGTTAGTAAACATATAAACACACAACGGTCATTTTTAGTAGTAGATTGAAAGAATTGAGTAGCTTAGTCTTTTGAGTGAAGTAAAACAGAAGTGTCATCCAAGTACCTACGATAAAACAGGTTTAAATTCACAGGACTGTTTTCTAAATAGGTATTTTCTCAGGTAAAAACAATTAGCAATCAGAAGCGAGAGGCTGGAGCCATCGCGAGTCTGTCAATTTGTTTATAAATTTTACTATTGAACACGAAAAATAAATTAGTCAGGGCAGTTTATAGTGAGCGTTTAAACTGCTTCTTGTTGTAATTGAAAATATAATTATCGTTAGAGAAAATGGTGTCAAACACAACTTGAATAGATTCAGTTAGAGGTACATTGTTATAGAAGACTCCATGTCAAAGTTGCACATAGAATACTGGTTAAATAGTTGCGAGATCTCCAATGAAATGGAGATTATTATTACTATTTTTATTATTTACGTTAGTTTAAACCTCAGTCGTCACTTCAACGGCGTTGTTAAGAGAGTAACAGTGAAGGGACCATCGAGTATGGACACGTACACGGGGAATCTATGCACAACGAATGTTCCCACACAAGCCACCCCTATGCTGTAACACGACTGTGTTGCTACACAGGACACGATGCGCATGAAACAGCAAGTCAGGAAGGACGTTCAAACAACATGAAAGCTTAGGAAGGAAGTTGCAGGTGTCTTAGAAAAGGATAGCAGTGAACCGAAAAAAGATGGATCGTGCTTCGAAACGGAATTCGACAGTGATCAATGATAAAAATAGAGCCATTAGAAGAAAAAATATCATGTTCATGCAGGACCTCTTCACGGAAATGAGTAGCAAAAATCGTCTACGACCTAAATGGAAGTGGTTTTCTTTCTTACTCATTAACATGTATTCACAACTGAGATATTCGAAAAATACTTGAGCTTCAATCGCAAACACAAAACGAAGCCAATACACCTTGCACCACATTTGTGCAAGGCACAAATGTGGTGCGCTGTCCATTGTTTCCCTGTGAAAAATGCATTTGAAAATGAATGTGAATTGTGCAGCTTGTATGGTAGTTCCGTTGGGGTTGAGTTGATCCGGATGTGAATGAAAAACGAAAATTAGATATACATTTCGATGATGTAAATAGTTACATGAAACTTGTAACTAACTAAAACAAACGGTTTAACTTCAGTGAGATATTTTACTGCAAAAAATGAAATTTTATTCTTTCCAATCAAGTTTCAACGTATTTCCTTGGAGATTCAGCACACTGATATTTTTTGAAATGAATAGATATAAAATCGTACGCATTAGAAATTACTGTTTACGCATTACGCATTAGAAATTACGCTTTACTGTTAGCAGTTGTATAGGATTAGAGTTGTGTGTTAGACTCTAGAGAGTCTGAAAATGTAAATTATAGCTTGAGAACCCGGAAACAATAAAGACAGCAACACTTATTAGAAAATGAAGTAGTCATTTAAAACAAAAATGAAAATCTGAAATTGCTCAAATCCATCCTTTAAAAGAAATAATGCCTGAATGAGCACTGTTATTAACTCGGATTCTACGGTAGTTTTCATAAGACCACCATACTGCAAGGTAGAATATCAGGGAACTTAATTATGACCGTGCGCACGGCACAGGGTCCAACCTCGCAGGATTTCTACACCGCCCAACCCTCTCCCTCCACCTCCAAGCAGCTACAACACCACCTCCGAGCAGCTACAGAAATGTTAGGTTAAATTAATTTAGGTTCGGTTAAGTTAAGTTAGGTTAGGTTGGGTTAGGTTAGGCCAAGTTCAGTTAGTTTAAAGGTCAACTTAAAAAAGTTTAAAAATGCCTGTTTTTGCGTGCCGAGATGGAGGGTCGAATAGCCAAACACCAGCGGTCGTTGTCAAAACTTATTATAATGATTTAATACAGGTTAACTTTGGTATTCCGCTGAAGTATTCACTTACTAAGTACTTGTAGTTATAATGCAGTGATTAATAATAAATGTATAACGAACAGATAGGTTGATAAACCTCAGTAGTACTACATGGTTCAATCATTGGCGCGAATGGCAACTTTATGTAGCTGCTTGGAGGTGGAGGGAGAGGGTTGGGCGGTGTAGAAATTCGTGAGATTGTACCCTGTGCTGACCGGACACAATGGCGCTTCGAAACTGTAGTAGCAGTCGAACGAATTTTGATGAACTATTTCTATCGTACCCCAAAATCTTAATCGGCACCCTAATTTGGATCAATAATGATAGCAAATAGGTTATTAATATGTTCTAATACGGAACAATTCACGAAAACGCTAATTTCACGTAGCTTTCCAATGTGGAGTAGAAGAATGAACTATGATAAGACAGAGCATCACCAAGCTCCTCAGACGACGTTTTGGAGGTAAATGGATCGCCGTGACTGTCGAAAGGAACTTCAAAGGAACTTACTCTCGTTCAAAGCATTACACATCGCATTAAAATATAATTTCACACCATAGTTCTTCCAGTATTTGGACGTAAATTACATCGTTAGAAAGAGGACACTTTCAGCTTTACGAAAAAGTAATTTTTATGGAAAAAATATTTACAGTTTAAGTAATTCGTTTTTGTCCCCCACACACCGTAGCAGACAGAATAAATTCCAGTCTTTTCAAAGGAAGAAATTAGCCTTGCGATCACGTTCCGGGAAGAAAAACCCCTTGCTGGATGTAAATGAACTAAGGAGTGCGGAGAAGTTCCTTTGCCGTCATTCCGATGTTTCTATCCTGCCGCAACAATTTGGCAGTGTGTGTGTGCAGTGTGATGTACTGATGTTAAATTAAGGATATAATGATATATTGCAATGTTACGAGACATTTAAAATTTTAATCCTATGAACGTGGTGCGAAATAGTTGAAATGTAAATTTAGTTTTCCCCCATATTGTTCGTCAGGGTGCGTACAGGCTCTGAGGTTCAAAATTCCACTACTTTTTCATGACTTTTTATGCCAACCAAATCACATTTTCACTACCTCTCTCTGCCCAAAATAATGTCACACAAAGTTAAATTGCAGCACAATAAATGTATTTCAGTCATAAACTTCACAGAACATTCATCATTACTTTCAGGTCTTGTTTTCATAAATGTGTAAATGATCATCACAACACCAAACAGTCATGCTGGACAGTTCAATAGCATCTGCTATGCATTTGCCAGTGCATTAAGTTTGTCATTAATTTCCGCATTCAGCCCCTTGAGTTGTTCTTGCTTGTCTTTGGCTGATTTCCTCAATGCATTTGACTTTGCCAGTAGGCGCAAATCATTCTTGTCCTCTGCCTTCCGTGCAAAGCTGTCAGCATCCTCCACCAGCGCTTGCAGACTCTCCTCCATCCTCTTCCGTTTTGTCTTCAGGTTCTCCACTTCATCCAGTTCTCTCTTCCTCTTCTCTCCCTTCTTCTGCTTCTCTGCCTCTTCCTTCTTTTGATCCAGGTAGTGTTGATAGCGCTGTCTGCCCTGTGAAGCTGAAAAGAGGAGTTTCTTGGAAATGTCAACCTTGGAGATACCTCCTACATGTTTGATGTGGTCCATGACCACTCTCTGCGCCACGATGGTGTTCTCACCCATGTTGACTTCCATGAGCTGCTTGCTCACAGAAAAGCCCCTTTCCACTGAAGCCTGGCCATGTGACAGGACCAGTAGCATCTTCACAACCAGCCACAGTTTCTTGAGGGAGGATGTGGCCAGCTGGCTGCTCCAGAAGACATCTAGCCAATCAGTGTCTTGCTGAAAACTGTTGAAAGTGCTGATCTTCCTCTGTGCCTCATCAAAGAACTCTGAAAACTGGCTCATCACCTCATCGATGTCACCCTGTGGTAGCCTCTTAGCATCGCTGAGCAGCTGCAGACAGTTTTTCAGCATGGACTTGGTCTTCTCTCTCTTTGTGCGATCCACAAAGACACTTGGCACCAGCCAGCCCATGTTTCGGGCCAACCCGAACTTCAAAGGTGACTTCTCAACAATCTTCTTGATGACAGCAACAAGGAAATTCTTCACATCATCCCTGAAGGAGAAAGCAAGCCTCTCATTCACTTTCTTTGCAGCCATCTGATCTTTCAAAATACTTGCAGCAACAAAGCCAGGGTCAATCTTGCTATTTTGCAGGTAGATGGTCTTGTCATTGAAGTCAAGGGCAGCATACTTAGCTGGTGTGGTCAGTTTTTCCAGCACCTCTGCTTTCACACACCTCTCCAACAGAACCTTCAAAATCTTGATGATGTCATTGCACATGAAAGGCAGAAGTGGCGCGTCTCCTTGAAACTTTTTGAGAAAGGGGTTCAAGATCTTCGCAACTGACAGGAACGCTTGCACCTTGGCCTCGAAGAGGGGGTCCAGTGAGAGTCCTTCAATTGTCTTGCACGACTTCCCTTTCGGCTGTGGAATGTTACCAGACTTGACAGCCTGGACAAACTCCTTCAGATGTGGCCACAGTTCCAAGTTTCAGTTTGGGATGCGGTGCTATCCATTGTTGAAAGTCTTTGTCTCGCAACCACAAGTTGTTGAAAGAACAACTGCCTGGCATGACGATAATTCCTCAGCTCAGTCTCGGCACCGTAACTCTAGTCACACACACACGGGATGGTCAAGACCGATGATAAAAACTCAGCTCGAAAATGTTCAACAGTGGCGACAGGTCAACAATGGTCCGAGCGAGCGCGTGTCTTCAGTCACACTGAGCGCGTTTGGTTTCACGTGACGCCTGAGAACCAATCAAAATCGCGGACACTAAAGACGTAGCTGTATCAACCAATCAGAGCCCAAGTAACACTCGAAGGTTACTGACAACGCCTCGCTCAACGCGGACCAAACGGAACGAAAATTTTCAACAGTAAAATTTTCTTTTCACGAAAATCCTAAAATTTCATGACTTTCAATGACCATTTTTAAAATTCCACTACTTTCGAGGCCTTGAATTTTATTTTCGAAATTCAACTACTTTCCATGCTTCTCCATGCCTGTACGCACCCTGGTTCGTAAAATAACGTACCATTTTTTTGCATTGAAGTGCTTACATTAATATTAAGATTATAAGTTAGTTCAAGCCTCCCTAACCGCATCAAAAATAGAGCGTATCGAAGAGAGGAATGAGGAAGGCACCATTTAGAATAGAGATAAGGAAATGAGGAATCTATGCAGAAAGGGCATAGAAACAGTAAGATGGGAAAGAAATTCATGAAATAAGATAAAAGTTGAAGAAGAAAGTCAGAGGTGCTGAAAAACAGGACAGTAGTGACCCGAAAAAAGTTGGTCCTTAACATAACAAAAAACATTTTATTTCAACAAAAAGAAGGCCTACCTAACTCTCAGCTCGGGCGTTCACATTTTTCCCTGGGAGCGCTAATTCCCATAGATACAATAGTTGTATCCCCCTGAGGGGGAAGTGCTTAGATTGAGAACATTTATCTATAAATAAGAATTCGTTATATCAAGTTAATGATAATCAAGATTTTGCCAGTCAAACACATGACTTTGTTTAAACATTATTCTTCGGAAAGAGAAATGTAATAAGTTAGATTCATGACTTATTTATCTAAAATTATTCAATGACTTATTCATTTAGACTCTCTAAAAGCTAATAAAGATTCATTCAATTTATGTGCTTACATTTGTGAATAAAATACTCTAATTTTCTAGTGACAAGAGCACAAAAAGAACAATTATGTCATCTATGATATGTATCCCACGGGCAACTGCACCCACTTAAGATGAAGTCCAATAAAACGTAATGGTTAATTGTGATGAATACGACTACCTATTCGAAAATTTTGGCTAGACGTTTATTCATTAACTTTACAAGAATAAGTTCACATGATGTTTTACATTTAAAAAATCTTAATTCGCTACAACATATAAATTATTTGATTTGACCAATACACTTTAATCAAAGCCACTTGATACACTTCAACGAAAAAATATGTAGCTAGGCTATATCATTTTTCCAAATTGTCTATATGCATATTTGATACGTAAGAGTAAAAGATGTCGAATGACGACCTCATACTCATAAACGCAAAATTTTTAAATCTACATTTTGTTTTCAATATTAATCCCTGACATTGCAAGTTCTAAAGTTCATATTTCAACGTAAATGCGCACAAATAAAAGTGTCAACAATGCATCGTCACTGGGATTATAGTTTTTTAATTTGTATTTATAAAAATTATGAAACATCGATTACCGCCTCAAAGCGACAGCTTTTTTTTGTTTTTCTTTTGATAATTTGTTTCGACTATTGAAATGAGTACTACGAAACCAAACATGCTAATCTACTAAGTATCTTTATCTCATATTTTGAAAACAAATGATCGTTTTCTACAACTTTTAGGAAACAAACTGCTCGAAATTATTTTCTCTGTCCTACATTATATTCGTAAGTTACGAAAATAGAGCAGTGGCTTGCAACTAAGAGCCTGTAAATAACATTTTCTTTGCCCATTTTTGGTTTTTATGATCGTAAAACTCTTTTCTAAAATGACGCTTTCCAATTTCATTTAGTATACAAATGAATAAATGAAAACTTATGTTCAAAGCGTGATACTTTTTAGCACGCGTTACACGGTCGTCCAACCAATTCATGTTCGAAGACTTTTGTGACATTACAGAAATAATTGAAGATTTGTGTGCAGAGTCCATCAAAACTAACGGCAATGGATGATCGAATAGTTTGACAGAGCACGTAGAAATTTTAATTGGTGAAAATAATATCAAATAGCATCAATTTCTCAACAATCATGCTTCGGCAATGAGCATGTAATAACTATTTGCAATAGAGGATGCACCAACTTTTGAATTTACCCTTCTAGATCTTTTGTGTGACCACAAATAAATTAATATTTCTATTACAATGATACCTTCATTTCCGAAATACTTCAAACAGTGAGGTTATACAATTTTTTTCTACAGTCATTAGTACTATTACCGGTACCTGAGGAAAATAATATTTTTAGCTATTCGGCCTTAGCGAAAATGAATGTCTCTATTCTATTCATGAAATTGAAGTATCCAAAATGTTGTGAACACTATAGCTAAATAGTAAAAATAACATGCATGCATAAAATTGAGTTAGAAGCGACACTATGACAGCAATATTGTATTTCTTTGCGCACTTTTCTTCTGAAATGCGCGCTTTTTTTACAGGTTATCGTATTAAGAAATAATCAAAAATTTAAAACAGAAGTGTTGTACCCTTAGATCAATCCCTGCAAGTGGTTCAACTTTATTGCTTCATTTGGTAATTTGCTAAACACTCATAATTATTAACGTTTTGCATTGATACCTCCCTTGGATGATTATTCCTTGAGTGATGATTCAAAGCGGATAATGGTATGCGTCAGTCCGATCTCGGAACTTATGAGGTTCGAAGGCCCATACAAAGGCTCTGACGCTGTCGGCCCTCAACTTCAGGTTCAAACGATTGAGCATGCAAGAGTTTTTCAATATTTGCGTTGCGACTCACTAGGTTTGTCGCTGCTTATATTTTTAATATTTTATATTCATATTTGTGAGGTACAGTTAAATGATGCAACAATTTGAGAGAAGTGCTAGTATTAAACTCAGGGCGAGGACATTCAAATGCCCTCTATATGATGGACAAGTTTTACTTCGAAGATAACGAAATTGGGTTTATCCAAAGAAAATCATTAGAAGACAAGAACGGTGAATATTATAGAGAAAAATAGGCACATAAAGTTGTTTTTTATTGAAAATAAACTGTTTTTCTTTCTTTTTTCTAAAAACTCAAGCACTAAACCAAATTTCAATTTTTGAAATGTTTAAAATGCTTGATTATTTACTGATCATTAGTCTAAAAATTCATCAAATGACAGTGAAAACATTATTCAAATAACAATGAAAAATTTAAAACGTGTAAATGACTTAAAATATTATTGATCATATGAACCTTCCATTATAAAATGAGAAAAAATAAACTATTTTTAGGGTCAAAATTTTGGAACTTTTTTCGGTAAATCTGAAGGAGATGGCAGTTGTCGATTTTCCACTTTTTGGTGCCTGAACCTAATTAATTGAATCAAAATAAACAAGTTTTCTTCTATTCTTTTTTCGTCTCAAATGAGTATTTTACGATTTATAGCGGTAAGTTTAGTTTCGTCATTGATGACGAATGCGCTCGAATAAACAGCTACTCATCGATTTTCGAATTTTTGTTGCTTGAAACATGGTAATAACATCAAAATAAACACCTTTTATTCTATAGACTTTTTTCGTCAAATGAGTATTTAACGAGGTATAGCGGTAGGTTTGGTTTCGTCTTTCAAGACAGAGCGCTGGAAGCGAGATGCCATTGCAGTATTGCCATACAACTCAATCAAAGAATTTCTTTCCGCTTCAAAGACTGGAGTTGCGGTAAGTCATTTACCGCTATAACTAATAAAATACTCATTTGAGACACAAAGTGCATAGAAGAAAACTTGTTTATTTCGATCTAATTAACTATGCTAAGGCATCGCAATTTACAAAATCGACAACTGTCATTTCCTTCAGATTTACCGTCATGGATTGTGAAAAGAGTCCGAACTATTGAAATCTAACATTAAAATAGCCAAGTTTTCCCACACATACAATTTGTTGTCCAAATAATGACATGTTTGATTTTAAGAAAAAAAAAATCTCAAATAAATTTCCCGTCAATTAAATGTGCACATTTTTTTTCTAATTCAATGTCATTCGGTAACTTGATTAGTTCTTGAACAGCAGATGTTCAAGTTTTTAACTTGGTGGATTTCTCATGATTTGTGAAGCGGTTGCTATGGCGCAGGGTGTAATGTGGGGATTGAAGGATACAAGTTAGAAAAAAAGGTAAATCTGAAGGAGATGACAGTTGTCGATTTTGTAAATTCCGATGCCTTAGCATAGTTAATAAGATCGAAATAAACAAGTTTTCTTCCATGCACTTTTTGTCTCAAATGAGTATTTTATTAGTTATAGCGGTAAATGACTTACCGCAACTCCAGTCTTTGAAGCGGAAAGAAATTCTTTGATTGAGTTGTATGGCAATACTGCAATGGCGTCTCGCTTCCAGCGCTCTGTCTTGAAAGACGAAACCAAACCTACCGCTATACCTCGTTAAACACTCATTTGACGAAAAAAGTGTATAGAAGAAAAGTTGTTTATTTCGATGTTATTACCATGTTCCAAGCAACAAAAATTCGAAAATCGATGAGTAGCTGTTTATTCGAGCGCATTCGTCATCAATGACGAAACTAAACTTACCGCTATAAATCGTAAAATACTCATTTGAGACGAAAAGTGCATAGAAGAAAACTTGTTTATTTTGATTCAATTAATTAGGTTCAGGCACCAAAAAGTGGAAAATCGACAACTGTCAAGTCCTTCAGATTTACCTCCATGACCAATAATTCTGAAAATACTTCCTGTTCCTGGCTGTACCCAAACCTATGGTGGATAGATAGTCTCCCCTTTAAACCAGTCAGAAATGTCGGAATTACCTTTTGAACGTAATAAAATATAAGATTAGTGTGAAATCCAATGTAAACAACCATCCTATCCTGCTAAAACATGAAAAAATCTTACTGACTGTACCGGTATTCAGTGCCACAAAAAAAAATGCAAAAGCTAGCCTAGATAAAATTCGCTTAATGGCTTAAACACCAAGTAATTAGTAACTGAATTACCTTACAGTTTCTTCAATACAATTATTTCGGGAGAACACATCAACATACACAGATAATACTACTTTAATGTTTTTTAAACGGATGACATCAATATATCTAGTTAACATCAATATATCTAATCTAGCATGATAGACCGCTAGGTGGTTTTAATACACATCGATAAATCATCAGGGAATGCCAAGTTAGAACTTACCTTCATTGCCAGGAATTTGTACTTCATTCAAGCTTTAGCTTCGGCAAGATGAACCAAAAGCTGTTCTCTAGACTACATGGCTTTCTGCTCAAGACACAATATACCCGTAGTTACTAGCTTCATAACAATAATATGGGCATTCACTTCCACCTACACATGCTTGCGCCTGAGCACTTGATGACACTACTTCGACTGTCCAAGTCAAATGAAACCGCCGATCGCTCTGCTCTGCGGCGCTAGTGAGACTACGTCACGGTATACATAAGACAGGTAAGTCCACTTCAAAGGGAACAGCTGCTCGAAACCGTTAGACAAGCCAGCCAATAGGAGACGTTTGAGCGGACACGTCACCACATCCATACCACGTGACTCACACCACACTCGCGGCAGCGATGCACTGACTGCCGTACGTATGATTGCACCATGGCAGGAACTGCCGGTTTTCCGCACATACGTATTGGAAAATATTTAAATAACCTGGAAACTATGATACTGAAAAACTTTTATAATCTCGTATGCAATGCTTAATTGCCCCGTCATAATTAAAATTTTTGTGTATACTGAGCAAAACCTTCATATCTATCAATACAAAGCTCCGTTTGGGACTTGCATACTCATTGTAATTCCAAAATTCAGATTTTTTCTTTTGAGTGTTTAAAGGATAAATCAAATGGAAGTCCTCATGATGTTACTTTATATTTCAGAGAGAAACACCGAGTTCATAGTTCGTCAACGTAAATAACCCACAGGATGAAATTAGTCTGGCAAACAATGCTTTCCGCTTCAAGAAAGTCTTCAATTCTTTTAGAGGACTTGTTGAACGATAAGCATAGGAAGCAGGATTAGTTTTCTACGATGTCCATCATCATTAATGCACATTTATTTCAGAATATATATATATATATACATATATATATATATATATATTACAGGCCTCGTATAAATTTAAATTACAAATTATAAGAAAAGGCTCCCGACGTACAAATCTTCCGTACAAATCTTTCTCTTGCACTTCTTTCATAATCTGCTGTGCTGTCTTTCTCTTACCTACCGATTTGTTCAGACGACTTTTGAATAATCACCGCTACGTCATATTGCGTTATAAAGAACGTGTTAGCTTAGATTAATTTTCTAATTGCTCTGTACATGATCAACATCTAAATAGTTGAAAATTTGAATAACGAGCATTGTTGAACTAAAAGTATAGCTTTGAGTAACTCCAGGAATAGTGGCAGTATTGCTGTCGTCATTCCAGTAGCTACACTTTTCCCAGTGAAAATTCCTCAATACAGTAAAACATGCATATTATATGGAAAAAGTAGCCTTGCATTCATATTTATTCGATGAATACATTATTGTAGCAATTAAATATTGAACACTACGTCCTTTAATTAATAAATATTCATATATATAACTATATATATAGACATTATGATTATTATTATATAAGAAAGTTTTAGCTTCCCTTAACCACGACATAGATGTTCCAAGAGAGGAAAGAGGAAGGCACCATTTAGTATGGAGTTGAGGGAACGCGGAATCTATGCACAAGGTGCACAGAAACAGTAAGCTAGGAAAGAAGCTCATGAAACGAGAAAAAAGTTGAAGAAGAAAGTAGTTGGTGCTCAAAAACAGGACAGCAGTGAACCGAAAAAAGATGGTCCTTAACAAAACAAAAACCTATTTTATTACAACAAAAAGGCAGCCTACCTAACCTTTAGCTCAGGCCCTCACATAGTCCCCCTGGGAGCGCAAATTCCCATAGATAAAATAGTTGTATCCCCCTGAGGGGTATATATATACATGTATATATATATGTGTACAGACATATACGGCACACATCCTATAATATTCCATTAGCTCTGGTTAATTATAAATATAAATGAATAATAATAATAATCTCAGTTAACAACAACTTCGGTCATAGACTATTTAGTTGTCGCTTTGGCATTTCTACCAAAGTTGCTGTGTTGTTGTACGGTGATACACTGAGGTCATGAGTGTCTTCCATCTTTCTCCGCTATCTATACAGATTACTTCAATTACCACGTTATTGCTCGCATATTCCATCTTACTCCGTCAAGTACGATGCAACTCAATACAATACACGTTTTAGCGAAAAACAGAACTCATGTCCGACTTCAACAATAACTGGCATAACACATTAAGTACGCCCTCCTTTCGTCGGGCCACAACAATTCTCTAGAACTTCACCCCCATTCGTTACACAGCAATATAGCATTACATAAATGTCGATAACTACCGTTTAACATGAGCCACCCGAAAAGGAGCCGTCATGGACATTCTAACATTTATCACAACATTAGCTTCTTTTTACCCGTCATCATAAGGATTCAATCACCATATGAACAAAGATTGAGGCCAATATAGCTGAAACTCTTAATTTTTACCTGAAGAATCAGGTTGCATGGATGCAATGAAACAATGAATGTGGAAGGATTGAAGCTAGGACCCCAAAGTTGGGGTTCCAGCTCCCACCCTCACTTTGGCTGAGCGTCTTACCCGCGCTGGAACCCTTACTCAACTCTGCGTTGATGAGCGCAGTACGCTCGGCCATTTAGGTTCTAAATTGTACCGCAGAACATACCAACTGCTACAAGACTAAGACATAGGCAAACCGTAATACAAACATTGAAACACAACCTCGCCACTCTTGAACTGGGTGGGTCCACTCAGATTCAACATCATATATTCCCTAATACATTCACTTTTTTAACAAATTCCATTACTTTATGAATAAGTCCCCCATCAGATAACAAGTTGGCCACACTTATGTTTCCTCCTGTCACCGATTAGAAATTACAAATCTTATTTCCTTTCCTGTTGGACATAACAAATTATAAGACTTCAGCTCTAACCAGACGCTTGAAACGTAAAATACACATTTTGTGAAATCTATCCTGCAGAATTGAAATCTCTTAAGAAATACCTTTCCGTTATAACACCAAGAACAACGTGAAGAGAACTCTCAAAGAAATGCTATAAATTTAAAAAATAACACCAATCGCTATACATATACAGGGTGGGCCAAAAGTAACCGAGTCTTTTAATTTGCTAATACAAGGGAAACTATGAACGCTAGGGAGTTGAAACCTGTTTAATTTGAAAGAATAATATTTTTGTGGTTTATCAAGGCTAAATTTTGAATACGTTCGAATGAGTGCCACGACTGTTTAGACAAATTAGAGCTCATTTCTTTGTCGTTTCCATTACTCTCCTTAGTGTAGCTATTGAGCTATTTCATATAAAATTTTATTTTCAACTTTTTGTAAATTTGTTAAATTGGCTACATTAACTCGTGACTTACGGGAGCCCCACAAGAAGAAGTCGCATGGGGACAAATCTGGAGAACAAGGAGACCAAGGGATGTTACCAAATCGTACAATTAACTTATTTGGAAAGCACTCTCCCAACAATACCCTGTCTCTTCCTGTTAATAACAATAGTGTTGTTAACCTATAAGAAATTGTTTCTTCTAATAAATCAATTTCAACTTATTAGCGTTCATAGTTTTACTTATATTTTCAAATTAGAGGAGTAAGTTACTTCTGGCCGACCCTGTAAAAACCAAGACAATTAGCATGGGCTGGACAATTTTGGAACACATTACAGCTACTACCACACCTTAGAAGTCCTATCGTTGATAAAATCAGAAATCGTGAAAGGATAAAAATGAATGCTAAAAAAAATTTCAAACATTAACACGCAAGCTGGAAAGTGAAAATAACGTTTTTGAAACTTGCAAAGCCCTAGGGACTCTTAGAGCGTGATTTACGATATTTAAAAGTTTTGTCTATATTTTACGAAACGTTGATTCGAGATCAGATGTTAGGTTAAGGCTCCCTAACCGCAACAAAGACGTTCGAAATAGAGGAAGGAAGAAGGGACTGTTAAATATGGAATTAAGGAAACGCGGAATCTATGCACAAGGTGCATTGAAACTGTACGTTCAGAAAGAAGTTCATGACACAAAATGAAAGTT
The DNA here is from genome assembly GCA_030386875.1 of Morinoia aosen. NCBI lineage: Eukaryota > Metazoa > Arthropoda > Malacostraca > Amphipoda > Talitridae > Morinoia > Morinoia aosen. The sequence goes on along the minus strand of CM059568.1, from coordinate 3,345,262 downwards.
GAATGAAAAAGTAGTAGTAGTAGCAGCTGAGAAACAGGACAACAGTGAAAAAAAGATTGTCCATCCCATATTAAAAATTTTATTTCAACAAAAAAAGCCTACCTAACTCGCTACTCGGGACCTCACATATTCCTCCTAGGATCGCCAATTCCCTTGGATACAGAAGTTGTACCCCTTTTATGATGAACTGTACATATCTTGGATCCGGGTCATATCGGCCTAACCAAAATGGGACAATTTGTAGTAGTATTAGTAGTAGCTAGCGCTTCAGTTACTCAAACTATGTCACACCGAAGGTCACATAATTTAATTCGTACCAGTCTCTTTCAAATCACCTCACAAAATGAACCTCACTATTATTTGAAACATCAAAATTATCTGAGCATCGTGGTTATAATTGCAACTCAAGATTACAAGTGTCTCCACATTAAAATTTGTTCACAACACTGTACAGTCGAACGCACTGGGCATCCAAACCCCGTAACCCCGTAGTGGGGTTTCAGCTGCCCACCCATTTATGGCCGGAAGACGTACCGCACGCTGAAACCCCTGAGGTACCAACGTAGCTCGCACGGCAATATTGCAGTTTCTTCATCTTCAAACTTCTAAGTCGATACGACGTCTGGCTATAATGCGTTACAGCGCGGCTTCACGTTAAATCTCTTCAAGCAGTGCAACATGGAATAAGAGGGTTAGTCAAAAAGTTCTCAGATAATTGCCATAATTTTGTACTGAACAGAGATTTACAAGTTGAAACCTGTCCTTAGAGCTTCCTTGATAACTTGCAGCTGTTTCATCAGTCCGTGTCAGGTCAGCATCGAGAGAGGTTGCATCTCAAAATAGTAATTTTCAACCTTTCAAATGGCAAATTTTGAGATCAGAGCTAACATCAAATTTTTAAATAAACTAAATTGGAAACCTGTTGAAATCATCGAAGCTTTGCTAACAGCAGGTTTATGGAGACTCTGCACCATGTAGAGCAGTCGTTTATGATTGGATTGAAACTCTCTAAAGAGGGAAGAGTCCAACTTGATGACGACCCATGAGGAGGAAGACTCACAACAGCAACAAATGAAAACATCTCTCTCGTACAGAACCTACTGGAACACAAGCTCCCCCTCCCCCCAATTTTATTAAGAAGGCATTTTTAGGTGGAAACATAAATTACGAAATTGTGTAGACCACAATGGAGCTTATGTAGAAAAATAGAAGTAATGAGTTGTTTAATAAAGAAATTATGGCATTTGTCTGAGAACTTTTTGACCTGGCCTATCCCTCGTATCCCCCTGGGATAGCTAATTTCCTTTGACGCAGTAGTTGTGTCTCCCTGTTGATTAATTATATATTGGGTCCTAAACCCCTTGACACCAAATTATTAGTATTGTGAACTACTTCAAGTCTTCTGGTAGCTTAATAATCGCATAAAATAATTCTAAGAAAAATTTGCCCCTCTTCATTTCAACAGAAGTGCTCCGTGTTTTCCATCATTTGTAAAACTCTGCAATGTACCGCTTTACCACAGAATACTTGGAGAACATGCAAATTAAATTCAACCTAATCAAGTAAACGCAATAACTTGTATTTTGTTCAATGCTCATGTAGCGCTGCAGGACTGTAAATGAAACACAGGTCTTATCGGTGTTATCAAAATGGGACACTGTCGGGGACCAAGTTTCACCAATGGAAGAAACTTAATTGTTTGTTATTTTGTCCCCTTTTTCTTTCACATATGTCTTCCATAATGATGTACTCAGATAGATTGTGAAGTTCTAAACTTCACAAAAAACTTGATGATGAAGAACGTTATCTGCGAGCAACAAGTGTTAGGCTCGGGACAGTTTGAATCGATTACTTTACGACCTGTCTTGCAGAAGCCAGGCAAATGACTGATTTTGACGAACAAAACCAAGACTGAATCAGTCCATCAAAAAAAAAATATATTCCATTGAAAAAAGGGCTTCCTAAACGTTGCTTGCGATCTCACATGTTCCCTATAGGAGCACTAATTCCCACACATAAAATACTCGTAACCCCCGAGGGGTGCTTCTAAGTTGAATCTACTCGTATTATGGTAACAATTGAACGTTGAAGAAGTCTTCCTCTCAGTATCAAATATATTTACATCTATAAACACGTACGGCAGCTTCACTTTTTCTGGTTCGAAAATTGACCGTTTCTCCATACCTCTCTTGCACATTTGCAGCCATTTCCTTTTCTTCTCCTTATTTTTCTTGCTAATGGATTGAGGGTCCACTGTCTTCTGTTCCAGAACCTGAAAGGAAAAGAAAAATTAGCAAACTCGCAACAAAACCGCATTTCTGTGATGTAGGTGCAATTCATGGTCACAGTGAGAGAAGTTAGAACTTGCAAGAGATGTGTGTGTGATGAAAGGAGACTTGTGCTAAGATCGAGATGAAGAAGATGACAATGACTCATTGCAAACCGTGAAATGGTGAGTAGGACCATAAGTGTTCACCAGAAAATGCATATGAATCCGAATATCCCTGAAAGCAAACAGGAGAAAGGATGGGAATAAGAGGGATTAGCTTAGATTATTAGTTATTTGAAACCTCCCTATCCGCAGCAACAAATGCAATCAAAAGAGAGGAAGGATGAAGGCACCATCGAGTATGGAGTTTAAGGAACGCTGAATCTATGCAGAAAGGGTGTAGGAATAATAATTTGAGAAAGGAGTGAATAAAACAAGATCAAAGGTGAAGTAGAAAGTAGTAAGTGATGAAAAACAGAACAGTGAACCGAAAAATCGATGGTCCTTCAACATAACCAAACATTTAATTTCAACAAAAAGAAGGCCTACCTCACTCTAAGCTTGGGTCCTCACATTGGCCCCCTAAGAGTGCTAATTCCCATAGATACAAAACTTGATCCCCCTGAGGGGCCCCAAAAAATTAGAGGAGCGAACGAAAAGCAAGACAGCAGTGAACTTGAAAACTATGGTCCAGAAAAAAAAAACACTTTTTTCAAACAAAAAAAAAGAATTACCTAATTCTCAGCTAGGGATCTCACATTTTCCCCAAGGAGCACTAATTCCCATAGAAATAAGAGTTGTATCCCCTTAAGGAGTTACGGTACTGTAAAAATACCCTGTGAACAGTGCGCACTTCTTTCCATACTTACTTTTCAAAAACAAATCAAACAGAGACCTGTTTTGTATAGACGATATTCGACCTACCTCTGCATCACACCACGTCCATCTTTGCCTACCTAGGCAAACTATCTCTACATGAGCACTCACCCACACGCAAAGGAATTGAAGGTGGTGAAGGTGAGAGCAGCTCGTTTCGTTGACCAGCGTGAAGGGGATGAAGGGCGTGCGGCGACGGTAGCTGAGAGGGCTCCCTTCCGTCCGAGCAAGCGACACTCACAGCAATAGCTTTGCGGCTGTTGGTTCTGAAAAAAGAGAATTTCTATATTTTCTATTGCTTTTGACGCTAACGTCATTAATTGTGTGATGATTATGGTGACAATGGTGCCCATCTATAGCACGGCAACGAGATAGGTTAGGCTGAAAAATTTATCAGCCTACAAACAATGCCAAAATATAAAGCAGGGATGATCGGTAAGAATCTATATTTTAAATGAAGCCGCGTGCGTCTGTCCGTCCATCCGTCCATGTGTGTGTGACACCCACCAGCCGAAAGTGTGAGATGAGCGTATCTGTCATACAAGCTTAATCAACTCTACAATTTGCGGTGCCTTAACCCCGCAGATTCAGAGTCGGAATGAATATCACGTGTATTGGTAGGTTAGAATATCAGCAGTAACTGTTGAGACTTTACAAAGTATAGAAAAGCCATAGAAAAGCATCGGAAATCATGGGGAAGCCATTTTGAAGTTCAGTTGATTTGTCGCTGTCACGCTGTTTAGGATACTTAATTACTATTTTTGATAGAAGTTTCACCAGTGCACTAGATTAAGAATATTTTAATCGCAAGTACTGCGGGGTTGGATATATTTGTTTTTAATCCACACCTGAAATATTATTTTGGAAATTACCGATTCCCGTTATTTTTGACGGGTCCTGTACACCAAAAAAACCTACACCTCGACCTTCTCGCAGCACCCGCAGCAAACAGCTTTCCCCCTTCTCGAAAAAGAGGGTGTACCAGTAGTTATAAAATACTGGAAGAATATTTCCATGATAATACACATTGGCTGAGCTGATTCCCTTGATTATTTGGCACACCACCAAGTAAGTGTAAAATGTAATGAGCAATTCGGTTCACATGATCTGCAGCAAATCTCTGCCAATGTATTTATGAAAGAAAAACAGCTCAAGTATGCTACATTTATGAACTATAATGCTTCCTATTTGTTCATTCTTGTCATATTCAGTTTCCTGTACTCTGAAATTCGCGTCCATTTGAAAGTAGCTAGAATTTGACAAACATGATTAAATAGAACTACCAATACATAAACAAAGATAGTTTCAAAATTCTATAACAATTCCAAAATTACACCTAATATAAACAAAAAGTGACACTTCTAAAACTGCATGACAGCGTATAAATGAATTAAGTCTGGTAAATAAAAAAGGTTTAACACCAACCTAATACATAAGGAATGTTAGTTCATAAATGTCAAATTTGCATCAGTGTTTCAAATGTTCTAATAAGAACGGGCTTAGAAAATCCAAACTGAACTGTGATATGATATACGCAGGTAATCCATGGATCATTGATACACTCATTCTTCCAAAGACAAATACTGGACGAACCTCAAAAATAACTGATATAATTACGTAGTCTTGTATGCAAAAACCATGTATACTGAGCAACTCTCTAAACAAGACAAGCTGTGCAGAGAGAATAGGGTTAATACTCACTAAACAACGAGCGCAGCTTACCTATCTTAGGCAGCTCCACCGTCTCTGTTGTATAATAATAGTCTTTGGTCCAGCTGATCTTGACCATCTTGTAGAGCTCCAGCAGCGACGACGTGATGTTGAGCTCCATGCTCTTCTCTGCCTTCAGTGGCACGGACAGCGGCGACATGCAAGTCGCTTCATCCAAGATCTTGAGCCATGACACGGAGCACCTGAAGGACATATAAAATACCTTCTCAGATAATGTATTTCGTCAATCGAATAGCTGGGACCCAGGTATTGTCATATCAGTTAATTACTGGGTTTCAGGCTTTTTTGCATTACCAGTTGAGTAATAAGGTTTTAGATAATGTCAATTTATCTATTTTGAATCAAGTTTTACTGGTTCTCACTTAGGATTAATTTTTTCTAGCATAAAATTTAGTTCAGGAGTCTCAAGCAGTCATCGTTTAAATCAACGCTATTCAATTCAGAGATTTAACTTGAGATTCACCTAATTACACACCTAATAGCTATGGCGTGTGTAAATGAAATTTGGTATTTTGTGGTTAAACAAGTGAGAGGAGGAAAATCAGTAAAAAACAACAAAAACAACAGAAAATGCATGTCTAGCCAACCAAGAGAGCAAGACAAAAAGAACAGGCACATCAACGCACCTCCAGGGCTCCACCAGATGCTCCCAGCCTGACAGGAAGCGGTTGTAGTACAAGTAGTTGATGGACAGCGTGCAGCCCGCCACACCGCTCTTCACGCGGTCCTGCTCGGTTCACATCTCATGTTCATATTAAGCACCTTCTTTTGGTTCTTCTCAGATCAAAAAGAGGGCATCAGAGTACCAAAAGAAATCAATGAATATATAAAATTTTTAATTCAAGGTATTTTTTTTTCAGGTACAAAAAATATGGACTTGCTGTGGAAATGACATTCGAGGAATTTTTTGAGTAGCACAGGCATGTCACGGGGACAGAATTACGTACAAGCACGAATGTAAACCTTAAATATGAGGTGTTTAAAAGTCACAAGCTCCCTTCTAAAAGAAAGTCTCACTTCCCTTTCTAGTCAGACCTACCCTCCTTTATTGGCCCAACTCTCCCTCGTCAGAAAAATGGAAGACATGATGCTCACCATTAAGGAAGATAAGAGGGAAGAGACATGGAAAGATAGAAAGAAAGGAAAATAAAATGTACATACATCTTTCTAGCTAACACTCTAGCAAGTACACAGTAGCTATGTCACATAAGGCTTTTCATTAACAAAAAATTAACATCTCATAAATAATAAAACAGTTCTCTCAAAGGGAGTCTAGGATTTGAAAAATAATGTAACATCTCACATGTAAACTGAACATGATTCGCCTGGAATTATAAATCACAAGCCATCAACTGAACCAAGTTGACTATCATTGTGCCATTTATTTTTCCATTCTGACTAGAGTTCAATCATCTTACCTCCCAGTAGAAGTCCAAGGTGTTTCTCTGAGCTCCTGATCAGCGAGTCTTGCAATTGCAGGCCAAAAGAGTACAGATGAGAAACTCCACAAGTGTCTTCATTTATCTTAAGGTGAAGATAAGCATCTTGGATTGGAGTTTCTGCAGTAAACAAACCTTGCAGTAATTGCTAAAGCTTCTATTTTGCACTTTGCAATGCCAGTATCCATTACTGCCAATCATAAATTAAAAGAATAAATATTGTCAAAAAGGGTCACAGCTTTGGATATATTTGTGATATAATGTTGAAATGTTTACACAGAACAGGTGTTCTTTCTATTTGAACAACTTTTTTCTTCCATTCCATCTTTTTTGCTGCCCTTTATACCTTGATGGGGCAAGAAAATAATTTCCTTCAACAAGAGGAGTCATAAAATGCTTTGATATTTTCTGCCAATAAACAGTGTTCAAAATTTAGATCTGGTTGACCCAGGGTTCTTGATAGCTTCTATTAGTTCCAGATTGGGAAGTTACAGAGATGCTTTCAAAAGTTGTTTGAGGGGTAAAAAATCATGTTGAAGTGTCTGTTATAACAATTGAAGTTCTTCTAGTTACAGTTCCAGGAGTTACAGTAGTGAGGATGTCATAGTAACATCATAAACAGTCTGACAAGCTCCTATGTATCCCAATTCATGAGATGGAGAGGCTCTCTTTCAAGCTGCTTGGGGAATTGAGCATGCTTACTTAGTGACCACCTGAGAAGAAGAATGTTTTTGACACCTTGTGAATTAGCTAACTTAGTTGACCATTCTTTGAACAGGCAGTGTAATTAATGTCCAACTGAAGTAGGTAGATATCATTATGCAGCATTCATTGAAGGTGAAACATTCCCAGGGCAGTGACTGGCAAGTAGCATACATTAATTTCATATTACTCCAGTTGGAAAATGAGAAAAACTGAGAAAAGATACAGAAAGTGGTAGAATTATCAATCAATCATGACTAATATTATTTGCTCCTAGAGCAGTAATAACAAAATTTTGATACAACTGATACAAAAACTTGGTATAAGAATAATATGAATTTATATATAACAATAAACACACTACAATAACAATATGTAATATTTGATCAAAACCTGCTTCTTGATTGAAGCATTTCTGTTTCAGTTGTGAAATTCATTTTTCCCTACTCTAAATTGGAAGCAAGGATGGATGAGATTAGTTGAAAACTTTGCACAAGTCTTACAAATCTTTTTCATTCACATAAATAGTGAAATGTAACTTCATGACCCATAAGATTTGTTTCCAGTGCCTCAATCACTAAATTTATTTGAACTCGTCATTTCCTCTTGAGAGCTTTTGGTCCAATTTTACTTTAATGTTGTCAACGATTTTCATAATTTCGTTGGTATAGATAGGTAATATAGTCAATTATAAGACGTTTTACACGAATGACAATGTGCTCGCAAATGCTTAGTTTTCGAGTAATTTTGGTTTGAAGTTATACGAATGGCGCTCCTGAATGGCCTTATTTGCGCAATAAGGCTGTTTTTGCAATGAAAACGGAAGCTAACCTCTATTACAAACGTAAAGATGTTGGGTCGTGAGGGGTAGCCACAGTTCTTTTAGAGAAAATGATAAATAAAAGTCTCTAGTGACGTTTGTTTACATCGACTGGAAAATGGCTGCCGCCATGGGCGCCGTCATCTTGGTGTCGATGTCAACAACATTGCGATCGTCACCCTAACGCGTGAGTTAGAAGCTTTATTTATACTTTTCACTAAAAGAACTGTGGCTACCCCTCACGACCCAACCTCTTTACGTATGTAATAGAGGTTAGCTTCCGTTTTCATTGTAATAACAATGACTTTTTGCGCAAATAAGGCCATTCAGGAGCGCTGTTCGTATAACTTCAAACCTAATTAACTCGAAAACTAAGAATTTGCGAGCACATTGTCATTCATGTAAAACATTCTTAACACGTTCCCTACGAAGGGACCCACCGGTGGTCCCTTAGGTTATTTTCATAGTGCTGCTGACCCACCTGCATTCACTAACTTATTGTATATTTATACTTAATGAAAGCTTAATAAAGGCCAGATCCAGTTAATGTTCGCTATTTTCAAAGTTAATAACCACAATTGACTTTAAATTTGAATTGAATATTGAACTTCAGTTTAACCCTTTGCAGTTAACGTGTTAAATGTGTTCCTTTAATGATTCTTTGCAACGAAATTATGAAAATCGTTGACAACATTAAAGTAAAATTTGACCAAGTTTTTTAATAAACTACTCTCATAGTCTCCAATTTTCCCTTACCCTAATTATATTTCAGAACATACATCTGGATGTTAATGCAAATCTGAACTTCACCCATATATTCTGTTTCACTATTCTCTCTTGTATCAATCGTCCATATAAGATAGTCAATTGGTCTTTCCAACCATTTTTTCGTGTATATCAGCTCTATATAGACAATCACAAATGATGATTTTAAAATTGTCCCACTTAGATCAATCACAATATGCATCTTGCCTTCAAGCATCTTAGCATAACTGCATTACAATTTATACCATTAGACGTCTCTACAATCCAGCTATATTATTGCATTCAAACATAAACTTGCATTTAAAATCTTCTTCATATGTCAAAAGCCAGGGTAGATTTGATATTAATAACATTTACATTTAGGCTATAGGGTAACACATTTTAGTATTTCTTATTAACAAAACATTCCCACAACCTGGTTTATTCTTTCTATAAATCTCAAGCAATTGATAATTAAGATCAATACAACTAACTAAAAATTTGGCACTTATTCTTCCCATAATGTAGTTGTAAAGTTACCTTTATATTGAAAATTAAAATTGAAAATCTATGGCACATGCTATCTGCATATAATTGTCATTTATTTGAATAATTAGTTACATATCAACACTTCTCAAAATCTGCATTCAAGTTTAGTACAATCTAATCCAGTATAATTGTTGCAAAATTATTTCATAGACTACATTTTGCAATTTGTAGTGTGATACATGTCTTTCTATTTAAATTGAATCTGATTATTGTATTTTTACTGGTATAATTCTACTGTAAATGTGTAGCGTTGGTCAGTAATCGATTTTGCACTTTTTGGTACATAGAAATAGGTAATTAGATCTAAATAAACAATTGCTCTTCTATGCACTTTCAGTCGGAAAAGAGTATTTAACAAGTTATGGCGGTAGGTTTAGTTTGGTCTTTGATGACAAATGCACTCGAATAAACAGCTACTCATCGATTTTCAAATTTTTGTTACTTGAATCATGGTAATAACATCAAAATAAACAACTTTTCTTCGGTACACTTTCTTTGTCAAATGAGTATTTAATGAGGTATAGCGGTAGTTTTGGTTTCGTCTTTGATGACGATCGGGCTGGAAGCGAGACTTCATTGCAGTGATGCCCTACCACGGGATCGATGAATTTCTTTCCGCTTCAAACACTGGAGTTGCGGTAACTAATTTACCGCTATAACTTGTAAAATATTCATTTCCGACGGAAAGTGCACGGAAGAAAACTTGTTTATTTCGATCTAATTACCTACGATTAGACACCAAAAAGTGGAAAATCGATTACTTACCAACGCTACACATATACCTAAATCTCCAAATTCAGCATTACATTTGGAACTAAAATTTGAACTAATGTTATAATCAAGTCTTGTAATGCATATGTGGAATTATTATTGACCAATTTTTCATAGTCTTTTCATCTTTGCCAGGTATTAAATCATGATCAATGATTATAAATTCAACTATTAAACAATTTTGGTTAAAATAATTGATTAGTCACTCAACAAAGTGAAATTTAAAAGACATTTAAAAAAAGACAGACAATTATCATCATTGAATTCAAGCAAACTGGCATGCCAGCTGTCTAAAATATTATCTTCAACCCCCTTTTTAATTGGCATGGAAAATTACAATTTACTAAGAAATGTTTCAAAGCGTTATTAATTGAGCACATCTAATAAAAATCTGCACGGGATTTTTTCTTACATTATAGCATAGGAACGTGTTCAAAAAAACCTTCAACTAAATTTTACTACCATAAATCCACAAACGATTTGAAACGCCCCCACAAATTTCCATAAATTCACTGATAACGAACTGGTAATAAAAAATTTCACTTTCACACCTTCCACGTTCAAGCTCCAGTGAATAATTATAAGGCAATTACCTCATACCAAGTTCTAGATATACTTAGATTTTATATAAAAATCTACTCGCCATTACGCTCGATTCAATGGCCGGTATTGTTGTTGTCTAACATGTCGTACAGCTGCCTCGATATTGTCAAATATTGCCGACAGGTGGCGTATTGTCGTTTTTCTATTTATCTCGGCTGCTATTCGTTCTGAGCCCGTGACGTCACCGCACCCAGGGCTCTTTCTAGAAATTACTTGAATGCTCCTACCTGTCTTATGTTTACCGTGGACTACGTATCAAGCAATATTGAGGAGCTCTGTGATTGGTGGAAACCGAAAAGAACTTGGAAAGAAATCAAAACAATTAACTTGCATGAATGTAGCTCTATAAAGCGTTCCATGCGTCATAAATTTCGTAGAGGACTGTTTTGCTCATATCATCAATGATGGTGATGGCAGTACTCAATGATAGTGTCATGCAATAGTCCTCGTGAACATGTTTAACGTGTTTTGCGAAGTTAATGCAACCTTAATTCGAGCGTTTTGTGAACACACCCACCTTTCTCATGTGCGGCGCTTAGAGATTCGGTCTGCTGTCGCATCAGGGTTCCTAATACAGAGTTTTCATCAAATAATATGGAATGAAGTAAAATAATACGTACTTAATTAAGATAGTTTTGAGTGTCATTCACAATTTAACAGATAATTCAGTGGATAATAACTAATTAATTGCAGTGTTAACAATTCATGCTTAACCGCGGTAAAAGTAGTATAGCGTACAATGAGAAGTTAGGTTCGAAGCTGAAGAAAATCTTTCAATCGCACAGGGTTCTCATCTTCCATTGCAAGATAATCGGGCAGCGCGGCTAGCGAGCTGATATGTTTTACATTTAGATCCATGGCATTTCGTTTCGATTACAGCAGTATTATTGGCTAGACTTTGGGCATTATTATCATTCAATGGAACACAAAAATCGTGAGCAATTTCCCATATTTGCTTGCTGATGAAAATAGTGATAGCAAAGTAGATAGATATTTTTTACAGATGCGCTAATGAATTGTGTAGTCAATTCAATTCCTTATTTGCGTTGTGCGTTATTTTACATTGAGCTCAAAGAAGCTGAGGCGAATGGTAGCTAGTGAATATTCGTAAAACTATTCTCTCCTAACATTCATGCTAACATTTGCAACACTGTGAGGAACAGGCCTAAGGGGAGATATGGGAAAAAAATTACGTTTTCATGAATCAATCCATACTCCGAAAAATCGAATTAGAACAAAGTTGTTAGAGGTAGGCTTGCAAATAGTGAATTATTTGTGAAAAACAGTACATTGAAGTACAGTTACTTCAAATTCAATACAGAAAATTGACGGGGGGAGAACTTTCCTTTGAACCAATTCCTTGCAAAACTTTCGCACTCAGATCACCTTTGGAATTAGTATAAAGACGTCCTTATCCGATAGTTTCCCCTTTCCTGATATAATACAAAGTTTATTGACCAACAGCAGATTTTTTAACCAAATGAAAAATACAAAAAAACCTTAAGAAATCATTTTAGTATTACTCGTTAAGGAATGAGTACAAGCAGTTCATTTTTCGACAAATCAGTCAGCAATTCAGCCCGCCATAGCTGTCTCAAATGATCCGATGATATTTAAAATGAAATCGAACATTTAACATAAACTTGGCTCAAAACCAATGCCATTTTCCACTCAGTTTTTGGGTAAAATTTTAATTATACAATAATGGTATCCACTATGCTGAGGGTCCTTGTGGTTTAGGTTACACGCTATAAAATGATTTTCATTTATCAAAATGACGCCCCATGCTCAATACATACAAGTTATATGACGGAAAACGTGGAAATAATCCGCGCTAACACAAGCCATGCGCGTGTAAGCTAAACCCAAAAACACGTTGAAAATTTTTCGCGTTCCAGTGAAAATGAATGAAGTTGAAACACCTCCGTTCTTCATTTGCACCAATGCGTAGCACCTACGCAAAATTACTTGATTGAAAAAATCTATTCATGAAATTTTTGGAAATAAGCATGATTAGGTATTTGTGTAAAATTAGATTTGTATTATTTCGTTCAATTCAACAAAGCACTTTGCAGTGAACGTTTTCCTACTACAGAAGCGACACGTGTGATATAAGCTAATTAACTTATGTTGGCGATGATGAACCATTAATAAAAGTCTGCAGGAAATAAGATTATCAATTTCGATCCCTTGGTTATAATCTGCATTTTCTTGAAATTTTGTACGAACATGCTACCTCCAGCTATTTGCATATTGAGCGAAGACAGGGCGCGTTCCCTATGAAATTAATCGATGCATGTATCGCACGTGATGTGATATAGAAGCGTTGTTTTTCCGCTTGTAATTGGTCTGCTGTACATAATTTTGTATTTACTTCACTGTAGTTTGAAAGACAGAAAACAACTGTAACATATTTTCAAGTGTTTCGGGCTTGAAACTGCTTTTGCGTTTGAAATGAGGATACGTACGCTTTTCGTAAACACAAGCCGCAGGAGGAAATAATATATGTAACATAACAATATTTACTTACAGTTAGTTTCATCCCAGGTTACCGATAGGACGAACACGTGGATATTGTTTCTTATTGTACGATATTGAGTCGTGTGTTTTATAGCTTTCATATACGTCAACTTATTCATGAAAATAACTAGATGACACGCCAAGAAAATTAATGCTGAGGAATGAATAGACTGTACTTGTGAACAGGAAAGTGGATTATGCAATATGCAGTCATGTTTGTGATAGTTATTTATCAGTAAATTCGATAATAAGTTATGTACGGAAGTCATTCACATTCAACAAAACAATGTTTTGTATCAAATTTTGGTATGCGAACGCAGCTCGTTCAAAATAATCATTTGCGTTATTTTATCAATATTGCCAATATTCTTCCATATGTACAATTGTTTTTCAACAAAAATTAAAATGATTACACTTATTACGGGTAAAAAGTCTACTCTGTCAATTCCACAATAAAAATGGCAAGAATTAAGTAACGAATTTTTAAAGTGTATTTCAATGTTACGGAGAAGAGCTTTCTGCTGCAAATTTTTGCTCCGGCGAATGATCTAATGATCGAAAACTGCGCAGTCGCTCATGGTTCTTAGCAGGGTCAATGCCCTGCAGATCTAAGCGAACAAAAACTTGATGAATTTTATTTATAGTTTTATAATGTATAGCCTGTCAAATTTGTGTGTAATATGTTCTATCAAAAGTTTACAAGGACGTGGAAGTTTCTTCCCTATTCTGATGACTGTGTGATAAAGTCACTGTGAGTGAAAACATGAGTCATGCCAAGGGAAAGATTGACAGGGAAGCAGTAATTTGTCAAAAAGTTCTGGTAGCTGCACAGGTCGATCGCGACAATCTCAGCTGATCACATGTGATTGATATCGCTCCGTGTAGTTCACGAGGCTTATGATTACAACGGCAGGGGCTGCCACAGAATTAGAACATTACGTGAAGACAGAAATGATGGTCAGATCGCTACACTAATCTTGCTCTGAGTCAACTTTAAAAGTGCTTCACTGCATTTATTTTTGTTTGGCAAAGGATCCAAAGGTATTAACAGAATTTGTATCTTACAATAGGTGAAAATACAAACAAAATTTGAAACTTTGAAACTAAACACGTCGTAAATAGAAGCTTAGCTTTTTTTTTATATCTTATAGTATTTTTTACAGCTCAATTTTGATTGCAGTCTCTAACAACCAATAAATGTATGTAAAGTAAGACTCAAAATGCTTTGGCCACAAAAATTTTCCCTTTATCCGACTCTGATTTTTATTTGAATAAATTGAAGTCTATGCAGGTAAAATAGAAAACCTTAATGCAATTCAAAATCATTTTTCACTCACAGGACATTTTTGGTTACTAGTAATTAATACCTTACATGCAGTGAATGAAAGAGCTGCTGGTACCTGTCAGCAACCATGTAATAGCACAATGTTTTCACGTGCATTACTTGTAATCAGGGAAATTGTGTAACGCAGTCATACATACTGCTTGTGTGTGCAAGCTGAGGTGTGACCGTTGGTGTTAGACCTTGCACCAATATTTTCAGCATCGAGAATAATTTTAAAAGGCTTCAATATTGAATTACAGAAAAAAAAATTATGATATATTCTTTATTATATATTCAGGTACTTGCTTCACAATCTCAATAACGCCAGGAACTCTGGCGTTGTTGAGGAACTCTGCTTCGATTTTTAAGTGAACCGCTCGCATTAAATCAAATAAAATACTGGTCAGGAATGATTTTTAAATTACACCTTCCAATAGATGCTTCGAGTGAAAATTAACTCCATTAATATCTATGAAAATTACACAAAGATTTGAACTCACTTCCATGGTCAATACACGTCTGCAGCTCACAGGGCTTCGAACGGAAAAAGAAACAGCTAGGCCAATAAGTATTCTACCTGACATCGGATTTTCATAAATTTGCAGTCGCCGTTGAAATTTCAATATCTAGTAGAAAATGTCACTATGAAGTCTTAAGCAATAATTTATTTCAGTTGAAATGCGCTTTTCACAAGTTTTAAGCTCGACTAATTTCTGGTATATGAAATAATTTTCCAAGCGGGGATCAAGTCGGATCTGTTCATCTAGTCTTACGGATTCTGTTTTCAATGGTGCACGTCCTCTCATTAGTTTTCAAACCACCTAACAATTTTTTTGAAATGACAACGCTTGTCGGTCCCACCTGAGTTACACTGCTTAGTCTCGAACTTCGGAGTTGTCCTTGCGAGGAAAACGGAAAGAAACAGTACTTGCAACCTCGAGGACGTAAGGACAAATTTATCAATCGACCAAAATCAAGGCCTAATTGTTCTGTGATAGCTGTTAATAACCAATCCTTGAATTTTCATGACATCTCACATGCTTTCAACATGATTTAAAACGATGTCAAGACAGTTTTCAAACATTTTGGAGACTGAGATGGGGCAAATCACAGTATTTTTAATAATGTATTAATTTAGTAATGATTCATAAGTTGAGTTCATTCAGGAACAAACCATTTTCAAGACTGCTTACCGACTGTCTAATAGTGTTTCAAGTGACTATCAAGCGTATCACAACATACTTATTATTATAGGAGTTCGTTCATAGCTTAGTTCTAAACACAGAGTTGTTTATGCTAAGCGAGAGGAAGGAACCATTCATTTTCGACACATACTTGGAGAATCTATACACATGGTGTGCTCCCACACTGGGCAGGCATCCTTGTGTAGTAACACGAGCGTTTCCCAACGCAGGTCACCCAAGGCATTGGAACAAGTCAGGAAGAAAGTTCTAACGCTAGAAAAGTTGAAGAAGAAAACATTTAGCTCTGGAGAAAAAGATAACAGTGAGCATAAAAAAGATGGTATTGATAAATAAAAAAAACATACTTCAACAAAAGAAGTATCTTTAATTAACTTGGGCACTCGTGCTTCACCAATGGGAGCGCCACTTACCACGAATGCAATACATGGTTCTCCCATAGTGGAAGTATCACATTAAATATACTCGCTGAGTGTGAAACCTATCATTTTTTTCTCACCATATGCAATAATTATTACACTAATTTAGTTTGATTCCATGTTTGACAACAAATTAAACATAATCTTTTTCTTGGTAACCAATCACAGCTGAGTTTCGAGTGCTGCAGGACGCCGAACGACCTTGGACCACTTAGAACGATAACTCTGTGCGTGCTACGCGCCCACCAATATTCAATGTCGATTTGTGGGTTATTATCTGAGTTCGGCTGAGCCGACAGTGACTTTGTGCAGCGTTTCCACGTTTTTACCGAAGCTAATACGTGTGCAATGAGCATGAAAGCTTTAATTAGTGCTGAGATGTCAGTGATGTTTGAATTGCGCATAGAATTAAAAATAAAAGTGGGCATGAGTACCATTTAACCGAGCTAAGCATGAATTAGATGTGGAATTTGTTCGTTTAGACAAAGTACGCCTCATGAATCTTTAAGTTTATGCACGTATTCATTTGTTTCATTTTTTCCCATACATACAAATATATAAATATATAACATTGTGACAGAGCTCCCATGGGAGGTAAAATTAATAACTAAACGCACACAAGTATATGCACTCGTTCAACCAAATTTATCGTTTTAGGGGTATCTTGCGATTTAAGCGAGCCTAAGAAACCACAGGTTTCTAATGACAATAAAAGACACAAGTGCAAACGTGTACATAAGCATGGAATCGAATGTGACTGTATCTATTGGAACTTATTCTACTCCGGTGGCTGTGCGTTACGTCTCTGACGGCATGAAACTTGAAAAGCTTCTCGAGGGTGAAGAAAGTTATTCTTTCCTGTTGCCACTATATATTCAATTTTATTCTAAATAGAGATTATTGGGGTGGCAGTGGAGAGATGTGGAGTTCATCTAGCGTCCAAAATGTATTAATTTGTATACAAATGTTTTACTTCTTTTAAAATTACTTAAAATTATGCTTATAAAGACTCTAATAGAATATGACACATAAATATATCTTAAGAATATTTTACTTTTGACGACTAACAAACAAAAGTGGAGAGCAATTCTAAACCGTTAATGAATGAATGCGTTACAAGTTTAAAATAGCACTTTTCCAGTCCACAGGAGAACTAAAACATTCATTTGTAACGGACAGTGTATAGGAATTATTTAATTGCAAAAGGCAAGCTACAAAATTTGACAATAATGGTGTAAACTCATACGAACACAATTAAATAATTCTTAATCAGCCACCACCAAGTTTTGTAATCTTTCGAGTTATACTCAATCTTTCATAAGTTCTCTTATAAAAAGCATAATAATGAAAATGACATCAAGTAAAAAAATCTATCGAAGCATACTTAATAATACCGATCCTCAAACTATTCTCAAAAAGGCGCCATGACAAATTACACATTCACTGGATTAAAAACGAAAATCATCATTACTAGCGATAAGAAAATTGAAGTACACTGTTGGAAAATTTATCGGATTTGAATTTATGTCGTTCTTTTTTTAAATTAAATGGGAAATATCGTGTTCAGTTTTTAATGTCGAATTTAGATTAACAGTTAAGTTGTGTTCAGGCTCCTGCAGTTTTTCCGCAAGGGTAAGAAGGGCTTCGACCGGCTTTACCTGGCAGTTGTTTTTGATTTACTTATGAGACTTACTAAGGATACGAGTTCCGGTTAAGCGCTTCGCAGCTGCGCGTCGCCTTTGACGCTGAGTTTGGTGCTGAAGTTGCATCCCGCTGGCATGGGGCGAGTCGAGGCGTCCCCTGCGTAAATTCCCTGTTCACTCCTCATCTCCTCTTCGTCAGTTCCTTTGGTGTTTTATCTCTATTCTAAATTAGTGTGTGCGTGTGTTTGTGTGTGTGTGTGTGTGTGTGTGTGTCAGCGTGTGCGTGAATAATATCAAGCGTTCCTACCCAGAGTTGCACCCAGTTCCCACCTGACCTTGTGAGTCAGGGGTATATAGTTAATTATCAAATACGTTCAGGTAATCAGAAATAAAATGAAATAAATTAAAGATATTATTAAATTATGGTGGGATTTTTCTACTGTAACTAACGGTGTTATTTGTTTTTCGCAGTATCCTCTAATCATCTTCCCGCAGTTTGTCTACCGTGGTTTCAATTTTGTCGTACTACTTCAGCGGCTGTGCTTGGCGGCGGTGTAGGTAATTTTCCTTAGCTTTGACCTCGCCTCATATATGATTATATTCATTCAGATGAGTTCATGTGATATTGAATGATTGCTTTAAATTCTACCGTTATTTTCCAGCTGACGTTAACAGAAATTGGACGTTTGTCAGCCTCAGTATTGGTCTGGCTGGAGACGCTGAGATCCAATGTTCCTGTAAAATTACTGTCGGACGCTGTCCACTAGCGACCTGCCAAGCGTACCTGCTTCCCTCGATCGGATCAACTGCGAACGCAGAGCTTTTACCATTTTAACAAGAATTTAAAAAAAATTAAACTAATATAATTTCAGACCACTAAATTAAATAAAAGATCGCCGTTACGATACTTTAATGCACACATTCTGTCAGGTACATATGAACTCTTTTGAAATTATCAAAGAGTTTTTTAACTTCTGATCTGGCCGTGCTTTAATAGACTTCTTCTGGAATGTTTGGTATACGTAGACTAATAATTCACTCGTATATCCACGGTTTGACAATAACATAGAGAAACAATTTGAATAAATGCTTGTGTATTCCTTCTCCTTGAATGATTGTGTGAGAATTCAGAAAATTTCCCGTAATACAATACTCAAACAAATTATTCATTTGAGACTCTGAAAACACATGAATTGTATGATTTTGTCGGTCATCCCTAAGTAATTTCATGAACAAAACTTTGACTAACGATGGCGAAAAAATCTCAAAAAATTAGTATGCGCTCAAATTGACATTTTGTACCATTACCTAGAAAAATGTAGAAACAATTTCGTACTACTTTTTAAGAGAACAATCTCAACAAAATTTAACTAAACCTTGTTACTCGATTCTTGGTAAAATCAGCGATAAAAAATCCTATAACGCACTCAAAATAAATTACAAATCTTTTTCTAATCTAAGTATTTATGATGAAAAGGCAAATCGTTCGTCTTGGGAGGATTGAAAATATCAAGATAATTTACCCATGAATTTCACTTATTTCTTTTTCATGAATGATATGCGTCGTGCACTTTTCTACCATTTTTTCATGGGTCTTGGTGGAAATTCATTAGAATTTTTCTTTTCAATCGTTCTCATTACACATTTTCATGTTTGTTGGTAGGTAATTATTTAGGAATTACATTTATCACCAACCTATTATTTGATTAGGCCAATATGTCAAGGCTACCAGGTTAAGCTAATGATTAAAACAGTGTTTGTTAGGCTGCTGTAGAATTCAATGAACTTTTTCGGGACCACAAGTAAAGATTACCAATTATTCTGATGTTCACTTACGATGAATAAATTGTTTTAATATATACCAGTTCCGCATCAGTACCTATCAAAAATTAGTTTCTAACGCATCAACCTCTCGTACTAAAAGATATAAAGCATAAAATGTAAAAGATGTACGGTTCCATTTAAATTCGCTCTGAGCCGAGATACAGGCGAAAGCTTTCAAATCTCCCGAGGAATTTTTGGAAGATTCAGCAAAGTTGAGCTATCATACCCCATGATTCAGATATACTTGTCATTAATAGTTGCGTTTAATTCTGAACTAACCAGTGACAATTTTTTCACCTTACAAATATCACACTTATTGTAGCCTAAAATTCATGCTAGGACTAGATGAATTTTTTTCAATGATCGCAAGATGCGGTGAATGGTTGGGAGCCTCTGGGTTACTAAAAAGAAATGATAAGATGATAACAGTGGAGTAACATACCAGTACTTCCTCGTACAAGAGGCGTGTTCCATACAGGATTCCCATTGTGGTGGTAAAACCACGCTTGTTTTAAGTAGAAGAATGCATATATCAGCATTCTCCACTGCAATTCAATATCTCGGTGTTTAACGGGATAGAAGTATTTTCATTACTGTAAAATTTCCTAACCAAGAGAATGAATAAATTTGGGACCAGTAGTCAACCATAGTTTCAAAATTTTCTTTCAAGTCTACAACTGAATCATAAGCGAAGTGGAATAAAAGCTGGAGTAAATATTGTTAAATATCGTAGGAGGTGCATTTCGACTGATATATTTTTGATTAAGAAAATGATGTCAAGTATTAACACAGAAACCAATAGAAACGAAGAGTCTTAAGAAGATTTATTCGAATCTTTCGTTCATAAGATAGTTCTCTACAACTTTGAAACGGAATGAACCGTTCATTCAAAATTCAGCTAAACGAATAGACACTTGCCGAAAATATAAAAATTACGTGAAAGCGGTTCAAAAAAACAGAAAAAATTTTCTAGTACTATTATGAAAGGGAAAACGGAGGAAGGAGTGGGGAAGTGGATTATAGGCCAACATTTTTTCACGCCAATAGCTTTGAATTACGTTGAGTGATGATTATAGTTAACGAGTATACAGAGATTCACGAGTGTGCACATCAAAGTTTGAAGAAGAGCTGCCAAAAGTCTTGAAATTATCAGTGCCAATAACTTTCATGGGTTATTCTTCAATTCATGATCGTAAGTTGCGTGAAAAATTTGAAAAAATAGCTTTCCGAAAAACTCAGGCCTCGTTAATATTACTTGTTATCAGGGAAGCCACATTTTGAAATCTGCATTTTTTTATTCAGTACTGTAGCCAAAAAGCACACGCCTCAAAGATATTTACAAACGGTTCAAGAAAAAAAGTTTCTGAGAAGTGATACCGATCTAGAAAATTAGCTGCAGCGACGGTTATAATCGGTGCGATATCTATTTTGCTGTTTTAATTACAGCTTTGAAAGTCCAGCGAGGTAAATGCTCCGTTAACTCAATCTAGTACTATCTCACCAAACCCGTATTGGCTCACTTATAATATAATATTGGCTTCCAATTCAGTTTACAAAATATTCTAATTAAGTGCTCGTTCATTTGTTTCATTCATACTTTTTCCACCATAATTAACAGCCAACAATCCAAATAATATCCAGTCACCAAAATAAAAAATTGAAAATTTATTATAGTTACCCACAAAAAAAATTCGTGAATAATTTTCTATCATGTTCATGAAAACTAGAGAACTGTAAACCAATCTGTGGACCAATCACAGCAGCTGTCTCACGCTCCTTTGGCAGACCACTGGATAGTCCACTTCACCGGTGCCGTTCGTAGGAAGAAAACGTGACGACCGCATGTAGTCGCCTTCAACGGACGCTTGAGCCACACGAGAATACCAGAAAAAGAAATCTAGAGCTCAGTAGACTACTATTGCGGTTAAGACCCTTGATTTTTGAAAACGTGTGGAGTAGTCCATTCAACCTTTCCACCCTTCATTTGACCCGCTCCGGTATCATCTGAATGCAAAAAATAAAATAGCTTAAATTATAAACATCGTGAGAAGCAAATTCATGCTGAAACAGAAAGTCAGACAAATTAACAAATAGGACAGTGAATTACCTATTACGGCTACAGGGCTTCATTGGCTGCTATTAGTCATGTGTGACCCGTAGGGTAAGAAAATCTTTATTGTAGTGTATCAGTCAGCGGAAACAACGGGGCAACAAGAAGAAAAATTTTCCACACATTACTTCTGTTCTTACGAGTGGACGAGCTGTCAAAGAAGAGACACACTGAATGTGCGCAGGTGCAATGGGTGCGACAAAACTGATCGCAAATTAAAATATTATTAGATGGGCGAAAATTTTCTGAGTTAGAATGGAGCCTGTGACTCACTCATAACGATAGAGTATTAGTTTGCCTGGTGCCTGGTAAGTACACAAAGTCTGCTAGCATGGATGGGTCAGCATAATTTATACGAGTACGTTAATGTTCGAGTACAAAACATGATGCAAATAATATAAAATTGGTAATCATGTTAATTCATTTACTGTCTGTCAATTAGATAAATTGCGACCAATTTCAACGACATGCTGAAAAAAGTGTAAATAGAATTACAGTCAATACGATAAAATGGAAAATGAGTGCTCAAGCTATATGAGACAGTCGTGTCGAACTTGAATAGTTTCTTGAAGTAGAAAAGTTGGAGAAGAAAAGATGAAATTTGCCCCAAATGGGAATACTCTGAATGAATGCTGTGTGTGAAGAGGACAGGAGTGTCGACGAAGTTCATGTAAGAGAAGGTACATCGAGATGTGTGGATGCGAGGGAGTGCGTATGGCCATGAGAGTGTATGAAGTTAAGAAGAAAAAATATTTTGTTGAGTGCTGAAATTAATACTTAAATGGCTGACTCAAGTTCATAAGCGGTGGCCAGAGGTAAAATCGTTTGAAGAGCTGTTAATACAATCCATTGATGATTAAGCTATGAAAGGTGGTAAGAAATTTTTTGTACATGATCCAGTAAAGTTAATCAGTCTGCTATATAAGCAATAAAGCCACGGAAATGGGCGCGAGAAATGCTTGGATTTTATTAACCATACTCCGGATTTTACGTGGTTTTCAGCTGGAGGAAAAGTAGTTGATACAACGATAATAATTTGAGACGTAGTAAGTACAATATGTGAAAGCATCTGCATGCGTTGATTGAAACATGCTGGATTGTGTTTCTGCTAAAAACCGAAGTGTGTATGAGTACTGAGAAAGACCACAAAAAGAAAAAGAAAAGAGCAAGGTAACCACTGTATGAGGCTGAATGAGTAATCAAGACATTACTAGAGCAGATTGAAGAAATGAGGCTCGTACCTAATCAGTACGGGAGATGAAATAAGTTGAGAGCAGCTGGGGGAACTCAAAATCTGTCCGGCTAAACTTGCTTGGAGTGTATGCCAGGGCCAAGGAAACTAATATCAGTACAAGTCACGAAACAATAAAATTACGCTCGAAATCGTAGGATTTGAATGCTTCAATACTGCTGCATACACATACAAGGAAACATATAGGTCTTGTTATGGCTCATGTTCGAAATCACTAATGAGAACTGTAAAAATTTAAAACTGAAACCTCTTTCCCTAACTTCAATGCATAGAGATTCAGGTTAATTAGAACATACCTAATTCTCAGAGTACTTTTGAAGGAATGATGGAGGTGTATGAGATTTGCAGTGGAGCCATGGCGACAGTTCGTGACGCGGGCTGCGTCAAACGATAATTTTCTTGATCGCCAGGATTGCAGTGAACCATTGGTTGCGGTTGTGGGCTGTCCACTGCGTTGTCATCTGAATAGAGAAGCATTGATAGCAACAAATGAAAAGGGACTCAGAGTCCGATTTCATTCAATCCGTTCACAGCAGATTGACCGACTGCTAACATTCAATGTTAAACAAAAAATAAAATGACCAAATCGTAAGCTTTTTCAGTAGAAAACGTCTTAGGGAAATTAATGATCACTCCATTTTTTCCTTGAGATAAATTTTCCAACCTTGGTTTGTGAACGAAGACATAGCAGAAAAAAATTAAGACTGTTATATAATCTCTTTGGCTTGGTTGCGGGATTGTCCTCAAGAGTTTGCCCCAGTATTTTATCAGAGATACATCGATGATAGTTTCGTTTTGTTTAAGGACCCCTCTCATCCCCATCTCTTCCTTGAATATCTTAATAGTAAACACGATTCAATTAATTTCACCATGGAATGCGAAAGCAACAACCAGTTAGCGTTTTTAGATACCATGGTCACCAGGCGCAATGGCACGCTGGAAACTTCTGTGTTTAGGAAACCCTCTTTTTCGGGCCTTGGTTCTAGTTTTTTTTAGTTTTTGTTCTTTTAAATTTAAAATCAATGCAATTAAAACTCTGCTATCTAGAGCTTATAAGATCTGCTCGACATATGAGGTTTTACATGCTGAACTACAATTTTTACGTTCTTTTTTTACTGACAATGGTTTTCCTCTTAATTTAGTTGAATCAAAAATTAGGTATTTTCTGGATAGCATACACAAAGCTGATCTTACGCCTTTGACCGCTGCGAAATTGGATATGTATGTTTCAATGCCATACTTTGGTCAGCAATCTGAAAAATTGAAACGTGAATTATTGCAACTTGTGTCAACCTACTTTCCCCAAATTTCCCTCAAGCTCATCCCTGTCAATTCCTATACAATAGGTTCCTTGTTCCATTACAAAGACAAAATTCCAATGTGTCTCCGCTCTTGCTTAGTTTATCGTTTTCGTTGTGCACAGTGTGCATCTGCATATGTTGGTTCTACGAACCGAACTTTGCGCGTTAGGCGAGCTGAGCACGTTGGAATCAGTCATAGAACAGGTGCACGTCTTTGCCACCCATCCCACTCTTCGATCCGTTCACACACTGATTTTCAATGTAACGTAAAAATCTCAGACTCTGACTTTTCTATCATTGGCTCCTCTAGTTCTTCCATAAAACTTAGAATATTAGAATCTCTGCATATTCATAAATCTAAACCTGAGCTCAACGACATGCAAAGTGCGCATCCTCTACTTTTAGTTGGTTAGTCAGTTACTCTCACCGAATTCCAGTGATCACTTGCCCTTCCGTCCCTTTGTGATCTTAGGATAGTTAGCTTCGATTTTATTTTTTAAGCGTTTTGTCTTTTGTTCCTTTGTGATGCGTAGCTGGTGCAGTTTTCGTGTCTGTTTTTAAAAAATTTTTTGCTTTATAAATGTTTTTTGTTCAAATATCTGGCTCATGTTTTTCTATTTTACGTACGACTTTTTGTATAATTCCAGATTTCCTAGCTGATGATGGGTTTCGGCCCGAAACGTTCTTATAGATGACCACAAATATGTTTTTTTTAATTTTTGAAAAAATAATATGCTTTGTGGTGTGGTTCTTGCCCTAAATTTTATAATCTCTTTAGTGTTGAAGACTACGAAATTAATAGAACTGAAAATAATTATTTTGTTATTGTAAGCTTCGGGCACCTTGTGTTTGCGTTAATCAAACGTATGTAAACTCTACGACAAAATTTTATTTACAGAAAATCGAAATAAACGTTAACCTGTTAACTCAGCGACAAGTTTCAGTTCACTGCAGGGTTTGGGGTAATCATTGCGAATAGCAGTTGTAGTCGTAGAAGTGGTGGTAGTAATAGTATTAGTAGTAATAGTACTGAGTAGTAATAATACTAATCGTAATAATAATAAAACTAGTAAACGTAGTAATAGTAATATTGGAAATAATAGTATAAATAATAACAAAATAATAGTGGTAATAGTAGTAGTGTTAGTCGTGGTAGTAATGGTAGTAGTGGTTGCAATAGTAATGGTTGTAACAACAACGGTAGTAACAGTAATGGTAGTAATAGTTGTTATAGCAATAGTAGTACTAATAATTTTAGTAATTATGATAGTACTACAGTATAATAGTACTGTATAATAACTAAAATTATTGGTACTACTATTGCTATAACAACTATTACTGCCATTACTGTTACTACCGTTGTTGTTACAACCATTACTATTGCAACCACTACTACTATTACTGCCACTACTATTACTGTACTATTATATTGCAAATGTAGTAGCGGTAGCAGCAGGATTAGCAGGCGTAGCACGAGCAGTAGTAGCATTTGCAGTAACATCATTAGCGGTAGGAGCATTAGCATTAGCAGCATCAATGTTAAGAAATTCATTCGCATCAAAACTTACTTAATTCACAAAGTATTTTTGAAGGAATGATAGAGGTGCAAGTTGTATGCAGTGGAGGTTTTGAGTGTGTAAGTGATGAGACCTGGATCATGGTGCGGTGTTCTTCCTCGTCAGGAAGGCAGCGCTCCATCACGGGCGATTGTTGGTAGTCATGCACTGCGTTTTCATCTGAATGAAAAGTGCAATGATGTAATCAAATCGGAATGTATCTTTAAATCCGACTAGGAATGACTCGTAACTCAGTGAGGATCCCCAACTCCAAGCTAGTGAAGCTGTTTTAGTTGCACATACGATGAGTTGCGTCTATATAAGTGCTGTCTGAGAGACACGAAAAATCTCACTAACCCCTTAATAACCAAGTCGTGACAATCGGTGTTCTTTCATTCGCACTGTGCTAACTTGTACGTATTGAGATGTGCCATTCAAAAACACGATACGCCTCTATTATCTGTAAACACTAAGCCAATGTGCTTATACTGCAAATTTATTAAAATTCTAGATAGAAGAAACCACTCAAAAAACTGATCATTCTATTATCCTAAAATTTTTCGGATACCCATTTTCAGTCAAAAATCAATCTGTAAAAAAGGCACAGGAAAAATTACTAATATGGGAAAAGATAAACTACAAAAGTACATCAACAAAATGAACACAAAATACCCACAAGTATGATACAAAAATAATGTATGGATTTACTATCTGTAGGGGGGTGCGAACTCTCAGAATTATTGAACACTGGTTTTTCTTTAAAAATATGTACACTGTACAGGCTTTAGAACAGTCAGAGCTGTGAAATCAACGCTTCAGCTGTGCGTTTACACGTACGTAAATTTGTGCCATGGGCCGCCCGGGCGGTTCCCACGTCAATCTCGCATTTTCTCTGAGTGTGCGTGTGCTGGTCCGTGTACGTATATGTCTCTTCACCACCTCCAAGACTCACTACCATGCGCACTTCAACAGCTGCCACACGTCACTGAGTGACTTGACTCTACATAGTGCGAACATTTATTATCGAATCGCTCGGCAGTATAGGTACCATTCAACAACGGAATAGAATACTTTATATTTCATTTTACACCTATATGTCACTGCCGTTTTAAACGACACATGTTATATAACGAGTTAGACCAAATAACAGCCCAGTTACTGCGATACTACAGTATGTCATAATGTAATGTTCACATGATTATTGTTATTATTATAATTATTAGTTAATTTTAAGCCTCCCTATCCACAACAAATGCGATCCAAAGAGAAGAAGGAAGAAGACACCATTTAGTATGGAATTAGGGGAACGCGGAATCTATGCACGAAATGCATAGAAACAGTAAGATGAGAAAGAAGTTTATGAAACAAGATAAAAGTTGAAGAAGAAAATAGTAGGTGCTGAAAGAACAGGACAGCATTGAACCGAAAAAAGATTGTCACGAGAAGAACGGGTCCCTTCACCTCCTTGTTAACATTTCATTAACAGGAAGATCCGGCTCTCGGAATTGAGGAATGGCACACCTCCAAGGGATACATATACGACACAAAAATTGCGAGAATGTATAAAGAACACAGTCATTAAGAAAAGACACACAATTATTGTATACTAAATTTAGAGCGGTACTCACCAATGGTAGATGACCCACTTACGCAGCGCGTTTTCTGAGCGCCCTCCGTGGTGTTACGATCGATCGCTTCTAATATTGGGGGGCATGATACACAGGATAAAATATGCTTGACATTTATGATTTCCAGCTATACGTCATATAAATATCAATGAGCGTACACACAATGAATGGTATTAGGAATAATGCCAATTAAGCAATGGAATCAAAATAGCATACGTCAAATGACTTACATCACACAACTATATTGTATGTTTCGGCTGGCCAGCCTTACCTAAGTTACAAGAGCTACACCTGAGACATGACAAATTCTGGTCTATTCTCATTTCAGTCTTCCAGCAGCACAGTGGGCAATGGTCACTTCAACCACAAACATTCGTCCGCGACTCGCTTCAGTTCAAAGGCCTGTCTTATTCACTGTTCAGAAAATGTCTAGTGATGACGTTATTTTGCTTATTCCGCTTCAGTATATTCACACGTCGATTTCCTTTCATTCGAGCTGATCAATCCTCAGACATATGACTCCGTCCATCCTGTCAAGATAAATTTTAACTTGTTACTTTTTAAGCATGTCAATGACGTTCCCTCAAATATCTCAAATTTTTACTTCACTGAATGCCAATAAATTTCACTAATATTTATTTTGCTGAGCATGATGGACAAAGTCACCGTACTAATACCCTTTTATCAGCACCTTCTCAATCTGCAACACGCACACATGCAGAAAAATGCGACCTGCCAGTTAGACTATCTGATTTTGAAGTATTAGGCCGAGGAAGTAACCCAATAGAACTCAGAATATTAGAAACTTTTTTCATTTATAGACTAAAGCCAAAGCTGAATGATATGCAGTCTGCCTATCCCCTTCAAATAGTAAAATCCTAATTTTTTTTGTTAGCAAATATTTCTAATTTCATATTTGTTTTCACCATCGTGATTTTCTGAATGATGCCTGATTTGTAATCTTAACTTTTACAGTGTTGAGAATGACCACTGCTAGTTGGTCGAAACGTTCACTTTTATCGATTTTATCATCTAATTAGTACAAAATGAGTCTAAGCGTTGTGCCATTATTCTTCCTATTTTTTATTAAGATCTCCAAGAATTGGAACTTTGACTTCTTTAATAAGATATATTGAACGATAAATTTCTTTCCTTTGTACTCCTCTTTAATTTTCCCCATCTTTCCCTTTCTCCGGTAGATGCACGAATGTAAAACTATCTGGTAATTTATCTCCTTCCATATTGCATTTAAAGCTCGCAGTGAGCAAAGCCTTTTCGAAATCACGACGGACACAGTTTTTTAAGCAAGTGCATAACCTAACTGCCATTGCGACATCTGGTAACTCTTTATAGTTAGACGATACAGCGACTTCTGGCAATGAGGCAAAGTCTGGACCTGTGCACTTGACGGTCCCTCCACGCACACGGACGCAGCAACACACGTTCATGTAAATGTGCGAGGTTGACTAGGTTCGCCCGGGCGGCACTGGGTCCAAGCTCGCAGGATTTCTACACCGCCCAACCCTATCCCTCCACCTCCGAGCAGCTACTGAAGTCGCCATTCGCGCCACGCAAAAACAGTCATTTTTTAACTTTTTTAAGTTAACCTTAAACTAACTGAACTTGGCCTAACCTTACCCAACCTAACCTTACCCAACCTAACCTAACTTAACCTAACCTCTTAACCTAACTTAACTTAACTTAACCTAACCTAAATTAATTTAACCTAACATTTCTGTAGTTGCTTGGAGGTGGTGCTGTAGCTGGTTGGAGGTGGAGGGAGAGGGCTGGGCGGTGTAGAAATCCTGCGAGATTAGACCATGTGCGCCCGGGCGTGCCGTAGTTAGAATAAGAAAGATTAGGTTTCCCATTACTCAACCAACCTGAATGAAGTTTGATTGAAACTCGATTAAATGTTACAGCTAAAACGACATGATCAAATTGCGGCAAAATTTACTGGAAAGATGATTGTACCCTCAAGTAAACGAAACAAATTGCTATACTTACTAACTTCAAAACTTCTACGATGCGTTCGAACATACGTCTTTGCGGCACTATCTGCTCGCGAGCATCGGTTTCAAAAGAAAATGATTCGTGACGTAAATAATGTTGGATGGATTAACATTTATTTCGACTTCTAAAATGACGAGAGGTTCTAAGAAAAAAGACGTAATTTACTTGAAAAATGGTTTCATTTCTACAGAGCAGGAGAAAAAATGCGAATCTTAAAATTTGATGATAATTACGTCGTATTGCAAAAAAACATTTGTTATATAATACATTGTATTTTAACAGAGACAAATTCGTTACGTACCTTCAAACAAACGACGTCTAACTTTCGAACGCTGTTCGACTGAAAGTTTGAGGATTTTATAACCTCTGGAGGATCTTGCGCACACTTCCATCTCTCACGAGGGCTGACACGAGACTGGTCTGGTGATCAGTGTTGCCAAATCTTTTCGACAGAAAAGTACCAGATTTTACATAAAAAGGTGCTAAAAAGAGCTAAAAATGTTTTGGTTGGTGCTAAAAAAGGAGCTAACAATATTTATTAATATATATCACAGTAATAGACCCTGTAAAGTGGGGTTGGATTGCCACTGTTAGCTTTTTAAAAGCTGGCATTAAGCAGCCTGTCTAGTATAGGAGTAGGCTAACCTTTTATATATTTCTGCTAGTGATGTACCGATACCATTTTTTTGGCCGATACCGATACCGATACCGATACCCATTTTTTGGCCGATACCGATACCGATACTCCGATACTTGAAAATACCGATACTTTGACCGATACTACTACCGATACCGATACTTTGACAATCATCTAACCTAATAATACCCGTTGTATGTTAGTTTATGTATTAGTTCGGTGTCCGCTTCTTAAGAAACATAGGATGTCTGAGTTTGCGGAATCACGGAGACCGAAGTCCTCAGTGTAACATTGAAAGATCGTCTGTACATGCAATGAAATGTTTGAAATTTTATCAGGATAGGTTAGTAGTATTGGATAGGTTGTTGTGATCGCCGTAATTTGCGCATTTTCCTAACCATGTCGCTTTTGTGCAGCTCTCAGGCCATATTGAATAATTAAAAGACATTAAATTAAATATAGTAATTTGGTGAATAGCTGTGCCCGAAGTAACCATTTTTGAGTAATGGTGATTTGTCACCGAAGGGGAACTCTGAGTCAAGAGAGCTTTGTGTGTTCTTGTGCATATGTGCTCGGCATAAACATTTTAAACCTACCCGACTTTCCGTTCCACGTATTGGCAACAGTGGACAACGCATTAATGGTGTAGGGCCCACAAGAACCGCAGTTGCTACCATGTAATGACGATCGCTAGGCCTTCGCGTCGTGAACGTGCTTTGCGGCGGTGGGAGTCACGACATAGAATTAGGAAAGCATAAGTTAGATAATGTTGACGGAATTTTTCCATGGGTCCATCTAGTTTAACGATGACATTGTCCTCGGCATTTCCATGAGTCATGCTGCTACCTAATAATACCCTTGCCCTTGGTTCATTTGTTTGGTGTCTGTTTCTTCCATTTCTCTGTCACTCACGCTCATAAGGATAGTTATAATGGCCGTATCTGTGATACGAGTTTCAACGGTGCGAAAAATATTTTTCATCACGGGTACTGCTAGGATGGATATATTGTATTTGCTTATCATCTACATGTTGAAAATTTATTCATGAAAAGTATTGAATCCTATTTTTGGCGGGCCGTGCACACTTGTGTTAAAATAAAACCATTATAACTCCTACATGGGAGTTATAATAAAATCATTTCCTTATATATCTAATAATACAAAAATATTGACAAAAAAGTTTCCGATTGTAGAAAATAAAATGCTCTTGCTATGTTAACTATATTGTTGAGAAAAACAACAAAATGAAATCCATTCAATAGATATGTGTTTCTAATCGTATTGCAACGCAATGTAGACTAGCTATATTAGCAACTGGCTCCAAAAGTGGACCAAAACAATAGTTTCTCCAAGAAAGGATTGTCATTTTCGTGTTATTCACACCAAATACGAGTACATACTTTGGCGAAACAGAATATTAAAATTCGGTAAGCCCCGAAACCGAAAATATCCGCAAACACGCAACCATCTATAAGATGAGGAATTTAAAAACGAAAATTTCAAGGCACTTGATCATATTTATTAGGAATACGTTTCGGAGTCCAGATCCATCATCAGTTCGTAAATTTACAAATCGTTATGTCTGCAATAAAAGATAAAGCAAAATGTTGGATACAGACATTAAAGGAAATCAAGATAATAAAAATAAAATTAAAACATGTCCCAGAAAAACTAAAATCGACAAGATTACTATTTAGTTACAATTTGTTATGGTAGGAACTATCAGAATTGTTGAGGGCCGGTTTTCGTTTAAAAATATGTAGCGACTCTAAAATTCTGAAGTCACATGCAGTTGAAACCGAATCTAAGATTTAGTTGCATTTTACTGCTTGATTACGTACTGCGGAGTGTGAGGAGTAAGCTAATTAGTTCCCCGCGCGGAAGCTTCGACCCCAATGTTCGACCATTCTGTTATAAAAATTTCGTGACGTCATGCCGACGTCCGATGATGTGCACTGCACACAACTGTATAACTGTTAAAAATAAATCAGAGATCGAGGTTCGCATCTCCATCGGAAGCGTATCCTTGTACCGGAAAAATAAAGCAACCATGAAATTATACAATTCCGGTACAAGGATACGCTTTTGATGGAGAAAGAGCTTTTCTGATTTATTCTTACAGTTGTGTGCAGTGCACATCATCGTACGTCGGCATTACGGCACAAAATTTTTATATCAGAATGGCCGAACATCGGAGTTGAAGCTTCCGCACGGGGAATGAATTCGCACTATTCGTA
This sequence comes from Morinoia aosen, assembly GCA_030386875.1. Taxonomy (NCBI): domain Eukaryota; kingdom Metazoa; phylum Arthropoda; class Malacostraca; order Amphipoda; family Talitridae; genus Morinoia; species Morinoia aosen. Next base: position 3,313,092 of record CM059568.1, on the reverse strand, counting down.
CGTAATCACGCAGTAAAATGCAACGAACCGATATCCTCTGCGGACTTCAAAATCTTAGATTCGGCTTCAACTACATGTGACCTCAGAATTTCAGAGTCGCTACATATATAAAAACGAAAACTGGCCCTCAACAATTCTGACAGTTCCTACCCATCGTAAATTGGAAGTAGATCATATCGATTTTACTTTCTCTGGGACATGTTTTGATTTTTTTTGTTTTCGTGATTTTCTTTAATGACTGTATTCAACATTTTCTTTTTTCTTTTATTGCGTAATGAATTTTAATTTTACGAACTGATGACGGAGCTGGACTCTGAAACGTATTCCTAGTAAATATGATTAAGTTCATTGGAATTTTCCTCGTTTTTAAATTCATCAAGTTGCGATGAAAGCAATCAACTGACCCGTTCAGATGTATTGAACTATAAGATTGTTCGTGAATTGTTCAAACATCTTAACATAGAAGAAAAATGCAAGATTCGTAATGAACGGTGATATGCATGCTAAGTTAAAATAAATTATTAGCTTCGTAATATTTGGCGATTTACAAGCTAAATTAAAATAGAATTTTCGGAAATTTCTATATTAAATTCAAAAAAACTTTCAAATGCACCTTCAACTTTATTAAATTGGTTTGGTTTTTGTTAGCCTGTCACATACTTTAAGATATGGACATTAGGTCGAACTATAAAGGTTTAGTCGTAAAAGTAAAAAAATTTTATGTAGCTACAGGGTTTAACTATTCATTTTACATAGCTTTCAGTTATGACCGTGACTCATCGGGAATTCAAAGTAGTGAATTCAGTTAGCGGGCCTGATTGAACGCTATAATTCAACAGTTAGTCATCTAATTTACTAGGTATGAATAGGCTCTTTATTTGATTACAAGTACGCACAGCCCGTCAAAAATTACGGGACTCACTAACTTTCTTGAACAAATTTTCCAAATGTGATGCCCAACGAATGTTTTCATCCTAACAGCGCTCGTGATGAAAAATATTCTTGTTCTTACGCACTGGTGAAACTCGTATCACAGATACGGTCACTATAACTCTCCTCATGAGCGTGACAAAGAAAATAGAAGAAGCGGACTCCAAATAAACCAAGGGTATTATTAGATAGTAGCAGGACCCGCGGAGATTCCATGGACAATGTCATCGTTAAGCTAGGCGGACCCGAGAAAAAATTCTGACAGTATTACCTAACCTGTGCTAACCTAGCCTATCCTAATCTAAGCTAACCTATCCTATCCTAACAAAACCTATCCTGATAAAATGTCAAATATTTAAATGCATGGAAACGCCATCTTTTAATGTTACACTGAGGAATTCGGTATCCATGATACCGCAAAATCACACAACGCGGACACCAAATAAATATATAAATAAACACACAACGGGTATTATTAGGTTAAATACTTTTACTTTCTGGATTTATGACCTTCATTTGAATGATAAAATACGTAAAGTATCGGTAAAGTATCGGCCGGATTTTTCCGATACCGATACCGATACCGATACCACTAAAAATGGCCGATACTGCCGATACCGATACCGATACATCGGTACATCACTAATTTCTGCAATTGGAAATTCCCAATTTCCAGGCAGAACCTCAGGTGAGGCGTGGGATATTGCTAATTGCAGTGAATGACAGACACATCTCACAACAATCAATGATGAAGTCCTTTTTCCCACTTCTTAAACACACCTTTGTTCACTCGTACCATAACGCTGGCTTTGTAAGTACCTATGTCAATTAATAAGGTTGGCTATGTTCATTTTGCAAGCTCATTTTTCAATACCTCAACAATGCCATCTGCATCACTAGACAATGCAACCAGACTTAAGAAGGTGTAAACTATTTTCTTGATTTTACTAAAATAAATAATACTTATACGTTACATTTCATGGGTAGATATATTATTTTTCTCATCCAGCAGCAAACTAAATTTTTCATCTCCGATATCAGTAACCAATTGTCTTTAATGTGTGCCCCTAGAACATTCTTTATCACAGCATTGTATTAGTTTCTGTGCATTCTTACCCTTGAAACGACTTCGCAGTCTTACACGATAGGCTTGCACAGATCTATAAAATAATCACGTGTGTAAATGGACGCATGACAACAGCAATAGCGTGCACGCTTTCCTTCAATATTTACAACAACATTAGATTTTTGTTCCATGAATTGAGTAAGCGGTCACTTTCAGAAGGTACAAATGTAACGCGTTCCGTTTCAGCATATTGTGTTCGTAAACTTTATTTTTCAACTGTTTCACATCCACAATATAAGAAGTAAGCGTATGTACTATCTCCTGGTACCTCCCGTTACCACTTGTCAAATTGTTTCAGTTGCAACCATACTTCTCTAATCATTTGGTAATAACTTTTCTTCCCGATTTGACTCATTGTGAAGGGTTGTTTTGTATTAGTTCAAGAAGAATTGAATTAACATAACACCCAACACCAGCCAAACTGATTTCTCGGCAACACGAACGAACACCAACGAAGGAACAACTCTTCAGGACAACACTGGCGGTAAAACTGCAGAACATCGACAGACATTCGTTGAACCGAGTTTAAACCGATAAAACACCGTTGTAACGCGTGTCAACTCTTCCAAACCTGGCCGGCACTACATGTATTCAAGCGAACATTCAACGGAACCTTACGAAGTTATTCAAACATGTAAGTTTGTAATAATATTACCATTATAAAATTACTCTATATTATGGAAAAACTTGGAACCAGATTCAATGCCAGATGCCAGATGATGAAAACTAGGAGCTAAACACAATGAAAAGATGCCAGATCTGGCTCAAAAAGAGCTAAATTGGCAACACTGCTGGTGATTCCCGCCAAAGTTGGGACATTATGCGCAATAGTAATACGGTCCGAGGAGATCGCTTGAGAATCTTGACAACACATTGATGTCAAGTCATGATTTTATCTCTATCACTCAAATATGTTTTACTATAAGTAAGAAAAATCAGTGCGATCTAATGTATTGTAGGTTTCGCGTATAGAAAGCTTCAAACTCAGAGCATTTTAGATATTTAATTCATTTTTCTATCCCTTCATCGTTTAATGAACATCATAAAACAAATAACAAATTGTTCTCAAGCCTCAAGCAAAGCATTAGGCCTCTGTAACTACGTTAAGCCATTGATTTACTTCAACACATTGTCAGCTGTGCGCAAAAACAGGGATTCATGTCGCACACCACTTGTCACATGTAATTAAGTGCGGGTAGTATCATGGGAACATTATTGGGTTCAGAATTAAATATGAATAATATTGTTCGTGATAGTTTGAAAGTTGTTGAGTAAATATGACACTATGCAATGAAAATGCAAAGTTTATTTGTTGAATGGTTCAATAAAATTCTGTACTTTTTTTGCTGTTAGAACAAAAATTGCTGTGGTGATAGAAGACGGAGAACTTCGGTCGTGTGGGAAAGTTGCGTGATAAAGCTAGTTCCTTTGAAAGGTTTTATGAGTATGAGTTTTTATATGTTCGCCAGTGTGTACTTTAGACGCAGGAGCAGTAAGTTATGAATACTGATTTAAGAATTTAACCTAATGTAACACCAATGATATATAATGAAAGCAACGAAATGAGTTATCATCAATTTTATCAATTTAAGTACAAAAATTATGCAATAAATAATCATTGATTTTCATAGGCGAGCTGCAGTAGTGAAATAACAAGAATGAAAACTTTTCACATTATGTACTCAGATCTACATGAGCTCATATGCTAGCTAAATGATTCAATTGAGGATGCCATAAAAAACTCGTTTTCTATTCAAGTGGCGGCGAATAGAAAATATCCAACGATGCGCATATCCTACTACGGTTCACGCCGATTTGAGTACATAGCCTTTCGTTTCATAGTAGGTTCTGATGCTTAGCACAGTTGTTGGCTGTTTTCGAAAAAAATCGAGAATTCTGCGCTTGTCCTACTTGAGCTTTTTCCCTTCAATTGTACCACACGATGAAGACGACCAGCACATGGCCCGTATTCTAACCTGCTACTGCCTACGTCGCGTGTGCTAGCAAATTTTATCGAAATACCATGATTACAGGAAAAATATAAACTGCAAAATTTTTTGGAGATCGAAATCATCAAATGAAAGTGATCATTAATAGAAGTCATCAACACAAGATCTTTATCATCATATAAGAAAGTTTTAGCCTCTCTTAACCACGATAAAGATGTTGAAAGACCGGAAGGAGGAAGGCACAATTTATTATGGAGTTGAGGGAACGGGGAATCTATGCACAAGGAACACAGAAACAGTAAGCTGAGAAAGAACTTCCTGAAACATGAAAAAGTTGAAGAAGAAAGTAGTAGGTGTTGAAAAACAGGACAGCATGGAACCGAAAAAAGATGGTCCGTAACAAAACAAAAACCTATTCTATTTCAACAGAAAGGAACCCTACCTAACCTTTAGCTCGGGCCCTGACATTGTCCCCCTGGGAGCTCTTACTCTCATAGATACAATAGCTGTATCCCCCTGAGGGGCATCAACACAAGAACAAAGTTAGTCTGGTTTATTAAGATTAAAAAAGCCGGTAGAATGTGATGTGATCGTTTGTAATTTTGAAGTTTACCGTGCGAATTCCTTCAAATTCTAAGTTACCTGAGCTCACAACACGTTCAGGTCTGCTTTTGTAATTATTTTACGAGAATATAAAAAACTCTTCTCTAGGTCGGAAAGATGACATTAAAAAAAACGAACGAACGAACCAACTCAGTATTTTCAGGTATATTGTGACAGCAGTTGTTGGCCCCAATGGCGCAGTGAGAAATTCGCTCCTAATCGTCTAGAGGATTTTTAGCTTCACTCTCCTGTACAATTTCCAGCAGTGTTCCTTCCATTGTTGACGAAAAGCCTGGAGAACGGACTACTTGAATCAAGGACTTGTGTAGTGAAGTTGACGTACAGACTTAGTTCAAAATTTTACGATGAATTAGTTACTTTTTGTTACCGACGTCCTAATCTAGGAAATAGTTGGTGCTTTTACACGTAATACCTTCAAGTTTAATTGCAATAGGGCTTGAATTTTGAATGATCATCCGCAGAATTATATCAAAGTGGCCCTCAAACGCCCTGGAACTCGAGGCCTTCATCAATGTGACACCTACTTCACATTAGTTTCGAAAAGGAAAATGTCTGAAGAAACATTCAACGTTATCTGTTCATCACGAGGGACACATGAAGAAGAATACTCGAATAGTGCTATTGCAAAATAGACATTTGAGTTTAGCCACTTGAGCACCCGAATAAGTTTAGTGAGTTATAAATCTTCCCATTAAAAAGGTGAAGTTAGATATATAATTCAGTTTAACCATGTACACAATACACTGAGTCTGAATTCTCCCTAAAAACGGCATTGATTAAAACAGCATTTGTAAAAGTGGACACAACAGCAACCTGTTTGAACCAAAATAACTGAGGGTAATCACCAAGCTTCATTCCTAGATTGACTCACAACTCCAAAAACCGTTTTCTCGAAATTCATTTTCTATTCTGGAACGTACCTTTCTTTCGAAAAATGAATTTATAGACTGTCATCTGAAGACTGTAAACTGAAAACTGAATCTGCTAGGTAGGGCGTTGTTCTTCTACTGGTTTCGTTCTGGAAGTAGCGACGAGACCGCCTGTCCTGTTGTTAGTTTACTGAGAGACGTCACAATTCACTACATTCTCACTAGTACCTCACGCTTCGCGTTACAAAGGAAAAACTGGGCCAGAGTCTAGCTTTTGTCATTGGTCCGCGTGGGGTGGCTTGTCGTTACGTCTAGCCGTTCGATAGCTCAAGGTCTGGTTATAGTGGCGAAAGACTGTCCCCATAGCAATTTTTCATGTATAAGTTTAGTTATTTATTTTTGGTTTGATCAACAAAAACTGCAACACACTGCCTTTATTGAGAAAATATATTAAAGATGTGTCAGTTACATAAATACACTAGAAAGTACTAAATAAAAAAGTATTTTTAATCAATATTATTTGTACTAGTGTCAAACTGGATTGAAAGAAATCGTAATTTAAGAAAATGTGCAAGAAGTAGTTAAATATTTAAGAAGGAGAGCCTGCTATATACCTTCAACTCCAAAGATTCGTGAAGAAAAATGTTAAAATGAGGGTTAATGTTTGGTATTAAAACACAAAAATGCACTTAGCTTACGTCAAAATGCGCAGTTATTCATGTCTCTTTTTCGCTCGTTGATGTGGAGGAGCCGTTTGTCCTGCTGCTGGAGTTGGTCAAGGATGTCCCGTAGCCGAGACAGGTCTTGTTCCTTCACCACCACGCCTTGGATCACACTGTAACGAGGAAAGATGAGCGAAGTGAACGTGCTGGTGTGGAGAGATGAAGAGCATTTTGGAGGTTCGCAAGAAATGATTCGCTTGTACGTTGGATCAAACTAAACTTTACATTCATCTTGTAATTTGTAAGCAAAATTGTTTTCTACGTGAAGTTTTAGTTATAGTTATTGTTTGATTTGATGTTTGAAGTTATTCATCCCTCGCTGAAAAACGACAACTCTTAACCAAAGTAGGAGATATGAAACTTCTAGTTTCCCCACTTTTTTGTGCCGTAGTTTTTCCTGAAGAACGAAATCATAGCTGAATTTTTTTACTCTGTCACTCGCGGAAACATTCTAATCTCATCAAAAGATTGATGGCTGAACGATATACGCTATTTTTTGTTGAAATCCACTTCAAAGCTATTTCAAACTTGCTAGATAAACTTTATAGATTCAACTTTAAGCTGAATGCAGTATCAGAGAATAGTTCAACAAATTTTGAGTGACTCATTCAAACACTTGAATATTTTCTAAATTACCTATAAGGAATGTAATAAGCCAATTTCACATAACACGTACCACTGATTTTCAATGCTTGCAGCCCTGGCGCTGGCTGGTTGTACTGACTTGACCAAATCCTCCAGCGTCGTAGCAAGCAGAGTCTGAATCCTCCTCCGTCGTATTATCTAAAGGAAACAGAGCGCAAATCTCATCGAAAGACCTGAAAATGGCGTCAATAATCCCTCCAAAAGGCACAAGTCGTGTTTTCTCTTGATTTTTTCGGTAGTGTAAATTTGTTGTGGCATGGAGCTACGCAAGCTAGCAAAAACACTGAAGAGGATTGATTCAATGATGGTGTAATAGAGGTCCATGTTGTTCGGGTTTACGTGGTTTCCCAGGATTGCACAAATGGTCGTACTAAGAAGTCTTACCATCAGTGCAAGAGCTGCACCAGCTCCTATCCGAAGGCTTTCTAACTTCAACGACAGCCATCGGTAGTTCATCAAAATTTTATCTGCCCCATCCGTATTCTACGAATGATTTCAAAAGATATTTTCTCAACAAAATTTGGTATGCAATAGTTTTTCATGTCACTCCCAGCAACGCCTAACATCGCAACGACGACCTTAGAGAAAATTGATGCAAAATCACGCGCCTTATGAGGGTTTGGCTCAACTCGCTTCACTGCTTCTGAGTCCTGATATCCAGCATGCAGTTGTTGCTTCAGGAGTGTGGCGAGCTCCTCGGTCGCAAGGACAAGGGCAGGATTCGGAGCCGCTACGGCTGGGCTCGGAGCAGCCACGGCTGGGCTCGGAGCCGCCACGGCTGGGCTCGGAGCCGCGACGGCTGGCCTCGGAGCCGCCACGGCTGGGCTCGGGGCCGTTACGGCTGGGCTCGGAGCCGCCACAGCTGGGCTCGGAGCCGCCACAGCTGGGCTCGGAGCCGCCACGACTGGGCTCGGAGCTGCCACGGCTTGGCTCGGAGCCGCCACGGCTGGGCTCGGAGCCGCCACGGCAGGGCTCGGAGCAACGAAAGCTGAGTTCAAAGCACCTGGCAGCTTAGACTGGAACTGTAAAGTAATTTCTGGGCAGCAATAAAATTCTGGGCCCGCGGCAATGTCTGCAGTTGACACAGTACATGGGCTGTTAGCATTAGTCACATACAGGTGCAGAAAACTATTCGCTGGCGGCTGCATCACAGCTTTTGATTCATTTACTAAGAGTTTCAAATCATCATTTTTCCATCTCTTCGCACAGAATGACGACAATGCTTTGGCTTGAAAAGGAACCTTAATTTCTTTTACCCTTACCCCATTATCTGCAAAAGATAAGTAAAAATTAGCTAAATAATAATACTGGAAGTCGTAGGACGGGGAGCCATCTATTCTCACAAAAAAAGCATCAGGGTAACTGATGAATGATGGATTTCCTTTATAATCTCAAATAAGCCACGATATTATCTGAAGAAGGATAAAATCCTAATCAAAACCTCAAATGCACAAATAAAAATGTTTCACCAGAATTAAGTACACTCTAAAGTAAAACTGAATGCAAATATGCGCAACTTTGCTCAGCAGCATCTCATACAAATATTATTCTACAGAGTATTTTTTTAAATTTTCAAAACAATTTGAAAAACTATTAATAGCATTCACTGGTAGATTTTTCTTGAGCAAAAACATAGCAGTTGATAATATCCGCAGGTGAAGGTATCTTTTTTTTACGAGTTATTTTCTTCGTTTACCCACCGCGGCAATACAAGACGATTTCGGTTGTGATCCGCAACTAATCTGTATTGACAAATGTTGGCTCGCGCTACAGTGGCAAACTATCTCGTACTGGGGTCTCACAGTTCAGGCATCAGTTTGTGTTTTACTGTTACATTATGATAAGCTCTGAACATTTATCACAGAAGGGGAGTCGACAAAAACATTGTCGGAAGTAAATGGTAAGCCATTTCTTCTACTATCACCTGCTGATCTATAATCCTTAACAGAGTAGGTGTCCATGGGGTACCCAAGTGTTCCCAAAGCATGACACTTTTGGTCTCCCATAGCCGGTTTCTAAGTAAGAATTTGACAAACGTAGTCGTGTTGTGATCTTTAGAGTCTGTAATTTGTTGTCAGTCTGAGAAACCCTTTACTCTGAGCAAACCCAGCCAACCCAGTCAGCATTTATTAATGGCTGTTCAATGGGGTGACGTAGGAAACGAAGGGTCAGTACTGGATTCCCGTGGAAAGTGTAATTTCAGTACGGGATTAACTCTGGCTTCTCTTTAAAGAGTAAATTTACGTCTCGGGCGAGTTGGGTCAGTAATGGGTTCCCATTCTCAACGAGAGTATTGTGGGAAGCCTGTTTCGTTCCGGTATATTCATTTCAGTTGAAAAGGAAAACCGATTGTAAGCCCGTACTGGCACTCCAAGAAAAATACTATACCAAATACATTACTGGAAACCAAGCGTAAGAATATGCTTAAAAATGCATATTGTGTAGTTTTAAATTAAATTAAATTAAATTATATAAACACCTGGTGTTACGCTACAAGGGAAATAATTTAATCGTGAAATATAAAAAAATACAACGAGCAAAAAAGTTGTGCGTTAGTGTATGTTTCATGAATTTGTAACGCCAAGAAATTTAAATAAACTTTTAAGTACCTAAGAATCATTCATTACAGCAACCATACCTGATTACTAAATCCTTACAAACTACTATTAACATAAGGATTTTGTAGATACGAAATTGTTCAATAGTTATTTGCTAAAAAAATAAAATTAGGCTAGGTACCATGGTACAGAGTCACCAATTATGGGAACCGAATCACCCATACTGATTGATTTTTCTTACAAGGCGCATCCTTTACTGAGAGAAATTGTCTATTCATCATGTATCTCAAAACCGGTCACGGTGTATCGTACTCGACATCAATCGAAAAAGGGGAAAGAGAGATAGGAAACGACGATTTATGTTTGTTACGAACAATAGCCATCAAAATAGTAACTCTAATGTATCAAATTTGAGAAAACTCGATTAAACACATACATTCAAGAACCATTTCGCGGCAATGAAATTAGAAAAAAAATAAAACATTTACAATACAATAAGGTCTTAATAATTTATGAACGCAAATACTAATTCTAATGACGCAGTCAGAACAGTACCTATAATACATCAAACTCTGTTGAACACATAGGTCGAAGAAAAAAAACATTTGACATCAGTTAATATGAAGAAAGTAAGGTAATAAAATATTGACAATACACCATGGTCGTAATAAATTAATGAAACTGTTCCTGTCCATACATAAAAAAACTTTTTACAAGTTACAGGCCCTATATCACCTCGAATAGTAATTATTCATCAATGAAGTTCTTAACTCTTTGCTTGATGGATTTTAGTTGAATTAATTTTGGCTTGTATGAATAATAATTTTGGCTTTTTGGCTTATATAAATAATTGAATCATTGGTTCGAGTAAAATATCGCTGTGAATAGGTGTTAAGACAAACTTGCATATGTAGCTTATAGGTTACAGCAAGTTGTCCTTTCAAAAGAGCAACTTTTATCTATAGCCTGTATGAAGTGTAGGAGCCTATAGTACTTTGCCGGGAAAAATGGCATGTTGAGTTTGCCGTTAAGTTTCGTTGACAGAAAATACACATATATTAACAAAGTTCATTTAAATTTTGGACTTTGGTAACTAACAAGAACTAACATATAAGCAGTTGATAACAAGTGCATAAATGTATGGAAAACTTGAATAACTACCTAAGTTAAATGTTTTAAGATTATGGGCAGAACAGACATTTCTTAATAAGGAAAACTCTTTTATTTGCGCTTCCACTAGGCCTATACGTATATCGATTGGCAAGTAATAGACTTGAAAATTTTAAAGTATCAAGTTAGTGCATTTCAGAACAAATGCTTGTACGTTTTCTGGTTTTCAGGGCATTTTAAATCTGTATACAGGGTTTAAGTCTGTTGAAATGTCATGCTTTGTCACCAATTAGCCCCCTTTAATACCTAGCGGGTATTATGCACTATAAAGACACGTATACCAATTGAGGACTCTAATATTATAGTTTAGTAGAAGCCAATATTGGCCATATTTCATTGCATGTATCAACTTTATTGGTGATAAGTTTTTATCTATCACATCGGGCTTACATGTTTTATGTAGCTGCACAAGCGGTCGTGTTGAGAAAAATGAAGAGACTCTTGCGTAGAACTATACTCTTCAGCGCAGGAATTTAGAATAGAATTATTCCAAATAAAAAAATGTAGAAATTTTCGTAAATAATTATGCTATGTTCGATATTTTTATTTAATAAACGTATAGATTACAGAATTACTTGCGGAAAAGTGTTGATAAAGTTAATGTTGGTATTACTACGCAGCTTTTTTAAACAAGCAATAACCTAAACCTGTCAGACCGGTGTTTGTGTGTGTGTGTGTGCGCGCAAAAAATTCGCGCGTATTTAGCGTGTTATCAACTGTATAGGCATTGTGCATTGTTTTAGGATATTCATAACTTAAAATTAGGGTATTTAAGTTTACCATGCAGCTATTTCTGTTCTTTTGTGCTCATAAAATGAGAAGTAGCTAGGCTTAGTTAGATTAGGCTATGCCTAGTCAGTGTTGAAGTATGACCCAGGCAGTGTAAAGTAGGGCTACCTAGCTAGGGTAAAGGCAGGACTGACCGGCCCTGCACTAATAAGCTAACTCTCCTCCTTAACAAAAAGCAATGGAGAAAAGGAGCAGGCTCTTTACTCCAATTGCTTTTTGTTAAGGAGGCCAGTTATTACTGCAGGGCCGGTCGTTCCTGCCTTTACCCTAACTACCTAAGTTAGGCCTAGTTAACTATACCTAGTTAGCCTACATACGGCTAAGCAGTGTTGAACTATCTAGGCCTAGTTAGAACTAGCCTAAGCTGTGTCTAACTCCTTTTAATAGGCTATAGTCTTTTGGGGCAATTTTTGTGACTGCCACTTCTCTAACTAGAAAATAGAGTTGAGGCAAAATATTGATATAATATCGAAATCACAATACTATTTATTCCTTCTCACAAATATGAAGGTGAAAATGGATTTTTTTTTCACTTTTTTTGACCTTTTATTTTACAAAAATTAGGGGAATAGAACTTGACCTTTCTTGTTTTAACCTATTCTTGGTCTGTGTGTGTCTATTTCACTGTTTTCAATAATTTTAGTGAAAGAAAAATCAATTTTTTTGCTCTCCTCCCTCAAATTTTTGATAAGGAACAGATATTAAAGTGAATTTTATCAATGTTTCTCCCTAAGTCTGTTTTCTAGAAAAGCAGCAGATTTAAAATTTGACAAAAAGAAATAAATTTATATTTATATGGTCATCTGCTAAAGTATTACCAAAAACATTGCTGCCCATAATCAGTAAATAAATGTGAATGCAGCCCATGAGTTACATTTAAGTTTTAATTGCTCACAAAAGGCTGTATTAAATTTGTTCCGTGGCAACACTTGTGTTTGTATTTTATTGCTGAAACCAGGCTAGGTTTTAATCTTTTTCTCAGAGGTTTCAAGAAGTTTCCATCATACATATCCTTCTATGGATAGGCCTAACTAGTCAGCAACAAAGTGTTTTCCCCAAGCAAAAATATATTATTTATACAGTAGTTTAATAAAATTGTCCCTACAAACCTTGTTACCACCTTCTTTCTTGTAAAGTAGAAATTTATTGGTAGAATCTAATATTTTTTGAGTTGTGATAGGAATTTCTGTTAAGTTTTTTGTGTATTAAATAAGATTTCAGTAGTAACTGTACTTGTACATAGAGTGGGTTAGCTTATGCACTCTGTTAATTGTTCATGAATTAAGAAGTGTACCTATGTGCAACTGTAAATATTTAAACCGTATTTTTCAAAGAAGCTGTTATCCTCCCCAGTAGGGTAGATGCACGAGTGCTCGGCCCTGTCTTGTTTCTGCTTGTACATATTGAGATTAAAAAGTGTTACAAAAAGAATTTAATTATACTAAGGTAGGTTTTTAAGCACTTTTTTGTAGTTGTGTAGTCCATTTTTCATTGTTAAGTTGATTGAACAATATTTTTGTTACGGGAAATTAATAGCATCGTAGGCTAATCTGACAACTGCGTTTGCGACAGTTAAGCAATGGGTACGACTGTCTTACGATGATTCAATAATTCTACCCTGCCAAACGGTGATAATTTGCGTAAAAATCTATTAGCTACTGTCCACTTCAAAAAATTGACCAAAATGTGCAATGTACTACATATAGTATGACACCTATTGGACAAGCTGCAGGAGACATTTCTTTATTGGAAGTAGCTACTTGTAGCTGACTAAACTTGTACCTGACTATGAGAATATGGGACAATCACAAAGAAAACTGAAATTGTTGGAAATTCAGCACAGATGTCTCAAAATGTGTTAATAGCTAATATGAATAATAATAGCCTAGTAAGAAAAAATAATAGCTACCTACCTTTGCAGAAATCTTAACATCTGATTGCCAGCCTTGCCTGCTGCCTTCATAGTGTTTATTTAGAAGCCCCTGATTTTGGAGTGTGTCAGTGCAGTTGTACTAATTTGAAAGAAATGGATAGAAAACGTTTGAAAAAACCTCTCCACGTGCTGGCAAAAAAACAGAAAAAACGAAGAGTATATGACACTTTAAATGTAAAAGCTCGTGTGTCAAGCATTGATCCAGGTTCACCAGTGAGCACCAGCGAAGCTAGCGACGTCGAGAGTGATTCACTGTTGGACTCTATGCCTTGCTCATCAGGAGTAGTAGTTAATCATGATGATGAAACTCTACTGGAATCATCCTCTGGTTCTTTTTCTTCCAGGCTTACAAGTTCTTCTCAAACAGAAAATTTTAGTCAAAATTATTCATTAAACCCTAAAAGTAGTACTTTATTTCAAAAAGAAAATTCTTTGAAATTTACCATTGCAGAATGGTTTCAAAAGGAAAAAAGTGTGCCTTACGATGCAGTTGATCGATTACTAAAATTAGTGGAAGCCAATGTCTTTCCAGGGTTTCCAATAGATGTGCGAACTTTGGTTCACCACAATAGCATAACTAAGGGCAATGAAAGTGACTTGTTTGAAGGCGGAGCTGAATATGTTCATGTTAACAACTGGATCAAATGTCTGAAAGAACACTTGAAAGTCAACTGGTCAACTGATCTTGGGAGTAATTTTACCTTGGCCATCAACATTGACGGAATTCCTCTTTTTGACAAATCTCCTAACTTTCATCTGTATCCTATTCTTATAAAATGTCAAGAGTGTCCAACTAAAATTTTCACAGCAGGATTATTTTGTACTAATAGAAGTGAAAATCAAAAGTTAGTTGATTGCAATCGTTTTTTACAAATGTTAGTAAATGATTTGAAAAACTTATTGGCTGGAAGCATTCCAACTCAGAATGGCAGAGTAAAATTTGATATATCTGGACCAATAATATGTGATGCCCCTTGTCGAGCTCAGCTAAAAAACATTGTATACCATTCAGGGTATAATTCTTGTGAGAGGTGTTATGTTCATGGTTCTTATCATGGTGGGCATTTAACATTAAATAAGACCGATGCTCCCTTGCGAACTAAAGAATCATTTTTGTCACGTGAAGACACTAGGCATCATCATGATTCTTCAACATTAATTTTAGAATCGATTGGTATTGATTTAGTCGGTTCCATGGTTCTTGATTATATGCATCTCTGCTGCTTAGGTGTTATGAAACGCCTGCTGCAAAGATGGCTCAAGTCACCTGCAGCCAACCGAAAAGCTCAATTTTCTCGCATTGCTGTTGCAACACTTGAGCTTTCAATAAAAGGTGCTGAACCATTCATTTGCCGTGAATTTGTTAGGCATTTTCAGGTTGGACTTTCTAAACATCGGTTCTGGAAAGCCACTGAGTTTAGACTAATGTTGCTATATGTTGGACCTGTTGTTTTAAGAAACAAAGCTATAATGTCACATGATCATTACAGAACTTTTCTTAAATTTAGTGTCAGCATGCGACTTCTCTTAAGTGATGAGCAGCAAGAGAAGCTCAATTTCATTAAATCCCTCTTACTTTAATTTGTTGAAGAGTGTCAGCAACATTATGGCACTGAATTCATTACATATAACGTGCATAATCTTATTCACTTACCAGATGATTATGCAAGGTATGGAAACTTAGAAAACATTAGCTGCTTCCCATATGAAAGTTTTCTAGGTGAGCTAAAAAGCTGCATCAGGTCAGGTAATAAACCACTCAAACAAATTGAAAAATTTGCTACAGTAAAAAATGAACAAATTTCTACATTAAGTCACCTCCATTCGAAAAGAGAGCAACCTGAATTGAAATTTTCTAAAAAAGGAGTAATTATTAATAATAGTCTTATTAAACCAAGTCAAAACCCAAGCAAAGACAACTGTGTAATGCTTAATGACAAGTCTGTTGCAATTGTTACAAGTGCATCTCATGAAACACTGAAACTCAGAGTGTTTGAATCCAAGGAAAATTTATTCCATTATCCAATTTCTTCATCTGATGTTGGCATACACTTGCTCCAATATTTAGGCATGGAAAAAAAAGGGAAAGTGAAAGATGTGAAGAAAAAGTGTATGATTCTCCCCTACAAAAGAAAATTTGTTGTAATTGAGTTTCTTCATACAGACTTCTACAGGTGAGAAGATGTCTTCATCTATAAAAAATATGTAGGAGTGTATTTTGAAAAATCTAATGATAAAGCAGTGGTACCCTCATCGTGGGTAAAAACTAGAAAAAATGGTTCACACAAAAGTGCTTGGCCTTTACATGGTGATCCAGTAGCCCTTGCAAAGCAGTTGGAACCACCAGAAGATTCTTGGTCTTTCTACAGCTGCCATATCATTACATCTGCCAGTAAGTAATTTTTGTAGCTACGTGTCATAAATTTTGGTCGAATTATGTTCATTTCTACATCTGAATTTTCAATATTTAGAGCATGCATACACACATGTTAATGGTAATGATAAAAGTTTTATATGTTAGTAACATTTTGATTGCCAAGGCATAATTTTAGTGATACATCCCATTAAAATTCACCAATTATACAGTGATTAATTACTCATAAAGTGGGATTGACCCTGTGATTCAGGGTCACTGATGAACTGTGACCCTGTAAGTCAATGAAATAATTTCTCATTTAAAGGAAATATTTGAGGCAGCAATAATAATGATGGCTGAAATTTTATTTAATCTATTGTGCCTATCTGCAGCCATTTTTGTATGAGAAACAGCAAAAACTGTCTTTAGAAGTTTTTATCTAGTGGATGATTGTTTAGTTCATTCAGTGCTGCAATATTGTGTAGAGTGCTGCAGTATTGTGTACAGTGCTGCTGTGCTGCATAGTGTGCGGCAGTATTGTCTACAGTGTTGCAGTGTTGTGTGCAGTGCTGCAGTGTTGTGTACAGTTCTACAGAGCATGCTGCAGTGGTGTTCAGTGCTGCAGTGTCATATACAGTTCTCCAGTGTTGTGTGTAGTGCTGAAGTGTTGTGTTTATTATGTTGGGCAAATTTTTACTAGGTTCTCTGGGTCTAAAATGTTTCTTATTTGTAGATTCCTACAAGAAGTGCTACCGGCTGCTGGATGGTTTTGACACGGACAGCGGTATGTCATCTGTGGAGTGGAGTGATGCTGGTGGCCTACAATCTTCAAGGTAAAATTTTTTAGAAAATAGCCAGTAATAGCAGTTTTTTCAACTGGGCATCATTAGCAGCTATTTCTAATGTCACAGTGCTATAAAAAAGGGTAAATGTAAGCAATAATGATGTCATTGGTAATAAGGTGTACGTACCAGTGACCAATATCATTTCAGGTATTGTGCATCATGGGTACACAGAACTAGTGTCTTTAGCTGCCACTATGTAGAATATACTGTATATGTATGTATATTATGTAAATAGTTACATATTTTCACAATTGTTGCTATAGCAATTCAAAAATATGAAATGAACTCAGCTGATAATGTTGCTTCATGGTGTGTGCACTACTAAGAACATCTTATTTCTGTTCTAATTGGTAGCTACATACCTAGGTATTATATGAAGATTCAAAGTTAGGTTTAGGCTCAACAAGCAATAGTGACAATTTTATATTCTGTACAACATTATTAAAAGTATATTCAATAGTAGTCTATTCTTGATGAGGAATAGCTGGACTACATAGAGGGTAAATTATTACCTATCTCATCAGGTGCTGGCAATTTCCACCAGTTTAATCATCCTGAGATTGAGCAGAGGGTTGAACTGCGGCATAATCCTGGAACTGGTTGATGGCTATTGCACTGCAATAGTGGTTGAAACCTTTTGAGTATTTTTCGGGTGGAACTTGGTTTCAAAACCTTTCTTCACGGCTGCCGTGTTGCTACTTGTCTTATCCATCCTAGCAGATGATGAACTTGGATTCTTTAGCAGCAAAGGGTGAATCTTACATGAAGCTGAACAAAATGTTCACCTAATAATAAAGTTAACTCCTAGTTCAGCTTGAGTTTCAAACCAAGTTTAACTTTCAGTAAAGAATCTTCTCTGCCGAAGAGTCCAAGTTCATCATTCTGAAGTATGGAGTAGTAAAGTACTCAGCACTTCTGCTGTGACCAGGGTTTTTAAAATGAAGATTTTTTTCAAAGACAGGTATTTCAACGACTCCTTGACATGTTCTCTGATTCTACCTCGATCCAATCCGCCATACCTGTTTTTACTCCCTCCAAATCACGTCGAAGGGGTGTTGGGGTGGGTGGGTTTCGAATACCAACATTTGATGAGGTAATATTTAACTCTTTATAAGGCTCGCGTCTCTCTTGACAGAAATGAAATTCATTAAATTAATTTTCAAAAATGAGTTGAAGCCCTAACCCATAAACTTACTCCAGTTCGACCCTCAACTTGTAGCTTTCTTTTAATAATTTCTCTATATGTCAAGCTATAACTTAGCATTGTGTTCATGACGTTGACCTATACTGTGGAACCCCATTTTGCCCCAAAGCACAGACGTAGTTGCTTTTGTGAAACTAAATTTTCTGGCAAATTGTAAAAATTATCATTGCAAGAAAAAAATCCACTTGGCAATCTTTTTGCAAGTTAATTGAAACAATTTCTTGGAACACGATCATTAAACTAAACCTGGCTTGCCGGTTGTGGACCACGTCATTTATTCAGTCGATATTGATTACGTGGTCCATATTGTGTATCACATAAAATAATCAGTTAATTTTTTTAGTTTGTGATATAGCACAGTATGAGAAAGTTAGCATAACTATGTAGGTATGTAATATACTTACAACTCATCAATTGAAGACCTTTCATTAAGCAGTAGCAATGCTATTGTACAATTAGCTAATGTCAGCCTTAACGATCAGATCTACTGTGGATGCCTCCAGTAGTTCAGACGCACCTCAAGCGCGCTGTTGCTGCCAGGACTTGACAGCTGCACTTTCAGCGAAGGTCAGCAAAGTTGCAGCAAATATGCAAGTGAAGATGGACATGATAGAAGAGAAGCTGGACCTAGCACTTGAGGATTTGAGGGGTTTGGCCGCAAAGCTTTCCAAGGAAGATCTTATTGCTGGTCCCCCTGCCAACAATGATGATGAGTTGTCTGCACTCATTTCATCGAACCATTTTGTAAGTCACTATTGCTTAGAGCTTAAAAGTTCAGACTGCTGTCGTTTCTACCTGCTAATTGTGTAGATTCTACTTAACTTGCTACCGAAATGTTTCGGTAAACCCTCAACGGAGGTACCAAGTTCGAAGTCTCGCTCATTTCAATGTAACAAGGTCAATATACATTCAAGTCCATACGGTTATTGGCGCAGCTTCCATGGCGTATACCTTAATGACTTGATTATATGATGAGCTGCCAAGTGTTTTATATAGACTCATTTATCACTTACCTATCTGTGCCAATGCGAGTGTGGCGATTTAGCATTTCTTTCATCATTATTTCCTCTTAAATACCTGAGTCTTTTTCTGGAATACAGCATTTTTATGCTGCAAGAGAACTACCTACTTATAACTGTTTGTGCTTTACCCTAGATAGAGAAATTCAGCGTTATTTGAAGATACTGTACTACGAGCTTGTACGACTTGCTTGTACACGGTATCGACTTGCGTTTATATAACGCTCTAGATCTTCCTAGGCCTAGTAATTTTTGACAGTAACTTATTATAATGCGGTTGCAGAGTGAAGATGAATGTAACTTCTAGTTAAGCAGAGACCTCCAACCATTAACGCGAGTGCTAATTTCTTCTTGCGTATCCTTGAGGATTATACACGAGTAACACGACACAAATATATAACCCATCAGTGAGCATAGAGAAGAGCAACAAGGTTAGGTTTGTCCATACTGTTCTATGGGAATAAACAGATATTAGGTTACTTCAACTTAGACAGCACTTACCTCTTCTATTTCTTGGCCACTTTATTTCCTTTAATTTCTATACTTTATTCTTCCTCCTTTTTCTTAATGTGCTGTTCCTATGCGCTAATATAAGTGTCCTGTGCGTAGATTACACATTTCCTTTTGTTCCTTCCTTTTCTGATCTTGGGAACGCCTTGTAGTGCCTAGGGGAAGCCAAAAATATTATATATATATATATATATATATATATATATATATATATATATATATATATGTATATATGTATATATGTATATATATGTATATATGTATATATGTATATATATGTACTACAGTAATACAAATATGTGAATAAACGTACGGAACCAATTATGTTTATGCAGCTAGCTAATGCTCAGGTTCACTACCTTTACTTGTCCTAGATTTACATAACGAGTAAACCCCCGATGCACGTTTACGTTTTATTTTTAACTAACAATTATTATAAAGTAATTTAGGGGAACTAGAACGTTATCATTGTTTTCGTCAGGTCATGAGCTTGGCAGCATTGGAAACCCCGAGTCTTCAAGATACTTTGCGTCGAATGCTGCAGCGAATGATGACGAGAACACTGGCCCAGACGTATTCATTCACTGGGCTTGGTCTCAATCGGCAGCCTACGAAGAATAAATTTTCTTCTCATAAGGCATATCAGCTTCTCTTAAGTAAGTTATATTTCATGGTGAATTGAATTCACTGTAGCTACTTCTATATAGGAGCGGTATGATTTTTGTCGTGAAAATGTTGCACTGTTATATTCTTCCTACCTGCTTGTTTGTAAGTTTTTAATGTTTCAAGCATGTCATAATATAAGCGTGTTGAAAATTAGTTACATATTAATTGTAAATTAGCTATCAGTGAAAGCTTCGTACGATCTTTCTGTACTTGTTTCCTATAATTAATGGAGAGGGAACATACGTGACCAATGTGTTTAAGCTACTAGCTATTATGTGTTCGTTTTTTCCAGGCGCTCTACGGTGGACAAGATTTAGAGACGTGTCCCTCACCGACATAGAGAAACGAACTGCGTTGCTCCTGAGGCAGGCTGTGGACTGGTCCGGAAGTACTCGCAAGCGTAAACGTAGTAAGTACCTTCTTTTTGAATTTAGAAACCATTTGTAATCCATCTGGATTTAGAGATAAAATAAGAATGTGTAGAGTATTCAAGATTTTTCTCTATCAATTTGAATTTCATAACCGAATTGGGCGTTTGATTGAATTAAGGTTTGACTCAGTGAAGTTATACATTGCAATATTTATAAGTATGAAAAATGCAGAATTTTATTTGATGATGTACAAAGATGCTGAGAATATACATTAAATCACCTTATATTTACTAAGTTATTTAAATTACAATAATTATGAATGAATTTAAATAAAACTGCATAGGTTTGATTTAAATGAGAAGTAAATTTACGAAAATAATGGTGAGCTCGAGGCTACGGTTGTAGTTGAGTGTAGTTTACATGAAGACATATCTTGCCTCAAGTGTGCCAGGTAAAAATCAACACTGTTGAACACCTGAAACAAGTGATTTCAGCCTCAATTCAGGAAACAACACCTGCTATATTAAATTTTTTCCGGTGCACGGCCCCTCAGGGGGATACAACTATTGTATCTATGGGAAGTGACGCTCCCAGGGGGATAATGTCAGTGCCCGAATCACTGGTTATGTAGGCCTTCTTTTTGTTGAAATATTGTGTCTTTTGTTTAGTTAAGGGCCAACTTTTTTCGGTTCACTGCTATCCTTTTATTGAGCACCGTCTACTTTTTTCTTGAACTTTTTTTCTTGTTTGAACTTCCTTCGTAACTTGCTGTTACTATGCGCTTGGTATCCTGTGCGGGGCACACCTCGTGCATAGAATCCCCTTGTACGTGTCCATACTAGATGGTCTCCTTCATTATTCCTCTGTGATATCGTCTTTGTTACTGAAAACGGAGTCTTAAACCACTAAAATAATAATAATTTCCGGTGCACGGTAGATCACGGGAGACTATGCCCAGCCGTGCAAAAGGAGCAAATACCAGAGCATATTAAAATGAATTGATTCAATTTCGAGGTATGGTAGATGTTCTTACTGTTATAAAATTTCAGCATTTGAACATAGAAATTACGAGGAATTTCTAAATGACCTTGTCAGCGTATGTATTTTTTTTGAGGTATTGCTGTACGTATGACATGTGTATAGGGAAATTGTTAGAACAGATGAATTTTGAGATATGTTCAATATCATTCGGTGTCGAAACAGAAAATGACGAATAGTGGTAGCCCAATCTGCCATGTTGCAGATGTTTAGGCGCAAAACGTGTATTTTTGTACTGCATTCTGAGGCACAAATATTCAATTAAAAGCTGTACTTCGATTGTTTGTCTCGTCAGACTAAGTTAAAACAATGTAATTCTACATATTTACGGTGTTTGCGAGTGATTCTGTGAGAGGGAAAACGATAGCACGTTCTTTGGGATGTGGGAATCTATGCACGAAATTTGTGTCGTTCACCAGCTACATTGCAATATTGAGATTGGAAAAAACTAGAAAGTTGGGAGTAAAAACTGCTAGAAGAACGAAAGAACAGTAAATGGGAAAATGTAAACAGTTATGAAAAAAATCTTCGAAAACATAATTAGCTTGTTGAGATGCTGTTCAACTTTTACCTAACTCATAGCTCCGGCCCTTACTTTCTTATAAAGTGTTGCAAATCCGGAACGTTCAATATTCCTACCCCGGTAAATGGAAGTTGGCAAAATCATTACTGTTACGATGATTTTTTCTAAGCGAAATTGTATTGTTTCAGATAGTGCAGTGGGATGCTCAGCTGGTACGTCGGTTGGTGCGCCCTGTGAGCAAGCATTTGTGGTGGAGCAAGAGTATTGTGCGGCGGGATGCTCAGCCAGTACGTTTGTTGGTGCGCCCTCTGAGCAAGTATTTGTGGTGGAACATGAGTGCCCCAATCGAGAAGAACAGTGCTCCGTCCTCGGGGGAGCCCTCGAGACATCGTTCTCGCTTTAAAAGTTGATTTCGTAGAACATTTTTTTCTTTCATAAAAATGAGAGAAGTCAGTGATTAGAATTCATTACTTTGCTTTACAGAAAGTGAGCGGATATTATTTGAACAAGAGTAGCTTCTCAGTAGCTTTGTGCATTATTTTTACTCAAGGAAACGCATCCATCTTATTATTCTGTATTCTTGATTCGTTTTTTAATAAGCCCCTCATGATGATACGAACAGCATTTCAATAAGACTTGACACTGTTTTATTTAGTTAAGTGCTTGTTCATTTGAGTTTTTATTTGGCATGCCATTTAATTGAAATAGATTGAGCTTTCTGTTTTGCTCCGGACTTTCGTTATGGGTTTACTGCTTGCTGTCTTTTCTTCAGTTCTTGTGACTTTCTTCTTCTAATTTCCATTCAAGGATGTAATGTGCGGGGCACCCCTCGTGCGTAGAATCCCCTGTACGTGGCCATACTGGATGGTCTCCTTCATTATTCCCTCTCTTAGAACACCTTTGTTGTGGTTAGGGAGGCTTAAACTAACGTATGTAACTAACTCAAAAACTATTGAAATCTGATTATGTTTTCTGTTCTATGATTTGTTTGCACGCTTATAGAAAGTGGAAGTTTATTTAACTCGTTTTTGTTCAAAGTGGCCCTCTGTTGATATGTATTTCATGGAAATAGTCGGATTTAGACCCCTCAGGGGGATATAACTATTGTATCTATGGGCATTTACACGTCCAGAGGGATTGTCCCGATGTGGTTAGGTAGGCCTTCTTTTTGTTGAAATAGAATAGAGTTTTGTTTAGTTGAGGACCAGCTTTTCCGGTTCACTGCTATCCTTTTCTTCAGTATACCTCCTACTTTCTTCGTCACCTCCTACTTTCTTCTTGAACTTTTTCTTGTTCGAACTTCTTTCTTGACTTACTGTTTCTATGCACTTGGTGTCCTATGATGGAAAAACACACCTTGCTCATAGATTCCCCGTGCACGGGCCTATACTAGATGATCCCTTCATTATTCCTCTCTTTGAATCGTCGTTGTATCGGATAGGGAAGCTTAAACTAATTAATAATCTAATCTTATTTAGATGTGTATGACAGCAATTGATCTCGATTAATGGTACCAAAGGCACTTTTTTCATGGTGGTTAATAGACTATCTTATGTTATGTGTTATGTAGTATAAAGTATTTCTCTTTGTTTCTTTCTTCTTTCTGACATGCTGCTTCACCGTTGCTATGGCGTTATATATTGACTCGAACTAGACATTAGCTGTAGGCTGATATATCTGGGAACTTGTAAAGCAATAACTATTTATATGAAGGATTTAGGTTGTAATTTTTTGCTCTGGAACGTTGTAAAAAGTAGTAGAATTTAAAAATGGAATCATAGTAGACACCCTGTTATTACTGTTCATAATGTATCATCTAATCAATGTATCATGTAATTTAGCCATTTTCGCAAATAAATTTCGTCCAATTGAGGTAATTTGCTCCAGTGCAGTAGCTATATGCCTTATTGTTAAGCCACTTCGCGCGCCTGGTGGGATCTTGGTTTTGGGTGAGTCTGTGCGTGTGCCTGATTCTGGTTTATTATTATCATTATTTTATGCTTGAACGCGATCTTTACTGTCGCTCCATTAAAAGAACTTTATACGTTGATTTCTTTAAATATATGTGCATTTTTTAAATCAGATTCCTTATCCTGAATATCTTATAGTTTTTTTATTTGTTCATGGGAGTGAATTGTTACTTATATCTGTAGATGTTAACTAATCAAGATGCAGGCTTGCCTGCACTACTCAGTCTTGACGCAAGGAGCTTCGGTCTTACGTCAGGACAAGTAGTGCAGGCAAACCAGTGCTAGGATAAGATAGGAATCCCACAATTCTGAACGGGTCAGGGCAGGATTCCCAGCGTTAGAAACGGAATACTGCTGGCAAGCCAGTGCTAGGAAAAGATAGGAATCCCACAATTGTGAACGGGTCAGGGCAGGCTTCCCAGCGCTAGAGACGGAATACTGCAGGCAAGCCAGTCTTACGGTAATGGGATATAATATTTTGCCCGTGCCTCAGGATGGTCTTCCGTTACTGGTCCGGCGGTAATAAATGGGCTGCCTTCGTCAATCCAATACCGGACAGCTTGGACATTCCGTGAAAAGTCCAGTAATGAGCTTACTGGGTGAATGCTGGTTCTCCTTCTCTGTGCTCTGTAACGACCCTTTGAACAGCCATCGACAAATGCGGACTGGGAATCGCTCTCTTTACGAATACGTTAAAGTCAGTGCGAAAGGTGGCTTGATAAGTGATCGACTGTGATCAGGTCGTCGTAAAATTTACAGTCTGCTCCCTTATTGCCACGTACATCACTATACCCCCCTGAACTGGCTGATGTTCTTATCGCTTATGGTTGCATACAATTCAATAACCGCGCAGAATTAGTGAGGAGTACTTAACTTCTCGCAACCTTCAAGGGCGCTTCGGCTGAAATAATATTTACTTACTGCGTGAAGGTCTTTGACTCCTTAAAACTTTCGTCAGAATGGGGCTACTCAGCCCTGCGAGTAGATGCTGCTCTAAAGAACTTTTTGGAGACAATAAATTTGTCCTGGCACATTACCCTGATTCTGTTTGGATCCTCTACCGCAGGAGCTAAGGGGTTATAAATTAACCGCAAGCTTCAACGAAGAAAGTTTTCGATTTTTTACATTAAAAATTAATGTGCATATAATACTTCTCACATGTCTCTTGCAAGCCTTTCAAGAGGCATTCGGGCTGTACGTAGAGTGCCGGGGACTCGGGCCATAAGAACAGCGCCGAGGACTCGGGCCATACGCACAGCGCCGGGGAATCGGGCTATACGCACAGTGCCTGGGACTCGGACCATACGCACAGTGCCGGGGACTCGGTCCATACGCACAATGCCGGGGACTCGGGCCATACGTACATTGCCGGGGACTCGGGCTATACGTACAGTGCCGGGGACTCGGGCTAATACGTACAGTGCCGGGGACTGTCCGAGCTTCCAATTAAGAAAGCCAACTCCCACAGCAGGGGAAGGGTGTTCAGCAATCTCCTCATCTGGTTAGTATTTTATTTTAGGACCGAATAGTCCACCACCTAAGGGTCCTTTTCCAACAACAGAACAAAAAAGCTCACCGGACCGACAGGTCCTGGCCTGGACTATTCGGTCCCAAAATTGTATGGTGCTACGGACAATAGATCCCTCCCTCCCCCCTGAGGGGGGCGGGGTAAGAGAACTAAAACTCCTGAATTTTCGACACCACTTTGATCCCATATAAAAAAAAAAAAAACAGGAAATGGAAAATTTGAAACCGTAACTTTGTTTACAACGCTTCAAGGACTCTAAAACTGTCTTTGGTTTTGTTCTAGCATAAAAAATCAATGAGTTCTATTCATTTGAAATATTAATATAAATGAACTTAAACCAATTTGTCCAATTTTTTCATAAAACTAAGGCCTGAATCGAAAAAATGAATAGATGAAATTGTGTTTTTTAAAGGTTACATATGTTTGGTAAATTTCATAACAATCAGTCTGCAAATATAAAATTTCATATTATTTTTATAAAAGGAAATTTTTTATTTTGTTTAATTTATGGGAAATTACAATTCAGAGTGTGAATGTGAAGTAATGCATGGAGGTTATCGAAATAAAAATGAAAACAGCATTTAATTACATAAATTGTCCATTATATTCCACTCCAACAAAAAAATTTGTTTATGGCTTATAACCAAAACCTCTAACTTCCAACATTCAAAACGTATATCCTCATTGAGTTTTGATGCTAGAACAAAACCAAAGACAGTTTTAGAGTTCTTGGAACATTTCTAACAAAAGTGCAGTTAGAAATCTCCAAATTTTAGAAAAAGAAAAAATTAAATAGCTCAAAACACAAAAATAATGAATGTTGAGTGTAATGATGAAATATCGCTTATCACAAATTTTTTTTTCAATTGTTCAAATTCTAACTGTACTTTTGTTAGAAATGTTTCAAGGATTCTAAAACTGTCTATGGTTTTGTTTCCAGCATCAAAACTCAATGACTTTTAGGCATTTGAAACATCCCTAAAAATGTACCAAAAAACTAATTTTTCGTAAATTAAAATTAGGCCTAAGCAGAAAAAATTACACGAGTAAAAGAAGTTTACTTGCGAAAAAAACGAATACCGGCCAATTTTCAAACGAATCGGGAGAAAAAAGTTGAAAAATCCGGTTGATTCCTCATGCTCGCAACTGACAACGATCGTGGAATTGCCTCTTCGAGCTCTGACGTTCAACCCTCACACACAAGGCAAGCAAAAACGTTGACTTGCTCAAAAAGTTCTATGTGAAAATCAGGGAGAAAGACTTTTCGCCCTCGAAATCGTCTGATCTGACCCAGTTGGATCACTATTGTCGTCATGAATTGACGTCGAAGCTTGTATCAAGCCTCCCAACAGCGTCGCAGCCCATCGGAATGCATTAAAAATCTCGTGGGCTCGTAGGCAAAGGCAGAAGTTTTCAGCGCCATGCCTAGCTTTTGAAAGCGTGTAGAATCAGGTTTTATTTTTTACGTTAGTATCAGCACTACTGATTGTATTATTTTGTTTTTGCGTGATAGCGATATTTTAAGGCGGACAGGCGACGGGAGTATGGGTGGCTAAGCTCACCGTTACCGCGCTGCTTCTTCGCTCCGCCTTCGCTCTTCTGGTTGTCTTGGGCTGGAGCTGGGAATCTCATGCATCGACGGACGTCAGGATGGTGCGATGCCGAAGCTGTGAGCCGTACACCAACACGACTCCTGCAAGCTCGCCCTAACCACCTGGCGTCGAAGGAGCTCCCAACTCCATGGACATTCGAGGTTCGTCACTCTTAGGCTGGGCGCATGTCTGCTAGTGAGTTGGTATCCATGGAGCCTTTAGACCAGTCGACCCCTACTTTTTCCTGGCGAATAGGCTAAATTTCTATTAACTTACCTATTATTACAGTTCGGGCTTTCGCCCTATTATTACTGTTCGGGCTTTCGCCCTATTATTACAGTTCGGGCATTCGCCCTATTATTACAGTTCGGGCTTTCGCCCTATTATTACAGTTCGGGCTTTCGCCCTATTATTACAGTTCGGGCTTTCGCCCTATTATTACAGTTCGGGCTTTCGCCCTATTATTGCAGTTCGGGCTTTCGCCCTATTATTGCAGTTCGGGCTTTCGCCCTATTACTACAGTTCGGGCTTCCGCCCTATTAATACAGTTCGGGCTTTCGCCCTATTATTGCAGTTCGGGCTTTCGCCCTATTATTACAGTTCGGGCTTTCGCCCTATTATCACAGTTCGGGCTTTCGCCCTATTATTACAGGTCGGGCTTTCGCCCTATTATTACAGTTCGGGCTTTCGCCCTATTATTACAGTTCGGGCTTTCGCCCTATTATTACAGTTCGGGCTTTCGCCCTATTATTACAGTTCGGGCTTTCGCCCTATTATTACAGTTCGGGCTTTCGCCCTATTATTACAGTTCGGGCTTTCGCCCTATTATTACAGTTCGGGCTTTCGCCCTATTATTACAGTTCGGGCTTTCGCCCTATTATTACAGTTCGGGCTTTCGCCCAATTATTACCTGTCGGGCTTTCGCCCTATTATTACCTTTCGGGCTTTTGCCCTATTATTACCTTTCGGGCTTTCGCCCTCTTATAACCTTTCGGGCTTCCGCCCTATTATTACCTTTCGGGCTTTCGCCCTATTATTACCTTTCGGGCTTTCGCCCTATTATTACCTTTCGGGCTTTCGCCCTATTATTACCTTTCGGGCTTTCGCCCTATTATTACCTTTCGGGTTTCGCCCTATTATTACCTTTCGGGCTTTCGCGCTATTATTACCTTTCGGGCTTTCGCCCTATTATTACCTTTCGGGCTTTCGCCCTATTATTACCTTTCGAGCTTTCGCCCTATTATTACCTTTCGGGCTTTCGCCCTATTATTACCTTTCGGGCTTTCGCCCTATTATTACCTTTCGGGCTTTCGCCCTATTATTACATTTCGGGCTTTCGCCCTATTATTACCTTTCGGGCTTTCGCCCTATTATTACTTTTCGGGCTTTCGCCCTATTATTGCCTTTCGGGCTTTCGCCCTATTATTACCTTTCGGGCTTTCGCTTTATTATAACCTTTAGAGCTTTCGCCCTATTATTACCTTTCGGGCTTTCGCCCTATTATTGCCTTTCGGGCTTTCGCCCTATTATTGCCTTTCGGGCTTTCGCCCTATTATTGCCTTTCGGGCTTTCGCCCTATTATTGCCTTTCGGGCTTTCGCCCTATTATTGCCTTTCGGGCTTTCGCCCTATAATTACCTTTCGGGCTTTCGCCCTATAATTACCTTTCGGGCTTTCGCCCTATTATTACCTTTCGGGCTTTCGCCCTATGACTAGGTTTCGTACCTTTCAATATACTAAAGCTAACATATTCTTCACTTCGCCAGGTGACGTTAAACGGCAGTTGGTGGGAGAAGACTGCGCCGCTTTGGTCTTCTCCGCAATTCGTGGCCGCCTGGAGCATTTTTACCAACATCAGCACCTAATCTCATTTCTGTCGAAACAAAAGTCGTGCTTGTACCTAATTTACATTAAATGCTCTCGGCCGTTCGATTTTTTATTCCCCCCAATTGTTCATAGTTTTTCGTAGTAACCATATTCTTATTTTACTCAGTGAAGTATTCAGAAAAACCTTATTAGTTAGTTCTCCTGATTAAAAAACATCACATTGCATCAGCATCAGTGTGAAGTACTGCAGAAAGCTCCACACAGCGCAGGTTAACGCAGTAACGTTCGTATGAAATTTAGATCTCCGCCACACAGTACAA
The DNA here is from genome assembly GCA_030386875.1 of Morinoia aosen. Lineage (NCBI taxonomy): Eukaryota > Metazoa > Arthropoda > Malacostraca > Amphipoda > Talitridae > Morinoia > Morinoia aosen. The sequence continues at coordinate 3,284,009 of CM059568.1, read as the reverse complement.
AGCGGCCAATGGGGGCCATTTCGCTGCGCAAAACTGCGTCTTATCACACATATTTTTAAGCATGGATGGCTACCCAGGTCAAATGGACTATTTTGCTCAGCAGCTGCGCTCCGCACGTGCTGCCAGCCTCGTGAATACGGCGCTCATTGATAGTAACATACAGTAAACACGGCGGTAATTTTCAGTTGAGATATTCGTTTGCAACAGTTTTCTTGATAGGAAATGCCCGACGTGGCCGTTGCTTCCCAAAAAGTTTTAACCAGCTTGTTATACTGTTTGGTGGGAAGTAAATGTCAAGTATCAAAATACAAATGGGTTGTACGAGATTATTTTTCACTATTTTGAGATACATTCAACGTTTCAATTTCTAGTTGGCTTCTATTATAAGATACATTCAACGTTTTAATTTCTAGTTGGCTTCAATTCTACACAGCGACCGACAAACATTGGGTTAGTAGATTTTATCCCTCTAGGAAGACTGCAGAAGTTGTAAGTCAACTCTCAGATTGGAGAAATGAATTCGGTTCTGATATACATCTTCTTTGGTTCGAATTCATTTGAACATTATTTGGGTGGCATTAATAATTCGGTATATGTAGTTCGAAGTACTACGCGTTTTCTTCAATTTATTGTTTTAGAATGTTAACATTCACCCCGATAGAAAATATGTTATTAATCGACATATTTGCGTACAGTGTTGATCAACTTGGAATTTTTCCAAAACAAATCAGGTCTAACAATCTGCCTTTCCCTAGTTCTAATTTATTTTGTATCTTCATTTTGCATTGTAATTTTTGTTAATTCAATTCAGTGAACATATTCCCATCAGTTTGTAAATTTGCTTCAACACGTATTTCAGATTTTTGCTTCAGAAAAATTTCACTATGCAGTAAATATGTATTTTAACTATCATACGCAAGGACAGTTTTGACATGTATATATCTATGATCAGATTTATATTTATATATATAAAAATATATATGTATATATGATAAATATCTATGTTGACTTTGAGAGTAGCAACCTTGGTGTTTTTATTTACGATTCGTTTGCGTAAGAAAGCAATTCATGATGTTATACAATACGTAAGAGACTGATATGTATATATGATATATATATATATATATATATATATATATATGATGAGATATACATATATAAAAAAAAATGAATATTACATCTGATCTGTTTTTGAAAGCTGGAAGCGCTATTTTACATGTTTTATTGATGTTCTTTTTTCTCCAAGTAGGAATATTTGTGATAACCAGCAAAGGATAGAACCTGTCTTGGATATACGTATGCATTTTCTTGGTCCCATTTCAAATGGTTAGTGGATCTAACATTTTTTAATTATTCGATAGCTTTTTTGGAGATATCTGAAAACATTGAGCAAGGTGAGGTTTTTTAACAATTCCGGTGACAAGAAGCTACTTATTTTGTCCCTCATGTGATGTAAAAACAAGAAACTTGACAAGCGCACGTGTTTGTGCAATGTTTTGCAGTCTTGGGACTTGTGACTTTTTTCAACACGAGAATGGTAAGTAATGGGAGTTGTAATTAATGAGAATATAGGTAATGAAAATGGTAAGTGATGAAGATGGTAGTCAATGAAAATGTTAATGCCGTAATAATTATTTATCGTTGGTTCCAAATACAAGCTTGTTATTGTTGGACTAGTCTTACTGATTCATCGTGAATGACAGTATTTCATTTTAGCAGATGTCAACAATTACTGAAAAATTTTACTAAAACTTTCATCATTTCAGGTTCAGGAATAGGTTGTAATGATGGAAGCTAAATTTTAATTTAGGTTACTTAATTTTATGCCTTTTCTTTCGCATGAGTTGAAAAATTCTATATATTTTTGAACTTAAAAATTGCTTAATATTTTGTACAAGTTCAAAAGCAATAAGTTTACTTAGGGGAAATCGAAAAGCTTTACTGTAGGAAGTTTGCGTGAGCTAATTAGCGAATGTGCTTAGTTACACTTGATTAGTGAGTGAATATTTTCAAACATTTCAAAGAGGAAAAGGCTTGGTATATAAATAATCCTTTTGAGTATACGATAGACGAGTTCGGACCACAGATAGCATGAATATTGATGGCATCACTTGAACTTCGTTAGGATATTTGATGTATTTTTAAGTCACCATGATTGTCATTTTTCAAGTAAAAACGTTTTATTTTTAATTCCTGATTTTTTAAATTCACGAATAGGGTAATTCATCAAATATCGAACTGAACTGATTATCGAACAACTATGGAAATATGCGCGTAATAAATTTAGTAAGCATCCAAACTTGCTCAGTGCCAGTGATCTTACATCTAAAACTCCTATTTTAGTGATAAAAACTCATTTCTGTGAGCTGCAAACTGCTACCAGCGGTTGCGAACGCATTTTCTGTACGACCCTTACAAATTGGTCGAATTTTTTCACTCGAAAAATCTTACGCACCTCGGGAAAATTGCGACGGTTTAATTGTTGTTGGGTCACCGTCAACCTCCCGTCATAACTAGAGAGTAGTGTTGTCATATGATGTTCTGTTACTGTATTTTTTTCTTTTCCGCCAAAAACTTGATAATTATTCCATGTTCGACATTCAGTTCCTTTTTCATGTCAGTATTAAATACTGAACAAAGGTGTTCGAATCAAAATTCCTTAAAAATCATGAATTTATGCCTCGAACAAGGCTTTTCGATTCTTAATTCTTTTAAATAACTGAATCGATCTATTGAACGCCTGTTTTATTTCATTAAAATATTGTATTAACGCTTGATAATAACATTGAATAGTTGAAGATGGGAATTCTGGTGAGGGGCTATCAATCAGCTGCTGGTGTTCCAAGGCCCTCAAGATCATCAATGATTCGTCTGGCTACATTTACTGGTGATCAATCCCTTGCCAAGAAAATTGATGCAAGCATCAATAATAATTCATTGACGAGTGCTTTACACTCTACTCCAAAAAAGGTCACACAGGTTGATGATCACAATGATCGACATCGACATCATATTCAAATTTTGATAACTCTCCATTCAAATGCATCTTGAAAATAAGTAATGAGACAGTTATTTCAAACAAACAAACAAAACAAACATCGGCATCTTTAGGATGGTTTATTTCCAATCAAGCCTGATACAAATGATCTTAAGCATTGGTTTTTCAAATGTCTTATAACTAACACTATATATAGGACACCATGACGGTTCCCCCGTAAAGCCGGTACCCATTTCCGACACCTGGGTCGAGAGGGGTATTGTGCTTGAGCTTTCCCTTATACCCAACGGGGAAAATCGCAGCGCCAGCGCCGGGATACGAACCCGCGACTCCAACATACAAGTCCGATCCCTTAACCGCTGTGCCACCGCGAGCATTTCCAAGAAAATCCAGTGCACCAAAGAAAAAAAAAATATGAAAGAAAAACGTTTATTTTCCATGTAGCCACATGAGATACATGTCAACATATTGGGTTTTAAAAAGTTTCTTAATATAGGACGTCCTAAAACAAAAGTTCCATACGAGGGGTATTAATTGACAAACCATCAGAGGTGTACAAATAGAAAAGCCATATGAGGCATAATAATTGACAAACTATACGAGGTGTACTAATAGACAAACTATCAGAGGTGTACAAATAGAAAAGCCATATGAGGCATAATAATTGACAAACTATACGAGGTGTACTAATAGACAAACTATCAGAGGTGTACAAATAGAAAGACCATACGAGGCATATTAATGGACAAAATATACGAGGCGTACTAATAGACAAACCATACGTGGCGTGCTAATAGTCTAACAAATGTTCCATACGAGAACTAATTGACAAACCATCCTGTTCGAATCAAAATTCTTGTTCGATTCATGTTCGATATTGATGAAATTATGTTATTTAAGAATTCGATTTTTAAAACAATAAATAAATTCCAACAATCTACGTTGTCTTTAAAGCGACATCACAGAACAAGAAAGCAACTGTTCAAGAATAATCTTGAGGCCCGCAACAGTTATTCAGAGCAAAAGTTACCGATTTATGAAGGTTGTTTCTAGACACACGTGGTTTCTGTTCGATATTTGATGAATTACCCTAGCTCATTGATTACTTCAACAACTCGAAGCGCGTGGAAATTTTTTCACCAATTCCTTAATTTTGCAAACATAATTTCATAAGAAATAAATGCATTTTAAGATATCTCATTGACGCACTTGAATCGACTGATGTTCAGATAACTGTGCAATAATTTCAAATTTACTGTTGTGATCTGTATCATTTTATAAAATTAATGAAAACTAGGTGAACTGAGTTACACGAGAATATTCAAGTTCCTCATTCTCATCCTAGAAAATTTCAATGCGATGCAAAATTGTGTTTAACTTAATGTGTCGTAAAAATCGGTAGCATGAAATGTATTTATGTGAAAAGATTCATGATTAGTTTTAACGAGATATTTATGCTGCGGATCCCTAAGGTTTGTTCAGTTTCTATTGTGTAATCTGATTTGTCAGAAAATTCCCTAAAATATGAGCTTAAATAGGCCGCACTTTCTGATCCGGTGGTTTCTCGCGCTCTAGCAGGCGGTGAGTTTCAAACGAGTTTTAATATGATGACAGAGAAATGAATCTCACAGTTCAGTTCCATTCGTTTTCTACGCTTGAGGAAATGCCTTAGTTAAGTTTCATTCTTCATCGCAAATCTGCTTACTTTCGTTTTGGTTTTCTTCGTTTTCCGTAGAAATGGGTGCTTTTGTTTAGTTTCATTCTTCGTTTCGCAGAGATGCATGCCTTTGTTTAGTTTTATTCTTATTTGTGTTACAGAAGTTTGATTTTTGTTAGATCAATTTTATTCGTCATATCTGCAGAGGTGTGTGCCATAGTTTCGTTTCATTCGTCGTTTTCGGAAGGAGTGTGTCGAGCGTCGCCTCCAGCATACAGCGACGAGCGCACTACGGGCTCATACATGTCTGCATCATCGTTTCCTGGAAGTGCTGAGGTCGCTAGAGGAAAAACAGGTCACTGCTTCGTCAGCAAACATTATGTGGTAAGATCTTATCTCATATCTCTACACAGTCGAACCGTTCCTCACATCATATCTCTCTTAAGCAAAATACGACATATGAAAATTGTAATCATTTCTAATTACGTTGTGTATATTTGTCTAAGAAGATCAAAATTTGATCTTGTCGAGAACTTTTCACAAAATAAACTTTTGTTGCCTTTCAGCCGATGAGCTGTGAGCTAAATAACATCAACAATTGTCTAAGCAAAATGCAATTTTACATCTCAAAATATTGACTCAGATTTTCTTTGTAAAAAAACAGTTATTTATTATCAGCTGCACAACATAGGTGATGTTTAATCATTTAAGTAGGTAGATAGTTTTGGGTAAATATTCAGGCGAAAAAACTTTTACAATTATTTGTAATCGCAGCATCATAAAGTACTTTTTCAACTGCGAAAATATCCTTACTATTGATGATGTATTCTTTCCAATTAAAAAGTTAATTTTTCAGGCCAAGGACGAGCACCGTGGATGGAGACGTATCATCATACTTTGAGTCAAGTGGGAACTCCCCAATTGAAAATCAAGGACGTATCGCCGGTGTATTAAGGACGTCCGGGTCGATTGTGCACGATTTATATGCTAGTCGGCCTGCTCTGCCTTAACACTGCCTCTATGCGCCCCAAACCAAGCGCGGCCGAGCTCTGACGTGAAATTCATAGTTGGCCATGGATGATTCGAAGGCGCAAAATTTTCAGTTGATTAACGGCCGTAACATTTGAAAGCGGCATGACTCGAACTGTCAGTTAATGACAGCGTGTCATCGTGAGCGTACAGGCGGTTACTGCCTCTACAAAGGTCGCGTTTGGTGTTTCGACTGTGTTCTTCACAATCATTGCGTTAGGCAAATTGTGACGTAGTATTGCATCAGATGCCCAAAACATGTTTATTGATATCATATAGATTGTTTTCTGGGATTTTGTGGCGATCAACCGTTATGCTCATCCTAAGATTTTTCCCGTCACTTTTCGAGCTCAAGCTGAGTTCAATTTTTTAAACATAATTATGTGAAGTGTTGATCGTCCAAATTTTTGAAACTAGAACAGTGGTATTCATATCAAAGTACTCTGGATAGATTACTGAGCAAGTTTACAGAACAGTTCACATTCACTTGATTCATTTGCAAGTTTTTCACAGAGTGGCTACAATGACTGTTTTTCAAATGTGTATTGATGTCACAATAAGTTACTTATTTTCACGATATTAATAAGTGCAAATGCTGACATTGAACAATAAATCAATCCAATATGCTTTTCACAGTGTGTTGTATAGTGACGTACTGGTATTTATGGGGGGTTCCGGCTGCGGAGATTTATGAGTCTCGCTCGGCACGGTCACATGTATAGATAGGGCATCCGCCGGAAACAGCCGATGAGCTCCTGGCGGTTACGAGCGCCGGATAGGTCGGAAGCGACCCTATAGCCCAGCGCCGGAAATATCCATTGTTGCGAACTAGACTTAAGAGCAAGCTGTGTGAACTACAGGGTCAGTGCAATATTAGTAGTCCTGCTGTTCGTTTTGCTATCCTTCTGCCTGGTTTACGGCTAGGCAAACCGATCTACTAGTTCAGTTCAGTAAACCTTATATCTTGCTGAAATTCCAAGATATTACAATTGACGACGAGGCTTCGAACTTGCGAAGTGAATTTGAACTTTAAAAGTGCTCTGAAATTAAGATGGTGCATTCTACAGTCAGCTGTCCTCCTTTCGACGTTGAAGTGGAAACAGTGAGTGAATTCTTAGAGCGCTGGAAAGTCCAATGTGCAGATGCTTTTCAGAAAGCAGGAAATAATGGCGGTAAAAAAGCTAGCATCCTAATTAAAGCATTGCCCGTAAACATAATTACCGATCTACAACGAAGAATTAAACCTACGTTACTCACTGAGGCTACATATGAGGAACTTGAAGAAAAATTAACACAGCAATTTGAAATAAAAAAATCCATCGTCGGTGCATCGGTTACATTTCTAAATAGAAAACAAGGTGCTAATGAATCCATAGAAAGTTATGCTAAAACGTTAAATGACTTAGCATCTGCATGCAATTATGGTAATTGCTGTCGTGATCGTTTATTAAGAGATGCCTTCGGGGCTGGGCTACACTCAGCGCAAATTCTCAGCGCGGTTCTACAGAAGTGTGATAGCAAGTCTTTCACCGAATGCGTTGAACACGCAAAACTTATCGAACAATTAAGCTCCGACGCTCAAGATATTATTCGGGAGGATTCATCTTCATCGTATTTCACTACAGAAAAACTCCCGCCGAACTACATATGCATTCGCTGCGGAACTAAGCAAAAGCATCTTGCAAAGAATTGCTATGCTTTGAAATTGAAATGTCACACATGTGGAAAATTAGGCCACATTTCTAAGCTTTGCAAATCTACAACTGCAGCTCGGCCTCCTCCTGCTAAGCCTACACAAAGGGGACCTACACGAGGAGAATTTGATGCAGCTCGCACTTACACAGTGCAGTCGGGAAGAAGCGGTTGCTGGGGCAACGTAGGAAGAGAAGACGTGTTAATGAAGAATTCACGGATGCCTCTACAGAAGAAGAACGAAGCTGTTTTGCAAAAACCTGGGAACGAAAGTGGTGACGGTAATCATCTACATGAATGTTCTGATTATTCCCCAAATGACTCTAATTTTTTAGAGTAAACACCACTGTAATTCCCGTCACTAAAGAGCCCACTATGATTGCATGCAACTTAAATAGTAAACCTGTTGAATTCCTGTTGGATAACGGCAGTGCCGTGTCAACTATACGTAAAAGAGATGCAATCAAAGTTGGTGCTGTGGTAAATCCTACATGCAGCAAAATTCTCGGGTACAGTGGTGTCTCGGTAAACCTCCTTGGTCAAGCTTCAGTAACTGCCATGTACAAAGATGTGAGTTTTAATCATAAGTTTCTCATTGTGGAAGATGATAGAATCAATTTACTTGGCCGAGATATTTCTTCTAAACTAAACGTAAACATTGTCATTCCTGATCAATACGACTCCATAAATAAAACGGATTGTCATAGTTTGCCGAAAAGTTTGTCGTTAAAATATGACGAATATTTATCATCTGATTCACAGTCTAACGTTAAAGAAACAGTTCATCTTGATGTGTTGCCTAATGCAGTTCCTGTATTTTGTAAAGCACGCCCGGTTCCTGTAAGACTAAGAGACTCTGCCAAAACCGAACTGGAACGCTTGCAGAGTATGGGCAAAATCACTAAAGTGTATGATAGCCAATGGGCATCTCCTACCGTTAATGTTCTAAAGTCGGACGGCAGTGTGAGAATCTGTGGAGATTTTTCAGCCTCCATTAATAATTTTCTGAATCCAGTTCAATCTGTACTACCTGTTATTGATGATGTCATTTCTCAAGTCGGAGACGCTAAGTTTTTCTCAAAAATTGATTTGTCTAACGCGTTTTTGCAAATTCCGTTGGACGAAGAATCAAAGAAATTTACGACCATTAACACCTCTGAAGGTCTATTTATATACAATTACTTACCCTATGGTCTACGTGCAAGCCCCGGCATTTTTCAAGCATTCATGAATAGGACTCTTTCGGGCATCGATAACATCATTGTGTACCAGGATGACCTCCTCATTTTGACCTCTTCATATGATGCTCATTTGGAAGTTCTTGACAAGGTCCTGTCTGTCCTAAAAAACGCTGGAATTCGCTTAAATCTGTCTAAATGTGCCTTTCTAACTGATCGTGTGTCTTATCTAGGGTACGTTTTCGATAACAAGGGTGTTCACCCTAACTCTGATGAAGTAGAAGCTATTCTCAATGCTCCTGTTCCTAAAAACCTCAAACAGTTGCAAGCGTTCATCGGATTGTATAACTTCTATAGTCGTTTTGTACCCAACTTTTCTAATGTCATGCATCCTCTGTATTCGCTGCTTAAGAAAAATGTACAGTTCCGGTGGACTCCAGAACTGGATGAAAGTGTCCAGAAAATCAAGGACATCTTTCGTTCGCATAAACCTCTAAAGTTGTTTGATCCCAACCATGAAACTCTTCTTGAAACGGATAGTTCGGGTTATGGAGTTGCTGCCATACTCATGCAACGCGTTAGTTCTTCTCATGATTGGTGTCCGGTTCAATTCGCTTCGAGATCTCTAAATAAGGCAGAACAAAACTACTCTAACATTGAAAAAGAGAGCCTTAGTGTGGTTTTTGGCGTGGAGAAATTCAAAAAATTTCTTCTTGGTGCTAAGTTCATTATCCATAATGATCAAAAACCTCTTTGTAAACTTTTTGCACATAACAAGGGTGTACCTCTCAACTGTTCCGCTCGAATTCAAAGATGGGCTCTCAGACTTTCACAGTTTGACTATGTTTTCAGATATTCGAAAGGTAAATGTAACGTAAATAGCGATTGTCTCAGTAGACTGCCACTACCTACGACTGTAAGGGAGCTAGAACCGTACGAAATGATTTTTGCTGTGAACACTCTTGATAAAACTCCTGTCACGTGTGAAAATATAAAAACTCATACTGATATGGATAGCGAACTATGCCAACTTAAACAATACATAAAGTTTGGCATGCCTCCTAAACCTGATCCCAATTTGTCTAAATTTAAGAACCTGCTACCTCAGATGACCATCATGAAAGGTTGCATACTTTATAAAGAACGGGTTTTTATTCCCAAGTCACTGCGTAGTTTAGTCCTTGAAACATTTCATGATGGACATCCTGGCATTTGTGGCATGAAATCGTTGGCCAGATCTGTTATTTGGTTTCCCGGAATGGACAAAACTATTGAAGACATCGTAAAATGTTGTCCCCAATGTCAATTAAATCGAGCAAAACCTAAGTCTAGAAATGTAGAATGGCCCACTCCTTCTCGTCTTTTTGAACGCATTCATGTCGATCACTTTTTCTACGAGAATAAAATTGTTTTCATTGCTGTAGATGCATTATCTAAATATATTGAATGTGAAGTGGTACCATCCACGAGTGTGTCAGATACTGTCGATGCGTTGAGAATGATTTTCAGCAGAAACGGGTTGTGTGATGTGCTCGTAAGTGACAATGCTTCTAACTTTTCATCTCAAGACTTTAAAGATTTTCTTATTTCCAACGGCATTGAGCACCTCACACCTCCGCCCTACTCTCCAGCAAGCAATGGTCAAGCTGAGAGGGCGGTGAGAGTCATTAAAGATATGTTGAAAAAACTCTCTTCTTCCGAATCGTTCAAATCCCGTCTATCAAAAGCATTATTTCAATCGCATTGTATTCCGCATAGTGTTACAAAAATTGCTCACTCTGTAGCGCTGAACAATCGTAAATTTGTTACTTCCAAAGATAGAGTTCATCCTAAATTTTCTGTGTCCAGGTCTAAGCCTATGTATGTAACTCAATTTGATGTCGGTGATCATGTTCTCGCTCTGAATTTAAGAAATGGTCCCAAGTGGTTGAAGGGAATTATTGTCAGTAAAGTTGCTGTTAATATCTTTCATGTTCAAATACTAGCATTAAATGTAATCTGGAAGAGACATTCAAATCAGCTGTTGCACAGTAGTTTGGAATCTACCGGGAGTGGGGCAGCAGAGACTCCTGCCTTTCAGCCTGTTAGCTGCTCACCAGGGCAAAATGAACCTCGTAGATCAGGTAGAATAACTAAACCTGTAATACGAATAGGTTGTTGAGTTCCTCCTTCCCTTTGTCATATATTCATCTAAAGGGAGGGAAGTTGTTGTATAGTGACGTACTGGTATTAATGGGGGGTTCCGGCTGCGGAGATTTATGAGTCTCGCTCGGCACGGTCACATGTATAGATAGGGCATCCGCCGGAAACAGCCGATGAGCCCCTGGCGGTTACAAGCGCCGGATAGGTCGGAAGCGACCCTATAGCCCAGCGCCGGAAATATCCATTGTTGCGAACTAGACTTAAGAGCAAGCTGTGTGAACTACAGGGTCAGTACAATATTAGTAGTCCTGCTGTTCGTTTTGCTATCCTTCTGCCTGGTTTACGGCTAGGCAAACCGATCTACTAGTTCAGTTCAGTAAACCTTATATCATGCTGAAATTCCAAGATATTACACAGTGCTTTTTATCAGTGCTAACAAGAATAGAGGAAAACGCTGGTGATGAACCAAAACTCTGAGTTTATAATGAAAAATCGATTGCTGTATATATGTATCATGGCCAAAAAATAGCACAACTTTGTATGACTCATACACTTTTGGGACTTAGCACTCCTACAGGGTGGGTCCGAGAGATGTGCATTTGGGTCATTTTATACTGTAATTATTGTTTTGCCTTTTCATGATGGACATTTTTTATTCATTTTATTACTATCCATGTCAACTCGTCTTTCTGTCTTCAACTATTATCTTGTTTAATTTGTTTTGCAAGATTTGTAATCCTGTGCATTGAGTCCTGCGCAACAGTGCACACGAAAGTGCATAAAGCTCATCTATCATTTGAGGGTATGGTTTATTGCAAATACTTTTTTGGTAGATAATTGCGCTAGCTAATTGTGCTCTGGTTTTTTCTCTAAAACCGCATTAGTAACGCAAGGAAATTCTTTTGAGCTGTTCTCTGCCATTATTTTCCATTTGGTTCTCTAATGAAATATTTTAAATAATATTTTTCAGTGTTTGAATTTGTTATAAAAGACGTTGTTAAGCAACCAGCCAATAAACAAGCACATTCAGTCGATTTTAAGTGCCCACCTATGCATTTTATGAATGATGCATTTCTTTTGCAAAAAAAAAAAAATTTCGGTGCTGGTTCATTGGTGACCCAGCTGAGAAAGGGGTATTGAAAACTTACAATGTAACTTTAATTTCATTCGTTATTTATTTTAATGATATTCAAAATGTTCCTGCAGGCCAATCATTTCTATGAAATCAAATTATTCGAGAGATCTCAGGAATGATATATGTGTATATATATATGTTATAAATGAGCGTTGAAACGGAATTCTGTATACATGAGTTGATATATCTGTATATTTAGAAAAAATATATTTTCTATTGGTTTACTTCTTGATGTATAGATATATGAAAAATAATAGATATATATATAAACGCAAAATAAAAAAATTTTCTCAAGTGAGAAAAACCCAAAACTCTTTTGTTTTCGAGAAATGGTGGCCAGAAATAATTTTAGATTCCCACACGAATAGGCTTACCATGCAACCGAGTAAAATCTAACTTCTTTGGCAGGCTGTTGGCACGCGCTTCGGGCTATTCCTACGGGAATCTATAATTATTGCAGATCATTATTTCTCGAAAACGGAGTTTTAAGGTTTTTGTCACTCGTGAAAATCTTTTTATTTTACGTTTTTCAGTATTTGGTTAAAATACATGCATCGCATCACACAACACCCTGTACATACCGAGTGTCCCACAGAAATGTTTCCAACTTTTTCATTGATTATATCTCCGCTTTAAATTTACATGTTTGAAATTTCTTCTTCTCACAGTGCAATACATTTTATTTTCTTTTCTAATAATTCAAGTTTTTTCAAATCGTTTAACTTTACAGTGATCGATTTACTGAAACAGATGGGAAATTAATTGTTTAGAGGCAACTAATTGTTCAATGGAAACAATTATGCAGTTCTTAATTTCTCAATACCTACTGTTAAAAATAATTTTACAATGATGTATCTTACATATCACGAAGTATTTAAATCCTCGTAGAGATTATTTACTTCCTTATTTCATTATTTCAAGACACTTAAAACGCAACTCTCAAACCATCAAAAATTTTCATCGTATTAGAATATGAAGCAACGAAAACTGTGGCAAAGCTAGAGGAGCATTTAATTTTCTTTCTAATTTTCTGACTCAAACGATACACAGTTTTCTTATCGGACGAGTTCCTTTCGGGATTTTTTCATTGATTGCACTTTTTCACAGTTTTTCGTTGTTTCATATTCCAAGGCGCTGAAAATTCTTTGATCGTTAGTGAGCTGCATTTTAGGTGTCTTCAAATGATGAAATAAGGGAGTAAACAACCTTTCAGAGGGTTTAAATATTTAGTGGTCTGTTGGATATATCATTATGAAATAATTTTCATGGGTAGGTATTTAGAAATGAAGAAAACTAGCGTTGTTTTTAAAATCTTTCCCCTGAACAATTAGTTTTCTATCTCTTTCTTTAAATCGGTCAGTGTAAAGTGGCTGCTAAACGATTTTCAAAAAAATTGATTATTCGGGACGGAAACAAAATTTAATACATTGTGAAAAAAATACATTTTAAATATGTTAATTTAAAGCGGAGACATAATCATTTAAAAACTCCGAGACATTTTTATGGGACACGCGATTTAATGTAGACACTCCTCAGAGGGAAACAACTATTGTATCTATGGGAGCTAGCGCTTCCAGGGAAGAAAATGTGAGGGCCCGAGCTATGAGTTAGGTAGGCCTTCTTTTTGTTGAAATAAAATGTTTTTGTTATGTTAAGGACCGCATATTTTCGGTTCACTACTGTCCTGTTTTTTAGCACATACTACTTTCTTTTTCAGCTTTGATCTGGTTTATTGAACTTTTTCTCAACTAACTGTTTTTATACCCTTTCTGCACAGATTCCGCGTTCCCTTTAAAACGTTGACTACGTTTGTGCGATTGCTACGGTTGGTTCGGTTACATTGTGAGTAGCAGAATTTAGAAACTGACTGTACTGCTCAAGTCCATTCTTGTCCTCTATAAAAAGTGTGAACAATATAATTGTGCTATAATTTTTACCAGGTAGGTTAAAATCAATTCTAAAAAAGTTAGTGAAATTATGGAAATGCTATTCATTTATGCCGGTATACAATGTACCTAATGGTACACATATGATATGTCCCAAAATGTAGTGCACGTGTTGCCTCCATGCTAAATGGTGCCTTCCTTTTCCTCTCTTTGGGTCGCATTTGTTGCTGATAGGGAGGCTTAAGCTAACCAATAATCTAATCTATAATGTAAACAAGAGTTGTATGGAACTTTGAGATACGGAAATTACATTCCCATCCTTATGTTTATGCAGTTGATATATGTTCGTTACATGCAGCATTTTAGACGGATTGTGATTTTATTTTCAATTCCTATATTATTTTGGTGTTTTATTGGTGAGAAGGCTGTGATTAATGGAAGTAAGATATTCACGTAAATTATAGTGTAGAGAATGTTTCATTTTTGTAATAAAAGTTGAAGAAAGAGCGGGATTCTATGTCCTTTCTAATGTATTGTCTTATGTACCTGAGCTCCCAGTTGCACGTGCATCGATCTCATTGGATGTACAGTATTGTACTGAGCTTAATGGGTGAAAAAATTCACAATGAAGTAAGTGTGAATGTATTGTAGGATCCAAAGCTTCCAGTGCAATATTGTACACCGCGTGAAGCGAGGCACGCGCAACCGGGAGCGATTTTTTAACCTATAATCCATGGACGGCCAGCCGCGCCGCGATTCGAATCTGGGTCTGAAGCGGTAAACGGCCGTTAGGTAGGGCGGAACAACGGCGATTCGCGTGCAGTTTTGTGTCGGAAAAAGTGGACATTTGACCCTTGAACCGCGCGTAATACAACTAAAAAACGCCTAGGAACCGACGCGTATCCACCGGCGAAACGTCCTTGATTTTCAATTGGGTTCTCCTCAGACCAGCCATGGATCCTCATAGACTTACTAGGCTACGTCACTGTTGAGAACTTCCGCACCTTGCTTAGGATGTACTGGAATACAGAGATGCAGGGCGCTTAGGTGGAGTTCGGGGACTGAAAAAGTGACAATCTTGTGATTTGAAACATATTTGACATTAAAATACGTTTTTAATTTGTTGTGCAAGTTGAAATTGAATGCAGCTAAGCCTTAAGGTACTCAATAACTTTATGAACAAACAATAAACTCTACAATTTACAGAACAGCTAATTACTGAACTAATACAAACGTAGGACCATTAGTATTTGTTCAGAAACGATGCGAGAAGAAATGCGCTTACTTTTACGCATAAAAAAAATTATAACGTTTAGGTGACTTCTTGTTTGAAATATCGTTCATGGTTTTTACGATTAAAATTGTTCCGTAACTGGCTCCAAAAATGCGTGGACAAACTATCACACTAACATAAACTGTTTTTCTTTCTGTTTCGAGGCATTTTTGCGTGGAAAAATTCTAACTACATCTTAGACTCTTATTTTGGATCATAATCATTGGGAAAAACGAAATTTCTAGCAGTTTTATCCGAGTTATTCTGCATTCAACGAGCATTATAACTAAATATAAAGTTCACTGCTAGATTTTGTCACGCACAGAGGAAAGGCAAGAGTATCACAGAGCTTGCTGCTAGTAACGCAACTAATCTAGTTTCAGCCTTATTTCATCCTATTATGAGCTCAATTATCAAGTTTTAAAATACTTTGTGGAAAATTAATGTTGACATAGGAGTTTTTTATTCGTACTATCAATTACGTAGTTATTGTTTTGTTCCTCCTCTCGGAAAGCATTGTTCCTTTTATGAATGAGAAATGATTAACTGTAAGATTTGATGTTCAGTAATAATAGTCATGATTTTCTTGCAAACTGATTTGTATATTTGAGTAGCCGTGAAACCGTTAAAATATATGGATCAATACACAATTTTCACTAAAATAAAACTCACATATTCACAAGACAATGTTTTCCAATCAAATTCAGGACAAGAATATTTTGCATTGTAACTTTGAACTTTTCCAACGTTAAACCAAGTTTCTAAATGAGGTTCACTGATGAATTGCTTCGATATTGGCTATGGTGGTGTAACCAATTTAATAACAACTTTATGGTTAAAAAATTTCGTAATGCCACTCAGTTTTAATGAAGGATTCTTCACAACGTGCGCAGGTTGTGCTCGAAGACACCATGCCATCAGTTGCAGGTAACTTCAGCACCTTCACAGTGATCGGCACCTTCGGTGGATCTACTACATTTGATAATGTGTGGCATGATTATGAAGTGAATCCTCCATGCTGCTCCCGATACGCAGCTTAGTACAAATACGTAGAACATCCACATCCGGATTATATTCTTGGGGTGTGGGAGATTGAGTTCTGGACTTCATACCAGCGGCAATGTAATGTGCGTCCACAAACTTTTGAAAGCATGAGAAAAGAATCTGGATCAACCTTGAGACTTTGACTTATCACCGCAATTTACACTTTTCAACAATATTGTACTCGAGATTAATTAGGACACGGATTTTTCTTTGCCGGAAAAACTCACCTCAAGAATAGAAACTGACGACCTAAAAGAAAACGCGAGAAAGAATTTCTCCTTTTAGGAATTCAAATAATCTCTGTTAAAAATTTATCAAACGGGGCTGTTAGAATTGAATGGCTGAGCCCGATGGTCGGTGGCAAAGCTAAATGTTTGTCAAGTCTTCAAGCTGACCTGTCAATTAGGTTGTGACGGTGAAAGAAATAGCTGCAAATATATCTCTACCATCATGTTTTAAGAATTAAACACGATTTGTTACGCAGGGTAAATATTTTTATGAGCGACTGAAACTTGTTATCAGGAACTCTTTTAACATCTTAATTTTAATTCGCTATTGCCTTATAATGGCACTGTCGAAAGCAATGGACTATATACCAATTCACGAAAATAATTTTTTAACTCATCAGAACTATCATTCCAAGTTTCAAGACTCCTTGTGTGATTCCTTCGTGAATGAACATTATTCAATGTTTTTATACGTAAGTTTCATGAGCAACTTGTTCCGGCAGTTTTGAACAATTTGTGCTCCAGCGGATCATTTTTCTCCACATCAGTGAGAGGATCATTGGAGTTTCTTAAAAAATTTGTCTCACATGAATATCGTTGAGTTCAAAATATCTGCTATTCAAAAGTTCCTTGTTACACTCTGGCAAAAAATGTGATGAACTGAGTAGATTACATTAGAAACTAGCTCAAGACAATGATGTAAACAGATTGGAAGATGTTGCAGGACTGGTTGATGACAGCTCACAAGCGTTGCAGTGAAAATCACAAATTTTTCAAAATGATAACGACGCAAAAAATGATGCAACGAAAGCCTGAAGTCGAAGCTACACGGTTAAGGAGCCCATACACGTTCAAAACAAGCGTCAAAATTTTGCATCAAAATTTTGACGCGTAATTTCGAGACACAATTTTGATGCTTAATTGCCCGCACACGTTTAGGCGTTTTTTCCATCAAAATTCAGTATTGTCAAAATCTTCGAGATGGATGCATCAGTGGCTATAGCACTAGTGTTCGCATTGGATTCTGATAAACCTCCTGCTAAGCGTCGGAAATGGTCAAAAGGCTGGTATTTAAAACGCGAAACCTACGGACACGTCAACCTCCTCCAAGAATTACGTTTTAACGAACCAGAGGACTTCTGTAACTTCCTTCGAATGGATGCGCCACCGTTCGATGAGTTACTCGGCCTTGCCGAGCCATTGATAAGGAAAGAAGACAATGCCATGCGTCCATCCATACCACCAAGTGAACGCTTGTCCATCACACTCAGGTACCTGGCGTCTGGAAATTCTTTTGAAGACTTGAAATTTCTGACAGCAAGATCTCCGCAAGCGATTGGAAAGTTGGTTAGTGAAATCTGCGAGGCCATCATCATTTGTCTGAAGCGTCAGCAGACTATAAAGGTGAGGTGTTGAATAAATTGAAAACACTTACTGTCTGTGAAACTTTATTATTATTCCAAAGCAATGAACATAAAAATAAACTGAGAACGCGTACTATTTGTGATTTTTTATTATTATAACAAAGTAATGAACATAGCAATAAACTGACAACACAGACCTTAGTCTCATATACAATAACGAAATCAGTGAATAATTGAACCGGAAACTGTAAAAACATACAGTACATGAACAAGATATGTCAATCTTGACAGTTCATCACTTGTAAGCGTCAAGGGGTAGGATCGAAGCTACCAAAAAACTAGGACAGGTTGCTTTCGTTATTTCGGGATTCACTTGACACGTGTGAGAATTTGAGAAATGCCCGCCCTGGTAATTGTTCATGAAAGAAGGTGCTGATTCAGACTGAATTTGGTAGTGGCCAACAGAAATACATAAGGTACTGCATCGACTGCTGGATGGGGTGGTGCATGGTGTTGCCATTGATTTGCACAGAATTTCTGTGCAGCGCGCCGCTTGGACCTTCAAACAATATGTTGTTTATGGCTTTCTTCTCATACAGATCTTGACTGGCATCCATACATTTCAGTTCATGCGCCCATGTCTTGGCTTGGCTCAGGTACCGGTCGTCCGGCTCAGTTAGCCGTGCTTTTGCCAATGACAGGAGTTCCGCTTTCTCGGCTTCAGGGACTCGCTTGCGTTTGTGCCGAGAGATACGGACTGACTAGAGGACGACGGCTTCGTCGGCCTAGGCAGTGGACATGTAATTGTGGGAAATGACCCCTTAGAGTTTTCTCTTTCTCTTTCTCTTTCTTTAGTACCGTCTTCTGAGCCATCTCCATCCTGGAACATAATGAAATTTAAAATATTAAATTAGAAAAAATTACTCCTGCTATTACAGATCCACGCCCCATAGCCACACTGTCATATTACGTTGTTCAACACTTTGTCTCTCTGTGACCTTTACCTTTGATCCCTTGACCTCAATTTACATACATTTACAGAACTTTCCAAGGCCTACTCCTGTGTAAAGTTTGAACTTAATTGGATCAATATTTTTTGAGTTATGCCGCAAACACACACCCAGACAGAGACGACAAAAACATTATCAATGCCACGACTACCGTCGGCGTGGGTGATAACAATTAAGTGCATACTCAGGATATACATGCAAGCCAATATCATATACCAAAAAAATCATTAAAATTCAGTTTCATTTGCTGACACGCCCTTCGGTATAATTGAGATCACAATGAGTGTCAGTTTTCATTAACAACCCTTAATTTTTTTTCAGATGCCGAAAACTCCAGAAGAATGGACTATGACGAGTGACGCCTTCAAGTCGGCCTGGAATTTTTCTAACTGTTTAGGTGCTATAGACGGTAAATACTTTGCGATTAAGTAACCAGTAAAGTCCGAATCCTTTCACTTCAACTACAAAAAGTTCTTCATCATCATACTCATGGGTGTTGTCAATGCAAATTATGAATTCATTATGGCAGATGTAGGCGTCAATGGGAGCGTTTCCGATGGAGGAGTAATATCTGTAACTGAATTCGGCCGACGCCTTGAAGAATCCGCTTTAAATCTCCCAGAACCAGAGCCCATCGTTCATTACGGAAGAAACCTGCCGTACGCTTTCGTCGCCGATGAGGCCTTTGCAATGTCAGAAAATCTTCTGAAGCCGTACGGAGGCAAGTTTGATCATGACCAGCGAGTGTTCAATTATCGCTTGAGGTGGGCGAGGCGCGTATCAGAAATCGCTTTTGGTGTGCTGTCCGCCAGATTTGGTGTAATTCGAAACACTATACAACTTGACCCTGAGAAAGCCACGACGATAACGCGTGCATGCTGTTATCTGCACAATTTCCTCCGCAAGAAATCAAAAAACTACTTGAGGGCTGGAAACGTGGACTGGGAAGATGCTGATCTCAATGTATACAACCGGCGGACTGGCGAGAAGGTCAACATCCGCTGGAAGGTTTAGAGATGTGTAGAAGTAGAAACATTGGAGAAGTCATACGCGGTGTGCGAGATTCTTACCGCCAATACTTCTGTACAGAAGGAAGTGTTCCTTGGCAAGATGCCAGAATTGCGTAATGATTTCGTACAAACAGAATTCTTACTGACGCTACTGACTCAGGCCAGCTAGGGCGGGCTCGTTACGCTGGACTCTCACAAAATCGGGGAACGCAAAAGAAGTCACCGACCAGACCGTATGCATTTGTTTAATATGGTTTTTCGGTTATCGGTTATAGAAAATAAGGGTTTTCTAAATCGATTCTTCGGTTATCGAGATAAATTATTTCATTATCGGGGCCAACTATGGTTGATAGTTATCGCAATAATATAAATATTTTAAACGCATTTATCAGCAATACTGTATTAAATACAGTGTCAATACACATACGTTAATTAACTAATTGTATTTTTCCCCTTCCAAACAGTCTAATATTAGTGCATAAGAATAAGGCAACTCTAAAAAATGAGAATTTACATCTGTTAAATAATGATCATCCCAAATATAAACAAATTCGATAGCCTTGTCAAGTTGTGTCGAACGCTTCATATAATCTATATTATGTACTTAACATGAGTGTGAAAAATTTTCCATAAATTTATATAACATCTTTCATGGCATTATTAGTTGCACTGGAAGTTATGAACTTTAACATATTTAAAAAATGAAGCTAAAAAATTACATTTCATAAAACGAAAATATGTTTGTGTTGGTAAATTTTTGCAATATTGCTAGAATAAGTCCCAGCTGTCATAAAACCTGTTTGTACAGAAGGTGCGGTTAATAAATGGCGATATGTATAACTGTAACAAATTGAAAAAATGGCAATAAAAATTACATATCATGAACTAACCTGAATTATTCCTTGTTTATCGCTTGTGTCATCATCGCTATTGGACAAGGTGCTTCTTGACTGGGCAGGAGTCTCATGGTCTCTTAAAAACATCACAGCCTCCATCTCCATAAACACCGCTGGGACTCGTACAAGTCTTCAGTGTCGGCACCTGATTTGGCACTTTTGTCTATTTTTCGAAGTTCATTGCGAAAATTTGTTCGTCGATTTTTTTTTTTCTTCAGATTTTCTAATATGGCGGAAGTAAAATTCTCACGATATTTCCGCAGTAAAATTTCATAGGCCTTGGCTTTCTTGGCACGATTGCTATAATCTTCCGATTTAATTCTCCACAAGGCTGGCAAGGTTTGATACACACCTAAAACTTGAATAAAAAATTTTTTTCGGTCTCCTTCTTCCCAGACATGGCAATTCTGTCTCCTTGGCAGTCACCTGCGGACTAACAATTTTGATCAAAATTTTGACACAAGCTCACCCACGCATCAAAAATTTGACGAGTCGTCAGAAATATCAAACGGATTTGATCCATCAAAATTTTGATTCAAATCTTTTTTTGACTCCAAAACGTCCCACACACAGTCAAATTTTGCATCAAAATTTTGATATCAATATTTTGATGCAAAATTTTACCGCTTTTTTGAACGTGTATGGGCCCCTTCAGTTTTAAGAGTTCAAAATATATATTTTGAAATTTTACAGTTTAAATTAAAGTGTTCTGAAACCTTCTATTTGAAATAAACGGTCATGGGACGTTTGCATGAAACTTGTTTCAGAAAAAAAGTTGAATTTTCGACTTCAATTACTTATCGCTGGTATTTCGAATATTTTATTATGAAGGTATTTGGAGTCGCTTTTAGCTTCGCCTACGACACATCATGTTAATCACACGAGGGGTATTATGGATACAGATAGGTACTTATGTCTAGTTCCGAAAAAAAATTAAAATCTTTCGCGGTAATAATTTAAGAAAAAATTGTTTTCGATTGGATTTAAACTAGTTTATTTTGAGAAAACGTTCAGTTATCTCAAAAATTTACCTATTTGATATAAAGAATATTGATAGAAACGTGGCTTTATGGAAGTGCATGGGAGATTAGATAGATGCGGCCAGAAATTTGGAAATTAATTTTCATAAGCGGAGCACTTTCCAGGGTTCGAACCTGGCCGCGTGGATCTTGCATCTTATCACTCCAGCCACCGTGCCATGAGGCCTCGGCAAAAGGTAAGGGGTATTGCACGTATATAAGTTCCGCAAAACCGCGAGCGCCACGAAGCATTCGACTTCATTGAAGTGTTTCAAGTGGAGAAAGTCGTCTGGATGATATCACAAGTTATAATTTGCACTCGTTGAAATTATTATAGAAGGTCGTCGCTTGTGTGCTAGAAATTTCGAAGTTTAAATTCGAATTTTTAAAAACGCCGTTTTCTGTACGTTCATTAGAGAACTATCATAGAACTGATACGAGAAAATAGAAAGTTGTCAAATACTTTTACATTTCATGAGTTCTAGCTTTCACCTGATATCAATCGGAAGTTCGTTGAGCATTTTCCGCGATTATCATGCTTATGCAATAAGCGGTATTGTGGAAACGGGCTGCTACTTATGTCCGTTTTTGATCGAATTCTGAAATAATTTCGTCGCAAAGAAACTGAAACATTGTTTCGTCTTTGAACGAAATAGACATGAATCATCGACAAATTTAAAGGTGAAACCTGGTGAAAAAAAAGTCTAAAAAGTTGTTTCAAGAAAGATATTATATCAGATATGTAGAACTGAGACCAATTTTAAGGACAGAGTCCCCCATACTGAACTTTTGTTATTATTGAACCTAGAGCAATGGAATTTGGTATACTGACAACAAATTAAACTTAGAATCGTTTGTCTTTCATGAAAAATGCAATTTATTTTAAAAGAAAACGAGACATTCATAAAAAACGAAATTTTTGGGAGGGCGGTTCGAAATGCTTCTTGTCGGACAGTTTTCGAGCTTCAGTGATGATTTTGGTATCATTGGATGCGGAAAGACTTGGACATTCCAAAAACTTTACTATTTTTTCTTCAATTTACAGGTTGTATAAAAAAATGGAGAAATTCATGAGCAAACTCTGTTTTCTAAAAAATGCGGATTCATGACGTCATACCTTTGGAACAAAAATTAATTTTGAAACGAAATTTAATATTTTTAAAAAAACTCTAGTCCTTCCGCATCCAATGATACCAAAATCATCGCTGTGGCTCAAAAACTATAGGATTAGAGGCATTTTGAAATCTCATATTCCGATATTTAAAAAAAAAGGAAATTAGGAATACATAAACAATCTTAATTTTTCTTCGTTATTATATGTGGGGTCAGCTAGGACCCATGAAATCATTATACAGTAATAAGTTGACATAGAAATTGACATAGCAACGTCGCGCCGTGAAGAAAGAGCCAAGGGGGAGGTGTAGCATGATAAAATACCACTTCCCCCTTCCCTCCCCCCCCATTCTTTAAACCCCCGTAGCGGGCGAACGAGGGAACGTACGAACTTCATTTTTTTACAGAATTTACCTGACCTCTTTCACCTCTTGTAGCAGCTGAAATCTATTTTCCCTCCAATTTTCCCCTTTCTGGGGGGACTCTGTCCTTATAAACAAATAAAGTCGACTTCATCCAGGATTAAAAACTAGCTGCGTGAATTTACGGCCTTATACTTCAACTATTACACCATGCGAGCAGTGCCAGGGAGTAATGCACTTAAAGAAATTCTGCAAGTCTGCGAGTTCAATGAATTATTCGACTTCACCTAAATTTTGCAATATGATAACGACGCAAAAAATGATGCAACGAAAGCCTGAAGCCGAAGCTACACGTTTAGATTTATGAGTTCAAAATATGTATTTTGAAATTTAACAGTTTAAGGGGAATTCCTACCCGTGGAAGCTTTTCAAAATTCAAATTACCATATCTCGGTTTCTATGGCAGCTAGATGAATGAAAAATTAAAGTGATATGTAAAATAAGATTCTGAGCAGATTTTCCTCTATAAATTGTTTTGATTTTTACAATATAAAAAATTATTGCTCTACCAAAAAAAGTACATACACTTGCGCAAGTCCCTAAGGCTTATGAAGTTTCCAGCTTAGAAGCGTTATTTGATTTTGTTAGACGCAAAATAACTTTGGAAACCAGAAAATGCCCCGGGTTTTTTAATTTTGAATTTGAAAAAAAAAATTAAAAATATTGGAAAAAAATGTTTGTTGACCTTCAAAAAAAGGAATTTTTTTCCCATAAATTATTTTTTTTCAATTTAAATCAAATTTCCGGTGCATTTTCTTGTTCCTATTCTATTCTTGCGTCGAATGAGACTAATATCACGTTTCTACGTTGAAAACTGTAGAAGCCTTTGGGATTTGAATGTCAATAAGTTATATGTTGAGAAAACGCAATTTAACTTTTGAAATGGTGAAAAAATAGTCCACCACCCCTACTTCTAGGAGGTGCACCGTCAGAACCATAGCGAAGTGATATTTTCACAGGACTAAGCTAACATGATCTGCTACGCAGAACTGCCAAAAACGAAAAACGACCCTTATGAGCCCAAAAACGTAGGAATTCCCCTTAAGTTCCCGAGTTCTGAAATCCTTTATTTGGAATAAAATGTCATGAACTTTTGCATGAACGTTTTTCAGAAAATGAAGTTGAATTTTCTACTTTAATTACTTATCGCTGGTATTTTGAATATTTCACTATGAATAAATCTGGAGTCGCTTATAACTTCGCCTACGACGTATCATGTTGATCCCACAATTGGTATTGTGGACGCAGATAGGTACTTATGTTTAATTCCGAAAAAAATTGAAGTCTTTCGGCGTAAAAATTTCAAACAATTAGTTTTCGTTTGGATTTGAACTGCGTTTATTTTGAGAAAACGTCAAGTAACCCCAAAAAGGTAACTTGTTGAAATAAGGAATATTGATAGAAACGTGGCGTTAAGGGCGAAAAAACGATAGGAAGATGCGGCAAGAAATTTGAAAATCAATTTTCAAAAGCGGAGCCCCTTCCAGAATTCGAACCTGGCCGCGTGGATCTTATGGCTTATCACTCTAGCCACTGCGCCATGAGGCCTCCGCAATAGGTAAGGGGTATTGCACGTATATAAGTTCCGCAAAGCCAGGATGAAATGTCAGGATGAAATCACAAGCTATAATTTGCACTCGGTTAATATCTATAGAAGGTCATCGCTTGTATACTAGATATTTCGAAGTTTAAATTCGAATTTTTAAAAACGCCGTATCCTGAATTTGATTAACTTACTTGTAAGATTTTGGCGAAAAAAGTTATATACCCATATAGGTATGTTGAATAATGTCGCTTCCTTCTCGTTTTTCCTAGTCCAGCTAACATTTATACGCGGGAATTCATGTATGCAGTCTAACTCAGTGCGGCTTTTAATCGCAATTTCAATGCTCTTACATTTTCCTGATCTTTCCCCTTCGCTGCTTAAGGCAGCAATTTCAAACGATCGGGTAATTGAACTCCTTTCATATTGCAAATAAGTTCACACTCAGCATGGCTATTAATAAATCACCACTGGCAATTTTTTGTGAGCAAGTGCATAAGCTAACCGCATTGCGAAATCTGCTAATTCATTATGGTTAGGCGATCCAGCGACTTCTGGCAATGAGATAAACTCTTGGCCACTGCACATGACGCACCCTACACGCACACGGACGCTGCAACACACGCACTCAGGGGGGAGCAACTTTGACGTGGGTGCGACCGGGGCAGTCGAAACCGTGGCCGAACCTGACTCATTTTCTGTAGAAATATGGTCTTATAGGAGAACCAAAGCGTCTGATAATTTCACAGCATAGGTTTCACACGGATCGAACTCAGCAGCCAGCTTACCGTTATCCGTGGGAGCCTCACAAAGCCTAGTAGAAATCTCGCTGTCGATTTTTCTGACGTACAAGCTCAGTTGCTCGAGACGCTGCAAAGACGACAATTTCTCGAGCCTACTTATTTCTCTCGAATTATAGACAAGTCGAAGCTTAACTGGGTTAAGAGTAGAATTTAATTAAATTAGTAGGTTATACCGTTCCATAGAATACCTAGCTCTAAATTCCACACTCTGAGGCGTTACCACCTCGTAAAATTGTCACATGAGGGCGGAGGGCTACACTCTACTTGCATTTGTGGGCCTGCACTGAGAGTGAGGGGTAGACGCAGCTACACTCTCTAAGTGCTCAATACTGTGTGTGCGTACAAGTAATTTGTCATAAGGATGTGCAGAGCAGGAAAATTTCGGAATCAACTACAGCTATATCGGTCACCCAAGATAGACTCTTTTCGTCGTCAAATCAAATGGAAAATACATTTATCAACATTGTGAATTGAAGGGTATTGCAAATATGTCATCATCAACATCAGAGTAAAGATTGCTGTGAGGCCTAAGTTTGCATTAATTAGATACTATGCATTTACCCGTGAGAGGATAAATTATAACTTCTAGTTAGGCTTGGTCTACAACATCGATATGTGGCAGAGAAATAGCGCCATAAAACTCGTAATTGTTCGCAAGCCGCAGCTTAACATCAGGAGTAGTTCCAACAGTGGCAATTAAGGACGACGTTTTCTATGGTTTACTCGATTATATTATTTTCCCGAATTCCTCAGGACGTAGGTGAAAGTGGCCTCATTAAAGATGCTAACAATGCTGTTCATTTCTCTCACCTAACGTATACACTTCGCCATCGTGTTTTTTAAATAGTTTCCTTTCATGTTATTTTAAAGCTCGCTTAACATGTATTTCGTTACCTGCTTTTCTTAGGCACAAAAATTTAATCTTAACAGCGGTGTCGTTATTTACCCACAACGCTCAAATCTATCCCTGAGTAACTTAGCTTTCCTCTGCGTACCCTTTCTACTTCCCCTTAGTAGTTCCTTGATATTTTCTTGTGAGGTTCAAATTCTTCCTCCGTAACCAGTCTCTTTTTCTTCTTATGAGAGAGACCCACGATCCGCGTTGAAACTATACCTGATAGGCGTAGACCTAGAATATAATTATATTATCTGTTCCTTATGGTGTATGGAATACCTAGCTCTAACTAAATAAACGCACTGAGACGTTTCCACTTCGTAAAACTGTACTTTTAAAACTACATTTTAACTAAATCTGAGGAGCTATGAATTTTCTATGCGAGATCTACCGCTAGGAGCACTTCTGACTTCTGATTGATTTGTTCAAAAAAAAAAAATAAACTCAGGATGATGGTTAATTTACGATTTATCTGAGTTAATACTGTTAATATATTCAGTTAAGATTATTTGTTTATATATGTGTATATTTATACAAAAATTTATTTATACCTACACATTAATTTTACATGTATAAACAAATTTGGAAACTTCTTCACAGAAAACACTTTATTCTTATATTTGTCATGCTTCATTTTTCTTGGAAGTCCTTCATTTACATTAGTTGACAGCACAGTCCTTACAATGAGTAGAATGTCTTCGGATGGAAGCTGTCATTGTTGAAATTTTGATTGTTTATGCTCTCTTCGTTATTTTGCCGCGTTATTGTTCGTCATAATTTCAGGTTCAGAGGCACCTGATGATTCTTGTCAGGAGTTATAAATGTTCAATACCTCTACGTTTGTGAACTTCTTCCTCTTTGGGGTTCAATAAAATTTGTATTTCAACTCTTTAAACTACCTTGACATGTTCGACCTTAACCTGCGCGGCGAGTTTTCTAGTAAAAGAACCTTCTACTTAAATGAAAGTTCACCAGTGTTGGGCCCGCAACTTTTAAAATGTTGCGGCGCAACCGCAACACCACAAAAAATGTTGCAACGCAACCGCAACAGCATCTTTGAAAAAACAAAGTTTCGGTCGCAACCGCAACTCTCAACCGCAACTTTTCAATTATTAAAAATAATTTTAATCAAATAATATTCAATTTATTTTACGTTTATATTGCTATGAATAAAATAACATTAAGATATTCAAAATACTTCATTATTGTACTAAAAAAATTCAATAGATCGAGTAATGTGTGGAATAGAATTCAATGAAATATCAAGACACTGAAATAAACGTTTCATTTGTAAATATAGCATGCAAAATGAAATGAATTCTATTTTTTAATAATAATAAGGTCTAAAAGGTACCTAGGTAGGAGTTATATTTTCATAGGAGTTCCGTATATATAGCAAAAAAAATTAGAAAACAGAAAAGTGCAGACCATTTGTACACCCTTTATGACGCATGAAGAAAAACCATGTATATGCTCTTGTAATATTTGATATTCCCCTGCTTTTTGTTGTTTCTCTGTTATGATTTAATACGGGTACATGATCTCAATGTGACCGTATCAATGCACTGTAATGACGACCAACGTTGCCTTTCCACAAATGTTAACATTTCAAAATGTTTGTCAGAGAGCCAAGCACATCGTGGTCTCAAAATTTCTTTGCCTAGGGAGGGCAGTCGTTCAACCGCAGCGCTCGATGATATTGGCTTGTTAAATTGGATGAACGAAGCGACAAATTCACTAGAAGGAAACATCGGTCAGTGAACATCAGGGTGGCTAGTTCTGTTGATTACTGCCTGTTTCAGTCAACCATTGACTTGTTTCAACGAACTTTTTTTGGTTTTTCCTTATCATCCGATATCATCATGACGTTGAGAAGTCATCTTCGTCATCTACGTCCCCGGCACTGCTCCCCTCTGCTGAAATACCATTTTCCAATCTGTCGTTAAGATGGGCGATTAGTTTTTTGTTATTACCTCCCCTCTCTGTACTTCGTTTATCGATTTTAGATTAAAATGTGGATGCAGAGAGGACCCCAAGATAAAATCGTCGATGTGAAGTAAATTGGCAAATCCCAACATCTAGGAAAGGAAATTTGCCGTACAACACGTAATTTTACGCTGACAACCCATATTATTCCTAAGAACATATTCTACATAATGAGTTACATTGAATATACTCACATACTGGAAGCAAAGTGTATGCGTGTCACTGTATCGCGTAATGCTAATAATTAACAGTTGCCAGATGGGTTGTACCCTGTACGGTTTAGTTTCAAACGAGTATGAAACGGGTAATAAACATTATTGAAGTTATTTTAAAAATAAATTACCATCGTGATGTTGCGGTGGCGAGATGCGGCCTGACACGTCAAATATTTTTGCGATCGCAACAGATTCGCAACTTTCCAGAAATCGTTGCGGTGCAACCGCAACAGAAAAAGTTGCGATCGCAATTATTGCGGCCGCAACTTGTTGCGGCGCAACTGCCCAACACTGAAGTTCACTACAGCTTCTCATTTTTCTTTTAGAACAAACACTTATGACGCACAGTCTCGATTTACTTCCGTTATAGTAAAAAGTCTCAATACAACTTGAACTCGGGCAAACTTAGACGGTAGGGAAAAATCTCTATCCGGTCCTAGGCTGTTCTTCTAAAGAACAGGTGCAACGTTCGCTTTCGTAATAATGCCAGTCGATTAAAGGAAAACTTGGAAATAATTAATGGACAATATAATTTTTATCACTAATGTCTTGCTCGTGTATTATTTTCAAAATTAAATACTTAATATTTTTTGTGCATGCAATGCACATTAGGGTGTCCCAAGCGTATATAGGTAGAATTTCAAAGCAATGATGTCAAATCCAGCACATGCTACTCTGGTTCCTTGTTAAAAGAAAATGATTCCCCCAAATTTTCATGAACGTTGGGCAATATTTAATGGTCGCGCAAAACGAACGTTTTTTTATAGCTCCTGTGAGATTCGATCCGAATTTCCATCAAATAATATAATTTTTGTTTTTTCTTCTATTGCATGCAGACCGACAACTAACGGCTGCAGAAATTTTATATATATTGAAACTATTATAAAATACCATTGAAAGTAAATATAAACTACATCAAATTTCCCATTTCAATATATTGATAATTAACTACCAAAAATTAATGCTTCGTGACTTTCTAGGTTAGTGAAACTTGAGGAGAGGCCTGCATCATCCCCGACTAAGTGAAAAAAAATTAAAAATGTGTCATAAATCTATGATTTCTCAAGTCATAATTATAGGTGTTTGATTTGTGAAAGTCAATGTAGACGTTGCATCCCGAAGTACATATAACATGTGCCTTAAACTTGAACATTTTCTCATTTATAATTATCGCTTTGTTGAAATACTCAATAACACATTCAGTGGGCTCAATTAAGTAGGTAAATAAAATGAGCACGAGGCTGACTAAGGTTGAGCTAAACATTGAAGAAATAATAATTTAAAATAAATTTATTACCAGCAATATCTACATATTACGCTTTTCGGGAGACATAAGGCCCTGAGAGAAAATAAAGAAAAGCATTGAAGTAGAATTTACGAAGATAGAGTAGGTAAGTCGAAAGAAGAAATCAGTTACCATTAAGCGCCTTCATGATGAAATAACCAAATAATTAGACAACATTACGTTATCCTTTTCCATGTAGGCACGGAAACTTGATATTAACATGAAAATAGCGAGAATTGACCCATTATCTCAGGACTAGGACGCATCAAAAGCCCGTTAGGAACCTGTCCAGTGTAATACAACCCTTTACATCGACCCCCGTCCTTCATGAAGTATCATACATTAATTAAGAAATGGCTCACATCTTTCTTATATTCTAAATGATTTGATGAAAATTTCCTAAAGTACTGTGTTTCATGAATGATAAGCTAAGGGAAATTACCGTAATACTTCCTTCAAAAGAGAGAGCCTAACATTAACTGCACATTATGGACGCTGGACCACTAGTCTCCAGGCCCCTTACACTTGAGATAAATACCGTTAATATTATTGCATGCAAGCGGCCTATTTTCGCTATGTTGATATATGTCCACGAAACACAATTTCTTCAAAAGTAAGTTGTAGTAATAATTGGTTCCCAAGAACAGCAAAAATGGAAAAAAATTCTCTCAATAGAGTTCGAGTTATGCTGTCATTCACAGCATCTCCAAAGGAATAAAATCAAAATGCAAAGTTATCGTCACACGTTGAGGAGTTCTTCGTTCCTCTAGGGATTCCTATCTAAAATGATTGGTAGAACTACTTCACAGCATCTGATGTTCCCCATAGAAGAAAGGTTTAGCAGATGAGTCTATGGTTTCCTATTAAAGGCGTCCAAACCGGCATAGACTGTAACCACATCGTTATAACATGCAATTTCCATGCCAGCCGTTCCGAGCGAAAACGGCTCCGTCAAAACCCAGTGAGAACAGACTCGAGTTGCGTGAGTATCTGGCGCACCTTATATAAGGGGACCTGTGTCTCAGCTCTAGAAGTTATTTGCGCGGCTTCTCGATGACCTCATGTATGTAACATGTACTTTTTTCGAGCCTGAAATTGTTGCCCAGTGTTATTTTACACACCTGGAGGCGGTCGCTATCGGTTACAATTCAATTTTATCAACAATTTCAGCAAGAATTGCGACGAGTTTCATATTACTTCCATTGTCGGTAAACCCACGAAACGCCTGCGAATTTTGTTATTTCCCGGGTATCTAACCTGGGTGCAGCCCCGTGTTCACCATTTTGAATTTTCTTGCCTTCAATCCGTTGTTGTCGAACCACTTAGAAGAAAGTCTATGCGTTGCCAGCTCTGAATGATACCTGATTCCTGTTCAGGTATCATTCAGAG
This sequence comes from Morinoia aosen, assembly GCA_030386875.1. Lineage (NCBI taxonomy): Eukaryota > Metazoa > Arthropoda > Malacostraca > Amphipoda > Talitridae > Morinoia > Morinoia aosen. The sequence continues at coordinate 3,252,798 of CM059568.1, read as the reverse complement.
TCAATGTAACCTCAGCTATGGTCACGGCTTTGAACACCGATTAAATAACTGGACCTAGAAAAACAATAGATGTCTAATTTTTTCTCTGCAGAGCTGTCTAAAAAAATTACTCACCCGGTTTGAATTTACAGAACATTATGAGAAATAAAGCATCACATTTGTACATGTTGCTGATGGACCTGGTGCAAAGCGTTCCACGTTTGTAAATGCGTATGTCAAATTGTAGCCTGTGTTCTGATTCAGACACCAAAATTTTTTTCTTTGGCGACCAAGCAAATTCTTCACGTTGAGCGATGAGGGTTTCATTGAAAACCGTACGTTTGAAGTGGAGATATATTTGGCCCACCAAATCGCAATGCTACTATCATTTATGAGATAGAAAACCGCAGACAAACATTATAGAACCCACTTGAAGTGATAAAAGTAATTGATACTACATAATTTACCATCACGTTTCACTTTTCAGTATAGACTTTTCCGCTAAGAATCACTTGCAAACGTTTTATTTAGGCAAGTGAGTATTCTCACACTTTTTTCATAGGCTAAGAAATTTTTTCAATTTGTCAAATAGTGATTTTAACGAAACAGGATCCTGATCGAAATGGAATGAATGAAAACATAAGGTATCCGAGAAAAAAAAGTTCTTCACGACACGACGCAAATCAAAATTTGAGAAAGCAAAAACTTAGCAATGCCTTTGCCAGGAATCGATACATTTTGGCGAAACAATCCAGTCTTGCTTGTTCCAGTCTTTTTCTGATAGGAAGCAGCGCGTATACATCCATAAAAGTGCAGTTCATCTCCGAATATTTCAAAGTACAAACATTGCGAGAGTAGTGTCACGTTGCACCTTTCAATAACACTTCTATTGAAACCAACGAGCTTGAAGCACTTTCTCTGAAAAAGTTAAAAGAATGTTTGTGTCAAAGGAGTGGAAAGCTGTAGGAATTAATGTTTCCGGGTTGTATTTTCTTATTTTATGTCGCCCGGTATTGTGCTTCTGCTTGAATTTTTATTAAATGATCGACGTCATTACTTTAGTCTTGCGTTTATAGAAAAGGTCTGCTGAACCCCGCACCTTGTCTTATATAGTCCGCGATATCAAGGAATTTATTCATAGCTTCAGCAGTCACCGTTCGAGGCGGAGGTGCGTTTGTGTTAGGATACTCCTGTGCTTTATTTGTCCGTTATAGCCCTGACAATATTTTCATGATTTCGTGTTTTAGTGTGTGTCACATTTGTTTTGGTATATTCTTCAGTGAGGTCTTCAGTCGACCCCCAGACTGGGATACTCGAGGCAAGCTCAGCCACAACCTAACCGGTTCCTATATGTTGATAAGAAAACATGTTTGTTGACGAAACTACGAGCTAAGAGCCGAAGAGTGCCAGAGGCAGCTGCTGGTGACGGTTTCTGGAAAACCGATTATTTCCCGGCTCCTATGCTTGCGAATTTTCGTGGACTTGACGTCACGTCTCTTCCGGCACTCGTTCGACCTACAACTTTACGTTTAGCGCTAGAAGCTGCGATCTGGCCGGCTCGAAGCAGTGTACACTAATAGTGTTTAGAGAATTCTTTATTTACTTGTTTCGTTGCTACGACATTACTTTAGTCAGTCTTGCGTTAAGTGCATATTGGTTGCATTCGTTAACTATAGCTGTCTAGGTGTCCGCATTCATTATTTAATGGTTTCTTGTTTTCTATTCTAATTTCGTGTATTCGTCAAGTTCTCCGCATTAAATCTCATTTAAAATGTTCAACTTGAGTAAATTGTAAAACCTTATTCTTAATTTTCCACCGGCTCACCCAAGTCGTATTTCCGTAACCTGAACAGTTTGTTCTCAAAATTTTGTGATGTACACAAGCGCATCACATCACGACAGCCGCCTGCGAAATGAGTGAAGCCAAATCTGCTATTCGGTGAGGTACCTCATGGCCACAGCGAAGTACCCAAGCGCAACAGCTGTGTAGTGAGCGTAACATTTCCCACACAAGACTTGCTCTCGCCTGGCACTAGGACCAGGTCGGGCTTGCTTGATTCTGCCTTCTACCACGGCTTTGTCTTCACTCCTTCCTTGACTTTCTGCTGTACTCATCTGCGTTTTAGTGAGGTTTTCTTGACGACTCATGCTGCGGTAATCGACACCCAAACCTGAAGGGTGTGGGAAACCGTAGCATCCCGAAGGCTCCTGCCAAGAGATAGCAGTTTGCACCCACTCAGGGTCGAAGAATTCGGGCATGTTGACCGCAGCTCCGCACAGGAACCCTGTTCAACGAAATTTAAATGTTGTTAATCTGGATGCAATTTAAGTCCTAATACTTCGTTTCGTCAAGGTGACTAAACCATTGCTACCTTGTCATGACTTGTCAAGAGTCCAAAATCATGGTTAATGTACCATGGGCACGCACCGCTGCTACTGCATCATGGTTATCCAGTTATGGCTACTGTCTCAAAGGTTTCACGTCATGACTTATGTCGTGGATGCTGTAGCACGATTACCACACCACGACTTCTCCTATTCATATCAATTCAATACTCAGCTTGTGTAACCTAAAAACCTTGTACTTAGCGTTGCCCTCATAATAAGTAAGAAACTCACTTCGATTTTTTTTCCATCGTAGGTGGCCGTGCCATCAATGTAGAGAATTCTTACCTAAGCACGGGTATCCAATTTACGGAATCTTAAAAAAAATGTGCGTACACTTCTATGAAAACACTGCCATTTGCAGGTATCACAACCATGATGTCCACAAAACAAAAGTCAAAACAGTATACGTGAGAACAAAATACGAACCTGAATTGATTAACACAACAGTAGAGTTTTGAGACCAAGCTTTAAAACTTTTTGTTTTAGAAACGAATTTAGGCTTATCAAGCGGCCGATAGACAAGCACCCTGATCACTTTATCGTTGTTTCAGTACCAGGTGTCGGGGCTTGAGTTTCGTTTTTTGGGGGAAGGAAAAACTTCACGGGACGAAATAGGTCATATCAGCAAATCATCAAATATATTCTGAATCATCAAACAAATCCCAAATCACCAAGTGGATCTTAACTTACCAAATGAATCTCAAATCACAAAGTGGATCCAAAATAATCAAATGAATCGCCGCACTGGCAGCAACGCCGCACTGGCGTCCAGTTGAATTTTAAGAAGGAACCAAAAAGTAATGAAAAAATGTTATCAGACGACTACTTATACATGGCTCAGCATCTCCTATAATACTTCTATAACGAAAAGAATACGTTCAAAAATACTAATGAAATGCGAGGAAATCATAAATGATCATTGTGATTGAGTAGTGCCCATTAAATCATATTTTAGGCAATGATGAAATATAATGAAGGCTAAAGTTCAGATCGAGTTGAAACTAAAATTCTGTAACATTGTCACAATAAAAATGTTTTAAGCTGTAGAACTTCCAGGGGTTTTAGTTTATTGCAAAAAAGATCACTTTCGTAAAAACGTTAGTACTGAAAACCTGGAAATTGCTTCAGAAGCGTTATGCTGTAGATTGGAAAATTTATAAAATTATCCAACAATGTACTCAGGAAATCTAGCAAAATTGCTTTAGATAATCTTGCTGGAGTAACCTTATGTTGCATGGTTTCCTTCTGCCAAGAAGTAGACGAATATAATTGCTTGTGATTTCGATTCCACTTTGCAGACAGAAGCTTCCTATTCCTAATAACTTTTGTCTCATTCTGTTCCTATATGGCTAAAATTTTCCAAATTTCTATTCTTCTTGTAACTTGGATCCTCCCTCATTTGGCTTCCCTTCAGTTTGTTTGTTCGCACTTCGAAAACCTGACATGGAAGCCTCACCTCTTGTGAAAGCTTCAACTTCAATTTGTTTTTAATTTCAATTTCTTTCTCTTTTCTTACGAAGTCATTTTTTCTCTATGCTAGAGTAAACTTATTTTTATTCTAGTTCCATCCATGTGCGACTTGATTTTAGATCTAAATTAACCTTTTCTAAGGAAGCAATGTGTACCGCATAACTGAAATTATACTCATCCATTCTGTAGTATTAAATCATTCCTTTTATTATATAAACACCTTCTTGAATCCTTCAACACACTAAGTTGACGCACATACTACCTTGTGGTACTATGAGTGCAAAAATTCTGGCGTCAGAGGGTTAAAGAAGATATTAATTACAACCAACATCATTAAACTGTAACTGGCATCAGGTAGTCTCCAATATCAGAATGAGGAAACAACTGTACCATAGGAGCGAATTTCAAAAAACATTTTAGGAATCAAATTTCTCTTAAAAAACGATAAATTAAGGCTATCTTCGAAAAAGGACCCGTAAACCTGCAGGGCATTAAAGGAATAAAATTTTCATTTTCTTTTTATGACTTCGTAGAGCTTTTAGTTGTGGCAGAATAATTTTTTCAATCATTATTAACGTCTTTTTCCATTGTAGCAGCATCAATTTCTTAAATTAATTTCACTAACTTCCTCATGGTCTCAATAATTTCTTCTACTTCAACTTCGTTACGGTCCTCATTCTTAATAATTAATTTTCACTTTTTTGTTCAAATCGAGTGTGAATAAATGCACGTCAAATTCAAATGCTCTCGACGTAGTTTACGGCTAGAGAACATATTTTAAGCTAATTCAATACATCAATATCAAATAATTTCAATTTCTCATTTCCACACAAATACATATGACGTATTCATTAAATAATCTGGTTTCAGAAGAATATATATAACCTCCTGAGCGATGTTTTATTTTATCATTAGCAGCAGTGACATATTCACCAATTTTGTTCAACGAATAAGTCCTTCTTCCATCAACTGTGTAATAAGAACAAGTCCTCTCACCACGACCTTGTTACACAAACAACAAATCCTACCACCCACCTTGTTACACAAACAAGCCCTCCTACCACCCACCTTGTTACACAAACAACAAATCCTACCACCCATCTTGTTACACAAACAAGCCCTCCTACCACCCATCTTGTCACACAAGTAACCCTCCTACCACCCATCTTGTTACACAAACAAGCCCTCCTACCACCCATCTCGTTACACAAACAAGTCTTCCCACAACAAACCTTGCTCAACAAATAAGTCTTTTAGGATATCAGGATATCCACCGTTGGCGATGATTTTAGCATCACGCAACACTCCCTGACGTTGGTGCCGCATTATTTCTGGCGTGACTTCACCCGCATCTGCAGGCAATAGGGATCCGAAGTATCGTCGTACATGGGCCTCGAAGTCTGGTGCGCAGCCTCCCTTTAAGAAATAATGTTTTATTCCAATCAAGACTGATACATTTCAACTTCCACACTGGTTTTTCAAATGCCTTATAACCAACACCAGGACGCAATGACGGTTATCCCCAGTCAAGCCAGTACCCAGTTCCAACACCTGAGTGGAGTGGGGAATTATGGCTGAGTTCTCCCTTTTCCCAAAGGGGAGAATCACCGGGCGGCACTACCGGGATTCGAACCGCCAACACCTTCCCGTAAAGGGCGCGCGCTCTTAACCACTCGGCTGCGGTGACTAAATATGGGCTTTTGCCCGCACATCGTTACAAGAATGAGATTGATCTGCAAAATTTTATACAAAGCAGCCTTCCTATGGCCTAAAAACTGGCTTTGAGGTATGATTTATGCAATACGCCAGCTAAATTTTTCAAAACGGAATTAATGTGAATTAAGTTTTTTGCAGCTGAAGCCCTCTTCAGTTGATGTATTCGTTCCAACCATGATGAAATCTACCGGACAGCGATGATACATCGACAGCGATGATTCCTCTACATTTCAGGACTAATTGGGCGAATGCCGGAAAAATTTCCATTTGTAAACAATATAAAGTGTTTGAAAAATTCATCTAAATTGAATAAGACAGCAGCTGGTAGCTAAAGGCATTTCACCTCAATTTTTATTATCTCTACGAGCAAATCTCGACTTCATTTCACTTGAAAATCTCGCTATTTCAGACACCAAAAATGTATAGGAAGTTCTATCCTTTTCATTCTAGTATCATAAGCATTTTTATGGTAGAAAAATTTAAGCCTTTGGTCCTCATAACTCTCTTGAAAAATCTTACGTTCTCCCCCAGCAGGAGGAAAAGGAGCTGGTGGGTGAGGTAGTACTCCTGAGCGCCGGGCCTGGTGAACATCAGCCAGCACTGGGCGTCGACAGGGCAGTAGGTAGGCCTACAGGAGGCCTCCTGGTCGAGGCATGGGAAGGGCCTGTGCTAGATCTGGCTCATGCATTGGTCTGACACCGAAGTGAACTCCATCACAGCTGAAAAGATAAGCACGAATCAGTGGCGCAGCCTGCCGAAAATTTTGGGGGCCAAGGGTCCCGACAAATAATATCGGGGAGGGCCAGACACTGATAATCAGCAATTTTTTATTCTTTTACTTGAAACAGCGACTGGAACTGGCCTCCAGCTCAACATTTCGGGGTGAGGCCCCCCTGGCTGCGCTACTGGCAAGAATTATGCATTTGCTGGAGTATCCCGCCGGTAAAGTTGAAATGCTTTTCTTACCGGACACATGAGTTGCAATGGATTTCACAATCCGCACTTTTACATGAATAGCTCTTATGCATTTTATTCCTTGTGGAATAATTATTGTTAACAATCACAAACAATCCTACGGCATTAATCATTACAGCAACATTGCCCTCCGTGTCCGACAACCACTCTATTTAATATCGAATTAAAAATTGCGAAAGAAAGAAGAAATTACAGTTATTTGACATATCGTTTGAAAAGTCACTACTCAGCGTAACTATTTCACGGAAAACTTCAAAATAGGTCCTCTACATTTCAGGACAAGATGAAATCTGATGATGTTGTTTCACATGTTTCAATCTTAAAAGAAAATTCTACAGCAGCTGTTAACGAATATACACCTCAGTAGTAAGCACAATACCAATCAGGGCACAATTCACTCCAATTAGCTTATAATTGAAATTATTTAAAAAACAATTTCAAAAAGATTCATTCTTCGACGAATTTTTGAGTTTCATAAGCCAAAATGAGTTACACAAACCACTAAGTCACTTTTAGATATAAATTTCAATTTTCTTAATCTAACCACAAGGGTTTCATCAATAAAAACTACTTCCGTTTTATCATTTTCCTTATTTGCAAAAATTGTTCGAAATTAATTTTCGTTTCCCGTTCAACTATTTTTTCTAAAGCGTACATTGAAAATGAACTGAGATTTCGTGGAAGACTTGTCAAATATCAATCATATATGATTACGTCTGAACTATTACATAAGAAACTATTGAAAGCAAACAAAATTGAATTTAAAATTATAAATAGAATCTTGAACAGAGATGTTAAACGATATAATTTATATAATGAAGACACATTTAAAATGTATACACAAAAATTTCACGCAACTTTCACATGTTGTAGCTTAGTGGTCTGAGGCGCAGCAGCAAAATCGTAAGGCAAAGATATCACGGGTTCGAATCCCGCCAAATATCACACTTTTTATGTTGACAAAACGAAGGGCTGATACGTAAATTAATATTTTCTATTTTTTCTCTTTAACGAATGAAAGCAAAGAAAGTTTTAACATGACTATGAATTGCAAAAAATCGAAGCATTTTTCTTCAATATTAAGAAAAAGTTAACGGAAATAGACCAAAATTCTCCATAGTAAAGTAGATCTGTTTGGTCGAGTGGTTAACGCGTTGGGCTTGTGTTCTGAGTGGGATCACAGTTGATGGTTCGAATCCCGAGATAAAGATAGGGCTTTTTCATGGTTACATGGACCTGTAATAAAATTCCAGGAGAAGCTGGAAATACGTCACGAAGCAAATGGAGGAAGATTCAAATACTTCAAATGAAAATTCATTAGTGCATAATTACATAGAAGATTTATTCGTTGACGAATTTTACTTTTTATAAGCAGAAGCGACTTAGACAAACTACTAAGTGTATTTTAGATATAAATTCCTGTTTTCTTAATCTAACCGTATGTAGCATATGAAATAAATTTTACTCCATTCAGGAACATTTCAGAAAACCATTTTTAGTTCAACGGTTCAAAGGTTTCTCGTCTCAAAGTATTCTCTAACGATATTAATCTGTTTTTTATATCAGCGTAATCATCCTCCAATTTCTGCGATGACTGTTTCAATTTTTCTATTTCATTTATATTTATGATAGTTTCTCTATCCTGTTCATGAAGATTATTTCTGAAAGTTTCAATGTATGAACTCATATCGTTGAATACTCTTTCGAGATTTGCATAGTCTAATTTCACACTTTTTATTTCCTCTTCTTCCAACCTCTTCATCTCATTTTTCAAAAAGTCTGTATGTTCTAAAGAACCTGTTCGAATCACCTCTATTTTTTCCTCAGATATTCTACTATGTTCATCGAGATTTGTCATAATTTCCCTGAGTTTTTCTTGAAAACCTGTAGTATTCTCATCAATAGATGTTTGGATGGAATCACTTCTGAACTGATAATTTTCATTGATAAGATTTTCTCTTACCTCTATATATTTTCTGAGATGAAGCCTCAAATTTTCCAAAACTTCGTCAACATATTTTTTATTTGTAGCATCAAATTCTTCGATTGGAAAAGAAATATTTGCAAGTCTTCTATTACTTAAATCAAAATTTTGAACTTCATCAAGATATTCAAAACCTATTCCAGGAGGTTCTGGTTGTGAAGATAAAAATGATTTTTTTCCTTGTTGTCCATAAATATTTACGCCTATCATATTTTATACATAGAATTTCCAATTCTCTAAATTTTCTCTAACTCTCATAGATATCAAATTGTTTACTCGGTCACTCAAACTTTCCACTTCCTGGTTTAATTTTACATTTTTATCAGTTTCATTCTGAAGCATTAATTTGAACTGACTGATTTCATTCTGATTTGAAATAATGTCTCTTGAAAACTCCTGGAAAAGACTTTCTACATCACTCAAGTTCTTAGCTGGTTCTTCTATTTTTCTTAATGGGACTGACTCTGCTCGTAATTCCATTATTATTTTGTTAAGATCATTGAATTTTTCTTCGCTGGATGAGGTTATGGTTGATTCTAAATTTTTCAGCTTATTGTCAACTTCAACAAACGAGGGTGCTAAGGCTACTCTTCTTTCCATAACAAAAATTTTTCTATCACTTAAATCAGTTAGATGTGCCTCTAAGCTTTTACGTTTTTCTTCAACAGTATTGTTCAGTGTTGATTCTAAACTCTTCAGCTTTTCTTCAATTTGATCATTAAGTGATGTCTGCAAGCTCATTTCTTTTTCATTCACAACATTAATTATACTAATTTCTTGTTCTTCAACATTATTACTTATTAATTTGTTCTTTGAATCAATTTGACCATTAATTTTTGTTTCTAAAGTCTTCAGTTTTTCATCCATTTGATTTTCTATAACTGACTCTTGATTCTTAAAATTCTCTTGAATCTCAGGAATTTTAACATCAATCAAATTGGTTAGCTTAGAGTCCACAAGCTCAAATTTAGCTTCAACTCCTTTAAGGGGGTCCTCCGGGGCCCCTTTTCTCTCCAATGGTCATTTTTCATTTTATTGTTGGAAAAGAACCCTTAGTTGGTGGACTGTTTGGTCCTAAAATATTATGGCGCTACGGACAATAGATCCCTCCCCAGGGGGGGGGGGGGGGGTAAGGGGACCAAAATCTTAAATTTTCGAGCCCATTTCGATCCCATATATAAAGAAAACAAAAGAAGATATAGAAAATTTGCGAATGTACTTTTGTTAGATGTGTTTCAAGGATTCTAAAATTGTTTTTGTTTCTGTTCTAGCCTGGAAACTCAATGAGTTCTATTCTTTTGAAATATCAATACCAGTGGACTAAAAACCAATATGTCAATTTTTTTCAAAAACTAAGACCTGAATCAAAAAAATGTATAGAGGAAATTGTGTTTCTTTTCAAAAGTTACATATTATAGTCAAATTTCATAAGAATCGAACTGAAAACAAAAAATTTCATAATTTTCATGATATAAGTAAAAATTTTTTAAATTATTTTTCTTTTTTGGAAATTACAATTCACAGTGTGAATATGATGTTATGCATGGAGATAATCGAAATAAAAATGAAAACAGCATTCAATTACAAAAATTTTCCATTATATCACACTAAAAAAAAAAATTAGTTTTTGGCCTATACTGTAAAGTTACTTACTTTCAAAATTCAAAAGAATAGAAGTCATTGAGTTTTTATGCTAGAACAAATTCAAAGACAGTTTTGGAATCCTTGGAACATTTCTAACAAAGTTATATTCCCCTTTTTTCTATTTATACATTTCATTTTTTTTTATAATGGTTCAAATCCAAAAATTTCGTTTTTTTTATTTATTGGTAAATTTTCGCATATAAAAAATATCAAAACAAACGCAAAATCCCCGAATATATCTTTGTTAGAAATGTTTCAAGGATTCCAAAACTGTCTTTGAATTTGTTCTAGCATAAAAACTCAATGACTTTTATTCTTTTGAAATATGCATAAAAATGACCCAAAAAACCTATTTTTCAAATTTTTCGGAAAAACTAAGGCCTAAATCAAAAAAATTCAAGTTCAAATATGTTTGTCTTGCAAAACTACATATACTCACCAAGTTTCAGACCAATCGGATCAAAAAACTTTTCATTCCGGAGGACCCCCTTAATCTGATCGGTTAATGCTGACTCTTTAGCTAACAGCTTTTCATCAATTCTAGTTTCAAAACCTGACTCTAGACTCTTCAATTTGTCCCCAAATTCTGGAATTTTTACGTCTGTTAGGTTGGTTATGTTTGAATCAATGTTTTCAAATTTAACATCAATTTCATGATATTTTCTTCATCAATGTTGAGTCTATGCTTGATAGTCGTTCATCATTTGAAACAATTTTTGGTTCAAGAGCAACGAACTTTTCAGATAAATCATAAATTAACGTCTCTAAGAATTTAACGATTGAGTCTACATCAGAAAATTTCACTTGTAAATCTGTTTTCTGAGTTACATATTTCTCATCATACTCGTTTATAATTGATTCCAATTCAGTTCTTTCATTTTCGAGAGCTTCAATTGTGTCTTTCAATGACTCTATATTAGAATCTTCAAGTAAACTTTTTATTTGCTCTACATTCTGCAAAAGTCCTTCAGAATTATTTTCACTATTTTCATGTTCAAGATTTTCTTTACAGGAAGGTAAAAAGACCAACTTTGCTGCATAAATATTTCCACAAGACATTTTTTAAAGAAAAAAATTAACTGTAGTTTATTTTCTAAAAACTAGTTGGGGTTTTATACAGATCTAAAAGAATTGCATGAAAGTTTTCATTTTCTAAACGCTTCAGCATTTCTAGACTTAAATGTCCACAAATTACATCACCTATTTTCTGGATTTTGTAAGTAGAGAAAATTATATCAACACAATCTGTTGAGTAGTCTTTAAGTTCAATTGGATAAATCAAACCATAACTGTCAAAGTAATAACAAATGTTATCTTTCTTATACCAACAAGTCCAATGCGTTCCTAATTCTTTTTCAGTGTCTAAGTTTAGGATTCCGCATTCCGTTTCTAGAGGGTGTATAGGTAAAGTATCTCTCATGTAAATACCTCGAAAATTCGGAATTTTCAATATATTTATGTAGTATTCCAAATCATGTTTAGAAAATGGTTGGTTAGGTATTACTTCTTTGGTGGTTTCAAGTAGAGACCCTTTCCACAAGGTTTTTTTTTCTCGGAGTTATCCGTATACCTGAACCTTTTTTACTTTCCATTGCTTCATTGTGCTTTTTAGTGTCTGACAAGAGTTTATCGTCAGCTTTTTTCTTATTAACTGCGGATGCTATTGCAGCAGCACCTCCAGCCAAAGAGCCAGCAGCCCCAAGGCCAGCTAATAAAGCTGGAAATGTAAATATAAAACCCCCTTTCGTCGCAGTATCTTTAGAAACAAAAGAAGTCTTTGTCTTTTTACAAATAATACACATACCTTTGACCAGTATCTTATTGTTCTTTGTAATTAAATATTGAGGATTATCAGTATCAGTTTTCTTCTTACACTTTACACAATACATTTTTTAAACATTATTATGTGAATATATTTTAATTTTTAGTAGTTTAAACTCATTTTATCACCGTCAGATTGCAATCGAATTACTCTGTCAGATAGAATCAGTGCATATGCATGTGTATCATCAGGAATATTGGTTTTAAATTCTGCTTTAATTTTAATATCAATTATAGTTTCCTTGATACGTTCATTTTGTCTGCTGATGTCAAACACATAGATGGGATACAAATATTTAAAGTGTCTGTATTCGATAGCACAATTTTCATTAGGTACAAAATCTATTAACATCTTATAAGCTGTAGCATAATTGTTAGAATCGAAATCAATCTGTAAATTGTGATCAGGGTATCGTTCATTATTCAGCTGAACATATGCATTCGTCAAGTTACAATGATCGAAAATTGCATTGTTTACAGCTTGTGAATTAGCTTTCTTAGTTTGGAACGCTAAAATTATATATCGAGGTCTTTGAGTTCCTGAATTTGGAGTTAAAGTCCAATCTAAGAATTTCTGTTGAGAGTTTACAATTGTTTGTTCAAATTGTCTATTCAAATAAGGAATAGGTAATGTTATTTTATCCTTAATTTGACGATATAGCTTCATTTTATACTCATCAGACAGTTTGTAAGCTGGCATTTTCCAAATTAATTTTGTAATAGTAATTTTACCATCAACTACTTTATCTTGCTGGTTTGCATCTTTCTCATCTGATTTGAATATAGCATTAGAATTATCACCTCTTCTTAAAAGTCAGAGCATGTTTCACTCCATAAATTACCTTCTTATAATTTTCACAAAATCCAAACACATGTTCAAGTGGGATAGCAGCGCTGAATTTCCCATTAGCTGAACTTAAGTAGTCATTTCGATCGCTAAATCCTTCGTTTGATTTTTCATTCTTCTTAGTATCGACGCTCCAGAAAAATATCATGTTTTCTTTAACATTTCGGGGATAGCTAACTAATCCTTTTAGAGTTGTTGTAATTCCGGGGTAACTATAACCTTCAATTTCTTCATCTCCAATTCTGTAAGAAACTCTATCAAAGAAATGCATTAATCCATTGTTGATTATTGTTATTTTTTCATCTTTAAAATTATAATCACTTCCATCTTCTTTATTCAAAGCTCCTTCTATATATATAAAACTTTTACTAGGTAATACAAACTGATCTTGATTCTGGATAATGGTCTTGATATCATTATGTTCACGATTCAAATCAGTACCTATTTGTGGTTCATAGTAATGCGTTTCAATTTTTTCAATTGATTCATCAACTTTAATATTTTCATTCCATCTTAAAGAATCTATTTTTTAAAGATAATTTTATCAAATTATTTTAATTTCTAGATCTTGGGTGTAATCGAACAGTTACTTCTTCACCTCTAGTATTCAGAGCATGTCCATTTTGATCAGTAAGCCAAATTCTCAAATCATAGAGTAAAGGTTGATATATCGGTAGATAAATTGGTTTATTTGGATTTTCTACAATTTTATATCCTGGTGGGACGTTTGGGAAAAAGGAATATAAAATATTATGAAAAAGAACCGTTGAGGTATGAGCCGTTAATTGCGCTACAATGAACGAGTATTGTGTTAACAGATATTATGTTAACTATATTTAAACTTTCATGTTCTCCAACACCTTCTAAGATAATTTCTCCAAATCCCAACATTGTATTTAAAGATTTTTCTTTATTGAAAAATACTTTCAACGTAGATGAATGGAGAACTATGACGCATTTCAAGGTATTAGTATTTGCTTTGATTTCAATAAAGCCTGCCAATGTTTTTTGAATGAATTCGTTTATACTTTCTATTTCATAACATCCTGCTGGAAGTGTAATCACATTTTCAACACCATTTAATTCATAATAAAATTTATTATTATTTTCATCAATGTTAGGAATAGAATGATACATGTCTAACCCAACCAGTGCCATTTCGTGAAATTTATTTTTGTTCAATTCTATTGCTGGACTAAAGTTTATACTTATGTCACTTTTTCTTTCACTAATTACAATGCTTTGAGATTCCATTTTTTAAACAATAAATCATCAAACACCTTTACTTCAGCAGTATTTAATAGACCTTGCTTTAAAAGTTCATGCGTATGTATTTGCAGTTCATTAAAAACTCCTGTATTTCCAGCGGTAAACGAACCGAACAATAACTGGTGTCTTTTTACAAGATCATTGATGTTAGATGGTAATACAATAATACCTGATCCTGAAACGTCTGAATCCTCTCTGTGAGGATGACGAGGAGGTATAGGAGAAGATGTAGGAGAAGGTATAGGAGTAGGAGTTGGTCTAAAAGTAGACCTTAGTGACGGGTCGAAAATTGGTCTCTGACTTGTTGAAGGAATTTTGTGTCGACTGAAAATTGAAGATTCTACTATTCTTGAGTTTCTTAAAGGACTTGGTTCAGGGCTTGATTCACGACTTGATTCACGACTTGATGGACTTGCTGATCTAATTGTTTCAACTGCAGCTTGAGCGTTTTTTCGTTGAACTATTCGATAGAAGGGTTTGATAAATTTAGAATATTTCTCATCCCTATTTGCTTTTATGGTACCGTCATCCTTCAAATAAGCATCAGTTGAATACAGCATATCATAATAATTATTTTTATCTTCGTCCCTAAAATCAATAGGATTTTGCTTTGTTAATAATTCCCATAATCCAGTTGTGCCTTCGTATATTCTATCTCCAATTTTCAAATCATTACCCAAAATATCTACCTTTTTATTTCCTAGCAAAACTTTACTTCCATCCCAACGAATGCCATAAGCTTTGTCATACTCATTTCCATGTTTCCATGCAAAACGCAAGAAATCCAATGCGATAGGCCCAACTACAGTGTTGGATTCAGAAGATGGCAAAGCTAGTTTCTCAACAGGTTTTCCTTGGATAGATTCAAGTTTTTCATGAGGTATATCTTTTATTGCCAACCTAGTTTGTTTAGTTTCGTCAACAATTTTAGATAAAGGTTCAATCAATGGTTTGTAAACTTTTTTAACATCATGGTATGAATCTTGTTCGATTATTCTATCATTTGTGAATTGCTTTTTCAAACTCTTTGCTAAGTTTAGTAAATCTGATTTAGTTTTGATATCAATCAACGCCATTTTTTAAAGAGAAAAATTCAAAAAGACTTTAACTTAATATAAGTTCACTCTGAACTGACATTAAGTTCAGTTGCTGAGATCCATGAAGGTTCATCATAACCTTTCCACTTGACCAGAAGTTTTCCTTTACTCTTCTTGAGAATTTTCTTAATTGCATAAACATCACTAGTATATTTTGATAGTTCTTGTTCATAAAAACTTCCTTTTATTTCTTCACCATCCATATCTTTTAATCCATAAGTAATTGATTCAGTAGACAGTATTTCGTATACAATGAATAACTCATTAGTGAAATTTGGCAAATAACCCTTCCGAAAGTCTTTCCGTTTCTTGCTTATTCTTACTCTATCCCCAATTTTGAGTTTCGGTGATGGGAAAATTGGTTCGGTTGGAGGGAATAAGTTATCATAAACATTTTTACTGTTCTTTTCCAGTGATGCTTGGTTAGGTGTCATTTTAATTGTTCTATGATAGCTATTATTGTAATTTTGCACTAAATCTTGTAAAATATTCACCCATTTTTTAGTTTTCATGTGTGTAAAATATTTCCACATTTTGGTTTTTAACGTCCTGTTGAAGCGTTCCACAACTTGAGCTTTGGTTTCATTTTCTGAACTAAACCACTGAATGTTATGTTTCTTGAATAGTTCTTGAGTGGATTTGTTTGTAAACTCCAATCCTTTATCTGTCTGAACTTTAGAAGGAATTCGTATTTTAAATAGTTTTTGAAATGAAGTTTTGATTTTTTCACCTGTCTTCTTACTTATTGGAATCGCCCATGCATATTTACTGAAAATGTCAATTGCTGTTAAACTGTAGTTTTTTCCTTGATCTTTATAGTTTTGCATGTCAACCAAATCAGCTTGCCATTGATCATCAATTTTTGATACCTTCACCCTTCTCGTTTTGAAATTATGTTTTATTGGTTTATGTAGAGTGTGAGTTTTTTGAGTTTCTAACCAATTTCGTACGAGAGTTGAAGATAAGCCGGATTTTTTAACAAGTTGATTCATTCCAGTGTAACCAGTCTTGGGATTATAATATAAGTCATTCAAGATATTATCGCTCACATCAGTGAGCGTGTTTAAAAGTTTTTTGTCGACGAGAGGCCCATTCCTGCCCAGCTCTTACCTGCCATAATTGCGTTAACTAATTTAGCATCTTGTCAAACGTATTCTGATTCATTTGGATCAGTTGCAATTTCAGCGGCTCTTTTTGCTAGAATGTCATCAGCATAATTTTTGTCTTTCGTTGTTGGATGTTGTGAATAAAATATGTCATGATTCTTACAAGCCTGATCGAGTGAGTTAACTCCTCGATAACCTTCTTGAATTCGCTTCTGCACCTTAGTTCCTGGACCGCAAAATGAGTAGGTATGTTTATTGTTGAATGAACCGTTCGGGACTTGTTCAGATTGAATATTAGATGGTAATTTCAAATGCATTTCAGGTAATGGAATTTTTCTAAGCAATGTATTTATAATACCCTCTCCAGTTTTTTCTTCATTAACTATTGATTTTAAATCACTCAAATACTGTTCATTTTCAACAGATAATAAATCTTGGTTATAGAAGTCATTATTGTTGTAGATAATCATTTTTTATACTTTATTTATTGAATATATTTTATAGTGATGTAATGCTAGTGTGTTGATACCATCTGGTAATATATGTCGCTTGTCATCATTACCATTCAATGCAATCTTATTTATTTCTTTAGTATATAATTCGTGGTTAACACTTTGGATATTGTACATCGTTTTGTATATTGTTTCATTATTCAATGCTCTCTTATATTCATCCATTGTGATATTGTGCTCAGTTATGTTCTTACTTACACCTTTTGCTTTCTTACTCGCGGAATTTTTCGTCTTGTAACAATGTAGTTTTGCTCTAAGGCCGACGAATTCTTCAATTGGTATTCCACAAGTTTCGTCTTTCATTTTCCCAATTACTTTCATATTATCAGTTGAATATAGGAAGTGTTCTTTAGAATAGTTTGATGTATCATACAAGTCTTCATTTCTTTCCATATCTTTGTACAAATCTTTTGTTTCGATGTCATAACATAATGAATCTGTATCTGTAAACAACAACTTTGCCTTATTACCATATTTCTTTTTAATATGATTATAATGGAAATCATACATTAATGTTTTACTTATATCCAATACAGATAACCCTACGTAGATTGGTTTATCAAATTTCAGTCTTTTTTTGCATTTGACATGCTATCAAATTTTCTGAGAATATTTTAAAACTGGTAGAGTTTGGTTTGTTTGCTAATTTCATTAATTCTTTCTCTGACTTTACTAAACACACATCTACTCTATTTCTAATATTTTCCATTGTTTTACCAAATACTGAATTGTTCATCAGCTTGTAGAAGTCTTTTTCAAATTCAGATTTAGCTTGCTGACGCATTTTTGTGTTGATATCAATATATGATTTCATCCATGGACTTTCATCAAACTCTAATATTCTATGAATTTTCTCTAACTTCAATCCTAGATCTAGATATTGTGTTAGAGATTTAAGATGTACAACATATTTTTCTCGTTTTCCAAGATGTGGAACTAATTTATTTACATCGTTTACTCTAATATTTTCTGGAGCTAATGGTAAATCATTATGTAGAGCATGCATGTCTTTTGGATAACTTAAATCCACTTCTAATATATAACCTTTATCTGCTTTGAGTTTCGACTTTGGATCTTTCCATTTAAAGTTACCAGTAGGTAATGATCGACACATAGCCCAGCCGTAAAGATGATTTGCATCAATATATGTGATAAAACTATTTGGTTTTCTTTTATCGAATGTTTCTGGAATATATGGATTGTTCGCCTTTGCATATCGTGTTGATATCGTAGAAATCCCACCTCTTATTCCTTTTTCGATGAATAGTAGCACATCAGGATCTTCAAACAAGTCCAATTCTATTTTTGTATGTTTCAGTAGAGCATCGAAAGACAATCCTGGAGCTGTAAAATAATGTGCTGGATCTAGAGAATAAGTTTTCATGCATGTTAGTCTAAATTCTTCAAATACTTCGGCTAGTAATAATGTATCGACTTTTATATATAAATTATGGTAATCTTTGAATGTTGTACAATTAAAAGCGCTCCACACTTTGAGTGCATGCTGATATTCATCTTCTAAAATATTTTTATTATTTAATCTACTGTAGAATTCACGTTTAGCTGGTAAACTATTAACGTTCATTTTTTCATAACTATTTACATATTCATACGGATAAATACCTTTTTTGTTGATCAACTCTAATTGTTGTTCATTGAGAAAGAACTTCGACAATTCTTTGTGCTCAGATAAATTCTTCGAAAGTTTATCTAGAGATGAAGGTAAAAACCTGTAGCTGTCTAAGAACCGTAAGTCTCTGGTGATATCTTTAATTTTTCCTGTATATTTACAAACATAGGAATCTACTTTTATGGTTTGTGTAAAACTAATATATTCTTCATCTGTTTGTGGAATAACGTTCAACTTTCCGGATATGTTTCCCAAGTCTTTCACGAACAATCGAGCATTGTAATTAGACAGATTGTGTAGAAACACAGGTATAAAATTAGGATTCCTAATTTTTAAATTACATTTTAAATGAGCTGGACCTCTATAATGACCTGTCAAATGATTGTGGTCTCTAACTTTATAGTTATCTTCCGTAAATTCTCCGCCACATACATAGCATCTTGTGGCTTCTTTATATTTTTCGCATTCATCTGATGGTAAATAGATTTTCTTATTTATTTTCAACAGACTATAAATTCTCTTGGTTTATTTTTCTAAATATTCTACAAAATTTTGGGAAGCATCTTTACCATTATATATTTCTAAACGGGAATATTCATCTGCTTCAGATTTTGTATAGCAACAGAATGAATTTGGATTGTGCTTCTGAATGTTCATGGTGTAACTCGAGTTTTGATTTGGTTGACACGTATCTATTTTTGTCGATGTTGATTCGAAGTCAGCATAAATTGTGAAAGGATGTCTAATTGTTTTTTGGTAATGTTTAAATTTCAATTTACCTCCTTCAAGAACATACTTTGTTGGAGTGTAAACTGAACACTCATTAATGTGGTTTGTTAATAAACATTCTTTTGTGAATGGCCATGAACAACATGGACAGACATGTTTTTTATGACCATCTTTAGTTTGCATAAATGGACTTAATGACTTCATCAATACATAATGACTTCTATTTTCATTTGTTAACAATAAAAGTGATATAACATCTTCATTTTTTACCTTTGTTATTCTCAGAGGACATAATTCTTTCAAGTAATTAAAGTTGTAAACATTTACTAAAACATTATTGTTTCTCTCAAATTTATCGATATCTTTAAGTTTTACTGGGAAGGTTATGTCTCTGAAATTTAACTTTTCAGCTTCAGTTTTTAATCTTTTAGATATTCTATTGCCGTTTTTTTCATCTCGGCAATAATATCTCGCAACACTCCACATAAAGCATTTATTATCGGAATTTTTAATATTAATTAGTTTATAAGTCGACTTTTGAAACTTTTCAGGTAATTCTATATAACTAGAACCTTTGATAGGCTTGTATTCAATAATTTTTACATTGAAGTCTAATAATTTATCTGTTATCCAGCCCGAGGAGTTTTTTGTATATTCTTCAACCTTTCTAATAGCTTCTTTATACAGATCATCAATGTTTGTAAAGTTTTTCGATATGTCTACAAACTTACCTGTATTCATCCATGCTGTTGAATATACTTTTTCATTTTTTCTTTGTATTTATAAAATTGAACTAAAATTGCCAATTGTATCTTCATATAATCAAACTTTTGCTCTCTTAAAATTGATTTCACAACCGGGGTCATATTCCTCATGAAAACTGTCGGATCTATAACTGATATATCAAAGAACATATATTCCAGGCATTTTTCATTTATAGCACTTTTTTTCCTTTGAATTTACAGCCATAAACGTTTCTAAAATGCTTCTTTGATTTCTTATACTGTTCTAGATTTTTTACATCTACTTTACATATTTTACACACCTTTTTCTCAAAATATGAATCGGAAATTAATTCTTGATTTATGTTTTTAATATGCCTAGTAGATTTTAGATGTGTTTTTAGATTAGAGACATTTATATTACATATATTACAGAAATCTTTGTTTATATCAAAATACAGATCCGAGATTAATAGTTTACTCACGTTTTTATTGTGTTTCATTCTTTTCTCATGTCTTCTCAAGTTGATGATGTAAATATTACATATATTACAAAAATTGTTACCTGAAGTCATCTTTACTGAAATTTTCTTTAAATTATTATGCCTTTTTGTATTCTTGGTATTAGATAGATGTGATACATTTAATGATTCCATTTTTGATAAATTATTTTCTCAGTATATTTTAAAAATTTCAATGTTTTTTTCCAATGTCAATTTTAAAGTATTCTCAAAATTTATATTAATCAAAATGAAAAGCAATATTCCATATGAAGTAATAGGTGCTCAAAAATTTGCAAACTCGATGTATTTACTTTATTTACAATCAAAGGTAGCTCCTTCCCTCGTTATTGAGTAATGAGACAACCATAAAAAGAAAAACACATTGAAGAATTAAACTTAATAAAATGGAAGATATTATTACAGACATTCAAAGAGAAGTTGTTCGCAATACTGCAAACATAAATCAATTGCAATTAGATGTTAATCAAATTCAAAATGATGTCGAATTAAATAGGGAAGTTATAACTCAATTAGAGTCAAATATCATTCATCTTCAAACATTAATCATTAACGATTCTTATGACACCAAAAGTAGCTTTTCTCTCGTTATTGCCCAACGAGACAACCAATAAGAAAGGAAAAACATTGAAGAATTGAACTTAATGAAGTAGCAAATTAAAAAAAAACAATCTTTACAATTGCTACAAACAGGAAATAATTTTTGAAAAATCAGTTGTAGTTTATTAGTTAAATAAAATGGTGTATATGTGGAAAGACAGTAAAAGAAATACTCAAAAAAATCACTTCATTTTTCCTTCTCCTGGCTTGAGATGTCTCATCGTAGGGAGATCAAACTGTGGTAAAACTTCTTTATTAATAAAGCTTCTGTTAGAAAAATTTGTCGATTTTAATCATCTTTTCAGTACAGTAAATCAATACATCAACCAGAATATAAATTGTTAAAGAATCCTTTTGATAAAGGCTATAACCAATCTGAAATAATTGAATTATTTGAAAAGGGCAATGGTAATATTGACGATTACCTTGAGAATTTACCTATTAAAAGAAACTCAAAATCTAAAATTGAATATTTTCAAAATATGACAACTATTCCTGACTCAAGTGACGTAGATTCGAAAAAGAAAAAACTTTTTATTTTCGACGATATAGCAACTGAAAGAGATCAAAGTCCAGCTGATAGCTTTTACACTAGAGGTAGACACAACAACTGCTGTTCAATCTACTTATCACAAAATTATTATTTATTACCGAGACAAACAATTAGAACAAATGCTAACGTTCTAATTCTTTTTGGCTTAGACTCAACTGATATGCAGAACATTTACACAGATATCATATCTCAGGACATGCCCTTTGATGAATTTAAAGAGTTTTGTTCAAACACATACAAAGAACCATATAATTTTATCTTTATTAATAAAGACAGACATCCACTTCAAGGTAGGTACTTTCAAAACTTTGATAAATTATATATTTCTAAAAAATACTTCAGAGAATGGAATTATTCCTAAACATACTATTTATTGTTTTTATTGATGAAACCCTTGTGGTTAGATTAAGAAAATTGAAATTTATATCTTAAAGTGACTTAGTCGTTTGTGTAACTCATTTTGGCTTATGAAACTCAAAAATTCGTCGAAGAATGAATCTTTTTGAAATTGTTTTTTAAATAATTTCAATTATAAGCTAATTGGGGTGAATTGTGCCCTGATTTGTATTGTGCTTACTACTCACCTCACATCACCAAAAAGCGAAGCCAAAACGGGCCGTTTGGATTACTGATGAAGTTAAAGAGCTAAGCAGAAAAAAGAAAACTTGCTTCCGTGAGGACAAAAAAATAGAATAAATAGTACGTTATAGGTACAAGAGATATAGGGAGTATGAAAAGAGGAATCTGAAGAAAAGCACGGCAGCAAAACAAACTCTTAATGACAAAAAACAACCGAAATGAACGTGGGAACTCATTAGTGAGATAGCCTAATAAAAATATTTAGAACGCATGAGTAATGTCAAAAACTCCTTATAAACATCCCCGACTTCAATACGTTCTCATCAAAAGCAGCCATTCCAAATCAACTTTTAGTTGAAAACCGGTGCTCTACGGCATCTGCAAGGGCTGGTATCAGGTGGAGACCACGTCCTGTCATTTTACCAGATTTACGAAAAATCCTATACCCATTGAAAAACGCAAAAGCAGTCGGGCATGAAAGTATCAGCCTTCAATATATCAAAGGCAGCTTCCCGGTGACTGTATGCCAATGATTCGTTTGTAAATTAATACGCCGATAGCAACCATAAGTTCCCGATAGCATTCCATTCGTAGACAAGATTAGATTAGCGTAACGTCATTGTTATGTTGCTACATTTAAAAACAGGGCCGGAGATGTAAGATGCATTTGTTTCGACAAAAGGAGATGAGAAATGAGTTTCGTTCTGTGGGATTTTGTGTTTCTTTGTAATGACAGATGTTAACTGAGCCTTAAATGTAAGAGAGCAGGAACGCTATTTTGCAAGAACTATGTTTTTTTATGAGCATAAAGAGTTATTCTCTTTATTGCCACGAACCATTATTCCCCGAATCGGTAACAAAAACATTCAGTCGCTAATGAGCGACTCCGATCGTACGTGCAACTCCTGCTGCCTGATATTGAGACTCACAGCCTTCCCGTTGAAGGTTGAGCTCGAATGCAGATTCCCAAATGTCTTCGAAGTTTGCGATGGTGAAGGCCGAGTCCAGGCTCTTTATATCTTCTCCTTTTGCCTGATTCCTGCTAAAAGAGAAATCTGATGACAAAAAAACAATTAGATTAGAATATAACAAAAACCGTTGTCTTCAACGAGTCTTATATAATTCTTTTCGACTGCCTGGATAACGTTTCGCGATGTTGTGCGTGTTGTTTGATTCAATATATGAACTAGAATTACAGATTGAAAAGCCACCGATTGCAAAATTCTCGCAAAAATTTTGTACAATGTAGCGTGATACATTTCCTTTGCCGACTTTTGACGAAGACTTATTCCAACAGGCCGATTCACACCGTCAACATGAATCGTAGATTTCAGGTGATTCGATGTTGCGAATAGGATATTCAAAGTAATTAGTTCAAATAAATTCGACAAAACTTAGAGTGGATTGTATCCCATGCGTAGACAACGCCACAGGTGTGGCTCACTGTTCCAAACGTGTGACTCGTACCTCACGAGTGAACTTTGTCCCATTAAACTATATACTATGAGTGGACTGTGTTCTTTTGCTGCCTGTGTGCAAGCTATGTCCCGAGTGTGAAGTATTTTGCGAGTGTGACCTGTGTCCCGCGTGTAGGCTGCATCTCGTGCGCCGCTTGTGTCCTGGTAAACTGCGCCAGGACACATGAAATGTTTCAAAATTCTAAACTGTGCCGCACGTGCAGCTCGCGTTCCAGAAAATTGTGTGCCGAGTGTGGGCTATCTCACGGGTGTAGGCAGTGCGTCATGTGTATGTGTACCACGTATGGCCTGTGTACCATGTATGGTCTGCGAACCATGTCTGTGTGTTCTGTGTACCATGTTTTTCAATGTAATCTACGCGCAAGAAATGGACCATCCCTGAAGTTTGCTCTGTCCGGCAGTCTAAGACGTTTTTATGTAGCGTGTTGAATCGAGGTTACCAATGAAGCTCATACGTACCGCTTTTCTAATGTTTTTCTTTATTTTACTTCAGAAATCATCTCAAAATATATGTCTTGTCCATGAAAGGTGGCATTTTAGTTGCCAAAAGAAACGTATGACAACTTTATAATATTTTGTTGCCTCTGTACCTCGTCAGTAGATGTAGCTCGGTATCGTTCATCACTCAATAAATTGGGACTTCCGCGTCAACTAGTCACAGATAGCGGCGACAGACTGCGTGTGCAGTGATCCCGTATACTCCAATATGTCATGTAAATAGATTATTATTCCAATAAATCAATGAAGTAATTAATTTGAAAATGCAATAATTTATCTTCAAGTTTCGAAATAAATCCCCATATACGACTAAAAACTGCATAGTAATACTGTACATCCGAATCTAATGAGAAGAAAGGGAAAGGCAAACAGCATAAGCCCATAAGGCACAAAACTGTGATTGCAGGTAAGAATGAAAAATGACCAACTCATATGATATTTGTGAAAAAAATTGATTTTTTGCAGTTGTAAAAATGTGTTATGAATAACTTATGCAAAGAAAAATGTTTGAAGTTTTTTACCTGAATTTTATTATGGAATAATTTTTTCGTGTTACGGAAACAGTGAATTAGTTGCTGGGAGGTGAATATTGAACTAAAAGTAATTGTTGAAATTTTATTTAGTTTTAGGTTAGCTAATTTTCCCTTAGTTCGTGAAAAAATATCCGTATTCAGCGTTTTATTGATATACTCAAAAATTGTTCTCCATACTTCTAATCACAAACGATTGATCTATGGTTGTGAAATCATTCACAATATTCTGATTAATTTGATTATCAGTTATTTTAACGATTGAATTTATCAGAACATATGGCATGAAACTCACTAGCGAAACTCAAAACCTTAGAAATCAGTCCCGGTATTTTCCCTTTTTACAAATCGAATTTCCAGTGCCATGAACGGAATTAAGCGAAAGAATTTTTTCGAATATTTTTCGAAGAAAGAATTTTTCCGAAATTTCTTCTAATTCGAAGATTGTAAGTAAATGAAAGTGCATATCAAGAGTTGAAGAATCCAGAAATTATGACAAAAAAATAGAGCAGAATACAGCTTTATCACAAAGTGCTTGTATCTAACAATAAATGAAGCAAAGTGCCAGTGGCCTAACACCTTGGTTTAATATAACTAATCTCCATGTTTAAGCATTGACATTCCCCACGAATGGGTTTATCTATTTTTGTTTACCCAAATTGGTGCATGCATTTTTATACAAAATTTTCTTACTACCGTTTCATTACTACATGTAGAAAAATTCTGCATTTATATTTGTTTTTTTAGCTACCTTTTGTTATCTATTTTGGATGCTCGTAAATTATTAACACATTATGTATATTGATATAAAATACTTTATGAAGCTCATTTGTGAATGGTTATTTTTCGATTTTTTTGCTATCAAAATTTGTAGCTATTTTAAAATTTGTTACTCTTTCAAAATTTGTTACTCTTTTAAAATTTGTTACTCTTTCAAAATTTGTTACTCCGTCAAAATTTGTTTCTGTGCAATTAATGATTCTCAACATATAAAATGAGGGGTGATGACTGTGTTACATCCCTGTCCTATAAAAAGAAGCGTTGTGTACCTTTAGTTTTACAGAAGCCCGAGTACGTCGAGATCATGCACGAGCTTGATATCTGTCGAAAGCGAAATTAATTCATAAAAATAGAAAACACTTCGAATCAGTGCTCCATTCATTTGACAAAGTCATGAAAGCGTGCTAATTTTCAAAACCAATAAAATATAATTATCTAATGTTATGGGTGAGCATTTGAAAACGGTTCCAGCGTAATTGACTGTTTGAAATAGCGTAGGTTAAATTCTGTATGGAATATTGAGTGATTTCTTATCGAAACTTAAGATTTAAAATGAAATGAGGAAAGCTGCAATAAGCATTGACTTTTATTCGTTAAATTTTGCTGGAATGAAATATTGAATTCCTGTGACATTCAATAATCAAAGAATACTTCCTACAAAAGTGTTGAGTTATTTATTGCGCACAGGTACATTCAGTGTAAAACCATGTCATATGTGACTCAGGAAGTACGTAGATAGTGGGAGAAAGTTGAATTTGGGCTTGAAGTACCGTATATTTAAGCCAAGTGTGTCGCGTGACTGTCAAAAGTATGTTATACCACCTTCATGAAGCACAATTGAGCACCGGGTAGAACAAGCGTTTCCTACCAATTTTTCTCAGTGTGTGCTCGGACGTTTGAGTATGGCTGAGCCATTGTTATCGAGACAGTAATGATTGTGATCATGAATCCCATAAGTTAGATCAATAATTTCCCAAGAATATAATATTTTTAAATTTTTTCTACTGCTTTACCCGTATTTCCAGTTAGACATTTCTTATTTCGGCACCGATGAATCCTTGCATCGCGTAATGCTGGCCTTGATAGATGCGTTTTCTAGCGCGAACACATTACGATCTTGGGTAAAATTTCAATCAAAACTCTAACATCGGCACAGCACTTGCGTTAAGGGTAGCAGCTTCCAACGCTTTTCCTCGTATGAAGCAACTGCAGCGATAGACTTCGGTCAATCTTCTTGTTAGCTATATCAACAAGCTGATAAGGTTTTTGGTAGAGAGTTTGGGTTCTTCCAACACTCGTCTCTCCTCGTTCT
Organism: Morinoia aosen; assembly: GCA_030386875.1. Taxonomy (NCBI): domain Eukaryota; kingdom Metazoa; phylum Arthropoda; class Malacostraca; order Amphipoda; family Talitridae; genus Morinoia; species Morinoia aosen. The sequence continues at coordinate 3,226,058 of CM059568.1, read as the reverse complement.
CAGAAATGAACGCTCAACAAGCTGTACAAAGTTGTTTAGTCGAATACGAATGTTTATTCAGTCGCAAAAAGCATCTCCATCTTGATAAGTGGCCTCCAGAGAAGGAGTCTAGCGAAACTGCAAAGCTAATGAGCGATATTTCGTGGGCAAAACGTTCTGGGCTCTTCCTGGTTCCTCATCAGATTTGTTATTTTCCTAACCTGAAACACGAAAAAGAATGCAAATGAGAGCAGCTTACAACAAAATTCTTTCCCTGAATATGATACTGCAGATGAGGCGAACTTGCTGTTTAGGGTTGTAGAAAAAAATGTTTCTCAATTTCAGCGTTTTGATTACTACAAATCCATGACTCATAGAGAGATTCATTTCGTTTTATCTGTTCCAAAATTTTCGTCTCTGCCACTGGTTTACACTTTTTATTGTCGACCATTTAATTTTAGTGTATTAACGTTTAAAATGGAGGACTATTCCTGTCTGGCCTGTGCAAAATAACACTTTTCTGAATTCATACACTGAAAAATGAAAAGACAAACAGATATCACCCATTTGCAGAGATATTTAATAAAAATATTTCATTCTTCTAAATCAACTTAACAACTAAAATTTATCGAAGCATTTTTGTTACAATTTAATTACGAGCTCTGATCGGTATTGTTGTCCATCCATTTATTTGAGTCCCTCATTTTCCATGCTAGTTCTAATTAGCGTAGAATTCTCTTTATGTTTGTTGGCATTTATTTTGATTGTGGTAAGGTCGTAGATATTTTGCAAGTCTATAGAAGGCGTCTTAAATTAACGGTCTATCAAGAAACCTCAAGGGGAGAAAACCCACGGGTAAGATCGGGGCTCCTAACGGCCACTCCCCTGCATGCCCAGCTCGTGTGATATACTCATTAGAAATTTCTTTCAGGCGGTCTTCACACAAACAGATCTGTGGTATGAAGCTGTGGTCTGTATCCTCATACACCGTCCTGCGTGAGCGAAGGCTGTTTGTCTTTCATATCTCAATGTGTTGCTCAGGAATGGGTTTAGAAAACTATTTTCGTGCCTTATGCCAGGGTCCTCACTCTCAACACTATTGCGCCTGAATCAAACGATTGACCATAAAAAGCTTGGAGCTGGAAACCAAGAATTGAATTTTATAGCAAATGAGACTAAGCTTTACAAATTAACCTCTCAAATGGCTTGCTTTTATTTTATTTTTTCTATCCATAGTGTTTTTGCGTGGGTGCTGCTTAAAACTTCGTAAGTTTGCTTCAATGGCAGGGCTCGAAGAGTGATCGAACATAAAGATTCATTTCAGAAAGTGAAATCCAGTCAAGTTTGCGAAAAATGCAACAACAATGGAAAGTGCATGAAAAAAGTGCGTGGATTAGGTGGGCATTAGCACTAGATTTAACAGTCAGTAAGGCATTTAGCGGGACGTTTTTCCCCTATGGCTGTGGGGCCATTGGATTAGCGTGGACGGTATCAGAATTGTTTCTGTTTATAAGGGTCGCGCACTTCCACGAGATCGCAAAAATCAAGGCATTTTCACGGCATTGTGGAACTATTGTATAATGCTGGGTGATTCTATTGGACCATTAAAACTGAATAAACTCGTTAAGAAAATGCTTATTGAAATGGTCTGAAATAAAATGCCAAAACAAATTAAAGTTTTTGGTATGTTATTAAATGCCACGGATTTGGCCGCTGACGGTGGAACGGTAGTTTGAAACTGATCCCATAGCCATTTTCGAAACAGATTTGCTGTGGATGTAGAGGCAGAAACTTGTTGAAAATAGATTGAGTTCTTTTTCTGAAAAAGTGTTTTGTTAAACTATTTCTGAACTTATAGTAAAAGTGTGTGTGTTTTCACTTATGTATAATTTCGTTTTTACTTTCGTGTTACTTAGCCCATCAATTCATTGAATCAATACTGAAGTGAATCAGTACTGATTCATTTCAATGTATTTTTATTTCATTTTAGGGCAAAAAATAAAATTTTGGCTGTATTCGTTAATTTTGAAACGTAGTAAATTCTTTTCACGTTTTTTCAACCTCTGCGGCACAAGCGATTTATTTTACTCCGTAACTCAATAATTTTGATACAAAACCTTTTAAATAACTATAACACAATATTATCCAAACATAATAAACTATAACCGTCAGATCAAGAGATATCGGATTTAGCGGTTCTCTATTTCAAATTCTTGCATGATGTCGCTCCGTCGGAATATCAATTGTTCACCTTCTTGTTTGAATTAAAAATACTGATGCTAGATTGCACAGCCTTATATGGAATGATTTCTCCGAGGTGCGTACATATTATGCTTCTGATGTCGCTGATCTCCAGTTAGTATTTATTATTACTGTGAGAGTATCAATATTTTTTGGGGTGAAAAGGCATTGACCCCTCTCCAAAATAGTTTAAATACAGTTAATAAAAGTACGTGCAACTTTTCGATATTAATATTGCTTCGGATATTCAGTTAGAATTTTTACAAACTTGATTTTTCTACTTAAAATGGGATTTTTCTATTCAGAGCTGCAGAAACTGCCCAGCACAGAAGGAAAGTACATCGTAGTTGTACATACTTCTCATTGTTCTCAGGGCTAACTGTTGTGTTCGCACATTGTTCTCAGCAATTCATGCCCTAACAGGAATTCCCAGTGAATGAATTCAAAATCCTATATAAAATGCTGAATTTTGAGACTGGAGCCTCATTTTTGTGAATGGTGGGGCTGAATTTGACTTTTGCCTTCAATATTTCCATAGCCAAAACCTACATAAAGCACAGAACATAGAGACCGGAGTCTCACCTCCGTGAAAGTTGGGGCTGAACTTGAAGTTCGCTTTGAGTATTTCCACGGCCCGGTCAAGGTCAGCATCTGCCGCCTGTAGCAACTCCTCCACCTCGCCGCCGTAGCCCTGAGGCGCCTCCGCCCGCAGCTGAGCGAGCTGGCATGTGTGCGATGATGTGGTAATTGATGAATTCAACTAAAATAATTAATAGTTGGCTTCAAAATTCAGAAAAAATATTTGATTGTTATATAAAAGAAGAAAATTCTTGATTGATGTAATTGATAAGCCCAAAATTCATAAAAACTGGTAACTACACTGTTATTTACTATACCGAAAACCTCGGAAGATATTATCAGTATTCGTGATAATGCAATACTGATATTTAGTAGTTGCGACGCACTAAACATTATAATCAGCGTTGCCTAAATACAGATTGTTAATGCGGCAACAGATCCTTACAGATTGTAATAAAAATTGTTACTACAGCATCAAATGCTGCAAATTTCAGCCACAAGGCTCCAAAAAGTGCTACTGCAATGATAAAATGCTACATATGCTAGCTACAATGATTTTGAGAATGCAATTGCGTAGTAAAAATGATGTAACTAAACAGAAATAATGCTAATATTGCAATACCATTACTGAAGTGATTACAATATTAAGCACACTATCGAGTAAAAGAAAAGTCTACTTCAGTTAACATCACAGCAACTGTAATGAGAATGATATTTCAGAGTAAGAGTATATAGCTATTGTTTTTCAACTCGTACAGGCAATCAACTGTCAGATCGTATAAGCAATCATCAATTCTTTGTTCCTTTATAAAACAATCATCAACTGTTAGTCATTACAAACTCTAATTAGCAATGAGAACTGCTGCACATCTACGACAGCGACAGTGTGTTTTTCCGACACGTTTGTGGGAGTGAAATTCATGCAATGTTCATAGCAGTTCATTCGAGCTCAGTATGAGAAGTATCTGAGATGTTCGAAAACACAGCAACGGCCTCCATACCGTAATATCAGCTATTTTGAAAAAATACCCACAGCGAATTGCATAAGTTTTAACATTGAAATCCACATATAACATTGAAATATTGAAAAACCTTCCAAGACTGCATATAATGTGATATTCTTATGAATCTTAACTACGGGAATCGAGTAAGGACCTTTTCTGTGTTCTACTTTCCTGAGTTTCGAGTGTCAAGTGCATGAAAAATTTTTGATTGAAACCACTCATATCAATGGTAGATTATTCTCGTCATTAAAAATAAAAAACGAACCTCTGCAAACTATGTCATGGTCACTACTACTTTCTCAATCATACTTTTATTTCAACTAATTTTCTGGCGGAGCATAAACGAGAAAATATTGAACACATGATGCAGAATATGAACGATTCACTAAATGCCTTATTTCTTCCCATTGAGAAGAAGCCCAAAAAGTATTTGCCATCTCCAGCGTCCTACCTATTCTCACGGCGTAAAAACGAGAAAATATTGAACACATGATACAGAATATAAACAATTCACAACATACCCCATTTCTTCCCATTGAGAAGAAGCACAGTAAAGCACAAAAAGCATTGCCACATCCAACGTCCTACCTTGAGCCAATTGGACGCAGAAGAGAACATCATCGATGGCATTTAAAAGATCGCTGGCTATCGAGAGAATGTAGCTGCTCAGATTCCTTATGGTCCTCGCTACCTCAACCGATAACTCGGAATCAACGGCCCCCTTTCGCTCCAAATCTGTCGCCGAGTTCCAAGATTCAACTGCGTTAGCTTCAGAATCAATAGCATTCATTTCCCCCGCTGGATGGGAACTGGCACAAATCGCCAATTCCAATAGCGCTACACAAAAAATTGTACGTGTAATTGCCCTCATATTTGATGCTTGAAATGCTATCCCTGAGCTAAAAATGAAAGAGTTTAAAGGAAACACTTATAGCTGCTACTTTTTATCGCAAAGGATGAACCCTACACGTTTGCTCATAGAAAAAAAATAAAACTGTTAAACACGGAAACACAAATTTGACAACAACACGTTAGACGGTGGCATGTAAAATAAACTTTTAACGTTAAAAATAACGAAACTGCAAAACAAACGGACATCAACACGGGGGGAAGTAACCAGCAAAAAAATTGAAGTTCGGTACATTCTATTGACTCGTTTCAAAAATCAAACATTGGTAGATAATAACAAATAAAAATTAATGTAAAATTTAGTGATAAGGTACATAAAATTATTGGAGAGCTACAACCGAGTCGGTTGCCACCAGGCTGAGACGTTGGAGAATCCTGTCCTACAGATCTCACTTTTTTTACGTCTCTCCGCTCATCTCATCGCTACGATGATAGCGAGCAACTGCCACTAGTCCTTATCTGCTCACTTCATGTTTTGCTTGAGTGAATGTGTTTTAATTTGGTATTTTAAAGGAAATTTTATATTCGGGCGGCTTTGCCTCGCCTCTCTATTCAAGTTTTTTTAATGATTTTACGTATGATTTCATTAAGGATTTGAATAGATTTTAGTAAAAAAGTTTGCATAGTATTCCTATCATTTGTTTTGTTGAAGCTCAACTTCGTTGAACTTAATGTAAGTTTTCCAGTTGAAGGGCGCATTTTTGTCAAGATGTTATTTACTCCGCACTACATTTAAATGATCGATCATTTGTAAATTTTTCCTTATGTTTAAAGATGAAAATAATTTATTTTTATATTGCAAATCGTTAATTCTTCTGGTTTTCAATGTCCAAATAGGTTATTTTCCAACGCGCAAATCGGTTATTATCAACGAGCAAATAGGAAATTTTTACACGTTCAAATTCTCAACGAGCAAGTAACTTTTTATCCACTTTCAAATGATTATTTTCAACGAAAATCTGTTATTTTTCAACGTTATGTTCAAATGGTGATTTTCAACACGCAGATCGTTTTTTTTTATTAAAGTTGATGAGCTTTCGTTCAGGACACCAAAATATCAGTAGAGTTTCACAAATATTTCCTCTTTAGCGATGTGAAACTTGCACACATATCTGCTTTGTTTTTCGCGACATAACGTACTTTCCTCAACACTTGGTAACTACAAAATCTAAAGCCATACAACCTAACACAACGGCGACTTGGCGTACACTAGCGAGCAACCTTCACTTTCTTCAGGTGTGGTAGCCAGGAGCCTGCAGGTGTGAGGAATACCAAGAAATTATTTAGAAAGACCCCAGAAATTTCTTGGGAACTTTTGACCGAACAGTTCAAATAGACACACAAATCCCATTTTGCATGGCAGGTTCATGATTTGATTTAGCATTTTCCATGCTGTATTTGTTCAGGTAATTTTTTTTTTTGCCCAAGTTTATCGTTTAACGTACCAAGAAAACAAAACTTTTAATAACACTCCACTGCCTACACTGGTATCAGTACACTGGGTACTGGGGCTGGTATAATGGCCCTGAGCTCAGCTTTTGGTTGTGTGAACCTGTATACTGGGTGTTTCGTCTGGACACTCACTGAGTCTGGACACTCACTGAGTCTGGACACTCACTGAGTCTAGACACTCACTGAGTCTGGACACTCACTGAGTCTGTACACTCACTGAGTCTGGACACTCACTGAGTCTGAACACTCACTGTGTCTGGACACTCACTGAGTCTGGACACTCACTGAGTCTGGACACTTACTGAGGCTGGATACTCTGTGAGTCTGAACACTCACTGTGTCTGGACACTTACTGAGTCTGGACACTCAATGAGTGTGGACAGTCACTGAGTCTGGACACTCAGTTAGCCTGGACACTCACTGAGTCTGGACACTCAGTGAGTCAGGACACTCACTGAGTCTGGACACTCACTGAGTCTGGACACTCACTGAGTCTGGACACTCACTGAGTCTGAACACTCACTGTGTCTGGACACTCACTGAGTCTGGACACTCACTGAGTCTGGACACTTACTGAGGCTGGATACTCTGTGAGTCTGAACACTCACTGTGTCTGGACACTACTGAGTCTGGACACTCACTGAGTCTGGATACTCACTGAGTCTGGACACTCACTGAGTCTGAACACTCACTGTGTCTGGACACTCCCTGAGTCTGGACACTCACTGAGTCTGGACACTTACTGAGGCTGGATACTCTGTGAGTCTGAACACTCACTGTGTCTGGACACTTACTGAGTCTGAACACTCAATGAGTATGGACAGTCACTGAGTCTGGACACTCAGTTAGCCTGGACACTCACTGAGTCTGGACACTCAGTGAGTCAGGACGCTCATCGAGTCTAGACGCAAAAAATCATGTGTGCCGTACCAGCTGCCACATTTTGTTGTATTCGAGGTTTTCTAGACTAACATCATTGAAAAAATGTTAATCGCAGAGCAATTCATTACAAAAAATAATTATACTTCTTGAATATGATATAACATCGTTATACTTAAAGTACGTAGAAATGGTTTAGAATTTCATTGTACCTTCCATAGACCGTTAAAAAGCGCTATCCGCTGAAATTAAATGTATCTCTTTCCGAACCGAACTTCCGGTTAAAGTTTTTATGTTACCCTGCCCGTGTGCGTGGTTTGCGGTTGTGGTGGTCGTGCATTAGCGGGTTATGTTTGTGGTGGTCAAGCATTAGCGTGTTGTGGTTGAGGTGGTCGTGCACTAATGGGTTGTGGTTGAGGTGGTCGTGCAATAGCGTGTTATGGTTGAGGTGGTCGTGCATTAGCGTGTTGTAGTTGTGGTGGTCATGCATTAGCGTGTTGTGGTTGAGGTGGTCTTGCACTATCGGGTTGTGGTTGTGGTGTCATGCATTAGCCGGTTGTGTTTGTGGTGGTTATGCATTAGCGTATTGTGGTTGAGGTGGTCGTGCACTAGCGTGTTGTGGTTGATGTGGTCATGCATTAGCGGGTTGTGGTTGAGGTGGTCGTGCATTAGCGGGTTGTGGTTGTGGTGGTCGTGCATTAGCGGGTTCTGGTTGAGGTGGTCGTGCATTAGTGGGTTGTGGTTGTGGTGGTCGTGCATTAGCGGGTTGTGGTTGTGGTGGTCGTGCATTAGCGGGTTGTGGTTGTGGTGGTCGTGCATTAGCGGGTTGTGGTTGTGGTGGTCGTGCATTAGCGGGTTGTGGTTGTGGTGGTCGTGCTATAGCGGGTTGTGGTTGTGGTGGTCGTGCATTAGCGGGTTGTGGTTGTGGTGGTCGGGCATTAGCGGGTTCTGGTTGAGGTGGTCGTGCATTAGTGGGTTGTGGTTGTGGTGGTCGTGCATTAGCGGGTTGTGGTTGTGGTGATCGTGCATTAGCGGGTTGTGGTTGAGGTGGTCGTGCATTAGCGGGTTGTGGTTGTGGTGATCTTGCATTAGCGGGTTGTGGTTGAGGTGGTCGTGCATTAGCGGGTTGTGGTTGAGGTGCTCGTGCATTAGCGGGTTGTGGTTGAGGTGGTCGTGCATTAGCGGGTTGTGGTTGAGGTGGTCATGCATTAGCGGGTTGTGGTTGAGGTGGTCGTGCATTAGCGGGTTGTGGTTGAGGTGGTCGTACATTAGCGGGTTGTGGTTGTGATGGTCGTGCATTAGCGGGTTGTGGTTGAGGTGGTCGTGCATTAGAGGGTTGTGGTTGAGGTGGTCGTTCATTATAGCGGGTTGTGGTTGAGGTGGTCGTGCATTAGCGGGTTGTGGTTGAGGTGGTCGTGCATTAGCGGGTTGTGGTAGTGATGGTCGTGCATTAGCGGGTTGTGGTTGAGGTGGTCGTGCATTAGAGGGTTGTGGTTGAGGTAGTCGTGCATTAGCGAGTGTGGTTGTGGTGGTCGTGCATTAGCGGGTTGTGGTTGTGGTCCACCTCGCATTTTGATGACCCTACGCAGGTAACCCTTCAACGCCCCGAAGGAATATGCGGTTGTTTTTAGAAAATTGCCTTGTAGTTATAGTTAAATTTCTTTCTCAATCTCTTATTTGACGTTCAGTGTGAATGAACGTGAACATTGAGAGTGAACAGTTCGTTCATACCTTTGATGTTGATGGAAACTTGATGCCAGTGCCGACCGAATGTCTGTGGTTGTGATGAGCAGAGCCCGGATTTCTAACATTTATTAAATTAATGTTATAACGACCATAAATGCAAATAAAAAATTGCATTGATCGCAAAAATCCTATTTTATTATGAACGCTATTTTGACCACGCACAAAGGCAAAAAGTAGTCATTATGCAATAACTGACTATAAAACCTTCACAAAGTGGTATTAGACGTAGACGAATATAATTTATAACAATGGAAATATTTCGAGGTGTTACAAAGTAACGATGAATCAAAAATGAAACGAAATGTATTGAAACTGTTCGTTTAAACACATTTTTCCCTCGTTTGATAGCCCAATTTAAAATACCGCAGTCATGTTCGGTTGTTCATAAAACGAATACAAGATTCACGACCGAATGAGTAAAACAATATTGTATTTATATGGCAGTTGCGAAGTTAATATTTACTCTTACACACATAGGAAAATACATTCCCTTGAGAATTTCATGAGTATTAACTTTTAAAATAGCCCTTAAAAAATTAAATAAAATTCAATAGAAATATTTCAAAACGGTAAGGCAAACTTCATGAAAAAAATACTAATTTTGAGCTAAACCAAATACTGCTTAACCAAATATAAACAATTGAGCGTAAAAATATTTGTATACACTCTGATTCTTTAACTTAAGTTCTCGATAATTTTCCATATGAAGCAAAATTTTATAGCGGTCAGGTACTCTCATATTATTCAACTAACGTCTTCTCTGTACGGTTAGAAAAACTTATTGTATTACAAATAATATATACACAAATTTCTCATCGGTTTTGTCACTAAAAAGTGTTATCAAAAGTTTACTGACTGGGCCATGTACATATATTTTTTTTCGCAACGGCTCTAATGATAACCATTTTCGTCAAAGTAGTATTTTTGAGGTTAAAAACAATGAAACTAGCGCTTTTTCCAAGCCTCGAATTCATCCAAAATCTTCTTAACTTGGAATTTCTTCCAATGTGTCATAACGGGGATTTTCAAAGGAATTTTCAATTTCGGCAACAAATCAATGTCACAGACGGTTACATTTGGCGAATATGGAGGGCTTCTGACGGCAGTCATATTGTCTTAGGTTTTCTTGAAGCGTGAGCTGGTGCAGCAGCCACTTTAATTGGACCCAATTCAGGCCTCTCAGCCCAATTCAGGCCAAATACCTCTATGAAGGTATTTGGAGTCGCTTTTAACATCGCCTACGACGCATCATGTTAATCACACAAGGGGTATCGTGGACACAGATAGGTACTTATGTCTAGTTCTGAAAAAAAATTGAAATCTTTCCCAGTGAAAATTTCAAAATCAAATAGTTTTCGATTGGGTTTGAGCTCGTTTATTTCGAGAAAACGTTCAGTTACCTCAAAAAGGTAACTTTTTGGAATAACGAATATTGATAGAAACGCGGCTTCAAGTGTGAAAAAAGGTTAATAGATGCGGCCAGAAATTTGAAAATTAATTTTCATAAGCGGAGCCCTTTCCAGGATTCGAACCTGGCCGCGTGGATGTTAGGGCTTATCACTCCAGCCACTGCGCCACGAGGCCTCCGCAATAGGTAAGGGGTATTGCACGTATATAAGTTCCCCAAAGCTGCGAGCGCTACGAAGCATTCGACTTCATTGAAGTGTTTCCAGTTGAGAAAGTCGTCAGGATGATATCACAAGCTATAATTTGCACTCGTTGAAATAGCTAAATAAGGTCATCGCTTGTGTGCTAGAAATTTCGAAGTTTGAATTCAAGTTTTTAAAAACGCCGTTTTCTGTACTTTCATATCAGAAAACTAATACGAGCACATAGAAAGTTATCAAATACTTTTACAGCTCAAGAGTTCTAGCTTTTAACTGATATCAATCGGAAGTTCGTTGTGCATTTTCCGGGATCATCATGCTTATGCGATAAGCGGTTTGTGGATACGGGCTGCTACTTATGTCCGTTTTTGATCGAATTCTGAAATAATTTCGTCGCAAAGAATCTGAAATATGTTTTCGTCTTTAAACGAAATAGATATAAGTGATCGACAAATTGGAAGGTAAAGGCTGGTAGAATAGAAAAAATCTATAATGAGTCTGTTTCTAGAAAAATAATATATCAGATGCGAAGAACTTAGACCAATTTTAAAAATTTAATTAAATCGACTTCATCCAGGATTAGAATCTAGCTGCGTGAATTTACAGCTTAATACTTCTACTATTACAGTATGCGAGCAGTGCGAGGGAGTAATGCACATACAGAAATTCCGCAAATCTACGAGGTTAATAAATTATTCGACTTCACTCGAATTTTGCAATACGATAGCGACGCAAAAAATGATGCAACGAAAGCCTGAAGTCGAAGCTACTCGGTTAGATTTAGGATTTCAAAATATATATTTTAAAATGTTGCAGTTCAAATTCCAGTGTTCTGAAACACTCTATTTGAAATAAAATGTCATGGGACTTTTGCATGAACTTGTTTCAGAAAATAAAGTTGAATTTTCGACTTCAATTACTCATCGCTGGTATTTCGAATATTTTATTATGAAGGTATTTGGAGTCACTTTTAACTTCGCCTACGACGTATCATGTTAATTCCACAATTGGCATTGTGGATGCAGATAGGTACTTATGTCTAATTCCCCCAAAAAATTTGAAGTCTTCCGGCATAAAAATTTAAAAAAATAATTTTCTATTGGATTAGAACGGCGATAATTTTAAGAAAGCGTTCAGTAACCACAAAAAGGTAACCCTTTGAAATAACGGATATTGATAGAAACGTGGCTTTAGGGGTGAAAAAAGAAAAGCTAGATTCTGTATGGGCCAAGGGGTTAGACAAAGTCCAGTAGAGTTTCCGAGTGTTCTTGGTGGAGGGTTACAGAGATCCAAATGCGACTCTAGAAGCCGCGCACGTCTTTATATAGCTCTAATGTTTTGCTGACTAAGCTAGCGCATTGCGGTACCCCGCAACAGGGCGTTGAACTCGCGTACATACGAACATATATATGCCTAACTGCGCAACTGCGCCGGTACATACCTCCCCCTTTACATGATTGAACATCACCCACAACAGAAATGAAACAAAGGGGAAAATCGTAAACCAAAATCGGCATAGTAAGCTAAAGGCATCCAAGTTAGGAAAACCAAAAACAAAATAAATCCATTCATGGCACTAACACCACCATTAAAATTAAAAACAACCGCGTCCAGTTAAAATCGATAAAAACATCGCAAGGAAAAACCAATTGAACGCTAAGCACACCAAATTAAGCATCGAAAAATTGAAATTCAAGAAACTCTACGGTCCCAACAACCAGGATTTAACTTACTCATCAGTGAAACGCGGAAGGTATATTCAAAAAAAATTTTTTTTTGCTAACATCAACAGCAAACATGAACATCTATAACTCGAACAAAAGAAGTGGGAACAGGTGAAATTAGAACGTAACAAAAGTGAAAAAAAATCGCATCTTCGAAACGACAACTAAAAAAAAATTTTCACTCTAACAGAAAAAGAAACACGGCACGCAGATACATCGTACATTTGCATCGACACTCGCCATAATTTTTTTTTAAAAACAATACACTTGTTGAAGATAATAAGAAACACGCATGAAAAATTATTACGCAATACCCCTAAAATTTAAATGCACAAAATATTCGCAGAAATTGAGTTATCGAAAAACAAAAATGAAACAATTCATAATTATATACCTAAACATTCATCGACTCGAGTATCGTCGCGAACATGGATAAAATTAAAAACTAAAAACACAAGGTTGATATACATACTTAATACTAATTCCTGAGTAAATAGTAACACATCCGCTTACATCGCTTCTTAATGATTTACGCCCTTTAGGCGACACCCAAACCTCGTCAAGTACTATCGCATTTAAGACACTCGTTGCATGTACTTTTCTTTATACTTCATTATGCGTTTGCATTGGGCGCAACTGCTGGTCAGCAGTGCTCGACCGCAGCTGCTGTCGACGGAGGATGGCATCTTCAGAGCGCAAACGCTCCGACAACAGATGTAATTCCCGGCGCAAATAGAAGAAAGAGACTCCTAACGCCAATGTGATTGGGAAAAGAAGGAGAAGACCTAGGTCCGAAACCCTGTCTGGGAGGATGTCAACCAGGGCGCTCGCGCGCACCCAGTCCTCCGACACTCTGCCTTGGTGTTGCTCCAAGGCGTTTGTAAGCGCCTCGACGCTGACATGAGTCATACGGTTCCCCATCGTGGACGACAGGGACGTTAGCGTGTTCGTCCTGAAATCGAAACAGATACAGTTCGATTAGCATGGCCGCGTAATGAAATATTAGAAAATCAATTCTGATAACGGCAAGTATTTGAAAGGGACAGCCACAAAGAAAGAAACAAACGGCATGTCCACACGGCTCAGGTCCCGAACAGGCTCGGCCGCTGCTCAGCCACTGCATAAACAACTCTGGCGTCAACACTCTCTCGCACATCAATCAGGTGCCGCGCCATATAAGCACATGGTGCGTATTCCATCTCGCATAAATGTGAACAGATGCAACCTTGGCTGTAAAATGAAAATGAGTTACATTCTCAATGGCGGACGTAGAACCTACGATACATCAAACACCTAAAAATTAAAACAAATACATACAGTAATATAAAAATAAATCCAATTAAAATGATACAGAAAAGTAAACATCGTAGTAAAAATCCGAGAACAGAAATACAACAGCACACAAAAATAATATCCTGCACATTGAGACGCAGTCAGTCGGTAGTCGTACACTTGTTTAAACCGTTTTACGTAAAGGTAAAACGTGAATCATATTGCTTTTGTAAATCCTATTTCCAATTTTTAACTCTACGTAATTGCGTTTAATTTTTGTAATGATTCCTGGCCCGATCCAAGACAAATCCAACTTATGCTTTTTCAGATGATTGCGTAACAAAACACGATCATTAAGGGCAAAATTTTTATTTTTACGGCGTACGTTGTGGTACATAGTCCTGTCACTGGTGTTGTTAATTATCACAGCTCTAACGTTTTCAACAAAGCGGGCCGCTTCCTTAGCTCGAAATTTTACGATATCAACGTCGGTGTCGTAACTGTAATTGTTCTCGAACGTTACAGCGCTAAAATTTGGGCATGTGTCGCGATTGAAAATAATATAAGAGGGTGTATACCCCAACGTAGTATTAAGCGCATTGTTGATTGCGTTCTCAGTGATGTTGAGACACTGATCCCATTCGGTGTGAACTAACGAATTAATGTACAATTTGAGTAAATTAGTTATTTAACGGTTGTTACGCTCCACAATAGCGTTACTGTGTGGGCTCCACGGTAGAACTTCTTTTTTCGCAATCGAGTGAATTTGAGTAAATTTTTTAACTACCGCAGGTTTAAATTCTAAAGCTTGGTCACTAAGAAGTGTTTTAGGATACCCGAAAGTTGAGAAACAGTTGTCTAGACAAGAGACAACTGTTTCAGCTTACCGGTCTGACGTGGCGTAAAGCTTACAATATCGAGAAAATAAGTCTATAACTATTAAAATATATTTATTCTGCTGACCCGTAACTGGCAAAGGTCCTAGGAAATCCATCGAAACTACCTCGAAAGGTTCTTTAGCAATTGGTGCGTCTAGAATCTTAATAGGCACAGTACTACTTGCTTTAAGAATTTTACAGACATCACACATTTGACAAATTTACGAATGATAGTTTTCTCTAACAAATGGAAATAACGTAATTTAAATTTAAACAATGTATGCGTGGCATCAGTATGATACAAGGAATGTATGCTGAGCACCGCCTTGTTCATTAATGATGTCGGCATTACTGAAGTTAGAATAGTACTTGTCCTAGAATCTATTTGTCTCCGTCTGTAAAGTATGTCGTTCAAAATCAAGTATTTTTGTAAGTCAGGAATCGTAGATGCACTTCCATTTAGTAATGCGTCCTTTATTTCGGAACAGAAAGGGTCTTGCTGTTGCTCAGTCCTAAATTCGTCAAGGGTCCAAGATACATCTTGCAGTTTAGGCATGTAGTCAGTGAGCTTCGGTGAGGCAGCCGCTGCTGGCGCCACTCGATTAGAGTGCGTCTCGTCTGTTATGTCTATGTCTGGGTTCAGTGCACCACGTCGAGTGGTCACAGGGAATGCGTCGACCTCCTGAAACTCCTCACAGTCCTCCAGATCAGAAATAGTCAATTTCTCAGGTAATCGGCTTAGACAATCGGCAATGATGTTTTGCTTACCGGGGAAATATTTTACCACTGGATCGAAGAATTGAACTGATAAACACCAACGTGCCATAGCTGAGTCGTCAGGAAGCTTTTTAAAGAACAAAGGCTGCAACGGCTTATGATCCGTGTACAGATAGATTGGATATCCAAGAATAAGGTATTTGAAAGCTTTTAGCGCACTTACGATCGCGAAGAATTCCTTTTTAGTCGTGCTATATCTCTTTTGCTTCGAGTTCAAACTTTTACTGTAGTACGCTATCGCTTTCATTGATTTAGTTGAATCGTTTCCGTGCTGTAAAAGCACTGCTCCAATGCCAAAATTAAAAGCATCTGTAAATACATGGAAAGGCTTAGTAAAATCAGGATGCCGCTAAACGGTATCCGATGTTAAAACAGATTTAATTTTTTCAAAAGCTTTCTGACACTCAGGCTTCCAGATAAACTCAACGTTTTTTCGTAATAACTGATAAAGAGGGTATGAAATCGAGCTAAACGTAGGAATGTGACTCCGAAAGTAGTTCGCAACACCTAAAAAACTCTGCAATTCCTTTACGTTTCGTGGGACGGGAAACTTTGTAGCTTCTCCGATTCCTTGCAACGAATGCCGTCTGCCGACACTATGTGACCAAGATACTCTATCGAACTCTTCAGGAATTGACATTTCTCAAGTTTAAGGGAAAGATTTCCACTACGTAGTTTCTCAAAAACACTATTTAAATCTTTCAGATGTTGGTTCATGGATTTTGAAAAAAACTAATATATCATCGAGGAACACGAAACAAAGTTTACCGATGATATTTGCAAGAACAGAAGAAATTATGCGTTGAAAAACGGAAGGACTCGAGGACAGGCCAAAAGGCAGCCTCTTAAAATGGAATTTCTCATAACCAATACTGAAGGCGGTAAATTTACGGCTACTTTCTTCCAATTCGACCTGATGAAAGGCCGAACGTAAATCAAGACTTGAAAAAATGCTATGTCCACCGAGGGTGTAAAGGATCTCGTCGATCCTTGGGATTGGATAACTTTCTTTGATAACTATTTTATTAAGCTCTCGGAAGTCAATTACTGGACGAATCTCGCCCGACTTCTTCTTCACAATGATCAAAGGAAAGTTATAGTCCGAACTGGACGGTTCAATAATACCTTGATCCAACATCTGTTTATTCGCTTGCACCAAATCTTCTCGGTATTTATGTGGAATTCTATAGGGTGGAATGTTAAGTACTGGAGCATTTGGTTTCAATTCAATATTATGTCGCATAACATTCGTGACGGCAATAGTTTCGCCTTCTAAAGTAATTACGTCTCTAAAATCATTCAATAATTTTATCAGTAAGGGTTTAACGTCATCGTCGTCACAAACTACGTCGTCACTCGTCAGAGGGCGTCGTTCGCTCATACCTCCCTCTGGTACATCGTCTTTCTGTGCATTAATTCCTACTTCGTCAACACGAGTATTGTTGCAACAATGCCCCGCTTGGTCAGATCGCAACCCAACGTCTTTACCAGTGATAGTATTAAAGCTTCCACCATAACAACTGTCGACTTTGGGTAGATCCGCCGTACCGTTGACATCACATACATTTGCTTCATGCACAGCTTCGTGCACCGTAGACACATATATTTCTTGCTCTATTTCCATATCGTCTACTGCTTCAATATTACTCAGCATGCAATTTTCACTCAGGTATACTACGTCATCCGAGACGTTTAAAAGCATGACAGGGACAAAACCATTCGACCCTATCTTCACTACTGATTCGGCCACATAAATGCCATTACCAAGAATTTTCTTATTCATGATATGCTTCCCGGGTTTAACCTTCTTGACATACCCATTAATTACTCGTAAACAATTACTTGGCATTTCCACTGAACCACAGTGAACAACTATCGCTCGTTGTTTAGTTTTTCTCACTTTTTTTACTGGGGTACCCCACTGCTCCGCAGCATTTACCTCTATGCCATTTAGTTGCCTGTCGCCATTTCCTTGGCTCTCTCTATCGTTATCCACTAGGCTTATTTCCCTAGTTTCCCTCTGCTTCAACAGGAATTTCTTTTTACGCCTTATTGGGGCAATTACGTCTGCCATCAGACACTCTGCATTATTTACGGTATTGAAAAATAATTCTCTCTTACTTTGACCGTGCAATTCTTGAACATCATGGAACGGCACTGTAACTCCGTCGAGAACAATGAATCCTTCCTTAAAATCAATCCCGGCATCTTTTAGAATATCCCTACCGAGGATTACATCATAGTTAAATTCGCCGTCTTTCCAAATTAAGGCGCTAGTATTTATTTCTTTATTATTAGGCAGGGTAATACAAAGATCAAGTTCGCCCGAAACCTGGCTTTTCGAATTTACACCCCTGATACTCAAAGCACTAGGCTTAATTCGCTCGTTAAGGCCTTTTAAATTCCGTTAACTGACTAGACACCTATCGCTTCCGCTGTCAATCAGAGCGCTCATCAATCGTGTATCATGACGCAGAATAATCGTGGGATTTTTAGATCTTCTTAAAGAAAATAAACCATTGCTTTCTTTTCTCAAACGACCTTCTTTCATTATCGTCGCTGACAAACAAACTTCTACAGGTAATTCAGAATTTGCACCTACATCAAGTTCTTGTTCACCTAGTAATTCGAATTTATTTTTACACGGAAATAACGGATCCACCACTTCAGTCGACTTAGTCATAGTATCTGGCTTTAAAACCACCACATCATTGGTAACGGGGGTTGTGGAATTACCCTCGGGCACTGGTGACTTCCCCCTCTCTACACCAACTCTCGTCAACTCGTCCGGTATTACTCTAAAAAAATCATCTCTCTCAGGAACTGCAGCGTAGTACGCTTCTCCTCGACCGCGGCCTCTACCTCGTGAATTACATTCATGAGCAAAATGCCCAACCTTTCCACACCTATAGCAAGCATTACCCCGGAAACTTTGTTTACTTTGACCTCGTTGTTTCACACACATCTTTTGAACGTGACCAGGGGTATTACAGAGTGAGCAGAAGGGTTGTTGTTTTGTCCGTTCACTACTAATCTCTTCCAAGGACGCTTCGTTACATTCCATTGAACCAAGAGGTCTATCGCCAAAATAGGCATGCTGTCTCCCACGAGAAAACCTCGCAGGTCTCCAACCTTGTCGGAAAAATGGTCTCCGTCCCTGAAAACGTCGGTTGGTGTGTTGTGAGGTATAGAAAACGTCGGGAAACGATTCTTTCTCGTCACACACAGTCTCGTCAGGCACATCCACTAGATAAGTGTCACTAGTCGGGTACGAGTGCTGAACACTAGGCTTGTGCGCAATTATTTGTCTACTCTCAGGGTTGTTCCGCACAGCGGAGACAATACGAGCCAAAAGCTCTTCAGACGTCAAAAATGGACGCGAAAATATTTTTTTTTGAAAAATTTTCCTCTAATAATGGGGCTAAAATCGCTGTAGCTAGACTAAAACCAACCAAATCTCCTGCAAACCTTTTTAATTCATTAGCATTCGGACAAGCAATGACAAAGGGATGTCTTTGTAACGCTACGTCTGGACTATTTAAAATATGGTCACTCAATTTTCGGATCTTAGCCATAGCGGTCACTAACTGGGCAGCTAATCCTTCATTTCGCAAAAGTCGGAGCTGATTTAAATCACACGCTAGCGCATGTACTGATCGCTCGCCCTTAGAGACATAAATATCATCCAGAATTTCCACAACTTGGTCAAAAGAATAATTAATATCAGGGTGTACTAGTTTAGTAACTACACCATTGAAGTCACCAACACTCTTATGTGCGCTTCTTACGAGCAATTCCTTCCTGGCCTCGTCTGACGTGATGTCAGGAAGTAAACTCATATAAGCTTTGAGGTTCGCGACGTGAGTTCTAAACGTTTTTGTCTCACAAAAGTGAGGGTCGTGAGTACGTTTACGACCACGGAATAAAGGAAGCTCGGCATTTGACAGTATGATACTGCCTCTTTGCAACGTCGTAGGCACTCCACTACTAGCAGAATGACCACTACCACTAGGCATTGTAGTTACACTCGGTGTACTGAACGTTACAGTTTGAGTTGGCATTACGTTAGACACAACTGTGGTAGGCACTGGTCCTGACATTGTGGTAGCAGTAGGTATCGTAGTACTATAATTCGGCACTGACACCCGCCCACTGCAAGTCGTGGTTGCAACAGAACGAATAAACTCGGGTTCGGAATCACTATCTGCCATCGTATGTCACGACAAAAAAATGTTACACCGCTAAAATCAATCCTTCCAAATTAAAATAATGACACGTTAGAAATTCACATTAAAAAATATTTAAGAAATTAGGTGAACTCTCTACAAGAATACAACTGTACTGATCTTTAAACAATTTAAAATGACATAGAGCACTATTACAGAGGATCCGACCTGGATACATAAAATAAACAAAACCTAAAAATACAGTGTACTCAACTGGTATCACAGCAGCACCGCCACAGCAGGTCAGCGGTCGTCGCAGCTGTTGCCAAGGTCACGTGCGATGTGGTGTGCACAGCGACAGCCTAGGCGACGAGCCAGCTGATGCCAAGGTCACGCGCTCAGTGCTGCGAGACAGCAGAGCAGCAACGCTTGCACTGGTCCGGCTGCGTAGCGTCGATGTACTGGCAAGGTCTCACACTGCACGTTAGCAGCACAGCACTCAGTTTCTTTACACCTTTATACTAACACTGTTCGGGGTGTAACCTGGTATCACATACACTGCGTACAATTGTTCTCGTAGATGTTGAATCACTTGCGTCGTGCGTTTAATGTTCAATCACACTATCACGGATGAAGCGAACTAGCAGGCGTCCCCGGCAGTCCTATTCCCGATCGCGGTGGAAGTTCACGCAGAGTTGCAGATTGCAGGAATCGCCGTCTCTTTCCAAAGACAGCTGCACTGTACTCGTATAGGTCTCTCCAAGTGGTACTCGGAACTCCTGATCGTATGTATTTCGCAGCCTCTCTTCCGAAACACGCCGCACAACAATCCGAAATACGTTAGGGTATGCTTCTTGTACTTCCCTTCCAGTAACTGATCCCTTGTCCATATTAATATCGTCGTAATCGCCAACCGATCCACTTGCCACGAAGTGATGCGCAGACTCCCTCTCGCAGAAAGCACAATAATTCCTGTTACCACACGATAAACACAGCAGCACTGTAGAATTTCCAGACGTCACCTCCGCCGTCTTAATTCACCGAAGTCACAGAACCTCCTTCACTTCACAAGTATAAAATATTTCACGTCGTGGGTCCGCTACATAAATGGCCACCAGTGTATGGGCCAAGGGGTTAGACAAAGTCCAGTAGAGTTTCCGAGTGTACTTGTTGGAGGGTTACAGAGATCCAAATGCGACTCTAGAAGCCACGCACGTCTTTATATAGCTCTAATGTTTTGCTGACTAAGCTAGCGCATTGCGGTACCCCGCAACAGGGCGTTGAACTCGCGTACATACGAACATATCTATGCCTAACTGCGCAACTGCGCCGGTACAATTCGACCAGATGTTTCTAAATTAGTTTTCAAAAGCGGAGCCCCTACCAGATTCGAACCTGGCTGCGTTTATCTTAAAGCTTATCGCTTCAGCCACTGCGCCACGAGGCCTTCGCAATAGGTAAGGGCAACTACACAAGTTCAGCAATACCGCGAGCGCCACGGAACTTTTTACTTCATTGAAGTGTTTCAATTAGAGAAGGTCGTCAGCCTGATATCAGAAACCAGAATAATTATTTGCACTCGTTGAAATACCTGTATAAGATCATCGCTTGTGTGCTAGAAATTTCGAAGTTTTAATTCGAATTTTTAAAAACTCCGTATTCTGAATTTGATAAACTTACTTTTAAGATTTTGGCGAAAAAAATATATTCTCATATCGGTATGTTTGATTGTCGCTTCCTTCTCGTTTTGCCTAGTCCAGCTAACATTTTTATGCGAGAATTCATTTATCTAATCTAACTCGGTGCGGCGTTCAATCGCAATTCCAATGCTCATTACATTTTCCTGATCTTTCCTCTTCGCTGCCATTGGCAGCAATTTAAAAAAAAATTGAACTCCTTCCATACTGCAAATAACCTCACACTCAGCATGCCCATTTCTAGATCACCTCTGGCAATTTTTGTGGGCAAGTGCATAATTCAACTGCACTGCGAAATCTGGTAACTCATTATGGTTAGACGATACAGCGACTTCTGGCAATGAGATAAACTCTGGACCAGTGCACTGACGCACCCTACACGCACACGGACACTGCAACACACACACACAGAGTAGAGCAACTTTGACGTGGGTGCTGCCGGGGAAGGCTTGGTGTTGGTGCAGACGCTACAATTTTGAAGCTTGGATCCACTACTTACATGAACGAAATCAATATCAATTTCGGCTAAAGTACCCATTAACTGAGTCTGTACAGTATTGTCAGGTTCTTCCTGAAACTAATCTGTCGATCAACACAACAATACTCTGTACAGGATTGTTTGATTATTTGCCTTCCACTTGAAATGTGGGTAACAAAATCATCACTTGAATTAATATTCATACTGCTCATGCTACAGTCTGGGTGCACACAATCCGAAAAAAAAGCCATAAGGTTTGTGTGCATCCTAGGCTTGCTCTCCACAGCTCCAGGCCCTGATGGTTTCATCCTTTCAGAAGCGAGGAGCTGCAAGAAGTAGAAGCGTGGGAAGGATGCCCTCTTCTTTAGAAGATCTAAAAAAATATCATTTAGAATTATTCTTACACCATTGATATAATAGTCCTGTACAAGTTACTGGTAATATTAATTCTTGCAATAGTGTTTGTGACAGACTTGATTATTCAAGTACATAGTACATGTTTGTATGCTCCAGTACATGAGCTTCATTGCAAATAAACATGTTTTGTTAGGGAATAACACAAGAAGTAGAGATATGTGTAGTGAAATGTTTGAAAATTGTATGTTGAAAGAAATATCATTAGGTAATGCTACAATAATGTTTATAGTACACAGTCATACTGACTTTCATCCAACACCGAAAATTATTAGCAAATGAAGGAAAAGTTTTCCATGAGTTTCATTGAAAACTCAAATGAAGAACAATAAAAACCTCAACTTTATGTTACATGAGGGTCACACATGACTACAAAGATTCACCTATGTCAAAATGATAGATTTCAGAAAACCTCAAATGTATGATCTAAATTAGAAATTGCCCTCCTAGCAAAGTGTCCACTTTGTTAGGAAAAAATATTATCAGGCTATGTTTACTTCACTTCTAAAACTGTCAGTAACAAGTGCACACTTTTTCACAAGCTTCTCGCCTTAATTCAGAATAATTTGCAGAGAAACTCACCTATTTTCAGAACCCTAACTTTTCTGCCAAATACTTTAAAACAAAGGCAAAAAAACTGAATGCCTAAATTCCACCGTCATGCAGAATGGCAATGAGACATCTGTACCAATTTTAACATATGCAAAAAGGTACAAATTTAAGAGTACAACAACATAGAGCAAACCAATTCCATCATAGATGATCAGCACCATGCAAATAGAGTATTTACAATTCAATAGATAAAACAACAAATTCAAATTTAAGAGCCAAATTTCAGAATCTGATGTGATACAAATAACTAGCAGTTTAAATAGGTCACCACCAACATTTATACCACTTGCTGTACTCCACAGAACAACAATACCATTACACACAATGTCTAAACTCATAACCTAATGTCAATAATATTTGTCTTTAAATACTGGTAAGTAATAATGGCCTTACTTATAATTTTTGTTGTGTTCAGCAATGACATGCTTATGCTTATTGTACAGAACTTAAAAGTTGAAAACCATTATCTAACACCATTTAAACATACGATTGTGCAGTAATCCTGAAGGGAAATATATGACTAATGGTAACCACACAAAAAAGTGGATTTTGTAGTAAATTTTAAATATCTTTTTTACGTCTTATATTCGCATATCAATATAATAATTTGTGTTGTTATACCACACAGAAATAAACAGAAGAAACAGTAAATTACTTAATTAACACTTTGACTGCGGCAACTAAGTATTAAGTTCAACAGCAAACTCAAATTTTAGGTAAATTGTAGTAAAACATTTTGAAAATACCAAACATGAACTGGATCATGCCTTCATTTAACTTTACTGGTCGGTCAGCAGCATTATGAAAATTACCGCCGTGTACCACCGGTGGCGCATGTCGCAGTCAAAGTTTTAATAAATGTCCTATAATATGGAATGTATTAAGTGTTATCTAAGCAATTAAATATCATTTTGGCACATAATTAGTCGTAATTTCTGTACAAAATAAAGCGAAATATTACCATTTACCATACGTTCGTGAAACGTTTCATTTTCAATTGTTTTCACTTTTCCACTATGATTGAATGCTTATCAGGTAGTAATTTATGATAAATAAAGTGGTCAGAAATTTAAAAAGAATAAACCATAAGTTTATAAGTTTAAACAGTTTAGCTGAATATGATGTAACTATCAAAGCCGTCAAAAAATAGAAAAACATTACTACCTGGCCCAGAAGTGACAGGAAAAGGAAGATTGACTATGTGAAGACAGGTAACTTAATGTGCATTCATTTTAATTTTCTCTCATAAGTAGTTGGTTGAAAAATAGGCAATACATTATTCGACTTTCAATGATCAAACCATTCAATATGTTTTTTAGACTTAAACCAAACTATATCAATACAGCAAATGAATAAACTTACACTTTGACTGCGACCTGCGCCACCGGTGGTACACGGAGGTAATTTTCATAATGCTACTAACCGACCAGTAGTCGCAAAATCTATTTTCATAAATATTTAATCAAAGCTAAATGAAGGCACGATCCAGTTCATGTTAGGTATTTTCAAAATATTTTACGATAATTGACTTAAAATTTGAGTTTGGTGTTGAACTTAATATATAGTTGCCGCAGTCAGAGTGTTGAGTATTTTACTGTATCTTTTGTTTATTTCTGTGCGGTATAAAAACACAAGTTATTAAATTGATATGCGAAAACAAGCTGTAAAAACGCTATCTAAAAGTTACCACAATATTATGATGTTTTTAATAGCGCATTTCATGTTTATTCTCACCAATTCAAGATTATTTTCATTGAAGTTAATAATACACCAAAAGAATTATGTTGAATCAATAGCTGTATGACCCTTCAATCTCACCCATTTTAAGAGAATAAAGACAGTAAATAATTAATGCAAGGACATTCAAAAGCGTAAAACAGGATCTAAGTTTTGCATACGTTCTTAATGCTTTTTATTTAATGATGAAATGAAGAAGTCGCATGCTGCAGTCACTTCGAGCTACTATCTACCTCTGCAATTGGCAACACCACAGCGGCCACGCTGACACTAGTTGCCTCGTCTGATAGCGCACCCACAAGTTGCGTCATTTCAGTTGCCGTAGTCGACGTAAAATTTTGCTCTGTGTAATAGGGCTTTTAGACTCAGCTTCAACCCGAATGACCTCAGAATTTTAGAATCCTTGCATATCTACAAGCGAAACCCTCATTTGAACAATATGGACAGTTCGTACCCTTTGCAAATAGTGAATAGGTAGATTCCTCGTCAGAACTAGCCTAATTTCATTTCATACTTATGTGTCACATGTATTCTTTTTTTGCTTCTGTATTTTATTCTTTGTTCTTGTCGGTCTCATACTTTATATTTTTACTCTCATGATATATTTATAGTACATACAATTCATTTTATTTTGATCTTATATTTCAGGCGCAATTCATTTGTTTTTCGTATGAACTGATGATGGAGCTGGACTCCGAAACGTTTTCTTAGTAAAAATGATATGTCGTATCGGGATTTCCTTCGTTATTAAGTTTCTGATGAGGTTGCGATTAAAGCAAACCACTGACGTGTCCAGATATATTAAGTTGATATAATTCCAGCCTACTGGCTGTTAACTGTACAGAGATAATGCTTATATGTGCAGGATGATTTACGACATGAGGTACACAATTTCACAAGCAGAATATGGCCAGAAGAACAGTTTTTTTTATGAAATTTCAGAATACTTCTGAGTTTATGAGATATTAGCAGTTTATTGTTTTAAAGTACGAAATTTGATGATACACTTAGTCGCAATATTTAGTTTGAATTTACGTTAAAAATACTTCTAATGTACGAGAGTGTACAATGATGAAATTTCCTTTTAGTGATATTCGATTAAAAGGTTTAAGCAAAAACGTTTTGAATGAATATGAGGAAGATCTCGTGGCCAAAATTTCATAGGCTGCTGGTGAGATTTCTGAAATGTCAGACGTGTTTCCTAATATCCGGGTGTCGTAAACACTTTGTATATAGAATATATAAGGGAATTAAGAGAACAAAATACGGTAGTTATTGTACAATTCGTAATACTTTCGTCTTCTTATCCAAATAAACATGTAGTTTCGATAGAGAATGATCTGTAGAATGGCGGTATCTGGCAGCCATCACAGGTGCAGGAGTGGTGGTGGTGGTGTGTGGGGTGGTGGCGGTGATGCGGCTAGTTTTTAAAACATCCTACACAAACTAGCATTATCTACGTGTGGTTATCAAACAGCAGATAGTAATTATATATATAAATATTGTTCACTTTGCTTGACGACGAACTACTGTGAGACAAAACGAACAACAGTCTTTAAATGTGCGAATTTAGTTGATATCCATTATTTCTATACCCGCAAAAAATGAAATACTAATGAAATTCTCACAACTTATCATGACGAAAATTACGACAGCAATATATAATTGTACAATTCGTAATATTTTTGTCTTCTTATCCAAATAAACATTTAGTTTTGATAGAGAATGATCTGTGGAATGGCGGTATCTGGCAGCCATCACAGGTGCAGGGGCGGTGGTGGTGTGACAGTGGCGGTGAGGGAGTGGGGGCAGAGGCCAGCTATTGACACGAGCGCTATTGAAGTTCCTGGTAACTCTTAATTGCACTGAAAATAATATGATTAATTTCGGGTAACGTAGGTTTATTATTGTTACAAATGTTAATATTTAGTTCTGCAATGAAGTGCTCATGCCGATCCAGATAAAGTAATTAAGAACAAGATCGACAGAAATATTAAGGTTACGAAATAGATCTTGGAAAGAGTGCATCTCACTGACGTATTCGTACGGGCTCTCATGCTGGCTCAAACGCAACTGTGCAGCTTGATTGCATAGCACTGTTGCGAAACAGTGCGCGCAAACGCATCCAACAACAGCTGCCCAGCATTGTGTACGACTGATCAGAGCCTGAAAGAGAGTTTATCAAAATTAAGGGATCATTACGCAGCTGCTTCTTTAAAGACAAATTTCTCGTACCCGGAGAGCTCATACATGTCAATGCTGCTAACAAAATTTTGCAATAAATGGGTTAAGTTTTCTTTGTACTCATTACCAAAGGTAGGCAAATAAACCTCCGGTAGCTTCAATTTGTTGAGACGCGCAGCGACCGGGGCAGTCGAAACCGTGGCCGAACCTGAGTCATTTTCTGTAAAAATATGGTCTCTTAAGAGAACCAAAGCGTCTGATAATTTCACAGCATAGGTTTCACACGAATCGAACTCAGCAGCCAGCTTACCGTCATCCGTGGGAGCCTCACAAAGCCTAGTAGAAATCTCGCTGTCGATTTTTCTGACGTACAGGCTCAGTTGCTCGATACGCTTCAAAGAAGACAATTTCTTGAGCCTACTTATTTCTCTCGAATAATAGACAAGTCTAAGCTTACTGGGTTAAAAGTAGAATTCAAATAAATTAGTAGGTTATGCCGTTCCATGGAATACCTAGCTCTAAATTCCACACTCTGAGGCGTTACCACCGCGTAAAATTGTCACATGAGGGCGGAGGACTCCACTCTACTCGCATTTGTGGGCCTGCACTGAGAGTGAGGGATAGACGCAGCTACACTCTTCTACTAGGGGCGTTGTCTAAGTGCTCAATACTGTGTGTGCGTACCAGTAATTTGTCATAAGGATGTGCAGTGCAGAAAAATGTCGGAATCAACTACAGCTACATCGACATCGGTCACCCAAGATACTCTTTTCGTCGTCAAATCAAATGGAAAATACATTTATCAACATTGTGAATTCAAGGGTATTGCAAATATGTCATCATCTACATCAGAGTAAAGATTGCTGTGAGGCCTAAGTTTGCATTAATTAGATAATATGCATTTACCCATGAGAGGATAAATTATAACTTCGAGTTAGGCTTGGTCTACAACATCGATATTTGACGCAGAAATAGCGCCATAAAACTCGTAATTGTTCGCAAGCCGCAGCTTAACATCAGGAGTAGTTCCAACAGTGGCAATCAAGGACGACGTTTTCTATGGTTTACTCGATTATATTATTTATGCGAATTCCTCAAGACGTATGTGAAAGTATCCTCATTAAAGATGCTAACAATGCTGTTCATTTCTCTCACCTAACGCATACACTTCGCCATCGTGTTTTTTTAAATAGTTTGCCTTCGTGTCATTTTAAAGCTCGCTTAACATGTATTTCGTTACCTGCTTTTCTTGGGCACAAAAATTTTATTCTTTGAAGCGGTGTCGTTATTTACCCACGACGCTCAAATCTATTCCTGAGTAACTTGGCTTTCCTCTGCGTACCCTTTCTACTTCCCCTTAGTATAATTGAAAATCGAGGACGTCGCGCCGATGTGTTACGGCCGAGCAAGGGATAATTTAAGAGACGTATCGCCGGTAAATCACCTTCGCATCATAGGCGAAATGTCCACTTAGGGACGAAATTTTTGGCCCAGGGACATCGGCGGCCAACTGCGATGATCGACCATACTACGTCTTTGCTGTTCTCCGGCATGTCTAATTTCGCCGGCGACATGTACATGATACGCGGCTGGCCATCCTTGAATTCTGCTTTAAAAAAACTCTCGGCTGTGCGTGGCCGAGAGTTTTTTCTCAAGCAGAATTCGGAATGAAACAATTAAAACATCTTAATTTAAGATCCTTGGTTGATATTCGCACTTGAGTATCGTAATACCCATGTCAATTATTGTCGAAACACAAACTGATTGAGAGAAAGGCACGGTCTACGTGCCTTTATCTACGTTCCCTTCGTTGCGTTAATCTGATTTTGATAATGCATATAAATACAAGTGATAAGGAAACATAATCATAATCATGTATTTTTGAAAACAATCTAAGAAGTGTGCACTTACATTGTCATTTTAGCATGCGAACATAGGACCTAGTCACATGAGAGATTAATGTTGAAAGTAAAATGACATATTTCAATTGTTTTGCTAAGACAATGAGGTCAACATTAGGGACAATTTTTCGTTATTGCGTATCTACTATTGTGCCAAAATAACGAGCTCGAGGTGAATAAAATATTTTACCATAACGCAAAGTTATAATTTTCTACGGTAATAATACTGGCGCAAAAAAGTTTACATGTCAAAAACATAAGGATCGTTGTACAATGCCAACCATAGCATTTGCCGCATAGCTTGGACAACACAAAAAGTCAAACTACCTAAAATATTGTTGTTAAAATATTCTCAAGAGCGCAAGAAACGATTTAGTGCCACACAAGTTTAACAAGAACATTTTAGGACACGGATATAAATTTACGTATACATACAAAACAAAAAGATCTAAGTATTAAAATATTATTTAATAACGAGTTCACAAAATTTAAAACTAAAATAAGAACGAATTTCCTCATCACCGTACTTTGGTTTAAAATTCCTGAAAAAGTCAGTGATTTGCTTTAAACGCAACCTTATCAGAGACTTTAGGAAACTTTCCGATAAAATTTATCATCTTTACTAAGAAAACATTCCCGAGTCCTGCTCCATCATCGGTTCAAAGGAAAAAAATCATTACGTCTTAAATAAAAGATCTAAGTACAATAAATTGCAGAGACTAAAAATATATCACGTGAGTAAAAACGGAAACAAAAACAAAACGCAGAAGCACAAAAAAAATCCCGTAAAATATGAGTATGAAATGAAATTGAGCTGGTAATGGCGAGGTTACTTGCAAAGGGTACGAACTGTTCATGTTGTTCAAATCAGGGTTTCGCTTAAAAAATGCTCGGACTTGAAAATTCCGAGGTCATACGGTGTTGAAGCAGAGTCTAAAATTTCGAAATCGGTAGGAGATGTAGGGACATTACATTTCCGGCATGATTTCGCACTGCAGAATGCGATTGGTGTGCTGGTTGATTCCCAGTACGCAAGCTTCTATACCTCTATGCTTTGCCACTCTGATATAGAAATTTCGTAACGTAATACCAACGACTAAAGATGTGCACTGCACACGCAAGAGTACATCAATGCGGCTAGCAAATGAGGCTTGTGCTTCTGTGTTTTGTTTTTCATTTTCCCGTGCCATACATTGTATTTTTACTCTCCTGATATATTTTTGGTGCCAACAATTCACTGTACTTTGATCTTTTCTTTCAGACGTAATTATTGTTTTCCCTTGAAATGATGATGGAGCGGGACTCCGAAATGTGTTCTTAGTAACGATGATAAATTTTAGCAGAATTTTCTTCCTTCTTAAGTTTCTAAATAAGTACATAGCGTCAGTTCTATTAAACGTTTCGAAGACCAGCTCCCTTAAATCATATCATCATATATTTCGAGAAATCTTTTAAAATTTGATTTTAATACTTAGTCCTTTCTTCGTTTTTAAATTCCCAAAGATCACTCGCTTCAAAAAAAAGTAACTTCCCTGGCTTCCTGAAAATGCTCTATTATAACAACTAATGAATTGGCCTACCTAACCTCGCGCTTACGAACCATCCTGGGAGCGCTAGTTCTCAATAGATACAATAGTTCTGAGGAAACTTTTATCACTCCAACTCAAAGCACGGCTAATGTCTTTATGTCTCATTCTACTGACACTGACAGTGGCTCCACACCGGCTGGTGAACGAGTCTCCACTGCTGGGGGGAGAAGTAAGGAGTCTCTTGCCTCTTCCTCCACTCCATGCAGTTAACCGATCCTGTATAAAAAGCATGGATAATTGCCAAACATTGGATTACGATAAAACAAATGAATATTCTCTCAATGCGAAATACCTTAACTCCAGTTTTCTGATATTTCTGGCATTCTACGAACAGTTTTTATTTTTGACTGAAACTTTTATACGAACCAGTTATGCAAAATTCAAGGAAAACTTCGGAGTATGGCCAAAATATCACCTCCGAAAAGCAGTGTGGTGCGCAGCTTCTTTTTCTTTAACTATTTCATAAATTGAATTTCAATGAGGATAAATGCTCGTCACAGAAAGAGGTTTATCAAGTTTACTCTTCATTTTAGGTCATGTATCAGCAGCTTAACTCATTCTAACACATTTCCTGCGAAGTGACCAACCGGTGGTCACTTAGGTGATTTTCATAGTGCTGCTGACCCACATGCAGTCACTAACTCATTTATTGTTAATATTTAATGAAAGCTAAATATAAGCTCGATACAGTTAATGTTCGCTATTTTCAAAGTTGATTACCACAATTGACTTGAAATTTGAATTGAATATTGAACTTCAGTTTACCCCATCGCAGTTAACGTGCTAATAAGGATATACTGGCTAGACAAAAACTCAGAAATAGAAAAATACCAATTTACTTGTGTATTAAGGAGAGCGTCCCCCATACGGACTTTTTTCTTTATTATTGAACCTAGAACAATGAAATTTGATATACTGATAGGAAATTGAATTTGGAATCGTTTTTGCTTAGAGCAAAAGTTCAATTTTCTTGAAAAGAAAATGGGAAATCGAAGAAAACGAAGTTTGAAGGGGGGGGTTTCAAAAATCTTCTCCTCCTACAGTTTTTGAGCTACAGTGATGATTTTGGTACCAATGAATACGGAAAGACACGGGCTTTTATGGATGCTAAAATTCATTCCAAAATTATTTATTGCTCAAGAGTTATGAATTCATAAATTTTAACATTTCCGAAAATGGGCATTTCTTTCCTATTTTTACACTTTTTCATATTGAAAATGTAAATTTGAGGAAACGAATTTTAGCATCCATAAAAGCCCGCGTCTTCCCGCGTTTAATGATACCAAAACCATCACTGTAGCTCAAAAACTGTAGGAGGAGAAGCATTTTGAAACCCCGAAAACCATTGTTTACATTATAAGCAAAACAAAGAAACATAAACAATACAAATAAAAAATTTTTAAAAATTTTTGGTTCAAGTTAGACCCCTGAAATCATTATAGAGTAATCCAGAGACATAGGAGATGACATAGCAACTTCGCGCCGTGAAGAAAGTGCCATGGGGGAGGTGTAACATGATAAAATACCACTTCCCCCTCCCCTCCCCCCCATTCTTTAAACCCCCGTAGCGGGCGAACGAATGACCGTACGAGTCTCATTTTTTCACAGGATGTACCTGACCCTTACACTTCTTATAGCGGCCAAAATCCCAGTTTCGCAAGAAATCTCCAAAACATGGGGTGCAGAAGGGGGACGCTCTCCTTAAAATCAAAACAAGTATCTTTAATATATTACCAGCGTTTCGTTTCAATTATATTCTGACGTATATATTAGAGACACATGTAAAATTATGCTCTCACTACTATGATGATAAAATTGTATTTTCAAAAAGAAACTATACCATCAAATTCCTATCAAGCGTCGAAGAAAAAGGTTATAGCAATACAAAATCCTCTAGTGTGTATCAAGAAATCAAGAAGAGGAAAGTCCCAATACATTACGCACCCAAAATATCACAAAAAAATTAGAAAAAAATGAAATAAATTAGCACTAAACATTAACCGGAATAGATTTCCTTCCAATGCGAGGCCTCATATGAGCAGAACAAAACAAATTTTACATAACAATCTAAACGAAACAACGTTATCCGAGCGTTATTCTCACCGGTTTACGTCAAGAAAGAATTTATCCATTTTCACAATTGGGGCGGGTTGAGTATCTTTCTCAGGGTCCTCAGATGAATCAGATTCTTCTGAAAGTAAAACGCGGATATGAGATACTTCCAGATAAGTCTAGGTCAATGTAAGGACGTATCACGTATTTTTTCCTGAAAATAAAATTACTTTATTCTGCCTTAGTTTTTATACAATAAGAGTCTTATTAAAATTTCTTGCAGAAGATTAACAATTTCACCCCTATAGGTACTAGTGTGGATGACTGCTTAATACGTAACCTCTAAATTAAGATGTTGAATATTATTTAGGTTTCCTGCTGGACATATTCAAGTGTTTTTGTGTTTAAGCAGTCTACACGTCGAGCAAGCTTGAGTTAAGCTTTTTTAGGGTGAGTTATGACAAGTCATTTTATGTTCAATTGAACAAAAAAAAAACATTACTGTGAACGGTGAAAATATGTTAATGGCACTGTTAGATTTTGCTAAATTGAACTGGCAACTATTAATGGAAGTTGTTAAATAATCCTGTTCATATTCAATTATGTTTACACTAAAGAATTATTATATTCACACATTTGTATTAGAAACACATACAATTTACGTCCACTGCTATAATTATAAAAATATATTCTCAAAAAGATACTACAACAAATTCCTATGAAGATGTGCTGAAGAAAAAGGTTATAGCAATAAAAAATCATCTAATGTGTATGAAGAAAGGGAATGTTCCAAAACATTATAAAATAAAGTACATTATTAGTATATAGTTAAATAAAGGGTATTACTGTTATTGATGCCACAGTACTTTATAGCTCAACTCGCTCTTTCCTTATCATTGATAAAAGAATCGTAAAAGTATGATTTTCGGTAAAGAAACATTTACAGAGGGAAGCATATATGACGAGTATAATTTGTGCGCCATTCCACTTATTACGACAGGTGGTGAACGACAAGTTGACTTCTTCTCAACAAAAATCTCGATCCTCGTCTGCACACAATTACAGTCCCTCATTTTCACTTTGATATTCTAATTAACAATAATGCTGCGTGAGATCAGCCTATTATTATTATATAAGAAAGTTTTAGCATCCCTTAACCACGACAAAGATGTTCCAAGAGAGGAAAGAGGAAGGCACCATTTAGTATGGAGTTGAGGGAACGCGGAATCTATGCACAAAGTGCACAGAAACAGTAAGCTAGGAAAGAAGTTCATGAAACAAGAAAAAAGTTGAAGAAGAAAGTAGTAGGTGCTGAAAAACAGGACAGCAGTGAACCGAAAAAAGGTGGTCCGTAACAAAACAAAAACCTATTTTATTACAACAAAAAGGAAGCCTACCTAACCTTTAGCTCGGGCCCTCACATGGTTCCCCTGGGAGAGATCAGCTTATTTTTAATTGTATAAACATTTATACGCATTTTCAAGTTTGTAGCGTAGAAGCTTGCATTGTCTGTTCACTTACCTCGATTCTCTACATCTTTTCAACTTTAATTTAAAAAAGATCAAGTTCGATTTAAAACAGCTCAAGTTCAATTTAAAAAAGGTCAAGTTCAATTTTAAAAAGCTCAAGTTCAATTTTAAAAAGCTCAAGTTTAATTTTAAAAAGCTCAAGTTTAATTTAAAAAAGGTCAAGTTTAATTTTAAAAAGTTCAAGGTCAATTTAAAAAGCTCAAGTTTAATTTAAAAAAGATCAAGTTTAATTTAAAAAATTGACTTTTAGATGAATCCATTACTGCCATAACACCCAGGCTATGTCTACGCTCCTACAATCATATATAGAAGCATTTTGCTGGAATACTTGCGTAAAAGATTTAAAGATGGGAAATAACGCATAAATGCACTTAGGGTTGGTATAAAGAGGTAAAAATTAAATTATTAGTTGAAAGATTGGCCTTTAATTTGGTATACATTTTATGTGTAATAGTATGTTGTGTAACATGATATAATAAGCCATAATTGTAGAGCATTATTGTTTAAATATAATTTTGAAGCTATATAATGTTCAACTTTTCAGTCAGTGCAGTTTGCTAATTGTCACACAGTTACTTATAACATTAAATTTATCTTGAATTTTTTTGACAATAGATATACACTGTATGTACTGATGATCTGTTTGTCAAATGTTTACCAAATGATTCATTGGTCAAACTTGAAGAATGTCAAATTAAGTACAAAATCACAACAGCTTGGTTTGTCTGATATTCGATTTACTCCATTTTCAGTGTCAATTTTTTTAAATATATGCTTGCATTCTCAGAAATAAACTTTACTTATATTATTATTACATATGTATGAAATTTTAGAAACATAAGGTTTCAAAATTGAAATTCTTTTTTTTTTCATATACAGCCTGCTTGATACTTTGCAAATTAAACTTGATCTTTTTTAAACTGAACTTGAGCTTTTTAAAATTGACCTTGAACTTTTTTAAATTAAACTTGAGCTTTTTTAAATTGAACTTGACCTTTTTTAAATTAAACTTGAGCTTTTTTAAATTGAACTTGACCTTTTTTAAATTAAACTTGACCTTTTTTAAATTCAACTTGAGCATTTTTAAATTGAACTTGAGCTTTTTTAAATTGAACTTGACCTTTTTTAAATTGAACTTGAGCTTTTATAAATTGAATTTGAGCTTTTTTAAATTAGAGTTAAAAAGCTGTAGTAGTCATATGTCTACTCAAATATTTATCAACTGCCTCAATAAGCACCTAAAAGCGTTAAAACTTAAATAATTGAAAACAATGAAATATTAGAAATGTGTACATTTTAAAATTACCAAAACTCGAAACAATTATTCACACACGCGTAAAATACTTACTTGATGTGACAAGTTTGAAGGTGTATGAATGCCCCTCGCCCTTGCAGCAGTTTTTTCAGGCAACGAGCAAGTTCTGTAACATTTCCTTCTCTGGGCCACCGCACTTTTATCACGGCCTTCAGTAAATATTTAATTCGATAGAAGAACTTTATTTTTTATTTTTTACTGAAAAAAACTTTTTTAATAAGTAAATTTTTTTTGATAAGAAGTAAATCAAGAAATATAATGAGAAAGCAATCCATCTTGAGTACTTTTACATAAATACCTCTAAAAATACCCTTCACATAACAGAATTTGAAAAATTAAACTAAGCTAGAACTCTCCTACCTACCGATAAGGAAGTTCTAACGATGAGAGTAACTGTCGATCGACACAAAATCGTTTAACTTAAAAACTTTCATCCAGTACAAATTCTAAGTTTGCCCATGCATATAACGTTCAAACACCTGCATTACAATCAATAAAATCTCAGTTTTAAAGCAATAATTGCGAGTTAGTCACTTCACGTCGGGCAACTTCACAAACTAACCAACTGGCAGTGCAGCAGCGCCGGGGCGGTGAAACGGACTGCTACTTCAAAACTTCGAGAGTTCGAGTGCTTCGACCAGCTCATAGGGCAAGTTTTTAGGGTAAATCAACTCAGAGACTTCATGTTTGAATGTTCGTTACAAATTTTTGAATGAATACATTATTCTAGACAAAAAAAAATTATACATCTCACTTGTTCTTGGAAGGCTGTATGAGTGTTATACAAAATACTTTTTTGATATTCCATTTTAATTCAAACTAGCAAGGATAGGGTAGTTTGTAGATTGGTCGTCGACTGGCCTTCGACTGATAATCGACTCATTACAAATCAACTGTTAACTTCTATTCCAGACATGTTTATTACTTATATGTCTTCTCAGTATGTTTCGTTGATGATTAAGTTTTTGTTTTACATTGAGTAAAAATAATAACCGATTTTTAGTTTTCGTTCTAAGTGCTGAGGTATGTGGCGAATTTGTAATCATTTTGCTATTCAAAATGAAAGAGTGTAAAAGTGTCTCGAATTTTCTCATCTCCTCTTTCTCCCATCTAAACGAATATTCATTTGTGCGATGTCTCTAGAACGTAATAATTAGAATAACATTAATATTTTATGTATTATTTCCATCTTACAAACACTCATATGTCTTGAGAAGAGACTTCAGCTTACGCACGACTGCCTCGGGAATAAAAAAAGTTCTATAAAAATAAAAGATCAACGTTACTTGAATTGCGCACCACGAAAACTTAGACTTGTATTGCTTTATTATTATTTTTATTATTATTGTTATTATTATTGTTTTTATCATTATCATTATCATATAAGAAAGTTTTAGCCTCCCTTAACCACGACAAAGATGTTCTAAGAGAGGAAGGAGGAAGGCGCCATTCAGTATGGAGTTGAAGGAACGCGGAATGTATGCACAAGGTGCACAGAAACAGGAAGCTACGAAAGAAGTTCATGAAACGAGATAAAATTGAAGAAGAAAGTAGCAAGTGTTGAAAAACAGGACAGCAGTGAACCGAAAAAAGATGGTCCATAACAAAACAAAAACCTATTCTATTTTAACAAAAAGGAAGCCTACCTAACCTTTAGCTCGGGCGCTCACAAAGTCCCCCTGGGAGCGCTAATTCCCATAGATACAACAGTTGTATACCCCTCTGGGGAATTTGTATTGCTTTACTTTTTCAAACAATAAGCAATTTGATTACTTGTTAGAATAAAAGTGTTTCTTATTACCACAAGTAATTCTTTGCAAAGTAATTAGCAAAGTTTTATGCGGTATTTCGTTTAGGAAACTACAGCGCGTACTGTCAGGAAACTTCATATTAGAAACTATCATAATGAAATGCGCTTTCTCTTAGCATTGTTTGAAATCTTTGTGCTTCTTGAAATAATTAGCATTGTCAACATCACGATATCTTCACCATAAAAAAGAAACCGACTAAGAATAAAATTTAGAAGTACGATTAATCTTAGGTATAATTCTTAGGTATATGATTCACGATTTATAAATTCCATTTTATGTTTCCTCTAATTTTATGAATTTCCGAATGATGATTAAATTCATTAGAATGTATTTAGAACTAAAAAGTAATTACACCGATTTCACTCGTGAATATCATTTCTCAGTGTAAAATCTTGCATAGATATGAAACAATATTCATGTCCTCTCAGTAAGTAGCACTTCTCTTTTGAGAGAGATAGACTGCTGGGACTGTAGTAATGTGTTTGACTTGTCTGGTATTGAAGAATGAAATAAAAACATGCGTATAACAATGGCATGGTAAAAAATACACAAATGAACACAAGTAAACGCACCAATGCATTTATTCTGCAGTACAGTAAAGTCTTCAGTTTCAATGTTGTGAATATTTCTGGAAAAGCATGAAATTGAATAAAATATGTGAAATATAATTTCAAGCTTGATGCATTGTACGCCACAATGTCAGAGCATACGTTTCATTGCGATTGATCAATGATATTTGTATGGCTGTAAACAACGGATGGCCGTCCTGAAATAGTACGGCCATTAACCAACTTAGAAGTTTGCGCCCTCAAATTATAACTGGCCGGCTCAGCATATTATGTCCGAGCTCGACCGTTCGTGGTTAAGAGCGCGGAGATAGAGTTATAAGGCCGAACCGGCCGACTCGCCTTTAATTCATACTTGATCGACTGTCTCGTCTTTAATTCATCGGCGACACGTCCTTGATTTTCAATTGGTTAGTTCCTGGATATTTTCTTGTGACGTTCAAATTCTTCCTTCGTAACCAGTCTCTTTTTCTTCTTTGAGAGAGACCCACGACCCGTGAAATGACGTTCCTAAACGATTGCTGCATTAAACTTGAAACTAAACCTGATTGGCTTACACCTAGAATATAATTAAATTATCGGTCTCTTATGGTGTATGGAATACCTAGCTCTAACTAAATCCAAGGCACTGAGACGTTTCCACTTCGTAAAACTGTACTTTTGAGACTATATTTTATCTTTAAATCTGAGGAACTTTGAGTTTTCCTTGTGAAATCTATCGCTAGGAGCACTTCTGCCTTCTGAGTGATTCGTTCCAAAAAAATAAAATAAACTGATGATGATGGTTAATTTACGATTTATCTGAGTTAATACTGTTAATATATTCAGTTGAGATATTTTGTTTATATATGTGTATATTTATCCAAAAATTTATTTATACATATACATTAATTTTACATGTATAAACAAATTTGGAAACTTCTTCACAAAAAACACTTTATTCTTATATTTCTCATGCTTCATTTTTTTTGGAAGTCCTTCATTTACATTAGTTGACAGCACAGTCCTTACAATGAGTAGAATGTCCTCGGATGGAAGCTGTCACTGTTAAAATATTGATTGTTTATGCTCTCTTCGTTATTTTGCCGTATCATTGTTCGTCATAATTTCAGGTTCAGAGGCACCTGATGATTCTTGTCAGGAGTTATGAATGTCCAATACCTCTACGTTTGTGAACTTCTTCCTCTTTGGGGTTCAATAAAATTTTATCTGAACTCTTCAACTACCTTGACATATTCGACCTGAACCTGCGCCGCGAGTTTTCTGGTAAAAGAACCTTCTACTTGAATGAAAGTTCACTGCAGCTTCTCATTTTTCTTTTAGAACAAACACTTATGACGCACAGTCTCGATTTACTTCCGTTATAGTAAAAAGTCTCAAAACAACTTGAACTCGTTTAAAATTAAATTTTAGGGAAAAATCTCTATCTGGTCCTAGGCTGTTCTTCCAAAAAACAGGTGCTACGTTCGCTTTCGTCATAATGCCAGTCGATTAAAGGAAAACTTGGAAATAATAAATGGACAAAATATCTTTTATCACTAATGTCTTGCTTGTGTATTATTTTCAAAGTCAAATACTTAATATTTTTTGTGCATGCAATGCACATTAGGGTGTCCCAAACGTATATAGGTAGAATTTCAAAGCAATTATGTCAAATCCAGCACATGCTGCTCTAGTTCATTGACAAAAGAAAATTATTCCACCAAATTTTGATGAACGTTGGGCAATATTTAATGGTCGCGTAAAACTAACGTTTTTTATAGCTCCTCTGAGATTCGACCTCAATTTGCATCAAATAATACAATTTTTGCTTTTTCTTCTATTGCATATAGACCGACAACTAATGGCTGCAGAATTTTTTAATTTATTGAAACTATTACAAAATACCATTGAGAGTAAATATGAACTACATCAAATTTCCCATATGAATATATTGATAATTATCTACCAAAATGAACTGCTTCATGACTTTCTAGGTTAGTGAAACTTGAGGAGAGGCCGGCATCATCCCCGACCAAGTGACAAAAAATTAAAAATGTAGTTGGCATAAATCTACGATTTCTCTAGTCATAATTATAGGTGTTTGATATGTGAAAGCCAATGTAGACGTTGAATCCCAAAGTACATATAAGATGTCCTTTATACCTGAATTTTTTATCATTTAAAATTCTAGTTTTGTTGAAATACTCAATAACATATACAGTGGGCTCAAGTAAGTAGGTAAATAAAATGAGCACGAGTCTGAGTAAGATGTAGCTAAGAAGTTGAACAAATAATAATTTAGACTAAATTCATTTCTTGCAATATGTACATATTACGATTTTCGGGAGACATAAGGCCCTGAGAGAAAAGAAAGAAAAACATAGAAGTAGAATTTACGAAGATAGAGAAGGTAAGTCAAGGGAGGAAATCAGTTACCATTCAGCGCCTTCATGACGAAATAAACAGGTAATTAGACAACATTACGTTATCCTTATCCATGTGGGCACGGAAACTTGATATGAACATGAAAATTGCTGGAATTGACCCAGTATCTCAGGACTAGGACGCCCCAAAAGCCCGTTAGGAACCTGTCCAGTGCAATACAACCCTAAATCGACCCCCGTCCTTCCTGACGTATCATACAATAATTAAGAAATGGCTCACATCTTTCTTATATTCTAAATGATTTGATGAAAAGTTCTCAAAGTAATGGGTTTTATGAATGATAAGTAAATGGAAATTACCGTAATACTTCCTTCAAAAGAGAGAGCCCAACATTAACTGTACATTATGGACGCTGCACCACTAGTCTCGAGGCCCCTTACACTTGAGATAAATACCGTCAATATTATTGCATGCAAGTGGCCTATTTTTGATTTGTTAATATATGTCCATGAAACACAATTTCCTCAAAAGTAGTTTGTAATAATAATTGATTCCCAAGAACAGCAAAAATGGACGACATTCTATCAATAGGGTTCGAGTTATGCTATCATTCGCAGCATCTCCAAAGGAATACAATCAAAATGCAAAGTTATCGTCACACGTTGAGGAGTTCTTCGTTCCTCTAGGGATTCCAATCTAAAATGATTGATAGAACTACTTCACAACATATGATGTTCCCCATAGAGGAAAGGTTTAGCAGATGAGTCTATGGTTTCCTATTAAAGGCGTCCAAACCGGCATAGACTGTAACCACATCGTCATAACATGCAATTTCCATGCCAGCCGTTCCGAGCGAAAACGGCTCCGTCAAAACCCAGTGAGAACAGACTCGAGTTGCGTGAGTATCTGGCGCACCTTATAGAAGAGGACCTGTGTCTCAGCTCTAGAAGTTATTTGCGCGGCTTCTCGATGACCTCATGTATGTGACATGTACTTTTTTCTCGAGCCTGAAATTGTTGCTCAGTGTTATTTGGAACACCTGGAGGCGATCGCTATCGGTTACGATTTAATTCAGGCCACAATTTTAGCAAGAATTGCGACGAGTATCATATTACTTCCATTGTCGGTAAGCCCACGAAACGCCTGTGAATTTTGTTATTCCCCGGGTGTCTGCCCTGGGTGCAGCCCCGTGTTTACCATTTTGAATTTTCTTGCCTTCAATCCATTGTTGTCGAACCACTTAGAAGCAAGTCTATGCGTTGCCAGCTCTGAATGATACCTGATTCCTGTTCTGGTATCATTCAGAGTCCATGTAACCTCAGCTATGGTCACGGCTTTGAACACCGATTAAATAACTGAACCTAGAAAAACAATGGATGTCTAACTTTTTCTCTGGAGAGCTGTCTAAAAAAATTACTCCCCCGATTTGAATTTACAGAACGTTATGAGAAATAAAGCATCATATGTGTACATAATGCTGATGAACGTTGTGCAAAGTGTTGCACGTTTGTAAATGGGTGTGTCAAATTGTAGCCTGTGCTCTAATTCAGAAACCAGCATCTCTTTCTTTGGCGACCCAGAAAATTCTTCCCGTTGAGCGATGAGGGATTCATTGAAAACCGTATGTTTGAAATGGAGATATATTTGGCCCACCAAAACGCAATGCTAATGTCATTTATGAGATAGAAAACCGCAGACAAACATTATAGAACCCACTTGAAGTGATAAAAGTATTGATAATACATAATTTACCATCACGTTTCACTTTTCCGTAACGACTCTTCCGCTAAGAAACGCGTGCAACCGTGTTACTTGGGCAACTGAGTATTCTCACACTTTTCAAAAAAATATTGTACCTTGGCAGAACTTTCATAGGCTAAGAAATTTTTTCAATTTGTCAAAAAGTGATTTTAACGAAACAGGATCACGATCGAGATGGAATGAATGAAAACATAAGGTATCCGAGAAAAAAAGTTCTTCAAGACACGACGCAAAACAAAATTTGAGAAAGCAAAAACTTAGCAATGCCTTTGCCAGGAATTGATACTTTTTGGTGAAACAATACAGTCTTGCTTGTTCCTGTCTTTTTCCGAAAGGAAGCAGTGCGTTTACATCCATGTAAGTGCAGTTCATCTCCAAATATTTCAAGGTATAAACATTGCGTGAGTAGTGTCACGTTGCACCTTTCAATAACCCTTCTATTGAAACTAACGAGCCTGAAGCACTTTCTCTGAAAAAAATTAAAAGAATGTTTGATCTCAAAATTCAGTGATGTAGGTACACCGGCGCATCACATCACGACAGCCGCCTGCGAAATGAGTGAAGCCAAATCTGCTATTCGGTGGGGCACCTCATGGTCACAGCGAAGTACCCAAGCGCATCAGCTGTGTAGTGAGCGTAACGTTTAACACACAAGACTTGCTCTCGCCTGGCACTAGGACCAGGCCGGGCTTGCTTGATTCTGCCTTCTACCGCGGCTTTGTCTTCACTCCTTCATTGACTTTCTGCTGTATTCATCTGAGTTTTAGCGAGGTTTTCTTGACGACTTATGCTGCGGTAATCGACACACAAACCTGAAGGGTGTGGGAAACCGTAGCATGCCGAAGGCTCCTGCCAAGAGATAGCAGTTCGCAACCACTCAGGGTCGAAGAATTCGGGCATGTTGACCGCAGCTCCGCACAGGAACCCTGTTCAACGAAATTTAGATGTTGTTAATATGGATGCAATTTTAGTGCTAATACTTCGTTTCGTCAAGGTGACTAAACCATTGCTACCTTGTCATGACTTGTCAAGAATCCAAAATCATGGTTAATGTACCATGGGCACGCACCGCTGCTACTGCATCATGGTTATCCAGTTATGGCTACTGTCTCAAAGGTTTCACGTCATGACTTATATCGTGGATGCTGTAGCACGATTACCACACCACGACTTCTCCTATTCATATCAACTTAACACACAGCTTCTGTAGCCTAAGAACCATGTACTTAGCGTTGCCCTCCAGTAGGCAAGCAATTCACTTCGATTTATTTTTCCATCATAGGCGGCCGTGTCATCAATGATCGTTCTACCTAATTACGGGTACCCAATTTACGTACTCTTAAAAAAACATGTGCGCACGTTTTTATGAAAACACTGTTATTATGCAGGTGTGTCAACCATGCTGTCCACAAAACAAAATTACAAACAGAATACGTGAGAAAAAAATACGAACCTGAAATAAACAAGGAATTGATTTCCATTGGAGTTGATTGATTTGGTGGAGTTTTGAGATCAAGTTTTAAAAACTTTTTGTTTTAGATACGAATTTAAGTTTATCGAGAGGCTGATAGACAAGCCACGTGATCACTCTATCGCTGTTTCAGTACCAAGCGTCGGCGCTTGAGTTTCGTTTTTTTGGGGAAAGAGAAACTTCACGGGCCGAAATAGGTCATATTAGCAAATCAACAAATGTATTCTGAATCATCGATAAATCACCAAGTGGATCCTAAATTACCGTAAAAATCCCAAATCACCAAATGGATCCTAAATTACAAAATGAATCCTAAATCACCAAGTGGATCCCATATTACCAAATGAGTCCCAAATCACCAAATGGATTCTAAATTACAAAATGAATCCTAAATCGCCAAGTGGATCCTAAATTACCAAATGAATCCTAAATAACCAAGAGGATCCTAAATTACAAAATGAATTCCAAATCACCAACTGGATCCTAAATTACAAAATCAATCCTAAATCACCAAGTGGATCCTAAATTACCAAATGAATTCCAAATCACCGAATGATGATGAATCCTGTCCAAAATGAGTTACTTTTCCAAGCAATGCCACACTACCCAGTTAAAAAATGAGACGTTTTCAAGTCGTTTCTGTGCCGCGGTAGGCAAGACTTCTAGCCGAGTTTTATTCGGAAAAGCAGCCGTTTTTTGGTCGCCATGTCCCCTTTTTATGGCAGTAAAAAACGGCTACAAAACCCTTGAATTTCCTTTGCATCTATTCGGAAATTCCCACCTTCATCGGCTACGAATCTACTTTTCACGGCACCAATTCGACCTCTTACGGCTCTTCCATGGTCTGTATCGGCTCTTTGCCGCTCTTGCCCGAGCTTATCCCGGCCTCCCGCCGCATCATATCGACCTTGCCCGAACTTAATTACACCGGCTTTCGGTACACATACGCGCGCACAAATGCACACACACACACGCACGCGCATACTCGCGTACATGCACACTCGCGCACACAAACACACACTCGCACACACACACACACACACACACACACGCGCGCGCGCGCATGCAGACTCACAAATATGTATGTGAACACATCGTTGATCACCTACAAGAACGAGGGAAAATTAGAAGAAGACTGACGAGGGAAAATTTGGGTCTGGTTTCCACATTTTGTTGTTTTTACATTGCTCACATTGCGGTTTTGTCTTCACTACCAGCCCCACCACACAATGAATCGTCATAAATATTATTCACCGAAGTGGTGAAACTTATGGTTGGGCTCTTTACTGTTAAGGCTTTTGAAATATTGCCTCAGCAGACCAGCATACTACGTCTCTTCCATCTCTTGTTTCTTCAGAAGAATCGCCATCTTCACCAGAAGTCACGGCTCCAAACTCAATTACATGTGGAATGTTAGAAGAAAACGACTCATTGTGCGTTTCAGCGTCATTTTCTTATGAAGCTTCAGCCAGAGTAGCGAATGCAGCCAACCATCTTTCTTGTCCGTAGCATGAAAATGTAAATGGTTTTCTTTTTTCCAGTTGAAATTTGGCTCGAAACGTTAACAGTATTTATCAAATCCTGTCACAAAATTAGTGATGTACCGATGTATCGGTATCGGTCATTTTTACTTGTATCGGTAAAATCCGGCCAACACTTTTCAACAATACGTTTTTTATCATAAAAATGAAGGTCATAAATCATGAAAGTATAAGTGTGATCAAATAAAAGCCTATTCATACCTACTAAGTTAGCTAGCTAAGCGTTGAATTACAATGTTTAATCAGACCAGCGAAATGAATTTACTACTTCGAATTCGCAATGAGTCACGCACGGTCAGTGAGTGGAAGCTATGTAGCATGAATAGTTGAAAACAGTAGCGACATAAAATTATCATACTCCGACAACTAAACAGGCTAACAAAAATCAAACCAATTATGTAAATAAAGTTGAAGGT
This sequence comes from Morinoia aosen, assembly GCA_030386875.1. Lineage (NCBI taxonomy): Eukaryota > Metazoa > Arthropoda > Malacostraca > Amphipoda > Talitridae > Morinoia > Morinoia aosen. The sequence goes on along the minus strand of CM059568.1, from coordinate 3,181,404 downwards.
GCACTTCAAAGTTTTGAAATTTAATATAGAAGTAGCTGGAATTTCGATTTTAATTTAGCTTGTAAATCGTCATGTATTACAAGGCTAATCGTTGTATTTTAATTTAGCATGTAAATTGAAATAATAAAATAAAATGAAAATAATAAAATAAAATAACAATATAGACAATAAAGTTTTCGATTAGGAATAATGAAACTGCTCTTGCTGTGTTAACTATTGTGCTGCGAAAAAGTAACAAAATGAATTCCATTCGGTAGATAAGTGTTTCTAATCGTATTGTAACGTAATGTAGACTAGCTTTAATAGCAACTGTTTACAAAAGTGGACCGAAACAATAATTTCTCCATAAAATGGTTATCATTTTTGTGTTTTTCACACCAAAATACATACTTTGACGAGAAGAAAACATCAAAATTCGATAAACCTCGAAACCGGAAAGATGTGCAAATACGCAACCAACTATAAGATTGTTCGTGAATTTTTCAAACATCTTAACATAAAAGAAAAATGCAAGATTCGTAATGAACGGCGATTTACAAGCTAAATAAAAATAAAATAATTAGCATTGTGATATTTCACGATTTAAAATAGAATTTTCAGCTACTTCTATGTTAAATTTATAAAAAAATTAAAATACAGGTTCAGCTTTATTTAATAAGTTTGATTTTTGTTAGCCTGTCACATACTTTAAGGAATGGAAATTGGGTCAAACTATATGGGTTTAGTAGTAAAAGTATAATAATTTTCGGTTGCTACTGCAATTAAGAGATCGGTTCCAATAAGAATTGAGTTTTATTTTTGCAGTTGAACACTTTTAAGTGCGACGGATATTTAAAACATAATCCCCTCAGGGGAATACAACTATTGTATCTATGGGAATTAGCGCTCCTAGGGGGAAAATCTGTGAGAGCCCGAGCTGAGAGCTAGGTAGGCATTCCTTCTGTTGGAATAAAAGGTTTGTATGTGAGGGACCATCTTTTTTCGGTTCACTGCGGTCCTGTGCTTCTGCACCTACTACTTTCTTCTTCGACTTCGATCTTGCTTCATAAACTTCTTTCTCAACTTACTGTTTCTATGCCCTTTCTGCATAGGTTCCGCGTTCCTTTAACTCCATACTAAATGGTACCTTCTTCCGACCTCTTCTTTGGATCGCCTTTGTTGCGGATAGGGAGGCTTAAACTATCTAATAATCTAACCTAATCTTTGAAGCAGAAAAGGGGTATTTAACATGGAGTATTTTTTGTACGTACGACATAATAGCAAAGCAACGCATGTGATTAACACAAGAAAACCTTTACAGAGCAAGCGAAATGGAATATATATCGTGTTCATAAAATTTATTTCCACTTCAACAGGTGAATCATGAATAAAAATGTTTTTGTATACTTGTCAGATATCGTCTGTACATTTAGTAACAACCCCTTAGTTTGAACTTGAAACGCCTGGTCGGTTCGTGTAGGTTTTGCTCAATCCTAGGAAAGTTGGAATGCAATAGTAGGCAATTATTTTATGGGAATGATATTTAAAGTCATTCACTTGCATCGCTTGGATTTGACTTCGGGAGGCATAGAGTAAGTGCCATATTCAGCTAACTATTCTTTTCCTGGTTAATTGAATGGAGACAGGAGCCTACCCAAGGGAATACAGCCATTATATCGATGGGAATCAGCGCTCGCAGGGAGTAAATATTAGGTCTGAGCTTAGAATTAGATTGGTCATTATTTATATTGAAGAAGAATAGGTTTTTGTTTTTAATTGACCATTTTTGGTTCACTGATATGTATTTCAGGACCTTCTTTTTGTAATTCCTTGAACTTTTCTTTTGTTTCATTGAACTCACTAGTAAACGTGCTAATTCAACGCACCCTGGGTAAAGATTCCGGGTTCCCTCAACTCCACATTCAGTTCATTTTTTGGAACTCCTTTGTTGTGGTTGAGGAGATCGAAGCTAACTTGTCTAATCTGTCGTTGGGGAGGCCTTAACTAGCCAAAAATCGACAATCTCGAGACTGGTGCTCCTAGGGATATACTGTAATTTTATCTCTATTGAAGAAAGGCCTTCGGGACTACAGCCTATGTAGCCTCTTAGCTTCTGTTTTAATCCTTTCTCTTTTGTCTTTATATGTTATTACACTTCCTTCTTATCATTCCTTTTAGCTATTATCAACTTAGTTTATGCAACGATACAGATTTAACCTCACTATACAGATATGCACTCCTCTGACTTGGAGTCTCGATTTGTAACACTCAGTTGTGCTGTGATAAATCTGAAAATTTGCTGATAATTTGAGAATTCTAACTTGACATTGCGAAATTGCGAAATTTCTTAGATTGAAATATGAACAGAAGTGTTAACGATAGTGTTCATGTTAGATTAAATTGATCTAGAAGTTTCAATCTAATTGTTTTACGCTCGAGCTAAAAACCTTATTATGCTTGTTTTCTTTTTGGAAGAGATTCTAATTTCATGTCCCACGCGAAGCAGCAGACAAACCATATCCACTGAAGAGACGGACGAAACTTATAATCCTGTGTTGGTTGTCTCCAACGCGCGTTACTACCACGCGATCATGGCACTGCACTGCCAACAGTGCCCTGAGCTGTTTGTTGCTCTCCTGCATCACTTCTACGTCCACATCAGCCACTCGGTGCCGCCGCCATCGGACGGTGAATCGGTCTGCGCAATACTTGTGTTAAGCCTCCGTCTCCTGATGACAACTTTCCAGTAAAACTTTTTCGCTGGAGCATGCATGTTTTTCGCCGCCTAAGCGATTTAATTACTTGGGCGGTGAAAAATATACATACAGGTGGCGAAAAAAGTAAGACTGGGTCTTGAGATGAGTTGGTCAATGTTTGGGCTTCATAGCACAAAAATAGCATTTCTGGGTCATTGGATATTAGGATAAATTATAAAATTAATTGTATAGCTAAGTTGTCATGAAAGCGTTATTATAATAAGATGACTGTTTAGATACAATTTTCTATTAACCCTAACGTTCATGTTTTTTTTTTGCTCTACGAAGCTGTACTTCCAACCAAGCTTAAGAGAACGTCGCAATAATTCATTACCCTCGTTGGAGGGTGCTTTAGAAGACGTTGTTTTGAACGCTATGAATAACTGATTGAACTATGAATAATTGATGCTATGGTTGATTATGGTTTATTTGATCGGAAAGATTTTTCTATACGAAGTTTGTCGCGAATGAGAGGGAAAGATTTGCTCTGTGAAAGATTGTGGATTCTTGCGAATTTCTTGTCGACCAAACGCAACGCTGGCTTACTTTTAATTGATCATGTGATTTTTTACCACACCAAGTGGCTTCTTCTTCCACAAAAGTTCAGAGTATTACAAGATTTTTTGTTCTGTTCTACGCAATAGCCTTTTAGAAAGAAAAAAATCGTGATTTTGAAACCCTTCTATTTAAATAACTGAATACCTTGCCATGTTCAGTAATTATTTTTGTATATGACCTATTTATATACGGATAAAATTGAATTTTTATTTCATATTTTGAGATCACCCATCAGGAATAACAAATTACTTGTCAGTTTCGAGTGAGTTGACGCCTTGAAAGTGAAATAAACATAAAAACTCACGTGCACTAATTTCATTCATTCAGTAGAAGCGTATGAAGTCTTTTAATCAGGAAAAAAAGATAGCGAATGATATTAAAATTTGAAACACCTATTTGAAATAATGTCTATATACGGGAGAAGCGAATAAACCAACTTAGGGTTTTATAGGACTGCGTGATTTTTTTCTGTTGCAGAGGGAGCTTGCATCACGCAAAAAATACAAGCTTCAACATACCAGATGATGAGATTGCTAAACACCCTTCCCCTACTGTGGGAGTTGGCTATCTTCATTGGAAGCTCGGACAGTCCCCGGCACTGTACGTATAGCCCGAGTCCCCGGAACTGTACGTGTGGCCCGAGTCCCCGGCACTGTACGTGTGGCCCGAGTCCCCGGCACTGTACGTGAGGCCCGAGTCCCCGGCACTGTACAAGAGGCCCGAGTCCCCGGCACTGTACGCGTGGCCCGAGTCCCCGGCACTGTACGTGTGGCCCGAGTAGTCCCCGGCACTGTACGTGTGGCCCGAGTAGTCCCCGGCACTGTACGTGTGGCCCGTGCAGTCCCTGGCACTGTACGTGTGGCCAGAGTAGTCCCCGGCACTGTACGTGTGGCCCGAGTAGTCCCCGGCACTGTACGTGTGGCCCGAGTAGTCCTCGTCACTGTACGTGTGGCCCGAGTAGTCCCCGGCACTGTACGTGTGGCCCGAGTCCCCGGCACTGTACGGATGGCCCGAGTCCCCGGCACTGTACGTGTGGCCCGAGTCCCCGGCACTGTACGCGTGGGCCGAGTCCCCGGCACTGTACGTGTGGCCCGAGTCCCCGGCGCTGTACGTGTGGCCCGAGTAGTCCCCGGCACTGTACGTGTGGCCCGAGTAGTCCCCGGCACTGTACGTGTGGCCCGAGTAGTCCCCGGCACTGTACGTGTGGCCCGAGTAGTCCCCAGCACTGTACGTGTGGCCCGAGTTGCCCCCGGCACTGTACGTGTGGCCCGAGTTGTCCCCGGCACTTTACGTGTGGCCCGAGTTTTCACCGGCACTGTACGTGTGGCCTGAGTTGTCCCTGGCACTGTACGTGTGGCCCGAGTTGTCCCCGGCACTGTACATGTGGCCCGAGTTGTCCCCGGCACGGTACGTGTGACCCGAGTTTTCACCGGCACTGTACGTGTTGCCAGAGTTATCCCCGGCACTGTACGTGTGGCCCGAGTAGTCCCCGGCACTGTACGTGTGGCCCGAGTAGTCCCCGGCACTCTACATGTGGCCCGAGTAGTCCCGGGCACTGTACGATACGTGTGGCCCGAGTCCCCGGCACTGTACGTGTGCCCCGAGTCCCCGGCACTGTACGTGTGGCCCGAGATGCTGCTGTATGAGATGCTGCTGAGCTAAGTTGCACATATTTGCATTCAGTAGAGTGTACTTAATTCTGATGAAACATTTTTATTTGTGCATTTGAGGTTTTAACAAGGATTTTATCCTTCTTTAGATAATAACGGGGCTTATTTGAGATTATAAAGGTAATCCATCATTCATCAGTTACCCTAATGCTTTTTTGTGAGAATAGATGGCTCCCCGTCTTATGGCTGTTCAAGTACCATTCCTTAGCTAATTTTTACGTATCTTTTGCAGATAATGTGGTAAGGGTAAAAGAAATTAAGGTTCCTTTTCAAGCCAAAGCTTTGTCTTCATTCTGTGCGAAGAGGTGGAAAAATTATGATTTGAAACTCTTAGTAAATGAAGCAAAAGCTGTGAAGCAGCCGCCTGCAAATAGTTTTCTGCACCCGTATGTGACTAATGCTAACAACCCATGTGTTGTGTCAACTGCAGACATTGCTGCGGGCCCAGAATTTTATTGCAGCCCAGAATTTACTTTACAGTTCCAGTATAAGCTGCTAGGTGCTTCGAACTCAGCTTTCGCTGCTCCGAGCCCAGCCGTGGCGGCTCCAAGCCCAGCCGTGGCGGCTCCGAGCCAAGCCGTGGCAGCTCCGAGCCCAGTCGTGGCGGCTCCGAGCCCAGCCGTGGCGGCTCCGAGCCCAGCCGTAGTGGCTCCGAATCCTGCCCTTGTCCTTGCGACCGAGGAGCTCGCCACGCTCCTGGAGCAACAACTGCTTGCTGGATATCAGGACTCGGAACAAGGAAGTTGGATACATGGAACCGGCATCGCTATCTTTTGCCAGTCAAGCGAGTGAAGCCACTTCTGCCGTCCCAAGCCCCGCCCACCCGGCATTAGGTCCCTGTGTGGAGGTGGTGTTGCAGTGGAGGGGTAGCACCACCTCCATCATCAGCGACTGAAGACCGCGCTGTTAAATGGCAGACTTGCGCTACTCTGTGCTATACATTTTTTTCTTAGTCATATATTTCAATTGCGTCCTCGCTGAATGATAAAGAAACTCATATTGAGGAAACTTGTCTTTGACCGCAGCGTGGATAGCGGCGCCCTGTCACGCTGAGTGTCTGACACGCACTGAGCTCCATCTCCGTGTGTGTGCCCGTATACCCTACAGCTACCGAAAATTGGCTTCAATTTAGAGCGCTGATGCCGCCTCCATTCTTAAACTTCCTTGACTCGGAAGCAGTGAAGCGAGTTGAGCCAAATTCTCAGAAGGCGCGTGGTTTTGCGTCAATTTTCTCTAAGCTCGTCATTGCGATGTTAGGCGATGCTTGGAGTGACATGAAAAACTATTACATACCAAATTTTGCTGAGAAAATATCTTCTGAAATCATTCGTAGAATACGGCATGGGGGAAGATAAAATTTTGTTGAACTACCGATGGCCGTCGATGAAGTTGAAAAGCCTTCGGGTAGGAGCTGGTGAAGCTCTTGCACTGATGGAAGGACTTCTTAGTACGACCATTTGTGCAATCCTGGAAAACCAAGTAAACCCGAACAACATGGACCTCTATTACACACCATCATTGAATCAATCCTCTTTAGCATCTTTGCTTGCTTGCGTACCTCCTTGCCATAACAAATTTACACTACCGAAAAAAATCAAGAGAAACCACGACATGTACCTTTTGGGGGAATTATTGGCTCCATTTTCAGGTCTTTCAATGAGAATTGCGCTCTGTTTCCTTTAGATAATACCAAACTCCTTTCCTCTATTCAACGACTACTAGACCCGCAAACGATCTTAGCAGTTAAATTCAATTGCGTGAATGTTGAATATTTTAATACTTGTTTCAAAGAGCTTGTTACATATTTTTGAAAGTGTTTTTACAGCATTTAATACGCCTTTTATGCGTCATCCTCGAGATGTTCAGCGGGAAAAATTGGAACTCATTTTTATATGTGGGAAAAATCCCCACAGGGTGTACGTGAGGTCAACATTTTGAATTGAATTCTTGGTTTCTTGTCTCGGTGCGTGTTTCCTCGGAGGTGTTTTGCCTGGTTAGATACTGGTTCGCTTGCCATCGCCGAGAACGGACGCTCCCTGGCCTCTGGTCTCCTGCTCGTACTACCTTTTTCGTCAGACCTCCTCTCTGTAAGGGCGGTCTTATGTGGCGCTGGTGGTTGGTCGTCCTCGTAACGTAAGTTCCTTCGCTGTGGCTGTGATTGCGGAGTCGCTGGAGTTTGTTTGTTTGTATTGTCATTATTTATTGAAGTTGGTTTAGAATTGATAATTGGGATATTTGGTTTTGAATTAGGTTACTTTACTTGAGCTTGTCGCTCAATTCTTTCTCCCAGCTCTCTTGCTTAAGGTTTTGCTGGGGGACGACTTGACTGTCCTCAACCAAGGGACACCTGATTTCGTTGAATTACTTGACATCTTGACCTCATGACTAATTGCATTGTCATCCATCACTTTGTTCTGCAAGTTAACACACTGAGGGCACTATTTCCTTTGGTGGGTATAGAATAATTAACGTAAATATAATAACTGAACATAACTGCATTTATTTAGGTGACTTTTTACTGCTGGCTCGTCCACTTTAAATATACTTATCGTTTTTTCTCTTTGCACACATAGTATCCGTTTGGGAGCTGTCTCTGCTGGTCAACTGGGTCTACGGTTGCAGCAGCCGCTATTTGAAAGGTACCAATGTTTGATCTTTGAACTTTGCTTATTTCTTATTCGACCAATAATTGAATTCATCATTACTATTATTACCGTCATTACGATCTTTCCTAAACCTTCATAATTTTTTCCAGCTTCTCTAGCGATCGCCCTGTTGTTCGCGAGTGGTACCTCCCTCGGACCGACTGAGTAAGTGTGCCAAGCCGTTTTCCAATCGGCTACACCACGGCGAGGACGACGACCGTCCGTTACTGTCGTTACTGTCCGTCCGTTCGTCGCAGGACGAGTGGGGTCATAGCGTCTGCTAGTGAGCTGGACGCTAACCGTCCGTGGCTGTCCGTTTTGTACGGACCTGGAGAGGGGCTGGCAGGTGTTCAAGCTAAAAGTGTTAAAGGCCGTTGGCAAGCGACCTACTTTTGAATAATTCTTCTATTAGGTTTTAACTTACGGCGCAGTCGGCACGAGGTGCTACGGGGCCCGTCGTGTGCCGCCGACGTACTGTTTTTGTGCGTTCATCGTAAAATTTAAACTTGTTCACGTTCTGCGAACCATGAAAATAAAGAAACTTAACGAAACCTATTGCCTATACTTACTATTTAATTAAGGTCGAAAACTGTGTTTTTGTGTTGAATGCCAAGATCGCCTTCCTTCGACTTGGTTATTTTAACATTCTTTTAAGAAGCGCGAAATATAAGCGTGTTTTGTTTCTTGAATAAAATTATTGGCTAATCTTCCTGTTTTGATATTTGCACCTGATCTCTTCATGGCGACTTATTTAGTGAAACCCTCAGTTTTCCCCATATATAAGCTCAAATATCGTGACTAGAGTCGCACAAATTTCTTCCCATCCCGTTGAGGTCATGTCTGTAATTTATCACTCGTTTCATAAAGACATGAAAGTTTTTTCGAGTGAAAAACGGTTCGAACTAAGTGATACTAATAGAGAAAGTCTCCCGCAGAGACCAAAAAAAGGTGAACAGGTTTTGTTATCGGAAATCATTGAAGAATATATCGTAAGAGATGAGAGAGATTTTAACTCGGCACACTATGATGCGAAGGTTTTTAATATGTTGAATCTATAGCGTCTTGAAGTGGGTGCAAACGATCAAGGTACATTTCAAGAGGAATTAACGCCGCTTTTAGGGAGGATTCCGACTCTGCTTGCTACTTCGCTCGAGGATTTGGTCAAATCAATACAGTCAGCCAGCGCCAGGGCTGCCAGCATTGGAAATCAGTGGTACGTATTATGTGAAATTGGATTATTACATTCCTTATAGGTAATTTAGAAGATATTCAATTGTTTGAATTAGTAACTCAAAATTTGTTGAACTATTCTCTGATACTGCATTCAGCCTGAAATTAAGTCTATAACGTTTATCTAGCAAGTTTGAAATAGCTTTGGAGGGGATTCCAACAGAAAATAGCGCATATCGTTCAGCCATCAATCTTTTGATGAGATGAGAATGTTTCCGCGAGTGACAGAGTAAAAAAATTCAGCTATGATTTCGTTCTTCAGGAAAAACTAAGGCACAAGAAAGTGGAGAACTACATATAAGTTTCAGAAATCCTACTTTGGTTAAGAGTTGTAGTTTTTCAGCAAGTGATGAATAACTGCAAACATCAAATCAAACAATAACTATAACTAAAACTTCACGTGAAACACATTTTTGCTTATCACGTTCACTTCGCTCATCTTCCCTCGTCACAGTGTGATCCAAGGCGTGGTGGTAAAGGAACAAGACCTGGCTCGGGCTACGGGACATCCTTGGCCAACTCCAGCAGCAGGACAAACGGTTCCTCCACATCAACCACGCCCTCCTGGTCTACGACGAGTTGTTCAATAAGCGCACCATCAGGAAGCTGCTGCGTGGGCACCTTTCTCTGGAGGAAACATTATGTCCCCTGCACGAACATCTCTGCCAATAGACAGGCGAGGCATGCATCAGCGATGGTGGAAAGAGCAATGTATTTCAACGTCCGTTAAAGATGGAATATATTCTAGCTGAGTAGCAAGCTCCGATAGTTTCTTTAGTTGTCAGAAGATGCATAGTAAAATTGGACGTTTTAAAATTTCTTCCTTTAAAGGTGAATGATGCCAGGTCTTCACGAGCGAAAAAGAGATATGAATTACTTCGCATTTTGACGTAAGCTAAGTGCATTATTGTGTTTTAATACCTAACATTAAACCTTAATTTAACATTTTTAATCTCAAATCTTTGTAGAATTGAAGGCATATAGCAAGCTATCCTTCTTAAATATTTAACTATTCCTGCACTTTATCTTAAATTACGATTTATTTTCATCCAGTTTGACTCTAGTACTAATATAATATTGATTAAAAATATTTTTTTATTTAGTTCTTTCTAGTGTATTTATGTAACTGACACATCCTTAATTTATTTTATCAACAAAGGCAGTGTGTACCAGTTTTTGTTGATCAAACCTAAAACAAGTCCTCATTCATGAAAAATTGCCATGGGGACAGTCATTCGCTACTATAACCAGACCTTGAGCTATTTATACGAACGGCTAGACATAATGACTAGCCACCCCACGCGGACCAATGACAAAAGCTAGACTCTGGCCCAGTTCTTCCTTTGTAACGCGAAGCGTGAGGTACTCGTGCGAATGTAGTGAATTGTGACGTCTCTCAGTAAACTAACAACAGGACAGGCGGTCTCGTCGCCACTTCCAGAACGAAACCATGTAGAAGAACAACGCCCTACCTAGCAGATTCAGTTTTCAGTTTACAGTCTTCAGATGAGTCTTTAAATTAATTTTTCGAAAGATGGAGACGACCCTGAAATGGAAAATGAATTTCGAGAATACGGTTTTTGGAGCTGTGAGTAAATCTAGGAACGAGGCTTGGCGATTACACTCAGTTATTTTGGTTCAAACAGGTTGCTGTTGTGTCCACTTTTACAAATGCTGTTTTAATTAATGGCGTTTTTGGGGAGGATTCAGACTCAGTGTATTATGTACATTGTTAAACTGAAGTATATATCTAATTTCACCTTTTTGATGGGATGATTTATAACTCACTAAACTTATTCGGGTGCTCAAGTGGCTAGACTCAAATGTCTATTTTGCAATAGCTCTATTCGAGTATTCTTCTTCATGTATCCCTCGTGATGAACAGATAACGTTGAATGTTTCTTCAGACATTTTCCTTCTCGAAACTACTGTGAAGTAGGTGTCACATTGATGAAGGCCTCGCGCTCCAGGGCGTTTGAGGGCCACTTCGATATAATTCTGCGGATGATCATTCAACATTCAAGCCCTATTGCAATTAAACTTGAAGGTATTACGTATAAAAGCACCAACTATTTCCTAGATTAGGACTTCGGTAACGAAAAGCAACTAATTCATCGTAAAATTTTGAACTAAGTCTGTACGTCGACTTCACTACACAAGTTCTTGATTCAAGTAGTCCGTTTTCCAGGATTTTCGTAAATAATGGAAGGAACACTGCTGGAAATTGTACAGGAGAGTGAGGCTAAAAATCCTCTAGACGATTTGGAGCGAATTTCTCACAGCGCCATTGCCCTGTTGAAAATTCATGCCGTTTTTAGGTCGACAGGTAGCAGAACACAGTGAAAGAGGGCCGCTGAAGGTCAGAACGTTCCTCTGTCGGCCGCTCTCGACCAAAATTTGCCGTTCGACGGCTATCCGCTAGTCTCATTTAGACGTAAACAATCTGAAAAAATCGAGCCTTTCTCCTCTTGAATTCTCCTCTTGAATCCGCCTTTGCCCAAAGGCGGATTCAAGAGGAGAATGTCGGCTTGCGTTCGACCTATTCGTTCGACCGACAGAATTTGCCCTCATTCCTCATAAAGATTGGTTCCCATTGATAAGGAGGACATATGAAATATGGAATGAGGAGTGGCAGCGAGACCGAAGCGTTTTGAGAGAGTTGAAGAGCAGTCCCGGAAGGTGGAAAGTGAGCAGGCAAAAGTTGAACCGCCAAGAAGAGGTCATAATTAATAGACTTCAATTGCAACATACCGCCCTCACCCATAATTATTTGTTGAACCCTGAAGCTCTGGGCCAGAGACCCATATGCGGATGGTGCGGAGATGCAGTGCTTACGATTAAATACATAATTGAAACATGTCCTGCTCTGCAAAAACCAAGAAGTATTCTCTGCGGAAATGTCGGTGGCAGGAGCGTTGGTGACTTGTTGAAGGATGGTGGCCCAGTAGGAAGAGTGCTAGAATATGTTAAGGCTATCAATGTGTATGCAAACCTGTAGATTTCACCATCCGGTCAAGAAATGTGCTTGGAATTATGCGAGACATAGTTTGTTACTATGGGAATCGGCATCTCTATTTAGGTTTTTGACGATAAAACCGCAATATGGCCGGGCGCACTGCGTTGGTACCTCAGGGGGTTTCAGCGTGGGTAAGGCGTCCGGCCATAATGGGTGGGCAGCTGAAACCCACAAGGGGTCTGGCTGCCCGAAATATCCGAATGTTGCCTGGTGTGGCGGATATTAAAGTTGGGATCATCTGTGACTCTTATGATAATAGTGATGGTGTGAGGGTTGGATTAAATTTCATGGTAGCTTGGGCCATATTTTGAATTGAAAACTGTATGTGTCACCAATGTAACTACAAATTGTTTTTTTTTGTCGAGGGTATGTGAAGGCTGATGTTGAAGTTTTGAGACTTGCCATGCCGTGTGGTCTTGGTAATTGAACTACTATCAAACCTGTGTGTGGTATGGGACTACAATACTGAGATACCCTGCACTCGAATGTGCATCTTTATGTCTACCTGTTCATTTATAGTCTCTCATGAAGTCAACTAACGTAAAATGAAAGGCCCTAACGGATCTTTGGATCATAGCGCTCGCTGTATAACGTTCGAAAAACGTTTGAAATCCTAAAAACTCCAAATGCGATATTAACTTCGGCAAAATCGCCGAAGCGACAGCTAAATAGTCTATGACCAAAGCTGTCGTTAAATGAGTTTATTATTATTATTAAGGGGAAATCGTACATACCAACATTCTTGAGCTCTCTCAGACAGCAAAATTCATTTGCCATGAAAATTACAGTCGGTAGCTGCCGAGGAAAACTTGTTAGTCAAAGCTGTCAACTAAAAATTGTACATTTACCCAAAACTTTACCTTGCGGATAGTTATAATGTTATAAGGTATTTAAATGTCAATTTAATTATTTTGTATAGTGTACGTTAAATAATACTATCCTGTTGTTCATCTGAGCCAAATTTTTATTTCTATTCGAGTTAGAAACGGCAACACTGCACGCACATGTGGACAAGTCTGACTCAAGCCTTTTCGCGGCAGTTATTTGAATGGTGTTGTGCGTCACAGGTGTAGTGATGGTTTCTCATTTATCCAACAAGTTTTTTCAAGCTATGTCAGAATGTATTTCAGTGCGAGTGTGTAGTACGTTAAAGTGTCTCTTATTTCTGAAAAAATTTCTGCTCAAAAAGGTATGAGGTGTTCGCTCTCACGTGAGTTTCTTATTCCATTGAAGACGTTAAGCCGGTATGGCATGTAGTCAAGTGCCTGATGAGGGATTGACCTTGTCGTCTCAATAATTTTTTAGTGTGAATGAATAGTAATATACATATATAAATGAGAAGGAACATTTACGCACTTAAGGTCAATCAGGAATCAGGATTGCACTACTGTACGGCCAATGTTGATTTCATATTCATATTTGGGAGTGCACAATTGTATATACTTCAAAATTTAAACTGTAGTTAAAAGAAACAATAAATGCAAAATATAATAGTGTATGTTTATTCACTATTAATTCCATTCTAATTTTACAGTAAGTGTTAACACAATTTAGCTTCAAACTTCTAAGTTGCAGTATAATTCCACTTGAGAAACGTTTGACAAGCAACAATGTGCAATGTTTTCAATTGAGATGTGCCGATAATATCGATATCGGCCTTTTCCTATTACAGTACATCACTAGTTCACAATTTTTAGTAAGAAAAGTAAACTTCAGAAATATCTCACGAGCTGCGTTATGAAATTTAGGAATAACGATGATGAAAAAAGAATAGGTCAATATTTACTTATATTCGTTCGCGGAAAATAAGAATTCTGTTTCAAAGAATGTCTAATGGAACACATTTAAGAACGTTTTAAATGAATGACATTTTGCTCGCTGATGCGTAATTTTTTAGTTATTAACCTGTGAAGTTTTAGGAACTTAGTATATAAAAAGGGAGAAACAGACGCGTAAATGTGATGTAATATGGCATAACGTGATGCTAGGTTAAATTAGGTTAGGTAACGTTAGATTAGTTGAATAAACTAACCTAAAATAACTTAACTTAGCCGTACTGACTCTGATGGTTACCGCCAAAATACTGGGCGTGTTTCAAGAATGCATGTACGATGCTGATAATTATATAATGTTATTTTTACCTGAACGTAATTCATGTTATAGCCCGAAAATTACGTATCAGCGAGCAAAATGTCATTCGTGCTCTTTTAGTGATTCTTTAAAACAGAAGTCGTGATTTCCGTGAACACATTAAAGTAAATACTGCCGAAGAAAAATCCTTAATCACCTGATGAACATCATCATTTTGGATCAGTTAGGGTTGAATTATACTTTAAATTGAGGAGCGTCCTACTAGCAAACGTTGCGTGATCGTAGGCTAGTGATGTATAGATATATCGGTAGCGGCAAAATCTGGCCAATATTTCATCGATACTTTCCAATAATACGTATTTTATCGTGAAAATGAAAGTCATAAATCATGAAAGTAAAATTAAATGAGCCTATTCATTCCTAGTAAATTATTTGGCTAACTGTTGAATTACAGCGTTTAATCAGGCCCGCTAAGTGAATCTACTACGTTGAATTCCCGATGTCACGGACGGTCTGTAAGTGAAAGCTTTGTAGCATAAATTGTTAAACACAGTGGGGACGTAAAATTATTATACTTTTACAACTAAAACCTTTATAGTTTGACCCAATTTCCATTTCTTAAAGTATGTGACAGGCTAATAAAAATCAAACCAATTAAATACAGTTGAAGGTGCATTTTAAAGTTTTTATAAATTTTACATAGAAATAACTAAAAATTCTATTTTCATGAAGCTTGTAGATCGTAAAATATTACAAAGCTAATTATTTTGTTTTAATTTAGCATGCAAATCGTCGTTCATTACGAATCGTGCATTATTGTTCATTTTAAAATGTTTGAAAAATTCACACACAATTTTATAGTTGGTTGCTTGTTTGCGCATCTTTCCGGTTTCGGATCCTATCGAATTTTAATGTTTTCTTTTCGTCAAAGTATGTATTTTGGTGTGTAAAACATGAAAATGATAACCATTTTGTGGAGATATTATTGTTTCAGTTCCCTTTTGAAAACAGTTGCTATTACAGCTAGTCTACATTACGTTGTAATACGGTTAGAAACCCCTATCTATCGAATGGATTTCATTTTGTTATTTTTTTGCAACAATATAGTTAACAGAGCGAGAGCAGTTCTATTATTCCTAATCGAAAACTTCATTGCCAATATTGGTATATTATTAGATATATTAGTAAATAATTATATTACATAACTCATGTAGGGTTTATATTGATTTTATTTTACTTTATTTGTTAAAGTATCGGTATCGGTTGTAGTATCGGTCAAAGTATCGGTATATCCAAGTCTCGGAGTATCCATGTGCCCTTTCTGCGTAGATTCCGCGTTTCCTTAACTCCATACTAAATGCTGCCTTCCTCCTTCCTCTCTTTGGATCGCATTTATTGCTGGGTAGAAAGGCTGAAACTAACAACTAAACTAATCTTAGAACATTTTTGCCGTGGTTAAGGGAGGCTACAACTTTCGTATATAATAGTAATAATAATAATAATAATAATGGTAGTGTAGTAAGATTTGTCAGTAAAACCAGCCACATTGAATTCCACTTCCAATGAGTCAGTTTGTATGTGTCACACACTGTTCATAGCTTTGACTGTAATTGAATATCGCCTAACTAAATATTTTTAGCTTATTATTGTGAAAGCTCTAGGCAGCTGGGGGGGGGATAAGTTTGAGAATATTGAATTTAAAAGTAAACATTAACTAAAAGTTGATAGTTTTCCTTTTTTGCTAGATGCGAATAGCTCCCATCCAAAGTTACATATGGAGTTCTATTAAGAGTGTTTGTTCCGATAGAGGAGGGCTGCTGTTCATTAGCTTTTGCTTCTAGTAGTGACAATTAGGATGTGTGAGCTAATATGGCTCTCCTAAACTTGAAAGTTTTACCCTCTATGAAGTTCCTACAGTATTTTGCTTGACGATTGCATGTTATTGCTAGTACTCCATAAAATTTTTATATATGCGCCCACAAATAGAGAACAGCCTCACATAATCCATGGAAGACTCCTCATGGGGATACAACTATTGTATCTATGGGAATTATGCGCTCCCAGGGGGAAAATGAGTGGGCCCAAGCTGAGAGTTAGGTAGGCTTCCTTTTTGTTTATGTGAAATGTTTATTGTTATGTTAAGGACCACTTTTTTTCGGTTCAATGCTGTCCTGGTTTTCAGCACCTACTACTTTCTTTTTCTACTTTTTTCTTGTTTCATGAACTTCTTTTTTAGCATACTTTATCCATTGTGCATAGATTCTGCCTTCTCTTAATTCCATACTAATTGTGCTTCATACTTTGTCTCTTTGAACATCTTTTTTTGTGGTAAAGGGAGGCTAAAACTTTCTTATAATCAATCAATCAACCCATGGAAGGTTCTGATACTAATGAAAATCTCCTAGTGATGGTTTGGGAGCAGTATCTGCATTTTGATTTTACTCCGAATACTATGCATTTGCTGCACGTACAATAGCTATAAGTCTTTGATTTCAATAGTCCTATTTTTTCCATATTCTTTACATGTAAAAACAATTATACAACTATTGTTTTGATTTCAGTGAGACGCCGAAAGAAACAACAACGGGTCTAGAGAAAGAAAAGTACTTGCGTTTCAAGTTGGACAAAATTCTGGAAGATGTAAAAGGAAATAACCTCCGCGAAGACATAGTACGTGAGGATGAGAAGAGGGCGCCCAGTGCAACTTCAGTTCCCCAGTGCTTACCAGTGCCAGCTGATACGCCTGATGAATTGAAGTCCCTTCTCAAAGATGTTGTGGTAAATACAATAGAACTAGATGTTGTAAGCTTTTCTGAAGCATTGCTTCGTTACGCTAGCCAGTTGATATGTTCTGTCCAATATGCAACAGTTTGTTAATTTAAATATATAATAAAACTTCCCCTTCAGGGGGATACAATTATTGTATCTATGGGAATTAGCGCTCCCAGGGGAACAATGTGAGGGCCCGAGCTGAGAGTTAGGTAGGCCTTCTTTTTGTTGAAATAAAATGTTGTTTGTTATGTCAAGGACCACCTTTTTTCGGTTCACTGCTGTCCTGTTGTTCAACCCCTACTACTTTCTTCTTCAACTTTGATCTTGTTTCATAATCTTCTTTCACAAGTTACTGTTTCTATGCCTTTCTGCGTAGATTCCGCGTTTCCTTAACTCTATGCTAAATGGTGCCTTCCTCCTTCCTCTCTTTGGATCGCATTTGTTACGGATAGGGAGGCTTAAACTACCTTATAATCTGTCTCTGATAGTGGTACTAGGCATACCAAAAATGAAATTTACTATGCTACGTACCTGGAATGCCCCTTTCAATTTTTGCCCCGTGTTCATCTTGGGCGTCTATAGGTAACGAGTTTTTTGAAACCACAAAAAAATCTTTGAATTTTTTTTACTAAATTTGGTAGGAACGTCTTTTCTACGGACGGGTGTCTACCAAGGAGTGAAGTAGTAAACAGTCCATTTAGGACGGGGTACTTAAAAAACTCGGGTAACTTTTATGCAATAATGCTTTGGTTGCTCCATTTAGTATTAAGTATTTCAAGTATCAAGAAACTTGGATCTTTTTTTGAACCTTAGGTATTGCATGTATTATTGACTCAAACTGCTCATTATAGGCCGGTTACTTACAAGTTGACATTTGGGCAACATTCATTATGTAAAAATAGGTAGTAATTTTTTGCTGTTGAGGTTAGTAAAAAGAAGTTAAATTTGGAAATGATAAACCGCTCTGGGGGATACAACTATTGTATCTATCGGAATTAGCGCTCCCAGGGAGACTATTTAAGGGCCCGAGCTGAAGGTTAGGTAGGCTTTCTTTTTGTTGAAATATCGTAGGTTTTGTTTTGTTATGGACCATCTATTTTCGGTTCACTGCTATCCTGTTTTTCAGCACCTACTACTTTCTTCTTCAACTTTTTCTTGCTTCATGATCTTCTTTCTTAGCTTTCTGTTTCTGTGCCCTTTCTGCATAGATTCCACGTTTCTTTAACTCCATACTAAATGGTGCCTTCTTCCTTCCTCTCTTTGGATAGCCTTTGTTGCGGATAGGGAGGCCCAAACTAACAATCTAATCTATAATCACCAGAAATCCATGCTGGTGAATTCGAGACAATCGTCGCTCGGAGAGACGGTTAGCAGCATGCTGAGGATCCTTATGACCCGAAACCTTGCTGTCCAGTTCAGCATGGCGGGTTTGGGTCTCAAGCGACAGAAGTCGAAGTTTAAATTCGACAACTCGCCGGCTTGCTGCTTGATTGAAGGTATGATATTGGTTAGGCTCATTTATTGCTTAGAGGCTTGTACGTCATGCCGTATTATTGTGGCAGAATTGTGGCTTACATAAAATATAAATTACATTTTCTTTGCGAATAAATCTTCAAATAAGTTTACTAGATCGGCTACATTGCACTTACATTTAGTGTATTCATTCGGTTGTCACCTAAATTTTTGTTGATGATGACTTCATTCATTTGTTATTTTTCCATGAAATTGTTGCGATTGAATGCACTCGAATCTGCAAATAATAGAAAGCAGAGTGGCTGCAACTATGTACATTATATTTTGACATGAATGAAATCTACACATTTTTGTAGCAAGTTTCAGGCTGTCGTAAAAATATTATTGTATGCCAATCACAGGCTGTGCATGTAGGCTTCAGAATGATTATGGAACTCTTGTACTTTGAGAATAAATCCTGAAGGAGAAAGTGTCGATTTGTTTATGGGTGTAGTAGTCTTCTCTGTTGAGATCTAAGTTTTTTTCTATGTTGGCTTGTTTTTTCATTACAGGGGTGCATATAGTATAAATGTTAACTTTCTAAGGCAATCTTTCCATAGATGAATTATATTCTGAATAACTCTTTACAGGCATTCTCTCCAGCATGCCGAAATATGCTGCGGAACCTCGCTGCAAAGTGAAAGCAGCTATTCAAAAAGCTCTCAAAGGTGAGCTTATCAGGCAAACGTTCAAGAATGAAATTCAAATATGTGTAGTAACTATTTTCTATATTAGAATATGGATTTTTCACTGAAATTTATAAGTTCCACACGACTCTACGGATACAATATCACATTGTAGGACATGTCACGAATGCCTTAGACTCGGTTCAGTTAATACCACAAAAACATGAAAGTTAGATGCATTTATGTATATTTTCTAGAGGTGAAAAACTTAACTGTAGTTTCGAAGTGTAGAGTTAAGGAGAAGGCAGGTTTGCATGGTGTACAGTGTGCACGAAAAGTTCATATTCTTTCTATTTTTAGGTAATTTCAATAAAAATTGAAATTTATTTCAAAATAGCAGAGTGACTGTAATTTTGAGTGGCAGAGTTTACAAAATGGCCAAACTTTTAAAATTTAATATTCAGTCAAATGCCCTCGAGCTGCAATTTCGCCTTTGAGACGCTTGGGCATGAAATAAGCAAGGTTTTTTAGTTAGAGGCATTCATGTCCATCTTCCAGAGATTAAGTAGGGCTTCTTTCAATTTGAGGACTGATGTAGTATCTTGGTCATGGAGCTGACTCTTCATGTATGACTAGCAATTCTCAACGCGTTGAAGTCCGGTCAATTGCCTGGCCATTCAAACACTTCTATCTTCTTCTATCTATAAAGAAAGCAAATGATCGTCTAAAACTTGTACGTAATAACTTGTACGTTTTAGGTAAGAAGTATAGGCCACTTCTGCCCATTTTGTCACTAAACCATCCCCATACCGTGACATAATCGGGTGTTTTACAGTCCGGCTGGTATACCTTGGGTCATATCTTAACCAAGGGGCTCACCCTCCCTTGACGTTCGGCAATGCACCTAAATGTCGACTCATTGCTCCACATAACATTCTCTCACATCTCAGGTGTCTATTTGATGAATTTTCTTTAGCAAAATTCAATGTTTTTTGCCGTTGAGAATAGCTTTTTGGCTGGAGAACGCAAGGGTATTTTCAAGTCTTTTTGGAGCCTTTCTTGAATAGTCCTCACCGAGACAGCTCCAAGAAGCACAGGATGACTTTTTCTGAGTTTAGAGGCACTCATTCAAAAGGGTTTCAACACTTCTCTCTCTAAAAGATGGTCTGTAGCTTTTGAGGTTTATCTTGGCCTACCTTCTCGAAACTAGTATGTAAGAACCTCACCCGGTTGAAGGGGGGGGGGGGGGGGGGAGGGGATGGGCTGGGCGACAACGCTTTTCGAACGTTTCGCAGTACCAATTCCTCATCCAATTCGGGCCGCTATTTCTTTAAAGAACACTTTTTCACTTATCAGGGCTAATGCAGTAGCCTTTTCTACTTCTGTGAGTACTCTCTTAGGTTTAACAATGCAATAACTTGAAAATGCATAAACTTGAAAATGACATGGAAAAAATGGCAAGGTATGCAAAATATGGCAATTCTTCGAGTAACACTGGAGCATAAATGAGCATTCAACGGCAGCTCGAAACGCACTGAGTTCTTATGCTTCTCAATTCTCTTCCAAAATCTTAGCCCTCATGACGTACGATGCTATTTATCGCTAAAGAACACGAAAATACTTGATACATTTACATATAGAGAAATAGATAGAGGGTATCATCTGTTTCCGCGCATCAACGTTTAGACAGACGGGTATCATCTATTTTCGCGCACACTGTATTTCCGGGGAATCTCAATAGTTTGAGATGGTTTGAAAATTTGTTGAAATAATGGGTTGTGGTAATAAAGGGAGCGCGTAGTAAAGAGTATTGAAGACGCGAAAGACGACAGACCAATATATGCATTAATAGGAGTCAGGTTTTTAGCTATTTTTTTTTTGTCTGTGCAGGTGCAGGCGACTGGGATGGTCACAGAGGGACTCGTGTGAAACCGCCATCGGAAGCGCACACCACTGAACCGGCAGAAGGCGAGGGCCATACTCTGCGAAAACCGGGAGTACCATTCCCCCACCCCCAACTGTCTGAAGTAATGCTCTATTTAGACGACTTTTAGTCGAAATTGTTTACAGTTACGCATAACTGTTAATTTATTTTTCTTGATATATCAATATACAAAAAAATATACATTAACCATATATTTCATTGCTTTATGTTTCTTTTAGTTTTTGAAGTATAGATATAGATATCAAGAATAATATGTAGATGAGCGTTGAAAGATAACTCTGTAAATTTGATTTGATATATCTGTTTCATAAAATAAAACTGAACCATAACATATTGGTTTATGGTTTATTTTTAATTCTTGATATATGAATATATCAATAATTATTTGTACAGAAATATAATGTAGACGATGTTTAAAAGGGAACTCCGTATACTTGACTTGGTATACCTATATGTCTAGAAAAAAAACATGATTGATTTCATTGGTTTATGGTTTACTTTTATTTCTTGAAATATAGATATATCAAGTAATGAAAGTATACCATAAACCAATGTAATATATATATGTAATGTAGACGAGCATTGAAATGGAACTCTGTGTATCTATATATCAAGAAATGAACCATATTTTATTGGTTTATCATATATTATTTCTTGATATATAGATATACCAAGGAAAATATATATGTACAGGGTGTTTGGTAATTTGATGCACTTATTTAACCCCCATACAGAAAAACGCTAAATAAAAAGATTTTCATGAGCAAACTTTGAAAACTCCTTCGTTTCCGAGAAATGATGACCTAAAATAGTTTTAGATTCCCAACGGAATAGCCTAAAACGCGCGCCAACAGCCAGCCCAAGAAGTTAAATTTTACTTGTTCTGCATGGTAAGCCTATTTTAACGGGACTCTTAAATTATTTCAAGTCACAATTTCTCGGAAACCGAGTTTTCAAGTTATTTGGTACTCGTGAAAATCGTTTTATTTTGCATTTTACTATGTAGATGGTTTAAATATGTGCATCGAATTACACAACACACTGTGTACATATATAATGTTTATAAGCGCTCTGTGATAGAGAATTAAATTCTCATGCCTATTTTTATGTAGTGAATATATTTGTAACAGGAAGTATTCTAGTCGGACTGCGATTGCATCTTAAATTCCAGTATTATTCTGGTATTCCAGTGATAGAGGGCTGTGATCTAGAGTGTGTTTAATTTTTGCATTAAAAATTACTAACTGAGAGTGATTCCTTATCCTTTTTAATGTATCGTATATAACTCATGTGCTTGTAAACTCCCGGTTGCACGTGGTTTGGTCTCACTGGATGTACAATATTGTACTGAGTTTATTGGGTCAACACATTCACTATGCATTAAGTGTGAATGTATTGTAAGATCCTAAACTTCCAGTGCGATATTGTACAACCCGTGAGGCGAACCACGCGCAACCGGGAGCAATTTTTTTACCCATAATCCACGGACGGCCAGCCGCGATTCGAAATTGGGTTGAAGTTGGGTTAGAGGCGAATGGAGTAGATACGCGCGGTTTTGAGGCGGTAAACAGCCGTTAGGGTAGGGTGGAACAACGGCGATTCGCGTGAAGTTTTGTGTCTGAAAAAGTGGACATTTGACCCGTAAACCGCGCGTATTGCAACTAAAAAACGCCTAGGAACCCGCGCGTACCCACCGGCGACACGTCCTTGATTTTCAATTGGGTTATATAAGAAAGTTTTAGCCTCCCTTACCCACGACAAAGCTGTTCCAAGAGAGGAAGGAGAAAGGCACCATTTATTATGGAGTTTATGGAACGCGGAATCTATGCACAAGGTGCACAGAAATAGTAAGCTAAGAAAGAAGTTCATGAAACAAGAAAAAGTTGAAGAAGAAAGTAGTAGCAGCTGAAAAACAAGGGATGAGTGAATCTAAAAAAATGGTCCGCGACAAAACAAAACGTATTCCATTTCAACAAAAAGGAAGCCTACCTAAAGTATAGCTCGGGCCCTCACATAGTCCCCCTAGGAGAGGTAATTCCCACAAATACAATAGTTGTACCCCCTGAGTGAGGGGCATACCAGTAAGTAAAGAAGTATTAAATAAAAATAATGAACTGTTAAATTCAAAAAGGAAAAAATGTAGCATAATAGACTATAGATTGGATTATTAGTTAGTTTAAGGCTCCCTATCCTCAACAAATAAGATCCAAAGGGAGGAAGGAAGAAGGTACCATTTAGTATGGATTTGGGAACGCGGAATCTATGCAGAAAGGGCATAGAAACAGTAAGATGAGAAAGAATTTCATGAAACAAGATCAAAGTTGAAGAAGAAAGTAGTAGGTGCTGAAAAAACAGGACAGCAGTGAACCAAAAAAAGATGGTCCGTAACAAAACAAAAACCTATGTTATTTTAACAAAAGGAAAGCCTACCTAACCTTTAGTTTGGGCCCTCACATTGATAATAGACTATAGAGATAAACATTAGAAAGACCAGTTCACGTCAAATTTACTATTTGGGTACCGTTTCTTCTAGCTCAGTGCGAGTGGGAAGCCTACGACGCATCTTTCACCAACTATTGGATGCATGCTCCAAATCAATCATTCATAGTAAAATAGTTTTTACACACAATTGTATAATCATCAATAAGCAGAAGTAAATTCATCGGCACGCTCAGAAGCAAACTGCGTTGTTTAATAACAAGACAACACTCCAGATAACTTTTTAAAATGTATGTTAACTTTGTAGAGACTATTCCAACATAAGCCGTAGAATGCAAAAACTACCATCCATTAATGTGTTTTAAGCGAGACAAGATTGAACGACTTTATAGTTCACAGCCTTAAATTATAAACAGACAAAGAAAAAAGGTTTATCACACGCTTGATACAATATAACACATCAAAGCCTTAAATTCATCTGACACTAACAAAACAAGGCTAGCACAAGTCGAAGACTAAGTGGTTGTTCATTAACAGTCATTGGGACTTTAATTAACACCACTTACTGAGCTGAGAGCGAGTAGTGCGCAGATATTTGTACAAATGTAGGTTGTATGGTGCCTCGGACAGAATGATGAGCCTCAGCTTGCCTGACTAAATGTCTCAAGTTTGGCCACAGCAGGCAGGAATGGCACCAGGCCATCCAGAAAACACAAACATAAGTTTACTTTCAAGTCCAAATTTACTGGCTCTAATTGGCTACCAAATGAGAGGCACAAATTATATCACACAGAAATTTTACCTCATCTCAATCTTTTTTTTTTTGCGTGTTAAATTGGCTCACAGCTGAGTAGTTGAGTGAGTAACACTAATACTAAAATTAAGCTTTGTTATATTTTAATCGGAATGCATGAAGTGTTGCTGTACATACAGCAACGGGGAAGTTATGGGTTTTACAGGAGGAAACGGTAAATAGCACGTAATTGATTCTAATGAAATAACGGAACTATAGGCATAAATTAACTGTGAATACAGAAGTGCATTCAAACAGCTGCTCTGCAACATATCCGCCCAATGTGTCCATAACACTATTGCCAGCAGCCTACACCCATGTAAAAAACGATTTAAAATCCAGAAACGATCTAAAATAAACTGAATAATATGATACAACAAAATTTATTATATTTCACCCAAGAACATGAGAACAAGGACTCAGGAGAAAAGTGCAGTGAATCACTTGTGCATCACAGAAAAGGTACCCTGCAGAGCTCTATTGTAAGCTCTGATTGACTATAATCTTCTACATCTGAAGAAAAACTTTATTTACATTTTTATTTTGGAACAGTAGGTGGGGTGCTTAGGGCAGTTATCATGAATTAATTCACAAACATTTTTGCTGAAGCCTAGTAAGTGGCTGATTTGATTCAACAGATACTGCAAGAGCCTCTTATAAAAATGATAGCACGAAAGATTTACTGCACAATTCAAGTCCCTTGTACAGATCAACAGACCGAATATGCTTTTGAAAGGACACAAAAAGATGGACACAGGAAACTTGCTCACTGAAAATGGAACAACTTATAGTGCAGCGAGTCAAAGAATTTTTTCAGCTGCTGGTGATGCATGTCTGTTTTCATGACGAGGTAACCGGAGCTCTAGCGGCAGCATCTTCCACTTCCGGCAGCAAAAATTCCTCCAATATTGGTGGTTCAGTTGAATACCGCAGCAGCTTTTAGCTCCTCTTCATCCACCTTGATGACGTTGAAATTATTTCAGTTTCAACCGGTACCTGGAAGGCAAATAAAAATTAGTGAATTTCTCAAGTTAGCAGTTTTTGAATTTGTTTCTGGCTCAATAAGCACACATTTTAGTTGGTAGTAAGGGTACAGATTGAAATTTGTCAGTGGAAATATGATGAATCAAGATGCAGGTGAGAGTATTTAATAAAATGGTTCAGCTGTACAGAGAGATGATGTTGAATATGAAGCAATATTGCAATGCATACACAAGGAAATGGAGGCAATGATAAACTATTGTGTAATACTGAATGTAAAAATACAAGGAGTCAAAAGGGAGAAAGTGATAGGGGAAAAGAGCAAAAAGGAGCTGTGGAAAAATTAAAAAAAAATTCAAGAAAAAAGGAAAAATTAGGTGTAATAGGCAGTGAAGTACTGAACATAGCATCAAGTACAACAAATAAGGCAGAGAAGTACTGTACATCGGTTCAAGTACAACCAAACAAGGTAACACACTCACGCTGGTTCTCACAATTTGTCATTAACAGTTATTGTTGGGTAATATACGTATATTTATCGGTGTCATTTAATAACAATCCCAATGTCACATAGCCTCATATATAAAAAAACAAGTCTAAAAAAAACAAATACCAATTTGGTGAGACTCATAAAAAATGGCAAGTAAAGAAATAAACTCCCTTAATCTGGAGAATGTTCTACATTTCATTTTTGCTTGTATGCATTCCTTAGTGGTTTACCAGACTCATTTTACTTCTATTAAGAAACATAAAAGGAGAGCAAAATACATATACAATCATTGACATAAAAATAAGACATACTTTTTTGAAACATGGCTCTGTTGCTTCACATGACATTTTTGAAGCACTAACAATAAAATTATGATAAGCAGCATGAATTTTCACCTCATATCTCAAAAATATTGATAGAAGCTCACCATGAATGGTAAGCATAGAACGGTTAGATATCTATAAAAATGCATTTCCAATTATGATTAGAACAATGTCATTTTCAGAAAGATGATTGCCATAAAAAGTAGCACTTTACAATGGAAAATCAGAGACAAGATTTTGCATCTCTCTTGTCATCTTTCACCTTGACATTTAGCTACAGAGTAGAAAGTTATTGAGAGTTAAGGGGATCATCCCAGTTTGAGACCTTTTTTCGTCCGATTCGTTTGAAAATTGGCCAGTATATGTCTTTTGTGAAAGTAAACCTTTTTTACTCATGTCATTTTTTTTCGATCTAGGCCTTATTTTTTTGACAAAAAAGAGTATTTCGGTACATTTTTTTGGATATTTCAAAACGAGACTCGTCATCGAGTTTTGTTGCTAGAACAAAACCAAATCCAGTTTTAGAATCCTTGAAACATTTCTAACAAACTCAAGTTCGCTTTTTTTCAAATTCGAATTCTTTGAAGAAATATATAGCTCTAAACCCAAAAAAATTGTTGCTGATTTTTGAAATTTCAAAATTTTTTGAAAAAATAGAAAAAATTTGAATTTGAAAAAAGCAAAACTTGAGTTTGTTAGAAATGTTCCAAGGATTCTAAAACTGTCTTTGGATTTGTTCTAGCATCACAACTCGAGGAGGAGTCCCGTTTTGAATGTAAAAAATTTGCCCTCAAAATCGTCATTTTCGGTCCTTTTCACCCCCCTGTTCTAGTGTCCGTAGGGCCATAAAATTTCATGGCATAATAACCCATCCCCTAAGGATCCTTTTTCAACATAAAAAAATTGGGCCTCAAAATCAGCATTTTCGGTCCCCTTTCACTCCTCTGGGGGGGGGGGGGGTTCTAGTCTCCGTAGGGCCATAAAATTTCATGGCACAATAACCCATCCCCTAAGGATCCTTTTTCACCTTTAAAAAAAATTTTCAGTGGGGGGAGCCGGTGGGGCCCAATTGGGCTCGGGATGATCTCCTTAATCTAAAAATTTCAGATTAGATAGGCTTCACAGGAGAAAAGAGCTACTCTGAATTATTATTATTAATATTATTATTATTATTAAATAAGAAAGTTTTAGCTTCCCATAACCACGACAAAAATTTTCTAAGAAAGGAAGGAGGAAGGCACCATTTAGTATAGAGTTGAGGGAAGGAGGAATTTATGCATAAGGTGCACAAAAACAGTAAGCTAAGAAAGAAGTTCATTAAGCAAGAAAAATTTGAAGAAGAAAGTAGTAGGTGCTGAAAAACAGGACAGCAGTGAACCGAAAAAAGATGGTCCGCAACATAACAAAAACCTATTCTATTTCAACAAAAAGTAAGCCTACCTAACCTTTAGGTCAGGCCCTCACATAGTCAAGCTATTCTGAAAATGCATCCAATATACAGTACACAAGTTTTACAGTCTGCAGTCCAAACTAGCTTTCATGCTGAGCACTGCAGATTCTAAGCTTACTACTTGCTAATTTCAACATAAAGGAGAGATCAAAATTTCAACAATGCCAGTGAAGTTTTTTCATTGTAAACCTGGTAAAATTTGTCATCTCATCTTACTTCCAAAATAATTTACACATAAAAATTTAGATACTATTAGAGATGATTGCACCCTACCACAAGATTTATGTTACCTTTTTGGAATGAAAAGCTTATAATGATATTAATATTTTTTTTAAATAAGCAGTATGTCATTGATCAGCATAGAATTTGTGCACATTATATTCTTGTTTCTTTATTTCCTTTATACTTCAAATTTCAGGCGAGTCAACAGCATTTTCCTATGGAACTAGCATATCGAATTTGAACTGGTCTACTGCATTTGGTTTCAAAGATTTGATAGAGAGATGCAACTTCATCAAGGGAAAAAATCAGTTATGAGCAATCCTTTCTAAATAAAATTTAAATAATATTCAAAGTTCAATTTCTTATCCAGGTCCAAAGTCCTGTGATCATAAAACAACAGCACAACACCAGTTTTCAACACCACTTAGTGCATCTTTAATGCCAATAGGATTCTTCGGTAGTCGGTGTTTTTGAAATGGCGGCTGCAAACATGAATTCGACATTGAAATCAATTAACTGGACAATTCCACTCGGCGCAATCAATTCGTTAAAATTGAAACCAGGGCATTGAAATATCTAGGGTAAATTTTTAGAATTATTCCGACACCAAATAACTGAAAACTTTTTAATTTAACTTTAGGCGACGACATTGCACTTCACTCGACTCGTCAACACTTCGTTTGAACGGCACGGCTAGATTCAAGATTGTCATACCAGTAACGCTGACAGTGATGCCAGATTTCGGGTTAGCAGTGTTGCCAGATGCAATCTGAGCGTTGCTATTGGTGCGATGTCATGACGTCACCTACACACCACTCGATTTTATAAAAGACTGGTTTGCAGCTACCTTGTTTCGTCTACCATGGCCGTGGAGGAGTTCAGTGTGACATGAAGCCGAAGCGATTATGATGTCAAACAACTAGCTGAATCTGCCTGCCAAGCTCAGAGTAGCTGGTACTTTATCTGCTAAGTATAGTTAGGATTGGAGCGCACCTCAGGTGCACCTGAGCTATGCGTTACCTCTGATCCTCATGCCTGGTACCAGGCCCCTGGTACCACAAAATGCTATGATGAAAGATAGCCAAAGTCAAGACAATATTTCAGAATAGCTTTCATAGCGTCAACTGCGCTGATTTCTCGGAGCGATATAGCTTGCAAATGAAAAAAAACTGTTTTTCTGTACTAAGATGGATTTTTTGAACAACCCAAATGTCAGTATTCAACCCATTTCTAGTCAGAAACTAGTAATCGTAGAGCAATGTTTTTGATAGCATTGGATGTGCAAAGAATTGCTACATAAAGATTCAAAGGATTTCATTGAATTTATTAGTGGTATCTTAGTTACATTGAAAAATCTGCGGAAAAATGAATGACTCTTAAAATTTTTATTTAAAACTCCATAAAAACTATAATATTATGAATTTTAAAATAATCCACTGACTCCTTACGCAGCAACCCTTTGTGCATCTATTGATTTCTAGATCATTACTCTATGATAACTACTTTTTGAGCAGAAATGGTTTGAAAAATGTCCATTTCCTTCCCCCCTTTCTTCCTATTATCTCCATCATTATGGCAAAAATGGAAAAAATTGTACAAGACAATCCCTATTTATTTTCAGAAATACATACGTATGCCAAGTTTCATTGATCTAGATCCGACAGAAAAAATGTGACGTTTCTTTTTTGACGAAAACGTAATTCTGACTAGACGGTCCCCTTAAGTTGTTAGCTTGAACTAGCGAAGTCCTAGTAAGTCTTTTTCTTCAACTAAGTTCGCCAATTCAATCAAACGAAAACCCCAGAGAAGACAGTCAGTTACTGCTAGCTAGTCTGTCATTAATTTACTAGTGTTGTTAGTGCTAGATCTTCCCACCAAATTTTTAGGTTTTATAGAGCGTTTCGTGGATAATGGGTTGTATTATCCAATATTTTCACCGGATTTTTTGACGGTTTTCATTCACAAAGTTTAAAAATGCAAATATTTTTAACACCGCTCTCGCATTATACTGAACAGTTCAAGTCTATGACGTTTTACTATTTGCTCGTTGCCCTTTCTTCTGTATATGTTCGCGTTGCAACTTTTAGAAGATAGATGGGACAGAAACTTTACATATGATGAGGCTCAGCTCACAGAGCCATTTAAAATGTAAGCTCGTGGTTTTGGCACTGGAGACAGTTTGCTTCTTTTGCTCTACTCCTGATGCATGGAACTTATACGGACAACGGTTAACCTCATCTGTTGCCCACTTTTTCAAGCTTGCGCCGGGTGACCCAAAACCGAGTGCAAATATTTACCTATCAAGGCTATCCGCGCGTGTGACAGACAGCGAAATGCGTCACTTTTTAATATTTGTTTGGTGTTGAAGCAAGTGCAATTTGTTCAGGTTAGGTTAGAATAGGATGGCTTAGGCTCCAGTTAAGTTTTGGTTCATTTTAGTGTAGAAATACCGAAAATGAATTTATGACCTTTGAGCAAACATGAATATTGTTATGATTATCATGAAGACAAGTTATACGGACCTCGATGAGGATGGAGGGTTCAAATAAGTTACACTGATAACCCCACTGGCTCCAGTACCACATTGCAATTTTCGTGAGTTACTTCTTTGTTGATCGGTTGAGTTTGCATTGCTCGGCAATGACTAATAATTATATTTGTAATTTTTATGCCAAGAAAATGTATTGTACGCAAAATTTCAAGCCAATGTAAAATACAAAACAGTGAGGTTTCGAATGATCAGATGCTTGATGCAGAGCTAGTTATTATGTCAAGTTGCGGTGAACTAACAAATTAATTCTGCTAGATCCTTTTAATGGTGCCAAGCTCGAAAAATCTTTTGAGGCTGATAACTTTTCAAACTAGGAAATACTTTCATCTTTTAAAAACAGCTGAGTTGAATGAAGGGTAAAGCAGGCCAAATTGCTAATAACGCAGTACTGTACTGAAAATCACATATATTTTTTGATGTGAATTTCTTGCTCAAAGTTTGCACTGAAGCTTTCATACATAGCAGCATCTCCATGTATCTAATGTGAAGAAAGAAAGTATTCTAGATGACGTGAGATGAAATTGTTTATTGCAAAGTAATTGTTTTGGATGTAGAGAAAAGTTCAGGAATTCGTATAGATCAAAATAGGAGAGGTCGAGTTCTCGAAACCTGGAAAGCTTCCGTATTTGATGTGTTAACGTACTCTCAATCGTTCGGTCGACAATTGAGTGAATTGACACGAGTATTATGATACCTACATATGTTTTTCAACTGAAGAATCTTATGTTGACATTTTAAAAGCCAAGGTCTCTATTGTATCATCTTGGTTAAACATAAGCTGCTTTTATTTTTAATATGTTTTTCTACTGAAAATTCTTATACTAAATCATTTTAAAAGATAATGACTTTATTGTATCATCTCTATTGAAAATGAACTGGTTTGCTCATTTTTTGTTCTGGTGAATTGCACGAAGACCATGTAGGATAACAGGACGGAGGCAGTAACACTCTCTAAGCGCAAAATTGCTACATAATAACATCCCAATAAATGACCCTACATTCAGTTTAAAAATGTTAAAAACCACAAAAACAAGAGATACCGAAGGCATATGATATTCGTACAAGCAGATCGAAAGCAATAACTCAACAGCCATCCATATAAACGGCAAATGACTATTGACCACTAGCACACAAATAGAGGGATCGGAAATACTCAATTATTTTTATTCTTTTTTAAATGAAATCCTGGCGTTGAACGTTTAAATTCCAATATTTTAACGGTAGGGTTTTTCTAGTCTATCTAGGGTCTTTTCAGCAGATGATCTGGGGTTTTCGGAGTTGGGTGAGTGGCAATGCTTTTTTGAACGCCGTCAGTGAATGGGTTAGCAAGCGAGGGCTTGAAAGTATTCGTTTTGGTCCGCGGTGTAGAAAAAACTCAACGCTTTCTGAAAATTGTGTCTCGACGATTTTTAAGGGGGAATAGTGTGTGGAGAAGCTCAGCAAGTGTTTTGATATGAACGCTTGTAGCTAACAGCGGTTCACGTGATATATTTAGCTTATGATAGAAATATGCTGCCCTTCACTCCGAGTTCAGAAAATTTTCTACCATACCTGAAATTGGGAGAGAAAAATTCATGGTTGAAATCTTTGGTAATAAAAAGAATTCAGGATGTTCCTTTTAACAGAAATGTAAAAACACCAAGAGATTGAATACAACGTTCGGACTTTTGAATGGGTCTGGAAAAATTTCACATAATCAGGTAGAAAAATTAACGAGGGGAAAAAGAGAAGCATCTTCATGCCATTCAGATATAAGAGAAAATACAATTTTGAAAATTTTTCGAAAAATTTTTGCTTGAAAGCATATTCCAGCTTATCAATTGTGTTGAATCTAAGTTATAATTTTTTTGACATGTCGCCTAAAAATTTCATTCAATATTCTGTAAATATTCATTAACTGATAATGATTGATTTGCCTACGCCCAGAGTAACTGAATTAGGAGTGTAATTTGATTTTCACTCTGAAATCATGCTGAGGTGTCATAAAAAAAAACCCGAAATTTGGGGAATTTGGTTTTGGAGAAAAATTATCTAGACTAATTAGATGATTAGGATTGGAGTGATTGTATTAACTATAATGTTTTTTTTAATAGCTACGTCAAAAATATTGCGCCAATAATCATTCAAATATTTTTCTATCAAATAATCTTTACATCAGAATGGTCAGCCTATATTAACTGGAAAATAACTTCTGAGAATATCCTAACAATTAACTACATTAAAAATGAATTGCTGAAATTTTCTAAGTCATTTTAATGGTAAACTTTTAGTGGTATTAAGTGATCATTTTAGCGGAGTATACCTCTGAAGTCATTTTAGCTTGCATTATTTTTTTACCTGTACAATTTTATTTTTTATAATACCAAGAGTTGTGTGCCGGAATGCAGCAGTAGCGCCGGAGGCCACCAGCAACATCACGACTGCCTGTGTTGCACTTTCGATTCTGCTTGGCAGATCTGGAAAAACTTGGGATCAACCAATTTATGCACAAAGCGTTAACTGATTACACACTGATTAGTGCAGAACCGTGTGGTCGCCAAAATTTTCCTGAATTTTAAGTCTCGGCAATTTTGCTGAGCTTTGAAGTGTGAATTAAGTATTTAGTTCTTCTCCTCGTGATAAAGGTCACAAAAATATGGAGCTAACATTTCCTATTTGCTGCTATGACCTATGGAAGCTATTTGTATGCCGAATTACTAGATACAATTCCTCTCAAGGACTCATACAAGTATACTTTCTATGGGACTTACCGCTCCTCAGGAGGAAACGTGAGCTCCTGAGCTGAAAGTTAGGAAAAAATTACTGTTGTTTGAATATATAAGCTTTTTTTGTGTTGCATTGGATCACCATATTACGGTTCACTGATGTCCTGTTTTTCAGCACCTATTACTTTCTGACTTTACCTCGTTTCATAAACTTTCTTTCTACCTCACCGTTTTTATACTACAGCCCCAATGCACTCGACCTGCATTAGCACAGTGACAGAGAGACAAAACTGCGTACGCGGCTGTTTTCTTGAACATGACTGCCGATATCTCGAAACGATTCGATAGCGTTGAATCGCGCCATCTCCTGCAGTGTTATTGCAAGTGCAGCGTTCATTTTCATGTGCTGGAAATTTCCGCTCGGATCTGTTTGTTCAGCTGATGAAAGCTATTGCCTCTGCAACGTAATACTTCCTGATGAAGCCACCTGCAGTCTGCGCCTGACCCCGCAGGTGTGGATTGTTTGGTTGGGAGCGCGGGCGATGAGCCAGCATGGGTGGTGTGGTCGGGTGAGTATGATAAGATGGATAGGGAGAGTGTATGATGAGTTAGAGAGTGTGTGGTAGAGTGTACGTGCTGTCGATGTGGGTGAGTGTCTGAGAGTCTGTGTGGTGTGGTAGAGTGTGGTGTGGTCACATGAGTATCAGCGTATGATTTGAAACTAAAACGTAGCGATATACCACGGGTGATGCTTCGCCCAGTCTAGATAACTTCGTCCCGACTATGCCACAATGCCAGCTAAAATAATCGTTTTTTCAATTTTAACTTCACGAAGATTCGAATTTCAAGATCTGAATTTAATTCACTGAGCTTTGTCCTGCAATTTCTTACATTTCACAGTTACGTTATGATAAAAGTTACTTCAAGTTCAACGTTGACTGGCTTGTTTCATTCCTATCATTACCTGCTCTTCGTATTCAGGGTTTAATTATAGAAATAATGTTTGTGATCAAAGTGGCAATTTTAATTTAATAATTATTATCCAGTAAATCTTACATGCTTCTACTGTGTGAAATTAATTTAGGAAATGTTTAAAATACAAAACATCTTAAATAATTGTTTCAAGATACACAGAAAAAGAACGAGCATTCAACGAGTGGAACAAGTGTTGAGATAGTGCAAAAGGCTTCTCTTTATTCAGTTTTCAGGTAAAGCGAAGGATATTCAAGTTTAAATTTCTATTTGTATTTTTTACTTTCAATTGAAATAATTCAAATCTGCAAAGTCATTCGCAACAATTATCGTCAGCAGAAATTATTGTGTCTAAGTTCTGACTAAAATTTTTAGGAATATTAATTCCATTATATTTTTAGATGTTTTTAGATGTTTAGATATTTATTTAATTTTTAGACTTAGAAACCGAAAATAAATAAAATCATACGTAAGTTCAGACGAATGTTTTTAAGGATCTTAATTTCATTTAATTTTTAGATATTTTCGGTTGATGCCGAGGAACAAAGACACGTTACATTCTTATCGAGAGCACGCACAAACATCGCTGATATTGTTGAGAAGTTCCATCGCGAACACTTTTCAAATTGTTACTTTACGTCTTCTAAAACGTGTCGAACATAGTCTCTCGGTCAGACATGAACAATGAAGGTTTGAAGTGTACTCGAAACTATGTCAGTTTAATTTATGTTTCGTTGCCCTTGTGAGCAAATAATTCATTCTATACCGTAGAGATTTGAACAAAAGTTGATGTTGCAAAAAAAACTGATTTCACTATAGCGTAAATTGTTTTATAACAACTCTAACTTTCAAAAGGTAAAAAAAGACTTCCTTTTCGAGTCCATCATCATTTTATTGAACAAAGCTCCTGATTTTTTTTTTGTTCGTAGCATATACACGCTTCGTGACGTTATTCGAATTCCGTTTACTTGGACGCTTAAAAGAATTAGGAAATGGAGGAATATTAAAGAAAATTAAAGGGTTAATAGCCATCAAAGGGTTGTTATCGAGCGTTTAGGCTTCCAACCAATTTACTCGGGGCAGTTGGCAGCGAAAGTTCTCCTAAGTGGACTTCGGGTTTCTGCTGCACCTCTGCAAAGACTTAAAATATAAAAAATCGGACTGAAAAATATAAGTGGATAAATATTAGTCCATTTTAGTCGAGCGTAGCATCAATTTCAATGATGTGGATTGCCGCCAATAACCTGGCCAGCGCCCCCCCATAAATTCATTGTGTTAAGAGTATCGCAAGTATGACGGTAAGAACCAAAAGTAAAATACTTAAACATATCGAATTAAATAAAAAGAATGTCTGCTATAAGAAAATAAATCCTTTTTTGTGAAGAACTACTATTGACCATATCTTTTCCATGTTTATATTGAAGAGTAAAGAGATGAACGGTATGAGTTGATTTCAAGTTACAAGCACTTTAATACCCTTATGATAATTTCATTCCAAACTTACCACAATTACATTGTGAATTACCTACTCAAATGAAATGCTTTCGTTTCATTTCAGGGGTCGTCACTTTGTAAATTAAAGGTGGCGTTGTCAGGACTGCAAGCTCCTCATGATCATGATTTTTGAGAACTTCGTATTCTCATTGTATAGTAAAATCTCAAGCACATTGCTTCACTGCCGGGACTTATGTCCTTATGAAGAACAAAACTTGATAAAATTCTCATTGTTGTAAAATATCAAGTTAGACTGCTTCACTACCTTGACTTATGCCTTTATGAAGAAAAAAAATTTATTCAAGAATATCACGACGGCGTTCCGTGGGTGTCGAGAAACAAGATTTCAAGAATGATATTCTCAGTGAAAATTTCTTGGTTGGTTAGGTTGACACCTCCAACGTCATCAGTTGTGAATGCAATTTTATTATCTCCGATATTTTGTTAAAATTATATGAAAATTAATTCAATTAAAAAAGTCTCAAGGGACTTTGATTTCAGTGAATTAGAAAGCAGAATTATTTCACGAGAGTATACTCTTTTCCAATTGTATCTCCAATTAATATGAAAATGTTTCATTTAAAAATCTTGTCCTTTAATTAACGTTTGTAAAAAGTCACTCGTAAGGAAATATTTGAAATATTTTTCTGTAATTTTAGTAATATTTCTATCATTTCTTGACAACTAACTCAACATCTGCACAAATATTTCAAGCATGAGACTGACCGGCTCATCTACACGATCTTGTGCCGCTAGAGGTGCGGCTTTGGTCGTGGTAAGAAAACTCCGGAGACTTTTCTAAGGTGTTTACTTCGAGGAGGTGACGAGAACGATAGCACCAGGGCTAAGATGTCGACTGTTTATAAAGACTCCGACGCGCATGGGGGTTGGGGTTTCGCGTACATATCGCACCCTCCCTCTTTTAAATTGATTTACTTATCGAAAAAAAAAAATTAATTTTTAACCAGTGATTAAATGAAAAAAAATTTCATTAATAAAATTCATTACTACTAACATAGCAAACTTTTTGCTCCTCAGCGGGAGATTGTTGAAAATTAAACATCTCAAAAATCGAAAATATTGAACAAAATTATTTTAAATATAGGTAAACGTATATTTTATCCATAATACACCTTGTTTTATTTTAACAACAACAACAGAATAAAGAAACGCACTAACGCAAGCGGGAAAAAAGGAGGCAGCGAACAATAATAATGCCATCTTCTTGAACAGTATAAACTATAACACGAGTTCCTACACTACAACTATGGAAAAAAAACCGTCAGTATTTTTAGGTTAGGGGAATAAAAATAAAAACGCCAGGTACAAAGTTATAAAAATACAATTAAAAGAAACTCAATATCGATACGCATAAATTCAATAATTTCAAATAACATTTCGCATTTACCCTCGATCGATTTAACATGAATATGAAAAATGGCTGCACACGTCCGTGTACTTGAATAGTTGCAAGTTTGGCATCGTTCCCTGTCTCACACAGAGAAAACTGAGATCTGCGTTCAACGTTAATTGAATTTAAAGTTCTTGACTGCGCCCGAAGGTTAATTTCAGTGTAGTCAATCGATGTTTGTTCACAGTCGCTCGGCGTCATGCGGTCTCAGCCAGACACCGCACCGAGTTGAAGGTATTATTTTTTTTTTAGTATTACTGAACAAGTTGGATGCTTTCAAAGCTTTGAATGACTATTAGACTATTAAATATCAATTCTTTATTAAAGCTAACGACGGTGTGAACGCAGAGATAATTGTAGAGTGTGGAACTCATGAGAACTTAAATTATGTGTAGGGCTAGTTTACGATTATAAAAATATCGATTAGGCATCGAGTAGACATTTGGTTATATGAAATATTTTTTGTGAAAACATTTTTCAGAGGAGCTGCACTCTATTAAATGGGGTTTGACACGTTAACAAAGAACCGAATATAACAAATTGATTTAGAGCCAAATTAGGTTATACTTCCGTTGACAGCATTCCGAAGGTCGCTGTCGCTGAAGGTCGCTTTGGCATGTTAGCCCGCGCCGGTCGTTTTGGGTGCCTAGGCCATTTCAAGCCAGGTTGCACATTAATCACTACGTGTCCCCCTACAGTTACAGTGGTTACATTTCTGACAATGTCTGTTTTGTTTTGAGCACGTTCCGACGTAGCTGAAAATCCTCTTGTTGTATGCGCTCAGCCAAAAGCTCCATTTGCTTTCGTAAGTAATAGACTAGGACTGTTATGGATATCATTACGACTGTTAGGATCATCAGAAGGACATCACTTACTCTGTCGGGTATCCAGTCTGTATTAATGTTTGCTGCTATCCAGTCGATGGTTATTTGGCCCTTAGTGTCAACTAGAGCCGCAGTTAGCGTGTCGACACTAATGGAACTTATCTTGTTGCCCATAATGTAGTGTTTCCCGTATTTAGTATTTGAAGTGATTGTTTACTCGTTTCTCAGCCACCAGGATCTGCAATTAAAACGAAAACAAGACTATTAGCATGGCCACAAAATTTATAATGTCATACACTACCAATGAAACATTTAATCCTCAATACAATTATAAATGCAATTAAAATATAAATGTATTCGTTGTTTAAATTTGAAAGTTAACAGTGAAAGACTAACTATTAACTGAAATTATTAAATACTAAATGAAATACTAACTATTTCTGAAGCAGTTAACTGAAAGTGAGAACAATTGAAGGGAAAAACTTTTAAACTGATTGTCAATAAAATAAATTAACAACAGTATCCAGTTTCAACCAGGAAGTTTCTCACGTTGTATTCACGATGTATTTCGAATAATTTATTAATGTCCTCAAGTCGCGAGGTTGAGTTTTTCTTCAACATTGGTGCTCTGTTGATGTGATGCATTTAGCAAATGCGGAACTCGCCCATCATTTTTAATTGGCTGTTCAGCATCAAAATTTGAACGTAAATATTGACTGTTGTGAAACATTGCAATTACACAGATCGTGAGAACATTCGTTGAAGGATGTCTTCTGTGATATTCGTTAACCTTGAATTTTAACGTACAAAACTTAAACTTTAACATAGGGTAACCTGTTTAGAAGCTTAGTTCCTTTGCTGTTAGCAATGAAAATTCACTAATACTAGAACACACGAGATTATTTAACACAAGCATGTACGAGATTAATATGATACGAGATATAGCATATATGAGATTAATATGATGCGAAACAAGTAACGCAAAGTAGATACTTAATATTTAATTAACATAATACATAGAGTCACACAGTTGTATTTATAGTAAAATAGCAACTTGTCACGTCTGAAACGTTATAGTCGCAAAAATAGTTATAGATGAAACAGTTCGTCGTAACGTTGTCATTTCCGTCTACTTAGGGGCAATACATGGTTCATGTTACTTCTATGGATTTTATCCTCTATTTTGATTCCGACCCAATGTCCTTTGATTTTCGTAATAATTTCAGGACCTCGCCACGTCAGATCTAGTTTATTTGTTTTTAAATGTTTTTTTTAACATAACCCGGTCACCTATTTTGAAATTCTTGTCCCTCCTTTTTAGGTTCTGGTACATTGTACGTACGCAGTATTATTTGAAATTAGGTTTCTAACGTTTTCTACGTTTCGCACCGCTTCCCAAGCACAAAAATTCACTAAATCAATTTCGTCATCGTAACTGTATGAAATGGGGAGATCTTCTCCGCGGAAAAGAGAGATCTTCTCCGCGGAGATCTTCTGTTTCTATTGAATACTACATAACTAGGTGTATCACCTAAAGTAGAATTAAATGAATTGTTGATGGCGTTCTCTACCATTTCAAAGCAATGGTCTCACTCGGTGTGAGCTAGGGAATTAATGTACAATTATAGTAAATTGCTTATTTTTTGTTATTTTGTTCAACAATTGCATTTGGATGGGGGATAAAAGGTAGAACTTCTTTTTTAGCAATAGCATGAATTTTGGCAAATTGTTTCACTGCTACCGATTCAAATTCAAGCGCATTGTCACCTATCAACGTTTTAAGGTACCCAAAAGTGCTGAAGCAACTTTCTAAACATGATATTACTGTGTCTGTTCGACGGTTAGAGGTCGCGTATAATTTACAGAAGCGTGAAAAAGATCAATCACAACTAGTATGTATTTATTCCCACTATCGGTAGTTTTAAGGGGACCAAGATAATCCATTGAAACTATTTCAAAAGGTTCTTTTGCTATCGGGGCTGTTAATATTTTAATAGGTACGGAAGGATTTGCTTTAAGAAGTTTGCAAACTTCACAACCCTGAACAAATTTTCTTACAACCGTTTTCTCTAAAATATTAAGTATTTAGGTCTAAATTTGAATAGCGTGTGGAACGCATCTGTATGGTACATATAGTGTATACTTAAGATTGTTTTTTTCAACAACCAAGTTGGCATGACCGCTGTTAATATTGTTGTAGTTCGGGAGTCAATGCGTCGTCGTCGATACAATATGTCATTTACAATTAGATAACTCGGTAAGTCAAGAATTACAGACGTACTTTTATGAAGGAACGCTTCTCTAATTTCAATACAAAAGGGATCTTGCATTTGCTCGTCAATGAACTCTTTTAAAGTCCAGGAGATCTCTTTTTCTGTCGGGACATGGTTTATGAATTTTGGTGTCAACAAGTCGTTATCGTGTGATTGCATCGTCTGGTCAGTGAGAACGTCTTGCATTGCGTGCGTCTTGGCTCGCGTCTGCGCTAAACATGTCTCAGATTCAAGTTCAGGCATTAAAGTGTCACAGCTTTCTAATTCTTTAATGGTTAGCTTATCATTGTTGTTTGGTAACCTACTTAGGTAGTCAGCTACGATGTTTTGTCTACCTGGTAAATAATGAACGATAGGGTCGTAAGAATGTATGGTAATACACCACCTTGCCATTGCTGTGTCCTCTGGCAATTTCCTTGTGAATAGAGGCGCTAATGAACGGTGATCCGTGTACACATGGATGGGATACCCAATAATTAGGTATTGGAATGCTTTAAGAGCACTATAAATTGCAAAGAATTTTTTTTTCGTGGTGATATAACGTTTTTAACTATAATTTAAACTATTGCTGAAATATGCAACTGGACGCATTAATTTATCGCCTGAATCTTCGGGCTGCATCAAGACAGATCCTATGCCAAAATATGATGCAACAGTAAATATGTGAAATGTCTTCGTAAAATCAGGGTTTCGTAAAACAGTCTCAGAAGTCAGAGCTGCTTTTATGTAGTCAAAACTTTTTTGACAGTCGTTTGTCCAGTCGAAATTAACACATTTTTTTAACAATCTGTACAGGGGATTTGCAATCACTGCAAATTGAGCTATGAAATTTCGGAAATAGTTGGCTACGCCAAGGAATTGCTGCAATTCCTTTACGTTTGTTGGTGCTGGACAATTTTGCAATTTCTTGAAGTATTTACAATGTATACCCTCTGCCGAAATAATATGACCAGGTACTCTATTTTTTTCTTGAAAAATTGACATTTTTCGAGTTTGGTAGATAGTTTGCCGGAACGGAGCGTCGAGAGGGCGGTTTTAATATCGCACAAATGTTGCTCATTAGTTTTTGAGTAAATTAATATATCATCAATGAACACAAAGCATAATTGTCATAAAATAGGCGCTAGAACAGAGGACATCACACTTTGAAAACGCTCGGACTCGAACTGATAATTTGATAATTTATACTAAATGCTGTATATTTCCGACTTTCCTGTTCTAATTCCACCTGATGAAAGGCAGATTTCAAATCCTGAGAGGAAAATACGGTATTGCCACCAAGGGTAGACAATATTTCATCTACTCGTGGTATAGGATACGTCTCCTTGATCACAATTTTGTTTAAGGCTCTGAAATCTATCACGGGTCTAATTTCACCCGTCTTTTCTTACTACAATCAACGGAAAATTGTAATCCGATGTTGACCGTTCAATAATGCCCTGTGAGAGCATTTCTCTGTTGACCTTGGCCAACTCCTCCTGATATTTATGAGGTATGCGATAAGGGGGTATCTTTATAACTGGTGCATCTGTTTTTAGTGCAATCTTATGTTTTGTCACTTTCGGGACACCTATAGTTTCGCCTTGTAACGTGATCACGTCACGGAACTTGTTCATCAATTCCAGTAATTTTTCTTTTACGTCTACATCATCTCATGTTACATCATTATACGTTAACGGGCGGCGTACGTCTTTCTGAACATTAGACACACTTTCGACTTGTGCACCACACTCACAAATATCTCCGCGAACATCGACCTTCGACTCAGGGGTCTCCGTGGCCATGGTCTTTACTTCACTAAGTCTTGAGATGACTTTATTTGAACCCGATGTAACCTCAGAGTTTATCTCAACATTATTCGCCTCATTAAGCGCTTCGTCTATGTTTGTGAGGTAAAGTTCGGCCTCAACTTCCTCCTCAGGTAATGCTTCCGTGTTACACAACATTGTGTTTTCACTAAAATAAATGGCCTCATCTGTCGGGCTCGGTATTAGTAAGGGTACATTCCCATCTTCATTGACTGTAACTATTGATTCTGCTATTAGTGCTCCAGTATAAAATCCTCCTTTCAACACGATATAATTACCTTGTTTAGCTTTTTTTACAAAGGCATTAATGAGCTTTATGCAATTAGCAGGCACTTCTATTGCGTCACAGTGAACCACCAGAGGTCTATTTTTTTCTCTCTTACCACTGGCTTTGGCAGCTCGGCTACACACTCGAGTTCAGCCTCTTTTTTCTTGCCTGTTCTTACAGCGATTTTTTTCCTCGCGGCCATTCATTAAGCCCCGGCATCGGGTGCTCATCTTAGCACAGGCAACTACTTTTGACAGTAAACAATAACTGTTTATTATATCCATTAATATGGCTTCTCTACTTATTGTAGGCTTACTCTCTGTTTCATTGAAAGGTACTCGGGTCCCCTCCCACAGGAGTGAGCCATCCTTCAAATTAATTACTGCGTTGGTTAACATATCTCTTCCTAAAATTAAATCATATTTGAATTGAGCATCTTTAATTACTAAATCACTAGTCTTAAGTACTTTGTCAGTACCAGGTATAGAGATATTTAAGTCAACCTCACCGCTAACATTAAGTTTCGCGTTTATGCCTCTAACGCTCAAAAAACTTATTTAACTTTTCTTTGGGGTATTCGATGTTACTGTAACTAATGAGGCATTTTTCACTACCGCTGTCAAGCAGCGCGCTTAAGTACTTGTCTTTATTAGACAGTATAATGGTCTGCCGTTTAGTTCTCCTAAACGTAACAAGATCGGCTTCATTTCCACGTCGTTCTCTACATACAACTGTAGTGTTAAAATAAACTTCAACTGCTTTTTTCTGTGATAT
The DNA here is from genome assembly GCA_030386875.1 of Morinoia aosen. Taxonomy (NCBI): domain Eukaryota; kingdom Metazoa; phylum Arthropoda; class Malacostraca; order Amphipoda; family Talitridae; genus Morinoia; species Morinoia aosen. The sequence continues at coordinate 3,138,826 of CM059568.1, read as the reverse complement.
CTCATCAGCCAGTTCTTCATCTTTCAACTTGGCAAACCTATTTCTACATTTAAATAATGGATCAATGTATGATTCACTCCCATCATGATTACACTTTGTCATCTCAGTATCTAGATTCGTTTCGACGACAGCGTTAGGATTAACGAGAATCGTGCGGTCACGCTCGGGCTTCGTCTCATTTTTTCTCCACCATTTTTACCTCCACCTTTAACTACTCTCCCTCTAAAAAATCTCTGTTGTCTCTTTCGTACTCCTCACCATAGTGCACCTCGTGTCTGCCACGGTTATTTCCTCTGTAGGCATTATGCCTACGCAAGTATGTTTTATATTGCCTGATTTCATTTTCTGACGCTCTACAGTTTCGGAAGAGGTGTTCTTTCGAACCGCATGCAAAGCAGGGACCAATGTACACTCTAGGTTTGCTCAGATCTCTTTAAGTTCGACAATTGGCTTCAACATGTCCTGAAACGTTGCATATACTGCAGAAAAAAGAGCCTCTTGTTCTAGCTGCAGAGTGCACTGGGGCATGACTTGAGCTTTCTGCCCGCAAAGTATTACATTCAAGGGAGCCTATTCTTCTATCACCTACATAGCCACTAACATTTCTTCCTACTCTAGGATTTCTCAACCAGGGTCGAGGAATTGATTTCCGACCCGCGAAACGCCCTCTACGGTAATTTCCGTAGAAAACTTCACTTTCCTGAGGGGAATCTTGCTCATCAATATTGTCTTCTGACTCGGCAACTTCGGCTACAAAGGTTTCTCTATTGTACTGCGTCTCGTACTGAGTCGCTACTATCTGTTTATTTTCGGGTTGATTTCGAACCGAGGCAACAATACGTGCCAATAATTCATCTGACGTATTGAACGACGTATCTAATAGCTTCTTTACAAATGATTCTTCGAGTAATGGTGCTAACACGCTGATAGCGTGACTAAGATCAATGCTGTCTCCTACAAAACGTTTTAGTTCTACTTGATTTGAACTTGCCCTGAAAAATGGGTGTCTCGACCACGCTATTGAATTTGAGTTCAACAAATTTTCCGACAATTTTCTGATTTTAGCAAATGCGGTTACCAACTGGGCCGCAAGTGCATCGTTCCTAACGAAACGTAACTTGTTTAAATCGCATGCTAATGCGTGAATAGACTATGCCTTTACCTACATAGATGTCGTCCAAGATTTTGAAGACGTCTTCGAAAGAATATTGAAGGTCAGACTTGACCAACTTGGTTACTATGCTATTAAAATCTCCTACTTGTTTGTTAGCAGATCTATCTAACAACTCTTTCTTTGCAATGTCGGAATTCACGTCCGGTAGTCGTGTCATGTAGGCACGCAAATTTCCTATATGAGTTTTAAACGTTTTATTCTCAATGAAATAAGGATCCACTCTCCGTCTTCGTCCACTAAAAAGGGGGAGTTCCGAGCCTGATAGGATTGTTCCTGATCTCGGCATGTTAGCTGCAATTTCTCTTGCTAAACTAGTAGTATTTGTACTTGGGCCAACGACCGCGCTAGCTGCTGGTTCAGTTAATTTTGGATTGCTTTCGGCACGAAATCTAGTTTTAGTTATTCGTCCTCTACTTACTTTGGTCGCTGTTGTTCTAATAGTTTCCTCTGAATCGGGCGTGTCCGACATACGGTAGTTAATAATTTTTTGCACTATATTATTACTTGTAAATCAACATTTGATACAGATCAATATTAAACACCCTAGAAATCAATGTTACACATCCTAGAAATCAATATTGCGCATCCTAGAAATCAATATTTCACACCTCAGAAATCACGTCAATAAACACACAATTTATGAAATGAAGCACTCATAAAAAAATTTTATCACTCACTTCTGAACGCTATAGCTATCTTGCACAAGTTCAATTTAGTATTGCGGCTTCACTGCTCTTGCTACTCTGCTTTTGCCTGACGCATTTTTTGCCGATGCAAAAAATAATCTGCTTCTCGCAGAGCAATAAAAACTACTTACAAAAAAAACTGTTACCCTGCCTGCCTGTGCTGTCTAGCAATCGCGCTGCTGCGATAAGGCGGATAAACTATCTGTTAATTCAGTGCAAGATATTATTTACTTAGCTTCCACTGGGTGAATGAAGGAAGTTGTGTAGTCGCTCGCCACTGTAGACGTACACTGGGATGAGTGGAGGTAGTGAAGTCGCTCGCCCCTGTTCAGATAAATTCGTTAAAATTTGTAAGTGTTGGTGTTTCTGATCTCTTTGAAAGTGGGGAACACTGAAGTGTATCAGTTATACTCAATTATCTATAATGCCAGCCATTTACATTTAACGTTTGGTACATGAACATTACCTGATGAAGATGGAAAAACGTTCAGATGTCTGTGAACTTCGTCACGCGGGCTAAAACCCAGCCCTTATTTTAAAATCCATCCAGTATCCTAGCCAGATAGCTTACAATGTTTATTAGCGAAGCTCATGCGCGTACGCGGTAGGCACACTTAGTCTAAACCTATTTTGGTCTAGGAATGTTGAGATAGGGGTGTGCTTGAGGCGTTTCATTTGCTATCGATACGCGGACAGTATGTACGAAAGGGGCTAATAATTCGGTAAGGTTTAAATATTTCTGTAGTTCTATCATGAGCTATTTTATATCGTGCAGTAATCCCTGAATTGATTTCGTGTACAGTATATGATAGGTTTTAACATTTTTGTTGAATGTGTGGATTTAGTTTATCAATAGCATAATATGTGAAGTGGGTGATGTTCCCAGTGCAATTAACAGTGTTTTTAGCGCGAGATCTTAAGGGTTTGTATTATATTGTTACAGAAGCCGTTTGGATAAGCCTGCGCGTTTTTGAATACCCTATACACACTCAAAGAACCATGAAGTTCTTTACAATGGTTGTTGGCGCTTTGATAATCTGGCTAAGATTGCCGAGCTATCTACCCGCCGAAAAATATAAAATTGGAAAATTCGTTTTGTAACTGGCCTTAAAAGAAGACTAATCTAACTGCCTCATCACCTACATTGGCTAAGAAGAGGCTCGTTTGCATTACAACATTTCGCAGAGCGATCATAGACTTTGGTCTAACCTCTTGTGCGCAACGTAGGAAGCATCTACGAATCTGACGGAAGAAGATTGTTTGGAGAGGTACAACGAAGATTTGAACTGGATGAGGACCAACGCACTGACCATCAAGTCATATTCGTTTGTGATGGGTCACTGGATTGCCTAAGAGCACTGACGTTCAGCCCACAACGACTACGAGAAACTATTTGGCGTACTGACCTGTGCAGTTTCGAGTGAGATAGGTACCCACTTTTTCGTCGACAACGAAATGGTGAACGCCGAATCCTTCTGCAACGTCATGCAGACACAAATAATTTCATAGATGAATGTCAAGGTGTCGAATAAGAAGGTCATGCTCATCACAGCCAGCCAAATCGTTTACATGCTTGTGAAGACCAGTGTTTAATTTTTGGAGAAAGATTGTTGGTCTTCGAACTCGCCAGACTGTGAACTCATTGAATTACTATTTCTGGTCACAAATAGAGGCCAAAGCTTGTGCAAAGCTCCACAAGAGCATCAATGTCCTCAATAAATTAATCAGAAAAACATAGAGTAGTTGGAAACCGCAAAAGTAATCCGCGAGTTGTACAGCTTTCGAAAGCGTGTAATAGCCGTCATAGTGGCTGAATGCTGTCGTATCGAATACAATATTTGCTCTCTTGGTCTGCCAAATAAACTATCAAAACTTCAAAGTACTATGTTACTTGTTCTTTGAGTTTTTCAGATTTAAGAATTGAATGGGAAATTGTTCGAACTAATCTGAAAACACTACACATTCCAAAAAATTCGTGTAGAGTGAAACTTGGCGTCTTTGTGTTCCAGATCAGCCAAGATAAAAATTCAGTTCTCATTTTTTGGAAGCAATCAGAAGTAGTGAGGAAGGAGTACAGGTCTGGGTAGTTGGGAGATTGACGGTGGGCTAAATTTCCAAGTTTCGCCCAGGAATTCTGGCCCACGTGTACAGGAAAATTGTGGACTGTGCGTGTGACTGCGTCTCTTTTACTGAACATGCATTCTGGTGCCTGGGCATGATTTAAGTCTGATCTCATGAGACTTGATCAGCAACTCCAAAAATGTGCCGCTCAGCTCGCTCTTTTTCTTAACTTTATTTTATTATTTTCATTCAACTACCTATTTCAAAAATCTACGGGCTTTGCAAAAAATATTTCAGTACATGTACGAGGTGCTGTCCGAAAGTTACCGAACTACACTCGTTACGGCTGTTGGACGTGACTGCGCCAGCCAGAGTGCCAGCGTCCGATCACATAGTATCGACCGAGACTGTGTGCTGAGTTTCTTTGAATAGTGAGATCATGTTCAGTGTACGTATTTTATTTCATACTCGTGAATTAAAGTCGAGTTACAAGTTAGCAAAAAGTTTTATTTTAAGATTTCTAAACTGCGTATCGAAAGTTTTGAAATGCCTCTTGAAGAATTGCGTAAGTTAGAGAAACAGAAAAAATGTGCGACGAAAGAGGCCTAAATTGGGCCCAATTAAAAGTGGCTGCTGCTCGACAATGCACCAGCTTACGCTTCAATAAAACCTAAGACAATATGACCGCCGTCAAAAACACTCCATAAGCGCCAAATATAACCCTCTGTGACATTGATCTGTTCCCAAAATTGAAAATTCCAGTGAAAATCCCATTTTGACACTTTGGGAGACATTCCAAGTTAAGAATTTTTTAGATAAATTCGAGGCATGGAAAAAGCGATAGATTCATTGTTTTGAATCACAGGAATACTACTTTGACGAAAATGGGTATCATTAGAGCCGTGGCGACAAAAAAAATATACTTGGCCCAGTCCGTAAACTTTTTGATAACACTTTTTAGTGCAAAAAAATCGGTAAGAAATTTGTGCATTTATTATTTGTAAAACAATAAGTTTTTCTAACCGTACTGAGAAGACGTAAGTTGAATAACATGAGAGTACCTGATCACGATAAAAATTTTACTTCATATGTAAAATTATCGAAAACTTGAGTTAAAGGATCAGAGTTTATACAAATATTTTTTACGCTCAATTGTTGATATTTGGTTGAGCAATATATGGTTTAGCTAAAAATTAGTATTTTATTCTTGAAGTTTGCCTCAAACGTTTTGCAATATTTCTATTGAATTTTAATAAATTTTTAATGGCTATTTTAAAAGTCAATGGGATTCTCAGGGGAATGTTTTTTCCTATGTAACACTCATGTTTTTTCTTTGAGATTCATGAGTAGATGTTAACTTTGCAACTTCCATATAAATACTATATTGTTTTACTAATTCGGTCGTGAATCTTGTACTCATTTTATCAACAACCGAACATGACTGCAGTATTTTAAATTGGGCTATTATTAACGACGGAAAAATGTTTTCAAACGAACAATTTAAATTCATTTCGCATTTGATTCATCATTAATTTTTATTTGCTGAACATTGGAATAAATTTCTGTCAGCATGAACACATAACAGTTAAAAACAAATTTCCCGATCTAATGTAGAGTTCAGATATATATTTTACAGGGTGAGAGTAGCAACGGACCCATCAGCCAATATGCTAATAAGTAGAGCACGGATTTCTAGTCCTAAAAAAGTGGTCAAAGAAGCGCAAAAAATTGGTCAAAATAGCACTAAAAAAATTGATATTGCAGGTATTATAGCAAAATAGTTTTCATTTATAGTAAAATAGTTCTTATTTGTAGCAAACTAGCACGTAAAGTTTTGCAATTTTTTGCAACAATTCAGCAGTTTTCTTTCATTTGCAGCTGTAAAAAACGGATAAAATTTATCACAAGCCAGATTTGCGAATGCAAATGCCAAGATAACGAAAGAAAAAGCGGATCGGACACAAACTACAAAGGATCAGCATAAATTGAGTCCATTTGTAACACCTCGAAATACTTCCACAGTTATAAATTATATTCTTCCACGTCTAATACTACTTTGTGCAGGTTTTATTGTCGGTTATTGCATATGACTACTTTTTGCCTATGTGCCTGGTCAAAATAGCATTCAAAGTAAAATGGCATTTATGAGATGAATGTAATTTTTCATTTTTATTTATGTTCGTTACAACATTAATGAAATAAATGCTAGAAATCTGGGCTCTGCTCTTCACAACCACAGTTATTCGATCGGCACTGGTATCAGGTTGTCACCAACATCGAATGTATGAAGGAACCGTTCACTCGACAGTGAACGTCAAGTATGAGATTGAGGAAGAAATGTAATTAGAACTGCAAGGCCCTTTTCGGAAGAGAACCGCATATTCCTTTGGGGCGCTGAAGGGTTACCTGCGTAGGGTCATCAAAATGCGAGTCGGACCACACCCACAGCACACGCTAATGCACGACCACCACAACCACAACCCGCTAATGCATGACCACCACAACCACAACCCGCTAATGCATGACCACCACAACCACAACACGTTAATGCATGACCACCGCAAACACAACACGCTAATGCATGACCACCAAAACCACAACACGCTAATGCATGACCACCATGACCACAACACGCTTATGCATGACCACCACAAACACAACCCGCTAATGCACGACCACCACGACCACAAACCACGTACACGGGCTAGATAATATAAAAAATTTAAACGGAAGTTCAGTTCGAAAAGAGATATATTAAATTTTAAAGGTTAGCGCTTTTCAACGGTCTTGGGAAGCTACAATGATTTTCTACGCCCTTCCTACGTATTTTAAGTATAACGGTGTTACATCATTTTCAAAAAATATAGTTCATTCATTAAAGCGAAGTGCCTTCCGATGAACATTTTTTAACAATGATCTTAGTCTGGAAAGTCTCGAACGCAACAAAATATGGCAACAAGTACAACACACACATCATTTTTGTATCTAGACTCACTGAGTGTCCAGACTCAGTGAGTGTTCAGAAGTAGTGAGTGTTCAGACTCACTGAGTGTCCAGACTCACTGAGTGTCCAGACTCACTAAGTGTCCAGACTCACTGAGTGTCCAGACTCACTGAGTGTCCAGACTCACTGAGTGTCCAGACTCACTGGGTGTCCAGACTCACTGAGTGTCCAGACTCAGTGAGTGTCCAGACTAACTGAGTGACCAGACTCACTGAGTGTTCAGACTCACTGAGTGTCCAGGCTCACTGAGTGTCCAGACTCACTGAGTGTGCAGGCTCAGTGTGAGTGTCCAGACTCACTGAGTGTCCAGACTTACTGAGTGTCCAGACTAACTGAGTGTCCAGCCTCACTGAGTTTCCAGACTCAGTGAGTGTCCAGACTCACTGGGTGTCCATACTCAATGAGTGTCCAGACTAATTGAGTATCCAGACTCAGTGAGTGTCCAGACTAACTGAGTGTCCAGACTCACTGAGTGTCCAGACTCAATGAGTGTCTAGACTCAGTGAGTGTCCAGACTCACTGAGTGCCTAGACTCAGTGAGTGTCCATACGAAACATCCAGCACGCAGGTTCACAGAACCAAAATTTGAGCTCAGGGCAGTGGTAGCAGCCCCAGTCCCCAGTGTAGTAGTGCCTGTTTAGGCATTGGAGTGTAATTAAAAGTTTCGTTTCTTGGTAGGTCAAACAAGATTTAACGAGTGACAAGGGAGAAAATAAATTAACTGTACAAATACAGCATGGAAAATGCTAAACCAAATCATGAACCTGCCATGCAAAATGGAATGTGTGTGTCTTTAAGTGAAAAGATATTACTTAAAGAATGAATTAAAATTCCACCAACTGGAAACCAATACTGCGATGAATGGTCGGAAGGCGTTGCGCGGTTCCTCAAGAGTTTTTTCGATCAGTCCGGTCATAAATTCTTAAGAAATTTCTTGGGTCTTTCTAAATTCTTGTTATTCCTTACACCTGCCTACCATGCGGCATGCCTATAGGTTGCTCGCTAGTGTACGCCAAGTCGCCGTTGTGTTAGTTTGTGTGGCTTTAAATTTTGTGGTTCCGAAGTGTTGAGGAAAGTATGTTATGTGGCGAAAAACGAAGCAGATATGTGTGCAAGTTTCACATCGGTAAAAAGTAAATATTTGTGAAACCAAACTCATATTTTGGCATCATGAACGAAAGCTCATCAATTTTATTAAATAAATAACCGATTTGCAAGTCGAAAATCACCATTTGAACCTAACGTTGAAAAATAACAGATTATTCTTGTAAATGAAACCCTTCATACGTTGAAGAAAAAAGTGTTATTTGCACGTTGAAAGCCTGAGAATTTGAACGTGGAAAAATATCCCATATGCTCATTGAAAAATAGCCCATTTGGGCATTGAAAAACAGAAATATTAACGATTTGCAAGTTGAAAATAAATTATTTTCATTTTTAAACATAACGAAAAATTGAAAATAATCAACGATGAGATGAGCGGAGTGACGTAAAAAAAGTGAGATCTGTAGGACAGGATTCTCCAACGTCTCAGCCTGGCAACCGACTCGGTTGCAGCTCTCCAATAATTTTAAGTACCTCATCACTAAATTTTATGCTAATTTGAACTTGCCATTACTTATATATGTATGATTCGGGAAACGAGTGAATAGAAAGTATCGAACTTTAATTTTTTTTGCAGGTTACTTCCCCCCCGCGTTGATGTCTAATTGTGTCGCAGTTTCGTTATTTTTAAAGCTTAAAGTTCATTTTACATGCCACTGTCTAACGTGTTGTTGTCATATTTGTGTTTCCCGGCCTAACAGATTTGTTATTTTCCTAAGAGCATACGTGTAGGTTTCATCAACTGCGATAAAAATATGAGTTAGAAGTGTTAAACTCTTTCAGTTTTAGCTCAGATATAACATTTCAAGCATCAAATATGAAGGCAATCACAAGCACAATTTTTTGGGTAACGCTACTGGAATTGGCGATTTGTGCCAGTTTCATTCCAGCGGGGGAAATGAATGCTATTGATTCTGAGGCTAGCGCAGTTGAATCTTGGAACCCGGCTACAGATTTGGAGCGAATGGAGGCCATTGACTCTAAGTTATCGGTTGAGGTAGCGAGGACTATAAGGAATCTTAGCAGCTACATTCTCTCAATAGCCAGCGATCTTTAAAATGCCATCGATGATGTTCTCTTCTGCACTCAGAGAAATCTTGACACACCTTATCAGTGAATATCAGCATTGCATTATCACAAATAATGATAACATCTTCCGAGGTTTTCGGTATTGCAAATAACAGTATAATTAGCAGTTTTTAGGAATTTTGAGCTTATCAATTACATCAATAAAGAATTTTCTTTTATTGTATAACAATCAAATACTGTACTTATTTCTCAATTTTGCAGCCAACAATCAATTATTTTAATTGAATTCATCAATTACCACATCATCGCACACAGGCCAGCTCGCTCAGCTACGGGCGGAGGCGCCTCAGGACTACGGCGGCGAGATGGAGGAGTTGCTACAGCACTCAGAGAAATCTTGACACACCTGGATGTGTCATCATGACACACTTAAGTGTGTCACCATGACAATCCTTCAAGTTTGTCGAAAACGTAGACTAGCTTCCACCGATAGAACGTTGCCAAGGTTGCCGTTGCTGAGTGTTTCCTCTCTAATCAATGCCAATTAATCTTTTTAACGGCCACATTGAGGTCAACTGCGGTAACTATTGAATTTATGCTTATTTTATGAAAGTTTTACTTCTTCCAACTTAGAATTGTGTAAACGGAAGAATTTTAAACCCCTGAGGAGAATACAGCTGTTGTATCTATGAGAATTAAGGCTCCCGGGGGGATATGTGAGGTCCCGAGCAAAAGGTTAGATAAGCCTTCTTTCAGTTGATATGAGGTAGTTTTTATTTGGCTACGGGCCAATTTTTTTGGCTACTACTAAGCGGTTTTTCAGTACCCACAACTTTCCTCTTCACTCGTTATCTGGTTTAATGAATTTCTTTCTTAACTTCCCATTTCCATATGACTCGTGGATAGATTTGGCATCCCTTCAAGTACATACTCATTAATGCATTCCTCTTTCCTCTCTTTGGAACGCCTGTATTGCGGTTAAGGAGGCTTAAAAACATAATTTAATCAACTCTAATCAAATTTTGTCTGATTATCCCCGTTCCGGTCTCTGGTCCGATCTCTGGTCCGGTCTCTGGTCAGGTCTCTGATCAGGTCTCTGGTCCGGTCTCTGGTCAGGTCTCTGGTCCGGTCTCTGGTCCGGTCTCTGGTCCGGTCTCTGGTCCGGTCTCTGGTCCGGTCTCTGGTCCGGTCTCTGGTCCGGTCTCTGATCCGGTCTCTGGTCCGGTCTCTGGCTAGGTCTCTGGTTCGGTCTCTGGTTCGGTCTCTGTTCAGGTCTCTGGTCAGGTCTCTGGTCAGGTCTCTGGTCATGTCTCTGGTCAGGTCTCTGGTCAGGTCTCTGGTCAGGCCTCTGGTCAGGTCTCTGGTCAGGTCTCTGGTCAGGTCTCTGGTCATGTCTCGGGTCAGGTCTCTGGTCAGGTCTCTGGTCGGGCTTCTGGTCATGCCTCTGGTTAGGTCTATAGTGCGGTCTCTGGTCAGGTCTCTGGTCAGATCTCTGGTCGGGCTTCTGGTCAGGTCTCTGGTCAGGTCTCTGGTCGGGTCTCTGGTCAGGTCTCGGGTCAGGTCTCTGGTCAGGTCTCTGGTCGGGCTTCTGGTCAGGTCTCTGGTCAGGTCTCTGGTCGGGTCTCTGGTCAGGATCGGGTCGCTGGTCAGGTCTCTGGTCGGGTCTCTGGTCAGGCTTTTGGTCTGGATTGGTCACGTCTAATATGTTCTGAGCACAGAATATTGAAGAATCATGAATTTTTCGGTCTATTTAACGTTATCTTTTGTTCGTCCTGAATAATGAAACTTTAATTTTCGTAAAATATGTCACAAAAATGAACACTATTTGCAGATGATAGCCTATTTTTTTATTTTGCACAGAACCTAGTCAATGGAAGCTGCTAAAAAATAGCTACCAATCATAAGAAAATATGTTATAAAAATTAATCATTCGTTCGGAAAAATTGATCAATCGCCATTTCGATTACATTAAAGATGACGTACAATGTACTACAATTCTTCCATTCAGTTGGTCATCGAACTTATCGTCAAGCACAGAAGAGAAAGCTCGTAATATGCTGGTTGGTGCTCAAGGAAAAGGTATTCCATCACTATTGAGATTAAGTTGATTGCATGATTTAGTCCTCTGATTCCTCGTGGAATACAAATATGGCTTATGACGATTCTCTGCTTTTAGTCGTTTAAATCTGTAAGAAATGTATTCATCTTATATTTTGTTTTTATTCATAGAAGGAGCATTCTTTAAACATGTCTGTTATTTTAATGCTTTTAATTGCTAATAGCCTTGTATATATTTTTCTTTTGCAAATAAATGGTGCATCTGTTGGAAGGAGTGTATGATAGATTGGAAACATTTTACTGTCAAGCACTAGATTGCAGCCGACTAAATTTTTGGTTTCCATATCTAGTGATAGCTTCAGTGTGATTTATATGCGCTGATTAGACTGATTTCAATAGGCTGGTGCCTTCGAAAAAAAACAGTTGGTTAAAGAAGTTTGAGGATTCGATGAATTGCTCATTCAATGGTGCTTTGTGTTGTACGTCAGACATGTGCCCAACCCAACATCCGCCAGTCGCAGACTACTGCGAAAATTATTAAGAGTGCCTCGGCTGCCGCCCGGAATCCCTCAGTCTCATAAGTTCTGAAAAACAGTTCAGTACCTTTCACGGTGGTACGTGTGCTTCTTGTGTGTGATGGTTGCTTGTTCGTAATTGTTAAAGAAAGGAAATTTAATTAGGCTTAGGAAGCATGCGTTTTTCTGGTGTTAATGTGGCTAGAGCCAGTTTGTGTGTAGAACTGCAAAACCGTTCAAGGTTGAGAAGTGAGAATGGAATGTCAATTAGAGCACAAAGATGTGACTGAAGCTAACATGAGATTTGGAAGTGATGAACAATGTTCTGTCGAATAATTCTTTAAAGAATTCTACTAAGGAATTTGTTTCTTTTTGCGCTAGAATATTGTTACTGGATATATTTAAAATGTAATGTGACTAAGGAATTTGTTTCTTTTTGCGCTAGAATATTGTTACTGGATATATTTAAAATGTAATGTTTGTTAGTGACAGTTGAGATGTGGTAACTAGATGATTAATAAAATATATTCCAAAGATAATTTCGCTCTGAGCAAACATTTATATTGTTCATCATGAAATGATTCTATTATTATTTAAAATTTTTATCATATATTATCAAATATTTTGCCCTCTTGAGTGCAAAATAGCTCACATTATTCTGACAGAAATGAAATTTGGTAATTTTGATACCTATATGTATTCTTTGAAACATTTTGGATGACGCTAAATATTGCGTACTATAGCTGTTCGCAACATAATCTCAGCATTTCATAATTGCTGCATGTAGGTTTCAGCATAATTTATGTATAATTTCTACTGATCCTTGAATAAAAAGTATAACTGGTTAAATGTCTGGTTTTATTAGCAAGATTCCATACTCAACTTAGTACAAATTTAAGGATATGCTTCTGATTCATGATCAACAATGGCAATTTATAGCTCATACAAATTAAAAACTTTTAATTTGTTAAACTTTAACAAATTAAACTTTAACAAATTGACTTTTAAACTTTAATTAAGCATTGTGATTTTGCCAAACACACAAGGCTAAATGAAACTGTGTCAGTAGTTTTGTACTGTTAATTAATGGAAAGTATTTTTTTGGCAATCATACAACTTTTTCTCTTGTTCTACCACTGGCCTTCTATAACACGTAAACTTTATCATCCTCTAATTTGACTTTGTCTAAGTGATAGCTTAAATCTAAGTTTTTTTTAACTTTGATTGGTGGAAAAAATAAATACTTTCTGAATAACATATGTCAATTTTCTAAAATTTGATTTGTGGTTAATATTATTACTTTATTTTGCTTCCATGTCATCTGATATTTTCAAACCAGTTCTGTAATCCATCATAGATTGCCTATAATTTCTTTCAAGGCGTTGTTGATTTAATGGGAAGGGTGGGTCAAAAGACTTATTTTAAAGCCTTTTGCTAGAACATTTAATAAGACTACAATACTTCAGTTGCTGACGATTTCAAATGTTTCAATTTTACAATATTGGTAATTATTTTGTGTTTTACTTTCAGAATTGTTGAAGCCTCGGTAGACTTGCATACCAAATATGATCTGATTTTCTGCAGGGTTGCTATAAAAATATTTTGATAGTATAATAATGTTCCTGAAATTTTTGTGTCCTGCACAAAGTGAGTATGCTTTTAATGAGAGATGCAAAAATCTGCTTGAGATTCATGTCAGAAAGAAGTGGTCTACACTTACTGTACCAAGAAACATCTCTCAGTACATGGTGTGTATTATGTTGTGGGCATGTTAAAATGATTATATCACAATCAAGTGCTGTTCTGAAAATAGTTAAAGCACTTAATGAAATAAATATATTGAAACTTATGTAATTACTTTGCTATTTCAGTATTTCTGTGATGTTGTTCATAATTACCAGTATTAATATCCATTTTTGCTGGGAATAATTTGGTTGTATTTGTATTTTTTTTAATCGATTGTGGAAACATTGCAATGGATTAGTATGATACCATGTAGGCTTTTCAAACGAGTATCTTTATGTTAACAAATTTCATAAACAAATATGGATTTTGTATCAACTTCATAGAAATGAATTTTTTTCCCCAATTTTCCAGTAACAAACCAAAATTATTTTATTGCTGTATTTCCTTTCATAGCACACTGGGATATTTAAGGAAGCCTTCATTTTTAATTCTGTCCTAATCAAGAACACTAACAAAACAAAAATGTTTTATCACTATCTTTTTTTCATAGCTCATACAGAGATATTTTGGGAAGCCTTCATTTATGATTCTTCCCTAATCAAGAACATTAGCAATTGAAAATTGTTAACAATTTTTAGTTCATTTATGTCCATGTATTCTTATTCTCCTCCAATTTGTAGAAGTTTTGGAAAATCAGGCTGACTACCTAGGCTCATTCTTCCATTATTACTGAAAACAAAAAGGGTGGATGGTGACAAGCAAGCCACTTAGCACATCGCTAAGTAAACAAAAATGGCAAACAAGCAGAATTATTAGCGTTTTTAATATGTTATCCACATTCTCACCTCTTTTTGTTTGTTCAGGTACCGTGACAAGAGGTCATCTGTGACAGCCTTATTTACTGCCAATTACGTCCGTGTCACTGGCATGTTGGGAAGAGGTCTGCATCATTGAGGGACGTCAGTCATGATGGTGTGGCTAACTTTCTTCTGCTGCTTGTCAACCTTTTCTGCGAGGAGCAACGCTTGGTTTGAAATATTTCAAGGAACTCTTTTCAGGAAGGTAAGGAACCTCTAGGTGTATCTATGGGAATTAGCGCTCCCAGGGGGACTATGTGAGGGCCTTAGCTAAAGGTTAGGTAGGCTTCCTTTTGTTGAAATAGAATAGGTTTCGTTTTGTTACGGACCATCGTTTTTCGGTTCACTGCTGTCCTGTTTTTCAGCACCTACTACTTTCTTTTTCAACTTTTTCTTGTTTCATGAACTTCTTTCTTAGCTTCCTGTTTCTGTGCACCTTGTGCATAGATTCCGCGTTCCCTCAACTCCATACTAAATGGTGCCTTCCTCCTTCCTCTCTTAGAACATCTTTGTCGTGCAATTAAGGGAGGCTGAAACTTTCTTATATAATAATAAAAGAACCTCTAGGTGCTTCACAAATGTTGTTTGACTATTCAGACATCTTAATGGTGCTGATTGATTCATTTTTATCCTTTATAGCACAAAAATGGTAGACTTGTTGTTGAATAGTAGAATTCAGCAAACATGAATTCTAGCTGCCTGAAAGGGCAGTTAGGATGTTCCTCCACGTTCATTCTGCAGTTAAATGTGAGTTCATCCTGTTTTGCCTCAATTGAACAGAAGTTTCACAACTGGTGAGGTCGCCAACTAAAGCTTAGGAAGTCTTTGTATAAATGAATTAGGATTTTGTATGGTTGAGGAACATCGTTTCTCGGTATACTGTTGATGTTTTTAATTGTTACTCATTGCTATTTTCTTCCACTCCTATTTGGTTTCTAAAGCTTCTTTCAATATTAGTGGTTTTAATGAAATTAATATCTTGCTATCATGAAGCCTTTTTCAATTGTATGGTTTTCGTGCACAAGTTGTTGGGACACTCCATGTGCACAGATTCCCCGTTCCCTTCATTTCATTTTGAACAGCACTTTCTTTCATAATTGTTGAAACCTTGTTTTAGTTTGAGATGTTCAGATCAACTTGCATCCAAATTCATATAATATTTTGTTATGTGCAGAGCCGAGTATAAAATACACAGTGGATTGATGAAGCTCGATAATTTTTGAAAATTCATCTTCACTTGAGGTCAGGAAATTATTCGTAGCCTTATCGCACATGGCCGAGTAAATTAGCAATATTTGGTACTTGATGGTTGTTTTACATTACACATTGTGGATTCAAGTTTGAGTAAAATAATTAGTAAATCTATGCAGGATTTTTAAAGGCGTTTAAGAATATTTTTAAACTCAACCCTGGTTACATTGCTACGCAGTTGAGTGGGCATCTTTAATGAATAGATTCTTCACAAAACCACTGCTCAATAAAACTTGCCTAGGTGTGAGCGCATTGGATTTCAGAATGAAAACCTTATCTCATTTGTTTCAGCACAACACCCGCGTCAGGGCGCTCAGTGGTCTCAACCTGTAGTTCCGACAACCTCGGCAGTTGTCGTCCTCATCCTACCTCGTCTCAGTCTGTTTTAGAGACTCGCCCGCAAGTTCGACTTGCAAGTTACAGCCAAGTTCCTCAACGTACTGTTTCTATACACAGAGGATATATTGTGACGACACCTCTTTACAGTGCAATGAACCACGTTCTCGCTTAACGCGTTTCCTGCGAAGAACCCACCGGTGGTCACTCAAGGGATTTTCATATGCTGCAGACCGACCTCCGGTCACTCACTTAATTTTTATTAATAGTTAATAGTAGCTCAAAACAAGTGAGATCGAGTTAATGATTGCTATTTTCAATGTTTGTTACTGCAATTGACTTTAAATTTGCATTGAATAGTGAACTGCACTTTAACTCGGAGCAGAAAACGTGTTAAACGAATATATAATTTTTCTAATGGTAGTCAAGAACTTCAAGTGTGATTGCCTATAGCGATTTTTGTATTCATGTAAATGAAAATGGAATTATTCCTTGATAAGAGTGGGTTATTTAATGCGGATTTGACGATTTGATGGGAATTAATGCGTACGGATATATAGGTATGGAAATTTTTTCAGTATCAAATGGAATGAATATTTTTGTTGTTGTGGTAGACTTGTTTAACTTTGCAAAGTTTCGGTTTCTTTTTTTTTGCTCAAATGTGTGAAACAAAATTCATTGCATTTTTTTGCAAGTTTCTGGATTTACATAGAGACGTCCAAACTGGTGCTGAATAGCTTCAGTTTTTACTTCTGGTAGTTCCTTTGCTACCTGATAAGAATATGAGTCCTCTCAGGGGGATGCAGCTATTGTATCTATGGGAATTAGCGCTCCCAGGAGGACAATGTGAGGGCCGAGCTAAAGGTTAGGTAGGCTTTATTTTTGTTGAAATAGAATAGGTTTTGGTTTTGTTGCGGATCATTTTTTCGGTTCACTGTTGTGCTGTTTTTTTCAGTCCCTACTACTTTCTTCTTTAACTTTGATCTTGTTTCATGAACTTCTTTCTCATCTTACTGTTTCTATGCCTTTTCTGCATAGATTCCGCGTTCCCTTTACTCCATACTAAATGGTGCTTTCTTCCTTCCTTTCTTTGGATCGCATTTGTTGCTGCGGGTAGGGAGGCTAAAACTAACGACTAATCTAATCTGCTAAGAATATGAGTTCTAAAAACAAAAATATGTGCTATATTTTTATGCATAAATCAATTTTTATTTGTGTGCTGCTACTGAATATAAATCAGAACATGTAAGATAAAATCGTGAATTTTTTTGCGTTTTCGAAATGAAATTGATTTTTTTAAAAGATATAATAACTACCGTGTTATTTCTATGCGTAATATAAGTGATACTTTTACAGCAAATGTCATTATTTCAGACCTTGATGGACGTGGTCGTGTATGAGCCTGTTTTTGATAAGTTCAAAATTTTGTCCATAAACTTAAACAAAACTTTCTTAGTTTGATAAGTGAATGGGGATTCTAATTTTTACAACTGTTCAATTTGGATAAACTAATTAAATATTATAAACTATGTGATGTTATTTGATATTTGATTAATTTAAATGCCGTCGATTGAGTTGAGAATAAAATTTTGATTGGTCTCTTTCCAGAAATAACAGACGTTTTAAAACCATTAAGATAGAGGTGTTATTAACATGAACTTTTTTAGTGCTTAGTTTTGTACTTATTTAGTGCTGAATTTTGTTTTGTTAATTTCACAATAAATTTATTAGCATAACTAAACTTTCCAAAGAGACTTAAACTTATTCATTAGATCCTCGTAAATTTATTATTGATGCAAGTTTATATGCAAGTCAGAGTATCTTCACCGATCGACCTCGGTTTCGTTACCAATGGCGGTCAACACATCACGAATGACGGCCTTATGACTCAGTGAAACCAAAGAACATCGTTAAAAGCGACGTTATGGAATTCCTGTTTTGCGAGGAAATTTGTTTATTTTATATAGTTCAAAATGAACACGATTACTTTCATTTTATGTTCACATGAAATTTGAGATTCCAAGTTCTAAATACAACCTTCAATGTTTTCACTGTAGCGAAACGTAAATTCTTACTTGAGATATTGTTAACTTAGCAAGAATTTGAGCTCAGTATGAAACTAAAAGTGATTATTAAAATTATTTTCGTTTGTTTGAACATTTCTGACTTATAGAAATATGCATGCAAATATTAAATAATTTTATTTCCATATAATTTTTATATATATATATGTTAGTAATTAACTTAGCTGCTTGAGCTGTGATCTGAGTCACAAACGTACAAACCTTTCAGTACACTACTCTAAAATAAATATTGCTGAAAATTTCTTCGAGTGCAAATGAAACTCTCACATTGTATGTGTGTAGTAGTATGTAAATGAAAATTTCGTTTTTCAGATGACAAGTGTTAAAAAATTATTCCACAGATTCAGAATAAAGAGAATGTTTCCTAGCGTTGTATGAGACCTTAACTTTACGTAAAATAGAAGTAAGATACTATTTCGTCTGCTCTAATATTTTTTGATTTTTGTAGAAAAGTACGTAAAGTTGTTCAAAAAATTCAAGTCACTAGAATTATCTGATTTTATAGCGTCCATTGCTTTGAACTGCAATTAGTAATATATAATGTTCTATTTGTCATACATCAAAATAGTGTTAATAAGCTGTATTGCCATAGTAATTGATTGAGAATTCTTTTGTGCGATAATTATGGTAGAATTCTTTTGGCTGATACAACTCCATAAAATATTTTGTTTATTCTAATGTAAGACTTTCTCTAACTTTGTGAGAACTCGTCATTTATGGACCTCAAAAATGATGAATAAAATATTTCGATTTATTCGAAAGTTCCTGGATTTATTTGTGAACGTTCAAACAATCCTTGAAATATTTTTTTCTCCACCTTCATTTTGTTACTTGTATTAAAGTGAAAAACTAAATAAGCATTTTTAGGTTCTTTCTTGAATTAAAATGAAATTTTTTTGTATACAGATGAATCGGGATTTCATTTGTGCGAGATAAGTGTGAAAATTTATTTTATTTTTCCAAATGAAATTATTTTCATCACAGTGAAAGATATGCTTAATTTTACGAGAAATTGATTATGAAACTTAACGCAGAACTAAATTATTGTCGTCCGTTTGAGTATTTCTAGACTTATATGGTAATGTGCATACAGTTGTACATATTTTTTCTTTATAAATTAATTTTTTATTTTATTCGTGTGAAAAATGAGATTTAAAATTTCTAAGGTATTGTGATAAACTGGAATTTCATTTGTGCGTGATAACAGGTGTTGGAATTTTTCGTTTCAAAACGGAGAATTCTTGTGCTGAAGCGTGAGACCTTTACTTTCCAAGTTAAATGGAACTGAAAGTGGAAAATAAGATTGATTCTGATAGTTAGAATAATTCTCGAATATACGGAAATGTGCTCACAAACGTAGAATAATTTTGATCACTTCCAGTTCTAAGTAGATAAACATTCAGTGCTGAATTTGTTTCCACCATTTTTATTGCTTTGAATCCAACTATAAATTTTCCGAGAATTGAAATGCAAGGAAAATGTGTCATTTCAGTGTTGAATAAAATGAGCGAACTAAACTAATGCTGTTTTTATTTGAACAGATGAATGTAAGATGTGGTTATGCTGAAGCCTATGTTTAATGCGTGGAAAATTTTTAGTTATCTAAAATGCAATTTAGCTTGATATCAGTGCTTTCTTCTTTCGATAAACGTTAAGGCATTGAACCCGTCACAATTAATCGTATTCATGTGTTATGTTAAAATACATTTAACGCTGTTGTGAGGAAATTCTTGTAGACGCTCTTAATTTATTCACAGAATTCAATTAATCTGTTCAACTCTGCGTAAATTCGTGAAGTTTCTCTGCACGACGGCATGAAATATTTTATATGTTTATTATAAAATTGCAGAATACGCTGATTTTATAAGTAGTGCATTTTTTCTGTTGAAATGTTGTGATAATTTAAAATTTAATGGTCAATGTGGTACAAAATAAGCCTCGAATGATTCATTGATTCTGCAAATAGTCATTTTTCTTAATCCAGAGGCAAGACAGAGGGGTATGGTAGGAGTAAGTTAAATCTATGTTGTAGGTTCCGTAGATTTCCCCTAAGTGTGTCATGACTGCCCTAAGTGTGTCATGTAACACACTAAAGTGTGTCATGGCGCCTCCATGACACACAATTGTGTGCCGGTTTTGCGACAAACGTATGACACACTTAAGTGTGTCAAAATGACCCTATGTTTTTTCTCAGTGAGGCGGCAGATGCTGACCTCGACCGGGCCGGGGAAATTCTCAAAAAGAACTTCAAGTTCAGCCCCAACTTTCACAGAGGTGAGGCTCCAGTCTCTATGTTCTGTGCTGTGTGTGCATTCTGTGCATAAGCTTTATGCTTATGTTCTGTGCTTTATGCTCTTTATTCCGTGGTACAGTGGTTAAGGGATCGGGCTCGTATGTTGGAGTCGCGGGTTCGTATCCCGGCGCTGGCGCGGAAATTTTCCCCGTTGGGTATAAGGGAAAGCTCAAGCACAATACCCCACTCAACCCAGGTGTCGGAAATGGGTACCGGCTTTACGGGGGAACCTTCATGGTGTCCTATATATAGGGTTAGTTATAAGACATTTAAAAAACCAATGCTAAGATCATATGTATCAGGCTTGATTGGAAATAAAGCATCCCAAAGATGCCGATGTTAACCTTTTAACTTTATGTAGGTTTTGGCTGTGGAAATACTGAAGGTGAAAGTCAAATTCAGTCGCAACTTTCACAAAGATGAGGCTCAAGTCTCAAAATTCTGTATTTTATATAGGATTTTGAATTCGTTCACTGGGAGTTCCTGTTAGGGCATGAATTGCTGAGAACAATGTGCGAACACAACAGTTAGCCCTGAGAACAATGAGAACTATATACAACTAAGATGTACGTTCCTTCTGTGCTGGGCAGTTTCGGCAGTTCTGAATGGAAAAATCCCACTTAAAGTTGAAAAATCAAGTTTGTAAAAAATTCAAACTGAAAATCCGAAGCAATATTAATATCGAAAAAAATGCACATACTTTCTCATTAACTGTATTTAAACTATATAGGAGATGGGTCAATACCCCGTCCACTCCAAAAATATTGATACTCTCACAGTAATAATAAATACTAACTGGTGATCAGCGACATCAGAAGCATAATTTGTTCGCAACTCGGAGAGATCATTCCATGTAAGGCTCAACGATTTAGCACCAGTATTTTTATTCAAATAAGAAGGTCAACAATTGTAATTCTGACTGAGCGACAGCATGAAAGAGTCAGTATTGATTCACTTCAGTATTGATTCAATGAATTGATGGGCTAAGTAACACAAAAGTAAAAACCAAATAATACAAAAGTGAAAACACACGCACTATTACCAGAAGTGCAGAACTAGTACAACAAATTACTTTTTCAGAAAAAACTCAATCTACTTTCACCAAGTATCTCCCTCTACATCCACAGTAAATCTGTTTCAATAATCGCAATGGGATCAGTTTCAAACTACTGTTTCACCATCAGAGCCAAATACGTAAATTTTGAAATCATACCCAAAACTTTAATATGTTTTGGCATTTCATTTCAGACCATTTTAATTAGCATTTTCTAAACGAGCTCACTCAGTTTTAATGATCTAATAGAAACATCCAGCATTACCCAATAATTCCCCAATGTCATGAAAATACCTTAATTTTTGCGATCTCGAGGAAGTGCGCATCTCTTACAGACAGAAACAATTCTGATACCGCCGACGCTAATCCAATGGCTCCACAGCTATGAGGGAAGAGGGTCCCGCTAAATGCCTTACTGACTGTTAAATCTAGTGCTAATGCTCACATAATCCACGCACTTTTTTCATGCACTTTCCATCGTTGATGCAGTTTTCACAAACTTGACTGGATTTCAGTCTCTGAAATTAGTCTTTCGGTCCGATCGCTCTTCGAGCCCTGCCCTTGAAGCAAATTTACGCAGTTTTAAGCAGCAAACACGAACACACCATGGATAGCAAAAATAAAATGAAAACGAACAATATGAGAGGTTAATTTTTAAAGCTTAGTCTCATTTGCTTTGAGATTTTATTTTTGGTTTCCAGCTCCTAGCTGTTTATGGTCAATCGTTTGATTCAGGTGCAATAGAGTTCAGAGTGAGGACCCTAACATCAGGCACGAAAAAAGTTTTCTAAGCCCATTCCTGAGCTACACATTGAGGTATGAAAGATAAACAGCCATCGCTTACGCAGGACGGCGCACGAGGATACAGACCGCAGCTTCATACCACAGATCTGTTTGTGTGAAGACAGCTTGAAAGAAATTTCTAATGAGTATATCACAAAAGCTAGGCATGCAGAGGAGTGGCCGTCTAGGAGCCTCGATCTTACCCGTGGGATTTCTACCTTTGAGGTTTTTTGATGGACCATAAATTTGAAACGCCTTCTTTGGACTTGCAAAATATCTGCGACCTTACCACAATCATAATAAATGCCAACATTCCTAAAGAGAATTCTACGCTTATTAGAACTAAGGTGGAAAATGAGGGGCTCAAATAAATGAATCGACAACAATGCTGATCAGAGCTCGTAATTAAAATGTAACAGAAGTGCTTTGATGAATTTTAGTAGTTAAGTCTATTTAGAAGAAAGAAAGATTTTTATTAAATATCTCTACAAAGGGGTGATATCTGTTTGTCTTTTCATTTTTCAGAGTGTATGAATTCAGAAAAGTTTTATTTTTCACAGGCCAGACAGGAATAGTCCTTCATTCTAAACGCAAATGCACCAAAATTAAATGCTCGACAATAAAAAGTATAAGCCAGTAGCACAGAGGAAAATATTGGAACAAATAAAATTAAATGAATCTCCCTACGAGTCATGGATTTGCAGTAATCAAAACGCTAAAATTTAGAAACATTTTTTTCGACAACCCTACAGAACGAGTTCGCCTCTTATGCAATATCATTTCCAGGGAAAGAATTCTCGTAAGCTGCTCTCATTTGCATTTTTTTCGAGTTTCAGGTTAGGAAAATAACACATCTGATGAGGAACCAGGACGAGCCCCGAACGTTTTACTCACGAAATATCGCTCATTAGCTTTGTAGTTTTGCTGGACTCCTTCTCTGGAGGGCACTTATGAGGATGAAGATGTTTTATTTACGAATGAATAAACATTCGTAACCCACTAAACAACTTTTTACAGCTTGCTAAGCGTTGATTTCTGAGGACGAGGAGAGACGAGTGTTGGAAGAACCCGAACTCTCTACCGAAAACTTGTTTCAGCTTGTTGATACAGCCAACAAGAATATTGACCGAAGTCTATTGCTGCAGTTGCTGCATATGAGGAACACTGTTGGCAGCTGCCACCTCTAATGCAAGTGCTGTGCCGATGTAATAATTTTGATTGAAATTTTAACCCAAAGTCGTAATGTGTTCACTCTAGAAAATGCATTTATCAAGGCCAGCATTACGCGATGCTTGGATTCATCGGTGCTGAAACAAGAAATTTTCATCTGGAAATACGGTTAAAGCAATAGAAATTTTTTTTGAATATTATATGCTTCGGAAATTATCGATCTAATTTTTGGAGTTCATGATCACAATCATTACTGTCTCGCTAACAATGGCTCAGCCATATTCGAACGTCCGAGAACACACTGAGAAAAATTTGTAGTATTTTTGGCACATTCTATTGTGCCAAATGCTTGTTCCAACCGGTGCACAATAGTGCTTCATGAAGGTGGTATAACATACTTTTGTCAGTCGCAGGACACACTTGGCTTAAATCTACGGTACTTCAAGCCCAAATTCAACTTTCTCCCACTTCTTCGTACTTTCTGAGTCACATATGGACATGGGATTACAATGAATGTACGTGGAAGTAATGAATACATCATCGCTTCTACAGGAAGCATTCTTTGATTATTGAATGTCACAGGAATTCAATATTTCATTCCAGCAAAATTAAACAAATAAAAGTAAATGCTTATGGCAGATTTCCTAATTGCATTGTAAATCTTATGTTTCGATAAGAAATCCCTCAAGATTTTAGACAGAATTTAATCTACGCTAATTTAAAGTCAATTAAGAGTGAAATGTTTTTAAATGCTCACCCATAACATTAGATAATATTATTTTAATGGTTTTGAAAATTAGAACGCCTTCATGGCTTTGTCAAATAAAGAAAGCACTGATTCGAATTGTTTCCTATTTATGGGAATAAATTTTGCTTTCGTCAGATATCAAGCTCATGCATGACCTCGATGTACTCGGGCTTCAGTAAAACAAAAGATACACAACGCATCTTTTTATAGGACAGGAAAGTAACACAGTCATCACCCTTCATTTTATATGTTAAGAATCATTGATTGCATTTTGAAAGGGTAACAAATTTTGAATGAGTGAAAAATTTTGAAAGAGTAACAAATTTTGGATGAGTAAGAAATTTTGAAAGTGTAACAAATTTTGAATGAGTGAAAAATTTTGAAAGAGTAACAAATTTTGAATGAGTAACAAATTTTGAAGTGTAACAAATTTTGAAAGAGTAACAAATTTTGAAAGAGTAACAAATTTTGAATGAGTAACAAATTTTGAAAGAGTAACAAATTTTGAATGAGTAACAAATTTTGAAAGTGTAACAAATTTTGAAAGAGTAACAAATTTTGAAAGTGTAACAAATTTTGAAAGAGTAACAAATTTTGAAAGAGTAACAAATTTTGAATGAGTAACAAATTTTGAAAGTGTAACAAATTTTGAAAGAGTAACAAACTTTGAAAGTGTAACAAATTTTGAAAGAGTAACAAACTTTGAATGAGTAACAAATTTTGAAAGTGCAAAAAAATTTTGAAAGAGTAACAAATTTTGTAAGAGTAACAAATTTTGAAAGAGTAAAAAATACTGAAAGAGTAACAAATATTGATTGAGTAACAAATTTTGAAAGAGTAACCAATTTTAAAAGAGAAACAAATTTTGAAAGCAAAAAAATCGAAAAATAAATCGTTCACAAATAAGTCCAAAGGTATTTTATAGCAATACGAGTGTGCATAATGTTTTAATAATTTACGAGCACCCAAAATAGATAACCAAAAGTAGATAAAAAACAAATATAAAATGCAGGATATTTTTTACGTGCATTAATGAAACGGTAGTAAGAGAATTTTGTATAATACTCGTAATGCGTGCATCAATTTGGGTAAACACAAATAATAGATAAACCCATGCGTGGAGTAAATTCAATGCTTAGATATGAAGATTAATTGTATTAAACCTCTGTGTTAAACCACTTTCACATTGCTTTATGTATTGTTATAATTAAGCACCTTGTTATAAAACTGTATTCTGCTCTATTCATTGGTCATAATATCTGGATTCTTCAACACTTGATATTCAATTTCATTTATTTACAATCTTTGCATTAGAAGAATTTTTGAAAAAATTATTTCTTCTGGAAAAATTAGAAGAAATTCTTTCGTCTGATTCCGTTCTTGGCACTGGAAATTCGATTTGTAAAATAAGATTATGGCGAGACTGATTTCTAAGATTTTAAGTTTCGCTAAAACAGAGTCATGCCAAATGTTATGATAAATTCAATCGTCGAAATGTTTGCAAATAAAATAATTCAGAATATTGTGCATGATTTCACAACCATAGATCAATCGTTCGTGATTAGACGTAAGGAGTACAATTTTTGAGTACATTGATAAAAACGTTGAGGACGGACATTTTTTTCACGAACTGAGAGAAAATAGCTAACCTGAAACTAAGTAAAATTTCAACAATTACTTTTAGTTCAATATTCACCTCCCAGCCACCAAATCACAGCTTCCGTAACACGAATAAATTATTCCATAACAAAATTCAGGTAAGAAACTTCAAATATTTTTCTTTGCTTGAGTTATCCATGATGCATTTTTAAAACTGCAAAAAATCAATTTTATTAACAATTTTTATATAAGTTTATAATTTTTCATTCTTGCCTGCAATCACAGTTTTGTGCCTTATGCTGTTTGCTTCTCCCTTTCTTCTCATTAGATTCGGATATATACCCATGCAGTTTTTACTCGTATATGGGGCTTTTCTTCAAAACTTTATGGTAAATTATTGTAGTTTCAAAATTATACTTCACAGATTAATTGGAATAACAACCTACTTGCATGACGTATTGGAATATACGGGATCACAGCACACGCAGTCGGCCGCCGCTGTCTGTGACTATAGTTGACGCAGAAGTCCCAATTGTGTGATGCACGATACCGAGCTACATCTAAAAACGAAGTACATAGGAAATAAAATATTAATAAATTTGTCCCAAGTTTCTTTTGAAAACTAAAATGCCACCTTACATGGACAAGAAATGTATTTTGAGATGATTTATTAAGTAAAATTAGGAAAAGCAATCGAAAAGCGGAACGTTTGAGCTTCATTAAGGCCATTCGTAACCTCGATTCAACACGCTACATAAAAACGTCTTAGACTGCAGCACAGAGCAAACTTCAAGGAGGGTCCATTTCTTGGGCGTAGATTACATTGGAACACATGGTACAAAGGACACACACACATGGTACACAGACTACACATGGTACACAGACCACACATGGTACACAAACCACACATGGTACACAGACCATACGTGGTACACCTACGCATGATGCACTGCCTACACCCGTGAGATAGCCCACACTCGGCACGCAATTTTCTAGAACGCGAGCTGCACATGCGGCAAAGTTTAGAATTTTGAAACATTTCATGTGTCCTGGCGCAGTTTATCAGGACACAAGCGGCGCACGAGATGCAGCCTACACGCGGGACCCAGTTCACACGCGCAAAATACTTCACACTCGGGACATAGCTTACACACTGACAGCAAAAGAACACAGTCCATTCATAGTATATAGTTTAATGGGACAAAGTTCACTCGTGAGGTAAGGATCACACATTTAGAACAGTGGTCCACGCCTGTGGTGTTGTCTACGCCTGGGAAACAATCCACACTAAGTTTTGTTAAGTATTTTTGAAGTAGCAGGACCCGTGGAAATTCCACGGACAATGCCATCGTTACACTAGGTGGACCCGTGAAAATAATTCGGTCAACATTACCTTACTAATTCCAACAATACATATACTAACCTAATCTATACTATCCTATCCTATCCTAATCGAACCGATTCTGATAATATGCCAAACGTAAAAAACGTGAACCCATGAAAAAATTTGGATAAGTTTACCTAACCTATACTATCCCAACCTGTCCTAACCTAACATATCCTAACCTACCCTAACTGAACCTATCCTGATAATTTGTCAAACATAAAGAAAACCGTGGACCCGTTGAAAAATTTCATCAACATTACCTAACAAATTCTAACACAACATATTCTAACTTAAGCTATCCTAACCTAACATATTCTAACCAATCACTTCCTCGCCTATGCTAACCGAAAGTATCATGATAATATGTCAAACATAAAAAACGTGGATCCGTGAAAAAATTCCGTCAACATTACCTAACCTATGCTAACCTAACCTATCCTAAGCTAACATATCTTAACCTTTCTTATCCTATCCTAACCTATCCTATCCTAACCTATCCTTTTCTAACCTATCCTAACCTCTAACCAATGTTATCGTCAGGCTAACTGAACCCGCGAGAAAATTTGATCTATATGACCCAACAAATTCTAACATAACACATTCTAACCTAATCCATCATAACATTGTGTATAATAACCTACCCTATGCTAAACGAAGCTTTCCTGATAATATGTCACACATAAAAAACCGTAAACCCGTGGAAAAATGTTGTCAACATTACGTAACCTTAGCTAACCTATCCTAACCTAACTCATCCTGACCTAACCTACCTATCCTAACTTAACTCAACTTAAACTTAACCTATCCTAACCCTACATATCCTAACCTAACTTAAGCAATGACATCGTTAAGCTATGTGGACCCGTGAGTAAATTCAGTAAACATTACCTAAGAAATTCTAACATTACATTCTAACCTAACATATCCTACTATCCCATCCTATCCTAACCAAAGCTATAATATGTCAAACATAAAAAACATGGAGTCGTGAAAAAATTTCATCAACATTTCGTAAACTACGCTAACCTGATAACATGTCAAACGTATCAATGCATGTAAAGGCGATCCTTTTATGTAACACTCTGGAATTCGGTATCCATGAAACACAAAAAATGAAAAATTAAGCATATAAATTAAAAAAATAATGAATAAAAAATAAAAAATATAAAGACTGAATAAATAAAAAATATGAAAAGAATACATAATAAAAAATTAAAAAATGTCAATAATTTGATAAAGTAAATGAAAAATGACAAGAATAAAAAAAATATTGAAATAAAAATTAAAATTAATAAATAAAAATTAACTTAAGGAATTAAATGAAATAAAATGAAAAAATTAAATACATAAAATATTAATAAAAACTAAAAAAACAAAGTTGATAAATAAAAAAAATCGAATAAATAGAAAAAACATACATAAAAAATGAAGGCTCAATATTTTAGTTAGCCTTCATAGTCATAGTTCAATAATTTAATGCTCGTGTGAACCACGATTCCTTCCTTAATGAAGGGTAGTAATGATGAATGAAGAATCAAACACCATTAGTTTCTTGTTCAAAGTTCACAAGATTTTATTCGATCAAGTAGCACAGTCAATACGATGATTGCTATTACTTAATTACCATTAAATTACCACTAGTTTCATATTATTATGAGAATGGTCTGCAACAAGAAAAAGGTACAACAGATTTAGCTAGAAGTATTTCAGAGTAGTTATACAAAATATCAATAGGAATGGCTATTTCAAGCTATTACAATTGCAGTAGTTCTAGTTTGGGAAGACCGTGACGCGGTCTTCCAACAACTAGATCGCAGTCAACGCATCAGAGGCAATGGACTAACTTAAACTTATTCTACTAAGGCACCTCTAACTCTAAGAAATACGGAGCACGGCAACAAAAAAAAATAAGAAACAAATAAAAAACATATAATAGGTAAAATAAATGTGAAATAAAGAAGGAAAATGGAAAAACCATATGGGGAAAAAGTATGAAAAACAAAAGACTAATAATAAAAAATTGAACTGAAGAAAATAGTTATAATAAAAAATAATAAATATCCTAACCTAACCTAATTTAACCTATCCTGATAAACTGTCAAGCTTCTCAATGCATGTAAATGCAATATTTTTATGTAACACTCAGGACTTCGGTATCCATGATACTGCAAACTCAGATGAGAGCTTTACCCACGAACTTAAATGCAAGAGTATTAATATAAAGACTATTAACTTTGAATATTATTTTCGCATCATCGAATCACCTGAAATCTACGATTCATGTTGACGGTGTGAATCGGCCTGTTGGAATGAGTCCCTGTCGAAAGACGGCAAAGGAAATGTATCACGCCACATGGTAGAAAATTTTTGTAAGTATAATCAGCGGGTTTTCAATCTGTGATTATAGTTCATATATTCAATCATACAACACGCACAACATCGCTAAACGTTATCCAGGCAGTCAAAAAGAGATACATCAGACTCGTTGAAGACAACGGTTTTTCTTCTATTCTAATCTAGTTGAGTTTTGTTGCCGGATTTCTCTTTTAGCAGAAATCAGGCAAAAGGAGAAGATATAAAGCGCCTGGACTCGGCCTTCACCATCGCAAACTTCGATGACATTTGGGAATCTGCATTCGAGCTCAACCTTCAACGGGAAGACTGTGAGTCTCAATTTCAGGCAGCAGGAGTTGCACGTACGATCGGAGTCGCTCATTAGCGACTGAATGTTTTTGTTACCGATTCGGGGAATAATGGTTCGTGTCAATAAAGGGGATAACTTTTAATGCTTATAATAAAAACATAGTTCTTGCAAAATAGCGTTCCTGCTCTCTTACATTTGAGGCTCTGTTAACATCTGTCATTACAAAGAAACACAAAATCGCACACAACGATACTCATTTCTAGTCTCCTTGTGTCGAAACCAATGCACCTTGCATTTGTTTCGCTTGATGTTAAATGTATGGGCTTGATCTTAAATGTATCAACATATCAATGACGTTACACTAATTTAATTATGTCTAATTATGGAATGCTTCCATTGATCGGGGAACTTATTGGTTGCCATTGATGCATTAATTATCAAACGAATCATTGGTTTACAGTCACCGGGAAGCACAGACTCCAATCTCGCAGGATTTCTACCCCGCCCACCCCTCTCCCTCCACCTCCGTGTTGTTATATCAAGTTACCATTCGCGCCAATTATTTAACTATGTAGTAATTCTGAGGTTCATTAACCAATCTGGTCATTATTCAGTTATTATTAATCACTGCATTATAAACACTAGAAGTACTTAGTAAGTAGATAGTATAGAGGAATACCAAATTTAACCTGCAATAAATCATTATAATAAGTTACGACAACGACCGCTGGTGTTTGGCCATTCGACCCTCCATCTCGGCTCTGAAGAAGAGGCATTTTCACACTTTTTTTTAACTTAACCTTAAACTAACTGAACTTGGCCTAACCTAACTTAACCTAACCTACTTACCTAACTAAAGTTAACTTGGCCTAACATAAATTACCCTAACATAACATTGATGTTGCTGCTCGGAGGTGGTGCTGTAGCTGCCCGGAGGTGGAGGGAGAGGGCTGGGCGGGGTAGAAATCCTGCGAGATTGGAGTCTGTGCGGCCCGGCGCTCAGGAGTACTACCTCACCCACCAGCTCCTTTTCCTACTGCTGGGGGAGAACATAAGATTTTTCCAGAGAGCTATGAGGACCAAAGGCTTAAATTTTTCCCCTATAAATATGCTAATGATACTGAAATGAAAAGGATAGAACTTCCTATTCATTTTTGGTGTCAGAAATAGTGAGATTTTCAAGCGCTACGAAGTAAAGAAGTTGAGATTTGCTCATAGAGATAATAACAAAAATTCGGTTGAGATGCCTTTAGCTACCAGCTGCTGTCTAATTTAGTTTAGATGAATTTTTAAAAAACTTGATATTGTTTACAAATGGAAATTTTTCCGGCATTCGCCCAATAAGTTCCTTCATCGCAATCCGTTAGGTTTCACCAAGGTTGGAATGAATACATCAACTGAAGAGGGCTTCAGCTGCGGAAACTTAATTTACATTAATTCCCTTATGAAAATATTTAGCTGGCGTATTGTACTAAACATACCCCAAAGCCAGTTTTTAGGCCATAAGAAGGCTGCTGTGTATAAAATTTTACAGATCAATCTCATTTTTGAAACGATGCGCGGGCAAAAGTCCATATTTGGTCACCGTAGCCAAGTGGTTAAGAGCGCGCGCCCTTTACTGGAAGTCGTCGGCAGTTCGAATCCCGGTAATGCCGCCCGGTGATTCTCCCCTTTGGGAAAGGGGAGAACTCAGACACAATGCCCCACTCCATTCAGATGCTGGAAATGGGTACTGGTTGTCTGGGGTTAACCGTCATTGCGTCCTGGTGTTAGCTTTAAAGCATTTGAAAAACCAGTGTACAAGATGAAATGCATGTCTGGTTTGAAATGAAACATCCTTTCTTAAAGGGAGGCTGCGCATCAGACTACGAGGCCCATGTACGACGATACTTCGGATCCCTATTGTCTGCAGATGCGGATGCGGGTGAAGTCACGCCAGAAATAATGCGGCACCAATGTCAGGGAGTGCTGCGTGAGGCTAATATCATTGCCAACGGCAGATATCCTGATATCCTGAAAGACCAATTTGTTGAGCAAGTTTGGTTGTAGGGAGACTAGTTTGTGTAACAAGATGTGTGGTAGGAAGGCTTGTTTGTGTAACAAGATGGGTGGTAGGAGGGTTACTTGTGTAACAAGGTGGGTGGTAGGAGGGCTTGTTCGTGTAACAAGGTGGGTGGTAGGGGAGCTTGTTTGTTTAACAAGGTGGATGGTAGGAGGGCTTGTTTGTGTAACAAGGTGAGTGGTAGGAGGGCTTGTTTGTGTAACAAGGTGGGTGGTAGGATGACTTGTTCCTATTACACAGTTGATGGAAGAAGGACTTGTTCTTTGAACAAAATTAGTGAATGTGCCGCAGCTGCTCATGATAACAACAACATTGTTCAGGTGGTTATAAATTTTTCTAAAACACGATTATTCAATGAATGCGTCATATGTATCTGTGTGGAAATGAAAGATTGAAATTATTTTCTATTAATGAATTATACGAGCAGAGGTTAGAGATAACAATGGAGAACTGCGACGTTTACTGGTAACGATGTTGTACAGGTGGGGACGCGCACCAAATGCGCGGGCCCTAAAGAGCTCATCGCTTACAAGACCTCTGAGGTGCTTAGGGTAGGGGGGCGTGCTCGCTCTCACATTACCTCCCCCCTTTAACCGGATAGATATTCAATTATAAATAAATAAATAAATTATTCGGGCGGATAAAAACAAAAATTTCAATTTCAAACACCGAATCCGCCTCACATGCGTGTAATACTCAAAGGTAATTCTATTACTCGGAAATACAGTGGTACATAATTGAACCGTGGTTCTTCACCCTTAAAAGATCAACACGAATATATTTGGTCAAATATAGTAACAGTACTTAGCTCAAGAAGAATCAACACAAGCCGCAACACAAGCTGGGAGTATAAAGGCGCTGAAGCGATATAACATAATGCCCTTATCCTCAACATGAAAAGAAATAAAGCACTAGCTGCTAAAAAAAAACAACAGCATTAGCATTAAACTTACCAAATTACCACAACGTCAGCAAAACACGATAAAGGGAAGTAAATGAAACGCTAAATATTCTCATCAATACACGATAAAAGGAAGTAAATGAAACGCCATATATTCTCATCAATAAACATCAATGGTCAAAAGGAATAATTTCGACGAATAATTTCGCTTCTCTCGTAATTAAAAGTGTAATGTCGCAACAATTTTTCAATGTCGCAACAATTTCGTAAATGACAAACAATTTAGACATCAAGTAATCACAAGGATAATTTCGAAATCGTTGCCACAGTAAATACCTTTACAGCAAACATCATCAATTTGCTTGAACATCGTTACTTGACGTTAGTAAAGTCACGCATACACACAAGTATTACTACTAGCAACTAAATAAATCTAGTGATTATAGGGATTATAGATTAACTGCAAAGTAAAACACGAGTTCCTCGGTAAGGCAATTTCGGAAAATTTTATAATGAACAACGCTATTACCTCGTAGGTAACGAAAAATAATTCAGAAAAGATAATGAAACTAGACGGACATCAAATTAAAGAATCATTAAAATTTTCACCAAAAAGGAAATATTGACGTTAGATAATAATTACAAATTGTCGTATGCGTTTCCGTAGACTTCAGAATAGAAGTTAGATAATGTTATATCCAAACATCGCACAATTTAGAACGGAACTTTTCCACTATTAGTAAAACAACCAATCAGAATAAACATACTGCCGTAGACTCGTAAAACTTAATTCTATCGGTAACATAATGATATAGAACTTGGAGTAAGATATGAGAAAATACGTAACAAAATCGAACACACGCTAGTTTAGAACATCAAGTATGAATATGAAAATCGGGTTTCGCACCCTGCAAAAATAAAAGAATAATCACTAAACTGTTCAAATTATCGTAATGTAAGCGTAATAAAATGTAGACAAAGTCCATAATTTTTGAACGACTGAATTTATAATTACCTACTTTCAAGTTTCTAAATATACTTAAACCACGTTGGCAACACTACGAACATGGTAAAGTAACATCGTAGAAAATAAACACTCTTTTTCATTAATCGTGCTTTTCAAGTTGAGTTATTTTTGTAGGTAACGTCAATAGTTCACCGTATCAATGGTTCACCGTTCAAAGTCAATGATTCACCGTATCAATGGTTCACCGTATCAATGGTTCACCGTTGTTCTCCTTCCCTTTCACGAAGGTGAATTATCCCTAGTAGTATGGGTAAACTGCGCGCGGAGCTTAAGTTGTTGACTGCGCTCGGAACTTAAGTTGTCGTCAAGGCCGTCTATGTTTGTTGACAGGCGCTCTGGCGCCAGGCTGTGCTTTCGTACACCCACGCGAGGCCATGTACATGTACCATGTTACCGTGTTACAAGATGTTGTGTTACCGCTCGCACCCGTGCGACCTAAAATTGGAAAAAAATACGAGAAGTTTAGCATGGTTAAAGCGCAAAATTTAGTACATGAATGATTGAATAAAGTAAATTGAGAAACACCTTTAGTGTCAGAGTGATCCTTTACCGAATCTTACTATTTAGTTAATGACGAGTAAACATTCTTAAAACTTTGAGTCAATGATTTAAATGTCCAACAAAAACAAGTCTCTCATTATCATTTAAGTTTTCTCAGAAAATGGATGCTGACTCAATAAAGATCAGCTGAATTCCGACTAGGCATTTAATTTCTTGAGAGATCGAAAACACTGTCTCCGTGTTAAAACCTCTGCATCAGCAGCCGGATGACGCTAGAATTTTCCAATCTGTATTTAAAGTGTGAATTCAGCATATTAATTGTCATCGAGACATGAGAGTGCGCACTTGAAACTTTCCCAGACAATGCACGGCAAAAAAAGATTTAAATATGTGCAAAGTCGTCAATTCTCGCATAACGTGCCAATAATCACGTGCGTCTTATACACACGAACATAAGAACTTAAGAACATTGTTATTCGGCCCTTGTTATAATTTCATACTGTGAACGGTTACTTTACATTTCACATTTCGCGTTACGTTAATGCTTTAATCAAAAAATTAAATACTAAAGCATATACGAGGTTAACATGAAGCATAAGCAAATACAACAAAAAGACACAATTGAATACATAAGAACATACTTTTTACGGTACATATACGAAAAGTTGTCAATGTAAAAGTCAATATTGACGTTAAACACTCTAAATTTTAATCGTTCAATCAGTTGTAAATTATCCCGTAGAAACTTTGGGAGACTTGACGATAAATTTTGCATTCTTTTAAGTTTGAATAATAAATTACACAACATAAAACTTTACTGATTATGAAATTCGAGTAGGCTTGCAAAATGACTGTATGACGCACTAGATCGTAAACGTGCTCAAAAAACATTAAAAACAGCCACTCTCGTTCAACAAATAACTATGAAATAAATTAAATTTTGGCCTTACTTCTAATTAGTCTCCACTGTTCAATTATTCGTTAATTATCCAAAACACATATTACTTATGACTATTCACCAGTCATACTCATGAATATTCACCTAGTCATATTAATATTCATATTCCTGATCACGCTGTCGTACATCAGCTGTCAACTGTTGCCAGCCATGCTGAGCCCGGAAATACGGCGCTCACGGTCTTGGCAGAGTTCAATGGCTGCAGCCTAAGCTGGGTGCTGCTCTTGCACACTCTAGCTTTCTGTTACTCATTACTCTTAACCAATTACCAGACCACCACGTGTGGTTAATTAATGGGCGTCTATCGCCTCTCATTATTACTCTCGTATGGTACTTCTGTTCGCCAGCACAATGACAACCGTAACTTGCAATGCTAAACTCTGACCGTCATGGTATCGATGGTATTACCTCCAAAACATGAAATTATGAACTGAAATCAGAGTCCCATTAAAAATCAACGGTAACAGCTTCTCCTAAAGCTTATTCACTTGTCTGCGCGCAATAATTCAATACTGTTCCTCAACAGTATCACTCGACCTCGCTGTTTAATTTACCTGGTAACCTTAAACCATTTTACCAGATATATCCACAGCCCTGTCGGTATCATTTACCTCTCTGGGTTTACCATTTACGAACACTAGAAGAGTCTTTCTCTTCTTTATTTTTATTCTCTCACGGACATTCACTCTGCCGCGGTATCTGCTCTTTTTGCTCTCTATTTTTCCCACATATTTCTTCTTTCATACTCAGAGCAATGACATCGGGTATGTATCATCAGAACATCCACTATTATTCCCTTCACTTGGAAGAGTATCTTTACTTCTTCCTATCTTTAATATATATTTAATTCTCGAAATCACCTTGCATTTCTCAGTACATATTTCATCATTATTACATCATTTCAATGCATTGTACTACTTTTACATCATCTTTTAATCAATTCCTGTCCTCTTAGTACAGAGAATTTTTCTTTCAATAATTGATCCTTTGATCAGAAGTACTTCCTCGAAATCACGATGCAATGAGTCTCTTGCAAACAATTCTCTCCTTATACGCTACTGCTTGAACGTTGAGTTTTACAAAGGTCTTCAGCACTACCTTTGGGCAAATTGGAACGCACTTCCCCCTGCAACATCCTACCAGACGCATCCAGCAAAAAAACTCAAATATGATTTTTAAAAAATGTCACATTAAATGTCCAATATATAGTCACCCAAAAAATGTCCTTCCTGCCCTAAAAAAAGCAGGGATTTCTTGTAAAGAGCATGGCTTGCAAATGACCGCCTCGCTCAAATTACAGGTAGAATTACATGACCTAAATGTTGCACTGGCTACAAAAGGCATTTAAGGGTACCTACGTCTCTAACGCCAATATATCCACATCAGAATAATAACCGTGGTAGTCATTGTATTCGTTTCAAACGCGCTGGTTACTGAATTTCCAGGTATAGTTACGTAACTAGTTTGTTGTCGACGTATCACAGAAATAACATCACTGCTCAACTGAGCTTAACGATTGCTCAAGCGCAAATTTATACAACAGCTACTAAACAACCCAAGACTACTCAAATCACTTATAGCAACACTCCAAGAAAATAGCGCCACTCACTTTTTAAGAAAAACTATCCTAAACTCTTAAAAAAAATCATGTCTAGGGCTTATTGAACACACTGCTTGCACTCTGCAAATCGCAGCCTTTGTTTGGCCTTGACGCCTGCACGCACTGGCTAATGCAAAAAAAAACTGTCTGGCAAAAACTCTACTTCTGCTGACGAGCGCTTTTACGCGGCTCGGCTGATGAATGTATGAAGGGAGGCATACTGCACGCTGTCTGCCTCACGCTCAATGAATATCTAGGCTGCTACATTACTACATCAATTATAACAATTAATAGTTGCTGCTTTACTTATCTTAAATTGTAGTTTTAGTTGTCGTTGTCGAACGATGTCGCGATCTCTGTAGTCGTTGGAAGCGATGCACCGTCACTGCTTCGTCCGCAGCACGAAAACAACGTAGCTGTAGTAGACTGACACCTCGTAGTTGTAGTTTTTAGCTCTGTAGTCGCCCTTTCCGTAGTTCTCTGAAGCTCTCTGTCTGTAGATGCTGTCCTTATAATAGATTTCTCGTTGCTCTGACTGTCTCTGCAGATCCTCTTCTTAGACGTTACAATAATTCTCGTCACCAGACGATCTTCACGGTAGTTCTCTTGCTTTCTCTGTCACCAGACAATCTTCACGGTAGTTCTCTTGATTTCTCTGTAGTTATCAGTTATCTGTCTTCTCCGCCTCGTAGATTTGCTGAAATCACTGGATCCTCAAACTTCTTCTGGTTTCTCGTCGAATACTATATCTTCTTCACTTCTCAATTATATCTTCTTAAATTCGTGGGTCCGTCAACTCTCTGGCCACCAATATACGGGCAGATGTTAAAGGTCCGTATAGAATTTAATTAGTTCGAAATATGTTCGTTAGCCGTAAACTACCTCGTGAGCATTTGAACTTGACGCGCATTTATTTACACTCTATCTGACCGAAAAAGCGAAAATTAATTCTTAAAAAAGAGAAACGTAACGAAGTTGAAGTAGAAGAAATTATTGAGACCATGAGGAAGTTAGTGAAATTAATTTAAGAAATTGATGCTGCTATAATGGAAAAAGGACGTTAATAATGATTGAAAAAATTATTCCACCACAACTAAAAGTACTACGTAGTCATAAAAATGAAATAAAAATTTTAATCCTATTATGCCCCACAGGTTTACAGGTCCTTTTTCGAAGATAGCTTCAATATTTTGTTTTTCAGGAGAAATATGATCCCTAATGTGTTCTTTGAATTCCCTCTTATGTGACAATTATTTCCTTATTTTGATATTGGAGACTACCTGAAGCCAGTGACAGTTTAATGATGGTTGTAATTAATATCTTCTTTCTCCCTCTGACGTCAGAATTTTTGCACTCATAGTACAACAAGGTAGTATGTGCGTTATCTTAGTGTGTTGAAGGATTCAAGAAGGAGTTCAATTAGTGAAAGGAATGATTTAATACCGTAGAATGGTTGTGTATAATTTAGTTTGAGCAGTATATATTGCTTCCATAGATAAGGTTAATTTAGATCAAAAATAAATTCGCACATGGATAGAACTGGAATAAAAAATAGTTTACTCCAGCATAGAGAAAAATTGATTTCGTAAGAAAAGAGAAGGAAATTAAAATTAAAACAAATTAAGGTTGAAGCTTTCAGAAGAGGTGACGTTTCCATGTCAGGTTTTCGAAGTGCGAACAAACAAACTGAAGGGGAGGCAGATGACGAAGGATCCAAGTTGCAAGAAGAATAGAAGTTTTTGAAAATTTGAGCCATTTAGGAAAAGAATGAGACAGAAGTTATTAGGAATAAGAAGCTTCTGTC
The DNA here is from genome assembly GCA_030386875.1 of Morinoia aosen. Taxonomy (NCBI): domain Eukaryota; kingdom Metazoa; phylum Arthropoda; class Malacostraca; order Amphipoda; family Talitridae; genus Morinoia; species Morinoia aosen. Next base: position 3,100,450 of record CM059568.1, on the reverse strand, counting down.
TGCAAAGTGGAATCGAAATCACAAGCAATTATTCGTCTACTTCTTGGCAGAAGGAAACCATGCAACATAGGGTTACTCCAGCAAGATTATTTAAATCAATTTTGCTAGATTTCCTGAGTACATTGTTGGATAATCTTATATATTTCCCAACCTACAGCATAACGCTTCTGAAGCCATTTCCAGGTTTTCAGTACTTGCGTTTTTACGAAAGATATTTATTTGCAATAAACTAATACCCCTGGAAGTCCTGCAGCTTATAAGATATTAATTGTGATAATGTTACGGAATTTCTGTTTCAACTCTATCCGAACTTTAGCCTTAATAGTATTTCATCATTGCCTAAAACATGATTTAATAAACACTGCTCAATCCCATTGTTCCGTTATGATTTCCTCGTATTTCATTAGCATTTTTAACGTTTTCTTTTCGTTTTAAATGTCGTATAGGAGATGCTGATCATGTATACTATTAGGCTGATAACATTTTTTCGTTAATTTTTGGTTCCTTCTTAAAACTCAACTGGACGCTACCCAGTTAAAAATTCATACCGTTTTTAGTCGACAGGTAGTAGAACATAGTGAAACATGGTCGCTGAAGGTCAGAACGTTCCTTTGTCGGCCGCTCTCGACCATATTCTCCAGTTCGACGGCTATCCGCTAGTCGAATTTGGACGGAAACAAGCTGGAAAAATCGAGCTTCTGCCCAAGGCCGGTTTCAAGAAGAGAATGTCGGCTTGTGTTCGACCTTTTTGATTAACTGTCGGGAACATACATGCAGACTAATTTCTCTCAAGTGTTTATTCATAAATGTCGCACGCGCTCAGCAAATCTATCACACAGGTGCGTATAACTAATAGTATGGAATTAGCAAATTCTAAGTAATTTTCATACTAAGCCAATAAAATTAAAATAGGTTTAATAACCACTTTATTTTTGAAATGAAACGAATAAAATAATAATGAAATGAATAAAAAATACCTCCTATGATATTTTAAATTTTTCCTTTACTTATTATAAAACCTTTTAAACTGTTGTAAAATATTAAAATATTTAGGTCTCGATGAACAGGATGTTTTACTTCAATCAAGCCTAATAAAATATGTATATATGTGAATGAAAATTACATGTGCAATTCTCATAAAGGATAAAACACTTCATAACGAAGGCAATGGAGAATATCCATTTAAAAACAAATTCATTTGAACGTTTCAAGCTCTTGGTTCATTTTAAAAAAGACTTGAAGATAAATTGAAAAATAGTTCAGTGCTTGCACTACTCTGACAGATCCATAATAGGAAAAAATCTTAAAAAATAAGTTGTGAAAAAACTACACGTAATAGCCTACGAACAGAAGTAAATTGTGACAATGATAACAATATTGAAAGAAATACAATGGCTGTTCATCGGTTTATTATTTAGAATCAATCTCGAAATGGTAAAAAATACACACGAGAAAAATCGAAATCCGATGAATACATTGAATAAACCGATAATTATAGATTTTTATGACACATGAGGCTTGAAAATTTTTAACTTTTCAGATCACATACGAGCAAAGCTATCGAAATCGGCTGGAATGTTGCATACAGTAAACCACATTGCAACAAACACTGAGCTAAACGTGTTGAATATGTTATATTTATTCTTGTATCCAACTCGTACCATGTATAAAGTGCTATCAAAACGGATAAGTTCGTCCACTTGTGACTTTTGAAATAATTCATCCATTGAGTTCAAATTACTCTCAAACGAAAGATTAAACATTTTTAAGGGCAAATCGTATACGCCAACATTCTTGAGCACTCTCAGACAACAAAATTCATTTGTCATGGAAATTATAGTTGGTAGCTGCCACGGTACGTAGCTACCGAGAGAGACTTGCTTGTCAGAGTTGCCAGGTAAAAAATTTGTAAATTAACGTAGAAGCTTTAATTTAAAGATAGTTATATTGTCATAAGGCATTTAAATGTCATTTTAATCATTTGTGACTGTTTACCTTGAATGATACTATCTTGCTGTTCATCTGAGTCAATTTGTTTTATCTGCATTCGAGTTAGAGATAGTTGACAACTCTGTACGCACTTGTTGGAAACCCTGTCAAGCCTTCGCGCAGCAGTTATTTAAGTGGTGTTGTGCGTTGCAGGTGTTGTGGTGGTTTCTCATTTATTTAATAGGTTGCAAGCAATCTCGGAGTGTATTTCAGCGCGAGTGTATAGTACGTTGAAATGAATCTAATTTCTAAAAAAATTCTTCCCAATAAGGAATGAGGTGTTCGCTCTCACGTGAGTTTCTTATTCCATTGACGACGTTGAGCCGGTGTAGGATGTCGTCAAGTGCCTGATGAGAGATTGACCTTGACGGCTCAATATTTTTTGTGTGAATGAAAAGTAATCTACATGTATTAGTGAGAAGGAACAATTACGCACCGTAAGGTAAACCAGGCTTGCACTCCTGGACGACCAATGTTGATTTCATATTTGGTAGTGGACAAGTGTATTTACTTCAAAATTTAAACTGTTGTTATAAGAAGCAATAACAGCAAAATATAATGGTGTTTGATTATTCACTATTAATTCCATTTTTATTTTAGGTTAATGTGAAGTGCTATATGATCAAAGAAAATGGGAATTTTATTCCCAAGAATCAGTAATGGAACCCATTTAAGAACGTTTCACACGAATGACATTCTGCTCGCTGATGCGTTATTTTTGAATTAATCGACTTTGAAGTTATAGGTGAAATCGCTTTCCCGCGTAAAATGTGGAACACAGATTACGACCAGGTTGGGGCGGGAAAGGCAAAGTTCGGATCATGAGGTGTTAAAGTTTTCGCCAGAACTTGGTAGAAATAAAAGAATGATAGAAATTGTTAATAAAATAATAAGAAATATTGTTATTAGTTAATAACACAAAAAAGTTAACGTACTATTTCTCGTATTTGGTGCTTATGACTTTTTTTTAGTCGACATTATTACGTCTTCACTTTTACAGTCAGTTCATAGATGGCGCCACGTAATAGCGTCACCTTTACAGTCAGCTCACAGATGGCGCCACTTGGTACGGCCGCCGCCATCGTGTAGCAGATGTAAACACAATTGTTTGTGACCTTTATGGGTTGATTGCAACCTTTATTTATAATTTTCACTAGAAGAACTGTGGCTACCCCTCACGACCCAACCTCTTTACGTTTGTAATAGGGGGTTAACTTCCGTTATTAATGAAATTCACCTTCCTTTGGCGGCTTCCTTTGGGGCACGGAAGCCAACTTCAAATTCGATTGATTAAAAAATAACGAATCAGCGAGTAGAATATCTTTTCTTGTAAAACGTTCTTAAATGGGTTCCTTAAGTGATTCTTGGGAATAAAATTCCCATTTTATTTGATCACATAGCGCTTCACATTGATCTTATTTTACAGTAAGTTTTACACAATTTAGCTTCAAACTTCTAAGTTGCAGTATAATTCCACTTGAGAAACCTTCGACAAGCAACAATATGCAATGTTTTCTATTGAGATGTACCGACTGTACCGGTATCGGCGTTTTTCTGGTATCAGTACATCATTAGTTTTCAATTTCTTTAGTAAGAATATTAATCTCCAGAAATATTTGATGAACTGCGTTATAAAAATAAGGAATAACGATGATGAAAGAAGAAAAGGCCAATATTTACTTAAATTCGCGGTAAATCTGAAAGAGATGACAGTTGTCGATTTCCCACTTTTTGGTGCCTGAACCTAATTAATTGAATCAAAATAAACAAGTTTTCTTCTATTCTTTTTTCGTCTCAAATGAGTATTTTACGATTTATAGCGGTAAGTTTAGTTTCGTCATTGATGACGAATGCGCTCGAATAAACAGCTACTCATCGATTTTCGAATTTTTGTTGCTTGAAACATGGTAATAACATCGAAATAAACAACTTTTATTCCATACACTTTTTTCGTCAAATGAGTATTTAACGAGGTATAGCGGTAGGTTTGGTTTCGTCTTTCAAGACAGAGCGCTGGAAGCGAGATGCCATTGCAGTATTGCCATACAACTCGATCAAAGAATTTCTTTCCGCTTCAAAGACTGGAGTTGCGCTAAGTCATTTACCGCTATAACTAATAAAATACTCATTTGAGACAAAAAAGTGCATAGGAGAAAACTTGTTTATTTCGATCTAATTAACTATGCTAAGGCATCGAAATTAACAAAATCGACAACTGTCATCTCCTTCAGATTTACCAAATTCGCTGGCGGAAATTAAAAATTCTGTTTCAAAAAATATCTAAAGGAACACATTTAAGAACGTTTTAAATGAATGACATTTTGCTCGCTGATGCGTAGTTTTTGAGTTTTTAACCTGTGAAGATATAGGAACTTAGTATATAATAATGGAGAAACGGACACGTAAATATGATGTAATACGGCATGGCGTGATGCTAGGTTAAATTAGGTTAGGTAACGTAAGATTAGCTTCAGTTCCGATTAGAGCCCGCGTCATATCAGGCAGCTGTATGATCCAAATAACCCTGTCAATCCAAATGTAACGAATTAAAAAAAAAACTTTTGTCAACTTGATACGTTGTAACGTCGAATAATTCATTGGGTTGGGTTGGTCACGCGTCGGTTAGGTTAGGTTGGATTGGTCACGCTTCGGTTGGGTTGGGTTACCATTGGCTCCGGCTGCTGGAATTTTTTGTAAGTTTTGCGGGTCTTAATCGGAACTAGATTAGTTAGATTAGTTGAATAAACTAAAAAATAACTCAACTTAGCCATACTGACACTGATGGTTATCGCCAAAATACTGGGCGTATTTCAATAATGCAGGTACGATGCAGCTGAATATATGTTAATCTTACCTGACCGTAATTCAAGTTATGGCTCGAAAATTACGTATCAGCGAGCAAAATACCATTCGTGTAAAGCGTTCTTAAAATGTGTTCTTTTAGTGGTTCCTTGGAACAGAGTTCTTGATTTCCGTGAACGCATGCGAGTAAATACTGACCGAAGAAAAATCCTTAATCACCTGATGAACATCTGCATTATTGATGAGTTGGGGTTAAATTATATTTTAAATTGAGGAGCGTCCTACTAGCAAACGCGTGATCGTAGGCTAGTGATGTACAGACGTATCGGTAACGGCAAAATCTAGCCGATATTTTATCGATACTTTCCAATAATACGTATTTTATCGTAAAAATGAAGGCCTTAAATCATGAAAGTAAAAGTAAAATTAAATAAAGAGCCTATTCATACATAGTAAATTAGTGAGCTAACTTTTGAATTACAGCGTTTAATCTGGCCCGCTAACTGAATTTACTACGTTCAATTGCTGCTGTCACGGACGGTCAGAAGTGGAAGCTATGTAGCATGAATAGTTAAAACGTTGCAGGGAAGACGCATCCAAACCCAAACCTTAGGTTCCGAGCAAATTAGCCCAACGGCGGAACCACGTAAACCTGCGGCGACAGGGAAGTGCTACACACAGAGTCAGTAGCCGGTAGTTATGATCTGCTGATAATTGGGTCAGATGGCCGGAGCAGAGCTTTTTCTGCTTTGTCTATGGGAGCTACAGTAAACTGGATACTGTATACTGTATTTGGCCAAACTTAAACTAGGAGCCGTCTACCAGCGAGCCAGGACCACTCTAAAACCAGTCGACCAAATTTAGATCAATATTTTATATAGTTACTGCTTAAAACCTAATTCTGAAGTGTGGAAATTATCTGGAAAAAACATGCCAATTGTCCATTTGAATTTGCATCATTATATAATTTAAAAAACGAGTCAAGACAAACGTATTTTTTACTAAAGTTTTAGGAACAGCTAGCAACTCAAAAAAATTAACTTGTCTCTGAAATACATGTCGAAAAACCCTTAATCTAGCTATGTTTGAAAACACCTATTGGAAAATATACGTGAGCAGTTTATTATGTCCATAGCTTGCAAAACTTTCCAATATTGAGCTTGAAGATCAAAGGTTATAATGCAATTGATAACTGCAGTAGTCAATTGCTATTGATATAAGTTACGTTTGAGTACCCTCGTCCCAGGTTAATTAATCTGTCAGACGAAAAATCAGCCTAAGAGATTTAAGATTCGTGAATAATAAAATGCGAATATTACATCAAAACTTCAATAATTAAGGAAGTTTTATAATTGCTTGAACATTTCATTTGAGCTATCATTAATTAGAACGTCATAGAGTCACTGTAATTATTATCTGGGCAATGAAAGAGATTTTATACTTATTTTATGCTGATTTCGGATCTCTATCTTGTCAGGTTTTGAAAATGTAGATGAAAATTAATTTTTATGAAACACATCTGATCCCATTTTTACCACCCAGATACCCAGAGCACTTGCTAATGTTGAGTGGCCCACACCGAATAAACCGCGTCTTTTTATTTGAAACTTTTTCGACATTCACATCAGCATTTGAACCACCGAAAGCTGAACGATGGAATAATAAATATTTCTAATTTGGTTCAGACAAGTTTTCAAAATGAATTATTTCAGGAAAAAGCTATCTTGATGTTAGCTTCCTTGTGCTGTTACGTGTAAAGCAAGTCGTAGGTCGTATTATAGTCTTAGTCTTCAAACGATGCGTGAAAAGTAGCACTGAACGAGTGATAAAATTTATTCAATAGAAGATAACGCAGTGTTAGACACGCATTTCAAAGCTCAAACGGTTGGCAACTTCAAAAATGGAATAAATAAGAACAAGTGTAGCCATCACAACCGAAGTATTATCAAATGACTTTGCAGAGCTGAGAACGGTGAAGATTGGCCATGGTGAAAATTCGCTCATAGCATGCATCATGCAGATTTTATTTTAGCAAAATCAGTGGATCTCAGGGCTTTCAGAGTCATGGTTTTTTGTTCGTTACCTTCACGCCTAGCTGGTAGATGAGTGAACCAACCTTTTCACGTAGTCAATGCATGTAAATTAAAAATTTTGCAACGATTCATGCATTTAAAAACATCAATGAATTCTAACCAAAAAGGATAATTTTTGAATTAGATACCTGCATGAAGCACTACATTGAGGAAGTTACCAATCAGAATTCAACTTCATAATGGACCCAGCGCGGGAAGGAATGTGGAAAGGATCGATCCAAGACTCACAATTCTCGGGTTTGGGCCACAGTGGATCGCAGCATTCCAGGAAAACCTCGCCTAGGTTGGCGGTAAGTTTTTCGAAATTTAATGACGAGTTTTTTTTATAAATACTTGTCTGTTGCTTAGCTGCTAAAGCTTCTTGAAGCTGACATTGTCAATCCACTACTCTGCTTTCATGATCTATTGGCAAATTTAGTTTTGCGGTTTGTTTCCATTCATATACGCTGCCAGATTCAGACTAATCAAAATAGAGCACATCCTGTTACTGAATGATGTTTATAATCGGTTGATGAATTAACTCCCATGCTCATCAAAATGAGTCTTTCCTGGTAAACGTATACGACAGTAATTAAAGACAGGACAATAATTCCGTCCCACAGCAGACAAAACAAATTTGAATGGTAAATATTTTACACACAAGAGTAAAAATGCTTACTGGAGTTTATTTACAATGAAAAAATTGCTCCAAAAAATTGAGAAATTAAGATCCTACCACCGCATCAAGTGAGCGAGTCTCACAGTGATAAATTGTATAATAGAAACACTAAAATAGGGCAAAAATCGTCTCAAAATTCAATAGTGCTAAGAAGTACCCAAAACTATCTCATCACTCCATTATACTTTTCACTGCTGCTGAATTTATAATTTACAGTCTACAAAGTCTGTGTCTAACTAGAACTACAAATCGATTTGAGTTAAGTTTAATAATTCTTGCGATAACCTGGTAAATTTACATTGCAGAACTGAAGCAATAAATACGACTTTAATATGCTACAGATATCCTGGAGTATCGTGAAAACTCTGATCGATTCATGGGGCAGCTGAGACTTCAGAATGAGACCTGCCAGGAGGCGACGCATGTTGGCAGAAGCTTGTGCTGGGCCATGGACGACCCCTGCTGGCTGATGATGTCCAAGCCAAATGCGACGGATGTATAACAATGTTCGAAAAATCACATGACAAACGTTCTTATTTCCTAAGAATTCTCGTGATATTCATTCCTACTCGAATCCGATGAATTGATGTACTGGAAATTATTGTGGAGTTTGTATCACAGATACGCTCATCACACACTTTCTGCTGCCTTCGGACAGACGGACGCGGCTCCCATTATAGTATAGATTGAAATGAACACCGTATTTAAAATCTTAGAGTTCAAGCGCCAGCTACTTTTAAATTTCTTAGAAACAATAGAATTGAAGATGGCAGAGCGTGGCCCTCTAAAAACTCTTAGCAAATCCAAATACATCACCTGTTCCATTTCTGCAGCCATCAGTCAAGAGTTGAAGGTATCAATGATAGATATGTAAGAATTTCTGTAGTGCACGAACACCTGTACCAATATGTAATTAGAACAATAATGCCTGAAACTTGTGAGTTTGTTCATGAAAGGCGATGTTAGAAAAGTCGTTAGTAGCATATTTTGATGAGAAAGTAGAGGACCTTAGTTCATCATACAACAGTATTGATGTAAGATTCATCCATTCGGATTTTCTTCTTTTTTGATTTCATTACACTAAAAGTATAATTAGCTCCATTTTTTGTGGTCGAACGCTATCTTGCTTGCTTTCTTGCGCAAGATTTACTATTGTACTGGGATAATATGAACAAGGAAGCAGTACATGTCAATATAACTCGTGGCTTTTCTTTGCAAAAATAACATGTATAGACAGTAAAATCTTTTGTGCTTTTAATACCCAACGGTATGTTACCATAAAATCATTTGAGTTAGAGGCATCTATTTTAAGCCCCGAATAATACATTTTTTATAGGATACGTGAGTTATCATGGGCCATAGGTTTTTGTACTGTAAGATATTCCCCCCTAATCTACGAGTGCGGAGCGTATTCAAAAGGAGGTCGAAAACTGAAATAAATACTTTCGTTTAATGTAAATTCGTGTTTCATATATACCTTTACATGTTTTAATGATGAGATAATTACTTCGCAAACGTCTGGTACCATCCGCGATACTGCCTGCTTAGATATTCTCAAAGTATACATGAGGCTCGTGAAAGAGTCTCCACTTGCTAAAAAAACTCAGTGTGACTTCTAGTCGAAGAGAAGCTGTGATAGATTCTCTAAATTTTGTATTCTTTTTCGTTATCAGTCCTCCAACCATCAGCAGCAAATCTTCGAAATCAGTTGCGGTTAGGCGTGTGAAATTTCGAAAACCCATGGCGTCTTCCAGTCTTAATTTATTTAATCATGAAATTCCGAAACTAAGTCTTTCTGCAAACACTTCGCGACTCCACCAAGGTTTACGTGTTCTCGTTCTTTCACTAGCAATTAGCGCTAAGCAGGAACCTACTCCGCACGAAGCAATATCTTCCATGACGTACCGCCTGGACTAAACGAGAAATTCAAATCGTAGTGTCGACGCTAGGCGAGGCAAAACCGGAGTCTATAGACGGTCGACAGGCATGTCTATAGACGGTCTATAGACACATCGCGCAACATGTCTATATGTGAGTACGCGGCTTTAAATTTTGAGCTAACTACCTCTACATACCAATGACTGCCAATTCTAAATCAACCGAATTTGATCGATGATTACATTTGATGCGAGAGCGTCAATCCATGCCATAAGTAGCGGGTATCCGAAAATGTAATTCACAGCAGTTTTTCGGTGGGAATTATTAATATAAGAGCCAGTTTCAACTGAAGAGTGTACTTACGGAGATGTGAAATTGTAAGCAAAACCAAGTTAAACTAAAAGTACAATGTCAAAAGAAGAAAGATCAGATAAGAGAACACATGTGTAAGCTGTCTTCGATTATTTATATATGCCATCTATACTCCTATTTAATATAATTTCTATTATATTTAACAACAGTTCAATAAGGAAGGAGCTTGCCACAACTTAATAGTTAACTCGCGAGTAATACAATCTCATCATACGTACACCTCAACTTATCTGAATGCTAATTCTACCTCAATATTGTCCGGCATTTGTAACTTGAACCTAGATTCTTCCCAGTTGATTAAATGGGATTAATTATAACGTATGAGTTGAGGTTAGCATAAGACGATATCATAAATTCCGATGATCTACTGCAGTCTCGAACCTATGCACTCGTAAGTTCAGGCCTTACTAATGTTGACTGATATTTTATTCGCCATGTAATGGCTTAGAAATTAGATATTTTCTTTCGGGCAAAAATTTTGTGCAAAATAACGGACAGAGTGATGAGTGAAAAATGAGCTTTCATATGTTTTCTTGCATTCTTTATTCGAGCTTGCATGACACTCTTACACAGATGTGTCAGTTAAAGTGAGTTGAACAAGTTAACGGAATTTATTTTTGAATATCCCAGCCGACGGGTTGTGGTCAGTATTTTGAAGCCAATGCGCAACGCTACTTTGGAAATCGTCTGCCGTGAGATTTTGGTGCAATTACACGCGATATTAAGCGCTACCAGGGCCAAATTGTTCTGCTAGAAGCCTCTCTCTACGTGGCCACAGGCATTCCTGACAACGATGAAGATTTTTTCCCTGAACGGGGTTGGTTGTAACGGAAATAAAAGTAAAAAGCTCATCACAGTGCTTCATTATAAGAGAGTTCTAAGGCCCTTTTGGACGACATTTTTCACGCACTAAATTTGTCCTTTCTGTGAATCTGAACTTGGAAACTTAATTCAATATTGAGCGTCTTCTACGAAGATGTACGCAAATTTCAAAGGTAAAATTGGCGTACCAGAATAAAAACAATGGTGACCTAATCAAAGAAACACCGATATATTTTGCCAAAATTGTTACACAATTTGTGTGGTAACTTCGTATCAATTACAACGTCTATAATCTATAATCACAACAGAATACTATATGTTTCAGTTTTACGTTTGTTTGTAATGTGCTTCTTTTCCCCTTCATTCTTTCCACACCAGGCTTTCTCTGCGCAGCGTCCGTCTACATGCCTGAATTTTTCAACCCCTCCTGGATTCGCACAATCCTTTCATGGCAGAAGCCTTCGTGGTGCTTTGGATTCTTCGATGAAATCGAATGCATACCAGAAGGCCACGGACAAGTTGAGACACGCTCCCTTCCAGATGTTAGAAACAATTCTGTGAACGATCTCGATGATATGAAAGTTGCTGAAAACGTCGGGCCGAGCCCTCGAAGAGAAAAGCCCATTACTGAAGATTGCTACGCCCACAACACCGGCGTGGTACTGGGCTACCTCATGCAGTGTTGCCATCAGGTACCTCACGGGCTAGCCTCACTTACCTATGCCGTGCAGCGCCACGTATAAAATTAGTAATCACTATTCCGAAAATAGATGTTACCTGCCGTATAATTATCTTTGTCCTTAAGTTGAAGATCTGGGCAATTCGTGCTTCTGCAAGCGCGAACTATTAGACCACCAAGTTTTGACGTAAAAAGAGTTAAGTTTAGACTAAATAGAAGTGTAGAATATTTCAGAAGTTAGGAAAAAATCGAGTTTACTAGGATTTGTTGCAAAATACAACTGCACTGAGATAATGCAATTTAAGCGTGGTTTATAAAGAGAGTCTATAAAATAAGAATGAGTTACTTAGGCTACTATGCAGTCCTATTAACAAAAGTTTTTTCAGAAATTTACATAGAAATAAAAAGTCAAATTCAGATATTTTTCGGCATTGAATCACTGTTCATGTTAAAAATGTTCGACTTGCTGCCCATTCCAGCTTCGAGATATGAGATGAGAGTTTTTTGGCATTACTTTTGAGGATCGTTTATAAAAAGAGCACAATAATTTGAAACATAGTCTCCTGCTAGTGACATTGATCACAACACGGCCTTAACTCTCGTTTGAATCTGAAACGGCACAGCTCAAACAATATTTTAGCATGTAAAGAGATAAGAACGAAGTGAAGAAGGCGAGGGCATTTCGAGAATAGTGCAATTAAAGTAAAGAAGAAATTAGAGCAGCGAAATTTATCTCTGCGTCCAGAACTAAAACTTCTTCTGCACTAACAATTCAAGGGTTTTTAGAGTTATCCATCAGAACATGAGAAAAAAAAGTGCATAAGCAATGGAAAAATGGGGAAAAATACTGGAAATTTTCATAAAGCTTATGCATGAGTTTATACGTTCTGACCATACATATGTTCTTGAAAGTGATAATGAATGAAAATTCTTAAGTATTAGAGTTGGACTTGCTGCAGGATGTATTTAAGCGACTGATTGAACAACTGAAAACGGGACAGCGTGAAATGTATTCTCATAGTTTGTTCGAAGTAAGAAAGCAATGAACACACTTGTGACTAACGAGTAGGAAAACGCAGTGACGTGTAATTGTGAACGCGAAGGACGTATCCTTTATCCCAGTTAAATATAATATTATTGTGAACGCAAAGACTTGGCCTTAATTATAATTAAATATAATATAATTGCGAACGCGAAGACTTACGTTTTATTATAATTAAAAAAAGGTCCATCACGATTTCCCAATAATGCTTTATCCTGTTGAAAGCGAACGCCTGTGAATAAAAACAACTTTGGGATATATAAATGCAAGTTTACAGCACCACAAGCTAAGTACGATAAGTGAAAATAATTTATCTTGCTAGTAGAGAAAAAATATCGACTTCTCATTATTTGAAACATGTTCTTAGTGCTAGCACACATACATATATATAGTTATTAGAGTGTAGGTTACTGCCCTAATGAAGAATCGGATCCGTCTTAGAAATAAAGGACAGTCTTGCAACAGCCTGAAAAATATTTGCATTTCAGCAAAAAACTGCATTTTCGATCGTAATGTCACTACAAACATTTACATTTGAGAAGCGAAGTATGTATATGACACCCAATGATAAGCACAAAACTGTGGCGAAACATGTCGGAGTTAGGCACGCAAAAGCCGTAAAACTGAGGAAAAGTATTCATTCGTGCATGCAAAAGAAAAAGCACATCTACGTAGTAACATTAGAGCTATGCAAATTACATTTAAGCTATCGACTCAGCAGCAAGAAAGACAAGGGAGAAGTAAATGATTTTACACCCGAAATTTTTCACTGAGAAGGAGAGAGCAGAGCTCGTTGGGCTCAAGGGAAACACGTGTTGCAGGAAACAGCCAAAAAATACGACAAATATTTACGAGTTCGACCAATAAAGAGAACTTAAGTGGATAGAATTTCTGAGCATCCAAAGCATCATTTATTAGTAATTGCACCAATCTGCGTAATGTTTGTTTTGTGATCTCAGAGAAGCATAAAATCAAGAATATGATGTAGCTACTAATTACTAAAAAAGATGGTTAGAATCACTTATGATACTATCAATTCTTATACGTGATTGCAGAACCGTAAGGACTAGTTTAATTTTTGTCTACTAAGTCGCATCCTTATATTTTATAGGTTTTTAGTGGGACCTAAATGGGAACAAGCCGAGTTCCAGATTAGAAAGATATTACACGATCAGAATTTCAATGCCAGTTTGAATATATGTTACCCGTCAAGTTATTTGAAAAAGCTATTACATTGAATTTGTGGAGTTTCCAGAAGAATATTATTATTCGAAATGCCATGATAATCGGAAGCTAAAGTATATTTCAAATGCAATGTTCATCAGTTCCATTATAGCTTGATGTTTTCCCCACTTGTCTAAGGTCAGCAGTAGTGTGGGAAAAAATATCCTACAATGTGTTTGCGGGATGAATCTTCTTTGGGAGACAAATATTGTCCGGGTGCTGCTTCCCTCAGCGAGTGTTTAGCTGGTAAAAGGACTTTGCCATCGCTTGCCATCGACCTGTACAGACGTTTCCACGCCGTTGACCATGACTGACTCCCTCGTCTTGCTTTATCTTCTCCCTGGACTGGCGTATGTAGCGCTGGTGGTGTGAGGGTTCCACCCGGCATCTCAGTATGCCACTTCACTGGGAGGAGTGGACAGTCGCTGGATTTCGTTTTCTTTTGTCTTGATTACATACTTGGTCTTGAAATTTATTAAAGTTTTTTATAGGTTCGCTATTTGTGATACATTAGGGTTGATAATTAAAGTTAGATATTGCTCGACAAGTTGGCCTCGACTTTTGTCCGCCTAGCTAGCTTGCTTCAAGAGTGTCGTTCGCACTTATTTTACTGGGTGGTGACTTGACTGTCCTCAATCTTGGGACACTTGCACTTGTTTATTTTGGGATAACTCACGACAGATTTATTTGACATTCTTTCGCTTATTAATTTTGTTCGAGTGCCCTCCTCAACTTTGTCTGGAAGTTTACACCTGAGGGCACCATTCCATTTTCCTAGGTTGGTGTACTGCAACTAATGTCAATTAGAGAAAACTGCCATAATGAGACTTCCTGAACTGTAATTTGGATAAATACTGGCTATTGAATTGTCAATATACTTAATTCTTTTCTTTCTCTTCCCCACGTAGTATTCACTTGGGTCAGGTCTATGGCAGCTGAACAAATCACCGGGGTCAACGTGCCCTTGTAACAAGGTGTTCATATCTGAGGTGTTCTAAGTTTTCGTGTTTTGACGCTGTCAATTAAGTTGCTTGCTCACGTTGATATTGTGAGTAGAAGCATAGCGAACGTTCCCTTGATTTGAGACATAACTTTAAGCAGAGTAAAATTAGTAACATGCTCTCTTCGAGGCAGGAGAACGTCAGGTATCGATCACTTCCTGATGGACCGCTCTGTGTGATAGCATTGCTAGACCAAGGATTGACAGGTATCGGGAGAGCTCCGTATCGAGTGTCTTTGTCAAACGAAATAGTGTTACCCAAATGTACTTCAATGTTCTCGAACCAAGCATCGGCCGAGGGAACTGCTATGACTTTTTCAACTATCGTTTCATGGCCCAAGTCAATTTGTAAGTATCTGCCGGCTCCCCATCCTGAACTGAAATAATCGCAAAAGCTGCAAGCCCAGCCATCAATCGCCAATTCCGGACCATTATTCTCGCTGTCGGCAACAGAAGAGTACGTGGTGGTAGAGTTTGTCTGGACGACGTCTTTTACGTTCCCCCACGAGGTGCAGCAAGCGTCGTGCAGAGTATAATAATTTGACAGTGCTTTTCTCACATTGACAGCCATCATATAGTTCATGAGTGGGGGTTTTAATTAAAGCGGACGTTTACCGTTGATTTTCGTGAAGTACAGGCAGTGTTCGTGTTAATCTACTCACACATATAGTATAACTGTTGGAATTTAGTTTTGTTAGAATGCTGTTGAGCGATTTTATCGTCCCTAAATTCTCCCCACATATTTTGTGAGTTTCCAATTTTGACAAATTTCGTTGTAAAAAGACTTGTGGTCGTGTATTTTAACCATACTTTTTTTATCTTATATTGCTTTTTTTTAGTTCAAATGTAGATTGTCAACTCGAATCGGAAAAGAGTAGTAGACTTACTGCCAATGACATTTATCGTTAACATATAGATTTTATTGAGTGTATAAATTGTGAGTTCATTAGAGCATTCTCAAATTATTATCAAACTATATCTCAAAAATGCAGCACATAAATTTGTTGGAAGAGGGTAGTCTGAGGCCCCAGTATAATTGTCCATTCTGTGGTAAAGTATCTGAATCATTGGCAGGGTATGTAAGCCATTTTGCATTCCATAAAAACATATGCAATGTTGCATTTCCATGTTCATTTGAAAAATATACTAGGAAATTTAAATCATATGCTGGATTTTGAGCGCACATTTTGCGGGAACATGGGAAAAAGGTGTCAAATGGCATCCAAAAGGAGCATCAAAGATCTCCAGATACTCTACTGCAGCGTAATTTACAACATTGCAATCAAATTTGTCCCCATTTGAATGCTTTACTCCAACATCTAAATGATCATATAAAAGATCGTGAAATCATTAGGTGCTCTATGAAAAATTGTGATAAATTATTTTCAAAAATTTCTAGTTGTAAAAGTCATCGTAGTAGAGACCATCGTGCTTGTTCTCATAATCAGGTTGCCTTTAAAACATATAATATCACCCAGTGTACAGGAAGGCAGTGTTGACATACATTCAGTTGCACTTCCAGCTCATGAAGTTTGCTCTGGTTTATCTTATGCTAGTGATAAACCTGATACTAGAGAGACAGTTGAGAGAGTGGAATATAGTGATGAAAATTTAGGTAACAATGATGTAGAAGTATTTTATTTGAAAAATCTTGCATTGTTTTATCTCAAATTGCAGGCAAAATTGTTACTTCCATCATCTACCATCCAGCATATCATTGAAGAATTTCATGAAATTCAGTAACAAGGACAGACATTTTTTGTGCTCAAAAGTAATCACAAATTTAAAAAATGAAACTGACATTCCTGATGACAAGTCAAAAGAAATTGAAGAATTATTCACCAATGCAGATCTGTTCCAAAGTACATCAGAAACTTTTAGAACTGGCTTCAAACGTAAAAAACTTTCAAATAAATATTTAATTTTGTTCAACCAATTGAAATAAATTTAGGAAATAATGCTCAGAGTAAAAAACGTACTTTTCAATATATTCCTGTGTGCAGAAGCCAAGAAAGCTTGTGTAATAATAAATCTGTCCAAGATGAATTAGATTCTGCCAGAGTATGCAACTTGCCTAATGTGGATGACATTCCAGAGTGTATGAGTGACGTGTGTGATGGTAGAGTGTTTAGGGCAAATCCTTTATTAAGACATGATCTTAATTCTCTTAAACTCATCCTCTATCAGGATGCCTTTGAGGTTTGCAATCCACTTGGCTCAAGTAAAAAGAAGCACAAAGTACTGGCTGTTTGCCTTACTCTTGGTAATATCAGGCCACATTTAAGATCTAATGCTGATCATACCATTCTGGTTTTGCTATGCACAGAAAAAGACTTTAACTATTTTGGGTAGGGGGCTATTTTTGAATATTTGATAAAAGACCTGCAAGATATAGAAAAAATGGAACTAAATTTGGCAAAAATAAGATCAGACGCACTTTGTGCTGTATTTCTGGAGATAACCTTGGCTCTCATTGTGTTGGAGGATGTACAGAAAACATCAATACAGTTGAGTACTTCTGTAGGTATTGCTTGGTTCGAAAACAAGATTTTAAACAAAATCCATTAACTATTGGACATTGTAGAACAGCTGAAAGCAACGAATTAGACCTTGTTGGTCTTTCAAATGGAATGAACAATATCAGAGGTGTTAAATTTAATGATGTAATTAATGCATTGTCATATTATCATGTGTGTCAGCCTGGGTTACCTATATGTCTTGGTCATGACCTATTTGAGGGTATTGTGAACTATGACTGTGCTCTTTTCATAAAAGATTTGGTCAAAGTGAAGAAATGGTTGACTTATGATGAATTAAATCGATTATTAATAGTAACCTTTAAAAACCTTGGTGCAGATGCTAGTTGTAACTTGTAAGCCCAGTGCAGTAAACACATCTGGAGAGAAATTAGGAGGGCAAGCTGCTGAAAACTGGTGCTTACTTAGGTTGCTGCCGCTCATACTACGCAACAAAATTATGAATTCAGAAGACTCTACTTGGTGCTGTTTTCTAATGTTGCGGGATATTGTCGAGTTATTATGTGCTCCAAAGATAACTAAAAGCGATGTTGCTTACTTGAATACTTTAATTGAAGACTATCTTGAATTACGAAAGAAGTTATTTCCTTCAAATGATTTGAAGCCCAAGCACCATTACCTAAGACACTATACAAAACTTACCTTGGATTTTGGGCCACTTATTCATCTCTGGACCATGACTTTTGAGCGTCTCCACTCGTACTTCAAAAGATGTGTTCAATACAGTCATAATTTCAAGAATTTCAATTTTACACTTAGTGAGCGCTATCAACTGCTTCAAGCTTTTAAAGGAGCTGGGCAGTATTTTTCTGACTTCATTGACATTGGGGCATGTGAACCATTTTTTCTGAATGAAATTTCAGTAGAGTTGCAAGATGCACTTGCTGCCTTCAAGTTCTCTAATGAAAAAACTTGGATTTGTGATGCAGTGACTATCAGAGGATCTCAGTACAAGAAAGGATATTTTTCAGTGTTTGGCAAAGCAAACAGTGACATGGAAGATATTCTTATATATGGGGAGATTTTTTTATACTTATATCTAGTGGAAATTCTGAAGGTCCCTTGGTTTATTTTGTTGTGAGGAAGCATCTGTCAGTTTTTTATTTCAGCCTTCATGTCCATCAAATTTTCACTTCCCCTGGTCAGGTTCCAAAATCTTATGATTGTTTGAGTTATTTAGACCTTCATGATTATTACCCTCATCAAGGGTATGAGAAGAGCTTTGGGACATTATTGATTCCTCTCAAGCACAACAGTCTTCCGTCTTGAAAATGTCAATCTCAATATAAGAGAGCATTTTTCAAGTGTTGCCAAACCTGGCGAGTGGTACCGTTGATACCATACATACTTCAGGTGCTCACTGAAGCTTGTGTGAAAACTAGGGATGATCTGAGTCTTGTTGAAGAGGATGACCTTTGCCCAATTTCTGAGGCCGATCCAAATTCGCAAGCAAAGAAATTTTCGGAGATGTGCTTCGGGTAAGTAAATTCAGTTGTGTGGGGGCACCAACTGTGTATCGATGATTATTTATGGGTATATTATCAGATAATTAATTGCATTTCCTAAGAAATTCTTCCCAAAAGCCGAGTGCTTGGGTAAAAAAAGGGTTTTTGGAATGTTGATGTTTCCCTAATTTTTTTGTGTTTTCAACCATTAAAAATGTCAAATTGAGAGTAAAATTTCTTAGTTTCTTCAGCTACTAAATTTCATTAGAAATAAAGTTGCATGTGTGTAACCTAGCTATTTTCAGAGTGCTTAGTATTGTTTTATTTTTGGTTTGGCAAATTGTGAAAAATTCAAAGTAATTACTTTCTTCATATACCTGTTCTCTTTTCTGAAGCCTTGTCCTATTTAGTCGAAAATGTACACTGGTTTTCTTAAATTCAATATGAAATGAGCAAATCATTGATGAATTTAAAAAAGGAATACTGTAGGTAGAAACTTCTCAACATTTGATTTTTTGTGAGGCGAGTTGAATTTATTTATTTTTAGTAGTGTGGTGGGATGGATATAAGTCGGTCACTTAATGCTTGATGTTTGAGTTATGAGATTCATTGAACGCCTGACTTATCGGCTAAATACAATGAAAAAATATGTTGTTGCTTTATTTGTGCAATATGGGATGTAACCTTTTACTTGTGTTGGAATCAATTACATTTTTCTATGCGTGTGAAAGTACCAAACATAAGCGAGAAAATTGTCTTCTCTTATCTTCTAGTTTATATTACATTTAAACAATGTAATGTACTGAGGTTTGTGTGAGAATGATTATTCTGCATCACTATGTAGTAAGGGCTAGTTGCTTAGTGAAGTGAGAAAAATTTTTTAAGGAAAATTTGAAACTCAGTCTACTTCTAGTGGGTATTTCTTCAATGCTGTTTTACCACTGCTGATCAATTTACATCTGGTCTTTTTTATCACATTTGCATTGGTTATCGAAGATTTCCACCTTTTTCTTTTACTTTTGTAGTGCCAATAGAAAGAGTGAGTTCTTTAATACCAATTCACTTCAGAGGAGAAGTTCAGTTTTCCCAGTGCTGAGTGCATATGTCATTATTTAAAAAAAATAATAATCAAACCTCACTTTCATTCAGTGTTTCGAACTACAATATCTAAAAATATCCTACTTCTGTGTTCAGTACAAATTTTTGAGCGCAAGCAAAGGAGGGGAAGTGATGCATCATAGTGAACAAAACTGTCCGGAATATTGTTGACTTGCCAGGTTGAAGTAAGTTGCCTTCAGATAATTCAGTTTGTGGACAAAGTGACAAATAGATTGTTTACAGATATTTCTCATATGTTCAGTAACTCATCTAGCATAACTCCAGAAGAATGGTGGAGGTCAAAGAAGAAGAACTGACCAAAATCAAATATAGTTACTAAGAGGTTTATACATTTTTGGGTACTCCAGGAGTGCTTTTGTGTTAAAATATTCAAGCATTTAAGTCATACAATTATGCATAATTTTATGATACTTGAAAAAAAAAAAATTGTTTGTGGTACTTAATGTTCCATTGTTTCTATTGATATCAGTGTTTCAGGAGAGGAAAAGTTATTTCTTTGGCTAGTTACTTTTCAACTTTTAGTTCACTTTTGGTTCACTGTTGCTTTTTTCTGCTTCCATCCATTTATTCTTCACCTTCCACCTGGTTTTGTGAATTGCTTCCAAATTTATTTCTATGTGCTGGATGTGGGAGGACATCTTGTGCATAGATTTTCATGTCCCCTGATTCTATATTATATCATGCCTCTCTCTTTTGGGAACACCCTTGTTGTGTGGGTAGGGAGAGTCAGAATGGACTAGAATTATACTTTGAGTTACTCGGTAGTTGTTTGTATTATTGGCAACATAATTTTAAGTAAATTTTGTTGCTCAAAATATAAACAGATCTCCCATTTCTCCAAAAATACATAGAACAATTGATGAAAGAAATTGTTCTGTAAATGTTTATAATAAATGTTAGGAAATTCAAGTATTTATAGAAATATTAAATTGTAATAGAATTGAAGTGAGGATTTCCAAAGTGAACCACCCTTGTTCATTTTAGCTAGTAGAACATTTCTCTATTTAAAGAGCAAGTGAATGAATGAGTTCCTCATGTAGTTTTGAAAAACAAATATATTAGGGGCAGTTGCAGTGTGCACGCACGCATACACTCGCACCCCCACCCCTCCCCCCCCTCCCCCTACGCTAAGCGCCTCAGAGGCTTAATAAGCGATTAGCGTTATTCCTCTGGACTCAATCGATCAATCGTTCCCGTACCTCCATTGTACCTCATCAGCTACGGGCTACTCAATAAAGTGTACCTCCAGGAAGATCTATTGCGTTTCACTGGCATGCATACAATTTGGTGCCCAGTATGATACGATTTCACAGCATTGTGAGAATACAATTCAAGATCGAGAAGTTAACTACAAGTACGGAAGTTTAAAAGTGCTTCAGCTCCGGAGATTTGCAGTGCAATATTAGCAGAAGAAGTCAGAAGGGATTAAGAAGTCACATCGATGACCGGCAGCAGCAGCGACAATCGTATCAGGCAGATACATTCATCGGTGATTATCCTTAGGTTCAAGATTCCTTTTTCGGCGCTCTTGGAAACCTACGTAAAATTGTCAGCGTGGATAGCTACGAGTTCCCCCTTCCGTACAAGAGTCATCCTCTTTGATGCTGGCGACGACCTGGAAGTCGTGTTGGAACTAAGCTTTGGTGGACCAGCTTCCACGACGAGTGACCTGCATTAGTTCGGCGGACAACAGTGATAATTACCACATAAGCCCGGGATCTAGTTCCGCTACGTCTACGTCATCCTTGGCAGTCATCCGAGAGTACAGCGACGTCGAGCGCCTTCACGTCCTCGCTGCCTTCACGTCCTTACATTCGACGCTTTAAGTTAAGTGTATATTAGGTGTAAATTTAATTCGTGCTTTGCTAGAAGTGCAGTGCGTTGCAGTGTGTGCTGAACGAGTGAGCAGTTCTTTTTGCAGCCTGTTTTTTTTTGCATCGGCCCAAGGCCGCATGTCAGCAACCGTGCGCTAGCCGCTCTGTATTGCACAGAGGCCTCAGTAACAAATTGTTGAAGTGGAGGATAACAGATTTGCTTAACGGATTAACAAATGTACGCTGTCTGGGACGTTTTTTTCAAGTGAGTGTTGCCGTATTGTTGTCATTTTTATTGACAGTGAGCGTACCAAATTTTTGTGTTACTTGCGTTAATTAGAAGGGTGTCAAATTTGTCGTCCTAGTTTGTGTGTATTTGAGCTATGAGGATGTGTAAATTCGAGTGTAAATTTGATTTTCAAAGGAAAAACTACATGTCTGAGTCTTCCGATTCGGAAGGGGTTATTCGTTCTACAACGACTAAAACAAGTCGCGGCAGAGTTAGTGTTCCTAGGTTACTACAGCAATGAATGAATCAGCAGCTAGTGTTGCGAGTGGAGCGAGTGGCCCCCATACTTGTGCTAGCGCAACAGTTCGGACGCTTTTGGCACGCGAAATCGCCGCAAACATGCCTAAGGCAGGAACCATCCTTTACAATGCAGAAATCCCAATATTCAGAGGTAGGAGAAGGAGGGAGGATCCGGAGTTCCTTGAAAATAAGAGGTGACAAACCCATGTGGATAATCTAAGGTCTTATATGGGTCTTTTACTAGACGTTACGTCAGATATAGCAAAAAAGGAACTCCTGGTTAGGTCAGCCAATAAACAACTAGGTGATTTTAATTCTGTTGTGACAAAACTAGTAAATTCCGACCTTCATTATTCATTTGAGGAGGTAATCAAAATTTTGGACGATATCTATGTGAGTAAGGGCGAAAAGTGGATCCACGTGTTGGCGTGCGATATAAATGAGTTACAGTTAGTGCAAAATGATGAGCTGGCAGCCCAGTTGCTAACTGCTTTCGCTAAAATACAAAAATTGACGGATCATTTTTTGAATTCAGCTTCAGTAGCGTGACAGCGACATCGATTTTTTTTCAGGCCAGTACATACCAACCGCAGTTGAAACGGTTTGTAGGAGTAGGAGACAGCTTTGTGTTCAGCTTGGCAATAACGGTGCTAGCGCCATTGTTAGACGAGTCTTTCTCGAAGAAAATCTTCGAGTGTCAGTTCAGTTCTTCAGAAGAGTTGTTTTGGCACGATTGGTTGCTACTGTTAGGAGTCAATCCGAAACAAAGAAAATTTTAGCATCTCAGTACCCAACTCCTTACGATAGAGAAAGTTATGTGGCAGATGTGGCTGATGGTTCAGAGGAAAACGTTGAAGTTCAGGAATTCCTTCAGGAGAGTGAAATTTTCTACGGAAATTACCGTAGGGGTCGTTTCCCGGGGCACAGGTCGTGTCCCCGACCTTAATTAAGAAATCTTCGTGGTAGAGTGAGAGAATTTAGTGGCTATGTTGGAGATAGGGGAATAGGTTCCCTGGAATGTAACACTTTGCGGGCAGAAAGCAGTTCAAAGGAAGCTCCAGTGCACTTCTCAGCTAGAAAGAGAGGTTCTCCTTTCTGCAGTTCATGCAATGTGGTAGGTCATTTCGAGTGTAGATCTCAGAGAGGTGAGGGTAAGTCGAGAGGACATGCCGGGCCATGTTTCGCTTGCGGGGTCAACACTTTGTTAGAAATTGTGGAGCATCAGAAAATGAGGCAAAGAACTACAAAGCGTACTTACGCAGGTACAACGCAAATAGGGGTGGTAATAATCAATCTCGTGGTAGGCATGAGGTGCACTATGTACATTCTGAGCCAGATTCTCGGGATTTTTTAAGAAACGAGTAGGATGTGCAGTAGGAGGTGTTGGTGAGAACGAGATTGAGCCCGAAAGTCAGCACAAGACTCTCGTTAATTCTAAAACTGTGGTCGAAACAATTCCAGATACGACTGAGATGACTATTTCTGAATCATTCATTGACCCGTTGTTCATTCAAATGGGGGAATAGATATGAATTATTGAAAGGTAATCAAGTGAGTGTTGAAAGTGAGCTTGCGGATGAAAGTCAACAAAATAAAGCAGTTGAGGCTTAATTCTCCACTAGTGTTGTAACGGGAAATTTTAAGAAAGAAGGCGCCGGTCTAGATGCTTTTCGGAAGGCTAGAAAACCCACTATTATTTTGAGCAGGGAAGATCAATATTTGAGCGCGCTACTTGATAGTGGCTCTGAAAAATGCGTCAAGGGAATAAACGGTGTAAGTAATGTTAGTGCAGAAGTCGACTTAACTATCTCAATTCCTGCTACTAACAGAGTACTTAAGACCAGGCTCTAATCATTAAAGATGCTAAATTTAATTATGATCCAATTTTAGGAAGAGATGTGCTACGTAATGCCATTATAAATTTCAAATATGGATCCCTCGAGTGGGATGGTTTAACAGTGCCTTTCAAAGAAATTGAAGTTGAACCAGCGACAAGTAGAGAAGCTGTGTTTGAGAGTATTGTAAACAGTGATTGTTTACTTTCTGATGTGATAGTTGCCGAGAGAAGCAAAATACGAGTAGGCCGTGAGGGAGTCAGTCACCGAGCGTCGAAAAATTGTGACTGCAAAGAAGGAAAAAAGTTGGGCTCGAGCGAGCGGCAGTGGAGCCAAGGCCAGAGATAAAATAGAAGAGATCTCCTTTAGTAGTTCATTGTACTACGGCGGATGTACCTGGTAATTCAATGCAATTAATTTACGGTTTCGGTAAGAAGGCAGAACCCGGCGAGTATTTAGTTTTGAAACGAGGTTTTGATAACGGGGCACTATTAGCAGAGTCAATTGTTCACGTCGAAGAAGGTGGAGTAGTGCAAGAAATGTTATTAAACGCGCAAGATGACGCTATTCATTTCAGCGAAAATACAATGTTGTGCAATTTGGAACTAATTGCAGCTGATGGGGTTGACAGTAAGATATATCTCACTAGTGTTGAGACAGCGCTCAGTGACGCTAATAACGTTGAGAGAAGCTCTGACGCTAAGCCAGATTCACTTACAGTCGTCTCGGATCGTGGTGGAATTAGGACCATGGCCAAGGAGAAACTTGAGTTGGAGCATGACGAACGCGGCGGAAATCGAGTTCTTTCTAGTAGTGAGGTACTATGAATTAATGCACAAGTGAAACGTGTGTCAAGTGTACAGCGGGACGTGCGTCGTCCGTTAACGAATGATGACATATCACGCCACGAAGTTGACATGGAGTTACCTCTGGTAACACGACTAAATAAGTTCCGTGGTGTAATCACGTTAGAGGGAGAAACAATTGGTGTTACTAATGTTATGTCGCACAAGATCAAACTAAAACCGCACGCACCAGTCCTGAATATTACCCCATACAGAATTCCTCATAAATATCAGGAGGAGTAAGCCAAATTTACTAATGAAATGCATTCACAGGGAATAATTGAAAATTGTCTGTCGGACTATAATTTCCCCGCAATCGTTGTTAATAAAAAAGCGGGGAGATAGACCAGTTATTGATTTCAGGGCATTAAATAAGATTGTGGTGAAAGAGTCGTATCCTATACCCAGGATCGGTGAAATTTTGTCGACGTTGGAAGTAACACACTTTTTTCAACGTTGGACCTCCGTTCCGCGTTCCATCAGGTCGAATTAGACCAAGAGAGTCAAAAATTTACAGCCTTTAGTATAGGGTGTCGTAAATACCAATTCAAACGCATACTGTTCGGGCTGACCTCCAGTCCGAGCGTGTTTCAGCGGGTGATGACCTCTGTTCTTGCACCTATACTAGGCCGATTGTGCTTCGTCTTCCTGGATGGCATTTTGGTACATTCAAAGACTAAAAACCAACACTTGACTGACATTGGAAGTGTCCTTACGATGCTTCGGTCCGGTAATTTGTCAATAAAAGTTTAAAAATGTCCCTTCCTTAAAAAATAAATTGAATATCTGGGACGTATTATTTCTGCGGATGGTATAAAGTGTAAGAACTCAGAAAAACTGCAGAACTGTAGGGCTCCCGTAAATGTGAAGGAGTTGCAGCAGTTCTTAGGTTTTGCAAACTATGGTAGAAATTTTTTACCTAATGTTGCGGAAATTGCCTATCCTCTGTACAGGCTTTTAAGGAAAGATGTTTTTTATTGGAACGACGAATTTCAAAAAATTTTTGACTATATTAAATCTGCTCTGACATCTGAGACTGTTTTACGACATCCTGACTATCCGGAAGACTTTCACATATTTACTGACGCATCAAATTTTGGGATCGGAGCCGTTGTGATGTAGGCCGAGAATTCAAGCGATAGAATAATGCGTCTTGTAGCTCATTCTAGTAAAAACATTAATTCTTGCGAAAAACGCTACAGTACTACGGAAAATGAATTTTTTGCTCTTTATTCAGCTCTTAAAGTGTTCAAATATTTAATAACTGGATATCCTATCCGTGTTTATACGGACCATAAACCATTGGCTCCTCTGTTTCTTAAAAAACTCCCAGAGGATACGGCAATGGCGAGGTGGTGAATAAATGTTCATTCCTACGATACTATTGTTAAATACCTACCTGGCAGGCAAAACGTTGTGGCGGATTACTTAAGCAAACTACCCATGAGCGATAATCAGTTAACAATTAAAGAACTAGAGAGCTGTGAAGCTCTGCACACGGAGGTTGAATCAGAAGCGTGCATCGCAGAGACTCGGTCTCAAATAAAAAAAGACTGTCTAGACAGGCGGACGACCCCAGTGACTCGTCGGTGCTGAGAAAACACACCAACGCTGTCTTGGCACGCAACGAGACGCAAATGAAACTGATTGATTACGTACCGACAGAAAAAGAAATTTCCTGGACTATTAAAGAGTTTATTGACGAGCAAAAACGAGACCCTTATTTTTTTTTTGAAGTTAGAGAAGCGCTACTTCATGGAAGTAAGTCCACTATCCCTGACTTATAGAGTTACTTAATTATAAATGATATATTGTACCGATGGCAACGGATTGACATGCCACCAAGTACTATATTATGGACACTGTCTAGGTAAAAAAAAATTCCGTTGTTTATAGATGGATTTCTCTGAAATTTTCACAGTAGGTGTGAAATGATCCAAATATCATTTGTTATTTCGACAAAATTTTTGTATCTGCACTGGATTTTTTTTTATTTTCGAAAAAATATGATAAAATAGGTTTTTTTTAAATCCTACTACTTCTACAATTTTGAAGTTACAGAACCAGTACTTCGTTTTTAGATTGCTTAGATGTCTATATAACCACTCGCAATAGGGAATTTCGATAAATTTTTTTTTGTGGATTTTGAAAAAAAATGAACTTTTTTCATTTTTTTTTCATCTCGTGTAATTTTCAAAATAATGAATTTATCAAAAAATGCTATTGCGCCAGGATACACCTTGCTGAGCCCTATCGAATGGTATATAAACCATTCTCGTAGCTCTAAAATTGTGGAAGTAGTAGCATTTGAGAAACCAATTATCAAGTTTCCATACAAACGAGTTTTTTCACAAAAAAAATTGTTTTTCTTTTTATCTTTTGAACTACAGGGTTTTCTAGAATGAACTCTTGAGCGTTTGTAGGTCTTTTCAAGCCCTTTCGATTGATATAATTTACATTGCTGTAGCTCTGTAACTCTGAGAAAAAATATACAACAAAAGAGAATAGGTGTAATTCATGAAAACAATTAATTTTTTTAATTTTCATTTTTTTCTACCAAAATATGTTTTTTTGACAAGTCAACTCCTTTGTTTTATAGCTCTTTTCAAGCCCTTTGGATTGGTGTGCTCGCCATAGCTGTAGCTATGATACTGCAGCTGTTATCGAGCTATGAATGAAAGCTGCGGTATCATGGATACGGCAGGACAACTAAATTCTGAAATTGTCAAAAATCATAAAAAAATGTTTATTCAGCGTTAGAATGTTTTGTTTGAATAATGGAAGCACTTTGGGTAGCCCATTAACGAACTATAATGCCATTCCCGCAGAGAAACGCTCAATTGACTCCCAATAATGAGGGGGGAGGGTTCAAGGTCACTCCACCCCCATCGCTTTCCCCCCCTCTGGTGGGCGCACTATTCGGAGTAGACGAAAAAGAAAAGTACCAATGGAAGCGCAAGAAAATTCTCTATAAGATGCATATATATACAGAAAATCAACACATAACCTGATTTCTACCTAGACGGTGTCCTTAACGTCAGTGGTGCCAACTTCCTAATGGAGAAGGCAATTTTGGCCATACATTCCATGTACCATACCAACGCTTTGCACACCTTATTCAAATTCAAATTTAAATATTATAATAGTTTTGAGCAAACGGTTTTGAGGAAATTCGTACAAAATTGTGAAGTTTGTAAACTTCTTAAAGCATGACCTTCTGTACCCATTAAAATTTTGACGGATCCTATAGAGAAAGAACCTTTTGAAGTAGTTTCAATGGACTATCTTGGTTCCCTCAAACGTAACTAACGTAACGTAACGTAACTTATAATTATGATGAAGAGATAGGTTTGGTTAATGTTCGAGCCAAAGAGGCAGCTGAACAGAAAGTTCCGCTATTCAGAATAAAAAATCTTCTTAAGGCGAATATGTGCTCAAAAAGAGAACCATTCGTGACTTTCTTTTGTTTCAAAGAAATACGCAGTTTTATTCACTCATAGCGCTATTCTTTCGCTAGCCCCTGAGGCTCCATGAGCAGCCCTAGCTACCAGGGTTGCGGAGTCGGTGGAATAAATTTGCGACTCCGACTCCGACTCCGACTCCACCTTTCCAGAATTTGGGGACTCCGACTCCGACTCCGACTCCACCTTTTCAGAATTTGTCGACTCCGACTCCGACTCCGACTCCACCTTTTCAGAATTTGGCGACTCCGACTCCGACTCCGACTCCATTTCCCCAGAATTTGGCGACTCCAACACCGACTCCGCCTATTCACAATTTTGTGGCTCCAACTTCACCTATTCATAATTTATAAGATGAATATTTTATTTCTTAACTAGTGTACACACACCGTCAAAAATGACGAGATTCAATACCTTTCTTCAACAAATTTTCGTTTGAGTGGAGTTTCCATGCTTTTAGCTTTTTCCAGAGGTAACTTAATTTTCTTATAAGAGTAATAAACACTCAGAACACAACATTTTTGAGCCGCAAGAGAAGTAGTTATAGCCATTCGTGTCGTATGCAAGATACAGAAATTCAGCATTACTGAAAGCAACTGCGAACTTGTGTATGTATATTTTAATATGCAATACATTACATTGCAATACAGTATATTGTAATATACAATACAGCATATTGTAATATGCAATACCCCGCCGAACTCGGTATTCACGATACAAACTTGAGTATATAAGGCTATGGATCGCTCTAATTGTGATGAAAGTGACTTATTATAGAGCTATTGCACAACGAAAATGAGTGTATTATTGACCGTGAACTGGAACCAAGACAGCCAGTGCAAATTTTTTCCTATCAATTATTCTTAACAGCGTGACACAAAACGTATAAATAAACACACGACAGTCATTCTTAGTAGTAAACGGTTGCAGGTGTTGAAACCTGTGCATATATTTATTATATTCTTTATTATCGAACGACTTTTAATTTGACTACAGATTGTTAATAATCAAGATACTAGTGTACATGATTGGTCAAAAATGACGGGATCCAATGGTATCGTTTTAAAAAAATCTCAAGATAAAAATGGCAAACAAATATATCCATTGTAAAAGTACCCGCGATTAAAATACAGTATTCTCATACTTGTGACTGGTAAAACTCGTATCACAGATACGGTCATTAAGCATATTTAAAAACGTCACAAACGCACACAACAACCAAGCAAATTGTATAACATAATACCTATCTGAATTGTAATTTAAATTATTGTTCGCAAGAGGTTTTTAAAAAATTTGCCATACCTTTTAAGCATTTAAATGCCTTTGAAATTTAAATTCGATGAGCCGCATTTTCTTGACAGTTGATTCGATTTTCACGCAATGGTTTTTACTTATAAACATAAGTGAGCAGATGCCTGGTTTTTCATATTTCGATGGTATTTATGATACTGAGTTTGGAGACTGGTTACAGAGTTTGGTAGAATGTGCGAAAGGCGGAAATTGAGGGTAAATGTGAATAAAAGTAAGGTGATGAGATGTTCAAGAGGTGGAGTGTTTGGAACTTTGGATGTGAGGTTGAATGGGGAAGTTTTAGAGGAGGTAGAGCATTTTAGGTACCTCGGGTCGGATGTGACTGTTAAGATAGTATGGAAGTAGAAGTGAAGCATCGAGTGAGTGAAGGTTGTAAGACATTGGGTGCAATGAGGAAAGTTTTTGAATGCAGGAGTTTGAGTATGAATGTTAAGAGGGGACTGTATGAAAGTTTGATTGTGCCAGTTTTGTTGTATGGAGCAGAGTCCTGGGGGTTGAGAGCAGCTGAGAGGAGGAAGTTCGATGTGTTTGAGATGAAGTGTTTGAGGAGAATGTATGGAGTAACTAGAAGAGATAGGATCAGGAATGAGTTGGTTAGGGGGCAGACGGGTGTTATCAAAAAGTTGAGCAGGCGAGTGGATGAAAGAGTGCTTGGATGGTTTGGGCATGTTGAAAGAATGAATGTTGAGCGGCTGGTGAAAAAGATATATATGTCGGAAGTGAGTGGTCTTCGAGCGCGAGGTAGACCACGGATGAGTTGGATGGATGGGGTGAGACGTGCTTTGTATGAGAGGGGTCTGACTGTGGACGTGGCGAGAGGGATGGCTGCGGACAGAAGTGAGTGGGGGCAGTGCATAAGAAGGTAATTTTATTTTTGACGCGTTACTGGAAGCTGCCCGCGTGTGATGGGGTTGACCTGTCATGTGCGGCGGGAGGGGCTGCACTCAATGAAGCGGTCGGGGTAAACCAGCTGTGGCTGTCGGGCCTGACTGTGGGAGGTGGTTGTGCTGGGCTGCTGCTGATCTTGGCAGTTCAGGTGCGGCCAGTGCTGCCTCTCTCGCCTCCTAGTGACTAAGTGTGGGGATTGTGGCCTGCTGTCGGCTACCCTCCCATAGGGAGGATAAGCCCGGTATATGTATGTATGTATTTAT
This sequence comes from Morinoia aosen, assembly GCA_030386875.1. Taxonomy (NCBI): domain Eukaryota; kingdom Metazoa; phylum Arthropoda; class Malacostraca; order Amphipoda; family Talitridae; genus Morinoia; species Morinoia aosen. The sequence continues at coordinate 3,069,844 of CM059568.1, read as the reverse complement.
GATACTGTCCAAGCAAGCAGATTCCCATTGTAATGAGATAGGGGAAATTACGCACGAGAACATATACTTATCATTGACGGACACCTGGTTTTTTATTATATCGGGTGTCCTGTAAAAATGTCCCCGATTTTTTATTAATTATATCTCAGCTTTAAATTAAGATATTTTAATTGCCTTTGTTCACAATGTAGTAAATTTTGTTTCCTTTTCGAATAATTAATGCTATTGAAAATCGGTTGAATAACCACTTTATTATGTCCAATTTACTGAAAGGAGTAGAAAAATTAATTGTTCAAGTGAAAAGTTTTTAAAACAATATTGATATTCTTCCTTGTTTTGTAGTTTCCATAAAACTGAACACACAAAAATTTTAAGGAGTAACAAATCATTACCTTATATAACGTTTAAATAAAGTAATTTTAGTATCCAACGACATACCCTCCATTTCTCTCAAGGCAAGTATTACTCCTAGCCACCATTGAACGAAGAGTTTTACCCATTATTTTACCGTTTTCTATCGGTCCTTGAAACACTATTATTGAGAACACTTGAAACTTGAAACCTCTCAGAGGGTTTAAATACTTAGTTGTATGTACGATACATCGTTATGAAATTATTCTCAACAGTAGGTATTGAGGAATGAAGAAGAACACCAGTGTTGTTTTTAAAACTTTCCCTTTGAAAAATTTTTCTACCCCTTTCAGTAAATCGATCATCTTGAAGTTTATTCAACTGATTTTCAAAAACTTATATTATTTCAAAAGGAAACAAAATTGAATAAATTGTAAATAAAAGACAATTAAAATATGTTAATTTAAGCGGAGATATTATCAATTAAAAAGTCCGGGACATTTTTGCGGGACACGCAGTATAGTATTGATTGTTCTTATACAATAAAAGGTCAAGTGTCTCCTTTGAACAAATTAATAAATAGCTTTAGCTATTTCGTGAGCGTAATCACTCCTATGTTAGTACAATGAAGTTTTAGGATTTAAAACTTAAGAGCAATTGGTCGAACATTTATTTCAAATACAGAAGAACTTCAAGGGAACAACAGCAAGTCGTTTCCCGAGATGCGCAAAAAGAGAAACCGTACCCAAGTTAGGCGGATCTTGAGGATTCCAACAGTACGCACAGGAGCGTCCTCTGTGAAATTTTTATTATTGAATTCCTTTAAAATGGAGACCGAAAATCTTCTTTAACGTAAGGTTAGTTTTTAAAACGATACTCGCTAAAAATAGAAGACACCCAATGGACGCGGCCGGTCATCAGCACGGTACTCCGGTAGGAAATTTTAGAGGCGTTCTGAGTAGAGAGATACAGAGTTTTAAGATGTCCGGTCGCCGACTAGGTGAATATCGTATCTTATTGTAAGATTACATATAGCACTAAGATTTTAACAATTAAATGACAATTAATTACCTTGAATAGTAAGTGCCTATTCAAGAGGCTGCAAAAGCCGGGTCGAGGAGTTCAAGTCGCAGAAAGAGACTGCTTTTTACGCAATAGAAATAAGTTAGAGGTACCAGACCCACTTTTATTAAAAGGACGACATGCTGCCCAAGCAGAGCAAGCTCAAAGATAATTTAATGAGTGAACGCCAAAGCGTCACAAGTAATGGTAATTAAAGCTATTTAAGGTTAATGCAGTCTGCTAGAAGCGCAAACATGCCTATTTATAGAAAGTTAAATTTAAACTCAAAACCGGAAAAAATATGCAGCTGCAAAACAAAAAACAACGAACAAAAAGATCTAATTTCATCAGCTTCAAATTCTTGTCTGTGAACTAAGAGAGGCCAACTGAAGAAAACTTTTTCTTCATCAAAGCCGCCATCAGAAATACGGAAAATATTCAACAGGAAATTTCATTGAACAAACAAAATTGGCTGTTCGTCTTTGTTGGTTGATCTGTCTCCCTTTCACGCTCTTAGAGATACTTAACTACTGTATCTGTGATGCGAGTTTCACCAGTGCACAAGTATTAGAATATTTTAATCGCGGGTGCTATTAGGATGAAAATATTTCTTTATGGTCCACATCTGGAAGATTTCTATACAGACAATATCGAATCCCGTCATTTGACGAGTCGTGTACACAATTATGTATACTGAGTGTTTCAGAACACGAGGTACAAAATTGCACATCAAGTAGAAAATGGCCAAATAAACACTTTTTGTCCTATGAAATTTTCACCCAAAAAATCGGGGTTGGGAGGCATTAGGTGTTTATTGTTTTTAAGGTTTAAATTTAATGGCACAATTACTCGCGGTATTGATTCTGAATTTACTTTACAAAAATTGTTCAAAATGTGTTCCACCTACATCTATGCACTTTTCGAATGTTAGCTTTAACGGCTGCCGAATATTAGGAAACACGTCTGGCATTAAGGTATCTCACCTGCAGTCACTGCAATTCTGGCCACAAGATCTTCCTCAGACCCAATGGGTGTAGCATAAACAAGGCTCTTCACGTGTCCCCAAAAATTGAAATCGAGTGGAGTCATGTCAGGAGACCTAGGAGGTCTTGCAACTAGCACATTTCGCCCGATCAACGTAAATTCAAAATAAATATTGCGAGTATTTTATTCATTAAATTTCACCCTTTAAAACAATAAACTGCTAATATCTCAATGTCTCTTTCTTCGGAAAATTTTATAGAAGAAAAAGTTTTTATTTGGATATCTTCTACTTGGTGTGCAATTTTTTGCCTCTTATTCTGAATCTGAAACACCCTGTATATTACTGACATGTGTTTTCTGAGTAGGTAATGTAGGCATTGTCTACGCTGAGAAGCATAGATATGCATCAACAGTTTTTTATTACTAAGTATGCACTAATTCAGTGAAATTATAGTAGTTAATTCAATGACTATGCTTCAAATCCCCAAAATTATGATATACGTGTAGATAAGGTAGGTAAGATTTGCACACTGCCTTTTCTTCTTTGTATCTACACTATGCAGGGTAACAATGCAGAAAAAGTGTCATATTATTGCTCAACACTATGTTACATTTCGGCTATAATAAGCAAAAGTTGTTCTGCTTTCATTGCAGGGGCCTGACGTTTTCGGAAAGTTTTTTTTACGAATAAAAGTCACTTCTAGCTTCTTTGCGTGTATTATGATAATATCTCTTATTTTCGTCTAACTTTTTACTTTGTATTGGACGCTTTGTTATTTTAATAAACGCCCAGGTTCTTCTCATTTCGTGTTTTTTGGAGCAATTTGAAACGGTTCCAGCAAGAGAATTTGTACTATCGCATAAATGCAAAACCCATTGCAGCTGAGATAGTGCATTGTTTTCAGTTACAATGTGTGTGTGACTGTAAGTGAAGTTTTTGCTGGTGTGTGTAATTATTTTCATTGCAGCTCGTTTACATCGTATTTTTATTTTTTTCGTGTCTCAATGCCGACATAGATAACCTTACAACATTTCCAAATCTTCCCTAACAAGAAGTAATTAATTACATAATGCTACAAAACAAATACTATTTCAGTTTTTTTAAATGAATCAACATAATTATAAAATTCTGCATTTCAGCGTATACTAGCTTAGAAACTTGGGAGTGATACGAAGATAAAAATTAAACATGATGATGATATAGTGAAAAACAATATAACTCTGTAAGAACCAAATTACATTCAAGGAATAACTAGAGAAATGAGAAGAAATTTTTATTATTAATACATGGTAACTTGACTTAAAAACACGGAAGCCATATCAATTTTGGTAACATGACTTGAAAACTAGAAGTCTTTGTGCACTAGACCATAGCTTCAGGTTTCGGCAAAGACTACTCATTGGCAATGAATCATAACCAAAAGACTAGAAATGTTTATGATCATTATCAATCAATGAATCATTTTGAGCACACAGAGTTACCACTCTTTATGTGAGTACAATGTATTGCATCAGCTGAAATGTTCTGCAAGTAACTTGCAACACATTTACTACTATTTCCAGTTCCTACTTATTAATTGAAGGAAATATGAACAAAACAGAAATATACAGAATGAATTTGCGATGCTTTCAATTACTAATTCCTGCTTTTAACTACAAAATACACATTAATGCTGGGTACAAAAATTATATTTCGCACTCGTAGGTTTCTCATATATACCTGTGCAAACCCTCAATGACTAGATAAGATGACGGTATTATGTGATAGGAATAAATACGCTGTTTCAAACTTAGAACAAAACAATCAACGAAAACATTGCGTATTTTTTAGATTTTTCAGCAAAGCATTCTAACTCTGTTTTGGTTTACTTCTAGTTTCAAAGAATTATAAATAATTTTTATCAAAAATTAGAATTGAAGACACCAAAAAATAGCGACTCCAACCACGACTCTACCACATCCGAATGAACGACTCCGACTCCGACTCCACCACATTCGGAAAAGCGACTCCGACTCCGACTCCGACTCCATCACACTTCAGAGTAGCGACTCCGACTCCGACTCCGACTCCACCACACTTCAGAGAAGCGACTCCGACTCCGACTCCACCCTAAAACATCCGACTCCGGCGACTCCGACTCCCGACTCCGACCCCGACTCCGCAACCCTGCTAGCTACTCCCACTAGCCCCGAAAGAACAAAACCATTCTTAACTCCAGACATGCTCTACGCAAAAACATCAGTTTGGCACCAACCAATCACCTCAGCATTTAAATTTCTCGCCGTTCAGCTCGTTTTCGCAGTGTGTCACGTTCGTTAATTTCGGCGTGCCTGGTGAGAGCATGTGTTCGGCAGTTAAGCTAATCAACATGAAGATGGTCTGCTAAAAGAGCAGCCGGCTCGTGGAAGGATGGGGGCAGGACGGCGACGCTTCGCGTGAGCGGTCGTTTCCCGCAAGCGATGAAAACCTGGCACAGCTGGCACAGGATTACCTTCTCGTCACTACGGGGACCCAAGGACCGGATTACTGTTATGGTAGGTTGCAGTGATTGATAGCGCTATGTCCAGTCAACCTGTTCATTAATTCTTAACTACTTTACCAAGTAGAAGGTCCATAACTCTGGCCTAAGAAATAAATGAGAAGATCACGAAGGGTTCTCGCCCACTTAAGTACAATATGAGCTATTAGGCATTGCTATCATCCTATGAGCTATTTAGCCATTTCTATTATCCAATAAGCTATTTAGTCATTGCTAATATCATATGAGCTATCTAGCTATTGCTATCTAGCCATTGCTATTCTCCAATACATGTATGCTACCTAGCTATGCTATTTAGTCATTGGTGTTTTCCCATACTTCTATGCTATCTAGCCATGCTATTTAGCCACTGCTATTTTCCTATACCTGTATGCTATCTAGCCATGCTATTTAGCCACTGCTATTTTTCTATACCTGTACGCTATCTAGCCATGCTATTTACCCTCTGCTATTTTCCTATACCTGTACGCTATCTAGCCATGCTATTTAGCCTCTGCTATTTTCCTATACCTGTACGCTATCTAGCCATGCTTTTTAGCCTCTGCTATTTTCCTATACCTGTACGCTATCTAGCCATGCTTTTTAGCCTCTGCTATTTTCCTATACCTGAACGCTATCTAGCCATGCTATTTAGCCTCTGCTATTTTCCTATACCTGTACGCTATCTAGCCATTTTATCTCCGGGCTATCTAATTCCGAAGAAGCATAAGGGAAAGCATTTTATTTGCTCTTAGTGGTCTTCCGTAAACTTTGTTTTACCGCACCGAACAAACCTAACTTAAGTACTTGTCCACAGCCCGTGAATGATCTTCCTCTTTGTGAATGCCCATGGGCTAGTCGTGGAGCCGCGCTGCCGACGATACTTCGTCGGTCACCTCTGCGATGCATGGATACTTGCTGGGGCTCTGGATATTAAATCGCTCCTAAAACTGTCATTCAAAAATGTACAGACGACTTTCAGTATACATCAGGAGTGTTCAGCATTTCTTTCCTTGCCCTCATGGTAGTTTTTTCAAGCGCAGCTCGTATTGCAGAAAACGTTAGAAACCTCGTATTTAATAATACTACTGAACGGAATATATACCGGAACATAAAGACAAGAACTTCCTTATCGGTGATCGAGTCCTTTTAAGGAACCACGGTAAAAAGTGTAAGCTAGAGCTGACATGGCTAGGGCCGGGCATAGTCCTGAAGGTCAAGCGAAATTGGGTCGAGATAAAAATTGGGGAGAAGACTTACAAAAGCAACATGAATCATGTGTTACCTTTACGAAGAGTTAAATAAAAAGCACTCCGTTTTACTATAAAACCATTTTTTTTCTTTTACCTACTGTTCTTACGACACTCACCCTGACGACTCGACAGGTTACGTTTTACTAAAAGTATAACTTTCTAACTCAATTTAGCGTTCTCTTTTAGGTTAAAGAGTTTTTCGTTTTGTTATGCGCTTTACCAACGTATTATTTGTATTGTTTGCTTTGCCGCATTACAATCCCGTATGTATTAATTTTAGTGGTTGTATAGCCTTTTAGCTCCGCATATCATAATTAGTTAGGCTAAGTGTTGTATTTTAAACTAGAGGTGGAAAAATATGTTTGTGTACCTCTTTGAATACTTATACGAATTTTTGCAATTCGCTGTCTTTATTGGTTTGTTTTGTGCCATGCAAATGCAATTCTAGGCGTGCATCCCCTTGAACGTTGTTGCTGAATTAACAAATTAAATGATGAGCGAATTCCGTGGATGCTAAATGCAATTGCTGACTTTGCATCTCATCTCATGAGACGGTCGATCTCGACGCTACAGCTAAATTAGAATTATTTTTTATTTTTGATTGGAATGCTTGATCATCAGCATAACGACTAAATTGGTTAATATCTATCATTGAATGGAAACTCCCCGAACGAAGGTATAGATGCAGCTCTTTTTTGAAAAAACAGTTTTCTCGACGAGCAAGATTTGTTCAAATTTTATATGATTGCCATGAAAACAATTTATTTTCTATTTTAAATTAACTGTTCTTTATCGAGCTACAGTTCACCTTAATCAAGCCATTATGCTTGTGTTTTCATGTTGTATGTTATTCAGGTTCGTTAAAAATATGTTTATCTCTACCTTTATTTGGCCATGCTAATCGTTCCTGTTTTGCGATCCATTTACAGGCCCAGATTGGGGAACGCCATATCTACGGTGGATGTGGACACGCTCGTGTCAGCATTATCAGAACATAAAGGCGAGATAAATCGGGATTGGATAGAAGCAACTCATGAATGGATTTATTACCTGTTAGGGTTTCTGATATCATCGTCATGTTGTTGGTGGTAGTGATTATGGGGCTCGAAAGCGTTAATGTACTACGTGAAAAAGCCGATAGGTCTAGGGCGGAGGATTTTCAGCTCCATCGGATCACACTGAAGCCGCCAAAGTACAACAACGGCGGGGACGTGTAACTGTAACAGTCGGGCGTGATGTAGTGGTTTACGTGCGAACTGGCTCTAGGCGGGCTAGGCGTTCGCAACGACCAGGGCGTTCTAGACGCGCAGTTTCCACAACAACTATGCAGCCTTTAGTGGGTGCTTGCTCCTGTGCCTTCAGCAAATATGCCACGGACATGTAATTTTCCGTTTTGTTAACCAAGTAACCAACATTTACTAATTACCTGTTAACCAAGTATCCAAGTAATTTAACAATTTAATCTAACAGTAAAAATTATAACCTATGTTCTTGAAGTCGTATTTAAGCAGCCAAGTGTAATCGGTATGAGTTACGAGCCTACGATATTTTATTTACTCCGTCTTCGTTTTGCTACCAGTGTGAGAGGATCCTTCAAATCGTATTTTAGGCTGTAACATTATCTTGCTATTTTAGGTATTTTGTAGACTACGGAGGCGCAGGCGGTGTTTTGCAATCGCTGCTGATAGGTACGAAAATACTGACTTGATATTAACCGACACTGTGTTGAAGAATCGCTGCTCCCTCTACTCGAATAGTTTATTCGTAGTATTGAAGAACACTTTGCCTCTCACACCCAACGACCTAGCATTGTAATCGGGTAACGGGAACGTAAATTCTTCAGCGTATTTCTAAATTTGTGTAACGTTTTTTGAAGCACCTACGTGCTGAGAGGTCTAAAAATAACCCAACCATTTGAAAAATTTCGCTTTGAAACCATTGAAGATACAAAGCGTTAGTTGAAGAAATAGAAAAGCATATCGTAGAAGTTTTGGTTTACAAACAAGTTCAATTATCCGCAATTGGAATTAAACATGTAGAAACTCTTCGGTGTGTGTTTGGCAACGATACTCCGAATACTTAGTGAAATAATACGAATTTCTTATACAGGGTGGGGCAGAAAAACCTATCTGATTTCAAAACGTTATAAAATTAAATAATGAAGGCATCTACGGATGCTTTATTTCCAATCAAGCCTGATACATATATCACCTTTTACATTGGATTTTCAAATGCCTTATAACTAACGCCAGGACGCCATAACGCTTTCCCCCGGTCGAGACCGGTACCCATTTCAGACACCTGGGTGGAGTGGGGTATTGTGCTTGGAATTTTTCTCCTATACCCAACAGAGAAAATCGCCACTGCCAGCGCCGAGACTCGATCCCGGGTCCTTGCCGCACGGTGGCAGAACCTATACCACATGGCTATGGCGGCAACCACTCAACTTGTCAAAAAATTTTTTTATTAGCATATCGCAAATTTTATGCCATTTTTAAATTTGAGTTTTGAAAAGCACATCACTCAAATGTCGTCCTTGGGAGCGGATACACTGATTTAGGCGCTCGCGGTAGCTTTCCATGACTTTCACCGTCATTTCCACAGGAATTTCTTCAATTGCCCGAGCAATTTCCCTTCGTAAAGCAAGAAGGGTCCTTGGTCGATGCTGGTAAACCTTCGATTTGAGGTAACCCCAAAGGAAGAAGTCACATGGAGTGAGATCCGGTGAGCGCGGCGGCCAGCCAAGATCGCCTCTCAGGGAAATGAGGCGACCGGGAAACAGTTCCCTGAGAATGTCCATTGATCGTCGCGATGTGTGGGCGGTTGCACCATCCTGTTGAAACCACACATTTTCCACGCCATTTTCTTCCATTTTTAGTCTAAGAACATTTTCCAGCATGAAACAATAGCGCTCGCTGTTGACCGTTACGGTTTGCCAATTTTCTTCAAAAAAGTAAGGCCCCCAGACGCCTAGGCGGGAAAGAGCACACCACACAGTCACTTTTGGGCTATGGAGGGGTTCCTGATGGATTTCTCGAGGATTTTCGTCACTCCAATATCGAAAATTCTGCCTGTTAACGGCACCACAAAGGTGAAAATGGGCTTCGTCCGTGAAGAGCACAACATCGTCGTTTGGGAGTTCTCGGAGATCGCGACACAGGTTCGTACGGGTTTCAAAATCCCTTTCACTTAATTCCTGTGCAACAACCATTTTGTAGGGATGCATTTTGAGGTCCCGGTGCAAAATGCGCCGAATACTGCGGTTGGAAATCGCCAAAGCGAGCGAATGTTTTCGCGTCGAACGACGCGGGGAACGTTCAATCGCGGCTCTCACATTGGCCACGTTTTCAGGTCCTGTTGCTGTCCTGGGACGTCCAGGCGACTTCTTTTTCAATGCTGAACTCGTCTGTCTAAAATTTGACACCCACACTTTAATCGTAGCGTGATGTGGAACAGGATCATGACGCCCGAGTCCGAAATTAATTCGAAAAGCACGTTGTGTAGCAATTATCGAACCGCCGCATTCGATAAACCGCTCAATAACAAAAGCACGATGTTCACCAGACCAAGGCATGTTGACTACTGACAAATGGCATAAAACCGGCTTTCTAACGGTTTTTACCCCACTACTCTACCTGCTCCCTCTTCTGAGAAAATGGGATTTGAAATCGGATAGGTTTTTCTGCCGCACCCTTTACTTTGATCCAGTGCATGGAGTGTTCGGAATATTACTGAAACTTTTTTTCCGTTGTCCCAAGCGAAGAATTTCGAACTGAGTCGATCTAACTTTCCTGATGGTTTCAGAATCCAGAAGTCGAAAGACTGAAATGTCTTGTTTCTCTCGGATCATACCCGTCGTTGGCAACTAATCCTGTATGTTTCAATTGGCTACCAATGTGGAAGTTCAGTGTAATAGTAGTTTAAACAAACCTAAGTGGAAGAAGTTTACTCCCAAAAGAAAATAAATTCTTTCGAATAGGATATTCCACAAATGAAACTCGCTTCCCCACTATGTTCTGTACATACACATTGTTTAAGGGTTTTCACAAGTATTGATTTTAATCAGTGTCCTATTATGGGGAGCCTATACCAGAAATCCAAAAATACCCGAGGTTTCTTTTTAGTTTGCCCTGATGTAGAACTCGGTATGTTTGAAGGAAGATTTTGCATCACTAATCTCTTAATGGTAAAGGGGACTTTCGGGCCCCCTTGGAAAAACGGTATGCATAAAGAAACGTATGTTCTGTTATATAAGAATCTATCTGATGAAGATCAGTATATGATAAGCTTATTTGATTTGATACAGACTTGACTACATCGCCAGGGTCAACACAGTTGAAGAAAAAAAAATAGATACATAGATGCAACTCTTAAATCGACGTCGTCATCCGAACTGTCGATATCGGGGGAATTTTAGAAAATCCGAATATTTATCTTACGTAAAATCAGGTTAATCGGATGTGTCTTTAATGTTACGCCATCGTAGCAGTCAATTTTGACACGACTGTTGCGCTAGTTTGTAAATACATTATAGTAGTCGTAATGGAATTTCGCGATTCCAGTTTTCCAACCTCGTTTATATTCGCTTGAAGCTGATGTTGATGATGCGTTTCGGTTTGCGTAAAATGAACTAATTTTCAGTCACGAATGTAGAAAGGGACAAAGGGGATCTCATTAAACTCATTAATTATAGGACGAGGCAATTAGCTATTTGATTGCTTCCACCTTGGTAGCTGAAGGGCACCGTCTGGGTTTGAGACCTTTTTTGTCCGATTCGTTTGAATATTGGCCAGTATATGTCTTTTGTGAAAGTAAACTTTTTTTACTCCTGTCATTTTTTCGATTTAGTCCTTAGTTTTTTTTTACGAAAAATATGTTTTTGGTATATTTTTATTGATATTTCAGATTGGAACTCCTCCTTCAGTTTTGATGCTAGAACAAAAAAAAAGACAGTTTTAGAACCTTTGGAACATTTCTAACAAACTCAAATTCGGCTTTTTTTCAAATTCAAATTTTTTCTATTTTTTCAACATTTTTTGAAATTTCAAAAATCTGCAAAAAATTTTTGGGTTCAGAGCTATATATGTTTTCAAAGAATTCGAATTTGGAAAAAGCCGAATTTGAGTTTGCCAGAAATGTTTTAAGGATTCTAAAACTGTCTTTGGATTTGTTCTAGCATCAAAACTCAAGAACTAGTCCCAGGATGAATGTTGAAAATTAGAAATGTAACACACTTCTAATTTTCAACATTCATCCTGGGACTAGTTCTCGAGTTTTGGTGCTAGAACAAATCCAAAGACAGTTTTAGAATCCTTAAAACATTTCTGACAAACTCAAATTCGGCTTTTTTCCAAATTCGAATTCTTAGAAAACATATATAGCTCTTAAAACAAGAAAAAGTTGCTGATTTTTGAAATTTGAAAAATTTTTGAAAAATAGAAAAAATTTGAATTTGAAAAAAGCCGAATTTGAGTTTGTTAGAAATGTTCCAAGGGTTCTAAAACTGTCTTTGTTTTTGTTCTAGCATCAATACTGAAGGAGGAGTTCCAATCTGAAATTTCAATAAAAATATACCAAAAACATATTTTTCGTAAAAAAAAAAACTAAGGACTGAATCGAAAAAATGACAGGAGTAAAACAGGTTTAATTTCACAAAAGACATATACTGGCCAATTTTCAAACAAATCGGAAGGAAAAAAGGTCTCCACCTATGGACGGTGCCCTGAACGCCGGTAAAATCGGGACCACACCCGATATGGGAGCAAGCCACCGAGACCCCGACACCAGGGCAGGTTGCGGCTGTGTTACTGAATGGGATTATTTACAAGGAAACTCCTGTGAAGGGTGTATCCGTTCACTGTAGACGAATCAGCAAACTGATTTAATCGGTATTCATTTCAGCAATAGTTTCGGGATCGGTCAACCATTCCATATCAGTCATTTGGGTTATTTGCTCTAATTTTTTTACCTCTAATTTTCTCGACGTCATGAGCTGGCTGGCGTTTGTGTTCCAATTTCAATATCGCGTTCCGATTTGAGGACAAAAATGTTCGCCAATTGTTCGACTTGAGGGGTGCTCGAATCATGAGGTTCCATTGTATTGTCGTGGTGCAGTTTTTGACTTCAGAATATGTTGTGGGTTTATATTTTTACCATCACTTGATATAGACTATTTTTTGGTCTCTAATCAGAGAAGGAGCTGATTAAACATAACGTCAGAGTTTAGTCGAACCTCATAGTCTAATCTTCGTTTGATTTTTTTGCGAGGTTATCTTGGTTTTACATATTGCCTAAAAATGTCACTTCTATCATTTACGAAAATTTTAGAAATATGCAACACATATGCGCCTGACTTATATTAGCTTTGCATGCGACACTGCAAAGGAGAGTAACGTGAGCTGCATCGACCTCCAGAAATGAGAAAAAATTCCCATGATTGCAGGAAGTTTGAAAGCGACGCATGCTAATGTTGAGCAGTTGTCTGCATTGAATGAATGTTTCTTCCGTGTGCTCGTTGAGTCTCACTTTCCGAAATTCCAGGCGATTGCTCAGCCACTTCGCATGGAGAAACGAAGATGACCGAGCCTCGTTCAGTTGAACTTGTCTCTTTATCTTTCATAAGCAGCCGTTTAATATTACGTACCTTCCTTATTCGCATGGCATTTCTGATGAATGATACTATCATATGCGAAGGAATCTGCGGGTGAAAATAAGGTAAATTTTGATGAACTTTAGTACACCGCATGTACGGTATAAGCCTCCCCAATCATGACATAGGTGTGCACAAGAGAGGAAGAGGCTTTTTCCAAATTCGAATTCTTTGAAAACATATATAGCTCTAAACCCAAAATTTTTTTGCAGATTTTTGAAATTTCAAAAAATGTTGAAAAAATAGAAAAAATTTGAATTTGAAAAAAAGCCGAATTTGAGTTTGTTAGAAATGTTCCAAAGGTTCTAAAACTGTCTTTATTTTTGTTCGAGCATCAAAACTGAAGGAGGAGTTCCAATCTGAAATATCAATAAAAATATACCAAAAACACATTTTTCGTCAAAAAAAAAACTAAGGCCTAAATCGAAAAAATGACAGGAGTAAAAAAAGTTTACTTTCACAAAAGACATATACTGGCCAATTTTCAAACGAATCGGACAAAAAAAGGTCTCAAACCCAGACGGTGCCCTTCAGCTACCAAGGTGGAAGCAATCAAATAGCTAATTGCCTCGTCCTATAATTAATGAGTTTAATGAGATCCCCTTTGTCCCTTTCTACATTCGTGACTGAATATTAGTTCATTTTACGCTAACCGAAACGCATCATCAACATCAGCTTCAAGCGAATATAAACGAGGTTGGAAAACTGGAATCGCGAAATTCCATAACGACTACTATAATGTATTTACAAACTAGGGCAACAGTCGTGTCAAAATTGACTGCTACGATGGCGTAACATTAAAGACACATCCGATTAACCTGATTTTACGTAAGATAAATATTCGGATTTTCTAAAATTCCCCCGATATCGACAGTTCGGATGACGACGTCGATTTAAGAGTTGCATCTATGTATCTATTTTTTTTTCTTCAACTGTGTTGACCCTGGCGATGTAGTCAAGTCTGTATCAAATCAAATAAGCTTATCATATACTGATCTTCATCAGATAGATTCTTATATAACAGAACATACGTTTCTTTATGCATACCGTTTTTCCAAGGGGGCCCGAAAGTCCCCTTTACCATTAAGAGATTAGTGATGCAAAATCTTCCTTCAAACATACCGAGTTCTACATCAGGGCAAACTAAAAAGAAACCTCGGGTATTTTTGTATTTCTGGTATAGGCTCCCCATAATAGGACACTGATTAAAATCAATACTTGTGAAAACCCTTAAACAATGTGTATGTACAGAACATAGTGGGGAAGCGAGTTGCATTTGTGGAATATCCTATTCGAAAGAATTTATTTTCTTTTGGGAGTAAACTTCTTCCACTTAGGTTTGTTTAAACTACTATTACACTGAACTTCCACATTGGTAGCCAATTGAAACATACAGGATTAGTTGCCAACGACGGGTATGATCCGAGAGAAACAAGACATTTCAGTCTTCCGACTTCTGGATTCTGAAACCATCAGGAAAGTTAGATCGACTCAGTTCGAAATTCTTCGCTTGGGACAACGGAAAAAAGTTTCAGTAATATTCCGAACACTCCATGCACTGGAACAAAGTAAATTCGTGTATAAGAAATTCTTATTATTTCACTAAGTATTCGGAGTATCGTTGCCAAACACACACCGAAGAGTTTCTACATGTTTAATTCCAATTGCGGATAATTGAACTTGTTTGTAAACCAAAACTTCTGCGATATGCTTTTCTATTTCTTCAACTAACGCTTTGTATCTTCATTGGTTTCAAAGCGAAATTTTTCAAATGGTTGGGTTATTTTTAGACCTCTCAGCACGTAGGTGCTTCAAAAAACGTTACACAAATTTAGAAATACGCTGAAGAATTTACGTTCCCGTTACCCGATTACAATGCTAGGTCGTTGGGTGGGAGAGGCAAAGTGTTCTTCAATACTACGAATAAACTATTCGAGTAGAGGGAGCAGCGATTCTTCAACACAGTGTCGGTTAATATCAAGTCAGTATTTTCGTACCTATCAGCCCCTCAACTCGTCTGATCCTTAATTATTCCGTGGCTTAGGTGCAGCGTAGTAGAGATTCGCTACGTGAATAATTTAATTAGAGTTGGGTAACATTTCTGAATGTGTTTGTACACAATCTGTCTGTTAGCGAGATCGACAGCAGCTAAACAAATGGTTGTTCGGCCATCGGCTTTTAAGAGCGAATGAGGAGAGAGGAATTTCCGTGGAAGAAAGCTACGTTACAGTCGCCATATCTAGAGCTTCCAGGTTTTGTAGTTGAGACTAAATTTCATGTTGAGTTTGAGCGTGCTTATTGAGCTTGTATTTTGTTAGTTGACATAAGGATTTTTCTTTTCGAAGAGAATTGATTCCCTTATTTGGGGTCAGTTACGGCTTCATTCAATGTGAATTATTCTGGGGTTATAAGCTAGGTTTTCTCTTGACAGGTCAGTTTTAATGCAAACGGTTTGGATGCGTTTTTGGTTCGCCAGGTGAATTGTCAACAGCCTGGAGAGTGAAGTGGTTGTCATGCCGATGTACGAGCGCACATGAGACTCGCACTCCTCATTGATGCAAGTGCGTTGCTAGATGACATGGGCATGTTTCAAAGTTATTAGTTTTGCAACGTGGATGTCCCTAAAATTAAGCCGGACATAGACAATAAATGAAGAGTTGCAGTTATTAATTGAGTGTTATTCTTGATGATTTGTCTTAACATTATTTTATCTGTTTTGTACGCAGTGGAGTACTGGTTTCGGTAATAGACTTTGTGAACTATTTCTCTTTCTACTTGAGTGGGTAGTTTTCGAGAGCATTGCCAAATGGTCTATCGAAGTTTCCACAGTTATGAAATACTTGCTCAATTTTTAAATGCTTTCATGAAGAGTTGCCAGTTTGATACTGTCTTATACGTGTGATGTATCATTGTTTTAACTGTACTGTCTACATACCTTTGGATGTTCACCATTGGCTTTCAAGTATATGCCTGTGTTAGTTGGTTTTTCATTCTTTGTTCTGGAGAAACTATAGCCTGAAAAGTCAGCTGCTACATCTAAGTTGTTTAATTGTTGACCTTAGTGACTTCTTTTCTGTGGAGTGCAAGCATCATGTAATTTTGTACGTCAGCATGACCACTACTCCAATCTCCAGACGGTTGACAAGGCACCAAGAATATGGAGGACCGAGAAAAATCGCAAAGAAATTGTAAAAAACAGACCTGAAAAGAGAAAACGTAGCTAATAACGTCAAAATATTGCTCAAATAACGAGGCAACAACAGGTTTCAGATAGAGATAGAGTTTCATACAAAACAAAACCGCTTTTATCAGCAACCAAACCCAGGCTCAGTACGCACGCCGGAAATCCACCAATAATTTAGCCACAACTGTACAACCTGGAAACCTTAATATGGTGGTCATCAAGTTAATCTGGAAACCTCAACTATGGTGGCTGTCAAGAAGCTTTCTTCTATAAACCTGAATCCTATCAATTAGCTCGCTTTGTCATTCGCAGTCGGTGCACAAACCTCCCTGAATACTACTGCAGGTCTGCAAATACCACGGTATACCGTGACATTTACGTACCAGTTGGTTCGAATCCTGAAGAAACGCATAGAATGTAATAAAAATGCTGGAGGAGCTGGTAAACGAATGTCTCGAAGACTTTAATATCGGTGAAGCACGTAAATAGTTATTTGAGTATCTACGGGCACCTTCATGGTAACCCGTTGGTATGAATCCCGTCTCTTCCGGTATGGTACGAAACCCGTCTCTTCCGGTATGGTACGAAAGTTTTGTACGGAATTTGCTCAAACTCGCAAAATTTTGTTAAAAATCACGACGTACTACGTTAACTTCAGTAAATAGGAAGTCTGAAGCAGCTGCATGAACTTTTATATTACAGTTCCAAATCCGTCTACTTGAAAGTGGAATCACTGACGTTAGCAATTCATGAATCCTTCATCAGAAATGGTTAAAATATGTAATTAATAAGCTCATCTATGATTGTGATTGTACTACCTCATCTCTGTTGGGTTAGCCGTAAAAAATAAAGGAAAACGTAATGATGATTATTATACATAATTGACCTCCTCATTCGACAATTTAATACCGAAAAAATTTGGGAATATACGATCGTTTTCCATGATATAATCCGCCTTACGAAGCCATATGGGTTTCTTGAAGAAGATCACAAATAAATAATAAATAAATGACACACTATTTAATGACTTTGTTACTTTCAAATTCCTGCAGTAAATTTTGATTCTCACCTAACCGTAATGGGGAACGTCGTCGTAGGGTGCGGCGAAGAGTGTGCACATATTTCGTATCATAAATCTCCCAAACAACAGTCTTGGTAAACCGTAAGGGCGTTAGACAGATTTTTATTCCATATCAATCTTCTACTCAAATTTAATTTAGTTTTATTGAATTATTAGGGGCTGTCCCCTCAGGGGAAGACAACTGTTTTATCTCCGAGACTTAGCATTTCCAGGGGGAAAATGTGAGGGCCCGAGCTGAGAGTTGGGTAGGTTTTCTTTTTGTTGAAATTAAATGTTTTTGTTTTGTAAAGGAACACCTTTTTCTCGGTTCACTGCTGTCCTGTTTTTCAGCACCTACTTATTTCTTCTTCGCGTTTGATCTTGTTTCATAATCTTCGTTCTCAACTTACTGTTCATACGCCCTTTCTGCGTAGATTCCGCGTTTCCTTAACGTTATACTAAATGGTGGCATTCTCCTTCCTCACTTTGGAACGCCTTTGTGTCGTATAGGGAGGCTTAAACTAACTAATAATAATCTAATCGAATTAATAGGAGCCGTAGAAATCCGTCATTGGTAAAGGAATGAAATTTGTCGAAACTACGTGTATTGAAGATCCTCTCGCATGGTGAGTTATATATGTTTGCTATGAAAATGAATAGCTTAACTGTATCCATGTCAGAGCGGAAGTAATGTGCTGGCATTAAATTAATTCTCCGGACATCGTAGGTAAGCGATGAATCCAAGTAGAGTATTAGGTTTTGCCAAATAAAGAACTCCGTACCGCGAAGCGAAACGGCAGAATATCAGTATTTCGTGTTTTGTATTGAAACAGTCGTTCGCATTCCAGGTCCCCAAATTTGGTGAGGTTTCGTGTTTATCAGAACTAGCGCATTCTGATGGCGGGTAGACTTTTCTTCTGAACGTTAACGTGACAATACCCTAGCTTAGTTCTGCCCTTACAATTGGTCGGTAATAATCGGTGATAAACATGGCAAGCCGAACTGCCGACGAGTAGATTGTTTATTCATGGCGTCGAGCGCGCCATTACCCATGACATGGTAAAATCCTTTCATGAAAGATGTTTATCTTCGTCTTGAAGCACATATAAGGAATCCTCCATTGTTGGAATAACGTATTAGGGATCGTTGCTTTTTAGCCCACCACTTATTTACTTGATTGCCTTAATTTTATCCACCGTAAGTTGTCCACATAATTGATGAGGTGAGCCTGGCTTGGACGAATGGATTGCTGCAACGTTTAAGTCGGTAGTCGAATATTAAGAGTCCGCTTTGAGATATAATTTTCTACATATGTGAGTTCCTTATCTAAATTATCGCCTAGGTAAACACTTAACCCAATTTTGCCTGGCGAACTACAAATACTAGATGTTCAACTGCATAAGTCATTAGGGATGTGTGACCATATAGTGTACGCACATAACGGGCAAGTTACAAAATGTTAAACGTAAAAGACAAGTCCGCGAAACGTGCAAAGGAAATATTTTAAGGAATTCAAGCATTTCTAACCTGTTCAGATGTTTGAAATGAAGTGCGTTGAAATTCACTCTGCGCGTGTGTACTGAACTTATATGTGTGAATTACCGACTTATCAGCAGAAATAAATGCATATGCCCCGCAATGTCGATCTACACCGTTAACGTAATCTACTAGTCTCATTCTACAATATTTGGACGCAGGATTTACTAATTTTATTCATTTCGTTGGAAATTGGCTTCCGAAACGTTGAATATTGTTGCTAGCGAAATCTTCCTGCGAGACTACCGCGTTAATAATTATCTTCGATTTTGCCTCTTAAAAGGGGACAGCTGTGTACCCATGGGAATTGGTTCTCCCAAGGGGAATATGTATGGTCTCGAGATGAAGGTTAGGTAGGCCTTCCTTTTGTTAAAATAGAATGGGTTTTTGTTTTGTTACAGACCACCTGTTTTTGGTTCATTCTGTCTTGTTTTTTTAGCCCCTACTACTTTTCTTTTCTCACACTCCCATATCGAAAAGAGATCATGCGAACAAGGGAACAACAAGGGTATTTCTTTGTGGCAAACTCTTTTACGAATATCTCTATTAAAAAATAGAAAATTGAATTAAAGTAGATTCTCTCACTAAAATATAATTCCATGAAAAGGCGCAATCAATTGATGTTCTTCACAATTAATTCGTCTTCTTCTTACGTACACCGAAAACTATGTGACCTTTGCAGTCTCTGACCTAGCATCAGGGTTATTGTTCACCAGCCTCCCACCTGACCTGAGTATATTTACTTCACTTCAATTCTTTAAGCCCTACTACTGTAAGATCTGCTCCAGAGTGTGGCAGGTGTCCTGGCCGCCATCATCCGTCCGAAATCTCTCCTTTACCAAGAGGGTCCTGACGGAGCCATGATGAGCTATTCTTTCACGGCCGCTCTACTACCTCCCTGCGCCTCACTTCTGCTTCGCCACTCTACAGTACTGGCAAATAAATCCGATCACCATGGCATTTTTTTTTACTTTTTACAAAATCAATATATAAACATCTTCTATGTACATCAATACCGTATACTAGTAATTTGTCATATGCCCTTTATTCTTGATGACTTTTTTGAGACGTTCTGGCATGTATTTGATATTAATTTTGGCATATTTCTTGTGATATTTCACATGGTGACTGCTGATATTTCATTTCCAAATTTTACTACTTTTTACTACCTTCAACGGCAAAAAATTACTACCGTTTTTTACACAATGAATGTTGTCCAAATGTCCAAAGGTAAGTAATTGGCCTATAATGAGTAATTTGAGTCAATAATATACGCAATACCAAAAGTTCAAAAAAGGCTCCAAGTTTCTTAAGGGTACCGTCCGAAGCCCCTGCCCCTGTCGGTCCGGTGAGCTTTTTTCATGTTATTGTTGGAAAAGAACCCTTCGGTGGTGGACTATTCGGTCCTAAAATTTTAAGGCGCTACGGACAATAAATCCCCCCCCAGTGGTGGGGGGGTAATGGGACAAAAATTTTGAATTTTCGACCTGATTTCGACCACATATAAACAGAAAATATAAATGGAAATGGATAGTTTTCCAATATACTTTTGTTGGAAATGTTCCATAGATTCTAAAACTGTGTCTGGTTTGGTTCTAGCAGAAAAACTCAATGAGTTGATACGTTTGAAATATCCATGAAAATGAACTCAAAAACCAGTAGCTCAAATTTTTTTTAAAACTAAGGCCTGAATCAAAAAAATGAATAGAGGAAATTGTGTTTCTTTTTAAAAGTTACATATTATAGTTAAATTTCATAAGAATCAGACTGAAAATGAAGAATTTCATAATTTTTTTATTTATTTATATTTTTTGAGAAAATCACAATTCACACTGTGAATATGAATTTATGCATGGAAATTATCGTAGTAAATTAAAACTGCAATGAGTTACATAAATTGTCCATTATATTACACTTCAACAAAAATTTTGTTTTGGTTTATACCCAAAACATATACCTTTCAACATTCAAACTGTGTATCAACTCATTGAGTTTTGATGCTAGAACAAAACCAAAGACAGTTTTGGAATCCTTGAAACATTTATAACAAAGTTATAATTCGGACTCTTGCCAAATTTTAAAAAACAAAAAAGTTAGATGGCTCCAAACCCAAAAATAATTGTTTGTGATGTTATTATGAAGTAACGCTTATCACAGAAATTTTTTTTCGAAATGTTAAAATTTTAAATTATAACTTTGTTAGAAATGCTTCAAGGGTTCAAAAAATGTCTTTGGTTTTGTTCTAGCATCAAAATTCAATGAGTTGATACGTCTTGAAATTTACATAAAAATACATCAAAAAGCTAATTTTTCGTAAAAAAAGGCCTAAATCGAAAAAATGACATGAGTAAAAAAGGTTTACTTTCAAAAAATACATATACTGGCCAATTTTAAAGCGAATCGGACGAAAAAAAGACAAAATCCCGGACGGTACCCTTAATACTTGAAATACTTAATACTACATGGAGCAACCAAAGCTTTACAGCAAAAATTTACCTAAATTTCTAAGGTACCCCATCCTAAATGGACTCCGACAAAAGTTTGGCAAAGACCTTGTCTTAACATCTTTCAACTATGATGAAACAGTTCATATGGAAAAAATAAACTGACTGGAAACTAGTAGACACCAGGGGATTGTCAGATCCCTTTACAGCAGGGTAGAATATCAAGGAATTTCATTATGACCAAACACAATTTAAAACAATTTAAACAATTAAACAATTTAAACAATTTATTTACCACAGGAGATACAGAGGTAGAATGTTTCTTAAGTCTAGTACAATGGACAAGTTTGAATATAGCTACCTGTGGGCCCGAATAAGTTCAGCGACTTCTAGGGCATCCTACCATCACGCTATTCTAGGGTGTACAAAAGTTTAACCTAGTTCACTTAACCTAGTTTCGCATTAGACTGATCATTGAGATAATTAACTCGATATTTTACAAGTCAGCTATATTTAACAGTATGTTCGATAAAACGATTCAAGAGCAGAGAGAAGATTGGTTATGGTACACAAGGCAAGTTACATTATGACATTATCATTAGTTACATGTAGGAGGCAAGATTTCGACACGGTGATCTTACACTACTAGTATTCTGATAGGAAGTGAGACTCAAGATGTCTTTTGAATACTTTGTACGAATTACATTCACGGATCTCTGCAGGTATAGAGTTCCAAGTTTTGGTTCCAACGAAGAGAATACTGTGTTGCGACCTGGCCTTTGAATAATAAGGAAGCATGAATTTACTTCTATTTCGGGTTAAATGGTCGTGATGACCAGTTTGCGCAGTCAATAATTGTCTTAGGCTATTGTCGCCATCATTTCTTAATGTTTTGTAAATGAAATTACAGATGGAGATTTTGTAGAGATCCGAAAGTTTAAGTATTTGTAAATTTTTGAAAGAATCATTTGTGTGAGCATTATATTCTAGGTTCTTTACCGCTCTGACAGCCCTTTTCTGCAGAGTAAAAATTTTGTTGGTTTTATTTTTATCAGTTCCGTGCCATGCTTCTATTCCGTATTGCAAGTATGGGGAAATGAGCGTACGGTAGAGCATTTGTAAAGCTGTTTCAGGCAGAAAATTTTTAACTTTATTTAGGATTCCGATGGATTTTGATAATTTAGAACTAATATGAGTGATGTGCTCTTTGAAGGTCAGATGTTTATCTATTATGATGCCCAGAAACTTACATGAGTGGGTTTCTTCGATTTCACCTTCGCCAATTTTAATGCATGGGAGAGATACATCTTTCTTGTATGAGAAAGTAATATAATTTGTTTTATCGATATTTAGGCTTATTTTATTAGCTTTGAGCCACGATGAAACCTTGTGAAGTTCAGTATTTATACTCTCCACAATCATAGCAGGATTTTGGTTCGGAAGGACCGCAGAAAGCGTACTGTCATCGGCAAAAAGTATGAATTGGAAGAATGATGTAGATTTTACAATATCATTGATAAAAATCAGAAACAAGAGAGGCCCGAGAACAGATCCTTGTGGAACTCCATGGCTAATTGTCTGTGGGTCTGATTTTGCGTCGTCAATGACAACGTATTGCTTCCGATTTGTTAGGTATGATCTGAACCAATCATGGGCAATCCCTCGAATGCCATAACAGTGTAGTTTCGATAATAGTATTTTATGGTCCACACAATCAAATGCTTTTCGGAAGTCAAGAAATACAGAGAAGACAGGCTTTCCTTCATCTATATTAGAATAGAGGAATTGTAAATGATTTAATATAGCCTGTGTTGTTGATTTTTTAGAGCGAAAACCGTATTGTTTATCGTAAAGAAATGATTTTTGTTCAAAATAAGAGTACACTTTTTTATACACAATCTTTTCGAATA
Organism: Morinoia aosen; assembly: GCA_030386875.1. Taxonomy (NCBI): domain Eukaryota; kingdom Metazoa; phylum Arthropoda; class Malacostraca; order Amphipoda; family Talitridae; genus Morinoia; species Morinoia aosen. The sequence continues at coordinate 3,046,892 of CM059568.1, read as the reverse complement.
CTTTGCTAATAATTGGTAGAATGGAGATAGGTCGATAATTGTTTACACAGGTTTTTTCACCACTTTTAAAGATAGGGGTTACTCTAGCAACTTTGAGGGAGTTCGGGAAAGTGCCTAGTAAGAGAGACTGGTTAATAATATTTGATATCAGTGGGGCTACAATGTCAGCAATAACTTTAAGTACTTTAGTCGGAAACGTTTGTAACCCACTCGATTTATTTTTCATGTTGTTTATGCACGTAATTACATCGGAGGAGTTTGTAGGCGTAAAGAAAAAGGAGTTGGGTTCTCGAATATGATCCATAAATTCCAGGTGATCAGTAGGTTCACTTGGAATACCATCAGCTATTGTTTTCCCTACGTTTACGAAGAAGTTGTTAAAGAGATTAGCAATTTCTTTCTTCTCATGATATTTTACATTATCTTGAACAACATATTCAATTTTCTTTTTATCGGCATTATTCGGTTTACAGCAGGAGTTAAGGAGATGCCAAATCTTTTTAACGTCAGTTTTGAATTGAGTAAACTTGAGCGTAAAGTAGTTTTTTTTGATGTTCTTATCTGGTTTGTTACATAGTTTCTAAATCGGTTATATGTTTCTCTAGATATTCGTCCTTCGCAAAGGAGGGCTAGGTACGCTTGACGTTTCTTCATATTTATCACGATGTCTCTGGTAATCCAGGGCTTATGTTTATTTTTCGGGGTAACTGTACGAGTTACAATTGGGCAACACTGATTGTATGCGGTCATTATAGTTTCAGTCAACTTTACTACTGCTTCATCAATGCTCGTAGTATTATTGTTTTGTTGAGAGATGTGCAATGTAGGCATTGATTCTTCTAGAACGGTGCGCATTTCTTCAAGATTTGATTCGTTTATTTTACGATATGAGTAAGTTTCAGCCCGTGCCTTGGTGCAAGCAATATAGACATTTTTCTTAATAAGAAAAACTGGGAAGTGATCTGATAAGTCAGAAGTAATTATTCCAGCAAGAAAATCACTAGGGTCTGTCATAAAGATATTGTCAAGCAGCGTAGCACACTCTGAGGTTATTCGTGTAGGCTTTGTAATGATCGGAAGGAAGGATTGAGACTGAAAGGTAGTTAGGAAATGAGAGATTGGTTCATGGCTTTCATGTTTCAGTAGATCATAATTGAAGTCACCGCATATTATTATGTCATTGTATAAGGGCCTGTTGAACTGAGAAATAATACGATTCAATTCATTCAGGAAGGATATAGGACAGGCTGTAGGAGGCCTATACACCGTTCCAAGCACAATGCGTTTACCATCTCTAAAAAGTTCTACGAAGAGTGATTCTATATGATCCTGATTCATGGTTGCACTTGCTATGGTTCTCGAGTCTATGTGGTTAGATATATATGTGCTGATGCCTCCGCCCCGCTGGTTTTTTCTTAGCGAATGGTAACTATGATAATTTTCAAATCGAATCATGTCTTTAGTCGAGTCATCTAGCCAGCTTTCGGTGAAGCTAATCACGTCAATCAATCAATCAAACACTATGGCACTTCGGAAATATGAGTTTGTAAACTATTTCTATCGTAACTCAAAAGCTAAATTGGGATCCTAATTGCGATCAATAATGACAAATAGGTAATGGAAATGTCATATTACGGAACCAATCACGAAAATGCAAATTTCATGTAGCTTTCCTATGTGCTTTTAGTAGAAGAATGAACTTTGATTACATGGAGCATCTCCATGCTATGACGACATCCTGGAGGAAACTGAATCGCCATGACTGCCAAAAGGAACTTCAAAGGAACTAAACTCTCGTTCAAATGATGACACACTGTATTAAAAGATAATTTTATAGTACAATTCTTTCTTTATTTGGACATAAATTAACGTCACTGGAAAAAAACTTTCAGCTTTAAAAAAGAGGTGATTTAAAAAAAAACATTTATATATAGTTTCGTAAATCGTTGTTTCCCCAAATCGAAGTGGACAGAATAAACTCATCTTTTCAAAGGAAGATAATACTGCTCACAATCAAGCTCAGGTAAAAAAAAACACTTTCTGGATATAAATGAACTGCGGGGAAGTTCCTTTGACGTCATTGTAATGTTTGTAATGTTTCTATCCTACCGCAACAACTTGGAGTGTGAGAATATTTGTCTTTGAATAAGAATTGGGAAGCTACATCAAGTTTTTTATAATCAAGACCTTACCAGTCAAATATATGACTTTGAATTAAACATTATTCATTAGGAGGAATTGAAATGTAATAAGTTTGATTCACGACTTGCTCATCTGAAATTGAAGCAAGACTCTAAAAGCTAATAAAGAATAATTTTATTTCTGGGCTTGCGTTTGTGAATAAAATACTTTAATTTTTGAGTACCAAGTGCACAAAAAGAACAATTATGCCAACTATGCTCTAAATCTAACTGGTAACTGCATCCACTAAAGATGAAATCCAATAAAATGTAATAGTTATTCAGTGATAAGTACAACTACCAATTTAAAAATTTTGGCTAGTTGTTAATGTTTATTCATAAAATTTAAAAGACAAAGTTCACAAGATGTTTTACATCTAAGAGAATTGTAATTCTTAATAAAATATAAATTATTTTACTTGACAAACCTATTTCTATCAAGCCACTTGATATACTTCCACAAGAAAATACGTAGCTATGCTATTTCATTTTTCCTTGCGATCGTATAATGCATATTTGATACGTAAGAATAAAAGATGTTAAATGTCGACCTCATAATCATAAATGCACCATTTTTAAATCCTTATATTATTTTCAATACTAATCCCTGATATCACAAGCTCCTAAGCTTGTAACTCACTGTAAGAGCGCACTAATAGAAGTGTTTACAACAATGCCTCGTCACTGGTATTACATTTTTTAAATTTACATTTATAAGATTTATGAAGCCTCGAATATCGCATCAAATCGAAAGCCATTTTATTGTTTTCCCTCAATAATTTGTTAATAATAAAATGGCTCAAATGAACCTTCCATCATAGAACAACTAGATAACTTTCAGATCAAACGGAATGATAAGAAAAAGTGAACTGTTTTTACCATTGTTTGCAAAAGTTTCGAATCTTTTTCTATTTTGTGTGCTCCAATCCTAAAATTACATCCCACTCTACAGGAACATTTCCCATAAATCGCGGAAAATTTTTGATTATGGGAAAAATAAATTTAAAAAATCTTCATACTCTATATAAATATGTAACATTACTTCAAATTTTCGGAGAATTATTCCACTCAACAATTTTTTTACTACCTTGAGTCAAATTCTACTACTTTTTACTACTTTTTTACTACTTTCCAAATTTTACTACTTTTTACTACTTTACTACCTAGTAGACACCCTGTTTCAGTGCACCAAACCTTTTTGATGGCTTCTGTGACCTTGGGAAGCGAACCAGTATCATGACATTCGACTTAATTTTTTATAATGTGCCCCAAATTCCTTATAGGATTGAGATCTGGACTATTACCAGGCCAATCTAGAACACGAATGTTATTTTTATTGAGCCATTTAGGAACGATTTTTGCCTTGTGGGCAAAAATTGTGCATAAAAGTTGTTGTCTCATGTAAAGGCATTGTCAGTGGAATTTTTTCCTTTAGCATGGCTAAATATCGTTGACCATTCAAGGTTGTGTTCTTAGGATGAAAATATAAACTCCCCCTACCAAAATTGCTAAAACACCCCCAAATGTTAAAAAAGAGGACTCATCACTAAAGAGAACTGTTTTCCAACCATCAACTGTCCAATTCATGTGCTGTTTACAAAACTCAACTTTTCTTGCGCATTTTGGCATTCAGGAAAGGCTTCTTGGCAGCATGGCGCGATGGCATCCCGAGCTCTTTTTGCAGCCGATGTCGTATTGTGCGCTCAGACACATCATTAAGCAAATTATAATGCTCAGACCTAATTCCTTTTGCTGTTATTTGTGGTTTTATTAACACAGTACGTTTTATTATTTTATCAGTCCGTAAATTAGTCTTCTAGGTCTCCCACTACGTATTTTTCGAACTGGCGTACAAGAACCATCACTGCTGTTATGGCGCGAAATCCATAAATTTACGGTACTTTGAGATATTTCTGTTTTGCAATTTGTCTGTGTGATTTTCCAACCTTATGTAATGTAATAATAGCACCTATTTGGTCACTTCCAAGTTGTTTCTTTGCAGCCATTATAGGATTTCTTAAAATACAATACTTTCAGTAAAATTAGTCAGATTTGCGAAAACACAGTATACGGCGGAAAACGACGACACAACCTCACTCAACCAGTGGTTGTAGTCAACTGGCGCAGAACTGCCTGAGCAAACTACGTGATTCTTCTGCACAAAAAACTTTACCGCAAGTCTCTATCTATCTATATCTGAACATATTTTACAGCTTTCTAAAATCTGTAAATAATACAGGTTTTATGGAGGGTGATCGGATTTTTTTTGCCAGCACTGTAGATCGGCTGCTTAACTGAAGAGTCACCGTGATGGTTAGCACCACAATTTTACGTCACCGTTGCAGCTCTAAGTAACCTGCCTCACTTACCTCGGAAATAATGGGAGCTTTAAAACATACGCTCGTTTGTAAATTGCTAGTATTTATTCGAATCAGTACTTTGAATTTAGATCATAAATATCACTTCAAATTTCTACATAAATGTCTACTATCAAATTTCGTCTTGCTTATTGCTTAAAACTAGTTCTCCAATTCAATAATGTACCACCATATTCAAAATTACTTAAACTAACATGGGATTTTAACACATTTATTCACACTAGAATTATATATGTCTTGGATAGCTATTTCTAGAAATTACAATTCCATAACTCGCGAGCCGTGCATTATTTTCTGCAGGGCAACGTGCTCACCAATACCTTAAGGCCCGTCTACACTATCCAACTCTTCGCCAATCACGAACACACCAAAACGCGAACAAAAACACAAACTTTTCCGAAACGTGTCCAGACATCCAGACTATACGCTTTCAGCGGAGAGAAGTTGTTCGTGAGCAACATGTAAACCAACAATACTGCTCCCCAAGTAAGTTTTAGTTAATTGATGCATATAATTGGTAAATTTAATTTGCTGAGAGTTAGTAACCATAATTTATCTGTGTGGGCATGTGTGAACAGAAAATATTAAGAATCGCTGATGTATTATGAGAATATTTCGAATACTATCAGTGTTACAGTGGTAAGATGGGGTCAGCTGATGGCCTTGATCTTTTTCAATATTCTTTATGAAGTTTCAATTTTTGGACTTGAGCTTAAAACTTTAAAATATGCTCCTACTCTGCCTACAGAATGATTTTTTTTTACTTTTTGTGACCTAAATTTTCTATAAGAGGTAAAAAATGCTCATATTTTTCATTTTGTCATAAATTATTCCTACAATATTTGAAGTAATTTGCCAAAGTAATATAATATTTTTCTGTTTAATCAAGCCAACAATTTATTTCAAAAATTTAAAATTTAGCTTGTGCATTTTATTGGTGTCTTAAACTATATGCAGTATCCATACTTTCTGTGTACATTATGAAGCATCCATTGCTCAGCCAAGATACCAGAATATATTTCTACTATTGCGCAATAAATTTTTGTGCACTTTTCTGTGATTTTTTTCTGAGAACATTGCTAACGCCTAGATCTCTTATAACTACTAAACATATCTAAGAAATAGTTCTAAGGGAAGAATCTGAGAACTCAAAGCTGAATGTCAAGCAGACCAAATTATATGGAAATTTTTTTTCTTGTTAAGGACCATATTTTTTAGTTCAATATCATTTATGTCAGCACCTGCTCACTTACATATTTCATGAAAAGTATGACTGTGGAATGTAAGTTATCCATGTATTTAATTTTGCGTAAAAAATCTGTGTATAAAAATATAATCCATGTATGAAATATAATACGTATATAAAAAACAAAAGTATAACAATTATTCTGAATTATTGTTAGACATCTCATGTTGATTATAAATAATTTGCTCTGATTCAGGACCTCATACAATTATATTCCACAAATTTTGATACTAGTACATAATCATTTTTATGTGTTCCTCATGTATGGATTATTTTTTACAGGTGGCTGGCACGAGGTGATTCATGCACTTCTCTACAGTATTTGACAAGAATATCAAAGCAGTCGCTCTCTATCATACCTGAAACTTGTGAGGTCATCTATACTCTACTTAAGGATGAAAATATGAAGGTATGCATCCCATTGCGGTGTTGGGTTGAAATATTACTTTGCAATGAGTATTGTAATGTTCTTCAAATAAAAAACTAATTTTTCTGGAATATTGAAACCATTGAGAAATTTGCAGTAGATTGAAATCCCTTGAAATATGGTAATGAAATGAGTTAAGTGACCCACGTATCATAAATACGGTATTGACTTGGTACAATAGCAGAGCTGAGCACTATGTTTTTGCTACACTGTCTGGGTGCTACTTGAATTGATGAACTCTTGCACAAAAAAGTAGTGGTGTGTAAAGTACATATATATATTTCAATTGTTCTCGTAGTTGATTGTAACCTACTACAATTAGAACTACTTTAATATCAAACTAGTTCCATTATTTCTGAACTTTCAGGTGCATGAGCAAAATGTCTATTGTGTGATATCTTGGGGAATCAATATAACCACTGTTTTCTTCCAGTTATATTGTTCACATCTCATGAAATGAAAATGCATAAACCATCAAAAAATGTTGCGGTGGACTTCCATCTGTAATTCCCTTTGTAGTACTCATTTACAGACTCCACAAGCGCAAGCAGAGTCGGAATCAGCAGCCAGTGATTTCTACCTGAAGTGGAACTTCCCATGCAACTTCTCGAATTTCATGCACTCTTCTTTAGAGATTGCATGCCACTTTAGTGTCACTATGATGGAGTGAGAAGAGCAGCGGGCTGCTCATCTCCTTGGGCTGGCAGCAGCGGTGGGCAGCGGTGGGGACTGTGCTGCTCCGCGATGGGGGTGATGCTCTGTGATGTTGTGCTGCCGTGCCATGGAGGCTAGACTGCTGCTGCGTCCTAGAACGATCATGAGCTATTGGCTGCCTCGACTACCTACATTGGCAATGCACAGATAGCGTCCCAGTGAACTTCCTGTAGACGACCGCAACGGTACCAGAGACTTCAGAACCAGTTCGCTTTTGAGGTGGGTCGCAGTGAAGTGTAACGCTGGGTTCGGTCGACCATTTCTTTTGAGAATTTTCAATCAAAAATGTCCGCCCACTCTATCCCTTTCCATAATTTCAATGTTGGTTGGACTGGAGTTTGGGGTCTTAAATGAGAAGGGATTGGGCCTTATCTACACATGTTAGAATGCCAAGAATGATCATTTTGATCACCTTCTTGTATTCAAACTACTCTCTTGATTAAGGGAGCTATGATTCAATCTGAAAAGTATTTTGCAAAGTAAACGCTGCTATAGTATTGTTAATGTATTCATTTATAAACATCTAAAATCTTGCTAAGTGTTGAATTTTTGAAAACTAATAGTACTCAAAAAATTATGCTTTTTGTGAATTATAAACTTAACTCCGCTCTGCATGAAATTATCCATTTCCTTGGAACCTTGTTTGACATTAACGTTTGTTCACAGCCCGAGCTTGACCTGCCTTTCGTTTCTGCCGGTGGGCCAGCCGTTGTCCTGTCAAGCGCTGCCAAACCTTCCTGGTTTGGTTTTCCAAGACTGGCGAGGGGCATTTGCACTACTAGTGTAAATGGTTCATGATTTTACAATACTATCAAATTATAATGCACTGGTGTCCCAATACTTTCCTTTACCCGCCATCATATCATCATGCACATTGGTTTTTCAAATGCTTTATAACTGACATCAGGATACAATGACGGTTACCTGGTCAAGGCGGTACCCATTTCCAACGCCTGTGTTGGGTGTATCGGAGTTCTCTCCTTCCCCAACGGGGAGAAATCACCCCATGGTGCTGAGATTTCAAAAATCGATACTTTCCCATGAAGGGTGCATTCTTAATTATTAAATTTTGTAAAATCATGTAATCCTGTATTCAAGCCAGAGGAAAAAACAGTTGAATATTTTTGTGTAATATCCCAAACATGCAGGCCATAGATCAGTCACCAAGAAGATGATAAACCTATTCTGAATACAATTTTGTAGGCCCATAGAGTACAACCATATTAGTTAAAGAATGCATTTTCATAAAATTGATTAATATAAGGATAACAGAGAACCCAGAACAGGTGTTCTTAAAAAGTAAGTGTGTGGATCTATTTTATTTAATATATACAATGAAAATTACAGCATGAATAAAAACGTAAGTCAAAGGTTGAGGCACCAGAAACAAGTTATAGAGGTACCTTGAGAGGTAAAAATTTGCAAAGGTGACCTGCTGCATGCATAGAACTTGAATATCTTATCATCCATTGATAAAAACTAGAATTAAACAAAATGTAGTGCTATCCAAAAATAAATCACCACTAAAGATATAATTTTTAAACTATTCCAAAGGTTTTTCATAAGTTGTTAATGGTATCTTTTAGCTTTGATTACATGTTTGTTATTCCCCATACCTTGCACTATTTTCATTATCAAAGAAGAGAACATATGGTACTTTGAGCCTCCTTAACCACAACAACGGTGTTCCAAAGAGAGGAATAAAGTAGGGATCATCAAGTACAAACACGTACACAGGGTTTGTACAATGTTTTAAAATCTACTAACAATAAAAACATATTTCTGCAATAAGTAGTCAACCGTAAGCCATCTAATTCTGAAATGAAACTGATGAAAAGTATATGGCAAATAAATATTTCTTATAACAATCACCACTATACAACATAACTTACATTCGGCTAAATAATTAGTGAACATTTAGCTCAATGGAAAAATCTGAATAGAGAAGCGCATCCCTTAACCACAGCCTCATCTTATATTTTGTACGCAAAGTAACGTCACTGCATAGACTATCATGCAGCGCTTGACGTGCACTTCGATGGATTTTTCATGCAGCCTTGACCAATTCTCGGGTGTCAAATTGTAGAGTTTACTTCAGCTTGAATTAAGTTAGAGACGTGCTTAATTTATACGTCTCCTGTATAGACACAAATGTAGCGTAAATCATCACTATACAACATAAGTGTCATTCTGGTAAAAAAATGATGAACATTTAGCTCAATGGAAAAATATGTCTTAGAATTATGGCATTTATATACCACATATGTAATACAGATAATTTGACTTGTCAGTGACTAATATAAAAAGTATATTGAAGCAATGTTCAAATACCCTTTGGTATTGTAATTGTTAGATAATCACAACTGGGCATAGCAAAAGTATAACTAGCATATAATGTAGCATAATGAAAGTATAATTTGTAATTACTGGTCAAGCACATCATTAGCAAGGTACAAAAAGACTAGAATTTCATTAATCCAGCACTTCACTCATTTCATTATCTCAACATTATTTTAAGCATTGCAGGAAAATTTTTGTAATACTTCATACACAATTGATTTGCATAGGTACTACAAAAGTAAATACTTACGTACATTTTGTTTAAGCACATCAGGATGCTAATGGAACAAAATTTTCCACTATTCGAATATGATTGGCTCATGTTCATCCGTTGAAAAATTTCCTTTGTGGAATTATAATCAACAAAAAATTACACAACACCCAAATCATTTAGACACGATGAAGAAAGGGCATCCTGCTTTATTCTCTTAGAAATGTTTAACCTTCATTATTCAATTCATGTAGAGTATAACGAAAAACATACCCAACACAAGTCTGTTAAGAGACTTGTGTTGGGAGAAGAGTACCACCAGAGAAAAGGACCATAGTGATAGTGGTAGGGATTCATCCGATGTGCTTGAACTTGAAGGCAGAGCTTTTGTAACAACCTGTAGGGAAAATAACCAATTCGAGGAAGGCCCGTGGATAGTCTTCAATGATTTCAATTGTTTCTTGGATGGCAATGGGCTTCCCAACCTGACGGAAGAGAAGCAAATAATTAGCTTATTAACCATAGGTGGCTTTCTAAAAATGATAGAAACTCTAAATAATTATGAACAACTTGGTATATTAGAATAACACGCTGGAGCAAATTAAAGTTTGATTTAAAAAAAATTAAATTTCAATCATGCATAGATGAAGCTCAAAGTCGTTTTTGTAGGGAGATGTGACTCAGCTAGAATTTTGCCAAATTTAAAGCACTGGAACTGTCACAGGATGTTAAAAGTTGACAATCATTTCCAATATTATTGTAACAAATAATATTAAAAAAATGTATTCAATTTACAACCTGCATAGAATGCTGGCTTGTTGAAGTACCAAAATTTCAGTTCAGAAATAAATTAAAAAATTTATTTCAATTCACACTTTTGCATTTCTTATTTTTCATTGTTATATGTCATGAAAACTAAATACTTATGGATTATATTTTTAAATAGTGCTTCCATACATACAAATCTCACTAACCTCAATAGTGATGAATGAAGTTAGGAAGGAAATTTTCACAATGCAATGCAATACTAACCATTGTTAAAGATTCTGAAGACCCAGCTCTGCAGTTCAGTAGAGACACCTAATGACATTGAGTCACCACTGCTCAAGAAATGCTCTGAAGCACTACAGGAGAAGAAAACTGCCTTAGGTTTCATTTAAATGATTTTTTCTATAATTGATTCTTCTACACAAACGTCTTTTATGCAAATAGCCAATTGTTTGAAAACTATCTGAAAAATACACAAAAAGGGATAAAACATTTGGTTTAAATGCGTGGGTCCGTCTCAGGGCTGGCCACCAGTGTGAAGGCCAAAGGGTAGAGATAACGCTGGTTAAACGGGACGTTTACTGGTAGAGATGTTAACACAGGGTAGAGCACGGTCCAAATGCGACTGTAAGAGCCGCGCACGTCCTTTTATATTATCTCGATTTAGCTGACCAAGTATACGCAATGCGGGACTCCGCACCAGGGCGTTGCCTGACCTACGTACTAATGCATGTACGGACAAAGTGCGCACACAGACTGAAATATTGCAGTGAGTCTTTTGTACACACTATCATTTCTTATGAGAGAGTTTTCCTTCATCTTTTTAGTAAAATAAGTCCCCTACCAGGGTTCTGCAAATCTGTGTGTAGAGTAATCAATGATAACTGCCCCAAACCTTGCACCTGCTGTTCTCAAATAACAATGTACCTCATAAAATTCTTTGTCAGATGCAGAACACTGCAGTCGATTAGGGCGTACAACAGATCTCTGCGGACTACCTGTTCCAAAGAGAAACTCGGTAAAATAATGCATAAATAATTCACTTCGCAATGCTTTGATTCATTTCGCAGTGATTCATTTTGGCTAATGAACAACCATTAGTGTTGAACTTGTGGTAGCCTTTTATTGTGAATGTAAAACTCATTAAAGTCTGTGAAGCGTTTTCTTGAATCGAGCTGGTGATGAACCTTGTGCATTAGTTTGCGTAGAATATAAAGCTGTGTACGAATATTTTGCACAATGTTGCCTAGCTCATAACACATTTATGTTTGGTGTGTATGGTTAACTATGATTTATTTGTTCCATGGAGAATTGCAGAGTTAGAAGAATTGGTACTAAAATTGTAATTTTGACCTATTGGTCATTCTAGAGTATACCTTTATAATCCTTCGTGCTAAATTTCTTCACTTCTGAATTTTAAGAGGTAATTAAATTTTTCTTTTATAGTTCTTTCCTTACTGGCACGCAGTGTGTCCTGATGTTTGAATATAGCGCTAATGTATTGGGAGTTCTGCAGTTTATTATTTATAAGTCTTTTGTTGTCTGATTGCCCAAGTCTTTTCCTAGAGTTTAATAATTAGTTACATGTTGTTTCTTTTGTGTAGATTTTTGAATTTATAACCGGAAAGTGTTGAAGCGCGCCTAGAGCGGTGGTGTACCAAATGTTGTTTTGATAGGAAAGTAGTTTTTTTCATTCATTATCGCCAAAAAGTTACGTGATATATATTTAATGTATTTTTAAGTGAGGAAAATATTCTCCCTGGGACTAACTGTTGCTTGCCTTTTGCTCCCCATTCTTTCAGAACTGGTTATGCTAGGTGCCACCCCTCAGGGGGATACAACTATTGTATCTATCGGAATTAGCGCTCCCAGGGGGGCAATGTGAGGACCCGAGCTAAAGGTTAGGTAGGCTTTCATTTTGTTAAAATAGAATAGGTTTTTGATTTGTTACGGACCATCTTTTTTTCGGTTCACTGCTGTCCTGTTTTTTCAGCTCCTACTACTGTCTTCTTCAACTTTGATCTTGTTTCATGAACTTCTTTCTCATCTTACTGTTTCTATGCCCCTTCTACATAGATTCCCCATTCTCTTATCTCCATACTAAATGGTGCCTTCCTCTCTTTGATACGCTCTTTTTTTGTAGCGGTTAGGGAGGCTTAAACTAACTTATAATCATATGTTAGGTGCCAAAGTGAGAGCTTGGTAGGGCTTCTTTTTGTTAAAATTTCAAAGCTTTGTTTCCTTTGGTTAAGAACTCTTTTCTTTTTATTCACTGCTCTTCCGTTTCTCATCACCTATGATTTTCTTCTTCAGCGTTTATTTTGTCGAAATCTTGCTAATCAATTTAACGTTTCTCTGTACAGGGTATCGACCCCACAGGGGGATACAGTTATTGTATGTATGGAAATTAGCGCTCCCAGGGGGACTATGTGAGAGCCCGAGCTAAAGGTTGGGTAGGCTCTCTTTTTATTGAAATAGAAAAGGTTTTTGTTTTCTTACGGCCCTTCTTTTTTCGGTTCACTGCTGTCCTGTTTTTCAGCACCTACTACTTTTTCTTCTTCAATTTTATCTTGTTGCATGAAGTTCTTTCTTAGCTTACTGTTTCTATGCACCTTGCGCATGGATTCCGCATTTCCTCAGTTCCATACTAAATGGTGCCTTCATCCTTGCCCTTTTTTGAACATCATTGTTATGGTAAAGGGTATCTAAAAATAGCTTAAATAATAGGAATAATAATAATAATTATACTGGTCATTCTAAAGTATATCTTTATAATCCATCATGCTAAATTTCTTCACTTTTGAAGATTAAGTGTTCATTCAATTTTTATTTTATAGTTAGATCCTTACTGGCACGCAGTGTGTCCTGATGTTCAAACATAGCGCTAATGCATTGGGAGTTCTGCAGTTTATTATTTATAAATCTTTTGTCTTCTGTGATTACCCAAGTCTTTTCCTAGAGTTTAATAATTAGTTGTGTGTTGTTTCTTTTGTGTAGATTTTGGAATTTATAACCGGAAAGTGTTGAAGAGCGCCTAGAGCGGTGGTGTACAAAATGTTGTTTTGATAGGAAAATTGTTTGTTTCATTCATTATTGCGAAAAAATTACGTGATATATATTTAATGTATCTATAAGTGGGGTAGATATTTTTCCTGGGACTAATTGTTGCGTGTCTTTTGCTCCCCATTCTTACAGAACTGGTTATGTTAGGTGCCAAAGTGAGAGCTTGGTCCCCTCAGGGGGATACAACAATTGTATCTATGGGAATTGGCGCTCCCGGGGGAACTATGTGAGGGCCTGAGCTAAAGGTTAGGTAGGCTTCCTTTTTGTTGTAATAAAATAGGTTTTTGTTTGGTTACGGACCATCTTTTTTCGGTTCACTGCTGTCCTGTTTTTCAGCACCTACTACTTTCTTCTTCAACTTGTTTCTTGTTTCATGAACATCTTTCCTAGCTTACTGTTTCTGTGCACCTTGTGCATAGATTCCGCGTTCCCTCAACTCCATACTAAATGGTGCCTTTCTCTTTCCTCTCTTGGAACATCTTTGTCGTGGTTAAGGGAGGCTAAAACTTTCTTATATAATAATAATAAGTGAGAGCCTGGTAGGGCTTCTTATTTTAAAAATTTCAAAGCTTTGTTTTCTTTGGTTAAGAACTCTTTTCTTTTTGTTGACTGCTGTTCCGTTTCTCATCACCTATGATTTTCTTCTTCAGCGTTAATTTTGTCAAAATCTTGCTCCTCAATTTAACGTTTCTCTGCACAGGGTATCGACCCCTCAGGGGGAGACAACTATTGTATGTATGGGAATTAGCGCTCCCAGGGGGGACTATGTGAGGGCCCGAGCTTCTTTTTTGTTGTAATAAAGGTTTTGTTTTCTTACGGCCCATCTTTTTTCGGTTCACTGCTGTCCTGTTTTTTCAGCACCTATTGCTTTTTCCTAATCAATTTTATCTTGTTTCATGAAGTTCTTTATTAGCTTACTGTTTCTATGCACATTGCGCATGGATTCCGCATTTTTTCAGTTCCATACTAAATGGTGCCTTCATCCTTACTCTCATCGATACGTTCTTTTTTGTAGCGGTTTGGAAGGCTGAAACTAACTTATAATCTAATATAATCAAGCGAAATGTATAGCATTTTTTTTTTCAAATAAATATCTGAGCACGGAAATTTATATTATCCTTGCAATCCGGTGCGCAATCGTCAGCCGCATCCGCATGAAGAATATAATGAAACGTTTTGTATGGTTGAATTAAGTAAATTTTCCTACAATTTGGATAGAGCTTTCCATTTATGAAGCTGCCCGAATGATAAAATTGAAGATCGATAACCTTTTCGTTCTGATAGATTTACACGTAGCAGGACGGAATTCGATTTCTCAAAAATCCAAATCCATACCTGCGGAGGCACACCGTCAGTCGGCCATGTTGTTGATCGTACGTCTGGAAGGACAGAGTACGCTGCGTAGTAGTAGTAGTAGTACGCTGCCGCCGCCGCTGACGTCATGGTGTGTAGGTGACGTCACACGGCTTGTTTGAAATGAAGCCTTCTATTGGCTAGTCGAATTGGCGGATGTGCGCGGCTGTCTCCGTAGAAGTGACGGTACCTCCTTTAGTCTACCATGGTTCATTCACACTATGGTACAATTATCTAGTTTTCCTTGGACTCGCCACGCATAATTCTACACTTCTGAGTTCCATAAGCATACCGAACGCTACGCGGTACTCTCCAGTAATGAGAGTATAATACTGCCTCAATTTATAACAGGAAGTACGTGTAAAAATCCCACACCATTTTTGCCCAAAAAAGGTGGTGCACGAAATCTCACATCAAATCTCTTTTTTATTCAAACTGATGAAGTTTGTGTAAAACTTCATCTAGATAATTACTGAATTACTGTTGAGTTATGAAATCACAGGTGCATGAGCGGTTAT
This sequence comes from Morinoia aosen, assembly GCA_030386875.1. Lineage (NCBI taxonomy): Eukaryota > Metazoa > Arthropoda > Malacostraca > Amphipoda > Talitridae > Morinoia > Morinoia aosen. The sequence goes on along the minus strand of CM059568.1, from coordinate 3,031,694 downwards.
TCGTGGCTGAACATCATTTCTATTCATGTCATCAAAGCCATTATATAATTAAAAATAACTCAATAAAATAAACAAACAACTGCCTATCCTAACGTCTAGATGCTTCCTCAACGCTGGATCGGTGGCGACAAATGGACAGATGTTCGACAAATAAGTTGGACGGCACAAAAAATTCAAACGCATTCTTCTTGATACGCCGGACTACACAGGGTCCAATCTCGCAGGATTTCTACGCCGCCCAGCCTCCAACCAGCTACAGCACCACCTCCGAGCAGCCACAGAAATGTTAGGTTATATTAATTTAGGTTAGGTTAAGTTAAATTAGGTTAAGAGGTTAGGTTAAGTTGGGTTAAGTTAGGTTAGACAAAGTTCAGTTAGTTTAAGGTTGACTTGAAAAAAGTTAAAAATGCCTGTTCTGGAGTGACGAGATGGAGAGTCGAATATCCAAACATCAGCCGTCGTTGTAAAAACTTATTATAATGATTTAATGCAGGTTAACTTTGGTATTCCGCTGTAGTATCCACTTACTAAGTACTTGTAGTAATTATAATGCAGTGAATAATAATAAATGCGTAACGAACAGATAGGTTAATAAACCTCATTAGTACTACATAGTTCAATAATTGGCGCGAATGGCAACTTTATGTAGCTACTCGGAGGTGGAGGGAGAGGGCTGGGCGGTGTAGAAATCCTGCGAGGTTGGACCCTGTGCCGCCGGACTGGCCAGTCCACTGGGGATTAATCAGGGCGATTATTGGGTAATAATCTTCATCCAATGGGAAGTTAAAATTTGCCGGGTTTTTACATTCCACGAATAGCTCCTCTCAGTGACAAAACTTTCATTCCCTCCCCTATATTTGCATCAAACGTCTGTTCTAAAAAGAGAATGTTCGTAAAATAAAATATGTCAGCTAAATGCGTCAGAGTGTAGCTCTACTTTGACGTAACAGGCACTGGGAGGAATAGTGCGTCTAATCTCACGTGAATGCAGAAGTTTTACAGTTCCATTTGAGACTTCCCTTCAGATAAAGCGTGACCGCTCAATGGCGTTGTGATGACCACACCATGGAGCTAATCAAACTTTTTAAAAATAATTTATTCCGATAAAAATAACAGTTATTATCAAATACTCAATTTGCCTCGGGAATGGAAATGGTTAGACTTTCCTAAATCCCAGCACAACTGAACATCTTACCTGGTAAATTTCTACGCTGATAAAATATTTCTGATTCCTCGAACAAGCAGCAAGTATAGAATATAACATGGTCAAATTATCAGAAATCTCAATCCCAAGTTCACCATGAATGTTTACGTATTGTTGATTGTAATATCATCAAAACTGCAACTTAGTTCATCAGCAGGCTAATGAACGTAGGCGTCAAATGAACTAAGTTTTCGTGACATCGTTCAAAACGCAGATCTGATTTACCCGAGCATTCTAAAAATTAACTCAAAACTTCTTTAACTCATTTTTTCATTTCTGTAAATGTGTTCATACTTTGTGAAACGAATGTTAGCATCTCTAGGGTATTGTGAGAGCAGCACATTTTTGAATTATCTCTTGCACGAGGTTCGTATTATAAGAACAGTTTAAGATAAATAATTGTCCGATAACATCGCTAGAGACATTCCTCTATGAAGTAATAGGAACACATTTTCTTTGCGAATATCGGACAAATAATTGACATTGAATGTTCATCTCAATGCTTCAAACATGATTGCCACCTAAAAAATGTATGTGCACAGTCAACATCACCGCACTGAGACCACAATGCTGACAACTATACTCTCACTTCAAATAGTTGTTTGCTCGCCGTCAGTTACCGATAGCTGGATGCTTAGACGAATAGTAATGCATGATTCTGCCTTGTCTGTTCTAAACGAGTCTCACAGCGCTTGCGTATCTCATCCTTACGCTGTCCTAATATATTCATCTAATTTCTTGCAAGAAATACTCAGGGCTAGAAATATTAGTCAGCATTTGATAACAAACATTGAAATTAATGTTGCCCCAACTACACTGCAATCAGGTGGCGAGAAAAATGCGTGAAGAGGAGACGCTGCACCTCACCTTGGCAAGGAGACCCTTGGGAGTGGTGATCCGTTTTCACGATGGCATCGTGGATTTGCGAGCTGGTGGTTCACTGCTCATCTTCACTCCAGTGCTTTGAATTTTGCGAATCATACTTTTTTACATGTTGAATGGAGTAAACTTTTTTACATCTTAAACTGAGTCAATTTTTCACATGTGGAATAAAGGCAACTTTTAAATGCAGGACACGTTCAAATTTTTCATATAGAATAGAGTAAATTTTTTTCACATGTGGAATAGAGTAGACTTTCTTCATTTTGCAAGCGTGAAAACTGGGACATTTTGATGTAAATTCGCCAGAAAAAAACATGCATATGAAATTGTCTTTTCTCTAATTCCCGTGTTTGAAAACATGACTTTAGGGTTTCAACTCCTCATGTTTTTTAGACAATGTTAAATCTTTTTCTATTCCAACTGGCTTGATGTTTATATTGTCTACAATCATGGCATTTTATTAAAATTCTCGTGTTTTAAGAAAAACATGAATTTTTCCCTATTTCAAATTTTCATGTTCACTAAATGTGAGATGTTTCCTTCAACTTCCCATATTTCAATAGGAACATGAGCGTTTTCTGTGTAAGTTCTTTTTATTCCGACAGAAACATGAACCTTTCCTGCTTCAACTCTCCATGTATCAATAGAAACATGAACGTTTCATACATCACACGTATTCAGGCCTTTTGATATGTTTCCCTACATTTCTCACATTGATGAACTTGCGTACAGGGTCGTAATGGCGCGTGTTTTTATATAAAATGAACAAATATCAAAGAAATGTGGATCCGGAGACCCATCAAACGCGTAAACTTTGAAAAGTATCATTCAGTCATAACTTAACGTTAAATTTCTTGAAAACCTGTTAGAAAATTTCTTTGGTTTAAAATTGTTCATTTTCGAAATTTAATGTGTAACGTGTTCAGCTTAAATGTTGTGTTCAGATTCACTGTAATGTCGTGTTCAGGCTTTCGTAGCTTCGAGGAAAGGGCAGAAGGGGCTTTGACCGACTCTAGTCAACAGATATTTTCGAGATACTTTTGAGATACTATGAGATACTTTTGAGATACTTTTGAGATACTTTTGAGACCTATTGAGCTAGATTGGTGTTGCGTTGGCTACGTATTCGTGTCACCTTAGAGCCTTCAAAGGCTACCAGTGTTGGTGGATCCTGCGGCGCTTCGCAGTTGCACGTCGAGGCATCCCCGGCGTAACTTCTCTGTTCTCTCCATCTCTTCTCCGTCTGCTCCTTTTGTTCATCTGTATTTCTCAATTAGTGTGTATGTGTGAGCATGTGTGTGGTTAAGTTATTTCAGTTATAGTGGCTTGTTATAGCTGCTCATCTTAAAGTGTTCTAGTACCTCAAACTATTAAATCAGACTGCTAGTCTGAACTTTAAATTTTAGAAGGGACCATCTGACTGACGAGTCGACATACTCAGATGTGGTTACCTTCAACTTAAAACTTATACTAACCTATATCTTAAACCTTAAACCTTAAACTCTCAAAACTCGACTTACTCTGAAGCGCTTCCTTAACTATCTTCCTCTCAAACTTCAAGTTTCCTCTCTGTGCCAAATGTTTCTACACTAAGTTGCACCAAAAGCCCAGGTGTGTATTCATGCTTATACTCAATTTATCTGATATAAAACGAAACAATTGAATAAACTTGAAATTTTGGTGGGGGTTCTTTACGAGTTTTAACGCTGGATGTGATTTTGTTTTTCCCCAGTATCCTCGAACCGTTTTGACGCAGTTTCATCGGTTTCTAACTTGCGGTGTTGCGGCAGCTGTTGTGCTTGGCGATGGTGTCTAACTAGGTAATTTTCCCCAACTTGAATTTCGCTTAATCCTTAATTAAACTTGAGTATATTCATTCATATGCGGCCCTCGAATGGTGACGGTTTTCTTTAAATTCTGCCTTTACTTTCCAGCTGACGTTGGGAGAGTGGACGAGTTGTGAACCTGAGTTCCGGAGTGACAGGGGTTTTGTTAACTAAATATACAGCCGGACGCTGTCCCCTGCCGACTTGCCTGCCGAAGCTTCTGGCCCCGATCTCGACCTAACTGGGAACACGAAGCAACGCTTTTATAATTTTAAACCTCTTTAAAACTTTTAAACGAATAAATTATCATTTTAAAGCTTAATCCTTAACAATTCAATTAATTAAAAAGTCACCATTTTGACACCCTTAATACTTAAAATAATTAAAAAGTCGACGTTGTGACGCCTCAAACCTTAACTTATTAAAAGATTGCGGTTGCAACACCCTTAACTAAATGTTAGATCGGCGTTGCGATTGTTTTTAAATGTCTAAACTTTATCAGTCTGTACCTACTCGTCTGGTGCCGTCAATGACGGTTTAACTTCTCTTTGGCCCGGCCTTTCAGTCTGTCAAACCTGAATTAAAATTAGTTATACCCCTGCCGGGATATTGTCAATAACATTTCTATTCGAATGTCTAAAACTTATACAACCTGAAAGTTATAAGTAGAGAACGAATGAAAATAAAATCTGTGTATTCTTTTTCTTCTAATGATTGTGAGGGATTTAGAAAATTTCCCACAAACCATAGATAAAAAATAATTCATTTATGTATAAGAAAGATTGAAAAATAATATATTAGGAAATAATAATTTTCAACTTCATAAAATTCTTTTTGCAATTAATAGGAATTGAATAATAATTTATACAACAATAAAAATAACAACATTTTTCATCAATAACTATAATTTCTTTAACATAAAGACGAATTTGTTCTCAAAATATTCTGCGGGGTATTTCCGTCCACACAATCTAACGAAGACTAAATGAAAGATGGAACAAGGAAAATTATTTTATTATTCGAGAATCCCATGCAGCAACGGCTGGGGGAAAAATTAACAGTTTAACAGCCAGCTCTACTCAGAGGCAGGCAACAAATTTTAGTAATTTAAAACTACTGAAACGGGGCGTCCAATAGTTACATGTTTATTATGGCGTTGACCGATTTCTATTGAAGTAAATTTATTTAGTTTAAAAGGTTGAAAGTTGTCCTTGTGGTGCGTAAATTCCCTTTTCATGAGGGCAAAACTTCTCAGGGACGCAGGTCGCCGCCCAAGTTGACACGTTATAGCTTATAATCTTGATTCGCCGGCGATCAGCAATCTTAGTCCACCAAGCAGGCAGAAAGATGCAGACACGCAGGAGGTACGCTCCTGGACTGCCCGCACGTCGTCATACGTCTCCGCAGGATAACGCCTGGGCCCACGGCGCGATACGTCACAACTGCAGTCGAGACAGCGGTCCTCCTCGTGACGAAGACAAGCACCTGCCGGCGGCGGAAAGTTCAAGGGCCACGACAACACCGCAAACACCGCAGGAGCATTGACTCGTCTGATAAAAACAAACATTAAATGAATACAATACAAAATTATCAGACCACTAAACTCTCAAACTTAATAAGGCAAATTGCAACGATTTGCGCAATAAGTTCCATATTCCTATTTGCCTAAGTATCTGGGCCAGAGGGTAGACAAAGACGAGTAGAGTTTTCGCATGTACTTGGTGCAGGGGTTACAGATCTCCAAATGCGACTCTAGAAGCCGCGCACGTCTTTCTATAGCTCTAATGTTTTGCTGACTAAGCTAGCGCATTGCGGTACCCCGCAACAGGGCGTTGAACTCGCGTACATACGAACATATGTATGCCTAACTGCGCAACTGCGCCGGTACATACCTCCCCCTTCACATGATTGAACATCACCCACAACAGAAATGAAACAAAGGGGAAAATCGCAAACCAAAATCGGCATAGTAAGCTAAAGGCATCCAAGTTAGGAAAACCAAAAAATAAGAATTACTCTTCGTGGCTAAACAACTGCCAGTAATAGTAAAAACAAACGCATCAAATTAAATTCGACAAAGCATCGCGAAGAAAAACACCAATACCCCCACCACCAAAAAAACATGGGAAGAGCCTCAGCTCAAATACACAAGTAAAATGCAAAAAAAAAATTTTTCGCGCACACGAACAGTGCAAGGTACATACAAAAACAACAAAAAAAATTTTCTCGCAACAGAAAACCCTCAGCAAGGAACCTAAAAAAAACGCGTCGACATAAAGTTGACAGTAATCGCAAGATAAAAATATTCCGTGTTTAACAGTATAATCAACTTCCAAAAACAAAAAAAAAAATCCACGGTTCTAGCAACCAGGATTTAAATTACTTTCCATTGAAAGGAAAAAAACGCAAGGTATATATGAAAACAAAAACGCTAAACATCAACGTAGAACATGAACATCACGATCAATTCTCGCTGAATACAGGTGAAGTCATGAGGCAAATACGGTTGTTAAAAAAAAAAACGCGCTTGCGAAAAATGTACTAAAAAAAATTTTTATTTACCGTTTATTACTCAACAACAAAAAAAATAATGAAACACCGCACGTACATACCTCGTACAATTATAACGAACTCGCCATGGAATTTAGTTAAAAACAATATCTCGCATGAAAATGAATAACGCAATGCCTCTGAATTAAAGCTAACAAAATATTCGCATAAATTGAATTATTGAAAACGAAAACGAAATAATTCACACTGATATACCTGAACATGGTATTCTTCTCGAGCATCATCGCGAACAAGGAAAAATAGATACTAAACACAAATGTTGAATAAACTTAATACTAATTCCTGAGTAAATATTTAAACATCCGATTACATCGATTCTTAATGATTAACGCCCTATAGGCGACACCCCCAAATCGTGAAGTACTGCTGCACTGATCTTTCTTTATACTTCATTACTCGCTTGCAGTTGGCGCAACTGCTGGTCAGCAGTGCTCGACCGCAGTTGCTGTCGACGGAGGATGGCATCTTCAGATCGCAAACGCTCCGACATCATATTTAATTCCCGGCGAAAATAGAAGAAAGAGACTCCTAACGCCAATGTTAAAGGAAAAAGAAGGAGAAGACCTACGTCCGAAACCCTGTCTGGGAGGATGTCAAACAGGGCGTTCGCGCGCACCCAGTCCTCCGACACTCTGCCTTGGTGTTGCTCCAAAGCGTTCGTAAGCGCCTCAACGCTGACATGGGTCAGACGGTTTCCCATCGTGGACGTCGGGAACGTAGCGTTTACGTCCTGAAATTGAAACAGATACAGTCCGATTAGCACGGCCGCAAATAAAATAACAGGGAAACAATAGTAAAAACAGCAAAGATTTGAAAAGGACAGTCGCAATGAAAAGAAACAAACGGCGAGTCCGCACGGCTCAGACCCCGAGCAGGCTCGGCCGCTGCTCAGCTAGTGCATTAACAACTCTGGCGTCAGCACTCCTCTTGCACAGCAATGAGGCGCTGCGCTTGTAAGCACATGGTGGTTATTGAATCTCGTAGAACCGTGAGAAAGTGCAAACCTTGGCTGTAAAATGAAAATCTCTTACATCCGCAATGTCGGACGCAGAACCTACGATGCATCAAACCTCTAAAAATTAAAACAAATACATACATTAATATAAGAAAAATTCCAATTAAAATGATACATAGAAGTAAACATCGTAGTAAAAATCTGAGAATAGAAAAAAACAGCACACAAAAATAAAATGCTAAACATTGGAACACAGTCAATCGTAAGTCGTACATTTGTTTAAACTGTTATACGTAAAGGTAGAACGTGGTTCATGTTGCTCTTGTAAGTCTTATTTCCAATTTTCAATTCTACGTAATTTCGATTAATTTTTGTAATGATTCCCGGACCTACCCATGAAATATCCAACTTATTTTTTTGCAGATGATTGCGTAACAAAACTCTATCCCCGAGGACAAAATTTTTATTTTTACGGCGAACATTGTGGTACATAGTTCGGTCCCTGGTGTTATTAATTATCACAGCTCTAACGTTTTCAACAATGCGGGCTGCTTCCTTAGCTCGAGATTTTACGATATCCACGTCGGTGTCGTAACTGTAATTGGTTTCGAAAGTTACGGCGCTAAAGTTTGGACATGTATCTCGATTGAAAATGATATAAGAAGGTGTATCCCCCAACGTAGTATTTAACGCATTATTAATTGTGTTCTCGGTGATGTTGAGGCATTGATCCCACTCTGTGTAAACTAAAGAATTAATATATAATTTGAGTAAATTAGTTATTTTACGGTTGTTTCGCTCCACAATAGCATTACTGTGCGGGCTCCACGGTAGAACCTCTTTTTTTCGCAATGGAATGAATTTGAGTAAATTTTTTACCTGCCGCAGATTTAAATTCTAAAGCTTGGTCGCTAAGAAGCGTTTTAGGATACCTGAAGGTCGAGAAACAGTCGTCGAGACAAGAGACAACTGTTTCTGCTAAACGATCCGCTGTGGCGTAAAGCTTACAATAACGAGAAAATAAATCAATGACTATCAGTATGTATTTATTCTGCTGACCCGTAACGGGCAATGGGCCTAGGAAATCCATGGAAACTATCTCGAAAGGTTCTTTAGCAATTGGTGCGTCTAGAATCTTAATAGGTACAGTACTACTAGCTTTAAGAATTCTACAGACATCACACATTTTGACAAATTTACGAATGATAGTTTTTTCTAACAAATGGAAATAACGTAATTTAAATTTAAACAATGTATGCGTGGCATCAGTATGATACAAGGAATGTATGCTGAGCACCGCCTTGTTCATTAATGATGTCGGCATCACTGATGTTAGAATAGTACTTTCCCTAGAGTCTATCTGTCTTCGTCTGTAAAGTATGTCGTTCAAAATCAAGTATTTTTGTAAGTCAGGAATCGTAGATGCACTTCCATTTAGTAATGCGTCCTTTACTTCAGAGCAGAAAGGGTCCTGCTGTTGCTCAGTCCGAAATTCGTCAAGAGTCCAAGATACATCTTTCAATTCAGGAACGTAGTCAGTGAGCTTAGCGGGCGCAGCCACCGCTGGCGCCACTCGATTAGAGTACGTCCCGTCTGTTATGTCTATGTCTGGGTTCAGTGCACCACGCCGTGTCGTCACTGGGAAAGCGTCGACCTCATTGAACTCAGAACAGTCTTCAAGATCAGAAATAGTCAATTGCTCAGGTAAGCGGCTTAGACAATCCGCAATGATATTTTGCCTACCGGGGAAATATTTTACAACTGGATCGAACGATTGAACTGATAAGCACCATCGTGCCATAGCTGAGTCGTCAGGAAGCTTTTTGAAAAACAAGGGCTGCAACGGCTTATGATCCGTGTACAGATAGATTGGATATCCAATAATAAGGTATTTGAAAGCTTTTAGCGCACTTACGATAGCGAAGAATTCTTTTTTGGTCGTACTATATCTCTTTTGCGTCGAGTTTAAACTCTTACTAAAATATGCTATCGGTTTCATTGATTTATTTGAATCGTTGCCGTGCTGTAAAAGCACTGCCCCTATACCAAAATTAGAAGCATCTGTAAATACATGGAAAGGCTTCTTAAAATCAGGATGCCGTAAAACGGTATCTGATGTCAAAACAGATTTAATTTTTTCAAAAGCTTTCTGACACTCAGGCTTCCAGATAAACTCAACGTTTTTTCGCAATAACTGATAAAGCGGATACGAAATCGAGCCGAACATAGGGATATGGCTCCGGAAATAGTTTGCTACACCTAAAAAACTCTGCAATTCCTTTACGTTTCGTGGAACGGGAAACTTTTGCAGCTTCTCCGATTCCTTGCAACGAATGCCGTCTGCCGACACTATGTGACCTAGGTACTCTATCGAGCTTTTTAGGAATTGACATTTCTCAAGCTTAAGGGAAAGATTCCCACTACGTAGTTTCTCAGAAACACTATTTAAATCTTTCAGATGTTGGTTCACGGATTTTGAAAAAACTAATATATCATCGAGGAACACGAAACAAAGTTTACCGATGATATTGGTAAGAACAGAAGAAATTATGCGTTCAAAAACAGAAGGACTCGAGGACAGCCCGAAAGGCAGCCTTTTAAAATGGAATTTCTCATAACCAATACTGAACGCGGTAAATTTACGACTACTTTCTTCTAATTCGACCTGATGAAAGGCCGAACGTAAATCAAGACTTGAAAAAATGCTATTACCACCGAGGGTGTAAAGAATATCGTCAATTCTTCGAATTGGGTAACTTTCTTTGATAACTATTTTATTAAGCTCTCGGAAGTCAATCACTGGACGAATCTCGCCCGACTTCTTCTTCACAATGATCAAAGGAAAGTTATAGTCCGAACTGGACGGTTCAATAATACCTTGATCCAACATCTGTTTATTCGCTTGCACCAAATCTTCTCGGTATTTATGTGGAATTCTATATGGTGGGATGTTAAGTACTGGAGCATTTGGTTTCAATTCAATTTTATGTCGCATTACATTCGTAACGGCAATAGTTTCGCCTTCTAACGTAATTACGTCTCTAAAACCATTCAATAAATTTATCAGTAAAGGTTTAACGTCATCGTCGTCACAAATTACGTCGTCACTCGTCAGAGGACGTCGTTCGCTCATACCTCCTTCTGGTACATCGTCTTTCTGTGCATTAGTTCCTACTTCGTCAACACGAGTATTGTTGCAACAATGCCCCGCTTGGTCAGATCCTAACCCAACGCCTTTACCAGTGATGGTATTAAAGTTTCCACCATAACAACTGTCGACTTTGGGTAGATCCGCCGTACCGTTGACATCACATACATTTGCTTCATGCACAGCTTCGTGCACCGTAGACATGTATATTTCTTGCTCTATTTCCATATCGTCTATTTCTTCAATGTTACTCAACATGCTATTTTCACTCAGGTATACTACGTCATCCGAGACGTTTAAAAGCATGACAGGGACAAAACCATTCGACCCTATCTTCACTACTGATTCGGCCACATAAATGCCATTACCAAGAATTTTCTTATTCATGATATACTTCCCGGGTTTAGCCTTCTTGACATACCCATTAATTACTCGTAAACAATTACTCGGCATTTCCACTGAACCACAGTGAACAACTATCGCTCGTCTTTTAGTTTTTCTCACTTTATTCGTTGGGGTACCCCACTGCTCCGCAGTATCTATCTCTAGGCCATTTCGTTGCCTATCGCCATTTACTTGGCCATTTCCATCGCCATTTACTTGGCTTTCATTTCTTGGTTCCCTCTGCTTCAGCAGATTTTTCTCTTTACGCCTCCTCCGGGCAAGCACGTCCGCCATCGACATTCTGCATTATTTACGGTATTGAAATATACTTCTCTCTTACTTTGACCGTGCAATTCTCGCACATCATGAAACGGCACTTTTACTCCGTCAAGAACTATGAATCCTTCTTTAAAATCAATCACGGCATCTTTCAAAATATCCCTACCGAGGATTACATCATAATTAAATTCGCCATCTTTCAAAATCAAAGCGCTAGTATTTATTTCATTATTATTAGGCAGGGTAATACAAAGATCAAGTTCACCTGTTACCTGGCTTTTCGAATTTACACCTTTGATACTCAACGCACTAGGCCTAATTCGCTCGTTAAGGCCTTTTAAATTCCGGTAACTCACTAGACACCGGTCGCTACCGCTATCGATAAGAGCGCTCATCAATTTTTTATCATGTCGCAGAATAATCGTAGGTTTTTTAGATCGCCTCAATGAAAACAAACCATCGCTTTCCTTCCTTAAACGACCTTCTTTCATTATCGTCGCTGACAAACAAACTTCAAGAGGTAATTCAGAATTTGCACCTACATCAAGTTCTTGTTCACCTAGCAATTCGAACTTATTTTTACACGGAAATAGCGGATCCACAACTTCAGTCGACTTAGTTATAGTATCTGGCTTCAACACCACCACATCATTGGTAACGGGGGCTGTGGATTCACCCTCGGGCACTGGTAACTTCCCCCTCTCTACACCAACACTCTTCAACTCATCTGATTCTACTCTAAAAAATCATCGCTCTCAGGAGCCGCAGCGTAGTACGCTTCACCTCTACCCCGGCCTCGAACACGTGAATTACATTCACGAGCAAAATGCCCAACCATGCCACACCTATAGCAAGCATAACCACGGAAATTCGATTTATTCTGACCTCTTTGTTTCGTACACAAACTTTGTACATGACCTGTGGTATTACAGAGTGAACAGAAAGGTTTAGACCGATCATTACTAGTCTGCTGTGGAGTGTCCACGTGTGCTTCGTGACACTCCATTGAACCTAGAGGTCTATCGCCAAAATAGGCATGCTGTTTTCCCCGTGAGAATCTAGCAGGTCTCCAACCTTGTCGGAAAAATGGTCTCCGTCCCTGAAATCGTCGGCTCTTGTGTTGAGAGGTATAGAAAACGCTGGGAAACGATTCTTTTTCGTCACACACAGTCACGTCAGGCACGTCCACCAAATAGGTCTCTCTTGTCGGGTACGAGTACTGGACACTAGGCTTGCGCGCAATTATTTCATTGCTCTCAGGGTTTTTCCGCACCGCGGAGACAAGACGAGCTAAAAGCTCTTCAGATGTAATGAAAGGGCGCGAAAATATTTTCTTGCAAAAATTTTCCTCCAATAATGGGGCAAGTATTGCTGTAGCTAGGCTAAAAACTACCAAATCTCCTGCGAACTTTTTCAAATCATTTGCATTTGCACTAGCAATGACAAAAGGATGTCTTTGTAACGCTACTTTTGGGCTATTGAGAATGTGATCGCTCAAATTTCGGATCTTAGCCATCGCTGTGACTAACTGAGCAGCTAAACCTTCATTACGTAAGAGCCGTAGCTGATTTAAATCACACGCTAACGCGTGCACTGACCGTTCTCCTTTTGATACATAAATATCATCTAGAATATCGACAACCTGGTCGAAAGAATAGTTAATATCAGGGTTGACAAGTTTAGTAACTACACCATTGAAATCACCAACACTTTTGTGTGCGCTTCGCACAAGCAATTCTTTCCTAGCGTCGCCAGACGTCACGTCGGGAAGTAAACACATGTAAGCTTTAAGATTTGCTACGTGAGTACGGAAAGTCTTTGTTTCGCAAAAGTCCGGATCGGTAGTCCTCTTCCGGCCTCTGAACAAGGGAAGCTCGGCACTAGACAGTATCGCACTCCCCCTTTGCAAAGTCGTGGTTACACTACCACTCATCGTCGGACCACTCGCGGTCGTCACTGTCGTCACACTCGGAGAACTGAACGTGAATGTCTGAGTAGTCATGACGGTAGACACAACTGTCGTAGGCACTGGTCCGGATATAACTGTCGTAGGCACTGGTCCCGACATAACTGTCGTAGGCACTGGTCCAGACATAGCTATTGTTCCAGGTAACGTACCACTATATGTCGGCACAGATACTCGTCCACTACTAGTCGTTGCGTCTGTCGAACGAATGAACTCACTGTCTGAATCAGAATCCGAAATCATATCGCACAGCAACAAAGAAAAGTGTTACAGAGCTAAAATCACCCTCACAAAAATAAATTAATCACACGTCAGAAATCCACATCAAAATATTACTAAGAAATGAAAGACTAAAACTTTCCCTCAGATGCAGAAACTAACCTAACCAATTTATCAATAAACAAACTCGTTACAAGAATGCAACTGTACCGCTGTTAAACAATCTAAAATGACGCAAAACACCAGTACATAGGATCCGACCTGGATACATAAAATCATCAAAACCTAAAAAAAAAATTTTACAGTTACAGTGTACTCAACTGGTATCCCGGCAACACGCCACGGCAGGACAGCAGTCGGCGCAGCTGTTTTCAAGGTCACGGGCGATGTGGTGTGCACTTCCACAACCCAGACGACGAGCCAGCTGATCCCAAGGTCAAGCGCTCAGCGCTGCGAGACAGCAGAGCAGTGATGCCAACACTAGCACGGCCGCGTACCGTTGATCTACTTGCACAGTCTCACACTGCGGGTAGCAGCACAGCACTCAGTTTCTTTATACCTTTTTATGAACACCGTTCGGTATGTAACCAGTTATCACATACACTTCACACAATTGTTCTCGTAGTTGCAGAACCAGTACCGTCGTTCGTAGAATAGTCTTTAACACATACACGAAGTAAGCGAACCCGCAGACGTCCACGTCACTCCTTTCGGTGGTAGTTCACGCAGAGTTGCACGTTGCAGTGATCTCCGTCTTTTTCCAAGTCAAAACGAACGGTATAAGTCTCTCCAAGAGGGACTTTGAACTCCAAATCGTAAGTATTTTTCAGACGCTCTTCCGAAACACGTCGCACCACAATATGGAATACGTTATTATACTCTTCCGGGGCTTCCTGGACTTCTCTTCCTGTAACTGATCCTTTGTCCATAATAATGCCGTCGGTGTCGCCAAACCGAAACACCCGTAACGAAGCGAGGCGCAGACACCCTCTCGTAGAAATCACGAGAAACTCAGTAGACACACGATCTACGTAGGATCACTGTCGAATCTCCAGACATTTCTACAGCCTTCTTTATTCACCGAAATCACCGAACCTCCTTCACTCCACAAGTATCAAGTATTACACGTCGTGGTTCCGATACATACCAGGCCACCAGTATCTGGGCCAGAGGGTAGACAAAGACGAGTAGAGTTTTCGCGTGTACTTGGTGCAGGAGTTACAGATCTCCAAATGCGACTCTAGAAGCCGCGCACGTCTTTATATAGCTCTAATGTTTTGCTGACTAAGCTAGCGCATTGCGGTACCCCGCAACAGGGCGTTGAACTCGCGTACATACGAACATATGTATGCCTATCTGCGCAACTGCGCCGGTACATAAGCAAGCGCAGCTGCGAGGGGTACATAGACACCGGGGAATGCAGCACAGGCCCGCTCGTCACGCAGAATGCCAGTTTACTGCGTGAAGACGAGGGTTCTCGTAAGACAAATCGCTGCAAGAAGATTAGTGAGTAGTGTTTGTCAAATAATAACGAATATAGCAATGAAAATTTCACATAATATACACAATTGGGTTTAAACGAAAGAATGAGCACACCTGAACTTTATGGTTCGTCTAGTGTTGAGACTTTGAGGCGAACGAGTAGATAAGGTTAAGTTTAAGTTTAAGTTTAAGTTTAAGGTATATTACCGGACTTGACTTTCAAGCAAGAAGATAATCAGAGGTAAGGAAGGAGCTCAAATTTAGAGTAGTTACAGGCATCCATATTAGCTTGAGCTCTCAACCGAAAGTTAATTAGTTAAGCGAGAAGTAAGTTAAAGTGGTCACCGAGGCAGCCCTCAAGTAATTCTAAGTAAGATAATCAAACGAAAACCGGCAATAGGAAAGATTCAATCGCACACACAGGCACACAATAATAATGAGAATGATGGGCAGAAGCCTAATAATCAGACGAGACGGCGGTGACGTGAAGACGTGGGTCTCAAGAACGTAGAAGGCGGTGACGAGGGGCCCAAGAACGCACACGTGATGGCACAAGCCGGAAAAATCGATTCACGATTTAGAGTGTACGTAAAAAGCTCGTTACAGAACCGTTAAAAGGCACAAAGGACATTACACACTCGTAAGTTGAGGAGTGCGACCAACACAAATTCAAGGCAGTAAAACGTGGTTAAGCGAACTGTGAAATTCACAAGTATCAAAAGTATCAAGGTTCGAAATGTATCAAGTTCAAAAGTATCAAAGTATCTACCTGTCTCCGCCCTGCGACCTCCGACTTTACTGCCGGGCTGCGTCGCTGAAACTATTGAGGTGCTAAAATTGAAGCGCCTCTCAGCCTACCCTGGAGAGGTTTGTGAGGGAAATCCTCACAATTCAATACAAAATCGTATACATATTACACACACACACACAAATTCAAACTAGGTCTTGCATCACATGCCTTGTGTTATGTACAGTGAATATTTAAGAAATAAAGAAGAGAGAAAGAAAAACCGATCTGGTTATTTTGGGATTATGAATGATGGGGTAATGTAATAATTAAATATTGGTTGGCAGTTACGGATTATTTTTTGCAACGAATGATACTAAATATTAAAGATAAAATAAGGGGTAAAATGGCAATGGTGGTAATAATTAATGAAACTCTTGCTCAATTTAACCATGATTGCTTATATTTACCATAAAGTTCTTTATAGTATACGTAACACATATATAATCAAAGGCCATTACGATATATTCTCTATGTATATGAGAATTTCATAGTACGCTGATAAATATGAAAGTAAATACGCTATATTGACATATATTTATTATATCTATATATTAGTCAACACAGCGCATGTGGGAAACGATGAAGAACTTGATTATTTACAGTAGGTATGTTATAAATTGTGTATATATTTTGCTACACCGTATGCAGCAAATGTGATAGATCAATTCTTTACACGTGCGTGTGAGAAATGTAAGCTGTAATACATAAACACTTTATCTTACCATATATATATATATATATTGCATGTTATATAAATAATATTATATGTAGGAATTAATTCATATACAGAAGTTGTCAATATTATAAGCACTCCATAAATATTCCTGTTTTATGCTATACATTTTTAAATTTTTAAAATATATATTTATTATATTACAGATTATACATTATACATGTCTACTAAAATCATTGATACATAGATATTTCAACTGCTTCATATTTGTATTATATAATATAGTTACATGTAAAATACGATCTGCAAATACAAGTGTTACATTGAAATACATATCGGGTAAGTATCAGCAGTATATTATCTAGTTGTCTATTGGACAGCTAATTATGGCTACCACCCACAATATATAGATAGGAAACATATTTTTGGACACCACTTACTGGCAGATACCATATATTATATGTAAGTACTATATGTCATACGAACGTCATGATATGGGAACCGTTTATCAACATAGATACAATGTATTATAGGTACCATGTATCAACACAGATACCATGTATTATAGGAACCATACATCGACATAGGAACCGTAAATTTCACCGCAAACTTCAGTAGCGAATCACACAACCGTACGGCCACCAGCACACCGCTACACAACAGCGGGTGCACCAGTAACCACTAGAGGTACACACCGCTACACAACAGCGGGTGCACCAGTAACCACTAGAGGTACACACCGCTAGACAACAGCAGGTGCACCAGTAACCACTAGAGGTACACACCGCTACACAACAGCGGGTGCACCAGTAACCACTAGAGGTACACACCGCCACATAACAGCGAGTGCACACCAGTAACCACTAGAGGTACACACCGCTACACAACAGCGGGTGCACCAGTAACCACTATAGGTACACACCGCTAGACAACAGCGGGTGCACCAGTAACCACTAGAGGTACACACCGCTAGACAACAGCGGGTGCACCAGTAACCACTAGAGGTACACACCGCTACACAACAGCGAGTGCACCAGTAACCACTAGAGGTACACACCGCCACACAACAGCGAGTGCACCAGTAACCACTAGAGGTACACACCGCTACACAACAGCGGGTGCACCAGTAAGCACTAGATGTACACACCGCTAGACAACAGCGGGTGCACCAGTAACCACTAGAGGTACACACCGCTAGACAACAGCGGGTGCACCAGTAACCACTAGAGGTACACACCGCTACACAACAGCGGGTGCTATACAAAAAAATGAATGTGAAATGATTAGAGTGAGCTTGAAGAAGCTCTGCAAGAATTAATTACCACTAGGCTGTTTCTGTGCCTTCTAATTACTAACTAAAGGTTGAAGGTGAAATAACAAATCGGTTATTACTTATGGAAGAAAGTTTTCTTCCTTCCAGGTTATTTTTTATCTTTATTGTTATATACAAGTTCCAGCTCTCCCCATCCACGCCAGGCTCACAACATTCGCACCTGTGGAGAAAGGGAACCAGAACTTAGAATTTAGCATGAATATCGTATGCGAGATATGAATGATATTTGATCAATTATAGTAATTATGGTAATTATAGTATTGGCACAAAACCTGGTGGAAACAAAATAACGGTCCAGTTCTATGGGATCATCCACTTCAAATAAGATGGCAAGGGGCGAGATCAGGAGTTTCACTGGCAGATTGCCTCACCTTGTGGAAACTCAGGATTATGATGTAAAAATCCTTGGCAGACCTTCCAATGGCCCCCAGTTAGTAGATTCACTCCTTCCCCCTTCGGATGGCTCGGACTCCCAGCGGCCGTGATGAGAATGGAGACGCTCGACGATGGTCGCACAATCGCGATAACTGATGGCTGAGGCTCAAGAATAGCTGAAGAATCACCAGCGGAACAATGTTAAGGCAGAATGGTGACTGTGTTCTAACTGCTCCAGCAGTCTTGGAAAGCCCTGAAGTGTTCTTCGGCTGCGTTGGTCAGCAAGCCAGTAAAGTGGATAAAACATGGACAACCCGTTTCCACCAGAATTTTGTACACTGGGCCCGGCCGCTGAAATCTCCTCATTAAAATTTCAAGATTGACCATCTCTAGCCAATTTAATGTTACGCTCTACACAAATCTGGGCTGCTCTGCGAGCCGGCGTACTATTTCTGGAAGAGCTACTCTGTTGAGCTGTTCTCTCAATACCACTGGCACACCTTTCAAGAAAGATCACGTCAGTCACATGACGACGGATAGTTTCCCCATTTGCTTTGCGAATGTTAACTGTGACTACTTCGTCCAAATCGTTTTTCTCAATGGCCACAACTAGACCTTGGGGATAGAAGTAAGGTTTGGTGAACTTATTCCTCACCAGGACTAAATCACCTATTTTTAGCTCGAAATGTGACCTAGGGGCGTAAATACCAGGCTTAGAGGAAGCCGCACCTCTAAGATTTTGCAAAAATTCACCCCAGTAACACTCCCGCAACCTAGACTTTACACGCTTCAATTTCTCGAAGTGCTGAAACAACAGGTCGCTGTGAGCAGATCGGTCCCCCGTAAAGGAAGGGTCATTAATATTCTCATCTTCGCAACTCAATTGGGGAATAACGGCGATGCAGGGAACATCATATCCCTTTATTAACATTTCCGGAGTCAGTGCAGCGTCCTGTTCAAAATTTTGTCGCAATGAAGCCTTGAAGGCTATCGGCCGTTTGTTAATTAGCATATTGGCCTCTGATGCCAGCAGCTGAAAGTGTTCATACGGCAGTCGAGTTTTCGAAATTGACGAGTAGATTAGGTGCTTTACTTGCTTGACTAAAGATTCCACAACGCCACCCAGGTAACTGGCGTTAGGAGGATAAGGAGAGAAATTCAAGAATTTAACACCCCGTTCCGTTAAAAACGTCTTCACAGAACTGTCATTTAGGTGCGTAAGTTGATAGAGGAGAGAATAGGAGAACCATTATCACTTACAATTCGTTGAGGAATGCCATAACTAAATATATGATTCTGCAGAGACCTCAAGAACGCTTCGTTGTCAATATTTTGACTTGTGAGGAGATTCACAGCCCGTGACCACATGCAAGTAATGATTAAAATGTAAGCCTTATTGCTACCACCACGTTCCTCTACATGGAACGGACCAATGTGATCTAAAGCTATTTCTCTAAATGGGATTTCCGGTGGATTAATTCTAAAGTCCCTATAAGAGTTTTGATTAATTTCAACAGCACGTCCATAGACCCTCTTGCACACCAGGCATTCACCCACGACCTTCTTCACAACACTGAAGGCACAGGGGATCCGAAATTGCTTCCTGAGAGCAGCAAGGATCTTGTACACGCCGGCATGACGCATTTTTACATGATAATCTAATATTAAAGACATAGTTAGAGGACAACTTTTATGCATTAAAATTGATTATTTGGTGGCATGAGAGGCATTCAAATTATGAAACTTACCCCGCACTCTGATTAGGCCATGCTCGTCTACAAACAAGTTCAACTGAGTCACGATACCGGCCTCAGGGGTTTGCTTCGCAAAGAATGAAAAAACTTCCGGGTAGTTCTCGTGTTGAGCGCTCTTTATAACTTCTGAGCAAGTATTCTCGTACGAGCACTTTTGAGAACAAACGTCAGCGAAATAATCAGGATACTTTTCATTTACCTTCTTTTTTAACTTGAAAATGTACTTACGAACATAATGATTCACTCTGCAACATTTAGCGAATGAAGAAAATTTTCCAAGACCAATAATTGGTCTAAACCGACTCACACTGACAACATTAACAAATACTTCACTTGACGCCAAAGGCCCGTGAGACTGCTCGGGAATGCTTAGAAAAGAATAGTCATTTAACGACTCTGTATTAGGGCCCGTCAAGTACGTAGATTGCGCTAACAACCTGCTTGAGACGCACCGGGTCAGACAATCGGCCGGGTTACTAGACCCCTGAACGTGATAGAATTTCACGGCATGGACCTCGCAAGCGCGCGCGATCGAGTCCAACGCGTTGTTTATCATTGAGCCCTTACGCTCAATTTTCCCGAGCTTTCGAGTCTTAGCGTTCAACCAGTTCAATGCAATCATAGAATCCGTATAGAGTCTAAGTTCATTAATTATTACTGGACAATGAGCACTAGTGAGATCTTTATAGATTTCGAACGCTACGTTAACCCCGTAATTGACGGAAAGAAGCTCTAGGACAGGAATAGATTTCATTTTCAGAGTGGCACCAATCAACTTATTTTTTCCTACAATGAAACTTAGTTTCCCTGACACTTTGTCCATCAAATAGACCACACATCCATAGAAATCTTTGCTGACATCCACAAACACAAACAAAGCAAAGGAGCTCGAGTAATCAATCCCCCAAACAGCGCGGCAGCGTTAACTCCACCGAGCTATTAACCTGCCTAGCTATTTTTCTCCACGTTTTCATGGAGGATGCGTCTAATTTACTATCCCAGGACAAGGCCGAATTCATCTGAAGTTCATGAAGAAACAATTTTGCTCTGTTTAACGTGGGCAAAATAAAGCCAGCAGGATCAAAATTCGAATTCAGGGATGATAAAACAGTTCTCTTTGTATTGGCCGATTCTTCCAATTTAGGTGCCTTAGCAGAAATTTCGTCTGTTTCCCGGTTCCACAATATTCCCAGAAATTTGCTTACTCTCGAGTTCTCGGCCAGACCAGAAGCCACCAATTGGGCATGAAGATCGCTAATATTAGTCGCGAGCTGCTGTAAATTGAAGCCATAAAAATTAAATACGTTAACAGCTGCGTGCAAGGCTTCGAAACCCTCGTCAATATTCGAGGAAGAGAAAGCGATGTTATCCATGTAAGCTAAATTGTACATCATATTTCTTACGGTTACATTAATTCCCTCGGCACCATCTAGTACAAGCATTTTATATAGAGCTATCATCAACAAGAATGGGGCGAATCTCAGTCCGAAAGGAACCCGCAGAAATTTGTACGTTACAATAGAAAAATCACCGTTTCGAATATCCTTGCACCACAAAAATAGCAACTTCTTCGCATCCTCTGGCCAGAGACACAATTGGAGAAACGCCTTCTGGAGGTCAAAAATCATTAGATACTTGTTGAATCTCAACAGCATTAAGGTAGTGAAAAGCTTGGCATTCAACTGAGGCCCAGGTAAAGAAACTTGATTGTGAGACATTGCTCCCTTCACTTTTTTATCAGCTAGATTTGATAGCAGAACAATTCTGCATTTAGTAGAATTAGCGTTGCGTCTGAATACTGCGTTATGCGCAAGAAAGGAATAAGCATTATCGCTCACATCACTCAAAGAAGTAATCTCTTCAATGATTCCGGCGGAGAGTTGTTCATTAATAACGTCATCGTACTGATTTAATTTATCAGCATCATTTCTGTATTTTTTCAGAGTAGATTTCAGAACGCTAAACGCTAGAGTGTAATTATTAGGGAGCAAATGTATCACAGATTTATTCCATAGGGCCGGCATGACCAATCGCCCTTCCTCGTTACGGTAGGTACCATCCAGAACAAATTTAACAAGTTCTCTATCAGTATCTGAAATTTGAGGGTTAGGTTCCGTGGTGTCATAATTTAACACTGAACAACTAATTTCAGCAAGAGTCTCAATCGAAGCCCCTTTCAAATCCAAGTCATCAATTTCACCAGCATCAGACTCTACGCTAGATTTTACTGCGTGCACTGAGGCTTCTAGTCAAAAGGTTTCATTAAATTTATCCATAAACATCTTAACAGAGTTTAAATGAGACACGTTAGCAACAAGAGAAGACACAGCACCAGTGAGCATAACCCCCGCCGCACAATAATAGATCATGGAAGGACTATCTACAGACCCAAAGGTGCACGAGTGCACTGGCAGTATATGGGCATAATTTACACCCAGAAGGAAGTCAACTGTGCCCCCTTCAAGAAGCATCTTGTCAGCCAACGGAATCTGCAAGTTAGAGCATTGACGCACAACGTCAGCCAGGCCAGAAAAGTCTATTTTTGCACGAATCTCGGGTACAATAGCTGCTCGGAAAGTCTTCAACCCATTCAACATGATCGAAAACTCTACAATGCTAGTTAGGTTAAATTTGGACCCATTGAACCCATCTATTTTTATTGTTACGTTCTCCTGCACAATCTTCCACTTCAAACGGTTGACGGTCGACTGCGAAACGAAGCTACTTTGAGAAGCAGGATCATACATCAAACGATACGTCATCGGATGCTTACCGGTCTTCCGCGGCAGCGCCGCCGTAAACGTTGGTAAGAGAGTGCTCGTCGAATTAAACGTCTGCATCACCTGGTACTCGACAGAATTGGTAATGGTTTCCTTTACTTCCTGCACAGCCAATGGGCTCCGAGTAGAATTTTTATTTTTAGGGTTTTTACGTTGAAAGTTGCCAACGTTAGCCTGTGGGTAAGATTCCTTGGGAGTTTCACCCTTAAAGGAGTTTCGATTATTTACCTGCGTGACATTGCTATCGGTACACAAGTAGTAAGCATGAAATTTGTTGCAGTTTCTACATTTCCCTGAAAATTTATACTTGCAGGAAGAAACATCATGGTTAAGCAACCCACATCTCACGCAGCCCTTCAGACTACTTATTTTAGTTAACCTTCTGGCAGGAGTATCATACTTAGGACAAAAGGAAATTTTGTGTTGACGATAGTTGGCTTCTCCATCAGACTGGCAAAGGCAACACCCTGTCTTGTAGTCTAAATTCTTTTGCTTTTCGTACTCCACTTTGAGAGCCAGACTAGAGCCGCCATAATCCATTTTACGCTCAGGCCTCACAACATCTGAACAAGTTTGGCTTCCACTAGTCCTATTAATGGCTTCAAAAAGATTACTCATGATCTCTTTCAAAGAAGGGTGAGATTTATTAACTATGGAGCTGAGCATCTGCTTCAGTTCCTCTGATAGGCCACTCCATAAGAAAAACTGACAAAAAATATCTCCGTCAATACACAAACGATGAGCCTGATCTACCAATCTACGTGCCTCACTGACCCACTGATAGGAATTCCCGGCACTAAACTTCAGGTTGACCAGTTTTTTGATGACAGAGTATTGCTGTAGAGTTTTGTTAGAAAAAGCATCGGCCAAAATCTTCCGAGCTTCATCATAGGTAAATTCATCACGAGAAACCGAATCCACGATTACCCTAGCAGGCCCAGACAACTGCTGCAACAAGTAAGAAAATTTCTCGAACTGAGTTAGGTTAAATTTCCCGATAATTTTTTCAAAAGAGGTAATGAATTGTTCGAAAAGCTCAGGCTGACCATCATACTTGGGTAGCTCAATCTGAGGTAATTTGAGCTTTGGTACACACCTAGAAGGGTTGTCCTGCTGAGGAGCGACTACGGTATTTTCTGCGTCCAGAGACTGCAGGGTCTGAACTAACCTGCTCAGAGCCATCCCCAAGTTATCAGAATACAAATCCGTCAGTTCAGCCTGGCGAGAAAACTCCCCGGCATCCCATAAACCTTCTGAAAGCATGTGAGTTTCTATTTCAGAATCAAGAGAAGAAAGCTGCAATTTCAAAGATTCAAGTTTAGAAATGAAGAACTCAAGTTCAGGTTTAGAGGTTGGGAAAGAATCATCAAGGCGAGATAAAGTTTTAGTCAAGGATTGTCGCTTTCCTGCCCTCTGGGTCATCATTACCTTAATCCTGGTATTCGTAACCTTGGCAGAGGTCGCCCAGTCAAATTGCAGCTGGTCTACCACAGCAGTTACAGAGCCCTCAACTTCAGACATGTTTAAAATGGAGAACGGGTAAAAGAATTTATAATAGTTAAACTATTAATAGAGGAACGACCAAACTCAACAGATATAACCTAATTTCAATAGAACATATTTCAACAGAGATACTATATATAATAGAGAAACAATTAAACTTTATATACTTTGAAAACAATGAGTAGAACACTAAACCCCGTCAGCACAAATTCCGCGTAAATAATTTGGTGAACAACAGCAAGCGACGCACACCATATCAAACACACCACTCACCGCCACATACGTCCGGCCAATGGAAGGGAGAGCGGAAGGTTAGAACTAGATCCGGTTCGAAGGACCATTTACAAAAAAATGAATGTGAAATGATTAGAGTGAGCTTGAAGAAGCTCTGCAAGAATTAATTACCACTAGGCTGTTTCTGTGCCTTCTAATTACTAACTAAAGGTTGAAGGTGAAATAACAAATCGGTTATTACTTATGGAAGAAAGTTTTCTTCCTTCCAGGTTATTTTTTATCTTTATTGTTATATACAAGTTCCAGCTCTCCCCATCCACGCCAGGCTCACAACATTCGCACCTGTGGAGAAAGGGAACCAGAACTTAGAATTTAGCATGAATATCGTATGTGAGATATGAATGATATTTGATCAATTATAGTAATTATGGTAATTATAGTATTGGCACAAAACCTGGTGGAAACAAAATAACGGTCCAGTTCTATGGGATCATCCACTTTAAATAAGATGGCAAGGGGCGAGATCAGGAGTTTCACTGGCAGATTGCCTCACCTTGTGGAAACTCAGGATTATGATGTAAAAATCCTTGGCAGACCTTCCAATGGCCCCCAGTTAGTAGATCCACTCCTTCCCCCTTCGGATGGCTCGGACTCCCAGCGGCCGTGATGAAAATGGAGACGCTCGACGATGGTCGCACAATCGCGATAACTGATGGCTGAGGCTCAAGAATAGCTGAAGAATCACCGGCGGAACAATGTTAAGGCAGAATGGTGACTGTGTTCTAACTGCTCCAGCAGTCTTGGAAAGCCCTGAAGTGTTCTTCGGCTGCGTTGGTCAGCAAGCCAGTAAAGTGGATAAAACATGGACAACCCGTTTCCACCAGAATTTTGTACAGGTGCACCAGTAACCACTAGAGGTACACACCGCCACATAACAGCGAGTGCACCAGTAACCACTAGAGGTACACACCGCTACACAACAGCGGGTGCACCAGTAACCACTAGAGATACACACCGCTAGACAACAGCAGGTGCACCAGTAACCACTAGAGGTACACACCGCTAGACAACAGCGGGTGCACCAGTAACTACTAGAGGTACACACCGCTAGACAACAGCGGGTGCACCAGTAACCACTAGAGGTACACACCGCCACATAACAGTGAGTGCACCAGTAACCACTAGAGGTACACACCGCTCCACAACAGCGGGTGCACCAGTAACCACTAGAGGTACACACCGCTACACAACAGCGGGTGCACCAGTAACCACTAGAGGTACACACCCCTACACAACAGCGGGTACACCAGTAACCACTAGAGGTACACACCGCTACACAACAGCGAGTGCACCAGTAACCACTAGAGATACACACCGCTAGACAACAGCCGGTGCACCAGTAACCACTAGAGGTACACACCGCTAGACAACAGCGGGTGCACCAGTAACTACTAGAGGTACACACCGCTAGACAACAGCGGGTGCACCGGTAACCACTAGAGGTCCACACGGCCACATAACAGCGAGTGCACCAGTAACCACTAGAGGTACACACCGCTACACAACAGCGGGTGCACCAGTAACCACTAGAGGTACACACCGCTAGACAACAGCGGGTGCACCAGTAACCACTAGAGGTACACACCGCTAGACAACAGCGGGTGCACCAGTAACCACTAGAGGTATACACCGCTACACTACAGCGGGTGCACCAGTAACCACTAGAGGTACACACCGCTACACAACAGCGAGTGCACCAGTAACCACTAGAGGTACACACCGCTACACAACAGCGGGTGGACCAGTACCCACTAGAGGTACACACCGCTAGACAACAGCGGGTGCACCAGTAACCACTAGAGGTACACACCGCTAGACAACAGCGGGTGCACCAGTACCCACTAGAGGTACACACCGCTAGACAACAGCGGGTGCACCAGTAACCACTAGAGGTACACACCGCTACACAACAGCGGGTGCACCAGTACCCACTAGAGGTACACACCGCTAGACAACCGCGGGTGCACCAGTAACCACTAAAGGTACACACCGCTAGACAACAGCGGGTGCACCAGTAACCAATAGAGGTACGCACCGCTAGACAACAGCGGGTGCACCAGAACCCACTAGAGGTACACACCGCTAGACAACAGCGGGTGCACCAGTAACCACTAGAGGTACATACCGCTAGACAACAGCGGGTGCACCAGTACCCACTAGAGGTACACACCGCTAGACAACAGCGGGTGCACCAGTAACCACTAGAGGTACACACCGCTACACAAAAGCGGGTGCGCCGGTACTCACTAGAGGATCACACCGCTAGACAACAGCGGGTGCACAAGTAACCACTAGAGGTACACACCGCTAGACAACAGCGGGTGCACCAGTAACCACTAGAGGTACACACCGCTAGACAACAGCGGGTGCACCAGTACCCACTAGAGGTACACACCGCTAGACAACAGCGGGTGCACCAGTAACCACTAGAGGTACACACCGCTAGACAACAGCGGTTGCACCAGTACCCACTAGAGGTACATACCGCTAGACAACAGCGGGTGCACCAGTAACCACTAGAGGTACACTCAGCTAGACAACAGCGGGTGCACCAGTAACTACTAGAGGTACACACCGCTAGACAACAGCGGGTGCACCAGTAACCACTAGAGGTACACACAGCTAGACAACAGCGGGTGCACCAGTACCCACTAGAGGTACACACCGCTCGACAACAGCGGGTGCACCAGTACCCACTAGAGGTACACACCGCTAGACAACAGCGGGTGCACCAGTACCCACTAGAGGTACACACCGCTAGACAACAGCGGGTGCACCAGTATCCACTAGAGGTACACACCGCTAGACAACAGCGGGTGCACCAGTACCCACTAGAGGTACACACCGCTAGACAACAGCGGGTGCACCAGTACCCACTAGAGGTACACACCGCTAGACAACAGCGGGTGCACCAGTAACCACTAGAGGTACACACCGCTAGACAACAGCGGGTGCACCAGTAACCACTAGAGGTACACACCGCTAGACAACAGCGGGTGCACCAGTAACCACTAGATGTACACACCGCTAGACAACAGCGGGTGCACCAGTAACCACTAGAGGTACACACCGCTACACAACAGCGGGTGCACCAGTAACCACTAGAGGTACACACCGCTACACAACAGCGGGTGCACCAGTAACCACTAGAGGTACACACCGCTAGACAACAGCGTGTGCATCAGTAACCACTAGAGGTACACACCGCTAGACAACAGCGGATGCAGTAGTACCCACTAGAGGTACACACCGCTACACAACAGCGGGTGCACCAGTAACCACTAGAGGTACACACCGCTACACAACAGCGGGTGCACCTGTAACCACTAGAGGTACACACCGCTAGACAACAGCGGGTGCACCAGTAACCACTAGAGGTACACACCGCTACACAACAGCGGGTGCACCAGTAACCACTAGAGGTACACACCGCTACACAACAGCGGGTGCACCAGTGACCACTAGAGGTACACACCGCTAGACAACAGCGTGTGCATCAGTAACCACTAGAGGTACACACCGCTAGACAACAGCGGGTGCAGTAGTACCCACTAGAGGTACACACCGCTACACAACAGCGGGTGCACCAGTAACCACTAGAGGTACACACCGCTACACAACAGCGGGTGCACCAGTAACCACTAGAGGTACACACCGCTAGACAACAGCGGGTGCATTAGTAACCACTAGAGGTACACACCGCTAGACAACAGCGGGTGCACCAGTACCCACTAGAGGTACACACCGCTACACAACAACAGGTGCACTAGTACCCACTAGAGGTACACACCGTTACACAACAGCGGGTGGACCAGTATCCACTAGAGGTACACCGCTACACAACAGCGAGTGCACCAGTAAACACTAGAGGAACACACCGCTAGACAACAGCGGGTGCTATTGAAAGAACAGAGTGGGGAAAAGGACGACACGATGCTGGTTATTTTTTTAGTGGTACAAATGCACATCAATAATAATAATGGTAATAAATAACAGCAAAGGTAGTCTTCCTGTACAGGCACGTCTGAGACTTCTTGGGTAAGTAAAGAAGTCGGAAGTTGGTGCATCCGACGGCCGCCCACATCAATTTTAACAATAACCGTGATCTTTTGAAATAAATAGGACAAGACGTAAATAAATTGAGAGTGGTAAGATTGAGAGCTGCCGAGAATAGATTTAAGATTCTGAGTTAACAGATATGGCAATGCACTCTACCTGGAATATATTAAAGACATTAGAATTTACGTTCAGGTCACGGCTTTAAATTTAGGGTACTGCCCGAGTACGGGAAACTACAGCCAAATGTAGGCCAGTGAGGAACGTTCAGGACAAATGCACCTACTTATCTCCAAACGTACCCTCACAAAAGATCCCTTGAAGTCCACGTGACGACGGCGAGAAGAGAAGGTCAATGACAGACTGCCAGGCCGCTGAAGCGCTGGACTGCCGTAGTTGACACTGGCTCACCATCAGGGTTGCCTCCGTAGTCCCGGAGACGAGAAGTCGGAGAAGCAGCTGAGTGCGGAGCAGTCTCGAAGCGAAGCGAAACCGTAGTGGCGGCCGTCATCATGCCTCAGCTGTCAGCCACATGCCCTCCATGACGTCAAGCGTGGGGAATCGCGGTGCAGGTCACGGGCGTGATTAGCCTAAAACGCACATCTTGCAGACTGTATCGTACGATAAATGAACAATTTATAAATGAGCAAGAAAGTTCTCCTTAGGAAGGCAAGTTTTTATTGCGAGGAGGTTGGAGCGTGTCTGAGGTCTGTCAGGCACGACGTCCTGAGGATGGTTTTAGAGGCTTTCGTGGTGAAAGGGTGCTATTCAGTTTGTTAATATAGGTACACTGTTCCGAACGTCCTCTAAAATTTTAAATGCATTTAGCTAGGTTCCTAAATTTATTAAGTCTTAAAACTAAATCCCCGAGTAAGAGAGAATGGATTCCTTCAACAGGTGCACCAGTAACCACTAGAGGGAGACCACAAGACAAAAGTGTTTTCTGCGCGTGTGGCTGAGCAAGAAATGTAGCATTTCTGTGTGTCGGTCCAGCTTTGTGTTATTTTTGCTGTTTTTTGGGATATTATTCTGTCATGATACTTTCAATCATTATTTTATAACTAATTGTTTTATTATTACTAGAGTTAGACAATTGTTTTGTGTTATTCTATAGTTATTGAATTAGTTGATGTGCGTTTATCGTTTAGGGCAACTTTATTAAATGGATAAATGAACAAATAATACAAATTTATTGACTGATTAGGCAGCAAAATTTAGTATTTAAGCAACTTAAGTAATTATTTGTTAGGTAGGTAGTTCATTGAGCAATTCGATTAATTAACAAGTAAATTATTAAACTATTCAGGCAACTCAAATATCGATAATTTTTTATTGTAATAAATAAGAAATAATTAGGCAACCCAAACAGTTATTCAGTATGTAAATCGTTCAATAATTAAATAATAAATTTATTAAATAACTAATCAGCCCAACTAGTTAACGACTCACGCGCCACCCCTTTCCCCTGTTCCGTGTACGTGAATTAGCGCGCATTTGTTAGTGTCTGCTAATTGGTAATGTGCAATTAGCATTTTTACGTCATTCATTAGCGTATACTAATTACTATGGTAACATCAGTGAACAGGATTACATTAATTAGCCAACACCAATTTGGTCGTAGCAATTAGAGAACACTACAGACTCACGGCAGTAAGTAGGAACGCTCTAATTAGTTCAGTAATTGACCTCTAGTTCAACTGGCGTACCAATTACAACTAATTAATCTGTAGTTTAATAATTAGAACAATTAGCGGGGGCTAATTAACTCTACTGCCATGTACACATCGTCACGTCGCACAGAAATTTTACACGCGGTCCTGTACGCTGCGTTGCGTGTTACCTCATGTCAAGTTAACTCATACAATTATTGAACTGGTCATTTTTGAAACTGTTTACCACACCGGGATGGCAAAGAAAACGGTTTACAGTTCCGGGATATTAAAGAAAACGGTTTACAATTCTGGAATATCAAAGAAAACGATTTAAAACTCTGTGAAATTAAAGAAAACGTCTTCGGAAGCCCACGATTCTGAAAATAGAAGACTTTAATTTTAGTAGGGAGATAATTGGTAAACAATAATTTAGATCGGCACCGGTAGAACTCAGTAAAAGAAATAGTACAAATTGCTTACGAAATAAAGTTCAGTAGGAAAACAATTTACTCTTTGGTTGGTATCTCAGTGTAACCAATTTTTTTATATCTCGCAGTTATACATTTTTTGAAGTATTATGAGTAACAAAAGCTATGATTTCAATACTCATGTGCGGTATTTTACGAATAACTTAGGACTGAGTTATCTTATGTGTAACTATTCGATATCTATTTTTAGAGATTTCATATATTTAGAGATATTTTATACATAACTATCGGATATCTGATACTTGTATTCAATAAGGTCCCTTCAACCCAAGGCGGGCGACAATATTTGAAAATGTATTTAGTATCCTGTTGCAGTCGGAAGAAAATAATTGTTTTCATATCTCCAACATTTATTACTCAAGTTTCAACCATCAGCACTGGGACTAAAGCAACCAGTATTCTTTGTGGATTATGCCTGACTAGTGGGAAGCCTGGTGGAAGAATTGAAGTTATCAATTAATTCGTACAAAAAATCTGTGAATTGTACTACAGTACGTGCAAATTAAACGTTAGCATCATTTCAACCATGAATATTTCTAAATCCCACATATGTCACTGAGATGCTCGGGTAGCGTGTTCATTACGTGCCATGCAGCGGTACTGCTCGTAATGACACCTTTACACTTTATTGGGACTGAACGAATGAGAAAAAATATTTTATCGGATAATTTTTGCGTGAACTTGGTTAAATTCAGATCGAGTCCACTCACACGTAGCATAGTTCCCAATAATGTTTTTTTTAGTTTCCTCGATATTTATCAAATAACTCATCTATTTGAGCGGTAAGTAACAGGTAAACTGATAAGAAAATGTCCTGTACCGTATTTTTGAGCTCGGATGTGGCATGGCTGATGAATGAGTAAACATTGACGACAGACTGATAGGGATGACAAGGCTGGGATCCCGGACAAGTCTGGTTTAGAATTATTCCTTAGAGGATCCAAAGTGCATTTACCTAATCTTTATCGGTGATGTAGTAAAAGTTAAAACAGGGGTGTGTTCACTACCCGAGGCAACGCAGGAGCTGAGACCGGTGTCATGCGACCCGTACTTGACTGGGAGTGGTGTGTGGTGGCGGGGCACCTGCTGGTATTCTTGCTCTCCTCACATTCTCTCCTCTTGTTACTGATGCTCATTTCTTTGTCTTATTTATTTACAATTATTTTATTCCAATTATACATTGTTTTTTACGTATCTTTCTAAACATACCATAGATTCACGTGAGAGAAAGTTAAATATTAAATGATGAAAAGGAAACCAGAAAGCTGATGCAGTTGACACTGGCATGTTGATCCTGTAGGTGAAATCCCAAGTGATCAAGAAAATACATCGTCTCGCTCTTCTAGCAGTTCAGATGATGGTGGTGACGGAGATTGTATCGGTCTGGCTCCACTTGAGACTTCTAGCGGCGATGACAGAATTTCAACAGAAGTTTACGTGTCGAGTGCAGATGCGTGTGTCAATAGAGACGCCGTCGACTTCTAGCAAATCACTGATGCGAAATCCATACTGCAATAAACAAGACTTTTTAGGGCTTTGAAACTTTTTTTGTTGCTAACATTTTTGTATAAGAAAAAAACACGGAATTTACCGGGGAACAAGCCCGTGAAATGATAGATCCGTTGTACCATGTAGTTTGTGAATATGGATTTTAATTTAGGTGAATATGGTTCCTAATAACTGCCACAATATCGAATGGCAGACAGTATGGGTCAGTGTTAAGTTTACGTAGCAATCGCCAATTACCAAAGATCAGAAGAAGTCATTTGAAGTAGAGGATGAGCTTGCAAATTGCAAGCTGTTTCCACGATTCCTTAAGCTTATGAACGATGACTATCGACGCCCCTTTAGACTTCCCTCTAGGCGGAGTCATCGGTTGCCTCATGCTAAGTTTCATAGTTCATCTCAAACTTATTAATGCACTTGATAAATTTTGTGAGTTTTTTAACCATGTTTTTGTAATAAATTGATTATCATTCATAATTCGTATCATGCTGGGGTACACACATACTGCGTGTACATAAATGGATCATGCATCTGATAAGCCAAATACACCTATGAATGGCTCCTAAAAGCAGAATAAAACTTTGATTCATAAATTACCGTTAGATATCATTGGTAAGGAATGTGCCTAGTTTGTGCTTTCTAATGATATTAGTATTTATTTATGAGAAACTGTCCTAACAATGAAATTAGGTACAAGCTTTTGATACGCCATAATACTGCAATGACGCGTACAAGTACTCCTGAGTTGCTTAGCTCTACAGACACTCTATGCACTCTGTAATGTGAAGGTAGGTGTTGTGTTACACATATCTATTGTGTTCATGGGCAGAGTAACGAGCAATCAAAAATAGAATTTCGGTTGAATGATCTGAAGTTATTTCAATTGAACTCGTAATATGATTACTGTAGTGTAACGGTAACAGGCACAGAAGGCCGATTATTTCAGCTTGTGGCTGTATTTCCTTATTTAAGTTCCTATATTTGAAGTAAAGCTTTATCTGATTTGTTCAATTATTCTAAGAGGAGTAAATCCGCCATTAAGGTAATCCAAATATCACATGCGACTCCACACACACTCTTTACTTATACATTTCATTTCACCGCGTCGTAAGCCCAGAAATGATTGGCTTTACACAAGAAAATAAATTTTCGCAAGCCTTTAAGGCCTGTTTACACGATCATTGAGTGCGCGCGTGAGCAGTGAAGAGAGGCGCAAGCCCCGCCCACTTGCTCTCGTTTTAGGCGCATTTACTTGCTTAAGCCCATATGAGACGGTGGCAAGGAGTGTGAACATTTGCTCGCGGCATCGCTAGCTCCACCCATTTTCTCTCTTTCTGTCGCAACTCTGCTCTCTGTGGCGGTGTTCCATGTTATTTAAGGGCCTTTCACACGATCAGTTTTTTCGTCAGTCAGCACTGACACTCCAGAGTGTGGTCAAAACACTCGCGTTCACACGTACGTTCGCGTGAATGAAGTGACGCGTCACTGGCAAGCTTGGCAGTGCTTCACTATGCGGAGTCGAGAGAGCTTCGTCGTAGTCAATGCAAGCACACTCATCGGCATTGCGGTCATAGAGAAGAAAAAACACCGTAAATTGATAGTGGGTAAAAGAATGGCTGGCTAAACATCCAGAAAATGGCAGTTATAACCGGATTTGTGGTAAGTTAGGGCAAAATATCTAAATTTCGCTCACTAATTATTTGTCGCATTCCTTCCTTTATCAGCATTTGTCAAATTTGGTCACACCAGATCTAACAAATACTACAACTACTACAAATGTAATAATCTACTTCATAATAACTTCAACTGCAGGTAATATTTTCCGCTCGTTCTATACAGTTTTGAATGCACCAGCGTGAAATAGTACAGCTCGTAAATTGAAATTTTTTTCTTGAAGAACTATGTTCGGTCATTTCATAGCGACACAGTGACAAGGATATAGTAATAAGAATTGAAATCTAGCGCACATTCATTAGAACTGTATGAAAGAATGCACGCGTAAATCTGGCATCCGCAAGCAAATATTATAAAATATAATAAGCCTTTCAAATTATTGTGTAATAATATCTAATAATCCATTTGAATGTGACAGCGGTATGGATAAACTAATAAACGTTTAGATTTATTTCAGGAAACATTTGCATGCTGAAATTGAATGTTGAGGCGAATTCATGGAAAAAGTATTTTATTTTATTTGAAAATGCCGGACTAAGTGTTGAAGTCGCACTTTGGTTAAATATTTAGTTTTTTCATTCTAATAAACAAAAATAATATGCCTTTGCAGTATTTCCTGAGTGAATATTAAATAAGATTGGAAATCCTTTGTCAATGGCGCTGAGCCGCTGTCACTCCAACAGGACGTATGCATTATGATATGCTCGTAAAAAATGAACTATTGTTCCCCGCACCTTTGAATCTAGGTGCTATCCTCTGCTAAATAATAGATTTTTTGGAAGCAAATGCTCTAAATACCTTCCTAAGCTATTTTTGAAGCCTATTAATTTTTTCCTTCAACCCATTCTCACGCATTCTAATACTGTGTTGATTCGTTGCTTCAATAACATATGCGAGCGACTTGCTTTTTTCAGCTCTTGTATTCGTTGCTTTGCACTTTCCGCAAAGCAGGCTGTTCACAAAAATAGCAAATTTATTATTCAGACCAGGCTGCGACCATTTAATACGGGAAAGCGATCGCAACCATCCTCACTAGACGCCGGGTGGGCGAAAACTGACACGCAAATAGAAGCCAAGCAGCAGTCAAACCCGACAGTGGCGAGTGCCGAGTAGAGAGCAAAAGAGAGCACGCATGCCCAAATATGGTGTTACGGAACCGTGAGTGTCAGTGTTGACTGACGAAAAAACTGATCGTGTGAAAGGCTCTTTATTACACGAGTGTCGAATACTGTGATCGCTCTCTGCACGATAGAGATGGCATGCACGCAGCGCTGTTCTCAGTAGCCAGCATGGAGCTAGGATATATGGAGGGAGCATAGCCGTCTGTGAAGAGAATCAGTTTTTGAGATTTCTCCCATGTCTGTGGTAACCATTAGCCGTCTCGCAAGTGTGACGTCAGCACGGAAGCCAGTTACCTCCTGACTACGCTGGGATGCGCTCACGCTCGCTGAATGCTCTTCCAGCTGTTGAGTTAATCGTCAATCATTAATTTCGGATTCTAAGACTCCGAAAGATAATAAATTGTGTTTCATCACTTGAGGACACTTAATAATATCAAAATTACTAGCAAAGATACATTTAGAGTTGAAAACTATAAAGATTACAGGCCCTTGAATATAACAAATTAGAGAGCGACTTAAACGCGCACCTCATCCTTCGATTTGTGGAGCGGTACTAATCTTGCTTTGGAAAATGGGAGGGCGAATCGTAGAGGAGGTGAGGAGGCGAGGAGGAGCCAACTTCAGCCAAGCGTCTGTGGTTGGCTCACGTGTGGGCCTTGCCAATGCCCCAGTCTCCCAACTTTTGCAGCTAATTTGAACCCGATTGGATTCGGCTATGCTCCATCCAGTATATCCTAGCTGCATGGTAGCCAGCTAGGCTTCGTATATGAAGCATGTCTGTGATACACCTCCGCCGCTGGCTGACTGGTGCAGGCGGTCGACCGCATTATTTATAGAAATTCTAAGAACGCACCCATGTTCATGAAGAGAGATATTAAGTAGCGAGTATAGAGATAGATCCCTACGAAAAATAACACTAAACAACATCTTTAAAGAAATGAAGCCATAGATTGAATGAACTCCAGAGTAAACAAAGAATATATAAATACACTTCAGTCGCAGTTCAGGCAGGAAAACAAAACTAAAAAGATTTCCAGAAATTAGGCACGGAAATAGACTAAATGGTTTTTCCAAATTGCGATTCCCATTCCCCATAGTATTCCCATTCTTAAGGCCACCATCCCAGGCCCTTGCCAGATGCTCTCGATTCCATGGTCATTTTGCATGTTTTTGTTGTAAAAGGACCCTTAGGTGGTAGACTATTCGTTCCTAAAATTTTATGGCGCTACGGAAAATAATTTCCCCCCCCCATCGGGGGGGGTAAGGCGACCAAACTTTTTCAATTTTTCCGATTTTGACCCCACATAAAAAGAGAACAAATAGGAAATGGAAAAAAAAGCTCAATGTGAGTTTGTTAGAAGTGTTCCAAGAATTCTAAAACTGTCTTTGCTTTTGTTCTAGCATCAAAACTGAAGGAGGAGTTACATTTTGAAATATCAATATAATTGAAAAGCACCCAAAATTTTAAATTTTTTCCCGATTTTGACCCCATATAAAAAGAGAACAAAGAGGAAATGGAAAAAAGCTCAAAGTGAGTTTGTTAGAAATGTTCCAAGGATTCTAAAACTGTCTTTGCTTTTGTTCTAGCATCAACACTGAAGGAGGAGTCCCATTTTGAAATATCAATATTAGTGAAATATCAATACCTAAAAACCAATATGTCAAATTTTTGCAAAATCTAAGGCCTGAATCAAAAAAATGAATGGAATCAATTGTGTTCATTTTCAAAGGTTACATATCATAGTCAAATTTTATAAGAATCAGAACGAAAATAAAAAATCATTTTGTTGAAAAAAAAATGATAATTTTTTATTTATTTTTTTTTTTAAATCACAATTCACACTTCGAATATGAAGTTATGTATGGAAATTATCAAAATAAAAATTAAAACTGCATTCAATTACATCAATTGTTCATTATATTACACTTCAACACAAAATTTTATTTGTTGCTTATACCCAACACTTTGAATTTTCAACATTCATCCTGGGACTAGTTCTCGAGTTTTGATGCTAGAACAAATCCAAAGACAGTTTTAGAATCCTTGAAGCATTTCTAACAAACGCTCGTTCGTTTTTTTTCAAATTCGAATTATTTGAAAAAATATATAGCTCTAAACCCAAAAAAAAGTTGCTGATTTTTGAAATTTTAAAAATTTTTGAAAAAATAGAAAAAATTTGAATTTGAAAAAAACTGAACGAGCGTTTGTTAGAAATGTTCTAAGGGTTCTAAAACGGTCTTTGTTTTTGTTCTAGCATCAAAACTGAAGGAGGAGTTACAATCTGAAATTTCAATAAAAATATACCAAAAACACATTTTTCGTAAAAAAAAGTAAGGCCTAAATCGAAAAAATGACATGAGTAAAAAAGGTTTACTTTTACAAAATACATATACTGGCCAACTTTCAAACGAATCGGACTAAAAAAGTTGAAAAAGTGGGATGGTTTCCTTAAACGAAGGTGACATACATAGCGCCTCTTCTTCGTCATTGTATGAAATACTTCATTCTCAGCCCAATGTAGGTAACAAATTAATTCTTCCACATGTATTATTACTTCTCTTGTTTCCTGCAATAAAATTACTAATATGATTTTTTTCGGAAGTTCAAAATCACAGTTACATTATACAGAAGTAAAAAATGACGGAAACTAGCATGGTTTACGCTATTTGTACTTTATCAGGAGAGTAAGTGTTCTAGTATAAATTTATACTATACCACTATGTACAAATTTTCAATTCGTTTCTCTAATACTCATATTTATTATTGTTCAAAATACAATCAGTACAGTGTTAAAGTTTGTATGTCAGCCTGAAGACTAAACCAAGCATTAAATAATCGAACTAAATAAATAAAATGTCGTGATTGACATTTCTTCACTTATGTCAGAGCTATTTTAATGTACGATGAAGTATTATTTAAGATGGTAACTGCTCTTAAAATAGAGTTTTTTGTACCAATGCACATGCTGCAATTGTGTGTACAAGTGCCTCAGTATTACCAGTATTGGATGTTTTTCATATTTACGGCAATCAATCTGCATTCCACCGAGCAAAAAAAACTTTAATTGAAGTCAAGCGTAGTTGCATTCACGGGCGCAACGTATTCCACATTAGTTGTTTTTCATATATATGACGTAGATACTAAGCCATATTAATTTCATAATTTTTTTCTAGATGGTATATATATTTTGCTGGTATCAGAACCCCTAAAATAATATCAATACATTTATTAAACCATGTTTAAATTTTGAATTTCTGTGAATTAACCGTAGAAAATAAACATGAATTTGAACGACATGCTTTGGTGAATACAATAATGAAAACAAATCCGGCTTCCGATTTCCGTGCGCTACTGCGCGCCGTGTCTGTGGCCGGCCAACACCGTATCGTGTAATAACATTGCCGTGTGTTGGGGACGGCAGCCGCCATGACTTCGGAGAAGAGAGCGCATCTCTCGCACCCATAAGTGCCACTTCTTGCCACCGTCTCATACGGGCTTTAATGACAGTGCGTCTGCAATGACACTGATAAGCTCTGGCCAGCACCATGAAAACAAGCATAGTCCGCATTTTCATTGAACAGTAAATGCGCCGGAAGCGAGAGCAAGTGCGCCCTATGTACACACCCTGTGCACACACAGTTGAGGACCATATGACCCTGTGTACACACCCTATACACACGCCCTGTGTACACCCCCTGTGCAGACACCCTGTGTACACACCCTGTGTACATGCCCTGTGTACATGACCTGTGTACATCCCCTGCTCTGCACTGCCTGAAGTTATTTCATATCCAACCCTACACCTGTCTTTGTATTCCGTGTAGTAATAAACTGGTCACAGTGTTTCTCTGTTCGTAAATGTGATGTCTAGTTCATTTTTTGAACTAAAATGACACCTACAACAGGTGAGATTTGAGCCTAAATAATTTAGTGATGAAAGAAGAGTATCTAAGTCGAAACCGGCATTTAGAGGGATGTTTTTGTTTCAGTAAGATAGTTACGCCATATTTTGTAAACAGGACCATGCAGTCGCACTTGTCTTGGGATAGGCATAATTAAAAAATGACTGTATGGTCTAGTTGGTCTTGAGAGTTCATTTTCAGATGTAAACTATTTGTTATCGCCAAATTATTTGTCTTGCAAGATTTCTAGGCAGATATTAAAAATAACAGTGATATTTATTGCTTCAAATAAGTGAAGCTGATCAAGTATTTGCATTTGATTTATATTTCTAGAGGGTGATATTTGCCTAATCATGTAATATAACATGATAATTTCAATAAAATATGTAAAAAATATTTAAAATATTAGGAGCATATGCAGATGATACGATTCGAATAATATTGTTCAATTTAAACTTGTATCAGCTATTCTGACACAGCAAACATGACTTGTTTCGAAATTTTAAAATTGAAAAAAATATTCCATCATCTTTTGATCATAACTATTGGATGATGTATCTTAGCGAGTTATAAATTTTTAGTGCTAGTGTAGTGAGCTGAATGGCCTTTTGATAAGTCCTTTTTGATATTAGTCAAATTTATATTTACAATGTTCTTGTTTCCAGGTACTCCTCTGCACTATCGTTCTACAGTAGTACGAGGATAAAGCCCAGCAGAACTGCCAGTGAAGTAGCCTCGCTAGATTCTAATAGTGATGTGGAGTCAGATTTGTCGGATGATGATGTTCTAGATCCTGATTTTGAAGCCCTCTGCAAAATATAAGTGAGGAAAACACAATATAGATGATCGAGAGGACCTATTTGCTGAAGAATGTTGTGTTGACACTACAGTAAGAAGCAAAAGGAAAAAACCTGACCGTTTCATCGGAGTTGAAAGTTCTGTGAGGACATCACCACATATGGAAAAGGATGTTCATGCATTTGTAAGCCATCTCATCGACAATGACGACAATTAGTCTCCAAAGTATTAAGGCCCCCTCACACGTGCAAATATGTCTGCAGACAATCTGAACCGAGTTCGGTATGTCGGTCTCAAGGCCACTCACACGATGCAAACAACGCACTGCAAACTTGACAAAGACTGGCACACACTTCCCATGCACTCTTCAGTATGCCAGTAGCAGCTAGGCAGAGAGCACACACAAAAATAGCGACTCCAGACGGCAAATTCGTGCAGCTGATGGGATTCGCTATAGTTGCAATGAATGAGAGAAAAAAGACATGTAAAAGCTCGCTCAAAATGGGCTAAAGAATATTTCCTAAAAAGTAGTGTAGATACAAATGTGCAGTGCTGGGCAGTTGCGCCGCAACAAGTTGCGGCCGCAATTGCGATCGCAACTTTTTCTGTTGCGGTTGCGGTTGCACCGCAACAATTTTTTGGAAAGTTGCGAATCTGTTGCGATCGCAACAATTTTCAAAGTGTCAGGCCGCAATTCGCAACCGCAACATCACGATGGTTATTCAATTTTTAAAATAACTTCAATAAAGTTTTATACGCGTTTCATTCTCGTTTAAAAATAAACCGTACAAGGTTCAACCCATCTGGCAATTGTTTATTAATAGCATTAGGCGATACAGTGATACACATACACTTTTCTTACAGTATATTTAATGTAACTCATTATTTAACAAACGTTTTTAAGAATTATGTGAGTTGTAAGTGTAAAATTACGTGTTATACGGCAAATCTACATAGCTAGAAGTTGCGATTTGCCAATGTACTTCACAACGACGAATTTATCATGGCATTCTTTCTGGATCCAAATTTTAAGCTAAAATGGCTTAACGAAGTACAAAGAATAGAGGTGAAAACAAAAAACTAATCGCCCATCTTAATAGCAGATCGGAAAATGGTATTTCAGCTGAGGAGAGCAGTGCCGAGGACGTAGATGACGACGATGACTTCTTCAACGTCGTAATGATATCGGATGATAAGGAAAACACGAAGAAAAGTTCGTTGAAACAAGTCAATGATTGCCTGAAACAGGCAGTAATCAGCAGAACTAGCCCCCCTGATGTTCACTGAGCGATGTTTCCTCAAAGTGAATTCGTCGCTTCGTTCATCCAATTTAACACGTCAATACTATCGAGCGCTGCGGTCGAACGACTGTTCTTCTTCGGCAAAAAATTTTGACATCACGACGTGCTCGGCTTTCAGACAAACATTTTGAAATGTTAACATTTTTGAAAGGCAACATTGATCGTCATTACAGTGCATTGACATTGTCACATTGAGATCATGAACTAGTATTAAATCATAAGAGGAACAACAAAAATGCAGAGGGACATCATATATTACAGGAGCATATGCGTAGTTTTCTTTATGTGTCATATAGACTACAAATGTTCTGCACTTTTCTGTTTTCTAATTTGTTTGCTATATATATATATATATATACGGAACTCCTATGAAAATATAGCTACTAGCTAAATAACTTTCCAATATTATTATTAAAAATGAAATTCATATCATTGTTCATGTTATATTTGCAAATGAAACGTTTCTTTTTGTTTCTTGACATTTCATTCAATTCTAGTCCCCACATTTACTTGATCTATTAAATTTTTTTTGTAAAACAATGCATTATTTTGAATATCTCAATATTTTTTTTTCATGGCAATATATAAGTAAAATAAATTGAATCATATTTAGATAAAATTATATATAATAATTTAAAAGTTGTGGTTGCGAGTTTGTTTCAAAGTTACTGTTGCGGTTGCGCCGCAACGTTTTAAAAGTTGCGGGCCCAACACTGCAAATGTGAAATTGCTTATTGAAGTGCATAAGGAGGGAAGAGAGGCAGAGTACAGCCGCGCACCATCCACGAATGCTGGCGTGACACTAACGTAGTTTAAAGGTTTGCACTTTTCTGCTTTGCAGCCGGTCGCTCCAAAATTATCAGGCATAGTTCATCTGCCTCATACAGTCTGTGCCAACGTGAAATGAGCGTACAAACGCACGAATTCAGCACCAGTTCAGATATGTCTGCAGATACATTTGCTCGTGTGAGGGGGCCTTCACTCCAAGAGTCTGGCATCTGATGACATTATTGAAAAAATTGTGGACAAATTAATCTGTTAGTTCTGCAACACGATCTGTCAAAACACCTCAACCTAAATTACCTTGAATTTGAACGGTTATTAGGTATTTGTCTGCAAATGACTGAGACCAAAATAGATAACACTCGTCTACATTAGTTAACTCATGCTTGGAATGAAAATAGTTCTCAAATTGTGTCACGAAAAAGATGGGAAGATGTAAAATGGAATCTAAACTTGGTTGATAACTGCTCATTGGGCCGAGGTTTATTTGAATGAACATGTGACTGAAATTGATGGCGTTTCAATCGCTCATGTCAAATGACATGATAACTGGTCTGGTTGCCTTGCTTCTGGTCTCCTGACGTCTGCTCCATGGCATCAGCACCGCAAAGCAAAAGAGAAGATAAAGGTATCAGTTGCTAATATTGTGTTGTGTTATAACTATATAGGGGTACTGACTTTCATGACTAGTACATGGCATACTACCGCATTAACTTCTGCACGAAAGAATATTATTTCATCTTGATATTTCACTTGTTCGATATGGCAGTGGTAAACAGCTACGTTCTATGGCGCAGTGCTGAAAATTCTAAGGGAGTTGCATATTATGATAAGACATCATTATGCGACTTCAAACTAAAGCTGGCGAATTCCTTGATCAAAAGCGGCAAGAATACTGTGAAGAAGAGAGGGCTGCCATCAGAAGAGAGCGTGCAAGAAAAATGAAGACAAGGAAAGCATCAGTACTAATTCCCGATGAGCGCATCAGGCACGATGGTCGCAATCACTTACCAATTCTTCATGAAAACAGGGGCATGTGTAAAAATACTGGTTACAAAGGCAAAATACACATGTTTTGTTCGAAATGCGTTGCACATCTACGTTGTGAGAGGAACAGAAACTGCTTTGAAGCTC
The DNA here is from genome assembly GCA_030386875.1 of Morinoia aosen. Taxonomy (NCBI): domain Eukaryota; kingdom Metazoa; phylum Arthropoda; class Malacostraca; order Amphipoda; family Talitridae; genus Morinoia; species Morinoia aosen. Next base: position 2,988,860 of record CM059568.1, on the reverse strand, counting down.
TCCATCTAAACTAAATTGTTTTAAAATATCAAGTCTAGTAAGAGGTTTGAGTATAATTTTTCCACGGTAATTGTATTTTTCATCGTTGTAGCGTTTTATATTCGACTTTGCGAGATAATACACAAAGCAAGGAAATATTTTTCCGCAATTTGTTTGAAGTTTTCCCTCAAGTCCAATCAGACCGTATGGTCGGTCCTCCTTCGTTTAGCACTACTTATATGGTCCTCTTATAATTTTTCTCCTTGAAATAATAAACTTTGAAGTTTAGATGTATATTATTATGCCCTATGGTTATCAATTAAGTTGAAGAAAACTACCAAAAATTTTTTTTTCAAACTAAAAAAAATTGGTGGCTAAAGGATCATCTTCAGAGATTTCAGAAGCAAAACGATCCTTCATGAGAAAAAAGTTAGGCGAAAGTACACGAATAAAAATTGCAACGGACTCTGTTTGAACGCAGAAGCTTCGATCCCGCTATTCCCCCCACCCCAAACGACTCAACCCTCGAACTCAAGTAAAACCATCATAAGGGGTCCAGACTAGGGTTGTCGTAATGGCCATTTTATTGCCAATAAGTGGCCATACCGGGAATATATCCCAAATTTCTTGGCATTTGGGTTGAAAAATGAATTATTTCTGTAGACCGCTGAAGGCTGAATGTTCTTCGCCGCGCAATTTTGTTGAACAAAATGGCCACAATGGAGGATTGCAGAACAAAATGGACACATGTGAGGATTTGGCCACCAAAAGGCCAATCTTTAAATGACCAATCAGCACCGGTGAGACTCTGCTCTGATTTCAGCTTCATGCGGACTTGCTTCGAGTAATGTCGTTATTCGACGTTGTTTCACAGATTTTGGTTCTTTGTGTCATCTTTATTCACGTAAGGTGATCAACCTAGGCCCCTGCCAGGCCTTAGTCGGTCCGATGATTTTTTATATGTTTTTGTTGAAAAGGACCCTTCGGTGGTGGACTATTCGGTCCTAAAATTTTATGGCGCCACGGACAAGAGATCCCCTCCCCCCAAGTAGGAGTAGGGGGACCAAAATCTTGAGTTTTCGACCCCATTTCAACCCCATATAAAAACAAAAAAACGGGAAATAGATTATTTTGAAATTTACTTTTGTTAGAAATGATCAAAGGATTATAAAACTGTCTTTGGTTTTGTTCTAGCATAAAAACTCAATGAGGAGATACGGTTTGAAATATTCATAAAAATGAACTAAAAAACAAATATGTCCAATTTTTAAAAAAAACTAAGGTCTGAATCAAAAAAATGAATATAAGAAATTGTGTTTCTTTTCAAAAGTTACTTGTTAAAGTCAAATTTCATATGAATCAGACTGAAAATAAAGAATTTCATAATTTGAATTTTTTTTTCGTTTAGAAATCACAATTCACAGTGTTAATATGAAGTTATGCATGGAAATTATCGAAATAAAAAATAAAACTGCATTCAATTACATAAATTGTTCATTTTATTACACTTCAACCAAAAATTTGGTTTTGGCTCATAATCTAAACAAATAACCTTCACATTCAAACTGTATCTCCTCATTGAGTTTTGATGCTAGAACAAAACCAAAGACAGTTTTAGAATCGTTGAAACATTTATAACAATAAAATGAAGCCTTTTTTGCCAAATTTGAGAAAAAAAAGTTATATAGCTATAAACCCCAAATTTTTTTTATTTAATCATAAAATATCGCTTATCACAAAATTTTTGCCAAATGTTTAAATTTCGCTTCATTTTCTTGTTAGAAATGCTTCAAGAATTCTTAAACTGTCTTTGGTTTTGTTCTAGCATCCAAACTCAATGAGGAGATACGTCTTGAAATATACATAAAAATGTAACAAAAGACTAACTTTTTGTAAAAAAATAAGGCTTAAATCAAAAAAGTGACACGAGTAAAACCAGTTTACTTTCACAAAATACATATCCTGGCCAATTTTCAAACGAATCGGACGAAAAAAGTTGAACAACTGGGATGATCACATTGAAAGCTTCTTTCTGTAACATTGAGCTCATTTTATAAAAAATATTTATTTTTCTAAGTTTATAGTCCATTTTCGGAATTTTAATTTTCATCCTTCTTCGCAGTTTCTGTTATTCTGAATTATCACTCATGAACCAAAACATGCAAACTCGAGGTAAATAAAATAAGGTCATCCCCGAACTTGAATGTCAATACCCATTTCCTCCCAAATTCTTCAGTGAGAATATACAGATGCAACAGTCAATAAAACTTGTTCATATCTAATTATTTTGCACATTTCAATATTATGCCACGTTTTGTGGCCAAGAGAAAATTTTAAAGTGCTTCAAATCTTTTTTCTCGTCTGACTTGTTTGCTGATACTGCAATACACGTTTCCACAGGTCTACAGTTGTTAACTTGTTTCGTTAACTTGATGAGTAAGGGAAAATGTTAGAATAGGGAAAATAACCCAATTGAAAAATTATCGTCGCCAAAAAAATAATTCAATCAGGGAAACAGATAAGTAGTGAAAATAAGTCAAACCGTAAAAAATACTCCAACTGTGAAAAATAACACAATCGTTAAAAATACCAAAATCGTGATAAGTCATGTAATCGTGACAAACAACCAAATCGTGAACGATAACCAAATTGTTATAAATAATGCAATAGTATAATAATAGCAAATCAATCTATACGAAAACTAACTGACATGCTGCAGTACAAACCTAGAGATGTCCACTGATTATTCCTCTGGTGGCAGACTCATCCTCCAAGCCAGCCATCCCACCACAGCACTCCCACAGCTGCTTCGTTGGGGCGAACCACGCGACCTGCTCTGCCTAAAGTTGACCGTTTCTATGTTCAGTAAATTACGTGGCTGCTGCGTGTAGTTTTGCTGTGGTGAACCTTCTCTACATTCATTTTTCAAGAAGGAAAGTTGAAATATTATTCTTCCCTTGTTTGGACATTTATAGCAGACCGTATCTATAACGTGCAGGCCGTGTTTGCTATATATGTTGGAGCAGGGAGACAACACTAGCGTCAGCACAACACAACACAACACAGCGTCAGCACAACACAACACAGCGTCAGCACAATACAACACAACAAAGCGTCAGCACAACACACCACAGCACCAATAAATTCATTAGTGTTGGAGCCTATATGTACTTCTATACTTAATCAGTAAATTGAAGGCCAAAAAGCGTTAGTAGTCTATGCCACACTTTAGCATAGTAGTCTACGACTCATAGTCAACTGCAACATTACCTTCTGACACGTAGCTTCAAGTCCACGAAAAGATGTCTATGAGTCTTGAACTACTTCTTCCAACTGCATCTAGGGCCTTTCACACGATCAGTTTTCTCGTCAGTGACACTCACACTCACTGAGTGTGGTCGAAACACTCGCGTTCACACGTACGATCACGTGACTGAAGTGGTGCGTCACTGGCAAGCTTGCCAGTGCTTCACTATGCGTTGTCGAGAAAGATTCGTCGTAGTCAAAGCAAGCATACTCATCGGCTTTGAGGTCATAGAGAAGAAAAAACACCGTAAATTTAGCTAGGAGGTATAAGATCCAGTGGGTATAAGATTGGTTGGCTAAACATCCAGAAAATGCAGTTATAACCGGATTTGTAGTAGGTTAGGGCTAAATATCCAAATTTCGCTCACTAATTATTTGTCGCATTCCTTCTTTTTTCAGCATTTGTAAAATTTGGTCACACCAAATCTAACAAATACTACAACTACTACGAATGTAATAATCTACTTCATAATAACTTCAACTGCAGGTAATATTTTCCGCTCGTTCTATACAGTTTTGCATGTACCAGCGTGTAATAGTATAGCTCGTAAATTGAATTTTTTTCTTGAACTATATTCGGTCATTTCCTAGCGACACAGTTACTAGGATATAGAAACTCCAATTGAAATCTAGCGCACATTCATTAGAACTGTGTGATAGAATGCATGCGTAAATCTGTCATCCGCAAGCAACTATTATAAAATATAATAGGCTCACCGCTTATAAGACCTCTGAGGTGCTTAGGGTAGGGGGGCGTGCTCGCTCGCACACACCTCCCCCCTTTAACCGGATAGGTATTCAATTATAAAAAATTAATATACGGGCGGATAACAACGAAAAACCAATGATCCAAACCAATAATTTCGACAACCAATTTCGTTTCTTTTGCAATTAGAAGTTATCACTCATCGCAACAAAGTATTTTGAATGACAAACAATTCAGACATCAGGTAATCACAGGGATAATTTCGAAATCGTAGCCACAGTAAATACCTCTACAGCAAACATCATCAATTTGCTAGAACATCGTTACTTGACGTTAATAAAGTCACGCATACACACAAGTATTACTACTAGCAACCAAATTAATCTAGTGACTATAAGGATTATAGATTAACTGCAAAGTAAAACACGAGTTCCTCGGCAAGGCAATTACGGAAAATTTTATTCGAAAACTATTACCTCGAAGGTAATGAAAACTGAGTGCAGTAATGATAATGAATCTAAATGGTAATCAAATTAAAGAATCATTACAGTTTTCACCAAAAAAACTTAGAAAAGGACTACAAAACATCGTCTGCGTTTCCGTAGACTTCAGAATAGGTGTTAGTTAAAGTTATTCCTATTAATTTTTATAATGTTTAATCCAAATATCGCACAAATTACAACGGAACTTTTCCACTAATAGTAAAACAACCAATCAGAATAAAAAGAGTGCCGTAAAACTCGTATAACTTAATTCTATCGGTAACATAATGATATAGAATGTGGAGTAAGATATAAGAAAACATGTAGTAAAATCAAACACACGCTAGTTTAAAACATCAAGTATGAATATGGAAATTGGGTAAACCGTTTCAAATTATCGTAATCCAATAGTAATAAAATGTAAACAAAGTCCATAATTTTGAACGACTGAATTTATAATTACCTACTTTCAAGTTTCTAAATATACTTAAACCACGTTGGCAACACTACGAACATGGTAAAGTAACATCGTAGAAAATAAACACTCTTTTTCAAGTTGAATAATTTTTGTATGGAAAGTCAATGGTTCACCGTATCAGTGGTTCACCGTTCAAAGTCAATGGTTCACCGTATCAATGGTTCACCGTTGTTCCCCTTCCCTTCCACGAAGGTGAAATATCCCTAGTTAGTATGGCCGTATACTGCGCGCGGCCATGTACATGTACCATGTTACCGTGTTACAAGATGTTGTGTTACCGCTCGCACCCGTGCGACCAGAAATTGGAAAATATATGAGAAGATTAGCATGATTAAAGCGCAAAATTTTTGTACATGAATGATTGAATAAAGTAAATTGAAAAACACCTTTAGTGTCAGAGTGATCCTTTACCGAATCTTACTATTTAGTTAACGACAAGTAAACATTCTTAAAACTTTGAGACAATGATTTAAATGTCCATCAAAAACAAGTCTCTCATTATTATTCAAGTTTTCTCAGAGAATGAATGCTGACTCAATAAAGATCAGCTGAATTCCGACTAGGCTTTTAATTTCTTGAGAGATTGAAAACACTGTCGCCGTGTTAAAATCTTGCCATCAGAAACCGGATGTCGCTAGAATTTTCGAATATGTATTTAAAGTGTGAATTCAGCATATTAATTCTCATCGAGACATGAGAGTGCGTTCCCAAACAATGCACGGCAAAAAAGATTTAAATATGTGCAAAGTCGTCAATTCTCGCAAAACGTGCAAACAAAAAAATTCAAAAATTCTCAACAATCACGTGCGGTTTTAACACAAGAACATAAGAAAATTGTTATTCTGTAATTGTTAAACTTTCATACTGTAAACGGTTATTTTACATTTCACATATCGCGTTACGTTAATGCCATAATCAAAAAGGTAAATACTAAAGCGTATGCAAGGTTAACATGAAGCATAAGCAAATATAACAAATAGACACAATCGAATACATAAGAACATACCTTTTACGGTAAAAACACGATTTGTTGTCAAGGTAAAAATCAATACTGACGTTAAACACTCTGAATTTTAATCGTTCAATCAGTTGTTAAATATCCCATAGAAACTTTGGGAGACTTGAGGATAAATTTTACATTCTTTTAAGGTCTGGTTAATTTCAAATGCATGAATTTATTTATTTTAATTTTAAATTATGTTGCATAAAACTTTACTGATTATGAAATTCGAGTATGCTTGCAAAATGACTGTATGACGCTCTAGATCGTAAACGTACTCAAAAAACATTAAAAACAGCCACTCTCGTTTAACGAATAGTTAAGAAATAAATCAAATTTTGTTATTACTTTTAATTAGTCTCCACTATTCAATTATTCGTCAATTGTCCAAACACATCTTATTCATGACTATTCACCAGTCATATTCATATCAGCTGTCAACTGTTGCCAGACAAAACAACCGGAAACAAGGCGCTCACGGCCTTGCCAGAGTTCAATGCCTGCACGGTACTTGCGGCCTTGACAGAGTTCAATGGGTGGAGCAGCCTGAGCTGCGTGCTGCTCTTGCACACTCTAGCTTCCTATTACTTGTTACTCTTAACTTATTACCAGACAACCACGTGTGGTTAATTAATGGGCATCTATCGCCTCTCATTATCACTCTCGTATAGTACTTCTGTTCGCCAGCACAATGACAACCGTAATCTACAACGCTAAACTCTGACCGTCATGGTATCAATGGTATTACTTCCACCACATGAAATTACGAACTAAAATCAGAGTCCCATCGAAAATCAACGGTAACAGCTTCTCCAAAAGCTTATTCACTTAATTGTCTGCGCGAATTAATTTAATACTATTTCTCAATGCTATTCACTCGATCTCGCTGGTAAATTTATCTGGTAACCTTAAACCATTTTACCAGATATATCCACAGCCATGTCGGTATCATTACCTCTCTGGGTTTACCTCTTCTTGGGTTTACCATTTACGCACACTAGACGAGTCTTTCTCTTCTTTATTTTAACAATAACATTGGGTATGTATAATCAGAACATCCACTATTATTCACTTCACTTGGAAGAGTATCCATACGGGAAGAGTACTTCCTCAAAATCACAATGCAATGATTCTCTTGCAAACAATTCTCTCCTTATTCGCTACTGCTTGAACGTTGAGTTTTACAAAGGTCTTCAGCATGTCCTTAGGGCAAATTGGAACGCACCTTCCCCTGCAATATCCTATCAGACGCAACCAGCAAAAAAACTCAGGTAGCATTACATGACCTACATGTTGCACAGGCTACAAAAGGCATTTAAGGATACTTATGTCTCTTTCACCAATATATCCACGCAAGAAAAATAACCGTGGTAGTCATTGCACTCGTTACAGGCGCGCTGGTTACTGAAATTTCAGGCATAGTTACGTTACTAGTTTGTTGTTTAGGTATTACACATTACATTACTGCTCAACTGAGCCTAATGATTGCTCAAGCGCAAATTTATACCACCTTCACTGAAACAAAACAAAATTACTGGAAACTCTAATAGCAACACTTCGAGAAAATTGCGCCACTCACTTTAAAAACAGATCTCATAACATCTTAAAAACAGCTCATGTCTAGAGGTTATTGAACACGCTGCCTGCTCTCTGCAAGTACAGCCTAGCTATGTTTGACCTTGACGCCGGCACGCAGTCTAATGCAAAAAATAACTGACTGGAAAAAAAAACACTACCACTACTGCTGCACGCTGTCTGCCGTCTGCCTCACGCGCAATGAATATCTAGGCTGCAACGGAACTGTAACAATTATAACAATTAATTGTTGCTGCGTTACTTAATTGTAGTTTTAGTTGTCGCACGATGTCGTGATCTCCGCAGTCGTTGTAGGCGATGCACCGTTACTGCTTCGTCCGCAGCACGAAAACAACGTAGCTGTAGCTGTAGTAGACTGAATCACCAAGTAGATGTAGTTTTTGGGTCTGTAGCCACCCACTCTCCGTAGATCACTGAAGCTCTCTGTCTGTAGATGCTCTCCTTATAATAGATTTCTCGTTGCTCTGGCTGTCTCTGCAGATCCTCTTCTTAGACGATACAATAATTTTCGTCACTATACGATCTTCGCGGTAGTTCTCTTGATTTCTCTGTAGTTATCAGTCATCTTCTTCTCCGCCTCGTAGATTTGCTGAAATCACAGGATCTTCTTCTCAAACTTCTGTAGGTTTCTCGTCGGATACTATATCTTCTTCACTTCCTTAAAACCTCCTTATTTTCTGTGCTAGTTACACACGGAGTCGTAAATTCACCACCGACTGGCCACCAAATATACAGGCCGATGGTTAGAGATAACAATGGAGAACTGCAGCGTTTACTGGTAGGATGTTGTACAGGTAGGGATGCGAACCAAATGCGCGGGCCCTAAAGAGCTCACCGCTTATAAGACCTCTGAGGTGCTAAGGGTAGGGGGCGTGCTCGCTCGCACACTCTCAAATTACTGCGTGATAATATCTAATAATACATGTGAATGTGATAGCGGTACGGATAAACTAATAAATGTTTAGATTTATTTCAGGAAACATTTTCATGCTGAAATTAAATGTTGAGGAGAATTCATGGAAAAAATTTTTCATTTTATTTGAAAATGCCGGACAAATTGTTGAAATTGCACTTCGGTTAAATATTGAATTTTTTCATTCTAATAAACAAAAATAATATACATTTGCAGTATTTCCAGAGTGAATATTGAATAAGATTGAAAATCCTTTGTAAATGGCGTTGACACTACAACAGGACGAATGCATTATGATTTGCTTGTAAAAATATAAACTATTGTTCCCCGCACCTGTGAATCCAGGTGTTATCCTCTGCTAAATAAAAGATTTTTGGAAGCAAATGCTCTAAATTATTTCCTAAACTATTTTTGAAGCGTAATAATTTTTTCCTTCAACCCATTCTCATGTAAACTAATATTGTGTTGATTCATTGCTTCAATAACACATTTGAGCTACTTGCTTATTATATCTCTGCTCTTGTATTCGTTGCTTTGCACTTTCCACAAAGCAGGCTGTTGACGAAAATAGCTAATTAATGATTTAGACCAGGTTGAGACTATTTAACACGGGAGAGCGATCGCAGCCATCCTTACTAGACGCCGGGTGGGCGAAAACTGACACGCAAATAGCAGGGCTGCCACTTTTGTTTGACCAAAATTATCTAGTTTGACCTCAAAAAATATCTAGAAACATCTAGATTTGAAAATAAAACACCCAAAAATATATCTAGAACTAAATTAATTATAAATAATAACAAGTTAGTTTAAAAATAGCTCATGAGAATACTTATAGCATGAATTGTTTTATAATAGGTCATTTATCCTTGTTTAAATTATCTAGTATTCTAATATTTATCCTAATAAAGCTTAGTATCCAAATATTCTTCAATTTCACAAGTGTTGCGAGTAGGAAAGACTAATAAGTAGTCCTTCCAAATAGTAGCAGGTAGTTATCAGCGTTGCAAGTAGGAAGGAGTAATTTAGTAAAAACCGATTTAAGGAACATTAGCATTTCATCCAATGTCTTATCTACATTTTATATTCAAATAACTTAATAATTATTTGCATCTCTGTTAAGATCAGTTGCAAAAAAAAATGATAGTGCAAGATTTTTCACATCAGAATATATTTTGAATAATACATCAGCAGGATAGCAAGTTTCCCTTTGCCTTGCAATTTCAAAATGTGTTCATAAATCCAGCCATTGAGCAACAATTTTTTTACTGCAGGCTGGGTGGACAACACTCAAGTTTTGCAAGCTGAAGGAATTTTCAATGGATGTGAACCAATATTAATTGATTCATTAAATTAATTGAATTGGCATCGTCTAAAAAAATTTTGCAAACCAATTATGAGTTTATGCAATAAAAAATTCCACGTTCCTTGGTAAACATTTACCAGAAGCATACGACATAGCAAGCTGGAATGAGGGGCATACACATCTCATCAATGTTAAATATAAATTTTCTTCTTTGAACTTGGCCTAAACTCCATTATTGATGCCAACAATTAATGACACTTGCATTGTCAGTCTCTATTGCATTGCAATTTTCAATGCTCAGATTCCTACTTATCAACAATTGTTTTAAGGCTGTCGCAACGCTATCTGCATCACTTTTAATAAGTTTGCAATTACTAAGTAAGTTGATTCGACTTTATTAGATGCATGACTCTAGTATATAATTGATACACCAAATAGTTTCATGATTGAAATATTGCTTCCACCCAACAATAAACTGAACTCATTGTTGCCAATATCATTGGTCAGTCTTTCGTCAAAATGAGGCCACAATAAGTTTTTGATAATGTATGTGAATTTTATTCCATGATTTTTGACATCATCACTAGTTTTGCAATTGGAGATAGTGTGCTTTAGCTTATGAACCTGATGATCACAGTTAGAAATTACACTATGGCAGCACAAAAACATTGAAATAGCCGTCTAGGTGTGGTTCATAATCTATACATAACATGATCAGAACGTGGTTGGTTCACTGTTCAAACAATTTAGAGAAGCAAATTGACAAATATAATATGACTGAAGTAGAAACCTACCATTATAGTGAATTCCTAATTCGAATTTACAGAAATCTATCATATATATATATATAGCTCAATTGTATTCTAGCTAGAAAATATCTAGCACGCTGAAAAAACTATCTAGATTTTATAGCTAATATCTAGGCTCCAAATTTTACATCTAGGCTTAAGCAAAAACATCTAGATCTAGATATAAAATATCTAGAGTGGCAGTCCTGGCAAATAGAAGCAAAGCAGCAGTCAAACCCGACAGTGGCGAGTGCCGAGTAGAGAGCAAAAGAGAGCACGCATGCCCAAATATGGTGTTGCGGAACCGTGAGTGTCAGTGTTAACTGACGAAAAAACTGATCGTGTGAAAGCCCCTTAAACACATCCATACGACGGGTAGAATTAGTCCATATGCGCCGGCCTTCTAATGGCTCACAGGATACGTACACATCTAAGCTTACACGAGTGACTGTACACATAGGGTCTCTACTCCATCAAAATTAATGCCGGCCAGTGTAGTGGATTTCTCATATCTTTAAAGTTAGCAAATAGCATATTGATTTTATACAATTAAATTAACAAATTGTATGGCTGAAAATGGCTATGAAATTTCGAGTGCTAAAATATAAGAAATTTAGGAATTCGCAACTCGGCAGCTGAAAATTGCAGAGTAAAAGCACTCGTAATGTATATATATATATATATATATATATATATATATATATATATATATATATATATATATATATTTATATATATATATATACAGAAATTCACGATCTGTCGGCCTCTGGGAGAATATGAAGCCCTATTAGAAGGACCCTGCCAGTAGAAGGCTTTCTGCGCGTCCCATTTTGATTTTAATTAGCTAAAAAATGTATAATTGAATTTGAATTTAGCTCTAAAGGTAAATGGATAATAATATTGTCATCAATTTTTATTCATGAAAACAGTCCCGACAAAAGAACATCCTTAGTTAAAAATTAACATCCTCTTATATTTAAGAGGTTGTATGTAAGTCCACTCAATCGTGCTTTTGAGCTCATGATATTTTATCATTAAAATACATAAAATTTTTGAATGAAGCATACTCTAAACGTGAAAGATTTTTAATATTGTCATCGATTTCTACCCGTACAAGCCGTCTCGACGAAATAACATCCTTTGTTAAAAAGTTATAATAACTTTTAGGAACAACGTCCGCAGATTCGCGCATTTTTAATTTTTCCATCTGACGAATTGTACTGCTGTGGAACACTGATGTGAACAGCACTTCATAACCACCAAGAACTCGATTGGGAGTTTAGGCCACTTCATCGTGCATTTGTCCATGTGATATTTTATCTTGAAAAACATAATATTTTTGAATGAAGTCGACTCTAAACATGGAAGAATTATAATATTGTCATCAATTTCTCCTTTTACAAGCCGTCTCGACGAAATAATATCCTTTGTTAAATAGTTAATGAGAATTTTTTAGGAGCAACGGCCACAAGTTCGTTCATTTATAATTTTTCTATGTTTTATCATTTAAAAACAGAATATTTTTGAATGAAGTGAACTCTAAACGTGCAAGAATAATAATAATGACATCAATTTCTACCCTTGCAAGCCGTCTCGAGGAAATAATATCCTTTGTTTAATAGTTATGATAACTTTTACGAGCAACGGCCACATATTCGTGCATTTGTGATTTCATCTATCGGACGATTTGTAATGCTTTGGAAGAGTGATCTGAACAGCATTTCATAACAGCCAAGAACTTGATTGAGTGTAGGCCGGCCACTTAATAGTGCATTTGACCTCATGATATTTTATTATTCAAAAACAGAATAAATAGAAGGAAGTGAACTCTAAACATGAAAAAATAACAATAATATCATCAAATCTCCCCTTTATAAGCCGTCTCGACGAAATAGCTATTTGACAAAGCGCGCACACTGTAATGCCTTCAGATTTCTACACCGCCCACCCCTCTCCCACCACCTCAGTACCACCACAGAACAGATGCCAGTCGCGCCAATTTTGGAAGTATATGGTATGACTAAGGTTTATTAATTCATATGTTCGTTATACAGTTATTATTTATCACTCATTTATAAACAACACAAATACTTAGAAAGCAGATACTGCAGTATGATATGAAAGGTAACCTGCAATAAATCATTATAATCAGATATTACAACGAACGCTAGTGTTTGGCAGTTTAACACTCCATCTCGATACTCTAGGAAATTACAATATCTTCTTGTAATATTTTACTTACTATATTACATTCCTTACCTTTCGCACTAGCTATGCTAGATACATATATGTATACAAAAATTTTATGAATTATTATACTGATTGTGATAGAAAAGCAGTACCATAACTATGATAAAACACGTCAGAAGCCTGTATAGATTACTGGTTTGCATGAGTGCCAACTGTAGTATTCTCACGCAGTCTTGGTTGTGTGTATCATGGCTTTCAGTAATGATCAAAATATAACTTGGCCAGATGAATTTAAATGAGTTGAATTATGCATTAAATTATGCAAATTATGCATTAACAGCATAATTTCTTAAAGGGGAGACAACTATTGGATCTATTGGAATTAGCGTTCTCATGATAAAGCTATACGGTCCCGAGCTTCACGTTAATTACCTATGTGTTGATAGCAAGTTTTTTTCTAAAGTACTATCCCTTATCGGCTCACTGCTGTCCTGTTTTAAGCGTATCTGAATTTTTTCCTGAACTATCATATTGTTTTATGAATTTCCTTCTCAAATTCGTGCTTCAAAGCGCAGATCATGAGTGGAAATGCCCTTATGGCATGAATTTTGCATTCCTCCAACTCCTATCTATATTGGGCCTTAATCCTTCCTCGTTTTACTACACCTCTGTCATGTTAGGGAGGCTGACTCACCGATACCGGCGCGCCATTTTAGAGAACTCATCTAAGATCCTTCCCGAGTTACCCTGACAAATATGGTAATTTCTGAACTATAAGACGTAGAATCTTGAAATTAAAACCAAATTAATGCTCGTGATGAGTACAACATTTTTATGTATTTTAATAATTTTTTAAGCCCCCGTGAGCGGCAGGAAGCGTGGCTCTCGTGGCCCCTCAATAGTCGGCCGATATTCTCGATTAACATCACTTTCCGCCATCATTTATTTCTAAACTATTGCACCTAAAAATTTGAAATTGGTTTCATTTTAAACATCACTTCATTTTGCAACGGAGAGTGTATAATATAACTCTCAAACGTTTCTTGGCGCATGGATGGAAGTTTTCCTCCCCTCGCAATGGTCGGCCGATTTTCTCGATTGACCTCACTTTCGCCATCATTTATTTCTAAGCTATTGCACCTAAAAAATTGAAATTAGTTTCATTTTAAACATCAATTCATTTTGCAACGGAGAGTGTATAACTCTCAAACGTTTCTTGGCGAGGCATGGATGGAAGTTTTCCTCCCCTCGCAATGGTCGGCCGATTTTCTCGATTAACCTCACTTTCCGCCATCATTTATTTCTAAACTATTGCACCTAAAAAATTGAAATTGGTTTCATTTTAAACATCAATTCATTTTGCAACGGAGAGTGTATAATATAACTCTCAACGTTTCTTGGCGAGGCATGGATGGAAGTTTTCCTCCCCTCGCAATGGTCGGCCGATTTTCTCGATTGACCTCACTTTCCGCCATCATTTATTTCTAAACAATTGCGCCTAAAAATTTGAAATTGGATTTATTTTAAACATCAATTCATTTTGCCACGGAGAGTGTATAATATAACTCTCAAACGTTTTTCGGCGAGGCATGGATGGAAATTTTCATACGCTCGCAATGGTCGGCCGATTTTCTCGATTAACCTCATTTTCCGCCATCATTTATTTCTAAACTATTGCACCTAAAAATTTGAAATTGGTTTCATTTTAAACATCAACTCATTTTGCAACGGTGAGTGTATAATAAAACTCTCATACTCTTCCTGGAAGGATGACAGAGAGCAAGGTTCTCCTACCCCCATAAACCGCGCATGCTTTGGACTGAACAACTGCATTTTCATTAGTGTCCCCTCTTTATGATATTTTTTATACCTCTCTCGTTTCGTTTTCTTCGAAATCCAGGAACTACTGTTTTAAATATCAGTCAATTGCTGGGTTTCATAATCAGAGATTCATTATCCTTGTTTCTGCCTTTCATTTTGCTTTCTCTACTTCTCTTGGCCGAACCTATACGCTACTTGATTAGGCCTATTACGAACTCATCTAATTACTTTGGCGATACAATGATTCACATAGCTTTTCTGCGTCCAAAATACAGAAACACTTTTAGATCAAGTGTGTACAGTTTTCTTCCCTTTTTTCATTTTTATTTCCCTATCTTCCTCATAAAATGTTCTTGTTAGTCGTGACGTCCCAACTTCCGTTTTCTCACGCTGTTGAGTTTATTATCACAACTCTATTTTCGGTATTTAACTTTTTGCTCTGTTCCAGCTATGGTGTAAATGTTTTGGTTTCCATTGTACAACCATCCTTATTTTCCTATCTCCAGTGAACTCTTTTGTGACAGTATTATCAGCGTAGTTTGCAATTTTTTTAAATTTGTCTTAGGATAAAACATGTTATTCACTTCGAGCTCATTATTTTGGTAAACTAATCGATACTTAAGAACTAAAAAAAAATCATTCTGAATGTCGACCTCATAATCTTAGACGCAAAATAATTTAAATCTGTCCAACCTACTCCTAACATTAAATCCTCCAATCACCAGTTCCTGTGTTGGTTTGCTCATATTCCAATACAAGTGCGCCCTAACGAGAGTGTTTTACACGTCTGCGTTACGAGGATTATGTTTTTTAGTTACTTATATTTATTACCTAGTTATTATTTAATATTATTATATAAATTACTGAGTGCTAGTGTGCTCTCAGCCCACACTAGCACTGAACTTTCAAATAAAAACATATATAAATTTCCTTTGCGTGAATTACCGGCTAGCCATTTTCGAGATCCGATCTAAGACTCTTCGAAAGAACCTCTGAATTACCAGGACAAATAGAGTAATTTCTAAATTATAAGACGTACAATCTTGAAATTGGTACCAAATTAATTCTCGTGGCGAAAACAACATTTTTACGTACTTGAAAATATTTTTGACGCCCCCGTGTGGGGCAGAGAGCGACGCTCTCGTAGCCCCTCAATGGTCCGTCAATTTTCTCGATTAACCTCGTTTTGTGCCAACATTAATTTCTAAACTATTGCACTTACAAGACAAATTAACCAAGTGAAATTATCGTTATCAAAATTAAGAATGAGGGGCAAACATGCTCAAACGAAATCATACGTCAATATGCACCTTTTTTACTTAAAATGAATCCTAGTCAAGTTCAATTTAACTCCAGTCAAGTTGAATTTAATCGAAGTCAAGTTCAAATTAATCCAACCTTAAGTTGAGTTCAGAATTGACATAGTCGCTCTGTAATTTCAGCCTCTTTTGTGTTATATATGTACCTATTGGGTGTGATGAGCAAGACAATCGGTTTTCATATCAGGAAGGAATACATAAAATTTCCACCGGTAATGAAATTTAAAGAAAAGCTGTCTCAAAATGAACCAAGTATCCAGCATCAAGAGGCAGTTCGAGTGTGATTCATACATTTGAGCGACGTGATAATTACAAGTCAATTATAAAAACTTCGAATCATACTAGGCCTACTCATTACAGTTGTTCAAAATTTTCACATTAATGACAGAATGCATCCATTCAAAAATTTATGTTCAAGAGGTAACTTCTTGTTATGCATAGTAGTATCGAGGATTTATTTATACTTAAATAGAGATTTAAATGCGTGAAATTCAACTTTTTCACCCATTAGGCTTTGACTTGCACTAATTTGAACTTGTTATGGATTAAAATGAATTAGACTTGGATTAATTTGAACTTGACTTGAATTAAATCGAACTCGACTTTGGTTAACTTGAACTTGACCTGGATTAATTTTAAAAAATTAATCCTTGAAATTAAAAACACAATCCTCGAAACGCTAAGTTTAAAAATACTTTCGATAGTGCGTACTTATGAAATAAAAGACAAAATCGTTTACTTATATACAAACACCGCCATTACAATAGAAGCTAAAATAACTTAACACAGAGATCTACAATTGCTATTCATACATGGTTATCGCAATACCCATGCTAATTGTCGAAACAAATGATTTGGAGAAATGCCCGAAAAAAATGCGCACCCTTCGTTGCGGTAGTTTGATTTTGGTACATGCATTTAAATACAAGTGACTAAGAAAACATAATCCAAGTGACGCATCGCTTAAAACAAGCCGTGGATTGTGCATGGCATAATCCATGTGACGCAAGCTGAAAACGGCATCTTCTGCAAAACTGGTGTTGCGATGTTTTTCTTTCATAAACGTTCACAACGCAGCCAATCTCTACGTTCTCTATGCCAGTCAGAAGAGCCTTTTTACTCTCATGTCCTAGTTCAAACATACTGTTAGGACTACAATTATTTAGCACAAACCAAAATCTTGTTTTAAGAATATAAGAATGATTTCTTTTACTTTCCAAGAAATTATTGAAATTTTCTTCGGCAGTTCTTTTTTACCATGGAAGTTTCTATTCTGACCTTAGAGGTGATTCATAGCCCTCATTACTTCGAGTCTCAAACACTTCATTATTTTTTTCCCAAATACCTTCAGTGTTATATTCGAGCTCGAAGTAGGACTCTGAATCATTTCTAGAAGCAGCCGATGATTCATCGTTCAAGGTTCGTGCCTGAATCCTTGTTGCAATTTTTTTTGTCTTTTCCCAAAGAATTCTGCATTGAATCAAAAATTACATGAAGAAATATGTCATCACTTCAGAATCAAATGCAAGGCGTGTATGAATTTATAAATAAACTTCTCGTGAGTAATTTCTCCAACGTTATTACAATGAAAATCTGCGTGGTTGGTTGGTATCATAGATTCCATTTAAATTAAATAAAAAATTTATCATCCGCTTACTTGTGCATGCGTTAAAAAATAGAGCGTGAAAATTGAATCTAATGTTGGTAATAAAATGCAGTATATCGCAAAAAAAACGATACCGCAATTTCTTTCAGATACTTCTTGGCTGATAATATTCCATCCTTATGTAATAAAGGCCCCGTACCTCTGTTTATAAATACTAGTACACACGGCCCGACACAAGTGCCCATCAAACAATTCCGTAGAGTTACCAAACGCCGTTCAAGGGTCAATTTAGCATCTCGTTGGCGAGCAGCATTGCTTCGTCTTGCCATTTCGCGTTGTTCATCCAAATGTATTCTGCGTTTTTCTAGCTGTCGAAGTCTTTCTCCTTCTCTCTTGCGGTTGGATACATTTCTATCCATGGTGGTCTCTTTTGCCGGAATTTTATTCTGAAATGTCGTCTATTATCTCTTCGAAGCTTTTCAAGAAAATCACAATTTTGAAAACAATAAATCATGTTCCACAATTTTGGGCCTAATACTAAGTGGCAGCCAGCTTTCTGGTCAAACGAATTTAAAACATTTATTTTTGCATTATCAATTAAAAATATAAAATTAACACCATGAATTTAAACAGGGAAAGCTCCAAAGAAAATTTCTATTTGTAAAAATACGCCGATTGCGTATTCTGGATGCCATAATGCAAGTGAAAGGGAATTGAATCGCCACTGAAAAAAAATACAAAAGAATAATTTCCTGTATTTCTTTAAGCTATATCCTTGTTGCTATCAAAGCTATCGATTAGAAGAGGGGATCACACGGACGGCCGGACGCGGCTCTTATTATCATAGTGATTTTTTCACTTTTTGGTTCGTAATTTGTCCTGTGATATTGCAACGGGCCTATGTGTCTGCACTTACTCCCAGGTGTTTTTGGTTAGTTGGTTGGCCCGTCTCTTTGTCATGCTCATAACCTTCTGACCACAACGTGTTCCACCGTTAGCCACGGAGGCAATTTTCATAATGCTGCGGGACGACCAGAAGTCACACACTTTTCGAAAAAACTTATTTGAACCTAATGAGAGGATGATCGAGTTGAATTTTCAAAATATCTGATTACAATTAACTTTAAATTTGAATTGAATATTCAACTTCAGTTTCACCAACTGCAGTCAAAGTGTTTAGGATGCTTAAAAACGGAATCTGTGATTTGAAGAATATTTTAATTGACTGTACTACTCGTATTAGGATGTATATATTGTGTCAAATGAAAATATCGAAAGCAGTCATTTTTGACGTATCATGTACACTAGTAAATAATGATACACAGTTGTTGTTTGCTTGATTTATCCGTCTCTATGTGGCGCACATAAGAATGTGTAAAAGGTTCAGGATGACTCAAGTCAGGGGAATAACTATGCACAAGTTCTACGAATTTTATTAGAAAAACGATTTGACAGGAACGACAGTTAACACTTGACAGGAACGACAGTTAGCACTTGACAGGAACGACCGATAGATTTCACGGAACAATACGTGAAAATAGAAGTTAAATAATAAGATTTCGGAATATTCTCTCCTCTGCCAGACGCAGCACCAGACCCTATGGAGTGGCGCACGGACTGCCTGAGGTCACATGACAACCGGGTCAGAGAAGGTCGCGCTAGAATGAACACGAGACGAGAATATGATGTACGCTTTTACATACCTCCCTACGAAAGACAATTTTGTTCATGAACAAAAGTTAACCGCGTACATCGTATAAAAAGTTACAACACTCTTAAGTCTAGTCAAACATCAATCGAAACATAGTTTTAAATAACATCTAAGCTTAGAAGTACAAGGCACACACAAATACTCGCAGAAATATAAAAGTTACACAGGTCACGTTTACTTAGTCGAACATACGCGAGAGATAGTCTGCGCCAACATTTTCTTTACCTGGTAGATAGACTACTGAGTAGTCCTAAGGTTGCAAAATAAGTGACCAGCGGGCTAAGCGCATATTCAAATTCTTCATTTTGCTCAAGTACACTAAGGGTCTGTGGTCGACTTCAAGAAAGAATTTTTTTCCTAGTAAGTACACGGAAAATTTTTGTACGGCGAAAACTATCGCCAGGCATTTTCTTTCAATAGTAGAAAACCTACGCTCAGCTTCAGTAATCTTTCGACTGGCGTACGCCACTGGAAAGGGACAGTCGTCTGTATACTGAAGGAGCACCGCTCCCAGTGCGACGGCTGAGCCGTCGGAACGCACTACAAATGTTTTATTTAGATCCGGTAATTTCAACACCGGTTCAGCAACCAGGGAGTTTCGAGCCCGTTCGAAGTTCTCTAAAAGTTCAGCATCATAAATCAAAGGTTCACACACATTTTTTTTGAGAAGATCTGAGAGAGGTGCTGTCACTTCCGCCAGATTAGGCACAAACTTTCGGTAGAACGAAATTAATCCCAGAAATGACCTCAGTGCTTTTTTAGTGCGAGGAGGCGGAGCATTCGACACAGCAAACACCTTAGTCTTTTGGGGAGAGAAACCGTGCTCAGCCAATTGACGCAAAAGCGAATTTGCACTTGCTTGGTTGGGCAGTAAGACCATGTTCTTTCAGTCTACACAGTACTTGTTTCAAGACAGCTAGGTGAGATTTAAGATCTTTCGAGTATATCAGAATAAAATGATACATCAGCTAAACCGCTCAATACTATTCTCATTAGACGCGCGTATGTAGCGCAAGCCGAAACTAAGCCGAAAGGCATTCTTTTGTATTCCATTAGCCCGCGGCTGGTTTAAAAAGCAATAAGTGGGCGAGAAAGTTCATCTAGTTCCACCTGGTGGTAGGCTTTGGTCACGTCTAACTCTGAATAGACTTACTCCCTCCAAACTTGTGGAAGTCTTCTTCTAACTGAAACGCAGGCTCAGCATCTACCTTACTGACACTATTCAACATGCGGTAGTCTACGGTCAATCTATAAGAACCATCAGTTTTCTTGACCAGAACTACTGGGGAGCAGAAGTCTGAGGGGGACCGTTGAATTATTCCTAGTTCTAATAATTTATCAACCTCCCTACCGAAAACTTCGCGCAGATGCACCGGTACCGGATATACACTAGCTCGAATAGGTGCGGACGTAGTCAAGTCTATCTTATGCACCACAGTTTTAGTGTGACCAGGTATGTCAGATTATTAAATAATACAGAAGGAAATTCTAAAATCATGCTCTTTCCGTTCACAAGGATTTAACGAAGGTGAAATATTAAAGGATACGTTCTCGTTCGACACAGCTGTTAGCGGCAACTCAATCGACAGGTCTTTTTTCAACTCTAACGTCTGAGGAGTAGCCTCGGTAAAAGAGGAGAACAATTTTTCATCTATAACAGGGGCACAAGCACAGAAAAATATTCCTGACTGAACTAGTGAGATGACATCTCTACTCTCGCTAGGGGCAGATGCATTTTCGACCCTAGCCCGTCTAATATATTGCTTCAACAGATTGATATGATAAGTTTTTGACACTCCATCACAGTCGAGCAGGTAATTTACCTTATTAAGTCGCTTTACTACCTTGTATGGGCCTCTCCAGCTCATCAGCAGCTTGTTATGGCAGTCTGGGAGAAGAATTAACGCCTCGTCGCCCTCGTCCAAGCTTCGATTTTTGGCTTTCAGGTCGAAGTAGGTGCTGAATCTTGACTGGGAGACTTTAGCATTGCTCGCTGCCAACTTAGCAGTTTCTTCCAGGGTGTCCCTTAATTCTGTAATGTATTGAAAGCTGTTCCGCTGTTCCACCGGAGCCGATTTATTGACCCAAAGGTCGCGTAGCACACAAATTTGCCCCCTCACCTGCCGGCCGTACAGGAGCTCGAACGCCGAAAAGCCAGTTCTGTCACTTGGCATATCGCGCAGAGCGAATAGTGTGGCGGTCAGATACCGGTGCCATTCTCGAGGCTTCTTCTCGCACAACTTCTTGAGGCAGTTTTTCAGAGTGGAATGAACGCGCTCCTGTCGTCCGTTCCCTTGACTATGGTAAACGGAGCTGAAAATTGGCTTTACCCCGAGCAACTTGTGTAGCTCTCCCATCAAGGCACTCGTGAAATTCGTTCCTTGATCTGACAGAATTGTTTCCAGAATTCCAACTCCTGAAAAGATGGTTAACAATGCCTCTGCCACAGATATGCTATCGATATGTTTCAGGGGGACTGCTTCGGGAAAACCAGGGGCCCAGTCGATGACGGTAAGAATATATTTGTGCCCGTCGGATGAAGCTGGCGTCAGCGGACCAACGATGTCCATTGAGATTCGGGAAAATGGAGTCTCCATAATTGGCATTTTCACAAGAGGCACGGGCTTTGTGCGACGCTGGGACATGCGCTGACAATTATCACAGGACCTGCAATAAGCTCGCACATCCGCGGTTACTCCTGGCCAAAAAATATTCTGACAAAATCTTCGCTAACGTTTTAGAATGAGAGAAGTGCCCAGCTAACGGGTTTTCACGAGCTGCATGAAGCACTACCGAACGACACACTATCGGCAAGACCAATTTCAATGTACCTACTGATTTAAAGGTCGACGACTTCACACAGTGTCGGTAGAGAACAGAGTCTTTAATAATAAAAGTGAATTCGGTGCCATCTTTACATTTCAAAATTTCTCCCCTTTTAGCTTTATCCCACAACGGTGCAAGGGAACTGCAAGTTTTTGATTTTCCAGAAATTCACTATGGGAAAGATCAATGGATTTAATCTCGGGTAGTACGAACGGGTGAATGGTTTTAACTCTAGCCTGAGACCTAGTGACCGCAAGTACCTTGTTTATACAACCAGAGGGGCGTGAAAGCTTTTTATCACTTGCGTCTCTGACTCCATCAACATTTCCTACTAATACGCTACAACACTTAATCGGAGCAATAGCCGCCATTACCCAACCATCATAAAAATCACATTTCAAGTAGCATTTCGATAGCGGGAATTCCGACACGTTACCCAAATAATCAGAGAGAGAAATTGTGGGAGAATTAGACAAGTCTAAGTCCGGAAGAACTTCTGACGATACAATTACACAAGTACACCCAGTATCTCTCAAAATCGTCGATACGTTAACTCCATTAACGGTACCGCATGACAAATACCTCTGGTCAATTTTAGTCTGACTACAATATTTCACTGGAAAATTTGAATCACGAGAAGCGTTCTTCTCTATAAACAAAGTCGGACACTGAGATCTGTAGTGACCCAAAACTCCACAATTATGACACCTAACTGGTTTCATAACCTTCCAGCTGCGGCCATAGGGAGTGACTATATGCTGTGACGCCCGTGGTGGCTCAGGATCTGTCACAGGTGATGTCGGAGCCGATGCTTGTGCATTCGTACGTGGAGATGACTTGGCTATCGTCTGTTGACTGCGCGCCGTAGTCCAGTTGCCCGCACATTCGGTGGTCTGAGTCAAACTCATCATTCCCTTTTCTTTCAGATGCATACGCAGTTCTGGAGGTACTGATGGCAACAGCTGATCTTTAATGATGAAATCTCGCAGGTCCTGGTAGGTTTCCGGAGTTTTCGTTGATTCTATCCAATAGTCTAATTTACGACCTAGACTTACTACAAATTGCTGGTAGGTTTCGCCAGGAGACCACTTCGCTGAACGAAAGTCTGTTCTATACGTGTCGGGAATTTTATTAAAACCCAGCAACAAAGCGCCCTTTAGCCTGTCGTAGTCTGACGTTACTTCGGCAGGTAATGAGGAGTAGATTTCTGCAGCCTTACCACCCAGAGTGCTTCCGAGGCGGACGGCATAGGACTGTCGTTCTAACCCCAACAACTGGCACACTCGTTCGAAGCGAATAAAGAACGACGGTAAATCTTCACCATCACGGTAGGTAGGGAATCGTGGTTTTTCTACCCTTACGGATGCATTCGACGGAGGCACAAAATTTGCCCCGCCACAATTCAGGCGAGCCAGGTCTAATTCATGCTGCAGCCGCAAGCGCTCTCTTTCCAACTCGGTGTCGTCTTTCTCCTTCTCTCTTCAAACGTTCCGCTTCTAACTCACGTTCTTGGGCTCGCTCAGCACGTGCGTGCACTTGCTGCTCTGTTACGTACTTAGCTATTTCTGAGCCCTTCAGTCCCAAGCTCTCTGCTTCTTTTATCAAGTCTGCCACGCTAGCAATTTGGAGTTTAGGACCACGGACGAAAGAACCGAAAGAAGGTGTACCAGCATTTAGCTCGGTACGGTTCGACAAGTAGTTGAAAGACTTGTTGAAAGCAATGATTCTGTGCAGAGGAGAGATCTCGAACTTAGTGCACTTCCCTGACCATCATAACGAGCCCCCTGGCAAGGTCGCCAATGTAAAAGGTTCAGGGTGACTCAGGTCAGGGGAATAACTATGCACAAGTTCTACGAATTTTATTAGAAGAACGATTTGACAGGAACGACAGTTGACACTCGACAGGAACGACAGTTGACACTCGACAGGAACGACAGTTGACACTCGACAGGAACGACAGTTGACACTCGACAGGAACGACAGTTGACACTCGACGGGAACGACAGTTGACACTCGACGGGAACGACAGTTGACACTCGACGGGAACGACAGTTGACACTCGACGGGAACGACAGTTGACACTCGACGGGAACGACAGTTGACACTCGACGGGAACGACAGTTGACACTCGACGGGAACGACAGTTGACACTCGACGGGAACGACAGTTGACACTCGACGGGAACGACAGTTGACACTCGACGGGAACGACAGTTGACACTCGACGGGAACGACAGTTGACACTCGACGGGAACGACAGTTGACACTCGACGGGAACGACAGTTGACACTCGACGGGAACGACAGTTGACACTCGACGGGAACGACAGTTGACACTCGACGGGAACGACAGTTGACACTCGACGGGAACGACAGTTGACACTCGACGGGAACGACAGTTGACACTCGACGGGAACGACAGTTGACACTCGACGGGAACGACAGTTGACACTCGACGGGAACGACAGTTGACACTCGACGGGAACGACAGTTGACACTCGACGGGAACGACAGTTGACACTCGACGGGAACGACAGTTGACACTCGACGGGAACGACAGTTGACACTCGACGGGAACGACAGTTGACACTCGACGGGAACGACAGTTGACACTCGACGGGAACGACAGTTGACACTCGACGGGAACGACAGTTGACACTCGACGGGAACGACAGTTGACACTCGACGGGAACGACAGTTGACACTCGACGGGAACGACAGTTGACACTCGACGGGAACGACAGTTGACACTCGACGGGAACGACAGTTGACACTCGACGGGAACGACAGTTGACACTCGACGGGAACGACAGTTGACACTCGACGGGAACGACAGTTGACACTCGACGGGAACGACAGTTGACACTCGACGGGAACGACAGTTGACACTCGACGGGAACGACAGTTGACACTCGACGGGAACGACAGTTGACACTCGACGGGAACGACAGTTGACACTCGACGGGAACGACAGTTGACACTTGACAGGAACGACCGATAGATTTCACGGAACAATCCGTGAAAATAGAAGTTAAATAATATGATTTCAGAATACTCTCTCATCTCCAAGACGCAGCACCAGACCCTAGGGAAGGCGCACGGACTGCCTGAGGTCACATGACAACCGGGTCAGAGAAGGTCGCGCTAGAATGAACACGAGACGAGAATATGATGTACGCTTTTAAAGAATGGTAAATGACCCTTCCTATGATA
Source organism: Morinoia aosen (assembly GCA_030386875.1). Taxonomy (NCBI): domain Eukaryota; kingdom Metazoa; phylum Arthropoda; class Malacostraca; order Amphipoda; family Talitridae; genus Morinoia; species Morinoia aosen. Next base: position 2,963,622 of record CM059568.1, on the reverse strand, counting down.
CGAGTTTCACCAGTGCGCAATTACAAGAACATTAAAATCTTGAGTACTATTAGGATGGATATTTTTGTTTGTCATCCATATCTTGAGACGTAAGGAAACTATAGAACCCAGTGATTTTTACCGGGTCTTGTATTCCAGTAGTAAAATAACGTAGGAAAATTCACCTCTGGGTTTTTCCTATGTTCCGCCACAGAGCTATTCATGTAAATATTGCTTCAGAGAAACCTGAGGATAATCGGAAAGTCTTGCACATACCTTGTTGAACAAGAGAAATGAATATGACTGCGTATGTATAGAAAATAAATCACATAAATGCGTAGAACGTGAAAAACAAAATTAATTTTCCGGCGAAGGCCTGAACACACATAGGTTCTTAGTTGGATGGCAGGCAACAATAGGTTTCATGATAGCTCCCAAAGTAGTTGAAGGCCCAGTGAAGGAAATTTCACGTAAATACACCTCTGTGGTTTGATAACTTTTCGAGAAGGCCACCGTGACCGAGTGGTTAAGAACTTGCCCCACACGGAAAGGTGCCGGCAGTACGAATCCTTGCAGTGTCGTCCGATGATTTCTCCCCGCAGGGAAAAGGGAAAACTCAGCCACAATTCTTCTCTCTAGCCAGGTGTCGGAAATGGGAACCGAATTGACCGGGTGTACCCGTCCTTATGGTAGTTATATTGGTAGGTATTTGCATGGTAGGTAGGTATGGTAGGTATTTGCAAAAACAATATAAAATATGATAGGTATTAAGCGTGATTGATTGGAATAAAGAATCCCTTTTTGCAATACGGATACGAAAAAAAGGAAGGAGCTAAAAGGAGGTGGGTTGTAGATAAGATTTTCATTTGCATCAATACGAGAGTTAAATTTGCTAGTAGCCTCCAATGATGTTGAGATTAAACGAAGTAGAAATTAATAATTGAGCTGCTGTAGTGAAAGTTCGGCTGTTGGTGACGGCGAAGAAAACTTCTGTACTTAATTTTTTCTTTCCCGGTGCACAACTACCCTGGCGAACAAAGACACAAAAAGAGAGAGAGAAAGACATGGAAAGAGAAAGAAAGAGTGAGATTTCTTCACTTTCAATACTGTTCAATTAGAGATTTCGAAAATTTTTGTTCATGTCACTCGAATTCTGTGTTTTCTTGCTTTTGATTGATGGTTTAGTGTTTTTGCACAATATTTATTACAGTTAAACACATTGTTTCATCAAAAGCGTCAACTTTATAGGGCAATGATGTTTTTCCTCCGCATCACGTAGTCGTAAAATGTTTTTTTTTCGTTTTGCTTGTGTGATACAGTTAATCATTTTTTAGGCTCGTTAGCATATCATCAAAACCTTATCTAGGGAGTTGATTTCACGTATAACAGCAGGTGTGTTATTAGGGTTGCCGTTGTAGAACTTTCCTTTTCATGTTTCTGACTCAGATTGACTCTTTTGTACCATAATTATTAGCATGAAAATATCCTTAATTTTTCGTGTGATTAATATGTTTTCTCCGAGCTCCTTGGTTGGCATACTAGTTGCTACATGGAAGTGGAAACATAGTACTGGATGTCGGTCTCATAGTCTTGGACGTAAAATTATATTAATTCACCAGTTTTACTCCCAAAAATAATTCCTTAAATAAATTTACGAGGAGTTCGCGAGACTCGAACTCAGGACTAGAAATCACCGCGCTAGAATCACTCGATAAATAATTCCTTGTATCGCAAATTCCTGAGGTCAAATTTCGATGTAAGTGTACACTAAAAAAGTGCTTTCAAAAATGCATTGTCTCTGGAATTTCTGCTTTCAAATTGTAGCTATATATATTATCAAACCTAGATTAAGACTGAAAGAATCCATTGTTCTCAATCCTCTGTTTCAGCTAGTGACATGGGTATTATAAAACCCATGCAAGTGTCAGCTTAGAATCCTTACTTCGAGATATTTCAAAAACGAATGATATTTTTCATATCGCCTTTATTAGATATGTAAACTCTTCTTCTTTTCTTTCCATATCTACTGTAAACAGGTGATCAAAATTACGCCAGAGGTCAACGTATTCTCAGGTAAGGTAGGTCTTAATAAAATCAGAACCCAATCTGTTCTTACGATTAGAATTCTTTGAATCTAGAATTTCAATGCTTCGCAACTTTTTTCAAATAATCGAAAAACACTTCTTTCTTGGTAAAGTCTAAAGAAGTTAAGTGTTTTTGCTAAAAAAATTGTGATGGGCCTCTATACTTTCTATACTGTACGACGGGAGAGATTTAAATTTTTTAGTTGGCATGTCATTTTAATTATGTAACTTCTTGCTTAGAAGAAATCTCTACGGTTGCACGATATTTTTGAGAGTTACAACACACATTGCACTTTCGACTCTCGCGAACTCTATGTTGAACCGAAATCTCACTTGCATTCAATGGATATGCGTACCATTTTAAGCGACGAAATAAAATAAACACCAAGAAATAGGAGGATACGGGCTTGAATTTTTTCGAGAAAGTTGAGTCATCAGTTTCCTCCTATATTACGATTGAATTGTACTGAGCTGAATTCATTATTCACCATCATTTCGATGCTTTCACGTTTATTTCAAAAATTTTTATAATTTTATTTGTATTGCGTCTGTACATTTATATATGATTTTTGAAGGGTAATTACTTCAACCAATAAATCCTGAATTATGCACACATCGTTTGATATAATGACAGGAAAAATTATATAATTTGTTTTATGTCTGGAACAGAACATATGTACTGGATTCCTTACCAGTTACCATCTCACTCAAACATTACCATTCGAATGCTTTCTACTCAAATGAAATGAATAGCGAAATTTTTTACATTTTTCTAACTTCTTTTCCGAAGAGTTCTGCTCTCATCTAGACTGAGAAAAAAATTTGAGTGATTGTAAAGGCTAGAGGAAAGTGTTAGCTTTAAATTGAGACAAATTTCATGTTTCCAGATCCATTAGATCAGAATCTAGAGTCTGGAGAAATTGACCCTGCTTCTAGGATGTAAGAGTACATGCATATGATCGTTCGCGTGACTGGTCGAAAATTTGGCCATCGACTTTAATTTCGTTCTGGATCACCGAAGAAGAAAAAGAAATTGTGTATTCATTGGCGCGAAAAACAGTCGGTGTAAGGCGTCCAGAACATAGTTGCCACTCTAGCTATAAAATAGCTAGATCTAGATAGTTTTCGTTCAATCTAGATATCGAATTTGGTATTCTAGCTAATAGCTATAAATCTAGATAGTTTTTAAAATACCCTAGATAGTTCTAGCTAAAAGCATCAGTAATGAGTTGGAAGCTGAAAAGCGTTAAATATGACAACAGTTGAGACCGTATATTCAATGTTTGAAAGGCGTTCAAGCGTTGTTTGAGCGTCGATCGTTACTCGTTTAGTTACTTGAGTCTGTGTGACAGACAGTGTTTCCACGAGCAGGGTAATTACCCCAGTTTAGGGTAATCAGGGGTACCCTAGGGTAATGTTTAGGGTAATGAAAAATATGGGCAAATCTAGGGTAATCAGAGCTCCGTGAAGGAAGTGACCGCCTAATCTACGAAAAATAAAAAAATTGAAAGCCAATATGCAAGCACCCTACTGGTTACCACTTGAACGAAATGTAATGAAACGGGTCAGAATTTAGTGTTCACAAAACTGCACTGCTGCTGTGGTTAGTGTCGCATATTTGAGTGTCATCAGATATCGCTCACGAAAGACGGCGTCAAGATACGAAGCCGTAATATCTCTTGTCCACTTCGTTTTGACAAATGATTCTGGGTTGCATTTTGCTAATAAAAACTCGATCGGTGTCAGCAACAGCCAGTCGACGCAAGTCATTGTCCTATTCTGATTGCGCTAGTGGTTATAAGCTTCAAAAGGATATTGACAGGTATGTTTGTTGTATTGTTAAATTCCACAGCTAATATGTTTCATCGTAGTAATAATTAATAGGTTCATTCTTGTGATAGTCATTGAATTAACAGCAGAGTTGCCCCACAGCGCTGGTATTTTGCCAACTAATTAGATGGAAGGCGTCCTATTTCTTAGCCATGTTGCTCGCCAACGAAGCATGTTATTGTATCGATGCAAACAAAAAAATTTAGACAGGGTTCTTTGACACTTCGAGTTGCAAAAGGTGCTAAAGGCGAAAGGAAGAAGCTATGAAATTAGTTACAAAAATTCATATAAACAAAAGAGTACAGTTATCGACTTAAAACTTGCAATATATGTTTGTATTCTCACTGTCTTTTGGCGCAGTAGCACGGACGTAGAATTTGATATAGCTGCGATCATGCCTAGAATTCCGTCAACCAAAATTGAAGCACTAGGGGTTCTACAACTGAGTGTTGAGGAAAGTTTATGCATATTAATAAAGGCAAGGCAGTTTTTTCCAAAAACCTCTGAATTTCCTCACCCGCCCTTCAGGAAATGAAGAAATTTTATAACTTTACAATCAACTTGATGAGTTGATAAGTGAATGTGATTGCAACGAAGTCTCTGAGAAGCATATGTGGTGTAACCAGATTGGATAAAATCCGTTATGAAAAGATATGACCAAGGTCATGTGTGAGGGAAGCCAGAAAGTCGTCGCAAAGAGTGGATCAAAGTGTTAGGTTAGATTGAGCATGTGGAAAGAATGGCTGAAGTGCGTGAATGGATGGAAAATTTAATAAAGAGTGGAAACCCTGGTGACAGATTCCGCGCGGGAGTTAGTAGGACTTGGGATTAGTCGGGACGCGGGTACATCAGTGATCAGTTCCTCAGTTGTCAGCTTGTGTGGATACTGTGACTCCCGTGAAAATACCGAAACTTAGCCTGTCACAGTATTTAAGATATGGAAATATGGTCAAACTATATCGACTTTAGCTGTGAAAGTATTTAAATTTCATAAAGTATTCATGCTACATAGCTTTCACTTACTGACCGTACGTGACTCATCGGGAATTCAAATTGGTAAATTCAGTTACTGGGCCTGATTAAACGCTGTAATTCAACAGTTAGTTAACTGATTTACTAGGTATGAATAGGCTCTTAATTTGATTATATTTTTACTTTCCTGATTGATGACCATCATTTATATGATAGAATAAGTATTATTGGTAAGTATCGGTGAAGTGTCAGCCGGATTTTGCCGATACTGATACCAGTAAAAATGACCGATACTGCCGATACCGATACATCAGTACATCACTACACTCAAGGTCACATGAAAATGCATTGCACTAAGTGCTCGAATATTATTCAGAATGTGCTCTGTCCTCATTTTGAGGAAGAGCTAAATACCAAATTTAGTTTGTTATTGGACGAATCAAATGATTTTTCAGTTAAAAACTGTTGGGCGTTACAATAATATATTTCAGTAATGTTGAAAAAGTAGTAGGTGCTGAAAAACATGACAGCAGCAAACTGAAAAAAGATGAGCCTTAGAGAGATGGCAAACCAAATGTTGAATCTACCTACTAGAATATAGTTGAATCTACCTACTTTGGACTGAATCAACTGGATTAATGTGATACAGATAGTATAGTCACAGTACTTATTGAGAGTTTTTCATTTTTGTGTTTAGCTATTTTTCTAGATTATGTTTTATTGAATTTAGCTATTTCTAGCTATATTTGAAAACGATTCTAAATATTTTAGCACAGACAAAAGTGGCAACCCTGGTCCAGAACAGATCAGAGTCATCAGACTGAGATTGTAGGTGAATTTCAATATAAAAGTGAACTAAATTTTACCGAATATGTCTGTGTCATTCAGTATTCGAGCATAACAGGTGAGGAATACACAAGTCATTTACACTATTTGAAACGTAATCTTAAATGCCTGTAAATAAATTTCTCCTCATTAATTGAACACCCTTCATTTTAAATTAGTTAACTCTAACTTGATGATCAAACTATAAACTCATTAGTCATGCAATTAGGGCTTGAATTTAGAATTCTGTGTTGTAGAATGAATTCTAAAAAACGTTTTTAATGATCGTTTGTACTTCTAGACGGTACTAAGATCAAAACCATTTAATTAAGTGTATCTGCATTGCAGTAATTAAATTGACAATTTAAAGGGTCAATATTTACTTTATGTCAGGCAAACGACCATTATGGGCGCCGCCATCTTGGATTTGATGTAAACAAGATTGCGGTCGTCACCCTAATGGGTGGGTTAGAAGCTTTATTTATAATTTTCGCTATAAGAACTGTGGCTAACCCTCACGACCCAACCTCTTTACATTTGTAATAGGGGGTTAACTACCCTTATTAACTAAATAACGGCTCGCGCGCGCGCGCGCCGGCGCCAACTTCAAACTACAATTATTCAAAAATAACGCATCAGCGAGCAGAATGTCATTCGTGTAAAAGGTTATTAAATGTGTTCCTTTATTGATTATTTGCCCCCAAATTATTAATTTCCTTGCCTGACATAAAATAAATATTGTCCATTTAAAGTTAGATAATATTAATTTGATCAATGCCAAAATCATTATTCTTGCAATTTACTTGACTTATTCATTGCTTCCTAGACTTTGAATTTTAAATTCTGTGTTGTGAAGATTAATTTCATTTCAAAAATCATTCATCAAACATTTTTGAATACTGTATCAATGTAGGGAGTTCCTGCCTACAAGATGTTTTTGTATGGATTTTGAAATATGGAACAAAAAATTAATCATAGTTTTCTAGATAAATAGACAAATTATTTACATATTATACAAATGTGTTATGATTAGCAACTCCTTGATCATTACTAATTAAAATTGATAAATTTATCTTCATTGAAGTAATTGAATGCTTTATTTATTATCAGGTTATGATCTCTTTAAGTTAAAGTGGTTAACATATATATGTAATCTGTTGTGAATTGAGAGTGCATTATTTTTCAGTTATTTTTCTTACCATTTACCCATATTGTAATGTTGTTAATATAGTTACATAATTCATCTGAATGTAGTTGAACTCAGCAGAATGTCAGCTAAAGTTTACATACAGTTGTGCACATTTTAGTGTATGTAAATTAATCGTGTAGCGTGATCTATTATCACAATTTATTGAAAGAAATAGGAAGCCCATGTTCATATCATCTTAGGCAAGGAATTCAAATAACTATATGCCATGATATAACTATGATAAAACTTGAATTGAAAAGTGAATAAGTCATGAATGGTTCTACATCATGACTTTATGCAATCAAATAAGAAATTAATATAGTTAAACAATTAAAAATCCACCTACAAAATTAGCCGTTATAGATAACAAAATAATACCTGCAACAAATTTAAATTCTATTAGCAATGGCTTTAATAGCAATTTTGTTATACTTTTGCAGAATTGTTTCATGGAGAATTTTTCTTGACTAAAGTTACCAACAGGCAACTTGATTTACAAATTGATATAATTTATTTATAATTTATAAAAACTTGCAGTATAAAATTTCACCTCCTGCTTATATCAACATAGCATATTTCTCTCGATTTTTCCTTCATATCAAAATAACATAATTTAAACAAAATGAAGTACATTTATAAACATCTTGAGCCTAATTAAAACCTCGGTATTTGTGAAGAAGACAATAATCGATTTTCCAGTTTTTGGTGCTTGGATATAGGTTACTAAATCAAAATAAATTTTTTTCATCTATGCACCTTCCGTCGCAAATGAGTATTTAACGAGTTATAGTAATGACGTTATGTAACGTTACTGAACTAATCTAAACTAAAGTAACCTAAAGTAACCTAAAGTAACAATCATTCAAGCGCATTGCAGCCGCCAGAAGGGAGAGTCCATTAAGATTCCTCCCCTTAAATAGATTTTCCCTATGCTACAAAGAATAGAATTGTGGCGGGTAACCTACAGCTATAACTTATTAAATACTCATTTTTAACAGAAAGGGCATAGATGAAAAATTTTTCATTTCCATCTAATTACCAATAATCAAGCAGCAAATATTGGGGAAATAGATTATTGTCCTCTCCTTCACAAATACCTCACTTTTTACAACCTTATTTAATATAATTAGTACTAATTCAGAATATTATTGCTCTTATCGACACTAAAATCAAACAAATCATGGGTGGTGATCTAATTTACCATATTAGCAAAATAATACCTCGTAAGCTATGTCCTGATCAATGAGTATTGAAATGTTGAAAGTAAACATTCATCATATATTACAAATATATTAACTTCTTAAACATATATTAATATTATATACAGACAATGATCAATGATTTCAGAATGAACAACAAAGAACGTTATGATTTATTGAAAAAATTGAAAAGAAATATTTAGAATAATACATTGATAGATCTCTGTTATAAACCATCACTTCCTTCTGAATAATGGTTATAAAGTAGCATGAAGAATCATTTCCAACCTTACTTGCAAAAATATTCTGTATTCTAGGTATAGAAACATAAAAAAATATCAGTTCTCACTCATGATTACCCTTGTGTATTGCTTCACTCTCTAGATTGATGTAATATTCATTCAACATTTATGAAATCTAATGAAATACACTATATTAACATGATAAGTATTATGGAAATTCTTAGATTCACTTCAGCAATTAAGCTAAAAACTCCACAAATGGTTATTTTGTCACCATGCAAATGTTTCTTATAATAAATTTAGTAACTTGGGAACTATAATTTCATTTTTCAGGATTTAGCTCTCCATTATCCATCTGAACCAACAAATCCCCTCAAATAAAATTCATATTAACATTCAATTTTATATAAGAATCTAAATATGTGAAAATCAATTTACTATGTTTGAAAATCAAATAATATATAAAAGGCTATAACACTAAGTCCACCAGGTAGTAAAGTAGTAAAAAATATTCAACTTTGCCTCAGGGGGTTTACTTTACTTGTTGAGGTAGTTAAAAATTATGAAGTGGACTAATGCACTAAAAATTGAAAAGGAATGTACAAATGTTTAAAGAGTATGAAGATTTCTAAAAATTTAGTTCTCCCAGAACCAGACATTTGTTGTAGTGTAGGAAAATATTCTGTAAGGGTATCTAACAATCCCCGTGTGTGTACTAGATTTCTAGTCAGTTTATTTTTTTGCATATAATGAACTGTTGCTCTGATAGTTGAAAGATGTTAAGACACGGTCTTTGCCCAACATTTGTTGAACTCCATTTAGGAAGGAGTACATATAGAATTTGCATAATATTTTTGCATTATGCGTTGGTTGCTGTATTTAGTACTAGGTATTTGATTCTATATTTTAGGTATTAACAAACTCTGAATTGTTTTTAACCTATGTTATTGCGTCTTTTATTGACTCAAAATACTCATCATTGGCCAATTACTTACATCTGGGCATTTGGACAAGATCTATTTAGTAAAAAGTAGGCTGTAATTTTTTGCTGCCAAAGGACGTAAAACGTAGTAACACAGTTGCATCATTTTGAAATGAAAAATCACTAGATTTCCTATATAGCTAATTTCTATTTTATCTTAAATTATAAACTGAGTAATCTCATTCATTGTTGTAACATCATGCTATTATATTTTAATATTTTGCTTGCAGAATTATAGCCATCTGATGAATGATTAACACATTCATTTCACATCCAAGGTTGTAAACAATTTGTTAGATTAGGTTGTAACTACCCAGAATTTGGAAATCAACTTAAATGGTTGAAAATATTCTGATCCTTGTTGGTAGAAATGAAAAATATAATTCTATGAAACATTTCACATAGTATAATAACCGTTACTTCATATAGACATTGTGAATTAGGAAAGAAGAGAAGTTTCATTTTTTTTGACATATAAATATATGAAAAATTCACCTACTACCACAGTGAGAAACTATCAATGCCATAATTTTGCTATTCAGTATGAAAAAATAATAAATTAATTATACCCCACTGGAAAAATATATTATATTGTTCAAAATAATAATGCAACTTATTCTGAAATAAATGCATGAACTGAACCTCAAAAATTTTGCAGATTTTGTTAACCTTGGGCAAATTCCATGACTGGTCAACGATGGACCGCAACAGTCGGCGATACAGAAAGTCTCGGCGTGTACAAGAAGATCATGATGTGCTCGTTGATTCGCCGTGCATCACAGTAAAGCATGGTGAAGGTAACGTGTAATTAACATAAGTTACAATGTACTGACCTGTTCAATATTTCTTCAAATGAGCCCTTTATTAATATTAACTATGTATCTTCAAACGGAGGGTAAATTTCCAGTGTCATAACCCACAAAACATAGAATTATAGGAAACTGAAGTTAGAGACGTATTGTTTACCGTAGGGTTGCTAAATTGGCTTTACTAGCTAAGTTACTAACTAGGAACTGAACTAGGAACTAGGCCACTCTGCGCCTGAAAGACAGCTACGTCACTATGAGGTGAAATTATCACTAAATCCAATCTCCAGTTTTGACCTCTGATGGGTTAGGACACTCTGCATATTTGCCCTCCAAATGTGTTTCACTTAGCCATTATGGCAATGAAATCTTTAATCAACAAAGTTACCCCTCAGGGGATGTAACTATTGTATCTATGGGAAGTAGCACTCCCAGGGGGAAAAGATGTGCGGGCCCGAGCTGAGAGATAGGCATTTTTTATTGAAATAGGATAGGCTTTTATTTTGTTACGGACCATCTTTTTTCGGTTCACTCCTGTCTGTTTTCAACACCTACTACTTTCTTCAACTTTTTTCTTGCTTCTTGCCCCTCAGGGGGATACAGGTATTGTATCTATGGGAATTAGCGCTCCCAGGAGGACTATGTGAGGGCCTGAGCTAAAGGTTAGGTAGGCTTCCTTTTGTTGAAATAGAATAGGTTTTTGTTTTGTTACGGACCATCTTTTTTCGGTTCACTGCTGTCCTGTTTTTCATCACCTACTTCTTTCTTCTTCAACTTTTTCTTGTTTCATGAACTTCTTTCTTAGCTTCCTGTTTCTGTGCACCTTGTGCATAGATTCTGCGTTCCCTCAACTCCATACTAAATGGTGCCTTCCTCCTTCCTCTCTTAGAACATCTTTGTCGTTCAATTAAGGGAGGCTAAAACTTTCTTATATAATAATAATAATAATAATAATAATAATAATTCTTGCTTCTTGAACTTTTTCCTTACTGTTTCTGTGCACCTTTTGCATAGATTCTGCGTTCCCTTAACTCCATACTAAATGGTGCCTTCCTCTTTCCTTTCTTTGAACATCTTTGTCGTGGTAAAGGGAGGGTAAAACTTTCTTATAATCAATCAGTCAACAAATACAATACCTCTCCAGGATCGTTGCAGCTGCTGCAAACTGCTACATTAAATACATCCATGCAAGCAAAAACTATGCAACACCCGCATTCGCCTTGGTATGTGCAAAGGAGAGAAATTTCATTTTTTCTACTCTTCCAAAGACATAATGCAAGTATGCAAGTCCACGAAGTCTTCGCGGAGTACGGCAATTAGCGCACAGAAATTTAATGTAAGTTCATGGTAAAAGTATAATATTACTTTTATCATGAACTTACCTATGTCCTATTACGTGGGCATTTATCATGCACCATATATCATCTCGTGTTTCAATTTTATAAGTAACTTCAAACTGGTAGCTCGAATCCCAGCGAGTACCATTACAGTGGTAAGGTCATGACCAATAAATTATCATTCATGCGGAGGAAAGATATGTCCATAGCATCTACACATTTGTATGCATCCATGTGGATGAAGTATGTTCACTTCTCGCCATCGTACTAATTATTTAAACACCTCAGGTTCACCACTACCCATCCCTCTTGATGAGGACGAACCATCACCTCGTCGAGAACCTCAGATCCTTGGTGCTCCTGTAACAACAGGTCAGTTACGATACTACTCTTTTATATAAAGTACATTGATTTAGGATATATTTTGCATAAATAACATGCTCCCGTTGAATCGTTTCTAAGTAAGACATTACGTTAAATTGTAATTATTTTGGCCTTTTAAAAGTGAATATTAACGATGTTAACAATGCACTATTCTTTCCCACATGACCGATTTCGTTAGTCCCGACACCTCTTCTACACCCATTATGACTAGAGCCCGGACGTTTAGGCACTTATAAAAAGGCATTTATGGCACTAAAACATAGGCACTTTTGGCACTTAACCATAGGCGCTTATGGCAGTATTTGTAGGCATTTATGGCACTATCCATCAGGGTTGCGGAGTCGGTGGAATAAATTTGCGACTCCGACTCCGACTCCGACTCCACCTTTCCAGAATTTGGCGACTCCGACTCCGACTCCGACTCCACCTTTTCAGAATTTGGCGACTCCGACTCCGACTCCGACTCCACCTTTTCAGAATTTGGCGACTCCGACTCCGACTCCGACTCCACCTTTTCAGAATTTGGCGACTCTGACTCCGACTCCGACTCCATTTCTCCAGAATTTGGCGACTCCAACACCGACTCTGCCTATTCACAATTTTGTGGCTCCAACTTCACCTATTCATAATTTATAAGATGAATATTTTATTTCTTAGCTAGTGTACACACACCGTCAAAAATGACGAGATTCAATACCTTCTTCAACAAATTTTCGTTTGAGTGGAGTTTCCATGCTTTCAGCTTATTCCAAAGGTAACTCAAATTTCTTATAAGAGTAATAAACACTCAGAACACAGCATTTTTGAGCCGCAAGAGAAGTAGTTATAGCCATTCGTGTCGTATCCAAGATACAGAAATTCAGCATTACTGAAAGCAACTGCGAACTTGTGTATGTATATTTTAATATGCAATACAGTACATTGCAATACAGTATATTGTAATATACAATACAGCATATTGTAATATGCAATACCCCGCCGAACTCGGTATTCACGATACAAACTTGAGTATATAAGGCTATGGATCGCTCTAATTGTGATGAAAGTGACTAATTATAGAGCTATTGCACAACGAAAATGAGTGTATTAATTGACCGTGAACTGGAACCAAGACCGCCAGTGCAAATTTTTTCCTATCAATTATTCTTAACAGCGTGACACAAAACGTATATATAAACACACGACAGTCATTCTCAGTAGTAAACGGTTGCAGGTGTTGAAACCTTTGCATATATTCATTATATTCTCTATTATCGAACGACTTTTAAATTGACTACAGATTGTTAATAATCAAGATACTAGTGTACAAGATTGGTCAAAAATGACGGGATCCAATGGTATCGTTTTAAAAAAATCTCAAGATAAAAATGGCAAACAAATATATCCATTGTAATAGTACCCGCGATTAAAATACAGTATTCTCATACTTGTGACTGGTAAAACTCGTATCACAGATACGGTCATTAAGCATATTTAAAAACGTCACAAACGCACACAACAACCAAGCAAATTGTATAACATAACACCTATCTGAATTGTAATTTAAATTATTGTTCGCAAGAGGTTTTTAAAAAATTTGCCATACCTTTTAAGCATTTAAATGCCTTTGAAATTTAAATGCGATGAGCCGCATTTTCTTGACAGTTGATTCGATTTTCACGCAATGTTTTTTACTTATGAACATAAGTGGGCAGATGCCTGGTTTTTCATATTTCGATGGTATTTATGATACTGAGTTTGGAGACTGGTTACAGAGTTTGGTAGAGTGTGCGAAAGGCGGAAATTGAGGGTAAATGTGAATAAAAGTAAGGTGATGAGATGTTCATGAGGTGGAGTGTTTGGAACTTTGCATGTGAGGTTGAATGGGGAAGTTTTAGAGGAGGTAGAGCATTTTAGGTACCTCGGGTCGGATGTGACTGTTAAGGATAGTATGGAAGTAGAAGTGAAGCATCGAGTGAGTGAAGGTTGTAGGACATTGGGTGCAATGAGGAAAGTTTTTGAATGCAGGAGTTTGAGTATGAATGTTAAGAGGGGACTGTATGAAAGTTTGATTGTGCCAGTTTTGTTGTATGGAGCAGAGTCCTGGGGGTTGAGAGCAGCTGAGAGGAGAAAGTTGGATGTGTTTGAGATGAAGTGTTTGAGGAGCACGTATGGAGTAACTAGAAGAGATAGGATCAGGAATGAGTTGGTTAGGGGGCAGACTGGTGTTATCAAAAAGTTGAGCAGGCGAGTGGATGAAAGAGTGCTTGGATGGTTTGGGCATGTTGAAAAAATGAATGTTGAGCGGCTGGTGAAAAAGATATATATGTCGGAAGTGAGTGGTCTTCGAGCGCGAAGTAGACCACGGATGAGTTGGATGGATGGGGTGAGACGTGCTTTGTATGAGAGGGGTCTGACTGTGGACGTGGCGAGAGGGACGGCTGCGGACAGAAGTGAGTGGGGGCAGTGTATAAGGAGGTAATTTTATTTTTGACCCGTTACTGTAAGCTGCCCGCGTGTGATGGGGTTGACCTGTCATGTGCGGGGGGAGGGGCTGCACTCAATGTCGCGGTCGGGGTAAACCAGCTGTGGCTGTCGGGCCTGACTGTGGGAGGTGGTTGTGCTGGGCTGCTGCTGATCATGGCAGTTCAGGTGCGGCCAGTGCTGCCTCTCTCGCCTCCTAGTGACTAAGTGTGGGGGTTGTGGCCTGCTGTCGGCTACCCTCCCATAGGGAGGATAAGCCCGGCATATGTATGTATGTATTTATGATACTGTCCAAGCAAGCAGATTCCCATTGTAATGAGATAGGGGAAATTACGCACGAGAACATATACTTATCAATGACGGACACCTGTTTTTTTATTATATCGGGTGTCCTGTAAAAATGTCCCCGATTTTAATTAATTATGTCTCAGCTTTAAATTAACATATTTGAATTGCCTTTGTTCACAATGTAGTAAATTTTGTTTCCTTTTCGAATAATTTATGTTATTGAAAATCGGTTGAATAACCACTTTATAATGTCCAATTTACTGAAAGGAGTAGAAAAATTAATTGTTCAAATGAAAAGTTTTTCAAACAATATTGATATTCTTCTTTATTTTGTAGTTTCCATAAAACTGAACACACAAAAATTTCAAGGAGTAACAAATCATTACCTTAAATAACGTTTAAATAAATAAAGTAATTTTAGTATCCAATGACATACCCTCCATTTCTCTCAAGGCAAGTATTACTTCTAGCCACCATTGAACGAAGAGTTTTACCCATTATTCCACCGTTTTCTATCAGTCCTTGAAACACTATTATCGAAAACACTTGAAACTTGAAACCTCTCAGAGGGTTTAAATACTTAGTTGTATGTACGATACATCGTTATGAAATTATTCTCAACAGTAGGTATTGATGAATTAAGAACACCAGTGTTGTTTTTAAAACTTTCCCTTTGAACAATTTTTCTACCCCTTTCAGTAAATCGATCATCTTGAAGTTTATTCAACTGATTTTCAAAAACTTATATTATTTCAAAAGGAAACAAAATTGAATAAATTGTAAATAAAAGACAATTAAAATATGTTAATTTAGGCGTAGGTATTATCAATTAAAAAGTCCGGGACATTTTTGTGGGACACGCAGTATAGTGTTGATTGTTCTTATACAATAAGTGGTCAAGTGTCTCCTTTGAACAAATTAATAAATAGGTTTAGCTATTTCGTGAGCGTAATCTCTCCTATGTTAGTACAATGAAGTTTTAGGACTTAAAACTTTAGAGCAATTGGTCGAACATTTATTTCAAATACAGAAGAACTTCAAGGGAACAACAGCAAGTCGTTTCCCTTTTCTCCTGCGCAAAAAGAGAAACCGTACCCAAGTTAGGCAGATCTTGAGGATTCCAACAGTACGCACAGGAGCGTTCTCTGTGAAATTTTTATTATTGAATTCCTTTAAAATGAAGACCGAAAATCTTCTTTAACGTAAGGTTGGTTTTTAAAACGATACTCGCTAAAAATAGAAGAAACCCAATGGACGCGGCCGGTCATCAGCACGGTACTCCGGTAGGAAATTTTAGAGGCGTTCTGAGTAGAGAGATACAGAGTTTTAAGATGTCCGGTCGCCGACTAGGTGAATATCGTATCTTATTGTAAGATTACATATAGCACTAAGGTTTTTACATTTATTTGACAATTAATTACCTTCAATACTAAGTGCCTATTCAAGAGGCTGCAAAAGCCGGGTCGAGGAGTTCAAGTTGCAGAAAGAGACTGCTTTTTACGCAATAGAAATAAGTTAGAGGTACCAGACCCACTTTTATTAAAAGGACGACGTGCTGCCCAAGCAGAGCAAGCTCAAAGATTATTTAATGAGTGAACGCCAAAGTGTCACAAGTAATGTTAATTGAGGCAATTAAAGCTATTTAAGGTTAATGCAGTCTGCTAGAAGCGCAAACATGCTTATTTATAGAAAGTTAAATTTAAAAACAAAAACCGGAAAAAAATATGCAGCTACAAAACAAAAAACAACGAACAAAAAGATCTAATTTCATCAGTTTCAAATTCTTGTCTGTGAACTAAGAGAGGCCAACTGAAGAAAACTTTTTCTTCCACAAAGCCGCCATCAGAAATACGGAAAATATTCAACAGGAAATTTCATTGAACAAACAAAACTGGCTGTTCGTCTTTGTTGGTTGATCTGTCTCCCTTTCACGCTCTTAGAGATACTTAACTACTGTATCTGTGATGCGAGTTTCACCAGTGCACAAGTATTAGAATATTTTAATCGCGGGTGCTATTAGGATGAAAATATTTCTTTATGGTCCACATCTGGAAGATTTCTATACAGACAATATCGAATCCCGTCATTTGACAAGTCGTGTACACAATTATGTATACTGAGTGTTTCAGAAAACGAGGTACAAAATTGCACATCAAGTAGAAAATGGCCAAAAAAACACTTTTTGTCCTATGAAATTTTCACCCAAAAAATCGGGGTTGGGAGGCATTAGGTGTTTATTGTTTTTAAGGTTTAAATTTAATGCCACAATTACTCGCGGTATTGATTCTGAATTTACTTTACAAAAATTGTTCAAAATGTGTTCCACCTTCATCTATGCACTTTTCGAATGTTAGCCTTAACGGCTGCCGAATATTTGGAAACACTTCTGGCATTAAGGTATCTCACCTGCAGCCACTGCAATTCTGGCCACAAGATCTTCCTCAGACTCAATGGGTGTAGCATAAACAAGGCTCTTCACGTGTCCCCAAAAACTGAAATCGAGTGGAGTCATGTCAGGAGATCTAGGAGGTCTTGCAACTAGCACATTTCGTCCGATCAACGTAAATTCAAAATAAATATTGCGAGTAGTTTATTCATTAAATTTCACCCTTTAAAACAATAAAATGCTAATATCTCAATGTCTCTTTCTTCGGAAAATTTTATAGAAGAAAAAGTTTTTATTTGGATATCTTCTACTTGGTGTGCAATTTTTTGCCTCTTATTCTGAATCTGAAACACCCTGTATATTACTGACAAGTGTTTTCTGAGTAGGTAATGTAGGCATTGTCTACACTGAGAAGCATAGATATGCATCAACAGTTTTTTATTACTAAGTATGCACTAATTCAGTGAAATTATAGTAGTTAATTCAATGACTATGCTTCAAATCCCCAAAATTATGATATACGCGTAGATAAGGTAGAAAAGATTTGCACACTGCCTTTTCTTCTTTGTATCTACACTATGCAGGGTAACAATGCAGAAAAGGTGTCATATTATTGCTCAACACTATGTTACATTTCGGCTATAATAAGCAAAAGTTGTTCTGCTTTCATTGCAGGGGCCTGACGTTTTCGGAAAGTTTTTTTACGAATAAAAGTCACTTCTAGCTTCTTTGCGTGTATTATGATACTATCTCTTATTTTCGTCTAACTTTTTACTTTGTATTGGACACTTTGTTATTTTAATAAACGCCCAGGTTCTTCTCATTTCGTGTTTTTTGGAGCAATTTGAAACGTTTCCAGCAAGAGAATTTGTACTATCGCACACACCCCACACACCATTGCAGACTAAAAACCATTGCAGCTGAGATAGTGCATTGTTTTCAGTTACGATGTGTGTGTGACTGTAAGTGAAGTTTTTGCTGGTGTGTGTAATTATTTTCATTGCAGCTCGTTTACATCGTATTTTTATTTTTTTTTCAAGTGTCTCAATGCCGATATAGATAACCTTACAACATTTCCAAATCTTCCTTAACAAGAAGTAATTAATTACATAATGCTACAAAACAAATACTATTTCAGTTTTGTAAAATGTATCAACATAATTATAAAATTCTGCATTTCAGCGTATACTAGCTTAGAAACTGGGGAGTGATACGAAGAAAAAAATTAAACATGATGATGATATAGTGAAAAACAATATAACTCTGAAAGAACCAAATTACATTCAAGGAATAACTTGAGAAATGAGAAGAAATTTTTATTATTAATACATGTTAACGTGACTTAAAAACAAGGAAGCCATATCAATTTTGATAACATGACTTGAAAACTAGAAGTCTTTGTGCACTAGACCATAGCTTCAGGTTTCGGCAAAGACTACTCATTAGCAATGAATCATAACCAAAAGACTAGAAATGTTTATGATCATTATCAATCAATGCATCATTTTGAGCATACAGAGTTACCACTCTTTATGTGAGTACAATGTATTGCATCAGCTGAAATGTTCTGCAAGTAACTTGCAACACATTTACTACTATTTTCCAGTTCCTATGTATTAATTGAAGGAAAAATGAACAAAACAGAAATATACAGAATGAATTTGCGATGCTTTCAATTACTAATTCCTGCTTTTAACTACAAAATATACATTAATGCTGGGTACAAAAATTTTATTTCGCACTCGTAGGTTTCTCATATATATCTGTGCAAACCCTCAATGACTAGATAACATGACGGTATTAGGTGATAGGAATAAATACGCTGTTTCATACTTAGAACAAAACAATCAACGAAAACATTGCGTATTTTTTAGATTTTTCAGCAAAGCATTCTAACTCTGTTTTGGTTTACTTCTAGTTTTAAAGAATTATAAATAATTTTTAGCAAAAATTAGAATCGAAGACACCAAAAAATAGCGACTCCAACCACGACTCTTCCACATCCGAATGAACGACTCCGACTCCGACTCCACCACATTCGGAAAAGCGACTCCGACTCCGACTCCGACTCCATCACACTTCAGAGTAGCGACTCCGACTCCGACTCCGACTCCACCACACTTCAGAGAAGCGACTCCGACTCCGACTCCGACTCCACCCTAAAACATCCGACTCCGGCGACTCCGACTCCCGACTCCGACTCCGACTCCGCAACCCTGCTATCCATGGGCATTTATGGCAGTTTCGTAGGCATTTGAGACATGCAATGCAGGCTATTTGAAATTGAACAAGTCATGCTTTCCCTGATAATCAGCCGGTTCTGCACTATCGTAAAAATGTGTTTTAAGGTATGAAAGGGAAAGAATTAAACGAATTAAATGTATTGTATTTACTGCACTGTTCACGAGAAAACATTTTTAACAATTGAAATTCATTATACATATGTAATACAAATATTATTTTGTAACATGGAATGAACTTTATAGTAACGTGTAACAAAACTTTAACTTCAACAACATTGAAAATACATAAACATTGTTTATAGATACAACCAAAAACTTTTATAATACATTGTTATTCGTCACTGTTACAAGCATCTTTACGTTTTCACAGGTCAAACTCAACTGTCGATCCGAGAATATATGCTCAAGTTTTGAGAATGATCTTTCAACTTTGACAGATGTTACGGGGGAGAATTTGAAACATGCTGCATCGCTCGGTGAAAGATTAACAACGCATTGAACATTTGTTCCGTTAAGGACGTGTGCAATATCTTTCATCTGTCGTAGGCTAATATTAGAATAAAAAACATTATGGTATTTTTTAGCTATGTGTTTGCCTTTTACTACGGGAGTGCTCCTCAATTTTTCTACAGTGCTATCAACCAAATCTAAAGCATAATGCAGCGGAATGTTCCTTTTTTCTAGCGCTTGCATGGTTTGCGGTAGCGTTTGAAAGTGTGTTTCGATGAAAGAGAGATCGTTCTGCAAACTAGAATTACATATCAATTCCTGAACAATGCGTATGGAGGCAACGTCTTCAGTATCCAAAGTGTTGAAGATGTCTTGTAGAGCTTCGAAGTAGGAAGAATAATAAAAACAGCTGATAACCACGTTCCCCATCTCGTGATAATTGGTTGTGGGGGTACGCTCAGGCTTGGGGCATATTCACGAATGTGAAGCGACTTGAAAAATTTTCTTGCCATTTGCAATCAAACTGTCCACAGGTTGAAACAGCGAGCGAACTTCTTCGGATATTCTATGAAATCCATGCACTTAACACGTAAAATGGATCATGCGAGGAAACAGAACCTGCAAAGTTCTAACTGTTTTCTTCATGTACGAAGTGGCACCCGTAACAAATAGAAGTACTTTGTTATACTTGATGCCATCCCGCCATAGTATTGCAACAGAAGTGGTGAATACCTAGGATATATTTGAACTGTTGGTTGACGAAATAGACTCTGTTGTTAGTAAATGCATGCTATGTTCATCTGACGCTACTAAGGTACCTACAATCATATTCACTAAATGTCTTCCCAGTGGATCAGTAGTTTCATCAATTGAAATTGAAATGTTTTATCACGAATTTTTATTTATTTTATCTATGGTTTTAGAGTAGTTTTATCTACGAGTACATAGTATTATCTCAGAGTTCATTTATTTTGGATGCTCTTTCCGAAATATTCTTCGAGAAATAATCTGTCTTTCATTGGTCAATTTCCCCAAGGGTATGTTAGCATCAATGAAAGTCTTGCACAAGTCCTCTTTAAACGTACGGTCCAAGTTAGGCGAATACTGAACAGTAGACGCGTTAGCAAAGCTGGCCGCACTTCCAGAAGGTTGTGAAGTGTCGACTTCCAGGTCGTCTTGTCGATGCCGCTTAGACCGTAGGGTTGGTGCGCAAAATATATTTTTTCACATTTCTCAGTGTCCTGCATTCATTGCAGCATAATATATTGTTTGCAACGCAAGAAAATCATTTTCGCCGTATTCTGCTATGTAACCAAGAATCTTGGCTGCATCTGTTTGTTTAGCTTTAGGCATTGAATGGATGGCAATTGAACTAATTTTATACTAGTTAGTAGCAGTAATCTTGAAAGATGGGGAGAGTGAAAAAAATGGGGAGAGTGAAAAAAAGTTTAAAAACACATGTGACAAAATCAACTGGGAACACATTAATCATCAAATTTCCGTTAGGGTTATTATTTGGATTCATGTAACAACGACCACCGTAAAAAACACAGTAAATCCGGCTAACGTAAAAACGTCACACCTTACGATCGTTGATACATCGTCATATGATAACCGGAAACCTAAAAACAAAAACAACTAACTTAACCTATCAACGACCGCGTTATTAACACACGCTTTGCTCTGGGCGAAGCCTCGCACACTTCGCTCACATCGCTCCGTACAATGATGTTATCACCCGCAACTCGAACCGTATATGCGGTCACTTCCAAATAACCAATTACATGCAGCTCCCGATTAATTTTTCTCTTTAGGAATTTTTACTGATGGTATATACTAGTTATGTTGGGTTACAATATTCTAGAAATAATAAATCTTACACAAGCAGCATAAATAGACGTTTATGGCATTATGAAGGCATTTATGGCGTTATGAAGGCATTTATGGCATTATATGCACATATGGCTCTTTAGGCATTTTAGGCATTTATGGCAAAAGTCCGGGCTTTAATCATGACGAAAACTATCATTAATCACTTTACCTAATTTATTTCAAGTTCTTCTTATTACTACTCTTTACTATTCTACTTGTCGCAGAAGAATAATCCATCTCAGTTGGCATTTGCGCAACATAAAAAATTCTCATTTTCCAATGACGTGAACTACGAGGCTATACACCCAGAAGCGGCAGGTAGCCCCTCGGGGGGGATACAAGTATTGTATCTATAAGAATTAGCGCTCCCAGGGGGACAAGGTGAGGGACTCAGCTGAGAGTTAGGTAGGTAGGTAGGCCTTCTTTTTGTTGAAATAAAATGTTTTTTTTTTGTTATGTTGAGGACCACTTTTTTCCGGTTCACTGCTGTCCTGTTCTTCAGCACCTACTACTTTCTTCTTCAACTTAGGTCTTGTTTTATAATCTTCTTTCACAACTTACTGTTTTTATGCTTTTTCTGCGTAGATTTCGCGTTTCCACAACTCCATATTAAATGGTGCCTTCCTCCTTCCTCTCGCATTTGTTGCTGGGTAGGGCGGCTAAAACTATCAACTAATCTAATCTAAGCGGCATTATCAGACCATAACATATTTATGTAGACCTACATTATTTTGCGTTATATGCGCATCACTTTCATTTTATTGCAGATTTCGAGCGCGGGAGTGATTCGCAGATTTCGAGCACAGAAGTGAGTGATGGAAATTCCCCACAAGTTTCAGGAGCGGTCGTCGGACCGGTCCCGTAGACATCTCTTTATCAGAGAACATCTAAGCGTAAGTTCACTTAATTTAAATTTATTAATCTCTATTTGCTCATTTTCGATCGTTGCAATTTCAATGTATAATTCTATCTAATTCAAATTCTAATGATAGTGTTAATTTTCTGTTAAATGCTATCTAAGTATCACTATCGTCATAAGAGGGAGAAGGGACACAAGGCTTTTTATGTTCTAACTATAACTCGTACTAGCGCTCTTTAGAAGTGATCAACGATTATGTAAAGTACGTACACAAGTGGGTAGACAACTTTCAACGAAACTTAGTCTGGCCATCAAGGGTAGGACTCAATAGTTTTTGCGAACGGAGACTTTATCTTTGCGTCTCGAACATTTGAATTTGTTATCCGCCGTCTTAACCACCAAATTTACATTTTTTCCATTTTTTTTTCAAACCACCAAATTTACCGTCTATCCAAGAAAGTTGTCATTTCGCGACTGATTTTTCTGAAATTTTCACAACACGTGTGGAATCATGCAGCGATTTTCGTTCGGTGTTTTTATAATTGTTTTAAAAACTTTATTTTCTCAGAATAAAGCGATAAAAATGGATATTCGGAAAATGATACTCCTACAATTTTGAAGGTACAAAACCGGCATTATGTTTTATAGATTGCTAAATGTATTACCTAAAGAAATATTGCAGCGTAATAGCGACTGTTAGATTCTTTGAATTTTTGAAATATTTTTTCAAACATTGCTCTCCTATCAAATATATTCTGTTTATTTCTCAAACAATTTTCTTAACACTTAGACTGCGACTACAAAATATTAAGTACAACATCAAACTCAAATTTAATGCCAATTGTAGTAAGCTATTTGGAAAATACCAAACACGAACTAGATCGTGCCCTCATTTCGCTTTGATTAAATATTTATGAAAATTGTGTTTGCGACTACTGGCATGTCAGTAGCATTCTGAAAATTACCTCCGTGTACCACCGGTGGCGCACGTCACAGTCAAAGTGTTGATAAATCTTCATTCAAAAATCTACTCAAATGCTTCTGTGGTTCTTTTTAAGTCCCTATCGAATAGTATGACTGTCATTCCTGTACCTCGAAAACTGGGAGGAGTAGCATTTTCAACGACAATAAGTTCAAGTTTTCATGAGAGCCTGAGACTCGTCACCTGTTTGGCCTTGCAAGTGCGCATTTAATTGGTCTTTCGCCAGCTGTAGCTGACGAACGAACACATATGTAAGGCAGCAGAGCACATCGTTTGATTCCTAAGAAAAGTCTATTTACCATGAGCTAAACAAGGCAGAATTGATAATGATTTAACAGTGGCATTTTTTTGGGTAGATAGTTCCCTAAATCATTCCTATGATTCATTCCTTTCAATAAGATGATTTATTTCGCTTAATAAGGTCATTTACTAATTTAACTAAATAATATCATTCCATTTTTGAAACTCTATGATTCGGTCAGGCTCGTATGTATTCCCATATTTATTATAACAGTCATCAAAACGTCTAACTCGTCATACTTCCTCCCTTAACAGAGCCCCAACGTCCGTGTCCGTTTTGTTCCTGCCTATTCACAAGACTGGGACGTCAAAGAACACACAAGTGAAGTGCAAGACTTGGCCAAGTTGAGCCCACTGTGCCAAAATCTGCAAACACGGAACTTATGAATATAATGTTGAGGCAACGTCGGAAATGAACTTGAGACTGGCAAAAAGATAATTACGGAAAAGAAAACAAATAAAAAATCAAAGAAATAGTCATATGTCCTACTTGTAAAGCTTCCTTTCAGGGGGATACAACTATTGTATCTATGGGAATTGGCGCTCCCAGGGGGATTATGTGAGGTCCCGAGCTAAAGTTTAGGGAGGCCTTCTTTTTGTTGAAATAGAATAGGTTTTTTATTTTGTCACGGACCATCTTTTTTCGGTACACTGCTGTCCTGTTTTTTCAGCACCTACTAGTTTCTTCTTCAACTGTGATCTTGTTTCATGAGCTTCTTTCTCATCTTACTGTTTCTATGCCTTTTTTGCATAGATTCCGCATTCCCTTAACTCAATACTAAATGGTGCCTTCTTCCTTCCTCTCTTGATCTCATTTGTTGAGGATAGGGAGGCTTAAACTAACTATTAACCTAATCATCCGAAAACAGCTATTCCAGCCCTGAACTATATTCGCAGTCCCGCAGCACGTGCTGCCGCCGGCGTCAATGAACAAAACCCCTCTCTATTTCCAGCCACGGGCGGTTCTTTGTCAGCTGTTGATGGAACTGTAGAAATTTCTTCTAGCAGCCTTAGTGCTGGAGTTCCAACCACAATAACAGCGACCAAAAATAGGCACAGGGTGAGTACCCTATACGCCCAGTTTGATGTGAACCCCGCTGAGAGGGAGAAATTTTACAGTTTCCTCGGCCGTTCGGCAAATATCAACAAGAACATATATCAATGCCCTGCTTTGGGCAATGTACTAGAGCCTGGGCTAGCCTTACACGCCATCGACAAATCTCAATCTTCTGACTCTGACGAACCCGAGGCCAATACGAGCCTCAACCGTGGTGAACAAACTAACAAAAACACGAGGAATGATGCAATGGAGTGCTCTGATTACAATTCGAGTCAGTCATCCGCATCCGTACTTGCATCCTCATCGTCTAGCGAAACTGACGATGAAGTTACTGCATTCGATTTGAAATCAAGATCATCGTCAGATTCAAATTCCGTGGACTTAATTGGCAGCGACAGCGGAACTTCCTCTGATGAAGCTCATCAACTAACAAAGAAACGAAAGCCAACTGCCCGGAGAAAGTTATATGATGCAAGATCACCGCCTCCCTCTTCCGTGAAACAGTCTAAATCGCTTAGACTCCGATGGTCTACAGAAGATACGATGAATATTGAGACTGCCTTCAGCCCAGAAATAACACTGGATCGCTCGGGGGCCCAGGGAAGGCTTCCAAGCAAGGAAAAAATATATAAATTCCTTTTACGAAAACAATATGCAGACGATAGAACATCTGTCCCTTGAGAACCAGTATAAAGCGGTTCGTCTGAAAATTTTCAATAGTAGGCAGTTGAAAAGACTAAAGGTACGAGGACAACTTAACTCAATGAATCCTAGCCGGAACTGAAATTGAACTAGTCCCCAACAACATATCCTGTGCGTGTGCCACACATTTCTTGCCAATTCTCAGTGTTTGCATGATCAAAAGAGTTTTCTGGCTATTGCATTTTCGTTATCGTGTTTGACGCTCTTTAATTCTCCTTAAATACGTTTTCAACGTACGATCGTTCACTGTTCCTTTCTTCAATTCTTACGTCAACTGAACAGTTGTTTCAACTCTAAATACAGAGTTTCAAATTGCAATAATTTAAAATGAGTGTGTATGATTAAAAAAGGGGAAAAAGCGATCCTGGACCTCCATGGTCATTCAGTGTTACCATATATATTTTACTTTTCCAAGTGGAGTGCGTGTTACAGATGTGTTAAGTACATGTGAACCTAATATACAAAGGATTCGCATGGCTGAGTAACTAGCGAGGACTATCAATCACTTAATTGTAATTTGTTACTCTTTATGATATGCTTAGTCTACAGTATAATGTAAAAGGGTAGACGTTGTTACATATACCATGTTTCAATATTTCATTTTGTATTTCGATTTACTGAAGTGTTAGGATGTTTCATTGAACCGGCAGATAACTGTCTCCAGCATTAGCATGCACGTGAACTGATGTGAAATATACTACTGATCCGCACCTTCACAGAATCAACGCGTACGACCTCATATGAATTATACGTGCCCCTGCCAAATTACTGCAAGCTAGCTATCGTCATCGGATGCCAAGCATACGGAACTGCACACTTGTGGACCTCTCAGAGTCCAACAGTCATACTACTTACCTTATTTCCGATGTGCGCTGAAATGAGTGTTCGACACCACACGAACTGATAATACTAACATCAATCCAGTTGTCTGTAGCAAGTCTCGTTGCTCATAATGTGATCGCCTAGCCGATGTGTGATTACCTAGCTGAAGCTAGGGGGGTCCATAGTTGCAAGTTGCTGGCGACCCTGGTGGAAACGTAACCCTAAACTTATTATTATTATTATTACTGATCGGCATGACAGAGCACCTAACGAGTAGTAATCATTCCTTATTTCAAGTTTATTGTCTGCTTCATTATGACGAAGGAATAAATTTGAGGGTTTATTAGAAATGCAAGGGTTCTCGCTGTACTACGTTGAGGATGTCCAAACGTTATTTTCATTTTATGATTTAAAACTTTATTCGATCTCGTATATGACGTTTGCTATAGATATAAAAGCTAGAAGTGCTGCGTGTGCTGCTTTCCCTACTCATTCATTTGACGCGGTTTATGTTCACTTGTAGTTTCTTCTCCGATTAATCGATTAAATACGCACTGAAATAATAGCCATCTAGGCTGACGTTATTGTCTTAGATGCAAATTTTTATTTTTATTTACAAATGCAAAGACGTCGGTGTTTGTTTAAGGACTGGAACGTAACCCGACGAAATTCATTTTGAATAATTATAATGTTTGATTCCTGATTAATTTATGGTGGATAACTTTGAATGGTATATCACTCCTCTAGCTACTAAAACTAACCTGCATATACCAAGATTGGTTTTTAACAATAGTTAGTTAATTACTACGGTTGCATTCTTCCTGTTCAGTTTGGTGCCATTAATTGTCTTTATGCACAACCTCTTTTACTCTACTAAGATTGTTATTATTTTTCCTGTGTTGTTTTTCAGCGGATTTTAATAACATAGTACTGATATGTGCAACATGTTCTTTGAAGATCATATATGCATCCGTTATAATGCTCTAGAACGTATCTGATTTCTTTTCTTGAATTTCAAGTTTAAAAATTCTAATACGTGTAAGAAATGCATTTCTCTACCATTGCAAAGTAATGCATTCAGTCGGATCGCTGTTAAGCTTATTTTCTTAGCGTAAACAATTATTATTAATTATTGTCAGAGAACGAGACCGCAAACATTTGAATGTACGTGTGCTGAAAACTGCTTTCAGTCTTCCTCTCGTGCGCCGTATGACACTAGCTCCCCGCGGGTACTACATTGTTAGGTCTCTTGCTATGCCTCTAATTTTTTCGAAACGCTTTTTGTAAATTCTATGTTTGCTGACTTTTTTGAGCAAAAAAATTCTCGATCTCGGTTTTCCATCGCCACCTGATATTGTTTTTCACGTTTATTTGTCTTCTATGTAAACTGAGTGTTTCAAATATTGTCATGTCATATAGGCTGATTTATCAAAATAAATATAAATCGGAACGAATTAAGTTTTCTTTATTTTTCTGAGAGGTAAAACGTGTTCAACATTCATAGAACGTAAAGTAGTGTTATTAGTTCATCATGCGATAGTTAACGTTGCGTGTTTTGATGATAGTGCAAGATTTTTCTCATCAGAATATATTTCGAATAACATATCAGCAGGATAGCATTTTTACTTTGCCGTGCAAACTCGAAATGCGTTCTCAAATCCTGCCATTGAACAACAATTTTTTTTACAGTAGGTTGAATGGACAACAACCGTGTTTTGCAAGCTGGTGGAATTTTCACTGGATGTAAACCAATATTAACTTATATTTAAAGGTAATTGAATTGGCATGGTCTAAGAAAATTTCGCAAGCAAATTACGAGTTTCTGCGATCAAAAATTCTGGAAACATTCACCAGAAGTCTAGGACATAAATATAGCTGGAATGAGTGGTATACACATATCATCAATGTTAAATATAAATTTCCTTGTTTGAACTTGGCACAAACTCCATTATTGATGCCAACAATGACATTCGTATTGTCAGTCTCTATTGCTTGCATTGCGATTATCAATGCTCAAATTCCTACTTATCAACAATTGTTTCAAGGCTGTCACAACTCTTTCTGCATCACTTTTAATAATTTTACAATTACTGAGTAAGTTGATTCCACTTTATTAGATGCATTATTTCAGCATACAAATGATACACGAAGTAATTTCATGATTAAAATAACATTGCCTCCATCCAACGATAAACTGAACTCATTATTGCCTTATCATCGGTCAGTTTCGTTTAAATGAGGCCACAATACATTTTATAATGTATATGCATTTTATTCCATGATTTTTGATATCACTAGTTTTGCAATTGGAGACTATGCTTCCACTAATGAACCGTTCTATCACAATTAGAAGTTACACTATGGCAGCACAAAAACATTGAAATAGCCGTCTTGGTGTGGTTAATGAACTGAACATAACATGATAAAAATGTCAATTTGGTTAAGCAAAATGACAATTTGGTTAAGCAAATTAACATATATAATGAGAAGGAAGTTGTCACCAACCATTAGAGTGAATTCCTAAATCGAATTTTCAGTAATATATCATATACATGGCTTGATTGTAATTCTAGCTAGAAAATATCTAGCACACTGAAAAAAATACCTAGATTTGTAGCTATTATCTAGATTCCAAATTTTACATCCAGGCTTGAGCAAAAACACCTAGATCTATCTATTAAATATGTATGAGTGGCAGCCCTGGACTCCCCAGTTCATCTAATTGCCAGAAGTCGTAAGATCATCTAACTACATTGAGTTGCCAGATGTCGCAATGCAGTTTTGTTAAGCGTTTAATATTTAAAAATTATCTAATTATCACCACCGCAACTGGAAAAGAATCGGTATTGATGAAGCATTATACTTGTATGTCTTATTTGACAGGAAAATTTTCGGAGGCAAACAAAAAAAGTGCTGCATATGTGATGAAATCTCTAACATTCATTAGTTGATGTGTTAGCGTCAGGCTTCTTTATCACCAATGAGAGAATAGATGTTCTTTTATTTTGCACTTTACGACCAAAATAATATATCTTAAACGCTAGGGAAGTAACAATTCAAAATGTACTGATATTAGCGCATACATTTTTTGGCGGGCGCGACCTAGTCAGTGCGTTGAACTCAGGATTTCTAAATTTTACATTGTTTGAAAAGTGCCATAACTTAATCTAGCTCTTATCTTTGTCTTAGTTTTTCCTCTTTAACAGAATGAATGAATTGATTAGGGTTCTCGCTATGTTTCATATTGGAGTATAGTAAAAGTTACCCTGAGAGTTCATCTTGTTATGAAGTTCTGTTTACTACGTTTACTCTACTAGTATACTACGCGAGTAACCGTAAAATGAGGAGCCCACTAAATCCTGTTTTTAGGAATATTCTTAGGGGTACTTGATATCGTGAGGTGGGTACTTCATTTCGTGCTGAAAACGTCCCTCAAATCGTGCAGGCCCTCATACCGGTAATTACTGAATATATATATATATATATATATATATATATATATATATATATATATATATATATATATATATATATCAATAGCTCAAAGTCATATTACCCCCAGAAACAATTACTGAGTCTGGTTAAGCGGGCTCTCCGTCCACGCATAGGTTTTTTTCAAACGAAATAAATGTACAGGGAGTTCATGGAATCGAACTCGTGACTTATAAGTTACCGCGCCAGCACGCTACCGACTGCGCCACCAATCACCCTAAAAGGTGATCGATGCACAACGGAAGCAATGCATGGCACGGCGAAAGCGGGCTCTTCCGTCCACGCATATAATTCCCTTATGTATCAATAGCTCAAAGTCATATTACCCCCAGAAACAATTACTGAGTCTGGTTAAGCGGGCTCTCCGTCCACGCATAGGTTTTTTTCAAACGAAATAAATGTACAGGGAGTTCATGGAATCGAACTCGTGACTTATAAGTTACCGCGCCAGCACGCTACCGACTGCACCACCAATCACCCTAAAAGGTGATCGATGCACAACGGAAGCAATGCATGGCACGGCGAAAGCGGGCTCTTCCGTCCACGCATATAATTCCCTTATGTATCAATAGCTCAAAGTCATATTACCCCCAGAAACAATTACTGAGTCTGGTTAAGCGGACGGAGTGCCCGCTTAACCAGACTCAGTAATTGTTTCTGGGGGTAATATGACTTTGAGCTATTGATACATAAGGGAATTATATGCGTGGACGGAAGAGCCCGCTTTCGCCGTGCCATGCATTGCTTCCGTTGTGCATCGATCACCTTTTAGGGTGATTGGTGGCGCAGTCGGTAGCGTGCTGGCGCGGTAACTTATAAGTCACGAGTTCGATTCCATGAACTCCCTGTACATTTATTTCGTTTGAAAAAAACCTATGCGTGGACGGAGAGCCCGCTTAACCAGACTCAGTAATTGTTTCTGGGGGTAATATGACTTTGAGCTATTGATACATAAGGGAATTATATGCGTGGACGGAAGAGCCCGCTTTCGCCGTGCCATGCATTGCTTCCGTTGTGCATCGATCACCTTTTAGGGTGATTGGTGGCGCAGTCGGTAGCGTGCTGGCGCGGTAACTTATAAGTCACGAGTTCGATTCCATGAACTCCCTGTACATTTATTTCGTTTGAAAAAAACCTATGCGTGGACGGAGAGCCCGCTTAACCAGACTCAGTAATTGTTTCTGGGGGTAATATGACTTTGAGCTATTGATACATAAGGGAATTATATGCGTGGACGGAAGAGCCCGCTTTCGCCGTGCCATGCATTGCTTCCGTTGTGCATCGATCACCTTTTAGGGTGATTGGTGGCGCAGTCGGTAGCGTGCTGGCGCGGTAACTTATAAGTCACGAGTTCGATTCCATGAACTCCCTGTACATTTATATATATATATATATATATATATATATATACATATATATGTATATATCGACATAATCGACAAACTTAAACAGCGTCTCACCGATAACAATTTCCCCATGAGCATCATTGATGATGAAGTAAGCAAATTTTTACTGGAGAAAAACGTTAACACCGAAGAAGAAAATCACACAAGATTTATTAATTTTTATTTCGAAAATCAAATGACTGCAAACTACAAAATGGAAAGGCGTCACTAACTGTCTTGAGAAAAATCATAGAAAGTAATATAAAACCGAAAGACGTCTCCAACCGCATTAAATTAAATATTTTCTACAAAATCAAGAAATTGAAAAAGGAACAAACCTAACCTTCCAACACCAGAGTTCAATGTGGTATACCAGTATACATGCGACCGGGATGAATGTAATTCTTCAAAGTATATTAGTTACACAGAACAAACTATTAAAGAAAGATTCCGCCAACATCAATCGGTTTTAAAACACCAGCGAGAAGCTCATCATATTCTGCGTACCAGGCCCAGCACCTTACTCGAAAATACTGAAATTTTATACCGAGGATCATCCAAACAAGATTTGATTTTAATGGAGGCACTACTCATCGCAGAAAACAATCCGAAGCTTAACAGTCAAGATGAAGGGAGGGATAGAGTACTGAAGATTTTTTAATTCCTCATAGGCCTATTTTTTAGTATTTTAGTTGTATTGTTCTTTGTGTTCGTTTTTTGTTTTTTGTTTCGCTTTGTATCCTAGTATTTTCTGGAATTAATTATTTCGTCTTTATTTGAATATCGTTTATTTCCTAGGAATTTATTCAGAAATTTTATTTCATTTTACGATAGTTTATCAAGATTGACCCATTGTCTTAACTTATATTCATTTGTTTTAGCAATTCATCAAGTCTTTAGCCTACATTTTTTATCATGAGAGGTTGCAATTTATGACGCCGAGATTTCTTTTACCTTCTGGAAATTTCTACAAGAATATTATACAAATTACGAATTGGAAACCCTACATTAGGTTATAAGTATGTATATTTATGTATACATACACACACATATATGTGTGTATGTATATATATGTATGTATACATACACACATATATATACATATATATACACACACCTATATATTCACATATATGTACGCATACATAACACAAAAGTCTGATGTTGGCGTGTTAAAAGAAGCGCCATTTGGAAATCACAAATCACAATCAGTCTGTTGGCAGCAGTGCTGTGTGGTGGACGCAAAACATGTTTCGCAGACGAGAATCCTATAGTCTGTGAAAATTCCTTGTGCAAATTTCAAAGGAGCTACAGAAAGCGAAAGAAGGACGTCAATTAAATAAAGGTAAGTTTCTTTCATCATTATTGAGACATACTTCTAGCTAGACTATACTCGTTATTTACAAATTGATTACTGTGGGTTTATTGGATGAATTGATTATTAAATATACCGACGCGGTGTTTTTTTCTTAGTTAGGTATATTAGTGTTGGAATTTAGGCAGCTCGTACAAATGATGATAAAATATTTTAGAGATGAGAATGGCTTTTGCAAAGTGTCTAGGATAGAAACACAATACTAGGTACCTTGGTCATTTGACAGATTTTGAGGCTACTGTGAATGGTTAATCTAACTTAATTCATTATTACTATTGAAATTGAGGATATAACATGAGCCACAATATGAGTTCCCCAAAAATGATTAAGGCAATAAAGGCGTTAATGTTCTCTTTCGCTAACTAGGTACTTCATGTGTTGCAAACTTAATCTCACAGTTAGTAATTATAACAATATAATATTGAATACAACCGGAAAACTTAATGAAATGGTTATAGAAATTATTACACCAGGACCCTGAAATATATTTTCTCCATTAAATAAATGTTTGCATTTTTTGTATTCATGGTCGCGGCTTGCGTTTTCATGAATAGTTTCATATCCTGAACTTCGCGCCAGTCGCATCTCCTAACCCCCCCTCTCATCACCCTATACCCCTCTTTCTTACTGATCAAAGCCTTTGATTGGTTGAGAGAGTTCACGCCAGCAAGAGTGTTGCTTGATCCTGCTCTCACCGCCTCTCACCGCCAACCTCGTCCCGTACTAACTTGTCCTTAAAAAAATGAAGATGCCTATGACAATGCCTTCTATAATACCGCTGACTATTGCCTATTTTCTAACCGCATACAACTAGTCACAGCGTTTCTCCAAATGAACCTTGTGTTCTTTGTTGCATCACAAAAGATGTCATAAATGACTCACGGTCGAAATATACTATCGAAATATTCTATCTAGGCAGATACCGAGCTGGTTCATGGGAATTATTTCGCTCTAGGATTTGTATGTGTTCACTAGAGGTCGGAGCAATATTTTGTGATTTTGGAATTGTTAAGGCCCTATTACACGGGGCAACACTTTGCCTCGGTTACGGCAACAGAAATGACGCAACTTGTGGGTGCGCTATCACACTAGGCAACCAGTGTGGCGTTGCCAATTGCAGAGGGAGGTTGTAGCTCGCAGTGACTGCGGCATTTGACACCTTCATTTCATCATTAAATGAAAAGCATTAATAACGTATACAAAACTTAGATCCTGTTCCGCGATTTTAAATGTCCTTGCATTATTTATTGTCTCTATTCTCTAACAATGGATGAGATTGAAGGGTCATACGACTATTGATTGAATATAATTTTTTCTATGTATTATTGCCTTTCAGGAAAATAATATTTAATTTGTGAGAATCAATATTAAATGCACTATTAAAATATCATGCTGTAATAAATTTTTAACATCTTTTTTACAGCTCATATTCGCAAATAAATACAATAATTTGTTTTTATACCGCACAGAAATGAACAAAAGGAACAGTAATTTAATTAATTAACACTTTGACTGCGGCAACTAAATATAAAGTTCAACACCAAACTCAAATTTTAAGTCAATTGTAGTAAACTATTTTGAAAATACCAAACATGAACTGGATCGTGCCTTCATTTAGCTTTGATTAAATATTTATGGAAATTGAGTTTGCGTCGGTGAGCAGCATTATGAAAATTACCTCCGTTAAATGGTTTGATCATTAGAAGCTGAATAAATTATTGCCTATTTTTCTACCCGCTACTTATGATAGAAAATTAAAAATGAATGCACATTCAGTTACCTGACTTCATAGAGTCAATCTTCTTTTTCCTGACACTTTTGTGGCAGTAAGTAATGTTTTTCTATTTTTTATGGCTTCGGTAGTTACATCATATTCAGCTTAACTGTTTAAACTTATAAACCTATGGATTATTCTTTTTCAAATTTCTGGCCCCTTTATTTATCATAAAATACTACCTGATGAACATTACAATATATGGAAAAGTTACAGCATTTTAAAATGAAACCTCAGGAATGTATGGTAAATGGTAATATTCCGCTTTATTTTGTACAAAATTTACGACTAATTAAATGCCTAAAAAAATGATACTTAATTGCTTTTATAACACTTATTAGCATTCCATATTATCGGACACTGCGCCATTTATTAACACTTTGAGTGCGACTTGCGCCACCGGTAGTACACGGAGGAAATTTTCATAATGCTGCTGACCGACCAATGGTCGCAAACTCAATTTTCATAAATATTTAATCAAAACTAAATACAGGCACGATCCAGTTTATGTTTGGTATTTTCAAAATAGTTACTATAATTGACTTAAAATATGAGTTTGGTGGTGAACTTAATACCTAGTTGCCGCAGTCAGTGTTAAATCCTTCGACTTTCTATTGAATGGTGGACCGAGTTTATGTTGGCTCAGTGGGAGGCGTTGTTTCATAGCATAGGACATTGATGAAAGGCTTCTATTATTAATTGTATAGCGGATCGAGACCATGGTGAACCAGACGGAGACGGTGTGACAGACATCCTCACACTACGACGCACAGTCGAGCACTGCTCCGTCGCTCTGATGTGCACGACTCGGCACGAGGTTATTGAACAAGCGCGAAAAGCAAAACTCGCCCTCCCAGCAACTGCAGTCCGTTGCTCTCAGAAGCATCCGTCGCTGCTTTTTGGAGCAATTGTTGCCCCGTGTAATAGGGCGTTTACTCTTATCTAATTCTAGGGAGTGACAATTCATTGGTTTATTTGTTAATCTTTCTTCTTTGCTTGCGCTTGTTTTGAAATGATTTTAGCTGTCAGGCTTTTTAAGGACTAGCGAGAATTTTTTATTTTTGCTGCCGTATTTGCAAAGTAGTTGAATTCTCCCTTGCTGACTTCTTTTTATTCATGTAATTTCTGAGAGTTTCCCATAGTAATGAGCGTTGATCATTATTATTTTCCAGATTTTTGCAAATTTCATTGCCGAGCTTATGAGGTGCAGTTATATATATATATATATATGGGTATATGCAAAGGAGTTGGTTCGAACCGGGCTGAACATAAGCATTATTTATTTATCCTTTTTTCTTTGCGCTTCTGTTATTGGCAATAAATTATTGATATATCAGGTGTCGGTGACAGCTAATGAGCATTTCCATTTTTGCTGCCCTTCTTGTAGAGCACTTGAATTCATCGTTAATGACTTGCATCGTAATAATTTGTATTTCGTTATTTCTGAGAGGTTCCCATTGTTAATGAGCGTTGATCGTTAATATTTTCCCGTTTTTTGCAATGATTTCATTGCTAAGCATTTAAAGTGCAGCTATGTATAGGTACATACTAGCGAGTTGGTTCGGATTGGACTTAACATGAGCATTATTTATTTAGCTTTTTTTTCTTGCGCTACGCTAGCGAGTTGGTTCGGTCTGGGCTGAAACTAGGCGTTATTCATTTAACCTGTTTTCTTTACGCTCCTGCTGGCAATGAATCGAGAATCAATTGTTGGTGACAGCTAATGAGCATTTTTATTTCTACTGTCATTCTTGTAAAGCATTTGAATTAATCGTTAGTGGCTAGTATCGTAGTGCTCCGTATTGTTTTATTTTCTGAGAGTTCGCTCTGTTATTGAGTGTAGATCGTTTTTATTTTTTACTTTTGCGATGACATCGTTGCCGAGTATTTTGGGTGCAGCCACTGTAGGTATATGCTAGCAAGTTGATTCCGACTCTGGACTGAGGACAAGCATTATTCATTTTACCTTTTTCTCTGGGCTGCTGTTGTTGGCAATAAAGAGGTATCAGGCATGAGTAAGAGCTAATGAGTATTTTTTATTTTCGCTCCTTTTCTTACATGGAGAATTCTTCGTTAGTGATTTTTATCCTATTGTTTTCTATTATTATATTTTCTGAGAGATTCAAATATTTGATAGTGTGGATCATCATTGTTTTCCATATTTTTGCGATGACATCGTTGCCGAGCAGTTGAGGTATTTTATTATACCTCAAATTATTATTATACCTATGCAGTTATATGCTATAGGTATAATTTCTATCATTCCTATATAGATATATGCTAGCAAGTTAGTTCGGACTTTGCCACTGACCACAAACATTTTTTGTTTGGCCTTTTTCTTTGCACTGCTGTTGTTGGCAAGGAATTGAGGTATCAAGCTTGTGTAAATGCTAATGAGCATTATTTACGTATGCTGCCGCATTTGAATTCTTCGCTTGTAACTTATATCGTGGTGCTTTTCTTCTTTAATTCTCTGGAAGGGTCCGAAGATTGAAGAGTGAGGATCCTTATTGTCTTCTACTTCTCTTTGCAAAAACGGCGTTTTTGTTACGCAACATACCTTCTCAAAATGACATCCCGTGACCTATTTTGCAGTACTTTTTATTTATTTTTATTCAGAGGGATGTTATGCATTGGCAAGACTTCGAGTGTGGATCAATATTATCCTTTTTACGATGACTGCGTTGTTACGGAGCACATGTGATGATAGATGTATGTATAGGCGAGAGCTTTCTTCCTCCACAAGGGAAGGGTAGCTACAAATGCAGAAAACGAAAAAATTGAAAAACCAAAAAAAAAAGAAAATTTTCGACATTCTTACATCTCCATCTAATCACAATCGCACATACTCGTACATTGCATTCCAGGCATCTGAATTCAGCAGCCAGGCCCGACATTCTATGATGGATATATTCTGTAAATTGTGGTTACTTTGCATAACGAAGATAACGATGATGAATAAAATGAGAGATATTTAGGTAATTTCTAGATTCTCTTACGATGACGTCGTCATTGGCAAGCATTTGAAATGAAGCTAGGTGTATATAATATATGTTAGCTAGTTGGTTCGGACATTGAACTGAACACAAACATCATTTATTTAGCCCTTTTATGAACTGCTTATGTGGCACTTTTTCAATTCTTGGTTATGCTTTGAGGTGTAAGGACAAATCAGTATTTATTTTACCTGCCGTACTTTTAAGCAATATAACTGCGTTGGTACACATCGTAGGGCTTCGATTTTTTGATGCGGTAAGTTTTCTAGGTGAATGAGTATGGATTATTATTATTTTCTACATTTTGCGGGATGACTTTCTGTTTTGTTGTAGAACGCACCTAGGTGCTCGTGGAAACCTCCTATGACCGATTTTTTCTTTTAGCTTTAGAAGAAGGACCTAGCATTTGTAAGCGCTTATCAATGTGAAGCCATTTTTCTTCCTTTTTTTCAAGATGAATTTGTTTTTCAGAGCATTGAGGTGTTATATATATATATATTTTTTTTGCTTTGAAGTTTGTTCAAACTAAATGAAATCATAATTCATTTTCATAGAGCTATGTCGACGGTGGCAAGACTGCTTTTATTACATTCAGATAGAACGAGGTGCTAGAGGCAGACAAAAATTTGTTTTGAGAAATAGGGTGACAAGGGCTATGAAGGACAGAGGTCTATCAATCAAGAAGCAGCTGTGTTTGCACGGAATAGAAGGGATGGGAGGACGATTGTTGGTGCCTGAATTTGATGCAGCAACAAGATCATGACGCATGGGTGCCAGTGGGTATGAATGG
The DNA here is from genome assembly GCA_030386875.1 of Morinoia aosen. Classification (NCBI taxonomy): domain Eukaryota; kingdom Metazoa; phylum Arthropoda; class Malacostraca; order Amphipoda; family Talitridae; genus Morinoia; species Morinoia aosen. The sequence continues at coordinate 2,925,554 of CM059568.1, read as the reverse complement.
TGTGATCTTTAGTCTTAAGGGTGTCCGGAATGAAAATTTTTTTGCTCCGATTGGTCTGAAACTTGGTGAGTAAATGTAGTATTGCAATACAAACATATATGAATTCGAAATTTTTTTATTTAGGCCTTAGTTTATCCGAAAATTTGAAAAATAGTTTTTTTGGGTCATTTTTATACATATCAAAAGAATAGAAGTCATTGAGGTTTTATGCTAGAACAAATTCAAAGACAGTTTTGGAATCCTTGAAACATTTCTAACAAAGATATATTCGGGGATTTTGCATTTTTTTCTTACTTTTTTTATATGCAAAAATTTACCAATATATCGAAAAAACCTATATTTTTGGATTTGAACTATTATAAAACAAATGAAGTGTAAAAATGGAAAAAGTGGTAATATAACTTTGTTAGAAATGTTCCAAGGATTCCAAAACTGTCTTTGTTTTCTTTCTAGCATAAAAACTCAATGACTTCTATTCTTTTGAATTTTGAATAGAAGTAACTTTACAGTATAAGGCAAAAACTAAATATTTTGTTTTAGTGTGATATACTGGAAAATTTATGTAATTGAATGCTGTTTTTATTTTTATTTCGATAATCTTTATGCATAACATCATATTCACAATGTGAATTGTAAAAAAAAAAAAATTAAATATTTTTATTTATTAAAAATTACAAATTTTTTGGTTTCCAGTCTGATTCTTATGAAATTTAATTATTATATGTAACTTTAAAAAAAAATCACAATTTCTTCTATACATTTTTTTGATTTAGGCCTTAGTTGTTGAAAAAATTTGACATTTTGGTTTTTTAGACAACTGGTATTGGTTTTTCAAAAAATAGAACTCATTGAGTTTTCGTGCTAGAACAAAAACAAAGACAGTTTTAGAATCCTTGGAACATATCTAACAAATGTATATTCGCAAATTTTCCATTTCTGGTTTTGTTCTCTTTTTATATGGGGTTGAAATGGGCTCGAAAATTTACTATTATGCTGCTTTTTCACTGGTGTTGATATTTCAGGATGTAGCGTCTCATTCAGTTTTTGTGCTGGAACAAAAACAAAGACAGTTTTAGAGTCCTTGGAACATTCCTAACAAACTCGAATGGGCTTTTTTTTACATTTCCCATTTGTTCCCTTTTTATATGGGGTTGAAATGGGGTAGACGATGCAAATTTTGGTCCTCTGGTGGGTCCCTCCTCCCCCCCCTGGGGGGGATCTAGTGTCCGTAGCGCCATAAAATTTTAGGACCGAATAGTCCATGACCTAAGGGTTCTTTTCTAACAATAACATCAATATTACCCTATCGGAGGGAAAAGGGCCCCGGAGGACCCCCTTAAGTTTGGTATGAATGCGTGTGATACCGGTGAGTACGGGAACCTTCGCCACGCCTATGATGCGGTCGAGGTGAACCATCGTTAGCTGTTTCGCTTGTTTGCCGAATCCAAATGCCAGTAAAGCCCAGATTTGTAGTTTGTACGATTGTGAGTAAGTGGGGAAAGTGTGAGCCTTAGAAATATTCATTATTCGTACTTTTTTTATTCTGCTATGCATGTTGGTAGCGACTCTTCTTTGTTTACGGAGGGAACTTTGGCCAATAGATAGAATCAAATTCAGAAGATTTCGATTTGATGAACGTTCATCGACGAACTCTGTTAGCAGTTCTATACTTCTGCCGAATAGCTTCAAACAGTGTCGAATAATGCATTTATTCTTTTGTATGAGGCTTTCAAGTATCAGATGAAATGAAAGTGTCTCTATTATTTTAGAGTATCATCGTACTAATTAACATGATATATCGTATGTAAACTGAAGCTAAAATGCTTTGTAGTTCAGTTAGATTTCAGTCTCAGGTTCTCAATGGCTCTAAAGAATTCCTTCGTCATATTCTAGGAATTTTTATAGGAAGCAAAAAATCGACACATGCTCAATATCAATACTGGTTCTCGATGATATAAATCCAGTACGTAGGTAGGTACATGTTCGTTCGCCGCTATACAGTAATGAAATAAGTGGATTTTCTTGTCTTCAACTTATCTATCAAAATATAGCTACCTTTAATATGTTCCTTCTCGATATGAAGTGAAATTCTATACTTTAATAATTGTATCATGTCTAAACATCCCTGTCTCTGATGAAGAGGTAGTTTTCAATTGCATTGCTTAGTTGCTTGGTTTGCTGGTCATTTAGCAGGAATACATCAAAAGTTTTGATGAAATTTCAACAGATTTCTGCTGAAATTTTCATCAAGGTTACATTGTAGCCTAACATGTACAGTGCCTAGGCATAAGTATTTGCACAACTCTATTTTTATGTATTTTTAATTGTATTTTTTATTATAATATTATTATTGACTTATTTATAATATTGACTTTATTGTTCCTCATAATATTTGTTTCGTCGAACTGGATCATTTTCGGGCTTCATTTTTCTACAATCTTGATGAGTTCAACAATAAAATGGTCAACGAATAAAAATTATCAACGTAATAATAAGCCAGTATTATCATGCCCTCATGAATTATCTACATTGAATACTTATTCAATATAACATTGCTTGCACTGATACTAAGTGACGTAGAACATACCAAATATTTTGCTCGGACAAGATGAAACCAAAAGTTATAGTTCTTACGAAATATGCAGGCAAGAAACAATCACCCCAACAGGATGTGAATAGAAGTTTCAATCATTAACGAAATGTAAAGCACTTTCAATGGTACATCAGTCTTCCACACACACATCCTCGGCCCAGAGTTAGGTTCTTTAAGAGTTCCGGTTATTGTGATGTGTCAATCTAGAGATGATATTAAACCTGTGTAGATCTTTAAAATGCCATAAAATAACAATAAACCTTTAGCTATCAAATGCACACATGTGAGAAACGGGTTCAGTTGTTATCACTATTCTGGCAAATGAACTGAACATTCATTTAGTATTGGTTCTCAGTCATGAATTGAGAACGTTTCTCAATTGACAAACCAGTGGAAAAATGTCATCAACCACACAGAACTCCTCCCCTCACCCTAGCCGTGGCAGCTGCACGCTACTTAGTCACCCCCACCTGCCCTCACCCTCTCATTCCCAGCTACTTGCTCCCGCCTTCTCCCGTGTCAGCAATTCCACGAGGCTCTCTGGCAGCGGCCACCTCGAAATCTTCCTTTTCCGTCTGTGGTCGAACATCAGAGTTTCAGTCTTTGAGCAGAACTTGGTACCGACTCTAGCAAGCGAGTGCACAATTATAATGAAAAGGCATCAAGTAAATAATGTTACATAACTGGACATTGGTGAATAGTATGAATGAGGCCAAAAAAGAACACGTTTGCAAGTAATCAACATTATAATATTAATGGCCAAATGCGACCCCAGAATTCGTATCCTGTTGTTTTTTCAACTTCTTTGTGAGATAACAGTTATTTTTACACTGTATTGAAAAGAATCGCTGTTGACATAAAAAATCAATATAATTAGTCTATAGTCTTCTTAGTTATTTTGATCCATCGTGATTTGTGAGAAACTATCCTAGGAGCGATTCAACGTAGTTGACTCATTTTACTATGAAGATCTATTACGTACAGCAAGGTTAGCGATAGCAGTTTCGTGAATCAGAAAACGACGCACTCACGTTGCTTTTGCACTGTTTTTCTTCTAAATATAATTCAAACAACAAACTGGTTCACAGGAATTGGAAACTATGTTCTCTTCTGCGAATGTTTCGGCTAATTTCATCCACAATGATATATTCTTACATGATCAAACTCAGATCATCAGTACACTCTTACATTATAGAGGTATAAAATGCAGAGCCTTTTTTTACGGACCCATGCAGTGAAAGCGTCCGGTTCCGAAGGGCAACTTCCCTAGGTTTCAATTACTTTCAATTACAATTACTTTCACTTTATTGTTTACTGTAACCTTGGCGAATAACCTGAATCGTTGGTCAATATTCAATGCAGAACATTTTCAATCTATAACAAAGTACGTTTTCATTGCAAAATTCAAAAAAATTATAAAGCTTATTACGATTTGGTTATAAATTTGAAACTGTGATACTTCAGTCAATCAATGCGCACAAAACGCATAGAAGTATAAAAGTATTAGACGAGTACTGCTTCAGAAATACCGCTGACCCAGCAGTATATGGGCTGGGAAACCGGACCTGTTGATACGCCAAATTCCTGATGAATATCTCTCAGGAGAGATATGACCACCCTCTCCACCGGCGCGCCATTTTAGAGAACCCATCTAAGATCCTCCTCGAATTACCCTGACAAAAAGGGTAATTTCTAAACTATAAGACGTACAATCTTGAAATTAATACCGAATGATTGGGCGTGACGAGTAAAACATATTTACGTAATTAAAAAAATTTTTACGCCCCTGTGGGGGGCAGGAAGAAGGGCTCTCGTGGCCCCTCAATACTCGGCCGATTATCTCTATAAGGCTCATTTTGATCGAGTCATAATTTCTAAATTATTGCACCTAAAAATTTGAAATTAGGTTCATTTTAAGCGTCAATTCATTCTCCAAATGTCAGTGTATAATAAAACTGTCATACGCTTCCTGGAGGAAGATGAAGAGCAAGTTTCCCATAGCCTCTGAATGGTCGACCGATTTTTCAAAAGGCTCATTTTGGTCGAGTCATAATTTCTGAACTATTGCACCTAAAAATTTGAAATTGAGTTCATTTTAAGCGTCAACTCATTCTCCAAATGTGAGTGTATAATAAAACTCTCATACGCTCCCTTGGGGATGACAGAGAGCAAGGTTTCTCCGCCTTCTCCTAGCCTTATAATCCGCGCTGCCGAAGGCCGCGCTCACCTAAGTTATGACGTGCTGCTTGAATGCTGCTCCATTACCTTGTCGTTCTAGGCACACTCACCCTACTAACATCGTAGGTCTTCGAATCCCGGAGGAGACGATTTTTTTCTCAGTTGCAGAATATTCATTTTCATGTGTCTTACTCATGTAGACTTTTTCTACGTAATCCCTCTCATTTGTTGTTAAATATGGTTCACCAATAAAATACAATAGAGGTGTCCGAACTGAAATTAATGCAGTTTCAAGTTTTGAAGACTTTTATAGCGTGATAGTTTTGTGCATCTAGCGACAGTTTTCTTGTTCTCTTCTACACATAGGCCTACCTATACGTACAAAAGTGTTCAAGTGAAAATACAACTGTGGAATTTTTATCAATTTCCGAAGCATATGCATTCAGTGAAGTAATAATAAATTCCTCTGTTGTGCTGTGCCTGTTTATTAAAAAATGAGAAGAAACTCAACAAAGGAATCCCTCTAATTCCAGAAATCAAACGAATTCCCAAAGTTTGCTCATTATAGTGATTTCGCTTTCTGGACATAGATAAGGGCAATCAAATCTGCAATCGACATTTAGAGATTATATACTGATTTGAATATTCCTGCAATACTTCGTTATTCAAAACCTAATGCGAATGTTTGGTATTCTGGGATCTCCGAAATGAGAGGGATTACGTAGAAGAAAATTATGATAATTTTTTTCCAATTTTTTTTATTCACTTTCTTATTGAAATTTAGCAATATATTTGATAATACGTTGATGATTGGAAGAAGTGAACAAATTTCTTATACTATTCTAATGATTATCATTATTTATTAGTTAAGCCATGCCCAAAGTACCCCAAAGTGTAGGGAATGATACTTTCATGAATGAATTCCCAGAATATGACTCTGGGACGGAAAACTGTACAATACTTATTGTGGGAAAACTGTTCGTTTATCGTGAAACATAATATGAGTATACACTGTTATTGTCCAAATATTGGCTGAGACTTCATAGTTATCAAAAACGAAGATAATCCTTTTGGTTCAGCATAAAGTTAACTAAAATTAACCATTTTCATCTCCGATGAAATCACAGAAAGCTAGTAGCTCACTATGACTAAGTTCCCTTCCGTCAAGGTTTCGCGGGTTCGAATCCCATCGCTGCGCGGGGATTTTAGTATGGCATCCAGTGAATATTTTCATGTTTTCTTCATTAGCAGCAAATGAATGATATTTTAAATATTGAAGACTATCGTAAAGAATCATTACGTTACGGTTCAATATTTGATATATCGTACAATATCCAACTAACTGAAGCCCTTCATTCAGCAGTCGCATATTGCTTGCATATAAATGAGAGTACTGTGCATACGACACTCCGCAACCGCATATATCAAACCTGTAGCCGCATATTTTAGGCTCTGACAATTTCACATACGCGTCCATATAGGCATATGCATATTGGCACACCTCTAATTATATGCACTACACCTTTTTCGATTCAAGTTGAAATATCTGACATTCAAGTTAAAATATCTGACTTTCAAATTAAAATATCTGACTTTCAAGTTAAAATATCTGACATTCAAGTTAAAATATCTGACATTCAAGTTCAAATATCTGACTTTCAAGTTAAAATATCTGACATTCAAGTTAAAATATCTGACATTCAAGTTCAAATATCTGACTTTCAAGTTAAAATATCTGACATTCAAGTTAAAATATCTGACTTTCAAGTTAAAATATCTGACATTCAAGTTAAAATATCTAACATTCAAGTTCAAATATCTGACTTTCAAGTTAAAATATCTGACATTCAAGTTAAAATATCTGACATACAATTTAAAATTTAATATGGATTACTTTAATAAAACTACATATTACTGTATGTTCCTACATATATTTGCAGATTTTTTGCATATACATAATCATGATTCATAAAAAATTTGCAGTAGAATGGATTGTAAATATGATACCAACTACTGTATGTAGCGTATATAAGAGCTCGAATTTTCTTTGCTGAATTACTTTCATTCTAACACCCGTCATGACAATGGAAAAACTCGAAGTAAGCAACCTTCTCAGTGATTCGGAATCTGAAGATCAACATACAACACGAGGAGTGAAGAGAGGAACAAAGCGTGGAAGACATAAAAGAAACACATACGAAAAACAAATGGTTTTGTCTGCAGCGGAAGATAGCGACGGAGACTGGAGGAAAGTGGCCAACAATCATGGCGTACCAATAGCAACTGCATATGGTTGGATTCGAAAAATTGACAAGGAAGTTAACAAACACGGAGGTGCAAGAAATACGAAGGGTGCACCCATACATGTGCAGAAAATGATTAGTTATCTTGAAGAAGATCCTCTTATTACTTTAGTAACAATCAAAAATAAATTATTGCAAGAAACAGGAGTATCAATAGCTACAAACACAGTGTATAGGCATCTTGACTGTCAACTTTATTCTGTAAAAAAGCAAGATCGGAGCCATCAGAGATGAATTCCGAAAGTAACAAAAGAAAACGATCAGATTACGTGTCAAAAGCGATGGATTTTATTGGGAACGGCAAAACGTTAGTGTACATCGATGAAACAAATTGCAATCTGTTCTTAAGAAGAAGTTGTGAAAGGTCCAAGAAGGGAACTCGTTGCAGTGTAAAATCTCCAACTTCGAAAGGCAAGAACGTCCACATTATAGCAGGGATCTCACAGACAGGGTTAACGCACTGGGAAAGAAGAAGAGGAAGTTATAAGAAAGAAGACTGCTGCGAATGGGTCAGAAGATTACTACGAACAGTGTCAGAGGCAATGGAAAATGTAGTAGTAGTTTGTGACAACGCTCCAATTCATGTTAATTTAGAAATGGGTGTGCAAGAGCAGGAATTTCAGGGAGCCGCACTTCTAAGACTTGCTCCTTACAGTGCTCCCCTTAATCCTATTTAGGAGTGTTGGAGCGTTGTTAAGTCAGAGGCAAAGAAACTGCTCAACACAACACATGAAGATATTTTGAGACCTACTCCTCCAGGCATGACCCAGACTGAACATCGGCTGCAACATTTGGAAGGAATAATAGATCAATCTATGGGGAAAATCACTCCCACTTTGTGTATGAAAACGTGTCACCATGCGCAAAAATACTATCCAGCAGTTTTGTTAATGCAAGATCTGAACATGGGTGACATTCCAACTGCATGAAATTATACATATGTAGTTCTTAATAAATATATCGCATTATTATTCAAAATCAATTAGATTATTTCATTTAAGGATTTATCAAAGAAAGAAAATTCCTTCTCCTGTAGAGAATGCAATTTAAATATATATGGAAATACTTTAAACATCTGTATATTTGTACGTAAAATAGATTGCATTAAAAAACTTCTGACGTGTTAAGGGAGCATTTAAGACTTATTATTGTATTAAAGGAAAAAAGAGGAAAAAAGGAAAACGATAAAGGAAAACGAAATACTGTAATAAGGAGCATCACAAACTTATTATCATTGTATTAAACTATGTACAAGTGTACTCGCCTTGTGTTTTTATACCCATGGAAGCATTTACGCATGTGAATACAAACCACTCCTAACTTATGATTTTTTTAGTCAATATAATTTAATGAGCAATTAAATATTTTAAAGTTCATATTTTTAAATCGTTCTATAAAATATTTTTAGGCGAATTTAAAATTTGTAACTTAGATGTCAGTTATTACAACTTGAATGTCAGATATTTTAACTTGAACATCAGATATTTTAACATGAATGTCAAATATTTTAACTTGAAAGTCAGCTATTTTAACTTGAAATTCAGATATTTTAACTTGAAAGTCAGATATTTTGACTTGAAAGTCAGATATTTTAACTTGAAAGTCAGATATTTTAACTTGAAAATCAGATATTTTAACTTGAATGTCAGATATTTTAACTTGGATCGAAAAAGGTGTAGTCCACCCCCCTTAATCTGAAATAAAAAAGAGGGCGAAATAAGAGATAGGCCGTAAGAAATAAAATACAAACTCTCGAGAGTTGATGGGCCCCGTGAACACGGCCCGTCAAAATATATAGGGCTGAAGCTAGTATCACAGATACGCTCATGACACACTACAGGCTGGCTTCGGACAGACCGACCGACGGACGGACGGACGCGGCTCTAATTATAGTATAGATTATTAGGTTTCCTCAAAGCGTCGCTGCAGAAATAGAAAGTTAGTACCAAGTTCTTAGTTGGAAAAGTTATGCCGATACAAAATACGTCAATACACGCGCGCCCCAACGAGAGTGTTCTCAACTATCCGCAGTTTTGGGCAGCTGCGCCGCAACAAGTTGCGGCCGCAATTGCGATCGCAACTTTTTCTGTTGCGGTTGCAACCGGTTGCGCCGCAATAATTTTTGGAAAGTTGCGAACCTGTTGCGATCGCAACAATTTTCGACGTGTCAGGCCACAACTCGCAAACGCAACATCACGATGTCAATTAAATTTGCAAAATAACTTCAATAAAGTTCAATACGCGTTTCATTCTCGTTTGAAACTAAACCGTACAGGGTACAACCCATCTGGCAACTTTTTATTATTAGCATTAGGCGATACAGTGATACACATACACTTTGCTTACAGTGTATAAGTATATTTTAATGTAACCCATTATATAACATATGTTATTAGGAATGATGTGAGTTGTCAGTGTAAAATTATGTGTTGTACGGCAAATTTACATAGCTAGATTCTGCGATTTGCCAATGTTCTTCAAATCGACGATTTTATCTTGGCGTCCTCTCTGCATCCACATTTCAAGCTAAAATGGCTAAACGAAGTGTAAAGCGTGGAGGTAATAACAACAAACTAATCGCCCATCTTAATGACAGTTCGGAAAATGGTATTTCAGCTTAGGGGAGCAGTGCCGAGGACGTAGATGACGAAGATGACTTCTTCAACGTCGTAATGAAATCGGATGAGATGGAAAAAACGAAGAAAGTTCGTTGAAACAAGTCGATGATTGGCTGAAACATTTTTGAAACGCAACGTTGATCGTCATTACAGTGCATAGACATTGTCACATCGAGATCATGAACCAGTATTAAATCAAAGGAGAGGAATAACAAAAAGCAGAGGAATATCATATATTACAGGAGCATATGCATGGTTTTTCTTTATGCGTCATTTAGGCAAAACAAATGTTCTACACTTTTCTGTTTTCTAATATTTTTGCTATATATACGGAACTCCTATGAAAATATTGCTACTATAGCTAAGTACCTTCTCATTATTATTAGTAAAAAATGAGATTCATTTTATTTTAGGGTGTCCCAAGAAAGCGAAGTGAATCGGACACACTCCAGCACTTGTTGCCCTTGTTTCCTGTCGTAAGAAATTTAACCAGGGAAATTTTCAGCTTTATATCTCGTCTTTTACTGGTCGCGCATTTCATTCAGTTTTGTGCTGGGCGTCAGGTTGTGCAGCGGTCACTGGTATAGCGTGCAGCGGTCACTGGTATAGCGTGCTGCGGTCACTGGTATAGCGTGCAGCGGTCACTGGTATAGCGTGCAGCGGTCAATGTTGCAAGGGCTTTAGGTGAGTTCTATTTTGCAATAACAAATATTTGTCTTGTTTCATGAACTTATTTCTTAGCTTAGTGCTTCTATGCACCTTGTGCAATGTGCATAGATTCCGCGTTCCTTCAACTCCATACTAAATTATGCCTTCATCCCTCCTCTTTTTGAACATCTTTGTTGTGATAAAGGGAGGCTAAAACTTTTTTATATAATAATAGTAATGCTTCCATAAGATAAACCGAGCTCGCGTCTCGTAGGTACTTTTGAATCAGACTTCTATGACGATTTTCAAATTTTTGTGTCAGCTTGTTTGCTTTTTGCTTTTTCACCGGACTTGTTGCGGAAATTTAGCTTTCGCTCATCTTATGGTGCCTTATGGGGTGAGTAGAGGTGTGAGTGGTGCCTTATGGTGCCACTCACCCCTCTACAGCGAGGCACCAGTCATCTCTCTAAAGCAAGGCACAACTCACCCCTCTACAGCGAGGCACCAATCACCTCTCTAAAGCAAGGCACCACTCATCCCTCTACAGCGACGCACTACTCACCCCTCTACAGCGAGGCACCACTCACCCCTCTACTCACCCCATAAGGCACCATAAGATTTGTGAAAGCTAAATTTCCGCAATAAGTCCGGTGAATAAGCAAACAAGCTGACGAAAATTTGAAAATCGTCATAGAAGTCTGATTCAAAAGTATCTACGAGACGCGAGCTCGGTTTATCCTATGGAAGCATTACTATTATTATATAAGAAAGTTTTAGCCTCCCTTTACCACAGCAAAGATGTTCAAAAAGAGGAAGAATGACGGCATCATTTAGTATGTAGTTGAAGGAACGCGGAATCTATGCACATTGCACAAGGTGCATAGAAACACTAAGCTAAGGAAGAAGTTCATGGAACAAGAAAAATATTTGTCATTGTAAAATAGAGCTCACCTAAAGCCCTTGCAACATTGACCGCTGCACGCTGTACCAGTGACCGCTGCCCGCTATACCAGTGACCGCTGCACAACCTGACGCCCAGCACAAAACTGAATGAAATGCGCGACCAGTAAAAGACGAGATATAAAGCTGAAAATTTCCCTGGTTAAATTTCTTACGACAGGAAACAAGGGCAACAAGTGCTGGAGTGTGTCCGATTCACTTCGCTTTCTTGGGACACCCTAAAATAAAATGAATCTCATTTTTTACTAATAATAATGAGATGGTACTTAGCTAGTAGCTATATTTTCATAGGAGTTCCGTATATATAGCAAAAATATTAGAAAACAGAAAAGTGTTGAACATTTGTATTGCCTATATGACGCATAAAGAAAAACCATGCATATGCTCCTGTAATATATGATATTCCTCTGCTTTTTGTTATTCCCCTCCTATGATTTAATACTGGTTCATGATCTCGATGTGACAATGTCTATGCACTGTAATGACGATCAACGTTGCGTTTCAAAAATGTTTCAGCCAATCATCGACTTGTTTCAACGAACTTTCTTCGTTTTTTCCATCTCATCCGATTTCATTACGACGTTGAAGAAGTCATCTTCGTCATCTACGTCCTCGGCACTGCTCCCCTAAGCTGAAATACCATTTTCCGATCTGTCATTAAGATGGGCGATTAGTTTGTTGTTATTACCTCCACGCTTTGCACTTCGTTTAGCCATTTTAGCTTGAAATGTGGATGCAGAGAGGACGCCAAGCTAAAACCGTCGATTTGAAGAACATTGGCAAATCGCAGAATCTAGCTATGTAAATTTGCCGTATAACACATAATTTTACACTGACAACTCACATCATTCCTAATGACATATGTTATATAATGGGTTACATTAAAATATACTTATATACTGTAAGCAAAGTGTATGTGTATCACTGTATCGCCTAATGCTAATAATAAAAAGTAGCCAGATGGGTTGTACCCTGTACGGTTTCGTTTCAAACGAGAATGAAACGCGTATTGAACTTTATTGAAGTTATTTTGCAAATTTAATTGACATCGTGATGTTGCGGTTGCGAGTTGTGGCCTGACACGTCGAAAATTGTTGCGATCGCAACAGGTTCGCAACTTTCCAAAAATTATTGCGGCGCAACCGGTTGCAACCGCAACAGAAAAAGTTGCGATCGCAATTGCGGCCGCAACTTGTTGCGGCGCAGCTGCCCAAAACTGCGGATAGTTGAGAACACTCTCGTTGGGGCGCGCGTGTATTGGCGTATTTTGTATCGGCATAACTTTTCCAACTAAGAACTTGATACTAACTTTCTATTTCTGCAGTAACGCATTGAGGAAACCTAATAATCTATACTATAATAAGAGCCGCGTCCGTCCGACCGTCTCTCTGTCTGTCCGAAGCCAGCCTGCAGTGTGTGATGAGCGTATCTGTGATACAAGCTCCAGCCCTATATATGTTGACGGGCCGTGTTCACAATGTCCATCAACTCTCGAGAGATTGTATTTTTTTCTTACGGCCTATCTCTCATTTCGCCCTCTTTTTTATTTCAGATTAAGGGGGGTGGACTAGTGCTTATAATTAGAGCTGTGCCATTATGCACATGCCTATATGGACGCGTATGTGAAATTGTCAGAGCTTAAAATATGCGGCTTCAGGTTAGATATATGCGATTGCGGAGTGTCGTATGCACAGTACTCTCATTTATATGCAAGCAATATGCGACTGCTGATCGAAGGGCTTCAGTTAGTTGAATATTGTACGATATATCAAATATTGAACCGTAAAGTAATGATTCTTTACGATAGTCTTCAAAATTTAAATATCATTCATTTGCTGCTAATGAAGAAAACATGAAAATATTCACTGGATGCCATGCTAAAATCCCCGCGCAGCGTTGGGCTTGACGGAAGGGAACTTAGTCATAGTGAGCCACTAGCTCTCTGTGATTTTATCGGAGTTGCAAATGGTTAATTTTAGTTAACTTTATGCTGAACCAAAAGGATTATCTTCGTTTTTGATAACTATGAAGTCTCAGTCAATATTTGGACAATAACAGTGTATACTCATATTATGTTTCACGATAAACGAACAGTTTTCCCACAATAAGTATTGTACAGATTTCCGTCCCAGAGTCATATTCTGGGAATTCATTCATGAAAGTATCATTCCTTACACTTTGGGATACCTTGGGCATGGCTTAACTAATAAATAATGATAATCATTAGAATAGTATAAGAAATTTGTTCACTTCTTCAATCATCAACATATTATCAAATATATCGCTAAATTTCAATTCGAAAATTAATAAAAAAAATTGGAAAAAAATTATCATAATTTTCTTCTACGTAATCCCTCTCATTTCGGAGATCCCAGAATACCAAACATTCGCATTAGGTTTTGAATAACGAAGTATTGCAGGAATATTCAAATCAGTATATAATCTCTAAATGTCGATTGCAGATTTGATTGCCCTTATCTAAGTCCAGAAAGCAAAATCACTATAATGATGCAAACTTTGAGAATTCGTTGGATTTCTGGAATTAGAGGGATTACTTTGTTGAGTTTCTTCTCATTTTTTAATAAACAGGCACAGCACAACAGAGGAATATATTATTACTTCACTGAATGCATATGCTTCGGAAGTTGATACAAATTCCACAGTTGTATTTTCACTTCAACACTTTTGTACGTATAGGTAGGCTTATGTGTAGAAGAGAACAAGAAAACTATCACTAGATGCACAAAACTATCACGCTATAAAAGTCTTCAAAACTTGAAACTGCATTAATTTCAGTTCGGACACCTCTATTGTATTTTATTGGTGAACCATATTTAACAACAAATGAGAGGGATTACGTAGAAAAAGTCTACATGAGTAAGACACATGAAAATGATTATTCTACAACTGAGAAAAAAAATCGTCTCCCCCGGGATTCGAAGACCTACGATGTGTGCCTAGAACGACAAGGCTATGGAGCAGCATTCAAGCAGCACGTCATAACTTAGGTGAGCGCGGCCTTCGGCAGCGCGGATTATAAGGCTAGGAGAAGGCGGAGAAACCTTGCTCTCTGTCATCCCCCAGGGAGCGTATGAGAGTTTTATTATACACTCACATTTGGAGAATGAATTGACGCTTAAAATGAACTCAATTTCAAATTTTTAGGTGCAATAGTTTAGAAATTATGACTCGACCAAAATGAGCCTTTTGAAAAATCGGTCGACCATTCACAGGCTATGGAAAACTTGCTCTTCATCTTCCTCCAGGAAGCGTATGACAGTTTTATTATACACTCACATTTGGAAAATGAATTGACGCTTAAAATGAACCTAATTTCAAATTTTTAGGTGCAATACTTCAGAAATTATGACTCGACCAAAATGAGCCTTATAGAGATAATCGGCCGAGTATTGAGGGGCCACGAAAGCCCCTCTTCCTGCCCTCCACAGGGGCGTAAAAAATATTTTAATTACGTAAATATGTTTTACTCGTCACGCCCATTCATTTGGTATTAATTTCAAGATTGTACGTCTTATAGTTTAGAAATTACCCTTTTTGTCAGGGTAATTTGCGAAGGGTCCTAGATGGGTTCTCTAAAATGGCGCGCCTGTACCCCCTCCCGTGTGAGAGGAAAACAGTTCTTGCATATGCAACGATGCCCTAAAGTAGTTTTCTAAAATATGTTCTATCGTATTCATTACTTTTCTGATCATGCTCACATGCTCGCACATTGGTTTTGTAAGTTAGCTGTTGGCGTAAATTGTCTCTAATGTGCATAGCCTCTTTCATTTTTCTATTTGTTTCATCACTGGTTAATTATATTTTGATAGGTAAGAGTTGAACTTCCCTCTATGTATCAGCTCAGTGCCTTGTTTTCTATCAGTTCCCTTTCCTCTTCTTCATA
The DNA here is from genome assembly GCA_030386875.1 of Morinoia aosen. NCBI lineage: Eukaryota > Metazoa > Arthropoda > Malacostraca > Amphipoda > Talitridae > Morinoia > Morinoia aosen. The sequence goes on along the minus strand of CM059568.1, from coordinate 2,910,350 downwards.
CCACTACCATCTGTATAAAGTCCCTGCATTGTTCTCTATCATTTCCTTGTTCTCTTCTGCAGATCCACTACTTTATTCTGTATTTGCTTCCTACCTTCATCACTTTCTCTCTGCCTACTTCTGCACCACTTCCCTACCTCCTGCACCACTTCCCTGCCTTCTTTACCACCTATCTGCCTTCTTCTGCCCCACTTCCCTGCCTTCAACACAACCGCTCTGCCTTTAACACCACTTCCCTACCAATTGCGAACCAAGATTACGAAGTAGTCGGAATTTATGTAGCTTCGGAGTCGGAATCGAAAAAACGTTCACTCCAAAACTAAATGAATAACATTTTAAATGGGGTATTTTTCATTTTTTGAGAATATTTTTTCATTTTTATGCATGCACATGGAAGGACCGTGTCCCCTCACCGGTTAGGGGGTTGTCATATCTATCCTAAGAGAAATATTTATCAAGAATTAGACGCATAAATAAATCTGGAATCCTAGCCCATATGCTGCTGAGTCAGCAATATTCCTCAAGAAAATGATGCGCAAACACCTGGCTCGGTGGCGATAAACGTGTGCCAAAACGGTCACGCACTTGTCCTCGTACATATGTTAGTACGTACGTTCAGTGCCACGCCTGGTGCGACTCGGGCACCGTGCGCCGCTGAGTCAGCGATTTGTGTGTATAAATGCCCCGTGTTCAGCTCTTCAGAGCGCATTTGGGTTTCTGTCTCTACATCAAGTACACGTTGAAGTCTACTCGTCTACTTACTATCCACCCTAAGATACGGATTACGGATACTGGTGGCCATTAGTACGTACCCACGACGTGAAATTATACTTGGTACTTGTGCTGTGGTTTGGATGGTGCGAGTACGGTGATTGAGGATATCGGGAATTTCCGCCTGGTTTATCGACGACGATTTGGAGATCGCGTGTCTACAGAGGTTAGAGGAAGTTCTACGTGTGGTGATCTACGCTTCGCTTCGTGTGACGTGAATATTTTTGGTCAACTACGCGACTCTGCTATGGATGATACTGCGGCTACGGGAAGAGAAATTAAGGAAGCACCGCAAGTATATAATAACGTATTCAGGTTCATCGTAAAACGCATCCCTGAAGAAACTATGCTGGATTCTTATAATTTAGATTTGCAGATACCCTTGGGAGTGCCCTACAAAGCGCGTGTCGACCTGGAGCAGGAAGGAGACCACTGCGTGATGAAGATCTGCGTGAATTTCCACCGCAAGGAGTAACGTGGTAGTTTACCAGTTGAATACATCAGTGGTTGTATTAAGAACAATTCTACGAACTGTTGCAGTGTTTGTTTCTACGAGAACATTGTGTACTGTGTATGGGATAGGAAATTACATACCGAACAGTGTTGTTTCAAATGATAAGCTGTGATAACGTAATAAATACGTATACATAAACAGTAAGCTGTGCATTTACGCGCAGTGTGGTACCGTGAACATACGTGTACACTCCAAGAACGTGCTCGTGCTGCGTGTACGACCTTGAATCTCATCAGCTGTGCTGTGCCTGTGCTACGCAGACGACCTTGAGACAGACTGCGGAGCAGCTGCTCGTACTGTTCCTGGGCAGTCTACCAGACCGACAGCTGTGGCGACTCCCTGCCTGCAGGAGCTGCTTTGCCGACAGCTGCATTGCTGATTCCCAGTTGAGTGTTCTGTAACTATATTGTTCTTGTTTGGGATTGTTAGATTATTTTCCGTGACTTCGTCAGTATTTATTTTATTGCTTTTTGTTGTTTCAAAAAATTGTTGGGGTCGATACCATTGAATTCGTGTAACGAGTTCCTCGTTAGTAATTGGTTTCGGTTCTGTTTGCAAGTAGCAAGAAAAAATTTTTTTGGATTTCAATTTTCAGTGATTTTAATTGGGGATTTAACCGTGTGCTATATCCATTTTAGTGCCGTGAGTTTTTAGCGTTATGTTATGTGATTAAAAATTTTTTTTGCGAGGTAAAGTTTTTTTTGTGTGGTTCTGCAGTCTTATTTTTTTTTGTGGCGTAGGAATATTGCGTTGGACTGTGGCATTGTTCAATTTTTAGCATTGTGCGACAAACTTGTTTTCTTGTTGCGATAACTGATGGGAGACTCAGATTCAGAACCTGAATTTATCCGTTCTACGAGTACTATTACTGGTAGCGGAAGGGTTTCTGTTCCAGCATTTAGTGGTACGTTACCTGGTACGTGCGCACATACTCCATCAAGTGTGATTATGTCTGGACCACAGACCACGACGGTCGTCACGACCACTGTTAGTACGCAGACTGTGTCGTTTAGTACGCCGAGTGTTACTACAATGACGTCCTCTAGCGGACCGATGACGGGTGGTAGTGTAACAACAACTTTACAAAGGGGCAGTACTATACTGTCCAGTGAAGAGCTTCCCTTGTTCAGAGGGAGACCTCGTGTCAGAGATCCGATTTTTTGTGAAACCAAGAGTTTTAGAACGCATGTGGCAAATCTTAATTCCTATATGTGCTTGTTGCCCGACGTCACTTCCGATGACGCCAAAAAAGAGTTACTTGTGCGCAGCGCACACAAAAGCGTTGGCGATTTTAATGGCGTCGTCACAAAATTAGTAGACCCTGCTATTAATTATTCATTTGATCAGGTTATCGATATTCTCGATGATATCTATGTATCGAAAGGTGAACGATCTGTACATGCTTTAGCTTGTGACCTAAATCAGCTACGGCTGTTACGAAACGAAGGATTGTCTGCTCAATTGGTTATGGCAATATCGAAAATAAGAAATTTGAGTGACCACATTCTAAATAGTACAGAAGTAGCATTACAAAGACATCCATTTGTAATTGCTAGCACGAACGCAATCGAACTCAAAAAATTCTCTGGTGACTTAGTAGTGTTCAGTCTTGCTATCGCCATTCTTGGTCCTCTTTTAGAAGAGAACTTTTGTAAAAAAATCTTCTCGAGGCCGTTCAATACCTCTGAAGAATTGTTAGCTCGTCTAGTTTCCGCTGTGCGTAATAACCCTGAGGGAAGAGAAATACTTGCGCGCAAAAATAATACCCAGTACCCGTATCAAACCAGAGAGACTTATCTTGCGGTCGTGCCTGAAGAGGGAGAGTGGGATGAGAAAGAATCGTCCCCCGAGGTCTTCTATGCATCACAAAATACCAGCCGACGATTTCAAGGTCGGAGACCATTTTTCAGAAGCAATTGGAGACCTGCTAGATTTCCAAGGGGAAGACAGCATGCTTACTTCGGAGATCGTCCTTTAGGTTCAATGGAATGCAATGAGGCTCAGGTAGTTAACCCACAACAGATTAGTAAAGATAACTCTAAATCGTTTTGTTCACTGTGCAATACCGCAGGTCATGTTCAAAGTATGTGCACGACTAAAAGAGGCCAAAGCAAATCAAATTTCCGCGGTCAGGCCTGCTACACTTGTGGCAAGACGGGCCATTTTGCACGTGAATGTCTTTCGCGTGGTCGTAGTAGAGGACGAGGTGAAGCGTACTACGCTGCGTCTTGCGAGGGTGAAGATTTTTTAGAGTAGACGGAGAAAAATCGGAAAATTCAAAGAGTCTTGGTGTAGAGAGGAAGTTACCAGTGCCCGGGGTTGCAGCTACTATCCCCGTCACAAAAAATGTGGTGTTGAAACCAGATACTATTATAAAGTCGACTGCTGTGGTGGATCCGCTTTTCCTGTGTAAAAATAAATTCGACTTACTGGGTGAACAAGAACTTGATGTAGGTGTAAATTCTGAACTACCTGTAGAAGTTTGTTTGTCAGCGACGATAATGAAAGAAGGTCGTTTAAGGAAGGAAAGCGATGGTTTATTTTCATTACGGCGTTCTAAGAAGCCTACAATTATTTTACGTCATGATACAAAGTTGATGAGCGCTCTCATAGATAGTGGTAGCGACAGATGTTTAGTGAGTTATCGTAATTTCAAGGGTCTTAATGAGCAAATTAAGCCCAGTGCTCTGAGTATCAGAGGTATAAATTCAAAAAGCCAAGTTACAGGAGAGGTTGATCTTTGCATTACACTGCCTAATAATAAAGAAATTAAAACTAGCGCCTTGCTGCTGAAGAATAGCGAATTTCGATATGACGTAATCCTTGGCAGAGATATTTTGCAGGACGCCGTGCTAAATTTTAAAGAAGGTTTTATCGTTCTTGACGGAGTTAAAGTACCGTTTCATGATGTGCAGGAATTGCACGAGCAAAGTAGGAAGGAGATATTTTTTAATACGGTGAGTAATCCAGAATGTCTGATGGCTGACATGCTTGCGAATAGGAGGAAAATAAGGAAGTATCTGCTGAAGCAGAGGGATTCAGAAATTGCGAGCAAAGAAAGTGGCGATAAAAATGGCCTAGATATAAATACTGCAGAAGAGAGGGGTACCCCAGACCCAACGACAGGGCGAGAAAATAATGGGAGAGTAAAAAATAAACAGCATGCGAAGAAAATAAGTGGAATTAAGGAACATGCGAGAGGTTTGAAATATAGTAAAAAACGAGAAATAGTTGTTCATTGTGGAGCAGTGGAAATGCCCAGAAATTGTTTACGTGTTATTAATGGGTATGTCAAAAAGGCTAAGCCCGGAAGGTATATTATGAATAAGACAATTCTCGCGAATGGTATTTATGTCGCCGAATCAGTTGTGGATATCAAGTCAAATGGGTTTGTCCCTGTAATGCTTTTGAACGTCTCGGAGGACGTGGTCTATATGAGCGACAATACGATGTTAAGTACGATTGAAGAAATTGACGACATGGAAATTGAACACGAGATTTACATGTCTACCGTGCACGAAGCTGTGCGAGATGCGAATTTGTGCGATGCCCAAGATAATGCGGATCTACCCGAAGTCGACAGTGTTAATGGTGGAAGTTTCAATGCCATCTCTGGTAAAGACGTTGGGTTAGTATCTGTAAAAACGAGGCATTGTGGTAACGATAATCGTGTTGATGAAGTGGGAATTAATGCAAACAAAGATGTTGTACCAGAAGGGGGTAGTAACGAGAGACGTCCTCTGACGTGTGACGATGTAAATTGTGAAAATGATGATGCTAAACCATTACTGATAAATTTATTAAACGATTTTAGAGACGTGATTACTCTAGAAGGCGAAACTATTGCAGTCACGAATGTCATGCGACATGCTATTGAATTGAAACCTGATGCTCCAGTACTCAACATCCCTCCATATCGAATTCCACATAAGTATCAAAACGAATTGTTGCAAACCAATAAACAGATGTTGAATCAAGGAATAATTGAACCATCAAGCTCGGAATACAATTTCCCTTTAATTGTTGTTAGAAAAAAGTCGGGCGAGATACGTCCCGTGATTGATTTCCGCGAACTCAATAAAATAATTATCAAGGAAAGTTACCCCATTCCACGCATTGACGAAGTACTTTACTCTTTAGGTGGTAATAGCATTTTTTCAAGTCTCGATCTCCGCTCTGCCTTTCACCAGGTCGAGTTGGAAGAAAAATGCCGTAAATTCACCGCGTTCAGTATCGGTTACGAGAAATTTCAGTTCAAGAGGTTGCCATTCGGATTATCCTCGAGTCCATCTGTGTTCCAAAGAATTATTTCTTCTGTTCTTACAAATATCATCGGTAAATTATGTTTTGTGTTCCTTGATGATATACTAGTATTTTCCAAATCCATGAACCAACATCTGAAAGATTTACAGAGTGTTTTTGAGAAGCTCCGTGGTGGAAATTTATCACTTAAACTTGAAAAATGTCATTTCCTAAAAAGCTCAATTGAATATCTTGGACACATCGTATCGGCAGACGGAATTCGATGCAAAGAATCAGAGAAGCTTCAAAAATTTCCGATTCCGAGAAATGTGAAGGAATTACAAAGTTTTTTAGGTGTAGCAAACTACTTTAGGACGCATATCCCAATGTTTGGTTCAATTTCATATCCACTTTATCAGTTATTACGAAAAAACGTTGAATTTATCTGGACGCCTGAATGTCAGAAAGCTTTTGAGAAAATTAAATCTGTTTTGACATCAGATACCGTTTTACGGCACCCTGATTTCAGTAAGCCCTTCCATGTATTTACTGATGCATCTAATTTTGGTATCGGTGCGGTACTCTTGCAACACGATGCCGATAAATCTATGAAGGCTATTGCTTACTACAGTAAAAGTCTCAATTCAACACAAAGGCGCTATTCAACGACGAAAAAAGAATTCTACGCCATTGTAAGCGCGCTGAAAGCATTTAAATATCTCATTCTTGGATATCCGATCTATCTATACACTGACCACAAGCCCTTACAACCCTTGTTTTTCAAAAAGCTTCCTGACGATTCGGCTATGTCTAGATGGTGTCTAACAGTTCAACACTTCGAACCCGTAGTAAAATATTTCCCCGGGAAACAGAATCTAATTGCAGATTGCCTAAGTAGATTACCCCAGCATTTAACTATTTCTGATCTTGAAGAATGCTCAGAGTTCGATGAGGTTGACGCCTTCGCAGTGACTACACGCCGTGGTGCACTGACCGCCGACATAGACGATACAGACACGACGCCCTCTAATCAAGTGGCGCCAGAGTCGACTGAAAAACCCCGACTGACTCACTACGTACCTCAGTTAAGACGTATCATGGACTTTAGACGAATTTCGAAATGAGCAACAACTCGACCCATTCTGTTCTGAGGTTAAAGACGCATTACTATCTAGTAGACAATCTACGATCCCTGACTTACAAAAATACTTAATTCTGAACGACATACTTTATAGACGACGACAAATAGACTCTAGGGAAAGTACTATTCTCACTTCGGTTATACCGACATCGCTAATGAACAAGGCGGTGCTCAGTATACATTCATTATATCATACTGATGCCACGCATACGTTGTTTAAATTTAAGTTGCGTTATTTTCATTTATTAGAGAAGAGTATCATACGTAAATTTGTTCAAATGTGTGAGGTCTGTAAGATTCTTAAAGCCAGCTGTACTGTACCTATTAAAATATTAGACGCTCCCATCGCTAAAGAACCGTTCGAGGTGGTATCAATGGACTTTCTTGGTCCTCTACCTGTCACAGATCAGCAAAATAAATATATTCTCATTTTAATTGATTTATTTTCGCGTTACTGTAAGCTTTACGCGACAGCAGATCGATTAGCAGATACAGTTGTCTCTTGTCTGGACAGCTGCTTCTCAACCTTTGGCTATCCTAAAACACTTCTAAGTGACCAAGCTCTTGAATTTAAGTCTGCGGCAGTTAAAAAATTCTCTCAAATTCATTGTATTGCGAAAAAAGAGGTCCTCCCTTGGAGTCCTCACAGTAACGCTATTGTTGAACGAAATAATCGCAAAATTACGAATTTATTAAAATTATATATAAACTCTTTAGCGCATACTGAATGGGACCAGTGTCTCAACAGCACAGAGAACGCGATAAATAATAGCTTAAATACCACATTGGGGGATACACCCTCGTTCATTGTTTTCAATCGCGATACGTGTCCGAACTTTAGCGCGGTAACTTTCGAACCTAATTACAGTCACGACACGAACGTTGATATAATAAGATTTCGAGCTCAGGAAGCTGCTCGCATTGTTGAAAACGTTAGAGCTACAATAATAAATAACACCAGCGAAAGAACCATGTATCACAACCTTCGACGCAAAAATAAAAATTTTGAACTCAATGACCGTGTCTTATTGCGCAATCACATGCGAAAAAACAAACTAGATCTCGCCTGGAATGGTCCCGGTATTATCACAAAAATTAACCGAAATTACGTAGAAATCAAAATTGGTAATAAAACAATCAGGAGTAATAAAAATCATGTACTACCTTTACGAAAAAAGTGTTGAATACAAACTATGCGACTTACGACTGACGATGTTACAATGTCCACATAATTCTACTGTGTGATTCATGTTTCGATGTTAATTTTCCGTATATTTTTAATTGGAACTTTCCTTCTATACCCTTATGTATTTACCTTGTATTTGCGTTTCGTTTTTGGTGTACCGTAGTTTTTACGTGCGTGATTGAATCTGTACGCATTTCAATTTACCACCAAGGTTTACATCTGCCCGAGAGTCTTGCACGGTTCAATAACCTCCAGTGTTTACAAACGCGGCCCCTCATTGCTGTGGGAGCGAAGGCTGACTCCCGAGTTGTTTAGCGCCGTCTGATTTGTTTTGCAATTGACTGTGCAGCTGTCGAGGCCGCGTGAGAGCTACAGCGAGCAGAGATGTTGTATTTTTTTTTCCCTTGCGACTGTTCCTTTCCTTTACTTGTTTTTATTATCATTGCTTACTTATTAAATTGTATTCTGGAGCCATGCTAATTGAACTCTGTGTTTGTTTCAATTTCAGACCGAGCACGCTCACGTTCCTGTCGTCCACGATGGGGAATCGGCTGACACATGTGTCGGTGGAGGCATTAACGAATGCCCTTGAGAACCATCACGGTAGAGTCTCGGAGGACTGGCTAAAAGCCAACGCGCTCGTCGATATCCTACCCGATCGGGTGTCCGATCTCGGTATTCTTTTTCTTTTTCCTTTAACTCTGGCCTTAGGTGTATCTTTCTTCTACCTTCGCCGAGAACTTCATCTGTTAGCGGATCGCTTTCGCGCTGAAGATGCATTACTCCGCCGTCAGCAGCTCAGGTCGAGCAACGCTGACCAACCGCTGCGTCACCTGCAAGCAAATAGCGAAGTTTAGGTGTCAGTGAAGCAAGTGTTTTTGTTTTTAAATATGTGGACTTTATTTTTTTTTGCGTGTCTTCTAAGCGACACTATTTTTCTCATGCGTTATAAAACGGAATCTAGTGTTTATCTTTAACATATACCTCAGGAATTAGTTGTAAGGTATTAAGTTGATTCCAGTCTTGTATTTGTGGTAAATCCTTCTAATTTTTAGCATTGATGTTCAACAATAATATGATGTTCATTTACTCAGTATGTATTAAATGGTTTCCGAATTCAGTAAATGTCAAACGAATTTTCTGATCAACTAAATTTCATAGACAATGCGTTGGAATTAGTTTCATGCGTGATTATTCTTATCTTTAACGAATGTATTTTTCTCACTACAAATTCATGGCAAGTATAAATCTTTATTTTTTTAATTATGTTTGAATAAAAAGTATTTTAATTATTGTTTCAAAGATGCGATTTTCTATTTTTACTGCGTTTAGCATTTAAACTGTTCATCACAAAACAATGTTTGCAGTAATTGTGATTTCTTGGCGAATGCTGATATAAATGTAATAAGTACATACATGCGATGTTTAATAATTATCCTTCTTCATGCGTAATGAATATTAAATTTAAAAAAAAAAATATTATAGGTTGGAAATTTTTTTTAACGTAATTAGTTGTTCTTTTTAATTACATAACATGCCTACGTAGTTTGATATTGATGTTGTTCGTTAATGTAGTAACGTTTATTTCTCTTCGAAAAGTTCCTTACGGGTATTTCCAACGGTAGAGATAGTTAAATATTGGTAGCTTGTACCGTAGATTTTTTTTGGTACGATATTTCTGAATGTCTTCACTATTTTTGTGGTACGCTGATATTGTTCTGTTGCGTTCTTGTCGACTTTACCTCGACGCGTTTTCCTTCTTTTACGGACGTTTTTCTGCTTCGATAAATATATTATTGTTGTTGTACTTGTACGCTTTTCAATACGGGTTATGCTTAAAAAAAGAGGAAATTGTTCACTCTTGTTTACGAAATATGTTCTTAACCTGCGGCTCTCACCTTACTTTTGTTGTTGGTGGGGGTATATTGCGAATTTTCACTTTGCATACCTAAATCGAATTACATTGATGTGTATATTTTTGTCACGAATTAGTAATTTTCAATCTTAGACATTTACGCTTTTAGATACCTTTGTCATTTCTTGGAGTTATGATTTTTAAATTCTGAGCGATTTATTTCAATTTGAGTAATAAAACAGGCATGGTGGGGGAGGTGTGTGCCAAAACGGTCACGCACTTGTCCTCGTACATATGTTAGTACGTACGTTCAGTGCCACGCCTGGTGCGACTCGGGCACCGTGCGCCGCTGAGTCAGCGATTTGTGTGTATAAATGCCCCGTGTTCAGCTCTTCAGAGCGCATTTGGGTTTCTGTCTCTACATCAAGTACACGTTGAAGTCTACTCGTCTACTTACTATCCACCCTAAGATACGGATTACGGATAAACGTGTGGCCTAGTCCGAGCTCGAACCTCCGAGTATTGCTCAGACGCACCGTGCAATCCAAGTATTCTACCTATCGCGCCACCACTGATTCCCTGTATTGTATCATTTTCATTCTTCTTTGAAAGATTTTCTCCAATTTAATTCCAATTGCTGCAGTCGGAGCTTGAAAATTTAATTTTGAATACTCTATATGTATAATGAGTTTTTGTACCAAGTGTTTATGTGTATGGTGACCCCTAACCACTGTGTTCTTTTGTGACAGGAGTAAATAAGCAAGAAGAGAAGCATGATGGCTCTCAGTTGTACGACTTGAGCTCCACAAGTTCAGTGCCTGACTACAGCAATACTTCTTGTTTAGCAAGTGAGTTCTAGAATCTTTATTCTATAGTAACATTTTTATCAGTTTTTTTTGTGCAGTGTTAGTGGAGAGTGTAATCATCGTCATGAAGCCAAATGAGATTAGCGATATTCTTCCAGCGATATGGAGCTTTGTGTACAGTTTAAAGAGTATTTTTACCGAGTTTTAAATATATCTAAATACACATGTGCAGTAGCTATAATAAAATACGTCACAGGTATCCATCGAGTCACTTTATTCAAAATTCCACTTGGCACCGTTATTTAACAGGTTAACATCGGCATCTTTGGGATGCTTTATTTCCAATCAAGCCTGATACATATGATCTTAGCATTGGTTTTTCAAATGTCTTATAACTAACCCTATATATAGGACACCATGACGGTTCCCCCGTAGAGCCGGTACCCATTTCCGACACCTGGGTTGAGTGGGGTTTTGTGCTTGAGCTTCCCCTTATACCCAACGGGGAAAATCTCCGCGCCAGCGCTGGGAACGAACCCGCGACTTCCAGCATGCAATTCCGATCCCTTAACCGCTGTGCCACGGAGAGCACAACATTATTTTGCAACATTTTCAATTTTTTTAGGAGTGAGGTCATTCTTTGTAGCATGGACTAAAAGTTTATGAAATCAAATAATTTAGGAAATTATGCTTTAACGGTTGTTATACGGGCTATTCAAAGTATTCTTTTTTCACCAGAATATTGTCATTCCAAGTCATAGTGGAATGTATGGCAACACTGTGGCTACGCACGCCTACTGCAGTGGTCATAAAACATGACTGTAGTAAAATAACTGTGGTAATGACTGTAGTAGTAGTAGCCATACACTTATTTCACGTCTTAGCCGTAATTCCACCTCTTGTCATCCAAACTCTTTTCTCATTCATTAACTTTTCAATAACATAAGTTACTCATATGGGAAAGCTAGTACATTTGGGTTAGAAAAGGGTCACCCACTGGACGCCAGGTCACTAATGTCCGCAATTAATTTTATGGATCAAATATATTCTCGGTTCTGGTCCTCGTGCAGACCATCATGTCGGTAGATGCTCAACAGTACCTTTTATTTTCAAAATTCTGGTCAACAGATTCACAACCTAATGAAACCTTTTTGTGTAGCCACTTGTATGTGTGACCTCAAATTTATTTCACTACATAGGTAATAGAAATAAAGATCGACATTTTGCTAATGGTGCTAGTGCATTTTGTGTATAAACAATTCGACTATTGTATATGTACATGTATTTTTACTGATTGAATTTTTATATTGCAGATGTCTTCAGTCAGTACGCTGCACAAAGTCCTACACAGTCTGAGAAGGAGAGATGGGTTGACTCTTGGGCTAGAGGACATAAGTATGCTGCCGATGTTCGTCATCCTTGTCAAGTTTCTCCATCCCCTAAAAAGCTATTTGAACTGAGTGAGTTGAGAAGATTTCTGAATAAAAGTAATGATGAATATCCTTTTTTAATCTTTTTTTGCATAATAATGAAGCAGATACCTATTACTAAAGACCACGAAGCTAATTATTTACGGATAGCTAATTTGATTTAGTTACTTCCATACAAAGGAATAAGTCGGTCCTGTACATAGTTCAGTATTACAAATGGCAATAAAAAATGCCAACTTTCAATGACAATAAAAACGGCCCCAAATAGAATTCCTCCGAAACTGAAAGAAATTTTTACACAAAGTAGTTGAATCCCTAGAGTTTATAGAAATGCCCTTCATTTACACTAACCAAACTTTGTAACCTTTCAAATTGTTCTGGTGATTTAATTTGAAGTTGAGTTCCTCAATATTGATACATTAGTTACTCGGGAAAGACTACCTAATCGTCACTCACTAATGAACAAAAGCAAAAAATAACGTTTGAATGTTTTCAGTTATTGAATTATATGTACATAGGGATGTGAATTTTCTCTGACATCTTTCTTAGTTTCAAATAAATATTAAAAAAACAATTATGAGTTCCGCCGAATTCTAATAAAAGGCTTACAATATGCGAAAATATGCCTCCTTAGCTTCAAAAGTATGTCAAGAAAAGCTACTCAGATTTGCTCATATTCTTGTAGAAGCAATTATAATTTTTTTAACTTGTCTCCAATTTTTGCCTGCACACGGTTTTGCAGTGGATTGTAAGCATTTGATGCAATATTTTGTACTCAGACAGAACAAAGACTTGTAGCTTCATTGGAATGATACAGTTCTGTAAGAAGTGGCATCCATTGCACCAGTTGTTAAGAACCACTGCCTTAAGCGGTCCAGTGTTTGTCATGCGTAATCATCCCATAGCAAGAAACTATGTAACCTATCAGTAATGTGCTCTTTCATTTTCATGAAAGCTTGAATCAATGTCAATGCAATAGTCTTACTTCTTAAGACATGAAATGTACAATATTCACGGAATGCATTCTCAATTTCAATATGAAAAAAATGACCAGGGCATGTAGAAGCATCTTTATTCCGCAGTATTTTCGAGCTTTCGAATTCTTGCTGAATTCATCATCAGGACAAATGTGTCCTGATGAGACATGCATCCAAAACAGGGGTATCATAGATGCAGAACAGAGAAAATTATTCAATTTAAGATAAACAAATCTACAGAACTTGCATGCTCGTTGAGGGTTGGTTTAATTTTCTGAATTAATATAGATTCGAGAATTTTTGAGATCGTCCGAGGCGGTTTTGCTAATAATTTTGAAGTTATTTTCCGTGATCGAGTGCCCACTTAAAAAAAAATCAAAAATTTTGTTAATATTTGAAGTTATCGTATTCCCAGTTCGAAAAGATATGCCCTTATGTTGACACATTCTAACTTTCAACTGTTTCCTGGTTTCGCCAATATAGGAGGCGGTGCTGTGACCGCACTGACATTTATAAACCTGATGATGAATTCAGCAAGAATTCGAAAGCTCTAAAATACTGCGGAATCAAGATGCCTCTACACGCCCTGGTCATTTTTATTATTTTGAAGTTCAGATTCCCAAATGGAAAATCGATTTTTGGCATTTTCAATTCTGTAACAAAGTATGTGGGTGGCATATTGAAATGCACAAGCCTTTATGGCTAATTAAAAACAGGTTATAGCTGTGGCTGCTAGCAATATTTCTCGAATATTTTCACTGCGTAGAGTTGCTCAGAAAATATGTGGAATGAACATGAGAACCTAAAATATACTCTGTTTGCATTAACGTGTATGAAAACTCAATAAATGCCAGTTTAGTCGTGGAAATTTATTTCTGTGACAATATCTAAGGTTTACAGCAATGTATTTCATTGGCTCCTGCCAACACGCAAAATAAACGACAGTTTCTGCTTACCGTTCACGGTATGTTTGACGAATAAAACGCCCACAGAACTATAGTAATTGCAAGCATTCATAACCCTTTTAAATTTAAAATATGGTTATAGTGAACTTTTTCTGGGAAGATGTGATGGGTGATTTGATATCAGCTCTCAAGACGCTTCTGAATGGTTTTGCTTACACTGAAATAAATTGAGTCACTAAGATCTAGGAGTGACAATTTAAAAATTTTACCTAGAATATTACCTCCATTACATGGGATTTGCTGAATATGAGTAGTCTCCAATCGAATACATGTTAAATTCTTGTTTTGCTGCGCGCAATTCTTCATGGTGCGTGTACAAAAATCCATCCTACGTTAGTTATTTACATTGATATATAGTTATTGTTTTCTCCAATAATAATTATTGCCCCTTCCTAAAGGTTGCTAATACTGTATCACTCCCGCTACACCATGCGTCCGGCGGTGCAAGATGACCGATACCAAATATTTGTTGTGGTGATTTTTTTTGCATTGCTGTTTTAGCATTAATGCTTGAACCTATAACAACTACATATTTTTCATTCACGAATGAAGAGCCTGATAATTTCATTTTGATCCTCAGCTGATGCTATACATATAATTTACCGCAATCTGGTTAGCATTTTAGAGATAAAAGAACTGCTGAAATCACCTGGTGAATCTTAACTTTTATCTATATTGTTATTATTTTTTTAAAGTGGTCAGGGGATATAATTAATTTTTTTTTGCAAGGGACCCTATTGAAAAGTCGCCAGCATTTACCTCTTTTCCACATCTACCTTCTGACTGCAGCCGCCAGCTCTTCGAGACAGCAGCCTCTAGCTCATCAAGACTGCAGCCCCCAGCTCATCAAGACTGCAGTCGTCAGCTCTTCAAGACTCCAGCCATCAGCTATTCGAGACTGCCGCCCTCAGCTCATCAGGACTGCAGCCGTCAGCTCTTCGACACTGCAGCCTCCAACTCATCAAGACTGCAAGCCCCAGCTCTCAATGATGATTCTGTTAATAATGTGGACCAAGCAAGGCATGTCGCAGTAACCGCATCACTGTTCGATAATCCTCCATCGGTTTCATCTGCTGTTCCAGAAACCGCTTCAGACTCAACTGTCATTCAAGAAATCGAAGGAAATAAATTGTGTCAATTAGGCCGTACAGACGAAAATTTGAAAATTATTCTTCCTAAGAAGAAAGAAAGAGCTTCCATTTTACGAAAACTGGCTCGAAATTCTGGTAAAGGATACTCTACAGCAAATGGGAAATACATTAATGCCGAAGAGTTTCATTTCCAGTACTGTAGATGCAAAAATGAGTGTTCCAAAATGTCCTTTGATGAAAGAAAACAAATTTTCAACAAGTTTTGGGCATCTAACTGTTGGCAAAGCTAGGAAAACTTCATTGCATCCTGCGTATTGGTCGCTCCCGCCAAAAGACATTATGTTCAGAATTCAATCAAGCAGAATTCCAGGACATTTTTACTAAATAAGAAGCGAGTTTGCAAAACTGTTTTCCTTAGAACTTTAGGAATATCAAACGGACGTATGAGCTACTGCATCACTAAAAAAGCTCAACAAAACATCTGCTTCCCTGATAAAAGAGGATAAATCACTCCTAATAGGACCTCAGATGAAAAAATAAAGGAAATTCACAGTTTTTTGGACTCTATTCCAAAGTACACCAGCCACTATAGCAATAATAATAAAGTGTACTTCAAAGAAGATTTAACTAGAATTATGCTGTATGAAGAATACAAGAAAAAACAACATAAAAAACAAAAAGTTGCTGTGAGCAAGCCTGTCTTTTATAGGGCGTTTAAACAATACAATATTGGCATTTATGTTCCAAGAACCGACACGTGTCAAGTGTGCGACGCAGGAGCCATAAAAATGAGCCATACTGCAGAAGAACAACAACTAGTGATCAGAAAAGATCTAGAATTGCATCTTAGCTTAGCCGAGAGAGCTAGATATTGCCTCAGAGAAGCAAAAGCGGAATCGAAAGTTTGCCCTGCACTCCTTACCTTCACGTTTGATATGCAGAAAAATCAGCCACTGCCGCGTCTCCAAACCTCTGTAGTGTTCTATAAGAGACAGTTGTGGATGCTGAATGTTGGTGTAAATGACAGAAGAACAAATCAAGGCTATATGTTGTTGTGGGACGAAACAGAAGCTAAGCGAGGTGCTAAGGAAATATGTTCATGCATACTTGCCTTCCTAGATGCTGCGGACACATCAGAAATTACCAGAGTAAAGACTTTTAGTGATGCATGCGGAGGTCAAAATAGGAACAAGGCCATCATTTGTTTCTTTATGGGGCTGTGTGATACAAAAAGATTTGAGTCCTGGGATCACACTTATATGGAGTCGGGTCACTCATACCTACCCAATGACCGTGATTTCTCAGCAATTGAAAAAAAAACCAAAGGCCGGCTAATACAGTCGAAGGAAGGGTGGATTGAACTAGTAAAAAATTCCATGGTGAAGCAACCTTTCAAAGTAATAGAGATGGCCAAAAAGTTTGTCGAGATTGATACAATAGTGAACTCACGAAAATTTGTCAACTCCAAGACCACAGATGATAATAAGTTCAACTTCCTTCATTTAAAATCTTTCAGTGTACGCCGCAAATCTCCCATTGTTACCTACACTACTGCAAACAGTGGCCCTCATCAGTTTACTTATCCTCTTATTAGTAATCAACCTGAAGAACTTGTGTCGAGCTGTGTCCCTAATCCAATATCGAGAGAAAAGTATGCTGATATACAAAGTCTTCTTCCCTATGTACCTCCAGTATACCACCACTTCTACCAAAATCTGCCTCATATGTAAATCTAAATAGGATATTAGGTTAGGGTTATTTCATTGGTTTTATATCTAATTAGACTCGGATTGAGTATTAACTGTTCCATAGGTACGTTTAGTTTATAATAGCACGTTTACGAACTTATTTGCCATGTGGTATTTCAGCATTAGTCATAGGTAGATGGTTATTTGTAACTCTGTATATATGTATTTCTATTGTTTTGACACTGGTTATTCATTATATTCACTCGGTGATTCATTCACTGCGGATGTAAATAAATTTACTTCTCTAAATTCGATATATTCCTTCTAATATAAGTTACCTATTATATTCTAGTATTGATATCAACAAATTAGTACCTTTGTTTAATAGTGGACCTTGTCTGTACTAATTTCAGTACAATTTTGTTGCTCTCTTTACGTTTGACTCTTTTCTTGACGTTAGTTGTTAATTATATTGACTTAGAGATTTTTTCACTGCAGATGTAAATAATCTACTTTTCTATATTCTAATGTTCTTACTATAACTTACCTATTGTATTTTCAGCTATTTCTAGTTTTGATGTTAATAATATAGTACTTTATTAATGGACCTTGTTTGTACTGATATCAGTACAATTTTTGACCTCTTCAGGTTTGACTGTTTTTTTACGCTAGTTGTTCATTATATTGACTCTGGGATGTATTCGGTGTGCATGTGAATAAATTGACTTCTCTAAATGATCTATATTCTAATGTTGCACTTAATATCAGTTACTTATTATATTCTTAGCGATTTCTACTACTACTACCACTTATTAGTTGGACCTTATTTGTGCTGATTTCAGTACAATCTTCTTGCTCTCTTCAGGTTTTACTATTTTTTGACGCTAGTTGTTCATTCAGTGTAATACTTCGACTTTGTATTATATTCAGTGCAAATGTAAATATGTTTTCCTAAATTCTGTTTTATTATTTGTCCCCTGATATCAATAAAGGTACGCATCATTTTCTAAGCGCTCTCTAGTACAAGTATCAGTAATATAGTAGCAACCTCTATTTGCTTCTTAACTAAGTTTGAAAATGATTCAAGCCTCAAAATCCTTATATTGCCATTGTTGTAGGAAATGGACTTCTAGTGAATTCAAATTATCTAATTTTTACTGAAAAGAATCTGAATGTCTGTGAAGAAAGGGAATCCTTCTCATTGCTATTGCTCCCTGACTTTATGAGCAAGCCTTTTCGCTCTGCAGTTACCTTCTTAATTTTTTTGGACTTGCCTGCCTATTTCATCAGCCTCTTAATTCATCTACTTTCGCAGTTTCGCTTTCCCAACACCACCTGTCTTAATCCTGGCTAGGTGTTAGTACAGCTGGATCCGTTGGAGAATGGTAAATGTTCACGCACGTTCCTTCCCTACATTCACGTCGTACAAACGAAACTTTTGAAATTTAAAAGAGGAAACTTTATAGTAGCTATTAAATCAGATTAGAACTCAACATAGAAAAAAATTTGCCAAGAGTCTGAAAACAAGTTTTTAGGCCTGCTATGAA
This sequence comes from Morinoia aosen, assembly GCA_030386875.1. NCBI lineage: Eukaryota > Metazoa > Arthropoda > Malacostraca > Amphipoda > Talitridae > Morinoia > Morinoia aosen. The sequence goes on along the minus strand of CM059568.1, from coordinate 2,892,137 downwards.
CTAATTCAATTCATAAAATTTCTGAAAATGATTTTGAAATTTAATAAGCTGAGCTTTATCCAAGTTAAGAGTGATCATGTGTCAAAATAGTTCGTACACATGATCTTTTATACTAGTGTCTTACACATGATCATGTGAAGGAATAGAATATGAACAAATTATTTCAAAGAATAATTTAATTATATCTGACCTCTTTATTGAGCTACTAGGATTACTAACTTCAATGTTTAGGGTCAGAGCGATCTTGAAGAGCTTATCTAGGCCCTATTTAACTGAGGTAAAGCAAACAAATGGTTGAACCCTGTTAAAGGAATTAATAGTCCCCTATAAAACAGAAAGACTAGTTTAAAGCACAATACTGGATACCTGAGAGATTGTACTGGGTTGTTCTTGCAAGACAACTCTACTCAATGGAATGAAAAGTTAGCTCTAAGCCATAGCTACCGAACATTAAAGCCACGAGCTGTAAACCTTTATTGGTATAGTAATTTTTTTCCATTTTTTGTTTTCTTCACGAATCATGATAAGCATAGCTACATATAAAGAAATAAACAAAGTATAAAAAAAATTAAACTGAATAACGAGACGTGTTCGGAGGTAGTATGACGCCGTCTATGTCATCATGAATATACATACGCTGCACACTCTCAGCAGAACAAAATAATGTAATAGCTATATGCCTTAAGCAAATACTGTGTAAATGAATAACCACTGCTTATCGTTGGGTTCTTACATTACCTCAATAGTTACATCTTGCGTTGTGCGTAGATGAGGGCCGACAAAATAGGTTTACAAGCCTACAAGCTTCTCCACTGACTGATGTTTCTGTGTATGCGCACAAAATTATCTGCTACTTTTCTCTAACTCGATACACTTACGGACTCATGTCATACGGAAACCCACTCCCTCTAAAAAAATATATCAAATATAATTTATGGGTTCTGGTTTTTCAAATGTTTAGTGCGCAAATAACGTGATGTATCGCAGTACAATAATGTTGGAAAGTGATTTACTCCTTTTTTGGTCAATTAAAACTGCCCACTTTCCTTGTGTAACATATATGGTTATCAATAAGTAGGTAGCGTAGTAAAAGTTATTGTCAATACAGTACAGAACACAGAATCAGTGTGGCTACATGGAATTTATGAGCTGATTAAGAAGTTTCATTTTATAAATCCCATCTACCTAGTCACATACCTAGTAAAGAGATATTTCCATCTGGAACAGTGGTTCCCATAGGGGTGCATATGAACTTACGGACTCCTAATGAGTTCACACAAACTCACTACTTACATCAAGATGCGCGTATATTATATACGTATAAATTTTATTCTTAAATTTTTACCTGCCTAATAAAATAGCCACGTATTAGCAGCATACAAAGGTCTTTACGTACATCTTGAATTATGTTCAGTAGGGATTTGCCAGATAAAGACGTTTGACATCAACTGATCTAGAATTACACAATTATTCTGAACTAATGAAGAAGTGAATCGTTTCAAAAATAATTCTTGGAAGATAATATGACTGTGAGGTACGCCGCTTACAAACAACGACTATATTTAATAGCTGCAGTACTGGACAATAAATAATTCGTATCGTTTATGAATAACTATCAATAATATTACTGTACACACCTCGAGATTTATGCTTTAGAAGAATAGAATGGTATGCAGCAGTAGGATGATCGAATATCATGCATACGCACATACATAAGTACTTGCAATAACTTTTTGATATTTTTTAGTTGTTCATTTTTTGTATGGATTTTCATTTGATTGACTTCGGAAGGGTAAGATTGACAATTCTGGATTATTAATATAAATCTTAGAGAATAAAATGTTTATATGTTTCAGAGAATGAATATAATAAGGATAAAACGTGTTACATTACAAGTCATAGAAAACGGGTTAGGGTGCGTGTGTATGTGAGTGTGAGTTGCGTACGTAAAATACAGCCCCCGCCCGTGTGTGCGGGGCTGCATATGGACTACTTCTACGAGAAACTGCGCCACGTACTCGTAATACGGTAACTTTGATCAAGACGTAGACAGCAGTCAACTGAACAATTGAAGAATAGAGGTGACACATTGGTTAGACCCCACCTTGGTGAAATTTACGTCACCCGACGTCGCCGAAGTAGGTTCGGAGCACAACCACGAGCAAGGAGGGCCAGCTCGTGCAGAACAAGCTCTACGGGGAACGGATATTATATTATCTACCGAGACGTGCTGCCACACCAAGAACTTGTCCTTGAAGAATGGACTACTTCTGCCTTTCTACTGTGACGCGCTCCTCCGCAATAAACATGTCTATGGAGCATGGACTACTTCTCTATCCTCTCATCACAATAACTCTGAATTTGCACATGGACTACTAAGGCTTTTTGGCCTTCAATTGTTGAAAATTGTTCGACATTGCTAATAACTAAATAAAGAATTGAATTAACAAACAATTACATAAATTGAAGTAAGTAAAATGAACTTGAATTTAAACAAAGAATACTAAAATCAAAGTGGAAAGTATTGCCTTTAATTTCTCTCGTTTAGAATTTAATTTGAACTTTTATTCCCTGAGTGAGGTGACCTCGGATTGGGCTGCGGCTCGACCTAGAGATTCCTTCGGTGCCCAGTGGAGATTCTTTCCGTTCCCAGTGAAGGATTATTCTCGTTCCAGTGGGGATTCTTTCCGTTCCCCGTAGAGCTTGTTCTGCACGAGCTGGCCCTCCTTGCTCGTGGTTGTGCTCCGAACCTACTTCGGCGACGTCGGGTGACGTAAATTTCACCAAGGTGGGGTCTAACCAATGTGTCACCTCTATTCTTCAATTGTTCAGTTGACTGCTGTCTACGTCTTGATCAAAGTTACCGTATTACGAGTACGTGGCGCAGTTTCTTCTGGTAACCTTAGCTTCCTGTGTTTCATTCTTTCTGCCTTTTGAGTTCCAATAATTAGCGTTTCTTTCGATTTTTGTTGTGTTGTGTTCTACGCACCAATTTTCATCTAGGCGTACTCAAGCGATCAAAGTAAATCAAATGAACTCGAATGAATTCAACACAAATTAAATCAAAACGGATGAATTCGAGTTCAAATCAAATCGAGAGAATTCGTATTCAAATCAAATCAAAGTTAATCAAAAGAATACGAATTCACTCAAATCAAATTTATGAGTGCCTGGGTCTACTAAAAGTAGAGGTTGACCGTGGCTTTCTCATCAGAGCGCAGCACTGATCAAAGTCTTCTCTAATTTCTATCGAAGTATCTCGAACTATGCTTTCCTTCTGTTTTCTAAGATGGAGTGCGCTTCCTCTCTCTATTTTCCCTCGAAATACCTTTCCTTATGCCTGAACGTATTCCACTGAAGACTACCATTCTTTAGGTGAGTTAGTCGCCTAATTCTTAAAATCAAAGTGTTTATCTTTCGAATATCGCATATCGTATATTACATATTGAATTCTCGCGCCCCCTTTTCCTCGCTTTAAACTGTCCTTCTGATCACGGGCAGTATCAACGTCCTGAGACTACTGTTCAGTTTTCTCGCTTCGGGTCAGCTACTTCTCGAAAAGCCCTCAGCTTCTTGCAGGTGGGTTAGTTGTAATGTTCATTGAACTATTGCCATAGTTTGGTCGTACTTTCTCGTCTCTTTCCTTCCTGTTATCTTACTGTGCCTTTACTCGTGCACTCTTAACGTCGCAATGGCTTCTGTTCCGATTCTATCTCGCTTTGTTTTGAGCCCTCTACCTTGGAAAGGCACCCGTTTCCCGTCTGTGGGTTAATGTTCGAAATATAGCCTACACTTTATTTGATACCATTTTAGTTCATTATTTGCGTTCATGTCCAAGTTCCACCGTTTGTTTTTTGTTCTGCAGCATTGGTATAGCCGACCCCTTCTACCGTGTGTGGGTCTTGCCAAGACGTTCGTTGTAGCGACGGCCAATTTGAAGCGTGCGCAGCTTTCGTTGATCTCACTGGCAGCTGGAGCCGTGGTTGAAGTCGTCGTGCACCCTGCAATAACTCGGGAACGAGAACGGAAGATCTCTTGTCGCTCTACACATTAATTTTCGTTAAACACTGTTGTCACTCTTCACTGTTTTCTGGGTTCCTTGCAGACTTCGGTCTGTTTTAAATGTAATCTATTTTGTTCAAGGAACCTTGCACTTTTAGTCTGTGGAGAGAGACAGTAACACTTGTTGGAGGAATCCTTAAAATTAAAACTTGTATCTAAACTCACTCATGCTGTGGCCTATCGAAATAAGGTCTCGAACTTAAAATTTAACTCAGGCTGTGGCCTACCGAAATAAAGTCTTCAACTTTCAAATTTACCTCTTAGAGCGTGAAAATTTACTCTATTGAATCCTGGTAAAACTAGCTTTATTGCGCTTCGGCCTATTCGTATTCGCCGACCGTAGGTCGCGTGTAGTCGGGTGCGTCCCGTTGAGCGGGTATTTATGATGTTCATCTCCTAATTATTATAATAAGCGTTGAATGAATATAAAAATTGTATTTCTCATTATTTTTCTTCCTGAAAAGGTTAGAGATTAAGTTCAGGCATTGAAAAATCTAGATAAAATTTCTTCACGTTGGAGCTTGCCTGCACCTCAATACTTCATTATGTGAGCACACTTCTTCGTGATTGCTATCCGTACAGGCGGTTTAGGGTCATAACTCACAACTTCACGAAAGATCTACCTGTTAACCTTCTCAGTTTTTTCGGCGTTATGAAGCTGCCAAGACAAACTTCAGGCGTTAGTTATTTGTTCATAAGGTACGTTTCCTCGTCGATTGTTTTTCTGGATGACGATGAGCCTGGAATGAAACTTTGACTCAAATATTTTTCAAGCTTCATTTTCATCACCGCAATGCCGTTAAGACCAAATATTTTTTCCTATGTGCGCTATCAAAAACCTTCTCCTTTTGCCGCCGGCGAGAGCGCCAACTAGGTTGACATTGGGACTGGTGTTCCTCTCGACTGCCTTGACTGTACGCGGCCAACGTTTACTGCGGTTTAGGACGAGACGGCCACAAGCGCATCAAGCGGCGCTGACTGTCGCTGGAGCCAGTCACCGTGATGCAAATTCAACGGATTTTTCGCTATACCTAGAGCATTGAGATTTCATATAGCTCATACAAAAGTCATAACCAAGCTCCTGGCGGAAAATATAGAGTATTTGAGGTAAGATTTATCTATTATTTAGATCTTTTACATATTAGGCGTAATTATTTATAAACATAGAGAAAATGTCAAATAATACTGATATAACTTATAAAACACGAAAAAAGATTATTGTACAAGGGTAACGATGTTTTAATCAAGATATGATAAAAATAAAAGAAATATAAATGACTAAAAAATATAAGTGAAAATGTAGAATTTTTGAGAAACAATTCCTAAAATTCAACGAATCCAAATATCGAAAAAGCTGTCCCGCAAATTTCAGATAATACATTTAGCCATCTAAAAACATGTTGCCAGTTTTGCACATCAAAATTGTAAGAAGAGTTATATTTTCCGTAATACCCGTTTATTCACTCTTCCCGAAGAAGTTTAGATGTCTAAAGGCCCCATCACACGTACAAATATGTTGGCAGACAATCTGAACTGAATTTGGTTTGTCGGTCTCAAGGCCCCTCACACGATGCAAACAACACACTGCAAACTTGACAATGACTGGCACACGCTTCAGTATGCCAGTAGCAGGGTTGCCAGAAGTGTTACGTTCGTAACAAAAGTGTTACTTTTTGCTATCAGATCCCTATGTTGTTACTTTTGTTACGACTTTGACAAAATTCGACAAATATTGTTACTTTTTTGAAATTTCAGCTAATAGTTCTTTAAAGAAGGTCCCGTTCCGTAGGCACTCGTGCTGACTAAAGAGTCGTTTCAACCGCGCCTTGTCTCGTTCATAACCCGTATGGTCGAGTCGACAAGTTCGGCAACGTTCGCCGGTCACTGTCAAATGATGCAATGATTCATTGAGTTGAGTTGCGTCTGTGAGAGCGGTGCCGCAGTTCAGTTCGCTTGTGCTTTCCACTCAGATAATAGCATCTTATCGGTTCATCTTTATAATTTTTCAAGTTATAAACCATTATTCCATGATGAGTGCAAAAAGAGATAATTCGGAAAGTGATATTAACAAAACACCCGAAAAGAAAAAGTGTAAACTAGCTAACGTTTACCAACGAAAGCTCAGAAAAGAATGGCTTGACGATGAAAAATTTTCAGCTTGGATTCAAGTTAGTAAAGGAGATGAAAATAAAGCATATTGCAAGTTTTGCAATTGTGAATTATCTGGTGGAATAACACAGATTGAAAGACATGGAAATACAGAAAAACACAAAAAAAATGAGCGTACTATTAACAAGTGCTCAAAGGTGACTGACTTCGTGCGACCCAGTACGTCAACGCTACGTTCAAACAAAGTTGCTGCAGCTGAACTAAAACTTTGTGTCTTCGTCGCAGAACACAACTTACCTGTCTCTATTTTGGACCACTTACCTGGGTTGGTGGCTAATGTTTGCGAAGATTCCTCAATCAGTAAAGACATCAAATGCGGCCGAACGAAAGGCACCGGTGTGTTTCGTGCTGTCATTGGTAAGCATTATTTAAACGAACTTACTGCAAAATTAACGAAAACAAAATTTTCGTTAATTATCGATGAAACCACTGATGTTTCCACTACTAAACAACTTGTTTTGGTTGCCAGATATTATGATCTTGATGTGCAAAAAACTGTGGATAAATTTTTGGCTTTAATTGAGGTAATGGATTGTAACGCTAAAGGAATTTTTGATTCTTTGACTACCTTTTTTGAAAAACATGGCATTTCCTTTGATAATCTTATTGGGTTTGCAAGCGATAACGCAAGTGTCATGATGGGCCGGAAAAACGGTGTTCAACATTTGCTGAAAGAAAAGGTCCCAGCATTATTTGTTCAAGGTTGCGTATGCCATTCAATGCACCTGTGCGCTTCCAAGGCTTGCTTAGAACTCCCGAACGAGTTGGAAGATTTAGCTCGAAGTATTTACTCATACATAGCAAATAGTCCCAAACGTCTCAATGAGTATAAAGAATTTCAAAAGTTTACAGACACCGACCCAAGAAAAATCTTGCATCTAAGTTGCACTAGATGGCTGTCTCTTGAGCAAGTCGTAACGAGAATTCTGGATCAGTGGGCAGCTCTCACTTTATTCTTCACATCAGCAGCATTAGAAGATAATGTCAAGTCGGCTGCAGCAATATTAGAACAATTGCGGAACCCACAAAATAAGATGTACTATTCGTTCTTGGCCTTCATTTTACCCAACGTCAGTAAGATTAACCTTGAATTTCAAACTGAGACCTTTCGACTGCACAAACTGAAGAGTTCTATAAATATATCTGTAAAAACTATCCTGAGTTACTTTGTGAAACGAGAAATAATCAAAAATAAGGATCTAGCAGAAATTGCTGTTAATGATCCTTCGGTCTTCCTTCCAATTGAGAAAATTTACCCTGGGGCCAAAGCAGAAGCTGTTTATTGCGAGAATTCTGAAAAAATTTCTGACAAGGACCTAAAACAATTTCGAGTGAACATCTTGAATTTTTATGTACGATTATTGAAAGAAATGTTTAGCCGTTTTCTCTCGAATGAAATGCTTAAAAAGTTGGAATTACTTGAGGCTATGGACCCCGCCAACGTTAATATGGGAAAACCTGCCTCCATCATTCCTCTTGCCTTAAAATTTCCTAACATCATTTCTGAAGAAGAGTTCGAAACACTGAATACCGAGTGGCGAGAGCTCACCTTGGAGGACACGAACCGTATAACTGACGAGGAACCTGAAAACTTCTGGTACACTGTTTCAAAAGAAAAGTGCGGTGATGGACTTCGATATCCACTATTGTCAAAGTTAATGATGAGCCTACTTGCGTTGCCTCATTCCTCAGCCTGTGCCGAAAGAATATTTTCTCTTTTAAATAATATTAAACGTAAAAATAGGTCTCTGTTGAAAACAGAAACTTTAAACGCACTTCTGTACTCCAAAAGCTTACTTACTGGCACTAACTGCATGAAATGGCAGCCTTCTCAAGAATTACTCAAATTGATGACGCAAGGGGACTTATACGGCAGTGCTGAAGAAGGAGCTACTTTTTGAAAGGTTAGTGAACACTTCCTTCAATGTTAAATTATTTATTTGACGATTTTCAGGTTTTGTTACTTTTTGATCCAATTTGTTACCTTTTGTGATGGGAATTTGTTACTATTCACGAAAACCTTCTGGCAACCCTGGCCAGTAGCAGCTAGGTGGAGAGTACGCACAAGAATAGCGACTCCAGACGGCGAGTTCGTACAATAGATAGGATTCGCTATAGTTGCAATGAATAAGAAAAGAGATGTAAAAGCTAGCTCAAAATGGGCCAAAGAATAGTTCCTAAAAAGTAGTGAACATACAAATAAGAAATTGCTTATTGAAGTGCATAAGGAGGGAGAGAGGCAGAGTATAGTCGTGCACGAAGCACGAAGGCTTGCGTGACACTGCCGTCATGTCAAGGTTTGCAACTTTGCAGCCGGCAGCCTGGCAGGCCAGCCGGTCGCTCCAAAATTATCAAGCATGGCTCATCTGCCTCATACAGTCTGTACCAACCTGAAATGAGCGTACAAACGCACGAATTCAGCACCAGTTCAGATATGTTTGCAGATATATTTGCGCGTGTGAAGGGGCCTTAATACAGATACAAAATTAACGAGCTTATGTTAAATGAATAGGTAAATCATTCCACACCTCTTGGGAAAATATCGGCACAATCCACCGGAAAATGACGGACAGTTTTTTTGCCTGAACCTAAGATGAATTTACTTCAAGAAATGATGAAATTTGCGGACGACTTCCTATTGCTGGGTAATTTGAAACATCGCATCAGTTTTGAGGGTAACTGTTAGCACTTATTCCGTCTTTATTGCTCATCTACCATCTTCCCTCACCACCATTTGAGATTCCATATTTTCTTTGGGCAGAGCTTTTTTCTAGCGACGGTAACTGTCCAATAACCTAATAACCTTGCTCTATCAAAATGAAAAGAATGAACTATAAACCAATTTTTATGAGTTTCAAACCTAAATTATAAATATTACGTGACGCTAAATTTCATACAGAACTACTAAAGAAGTTACCTTATTAACAATGACTCGGTCACTGCTAGCGCCAAAAATATTTTAATTCTGTATTCTGATATAACATGAGCCTTGCAACTCGCATGAAAATCTTCATGGTTTGAACCTATTGTAATTGAAAACTTATAAGTCAACGCTCAACAGCATATGTCTTTCAATGGAAACGGGCGCTTTTATAGTAAAGTCCAAGGAGACCTAGAACAAGATAAGTTTGCTAGCATAATTTTCAACATTTTTAATTTAATAAACACATTCTTCAATACCTAAAGCTACATTACTGTGACCCCTTCAAATCGGCACTCAATATCAACATTTCGCGTCACTGAAAATGTAAAGACACTAATCTACACACAAATCTACATTCCCAAAACTTTTTGAAGCCGACACACATGATATCGATTTCGGGTCAATGGACTGCTAACCAGGGTTGCGGAGTCGGTGGAATAAATTTGCGACTCCGACTCCACCTTTCCAGAATTTTGCGACTCCGACTCCGACTCCACCTTTTCAGAATTTGGCGACTCCGAGTCCGACTCCACCTTTTCAGAATTTGGCGACTTCGACTCCGACTCTATTTCTCCAGAATTTGGCGACTCCAACACCGACTCCGCCTATTCACAATTTTGTGGCTCCAACTTCACCTATTCATAATTTATAAGGTGAATATTTTATTTCTTAACTAGTGTACACACACCGTCAAAAATGACGAGATTCAATACCTTTCTACAACAAATTTTCGTTTGAGTGGAGTTTCCATGCTTTCAGCTTATTCCAAAGGTAACTTAAATTTCTTATAAGAGTAATAAACACTCAGAACACAGCATTTTTGAGCCGCAAGAGAAGTAGTTATAGCCATTCGTGTCGTAACCGAGATACAGAAATTCAGCATTACTGAAAGCAACTGCGAACTTGTGTATGTATATTTTAATATGCAATACAGTACATTGCAATACAGTATATTGTAATATACAATACAGCATATTGTAATATGCAAAACCCCGCCGAACTCGGTATTCACGATACAAACTTGAGTATATAAGGCTATGGATCGCTCTAATTGTGATGAAAGTGACTTATTATAGAGCTATTGCACAACGAAAATGAGTGTATTAATTGACCGTCAACTGGAACCAAGACCGCCAGTGCAAATTTTTTCCTATCAATTATTCTTAACAGCGTGACACAAAACGTATAAATAAACACACGACAGTCATTCTTAGTAGTAAACGGTTGCAGGTGTTGAAACCTGTGCATATGTTCATTATATTCTTCATTATCGAACGACTTTTAAATTGACTACAGATTGTTAATAATCAAGATACTAGTGTACATGATTGGTCAAAAATGACGGGATCCAATGGTATCGTTTTAAAAAAATCTCAAGATAAAATGGCAAACAAATATATCCATTGTAATAGTACCCGCGATTGAAATACAGTATTCTCATACTTGTGACTGGTAAAACTCGTATCACAGATACGGTCATTAAGCATATTTAAAAACGTCACAAACGCACACAACAACCAAGCAAATTGTATAACACATACCTATCTGAATTGTAATTTAAATTATTGTTCGCAAGAGGTTTTTAAAAAATTTGCCATACCTTTTAAGCATTTAAATGCCTTTGAAATTTAAATGCGATGAGCCGCATTTTCTTGACAGTTGATTCGATTTTCACGCAATGGTTTCTACTTATAAACATAAGTGAGCAGATGCCTGGTTATTCATATTTCGATGGTATTTATGATACTGAGTTTGGAGACTGGTTACAGAGTTTGGTAGAGTGTGCGAAAGGCGGAAATTGAGGGTAAATGTGAATAAAAGGTGATGAGATGTTCAAGAGGTGGAGTGTTTGGAACTTTGGATGTGAGGTTGAATGGGGAAGTTTTAGAGGAGGTAGAGCATTTTAGGTACCTCGGGTCGGATGTGACTGTTAAGGATAGTATGGAAGTAGAAGTGAAGCATCGAGTGAGTGAAGGTTGTAAGACATTGGGTGCAATGAGGAAAGTTTTTGAATGCAGGAGTTTGAGTATGAATGTTAAGAGGGGACTGTATGAAAGTTTGATTGTGCCAGTTTTTTTGTATGGAGCAGAGTCCTGGGGGTTGAGAGCAGCTGAGAGGAGGAAGTTGGATGTGTTTGAGATGAAGTGTTTGAGGAGCACGTATGGAGTAACTAGAAGAGATAGGATCAGGAATGAGTTGGTTAGGGGGCAGACTGGTGTTATCAAAAAGTTGAGCAGGCGAGTGGATGAAAAAGTGCTTGGATGGTTTGGGCATGTTGAAAGAACGAATGTTGAGCGGCTGGTGAAAAAGATATATATGTCAGAAGTGAGTGGTCTTCGAGCGCGAGGTAGACCACGGATGAGTTGGATGGATGGGGTGAGACGTGCTTTGTATGAGAGGGGTCTGACTGTGGACGTGGCGAGAGGGATGGCTGCGGACAGAAGTGCGTGGGAGCAGTGTATAAGGAGGTAATTTTATTTCTGACGCGTTACTGGAAGCTGCCCGCTTGTGATGGGGTTGACCTGTCATGTGCGGGGGGAGGGGCTGCACTCAACGAAGCGGTCGGGGTAAACCAGCTGTGGCTGTCGGGCCTGACTGTGGGAGGTGGTTGTGCTGGGCTGCTGCTGATCCTAGCAGTTCAGGTGCAGCCAGTGCTGCCTCTCTCGCCTCCTAGTGACTAAGTGTGGTGATTGTGGCCTGCTGTCGGCTACCCTCCCATAGGGAGGATAAGCCCGGTATATGTATGTATGTATGTATTTATGATACTGTCCAATCAAGCAGATTCCCATTGTAAAGAGATAGGGGAAATTACGCACGAGAACATGTACTTATCATTGACGGACACCTGGTTTTTTATTATAGCGGGTGTCCTGTAAAAATGTCCCCGATTTTTAATTAATTATATCTCAGCTTAAAATGAACATATTTGAATTGCCTTTGTTCACAATGTAGTAAATTTTGTTTCCTTTTCGAATAATTTATGTTATTGAAAATCGGTTGAATAACCACTTTATAATGTCCAATTTACTGAAAGGAGTAGAAAAATTAATTGTTCAAATGAAAAGTTTTTAAAACAATATTGATATTCTTCCTTATTTTGTAGTTTCCATAAAACTGAACACACAAAAATTTTAAGGAGTAACAAATCATTACCTTATATAACCTTAACGACATACCCTCCATTTCTCTCAAGGCAAGTATTACTTCTAGCCACCATTGAACGAAGAGTTTTACCCATTATTCCACCGTTTTCTATCAGTCCTTGAAACACTATTATTGAGAACACTTGAAACTTGAAACCTCTCAGAGGTTTTAAATACTTAGTTGTATGTACGATACATCGTTATGAAATTATTCTCAACAGTAGGTATTGAGGAATGAAGAAGAACACCAGTGTTGTTTTTAAAACTTTCCCTTTGAACAATTTTTCTACCCCTTTCAGTGAATCGATCACCTTGAAGTTTATTCAACTGATTTTCAAAAACTTATATTATTTCAAAAGGAAACGAAATTGAATAAATTGTAAATAAAAGACAATTAAAATATGTTAATTTAAGCGGAGATATTAATAATTAAAAAGTCCGGGACATTTTCGTGGGACACGCAGTATAGTATTGATTGTTCTTATACAATAAATGGTCAAGTGTCTCCTTTGAACAAATTAATAAATAGGTTTAGCTATTTCGTGAGCGTAATCTCTCCTATGTTAGTACAATGAAGTTTTAGGACTTAAAACTTAAGAGAAATTGGTCGAACATTTATTTCAAATACAGAAGAACTTCAAGGGAACAACAGCAAGTCGTTTCCCGAGATACGCAAAAAGAGAAACCGTACCCAAGTTAGGTGGATCTTGAGGATTCCAACAGTACGCACAGGAGCGTCCTCTGCGAAATTTTTATTATTGAATTCCTTTGAAATGAAGACCGAAAATCTTCTTTAACGTAAGGTTAGTTTTTAAAACGATACTCGCTAAAAATAGAAGACACCCAATGGACGCGGCCGGTCATCAGCACGGTACTCCGGTAGGAAATTTTAGAGGCGTTCAGAGTAGAGAGATACAGAGTTTTAAGATGTCCGGTCGCCGACTAGGTGAATATCGTATCTTATTGTAAGATTACATATAGCACTAAGATGTTAACAATTAATTGACAATTAATTACCTTGAATAGTAAGTGCCTATTCAAGAGGCTGCAAAAGCCGGGTCGAGGAGTTCAAGTCGCAGAAAGAGACTGCTTTTTACGCAATAGAAATAAGTTAGAGGTACCAGACCCACTTTTATTAAAAGGACGACATGCTGCCCAAGCAGAGCAAGCTCAAAGATAATTTAATGAGTGAACGCCAAAGCGTCACAAGTAATGTTAATTAAAGCTATTTAAGGTTAATGCAGTCTGCTAGAAGCGCAAACATGCTTATTTATAGTAAGTTAAATTTAAACACAAAAACCGGAAAAAAATATGCAGCTGCAAAACAAAAAACAACGAACAAAAAGATCTAATTTCATCAGTTTCAAATTCTTGTCTGTGAACTAAGAGAGGCCAACTGAAGAAAACTTTTTCTTCCACAAAGCCGCCATCAGAAATACGGAAAATATTCAACAGGAAATTTCATTGAACAAACAAAATTGGCTGTTCGTCTTTGTTGGTTGATCTGTCTCCCTTTCACGCTCTTAGAGATACTTAACTACTGTATCTGTGATGCCAGTTTCACCAGTGAACAGGTATTAGAATATTTTAATCGCGGGTGCTATTAGGATGAAAATATTTCTTTATGGTCCACATCTGGAAGATTTCTATACAGACAATATCGAATCCCGTCATTTGACGAGTCGTGTACACAATTATGTATACTGAGTGTTTCAGAAAACGAGGTACAAAATTGCACATCAAGTAGAAAATGGCCAAATAAACACTTTTTGCCCTATGAAATTTTCACCCAAAAAATCGGGGTTGGGAGGCATTAGGTGTTTATTGTTTTCAAGGTTTAAATTTAATGGCACAATTACTCGCGGTATTGATTCTGAATTTACTTTACAAAAATTGTTCAAAATGGGTTCCACCTACATCTATGCACTTTTCGAATGTTAGCCTTAACGGCTGCCGCGAATATTAGGAAACACGTCTGGCATTAAGGTATCTCACCTGCAGCCACTGCAATTCTGGCCACAAGATCTTCCTCAGACCCAATGGGTGTAGCATAAACAAGGCTCTTCACGTGTCCCCAAAAATTGAAACCGAGTGGAGTCATGTCAGGAGATCTAGGAGGTCTTGTAACTAGCACATTTCGCCCGATCAACGTAAATTCAAAATATATATTGCGAGTAGTTTATTCATTGAATTTCACCCTTTAAAACAATAAGCTGCTAATATCTCAATGTCTCTTTCTTCGGAAAATTTTATGGAAGAAAAAGTTTTTATTTGGATATCTTCTATTTGGTGTGCAATTTTTTGCCTCTTATTCTGAATCTGAAACACCCTGTATATTACTGACAAGTGTTTTCTGAGTAGGTAATGTAGGCATTGTCTACACTGAGAAGCATAGATATGCATCAACAGTTTTTTATTACTAAGTATGCACTAATTCAGTGAAATTATAGTAGTTAATTCAATGACTATGCTTCAAATCCCCAAAATTATGATATACGTGTAGATAAGGTAGGTAAGATTTGCACACTGCCTTTTCTTCTTTGTATCTACACTATGCAGGGTAACAATGCAGAAAAGGTGTCATATTATTGCTCAACACTATGTTAAATTTCGGCTATAATAAGCAAAAGTTGCTCTGCTTTCATTGCAGGGGCCTGACGTTTTCGGAAAGTTTTTTTTACGAATAAAAGTCACTTCTAGCTTCTTTGCGTGTATTATGATACTATCTCTAATTTTCGTCTAACTTTTTACTTTGTATTGGACACTTTGTTATTTTAATAAACGCCCAGGTTCTTCTCATTTCGTGTTTTTTGGAGCAATTTGAAACGTTTCCAGCAAGAGAATTTGTACTATCGCATAAATGCAAAAACCATTGCAGCTGAGATAGTGCATTGTTTTCAGTTACAATGTGTGTGTGACTGTAAGTGAAGTTTTTGCTGGTGTGTGTAATTATTTTCATTGCAGCTCGCTTACATCGTATTTTTATTTTTTTTTCAAGTGTCTCAATGCCGATATAGATAACCTTACAACATTTCCAAATCTTCCCTAACAAGAAGTAATTAATTACATAATGCTACAAAACAAATACTATTTCAGTTTTTAAAATGTATCAACATAATTATAAAATTCTGCATTTCAGCGTATACTAGCTTAGAAACTGGGGAGTGATACGAAGATAAAAATTAAACATGATGATGATATAGTGAAATACAATATAACTCTGAAAGAACCAAATTACATTCAAGGAATAACTTGAGAAATGAGAAGAAATTTTTATTATAAATACATGTTAACTTGACTTAAAAACACGGAAGCCATATCAATTTTGATAACATGACTTGAAAACTAGAAGTCTTTGTGCACTAGACCATAGCTTCAGGTTTCGGCAAAGACTACTCATTGGCAATGAATCATAACCAAAAGACTAGAAATGTTTATGATCATTATCAATCAATGCATCATTTTGAGCATACAGAGTTACCACTCTTTATGTGAGTACAATGTATTGCATCAGCTGAAATGTTCTGCAAGTAACTTGCAACATATTTACTACTATTTTCCTGTTCCTATGTATTAATTGAAGGAAAAATGAACAAAACAGAAATATACAGAATAAATTTGCGATGCTTTCAATTACTAATTCCTGCTTTTAACTACAAAATATACATTAATGCTGGGTACAAAAATTATATTTCGCACTCGTAGGTTTCTCATATATATCTGTGCAAACCCTCAATGACTAGATAACATGACTGTATTAGGTGATAGGAATAAATACGCTGTTTCAAACTTAGAACAAAACAATCAACGAAAACATTGCGTATTTCTTAGATTTTTCAGCAAAGCATTCTAACTCTGTTTTGGTTTACTTCTAGTTTTAAAGAATTATAAATAATTTTAAGCAAAAATTAGAATCGAAGACACCAAAAAATAGCGACTCCAACCACGACTCTTCCACATCCGAATGAACGACTCCGACTCCACCACATTCGGAAAAGCGACTCCGACTCCGACTCCATCACACTTCCGAGTAGCGACTCCGACTCCACCACACTTCAGAGAAGCGACTCCGACTCCGACTCCGACTCCACCCTAAAACATCCGACTCCGGCGACTCCGACTCCCGACTCCGACTCCGCAACCCTGCTGCTAATACAGCTAACGAACGCCTTTACTTGGACGTACAATAATAAATACTGAACTAAAACACGTACCTCTATCTTGCTTTTCTTCAGCTCTTCTTCTAGCTTCTCGGCGGCCGTGCGTTTTGATGTCTTCACCGTTCTCTTTATTTCCTGGAAAAGAAAATCAGATAAGTTAACCAACTAGAGGAACCATTTAGAACGGACTGTAAAAATCGATCCTCAAACTGAAAACCCCTTGGTACTAGGTGTATGAAATTCAATGTGTTGGAACACATTTGATGTTATCAACTTTTTCCAAATGAACTTTTTTCCTGTTACTATACAAAAACGTTTAATTTTTTCAGGAAACTTGCTACAATGGACTAGTAAGTTCACTGTGTCGTTCATTGCCTCTCAATTTTTATATAAGTCTATGTGATTAACCTCATTTCGCAATAAAACCCTACTCTGCTCTTGAGGAGGAAATGACAAAACTTAATACATTCTCTATTCCATTTAATGAAAGCTGTTTAGAGTTATAGTTCAATTTCTAAAAAGCAGTTTCGAATCTTGAGGTTCGCGAAAAACGCAAGAACCATTAAAAAAGCATTAATAGCTAGTTTTACCTATTCCGAGAAGTACTAGCACAGAATTCCGCTAGACGTCTATTAGAATTACTTATATCGAAAACGGCTATGTCATGTCTAGAGGTCAGAAAGAAAGGCAAGAAATTTTCAGTCTAACAGTTTGACTCGACATAGCCTTTTGAGCAGTGAGATTTTACAAAAAAAATTATAACACTTAGAAACGTAGAACTTGGAGTCATTCAAATTTAAGCGTAGTCGACCATACGGTTGCCCTGTACACAGAGCCATCGGCTATTGCAGTATTTGGGTTGCGCATTTTAAGTTCAAGGCCATACATCGAGACCGATGACTTCATCCAGGTTATTTAATTTTCTAAGCTCCTTTGAGGTGTGATCACTGTTTTCCGCTGCTGGTTCTTGCTCAATGTAGCTTTCATCTTTATTTCGATGATCTCTTGTACTCTTCTTTCAGCCACCAGGTGATCGTAGATTACATAGTATTTTTGAACAGTGGTTCATGATATAGGCACAGCGCTCTCTGTTCTGTCAAGTTCAGGTCTTCATCTACGTTGACCATCGTAGCATACTTTTGTCGAATCCTACGCAGGCAGAGGCCCGGCACTCCCAGTTTTCTGGCAAGATTCGAAATCTACTCGAATACCGATTGAACTCTCATCTGCGCATCGTTTGTAGAAGTTTGCCGGCCCTTCTCCTGATACCTGTCGCAGACGGGGAACACAGGTGCATCCGGGGTGCACAGGGTCTGATCTCGCAGGATTTCTACACCGCCCAGCCCTCTCCCTCCACCTCCAACCAGCTACAGCACCACCTCCAAGCAGCTACAGAAATGTTAGGTTAAATTAATTTAGGTTAGGTTAAGTTAAGTTAGGTTAAGAGATTAGGTTAAGTTAGGTTAGGCCAAGTTCAGTTAGTTTAAGGTTAACTTAAAAAGTTTAAAAATGCCTGTATTTGCGTGCCGAGATGGAGGGTCGAATAGCCAAACACCAGCGGTCGTTGTAAAAACTGATTATAATGATTTCATAGAGGTTAAATTTGGTATTCCGCTGTAGTATCTGCTTACTAAGTACTTGTAGTGGTTATATTGCAGTGATTAATAATAACTGCATAACGAACAGATACGTTAATAAACCTCAGTAGTGCTACATAGTTCAAAAATTGGCGCGAATATCAACTTTAGTAGCTGCTCGGAGGTGGAGGGAGAGGGGTAGGCGGTGTACAAATCCTGCGTGCTTGGACCGAGTGCATCCGGGGTGCACACACTCCAAACCCGCAGATTTGGACGCCGCCCACCCCTCTCCCTCCACCTCCGAGCAGCTACAGAAATGTTAGGTTAAATTTATTTAGGTTAGGTTAAGTTAAGTTAAGTTAGGTTAAGAGGTTAGGTTAAGTTAGGTTAGGTTGGGTAAGGTTAGGCCAAGTTCAGTTGGTTTAACACTTTGACCGCAGCGTGACCCACCGGTGGTACACGGAGGTAATTTTCACAACGCTGCAGACCGACCAGTAGTCACAAACACAATTTCCATAAATACTTAATCAAAGCTAAATGAAGGCACGATCCAGTTCATGTTTGCTATTTTCAACATCGCGCGCTGCAGTTGACTTTTAATTTGAGTTTGGTGTTGAACTTAATATTTAGTAGTCGCGGTTAAAGTGTTAAGGTTAACTTAAAAAAGTTTAAAAATGACTGTTTTTGCGTGCTGAGGTGGAGGGTAGAATAGCCAAACACCAGCGGTCGTTGTCAAAACTTATTATAATGATTTAATACAGGTTAACTTTGGTATTCCGCTGTAGTATCCACTTACTAAATACATTTAGTGTTTATAATGCATTGATTAATAATAAATGTATAACGAACAGATAGGTTAATTAATAAACCTCAGAAGTACTACATAGTTAAATAATTGGCGCGAATGGCAACGTGATGTAGCAACACGGAGGTGGAAGGAGAGGTTGGGCGGAGTCCAAATCTGCGGGTTTGGAGTGTGTGCATCCAGGGTAGCGGCGGTACTCAGAAAAGGGTGGAAATGTTTCACATAGCTGCACAGCGCCAGGCACTCACGATGAGAGTAACGAATAATGCAGGTGTGCATTGCTCTCCTAGTTTTAAACATTTTTACCCGGAAGCAAACGCTCTCCTGTATGTCGATACTAACAGGACTAGCGAATTGGCCAAGTTCGAACGTGGTAAGTTCCATTCCTCTTCGTGCGTTATTGAGGCATGCCAGCAGCGTCAGGACATCTCGCAAGGCTATGGCGTTTTGAGTGTTCATTTATAACCCGAGTTCTCTTTCTGCTCGTGAGTCGTCATCATTTTTGAAACTGCTTTGCTGCATTTCTTCATACCTAATGGCTTCACTGATGATTTCTAAATGTAATTTGAAGATTTTATGCGCGCAAGTATGTGAGGGCCTGAGCTAAAGGTTAGGTAGGCTTCCTTTTGTTGAAATAGAATAGGTTTTTGTTTTGTTACGGACCATCTTTTTTCGGTTCACTGCTGTCCTGTATTTCAGCACCTACTACTTTCTTCTTCAACTTTTTCTTGTTTCATGAACTTCTTTCTTAGCTTCCTGTTTCTGTGCACCTTGTGCATAGATTCCGCGTTTCCTCAACTCCATACTAAATGGTGCCTTCCTCCTTCCTAGAATATCTTTGTCGTGCCATTAGGGGAGGCTAAAACTTTCTTATATAATAATAATAATAATAATAATAATGCGCGCAAGATCAGTTATCGAGAGTGCTGTCTCTTCCTTTCTCTCAATGATAGATGTGAATGCCGAGTTGGCTTCCACACACTCTAACATCGCTGTCGCGCGTCTTAAATCAACTGCAACATGTTGCTCAAAACGAAATTGGGAAGGAGGTCGCCGCCGTGTTTTTTATTTAAAGAATTGCCATAAAAGAGAAATTCTTTTATGCTGCAATATTGACGCAAAAAAATTGGATGTGCGATATTGCAGCCTATATTTCTGATAATGCACATAGAAAATGTCGGCCAGGTCCTTGAGAACATTTGCCATCTCCATGTCGTTCTCGACTACGAGATCGTAGGTGGCACCGTAAAGGCCCTATTACACGGGGCAACACTTTGCCTCGGTTACGGCAACTGAAATGACGCAACTTGTGGGTGCGCTATCACACAAGGCAACCAGTGTGGCGTTGCCAATTGCAGAGGGAGGTTGTAGCTCGCAGTGACTGCGGCATTTGACATCTTTATTTCATCATTAAATGAAATGCATTAAGAACGTATACAAAACTTAGATCCTGTTTTGTGCTTTTAAATGTCCTTGCATAATTTATTGTCTTTATTTTCTAACAATAGATGAGTTTGAAGGGTCGTCCGACTGTTGATTTAAAATAATTCTTTTGATGTATTATTGACTTCTAGGAAAAAATCTAATTTATGAGAATCAATATAAAATGCAGCAGTATAAACATCGTAATATTGTAATAAATTTTTAACATCTTTTTTATAGCTCATATTCGCATATAAATATAATAATTTGTGTTTTTATATCGCACAGAAATAAACAAAAGGAAGAGTAATTTAATTAATTAACACTTTGACTGCGGCAACTAAATATAAAGTTCAACACCAAACTCAAATTTCAAGTCAATTGTAGTAAACTATTTTGAAAATACCAAACATGAACTGGATCGTGCCTTCGTTTAGCGTTGATTAAATATTTATGGAAATTGAGTTTGCGTCGGTGAGCAGCATTATGAAAATTACCTCCGTATACCACCGGTGGCGCACGTCGCAGTCAAAGTGTTAACCCCATTCATTTGGTATATTGATATAGTTAGGTTCAAGCCTAAAAAACATATTAAATGGTTTGATCATTAGAAGCTGAATAAATTATTGCCTATTTTTCTACCCGCTACTTATGATAGAAAATTAAAAATGAATGCACATTCAGTTACCTGACTTCATAGAGTCAATCTTCTTAATGTTTTTTCTATTTTTTGTGGCTTCGATAGTTACATCATATCCAGCTAAACTGTTTAAACTTATAAACCTATGGATTATTCTTTTTCAAATTTCTGACCACTTTATCTATCATAAAATTCTACCTGATAAACATTCCTATTTATGGAAAAGTTACAGCATTTGAAAACGAAACGTCACGGTAAGTGGTTATATTCCGCTTTATTTTATACAGAAATTACGACTAATTATATGAATAAAATGACACTTAATTGCTTATATAAGACTTATTAGCTTCCATATTATAGGACACTGCGCGATTTATTAACACTTTGACTGCGACGTGCGCCACCGGTGGTACACAGAGGAAATTTTCATAATGCTGCTGACCGACCAATAGTCGCAAACTCAATTTTCATAAATATTCAATCACAACTAAATACATGCACGATCCAGTTTATGTTTGATATTTCCAAAATAGTTTTCTATGATTGACTTAAAAATTTGAGTTTGGTGGTGAACTTCATTAATACCTAGTTGCCGCAGTCAAAGTGTTAAATCCTTCGACTTTCTATTGAATGGTGGACCAAGTTTATGTTGGCTCAGAGGAGGCGGTGTTTCATAGCATAGGACATTGATGAAAGGCTTCTTTTATCAATTGTATGGCGGATCGAGACCATAGGGAACCAGACGGAGACGGTGTTGCAGACTCCTCACACTACGACGCTCAGTCGAGCACTGCTCTGTCGCTCTGAGGTGCACGACTCAGCACGAGATTTTCGAATAAACGCGATAACCAAAACTCGCCCAGCAAATGCAGTCCGTTGCTCTCAGAAGCATCCGTCGCTGCTTTTTTGGAGCAATTGTTGCCCCGTGTAATAGGGCCTTAAAGCATGTACGTCAGCATAATGGAAACAAATTGCCTCACGCATCTATTCACTTTGAGAGCTGAGTTCATGAAGTTACGTTCCAAGTGAATTTTGAATTCCTTGACCATCGATGTAAACTTGGATCTGATCTTTTTGAAGTCGCTCGAGCACACTACTTTGTCGGTAGCACCGACAATCGATTTCGAAGGAGGGAGCGAAATTCGCTTCCCACATTTTTCAATTTCACGTCCGGTGGCAATGGGCTGATGAATTTCTATTTCATAAAAGTCATTCATGACTTCGAAAAGTTTTTCAATTTTTTTCCCCCTTCTTCAAACGACGCTTGAGGTTGACGGCGGTAACGGGAGAGTTGTCAGCAGGTTGGAATATCTTGCGCGATCCTCTTTTCATCTTGTGTACCTTAGACAAATCGTCCAATTTTTTATAAGTTACTATTTTCATGGCGCAAATGCTGAGGGTCTTCACCATTTCAAGCACTGACTTGGACGCAGTCATTTTCCCATCGTTCTTGCCTCTGGAATCTTCCACTCCTGGCTCGAGAGGATCGGTTTTGACAACGTTTTCCGATTAGCCATGAGCAGAAGCATGTTGAGTTAGTGTGCGATGAACCGTCGTCGGTACGAGCGCAGTTGCGTTCTCTGCTGCCACGCAAGCGAGTCTGACTTCCCTCTGAAGGGCATCGCGTTTGGCTTTTTTTTCCCACGGAGGAATGCATGAGTTTGATGAGTTTTCTGAGGTCCTCCTCAGATTTATTTATATCCAACTCGGAAGGACTCAGCCACTCTTCAGCTACAATGCGTAACGCTCTCTCGCGTGGCAGAGGTGCGAGGTCATTTTTGATAGCAGCAATATATTGACGCGTCCAAAAAATGCAGTTTTGTGCCACATCATTCGGCATTGAGTGAGCAGCGCTTGTGTAGATCCTCAGTGGATGCGTCGTGGACGATGAGCATTTGGGCGCGAGGCGAGGGAGCTGAGCACGCTCTGAGGCTGAGGAAGATGGTCTCCAGTGCCTCTTTCTTTTCCGCTGCTCCATCGTCTGGCCTTCTTTTGTTATACACATGGCGGTACCAGAAAACTCTTCAAATTCAGAATTGTCGGAATCCGACACGTCATCGTATGCCTTCGCTAGCGGAAATTTTCCGAAAATGTCTCGGAAGTTTTTGTACGCTTGAATCAGCTTAGTAGCTGCTGCCAATTGACCCCCCAGGGAGTCTCTAGATTTTTTCGCATGGAGCATTTTCTTCTGTTATTTTGTATTAGTGATACTCGGCGTTGTGAGCCGTAGCGCTTCGGCGAATTTCACTGATTGCTTCCAGTATTTCGTAGTAACGAGAACTTTTCGTTATGCTTTTTGATGAAGCTTCCTTACGAAAGAATTTAGCACATTTTACGGCCGGTTTAGGAGCAGCAGAAGAAGGAATAAGGTTAGAATCGTCATCTGAATCTGTAGGCTATAGATCTGAGTGATCCTTATCGCCGAAAACATTGTCGGAACAAGAAATGTCCAGTCCATTTCTATTTTCCGTCATGAAAACTCTTCTTATCTTTTTAGTAGTGGTTAAGCGCTGCTGTCAACTGGGGCCAGGTAGAGGATCATTGTATACTTCTTCATTAGCTCCTGCATGAGAAGCTGTCCCCGTGAGCCAGCCGTTGGGCCATCTGAACTGTTTCTGCACATCAGATAGAACGAACAATTGATAATAACTAGCAACACCCGTGGAAACTCCTCCAACTATGTTATCAATAAGTTAGATGGACCCGTAAAAAAATTTGGTCAACGTTACCTGACACATTCTTACACTAGATATTCTAACCTAACTTATTTTAAGCTATCTTGTCCTAACCTACCTTAATAATATTTCAAACATAAAAAGGCGTAGACCTGTGAAAAAATTCTGCCAACATTGCCTAACCTATGATAACCTAACATATCTTATCCTATCCTAACTTAAACTGAACCAATGTCGTCGTTAGGCTAGGTGGACCCGTGAAAAAATACGATTAAACGTTGTCAAACAAATTCTAAGCTAACCCACCAGAACGTAACATTTAGCAATCTATCATATCCTAACCGAAGCTATCCTGATAATGTATCAAACATATATATCTGATTTTTACCCATAGCTTGTCTTTCTTCCGTTCTTAGTTTATCTCGGAATCTTCATTGTCTCTCTCTCTGGCTAATTCTCTCCACCGCTCCAATGTGAGGGGCGAACGCAGTGTTAGTAGCTTAATAAAACCCCTTATATATATATATATATATATATATATATATATATATATATATATATATATATATATATATATATATATCTCAAAATATATATATATATATATATATATATATATATATATATATATATATATATATATATACAAAGTGCCCCACAAGAATTTCCACGACTTTTTATTGATTATATCTCCGCTTTATATTAACATATTTGAACTGTTTTTTTTTACAATGTAGTAAATCTTGTTTGCATTTCGAATAGTTTAAGTTCTCGAAAATCTTTTAATAACCATGACCGAGTTACCGAACGGGGTAGAAAAGCTAATTGTTCAAAGGAAAAGTTTTCAAAAGAATATTGATATTCTTCCATATTTTGCACTTTCCAAAAAAGTGAACAAACAATAATTCAACAGAGAAACAAATCATTACTTTAAATACCATCGGAATGAATAAAGTAATTTCTATTTCTCGGCGTACCCTGCATTTCTCTGGAGGTAAGTATTACATCTAGCCATCATTTAATGAAGAGTTTTGCCGATTATTTTACGGTTTTCTTTCAGTTCTTGAAACACTGTTATTGAAAACACTTGAAACCTCTCAGAGGGCTTAAATACTTAGTGGTATGCAGGATACATCATTGTGAAATTATTTTTAACAGAGATGGGTATGTGTTTTGTAAATTTAAGATTCATCAAGAATACAACCACATAAAACGGAATAAAATTCATTTTCTAAAAAGGGGCATTCAGACTAGCGCTAGTTTCGAAATTTTACTATCAATGAATAATCTGAAAATAAGATCAACAACATAAAATAAATGATATTGCACTAATTGTTAAATTTGTAATACCTATACATTGTAAACCTGGGCAAATCATTTAGGGCTACCTAAATGAGGCTAGCAACTCCACCTCAGTCTGCGCCTAGACTTCACTGTGACAACACAAACCATATTTTATCTGTGGATGATTTCTCAATTTTTGATTCGACGTGCAGTAGTGACGTCCGGATTTCAGAAACATTGAATATTTTTAAACAGAAACCAGTTCATAATTGCGATCAAAGTGCTTGCCAATTTGTACCTTTTATAGTTAGTATAAATTCAGCAATTATTAAAGTATCAATTTTATTATACAGGGTATCTACTGATATTTAATTTTCAAATTTTACTACTTTTTATACTACCTTCAACAGCAAAAAATTCCTACCTATTTTTTACATGATGAATGTTGTCCAGTTATAAGTCATCAGCCTATAATGAGTAGTATGAGTCAATAATACACGCAATACCAAAGGTTCAAAAAGGTTTCAAGAGTTTTAATACTTAAAATACTTATGCGAAATGTATCAACCAAAGCATCATTGTGAAAAAAGTTACCTTAATTCCTAAGGTACCCCGTCCGAAATGGACTCCATCGAATGTTAGGACAAAGAACCTTGTCTTAACATCTTTCAATTATGAGGACAACCGTTCATGATACGCAAAAAACAACAACTGGAAACCAGTAGGCAGCATGTGATTGTCAGATCACTTTACAGCAGGGTAGAATATCAGGGAACTTTATTATGACCAAACACCATGGCACTTCGTAAATATGAGTTTGTGAACTAAACGAATGTGAATATGTGAACGAATTTTTGTAAACTATATCGTACCTCAAAATCTAAATTGGCACCCTAATTGCTATCAATAATGATAAAAAGGTTATTATAATTAATAACTATTTTTAGCCCTAATTTACATCCCAACTAAAGAGCATATCAGGTATATTTTACTGTTTTAATTTCATAAAGGCAATACGGCAAGCTCAGCAGCAAAACACTCTAAGACACTTATGGAAATGGGATACAACTATTGTATCTATGGAAATTAGCGCTCCCAGGGGGACTATGCAAGGGCCTGAGCTAAAGGTTAGGTAGGCTTTTTTTTGTTAAATAGAATAGGTTTTTGTTTTGTTATGGACCATATTTTTTCGGTTCACTGCTGTCCTGTTTTTTCAGCACCTACTACTTTTTTCTTGTTTCATGATCTTCTTTCTTGGCTTTCTGTTTCTGTGCCCTTTCTGCATTGATTCCGCGTTTCCTTAACTACATACTTAATGGTGCCTTCTTCCTTCCTCTCTTTGGATAGCCTTTGTTGCGGATAGGGAGGCTTAAACTAACTTATAATCTAATCTAATCTTCGTCATATAGCAGAAAAAATGTAATTTATTACACCTCACGTAATGAATATTTCGACAGGTAGAGATTCAAGCTTCGCTTTGTAAGAACTTTGTACGCGGATCTCAGTAGGGATTGCATTCCAATTCTTAGGTTCGATGACACGACTGCTGCGTAGACAATTGTGGACAGTTTGTAGAGGTCGAAAAGCCAAAGTATATTTTTTTTAATGAATGATTGGTGTGGGAATTGAATATTAATTTCTTTATCGCTCTAATGACTCTTTTTTGCCTGAAAGAACAAATTGGTTTTGTTTACATTATGTCGCGATACGTGAAAAGGGCTACTAATCACGCACGCAGGGGGAGTCTCAACCCCCAAACATGTTATAGTATTATCCTTTATGCTTGCGTACACCTGCATACCAGACATGGAGAATAAAAGAGTTATTAAGATTTACATGAATTTATTTGGAAACACGTGGATTTGAATAGGACACACAAATTATTTCAATGCAATGATTAGAGCACAGGGAAATGTTATAGCAACAAGCGCATGAATTTAACGACATGGCAATCCCACACGACACAATGAGGAAACCACACCTTGGCTGTCTAGGCCGATGACTGCCATAAATCGTGCTTTGTGCACGCTTCGTGGCGGCCCGACTGGCCAACCTGAGCACCAAACGAACGCACTAACATGAGCTACGTAATGAGCCACACAAAGAACGGGACATCTACTCTCCTTATTACAATGAACGCTAGCACAACAATTTCCGGGTTACGACAAAAATAACCTTCCGCACTGTGCAAAAATCAGGAAACATAGTCGGGGAATGGGCTAGCATGAACACGAAACATTTGGAATAATGCAACAACATAAAACATCAAAGAACTTTGCTTACCACAAGTTGTTCAAAATTTAATAAACGCTTCGGGTCACGTACCCTCTAACTCTCGCTTTGTGACCGAAACACATCCTTGCCAAGAGCACACCACCACAGTAGGAAACACAAATCCATATTTATACATTGCGCGCCGCTTTGAATGCCGCGTTCCGTGAACTACTTTGCACTCTAATTTAACTGTGGATCACTCTTTCCAAACTTCTCAATAATACACATTTAACTCTTCGGCGGTGATTTTCCGGCACCACCCTACATTTCTTTCCGTCACTTTTGAAGATTAACCGCCATCAGGCTCACTTGTCGCGGCTGCTCCATCGTAGTCGTATGCCGGCGCTCAAGATCTCAGATGCTCCGAGTACCAGGCGCTCGCCCGTGCAGGACTCGACTCGTGTTATCGTTGCAGACTTCGTTGCAGACTCCGACGTTGTTGCGTATCTAGCGGAATTTGATGTCGGTGGTACTTCCGTGTCTCCTGATTACGTGCTCCATCGCAGTCGTAGACCGGCGCCTAAGATCTCAGATGCTCCGAGTACCAGGCGCTCGACCGTGCAGTACTCACGACTTGTGTTATCGTTGCAGACTCCGACGTTGTTGCGCATCAAGCGGAATTTGATGTCGGTGGTACTTCCGTGTCTGCTGGGTCCGTTGCTAACTTTTGGAGATTCGAAGGAGCACTGTATAGGGCACTTCGCGATGCTTTTCTCGAGTAGCCTTTCGGAAACAAATTTTGGAAATACTGTACTCGGGGAAATACTTGACGTTATTGTTGGGAAATACTTTCGGAAACAAATTTTGGAAATACTTTACTCGGGGAAATACTTAACGTTATTGTTGGGAAATACTTTCGGAAACAAATTTTGGAAATACTTTACTCGGGGAAATACTTAACGTTGGGGAAATACACGTGTGTTTTCTTAGGCATTGGAATTTCAGCCCGTTAAAACAAGCGCCGGTGCTGCGCAGCCAGCACAGGCGAGGGGCAGATACGAAACACAAGCAGTCACACACATACACGCACATCGACACACTCACGAACACACACACAGACGTAGGCGTTAGTGGCTGAGCGGGTAGCGCGAGGGCAGA
Organism: Morinoia aosen; assembly: GCA_030386875.1. Classification (NCBI taxonomy): domain Eukaryota; kingdom Metazoa; phylum Arthropoda; class Malacostraca; order Amphipoda; family Talitridae; genus Morinoia; species Morinoia aosen. The sequence continues at coordinate 2,863,905 of CM059568.1, read as the reverse complement.
TTCGAAAGAAGAAGGAGTAAGGCTTAGCAGAGAGCGGCACCTGCTACACCAATGGTGTGCCCTCTAAGGAATCACGTGTTTGAGGTGTCGAGCGCGATCCAATCAGAGATAGAAACTTCACAACCGGCAAGCGTTCAACGAATTAGAATAGAGTGGCTCTCTCTGTAGCTGGGAAGGTTCGAGAAGAGTCTGGAAAAGAAAACAAGCGAGAGTATATAAGCGGCGAACAAGTACATGAAGGGGGATTCTAACTTGGTTACACGACGAGAGAAGGTCTTTTTGGTGCACGTTTTTCGGGGATCCGGCTCCGCCGAGATCCCCTTGGATCTGCTACTCGAGAAAAGCATCGCGAAGTGCCCTATACAGTGCTCCTTCGAATCTCCAAAAGTTAGCAACGGACCCAGCAGACACGGAAGTACCACCGACATCAAATTCCGCTTGATGCGCAACAACGTCGGAGTCTGCAACGATAACACAAGTCGTGAGTACTGCACGGTCGAGCGCCTGGTACTCGGAGCATCTGAGATCTTAGGCGCCGGTCTACGACTGCGATGGAGCACGTAATCAGGAGACACGGAAGTACCACCGACATCAAATTCCGCTAGATACGCAACAACGTCGGAGTCTGCAACGAAGTCTGCAACGATAACACGAGTCGAGTCCTGCACGGGCGAGCGCCTGGTACTCGGAGCATCTGAGATCTTGAGCGCCGGCATACGACTACGATGGAGCAGCCGCGACAAGTGAGCCTGATGGCGGTTAATCTTCAAAAGTGACGGAAAGAAATGTAGGGTGGTGCCGGAAAATCACCGCCGAAGAGTTAAATGTGTATTATTGAGAAGTTTGGAAAGAGTGATCCACAGTTAAATTAGAGTGCAAAGTAGTTCACGGAACGCGGCATTCAAAGCGGCGCGCAATGTATAAATATGGATTTGTGTTTCCTACTGTGGTGGTGTGCTCTTGGCAAGGATGTGTTTCGGTCACAAAGCGAGAGTTAGAGGGTACGTGACCCGAAGCGTTTATTAAATTTTGAACAACTTGTGGTAAGCAAAGTTCTTTGATGTTTTATGTTGTTGCATTATTCCAAATGTTTCGTGTTCATGCTAGCCCATTCCCCGACTATGTTTCCTGATTTTTGCACAGTGCGGAAGGTTATTTTTGTCGTAACCCGGAAATTGTTGTGCTAGCGTTCATTGTAATAAGGAGAGTAGATGTCCCGTTCTTTGTGTGGCTCATTACGTAGCTCATGTTAGTGCGTTCGTTTGGTGCTCAGGTTGGCCAGTCGGGCCGCCACGAAGCGTGCACAAAGCACGATTTATGGCAGTCATCGGCCTAGACAGCCAAGGTGTGGTTTCCTCATTGTGTCGTGTGGGATTGCCATGTCGTTAAATTCATGCGCTTGTTGCTATAACATTTCCCTGTGCTCTAATCATTGCATTGAAATAATTTGTGTGTCCTATTCAAATCCACGTGTTTCCAAATAAATTCATGTAAATCTTAATAACTCTTTTATTCTCCATGTCTGGTATGCAGGTGTACGCAAGCATAAAGGATAATACTATAACATGTTTGGGGGTTGAGACTCCCCCTGCGTGCGTGATTAGTAGCCCTTTTCACGTATCGCGACAATTATTTCCGTGCCAAGCTCCTATTCCGTATTCTAAATATAGCGAAATGATCGTTAAAGTATTTTTAGAGCTTCTTCGGGCAATGCATTTTCCACTTTATGATGGACGGCAAGGGATTTCGATGATTAAGTACTGATATGCGTCATTTTCTCTAGAATGTCAGGTGTTAACCTAATATGATGGCTAGGAACTTACAGAAGTTGATTTCTTTAATTTCACCATCACAAATGCAATGGAGAGACGCATTTTTCTTATATGAGAACATTATGTATTTTGTCCTATCGATATTAAGGCATATTTCATAGAGCCACATTAAAACTTTGTGCAGCTCAACATTTACGCACTCTGCAATTAGAACTGAATTTTCTTTTTTGAAGAGCCGCTTAGGGGCCTGTTCGGGTTAAAAAAGTCTAAGTTCTTGATAGATTTTACAGAGATTTTCACAACATGCGTAAAATAATATGGATATTGTTTTTGAGTCGCGTGTTTTTTCCGTAAATTTATCAGAAATAGGATTTTTTTAAAACATGAAAAAATGGGTGGGTGTTGCGGAAAAAGATTAATCCCCAACAAAAATAATTGAGATGAGTGGAAATTATTCTGCTTATGAGATTCTCGATGTAAATATTGAACAGGAATGAGAAATTACTGTTCAAAATAATGCATTGATTTTTTATTCGGAAAATCCGTCCATATGTGCAATAGTGCCGTACAAATTCAGTAAACAATAACTCATGAAAAATGAAGTGCCTGTGATTATAAATGATTATTTAAAACAAAAATTGTGTACTATAAAACTCCTTTTATGCCATAACAGTGTAGTTTCCATAGTAATGCGGTATTGTGAACGCCGATGGTTCCTAAAGGTTTTACTCCAACGCCCCCCTTAAGAATCCTCAAGGGAAATTGTGTGCAGACTGACTGGTAGATAAGAGCTCACAACAAAGAACATTTTAAACAAGTCCTCAAGCATTTTCAACAATGAAAGTTCACTTCATTGTCGAAAACATTTCCAAGAAAAATTAGTCTCTATTGCACAAGCTCGCGCTCCTCACATTAAGAACCACTGTTCTACGCAATCGTATACTGTTCGAAAGCAAAGAAAAACAGAAAACAGGGATTTCCCTATCTATATTCGAGTAAATACATTGTAAATGATTTAATACAGCCGGTTTCATTGATTTTTGAAACGAGAACGTTATTTTTAAACGTAAAGAAAAAATATGATTCAAAATACGAATTTAGTTTTTAGTACACATATTTTTAATATTTCACTAATAACTGGTAGAACGGAGGCAGGTCTATAAATATTAATGGAAGTTTTATCACCATTTCCAATAAGGGGAGTCATTCTGGAAATTTTGAGTTTTTAGGAAAATATCTTGGAAAAATGGCTTTATTATTATTATATATGAACGGTACTATTATATCAGCCATAGCTTCAAGAAACTTCAGTTGAGAACGTATATAATAATTCACGGGAACTACGTTTTGAAGTTGTTCATGCGCGTAACTACATCGCAGGAATTCACAGACATGTCCATGTATTCCAAGTAGGATCCCCTCCGGGGGGATACAACTATTTTGTCCATGGAAATTAGTACTTGCAGGGGAAAATGTAAGGGCCTGACCTGAGAGTTAAGTATGCTTCTTTTTGTCGAAATTTAATGTTTTATGTTATGTTAACGACCATCATTTTTGTGTTCACTACTGTCCGGTTTTTCAGCGCCTACTACTTTCTTCTTCGACCTTTATCTTGTTTCATAATCTCCTTTCTCAACGTACTGTTTCTAAGCTCTTTCTGCATTGATTCCGCGTTCCCTTAATTCTATACTAAATGGGGCCTGGTGCCTTCATCCTACCTCTCTTCGAACATCTTTGTTGTGGTAAAGGTTGTCAAAAATTTTCTCATAATCCAATCAACTCTATCTCACCGGGCCTGACGTTTCTGGTACGTTTCTTACACGAATAAAAGCCTCTTTTAGCTTCTTGGTGTGTATTATAGTACCTTTTTTTAATTCTATACTAATGTTTAACTATATATTTGATAATTTCTTATAATGAACGCACATTTTCCATTCATTTTATATTATTGGTGTTATTTGGAACGCTTACAGTAAAAAATTTTGTGCTATCGCGTAAATGCAATAAATTACCGTGGCAGCTGAGGCAGTGCATTGCTCTCAGTCACATGTGTGTGTCGAGTCAGGTTTTTGCTGGTTTTGAGTTCTTTTTTTCATGGCAGCTCGTTTACATTGTATTTTCAGTGCTTCATATATCGCAATTAGTGATGTACCGATACCATTTATTGGCCCATACCAAACCCATTTTTTGGCCGATACCGATACTCCGATACTTGGAAATACCGCTACTATAACCGATACCGATGCTTTTACAATTATATTAAAATAAAACCATTATATGCCCTACATGGTTGTTATAACAAAATTATTTACTAATATGTCTAATAATATAACAATATTGACAATGAAGTTCACGATTAGGAATAATAAAATTGCTCTCGCTATTTTTACTATATCGTTTGATTCGTTTCCCGCACAAAGTTGTTCGATTGCGTCATATTTCCGCTTTATTTCGTATGATACCGTAATCAGCGTGTATGAACAAATAAGTATTCACTGCTTAGCAATCTTTATTCGCCAACTGTGGTTATTATAAGACTAAATTTAATTAAAACTTATATTTCTCTCCATTTACAAACGTAAACTAATAATTTGAGGTAGCATCTAGTCTCAGAAATAGCAGAGCGAACGCAAGTAGTATACGAAAGGTACTAACAGAATTAGAATAAAAGGAAATCCAACGGCTAAGAAAACAATGCTATAAAAAAAACGTTTCGGATCATAAAAAATTCATTCTCAGTCTTCTAAAAAAACAACAAGTCCAATTCTTAAAAACTATTTCTGAACTCTGATTTCCTGAATAAACCAGTAGATAAAATATTGACTTAAATAAAGAGAAGGAAAGACAATAAAACAAAAACTATAAAACATTTTAACAAACAATAGAAAGTTTGACCTCCGTGTCACATTCGTTTATTGACAGACGGTTTTTTAAAATGTTCTTCGATTCTAAAATGCGAAGATCAGTTAAATTTGGGGTTGAGTCATTTTAAAATTCGTGTTTTTAAAGAAATGGTCGTTGTTCAAACAATATTCTCCTACAGACGAATTAAATGACTTAGTCAGATTATTGCTAGGACGAAAGGAGACTCCCCTGTGTTGCGCACACCACAAATAATTGGAGCCCAGTGCTACCAATGTAAGATCGCTCGTAATTTTTTTTTAAATTTTCAACCCCAAATTAATCTGATCTTGGCATTTTAGAATCGATGTACATTTTTAAAAAACCGTCCGTCAATAAACGAACATGACACGGCGGTCAAACTTTCTATTGTTTGTTAAAATATTTCATAGTTTTTGTTTTATTATTGTCTTTTCTTTGTCATTTTTCTTGTCAATATTTTATCTGCTGGTTTATTCAGGAAATCAGAGTTCAGAAATAGTTTTTAATACTTGGACTTATTGTTTTCAGAAGACTGAGGATGGACTTTTTATAATCCGAAACGTTTGTTTTTTTATCATGGTTTTCTTAGCCACGTTGGTTTTCCTTTTTATCCTAAAAGTGAGATTTCCTAGAAATCGTCCTATTCCATCTACTAACACAGTGTGCAGGAGAAGCAACCACGGCTCTTTTCGGTTTGGAGGCCTATCGAATGTTAATGCTTTCTTTTCGAAAGTATGTATTTCTGTGTGAAAAACACAGAAATTATAACCATTTGCTGGATAAATTATTAATTAAGCCTGAAATTTGCTTTATCCATTATTATTTTATGATAATGATGCGATTTCTTTCTACGTTCTTGCCACGCTAACTCACTCAGATACGAGTCTATCATTTGTGGGTGAGTTTTTTCTGACGTTTTTTTCATTTTTAGACTATGTTATACACTCTCAATCATTTGAGTGTGTGCACCTGTTGCAGTGTCCACGAAGTTTTCACTATGATAAACAGTGAGGTGTTTGAAATTATACCCCTGGTTTTGATGGGTTAGGTTTGTGACACGTAGTGAATAATTTCTCCACAGAATGGTTATCATTTCCGTGTTTTTCACACCAAAATGCATACTCTGGCGGAAAAAAAACATTGAAATTCGATAGTCCCCGAAACCGAAAAGATCCGCAAACACGAAACCAATGAAAAGCAAGGCGAAAATCGCTCTACGAATTGCCATTTATTATTACAAATAGTAAAGTCTAAATGAATAAAATTGAACGTTTCGAACTAAACAGTTCATCTTCAGCAAAGAAAAGAATTCTGCGACAAAACAAAACGAAAACTATGCAAACGAATACAACAACATATACAGAAAAAGTCGTAGATGTAAAACCAAAACACAAAACAAAACAAAAATCAAAAAACCAAAACTAATGATCATGTATTTGCAACGAGAAGAGGAAAAGCACTTTGAGTATCATTTAGAAGGGGTCTGAGCCCAAAAATGTATAGCGACTCGAGGATGCGTAAATCAATCATATGAGGGGCACCTGCAAGGATTTTAAAATGATTTACGGAAACAGGGACGTTACAGTTTTCGGCATGGGATCGAACAGAGGACAGTGGAGGAGAACCAAGTGGACGACCGGTTCTACAGCTGCGCCCAGCGTGCTAGGCTACTCTGGACATAAGAGTACGACAGGTGGAACCTATGTACCGTGATTCACAACGTGAACAACTAAACTGGTAAACCACAGAGGAGCACATAGCAGTGGACAGCTTATCCTTAAAGCGGAAAAGGGAACCGATTGTGAAATTGTTGACTAGAATAGAATGAATTTTAAGTTGCGGAAAAAACTTGCTGATTAGGAGCTGAACCTCCTGATTTAACCAGGGCTGCAACTTTTGTTTGACCAAAATAATCTAGTTTGACCTCAAAAAATATCTAGAAACATCTAGATTTGAAAATAAAACATCCAAAAATATATCTAGATTTAAATTAATTATAAATAATAACAAGTTAGTTTAAAAATAGCACATGAGAATATTTGTTCCATAAATTGTTTTATAGTAGGCCATTTATCCTTTTTCAAATTATCTAGTATCCTGATATTTATCCTAATAAAGTTAGTTTCCAAATATTCTTCAATTTCACAAGTTTTGCGAGTAGGAAGACTAATAAGTATTCCTTCCAAATAGTAGCAAGTAGTTATCAGCGTTGCAAGTAGGAAGGAGTAATTTAGTAAAAACTGATTTAAGGAACATTAGCATTTCATCCAATAAATATATATTATTTACATTTTTATAGTCAAATAACTTATTGATTATTTGCACCTCTGTTAAGATCAGTTGCAAAAAAATGATAGAGCAAGATTTTTCTCATCAGAATATATTTCGAATAATACATCAGCAGGAGAGCAAGTTTCCCTTGCCTTGCAATTTCAAAATGTGTTCATAAATCCTGCCATTGAGCAACAATTTTTTTTACTGCAGGCTGGATGGATTACAATCAAGTTTTGCCATCTGAAGGAATTTTCAATGGATGTGAACCAATATTAATTGATTCATTAAATTAATTGAATTGGCATCGTCGAAAAAAAATTTGCAAGCCAATTATGAGTTTCTGCAATAAAAAATTCCACGTTCCTAGGTAAACATTTACCAGAAGCATAGGACATCGTAGCTGGAATGAGGGGCATACACATCCCATCAATGTTAAATATAAATTTTCTTTTTTGAACTTGGCATAAACTTCATTATTGATGCCAACAATTAATGACACTTGCATTGTCAGTCTCTATTGCATTGCAATTATCAATGCTCAGATTCCTACTTAACAACAATTGTTTTAAGGCTGTCACAACCCTATCTGCATCACTTTTAATAAGTTTGCAATTACTAAGTAAGTTGATTCGACTTTATTAGATGCATGACTCTAGTATATAATTGATACACAAAATAGTTTCATGATTGAAATATCATTGTTTTCATCCAACAATAAACTGAACTCATTGTTGCCAATATCATTGGTCGGTCTTTCGTCAAAATGAGGCCACAATAAGTTTTTGATAACCTATGTGAATTTTATTCCATGGTTTTTGACATCATCACTAGTTTTGCAATTGGAGATAGTGTGCTTTAGCTTATGAACCTGATGATCACAATTAGAAATTACACTATGGCAGCACAAAAACATTGAAATAGCCGTCTAGGTGGGGTTCATAATCTATACATAACATGATCAGAATGTGGTTGGTTCACTATTCAAACAATTTAGTGAAGCAAATTGACAAATATAACAAGACTGAAGTAGAAACCTACCATTATAGTGAATTCCTAATTCGAATTTACAGAAATCTATCATATATATAGTTCAATTGTATTCTAGCTAGAAAATATCAGCACGCTGAAAAAACCATCTAGATTTTATAGCTAATATCTAGGCTCCAAATTTTACATCTAGGCTTAAGCAAAAACATCTAGATCTAGATATAAAATATCTAGAGTGGCAGCCCTGAATTTAACTTGATAGATTGATGGCCAAAGAAGGGAAGCTTTAAGAAAAATTTCTGTTGATCACATGATTGGGGTGCCGGCGTTTGATCATAAATCTTAGACAAAAATTTACAAATGTGTTTATCGATAGTAAACAGAGGAAAACTATTCTTAAAAAAAGTTGTCGTAAAAAGTCAAATTCTTGATGTAAAATGATGTGAAATAGAATTCTTGTACCGTTGACAACTCAAGATCTTTCGTAGAGCTTATCAGACTTTGATAACACTGATGACCTGTTCATGGCTGCTTTTGACGTAGATAGTTTGTTTAATAATATTCCATTGATTGAAACCATTGAAATCTGTTTAGCCAAATTATTCTCAAATTGTTCTGTATTCATGGGTTTTTCCCGTAAGATTCTATTTTACATCATTTTACATCAAGAATTTGACTTTTTACGACAATTTTTTCTTAAGAATGGTTTTCCTCTGTTTACTGTCGATAAACACATTGGTAAATTTTTGTCTAAGATTTATGATCAAACGCCGGCACTCCAATCATGTGATCAACAGAAATTTTTCTTAAAGCTTCCCTTCTTTGGCCATCAATCTATCAAGTTAAATCAGGAGGTTCAGCTCCTAATCAGCAAGTTTTTTCCGCAACTTAAAATTCATTCTATTCTAGTCAAAAATTTCACAATCGGTTCCCTTTTCCGCTTTAAGGATAAGCTGCCCACTGCTATGTGTTCCTCTGTGGTTTACCAGTTTAGTTGTTCACGTTGTGAATCACGGTACATAGGTTCCACCTGTCGTACTCTTATGTCCAGAGTAGCCGAGCACGCTGGGCGCAGCTGTAGAACCGGTCGTCCACTTGGTTCTCCACCACTGTCCTCTGTTCGATCCCATGCCGAAAACTGTAACGTCCCTGTTTCCGTAAATCATTTTAAAATCCTTGTGCCCCTCATATGATTGATTTACGCATCCTCGAGTCGCTATACATTTTTGGGTTCAGACCCCTTCTAAATGATACTGAAAGTGCTTTTCCTCTTCTCGTTGCAAATACATGATCATTAGTTTTGGTTTTTTGATTTTTGTTTTGTTTTGTGTTTTGGTTTTACATCTACGACTTTTTCTGTATATGTTGTAGTATTCGTTTGCATAGTATAGTTTCACTTTACTCATTTTCGTTTTGTTTTGTCGCAGAATTCTTTTCTTTGCTGAAGATGAACTGTTTAGTTCGAAACGTTCAATTTTATTCATTTAGACTTTACTATTTGTAATAATAAAATGGCAATTCGTACAGCGATTATCGCCTTGCTTTTCATTTTAAGAATAAGACGCGTCAATGCGGATTCAGTTTTAGACACGAAACCAACCATAAGATTGTTCGCGAATTTTTCTAACATCTTAAAATATAAGGAAAATGCAAGATGCGTAATGTACGGCGATTTTCAAACTAAATTAAAATAAAATTATTAGCTTCGTAGTATTTGACGATTCACGAGCTAATTTAAAATAGAATTTTCAGTTACTTCTGTATGAATTTACAAAAACTTTAAAATGCCCCTGCAACTTTATTTAATTGGTTTGATTTTTGTTAGCCTGTCACATAAGTTAAGAAATGGAAATTGGGCCAAACTATGTGGGTTTTAGTTGCAAAAGTATGATAATTTCATGTCGCTACTATGTTTCCCTATTCATGCTACACAGCTTTTACTTACTGACCGTACGTGATTCATCGGGAATCGATTATCATTTCATACGGTGCAGCGATGTCTATGAATGTCTAACAGATGACTGTACCTTTTCAGGAGGGACGACACGTCTTCACACTCGCATCACTGAGCATTTCGAGTCCTCCCTCACAATTAGGTCTATCACAAAGCTGCCCTTTATTTATAGCAGGATTTCAGAGTCGGAGTCAGACACGACTGAGTCGCATGTTTTATAGTGGCGACGTTTTTCCGACTGTGGCAGAGTCGGGGTTGTTCGTTCGGATGTGATGGAAGCCGGTCGTTTTGACTCTTTCTTTTGCTAAAATTGGTTTATAAGTGTGATACATCTGAGTTAAAATGCTCGAAAAAAAAAATACGAATTATTCAATGTTTTTTTTGATTAATTTGTTGAAGTACGGAACAGCTCATTTATGCCTATTACTTAGTACTGCCATTGATATCGAGTCATTTTAGGTTTGTATACATATACATGACACGTGCGAGTACGAATGTAATTTTCATATCGGATTGGTAATGTATTTTATGGTTAAAAATCAGGAATAAGTAATTGAAACTCAGAAAATTCATTCTGTTTATTTTTATTTTGTTTGTTACCACTTTGAGAAAAAATATTAAGAAAGTAGAAACTAGTAATAAATAAGATTTGTTGAAAGTTATAGGGCAGTTCAGGTGATGCAATACATTGTACTCACATACAGAGTGGCAACTCTGTGCGTCCAATGTGTCCATACTCTATACCAGTGGTTTCCATAACGATCTTTCCTAATAATTGAGCTGATAGGTCGATTTTTCGGAAATCTTATTTTTTAAAATGAAAAGGAGAACCAAGGCGTATATAAAAATTTTTACTTGTAAACATTTTTACTTGTAAACGTTTCGGAAAATCTGGTTTCCATCATCAGTACTGAAAATGAAGTAACAGATAAAAAATGAAATTAGAAGTCTACTACAATAAGAAAACTTCTAGTAACCTCAATAAACATGAAAAATAAAATGCGAGTATAAACATAACAAAGGGGAAAAAAGGTACTGCTAAAAACTATAATCGTACATCTACACTCACGCACACACACACACACACACACACACACACACACACACACACACACACACACACACGGACACTAAAAACTATAGGCATACCTAAGCTGTTGGGGCAATGTGTAATTTTGCGGCACTTTGATCATTATTCTATTTCGGTTTAACTGTATATTTGAATAGTGATTCTAAAACTCTCAGATCATGTTCTCTATTAGTTTTAGCAAGAGGAGTTGAAAAATTTGAGGTTTTAAATGGGTGGTCGCACTAAAAACAATGGTCTCGGATTGCAGACTGAGAAGGGCAGGACATACGTATTTTATCTCTATTGACGTTCGTGTATTTTATAGGAACAATTTTGAAATAGCCTCATTTTTTCATAGGAAGGAACGTGTGAATGAATGCCTGCAAAGTGGTTGTGTGTATCTGTATGAATGTGATTGTTGCATGCAATCGTATGTTGGCTTGATGTGAATGCCGAGTTGGCTTCCACACACTCTAACATCGCTGTCGCGCGTCTTCAATCAACTGCAACATGTTGCTCAAAACGAAATTGGGAAGGAGGTTGCCGCCGTGTTTTTTATTAAAAGAATTGCTATAAAAGAGAAATTCTTTTATGCTGCAATATTGACGCAAAAAAATTGGATGTGCGGTATTGCAGCCTATATTTCTGATAATGCACATAGAAAATGTCGGCCAGGTTTTTGAGAACATTTGCCATCTCCATGTCGTTCTCGACTACGAGATCATAATGGAAACAAATTGCCTCACGCATCTATTCACTTTGAGTGCTGAGTTCATGAACTTACGTTCCAAGTGAATTTTGAATTCCTTGACCATCGATGTAAACTTGGATCTGATCTTTTTGAAGTCGCTCGAGCACACTACTTTGTCGGTAGCACCGACAATCGATTTCGAAGGAGGGAGCGAAATTCGCTTCCCACATTTTTCAATTTCACGTCCGGTGGCAATTGGCTGATGAATTTCTATTTCATAAAAGTCATTCATGACTTCAAGAAGTTTTTCAATTTTTTTCCCCCTTCTTCAAACGACGCTTGAGGTTGACGGCGGTAACGGGAGAGTTGTCAGCAGGTTGGAATATCTTGCGCGATCCTCTTTTCATCTTGTGTACCTTAGACAAATCGTCCAATTTTTTATAAGTTACTATTTTCATGGCACAAATGCTGAGGGTCTTCACCATTTGAAGCACTGACTGGGACGCAGTCATTTTCCCATCGTTCTTGCCTCTGGAATCTTCCACTCCTGGCTCGAGAGGATCGGTTTTGACAACGTTTTCCGATTAGCCATGAGCAGAAGCATGTTGAGTTAGCGTGCGATGAACCGTCGTCGGTACGAGCGCAGTTGCGTTCTCTGCTGCCACGCAGGCGAGTCTGACTTCCCTCTGAAGGGCATCGCGTTTGGCTTTTTTTCCCACGGAGGAATGCATGAGTTTGATGAGTTTTCTGAGGTCCTCCTCAGATTTATTTATATCCAACTCGGAAGGACTCAGCCACTCTTCAGCTACAATGCGTAACGCTCTCTCGCGTGGCAGAGGTGCGAGGTCATTTTTGATAGCAGCAATATATTGACGCGTCCAAAAAATGCAGTTTTGTGCCACATCATTCGGCATTCAGTGAGCAGCGCTTGTGTAGATCCTCAGTGGATGCGTCGTGGACGATGAGCATTTGGGCGCGAGGCGAGGGAGCTGAGCACGCTCTGAGGCTGAGGAAGATGGTCTCCAGTGCCTCTTTCTTTTCCGCTGCTCCATCGTCTGGCCTTCTTTTGTTATACACATGGCGGTATCAGAAAACTCTTCAAATTCAGAATTGTCGGAATCCGATACGTCATCGTATGCCTTCGCTAGCGGAAATTTTCCGAAAATGTCTGGGAAGTTTTTTGTACGCTTGAATCAGCTTAGTAGCTGCTGCCAATTGACCCCCCGTGGAGTCTTTAGATTTTTCCGCATGGAGCATTTTCTTCTGTTATTTTGTATTTGTGATACTCGGCGTTGTGAGCCGTAGCGCTTCGACGAATTTCACTGATTGCTTCCAGTCTTTCGTAGTAACGAGAACTTTTCGTTATGCTTTTTGATGATGCTTCCTTACGAAAGAATTTAGCACATTTTACGGCCGGTTTAGGAGCAGCAGAAGAAGGAATAAGGTTAGAATCGTCATCTGAATCTGTAGGCTATAGATCTGAGTGATCCTTATCGCTGAAAACATTGTCGGAACAAGAAATGTCCAGTTCATTTCTATTTTCCGTCATGAAAACTCTTCTTATCTTTTTAGTAGTGGTTAAGCGCTGCTGTCAACTGGGGCCAGGTAGAGGATCATTGTATACTTCTTCATTAGCTCCTGCATGAGAAGCTTTCCACGTGAGCCAGCCGTTGGGTCATCTGAACTGTTTCTGCACATCAGGTAGAACGAACAATTGATAATAACTAGCAACACCCGTGGAAACTCCTCCAACTATGTTATCAATAAGTTAGATGGACCCGTAAAAAAATTTGGTCAACGTTACCTGACACATTCTTACACTAGATATTGTAACCTAACTTATTTTAAGCTATCTTGTCCTAACCTACCTTAATAATATTTCAAACATAAAAAGGCGTGGACCTGTGAAAAAATTCTGCCAACATTGCCTAACCTATGATAACCTAACATATCTTATCCTATCCTAACTTAAACTTAACCAATGTCGTCGTTAGGCTAGGTGGACCCGTGAAAAAATACGAATGAACGTTGTCAAACAAATTCTAAGCTAACCCACCAGAACGTAACATATAGCAATCTATCATATCTTAACCGAAGCTATCCTGATAATGTATCAAACATATATATCTGATTTTTACCCATTGCTTGTCTTTCTTCCGTTCTTAGTTTATCTCGGAATCTTCTTTGTCTCTCTCTCTGGCTAATTCTCTCCACCGCTCCAATGTGAAGGGCGAACGCAGTGTGAGTAGCTTAATAAAACCCCTTATATATATATATATATATATATATATATATATATATATATATATATATATATATATATATATATACAAAGTGCCCCACAAGAATTTCCACGACTTTTTATTGATTATATCTCCGCTTTATATTAACATATTTGAACTGTTTTTTTTTACAATGTAGTAAATCTTGTTTGCATTTCGAATAGTTTAAGTTCTCGAAAATCTTTTAATAACCATTTTACAGTGACCGAGTTACCGAACGGGGTAGAAAAGCTAATTGTTCAAAGGAAAAGTTTTCAAAAGAATATTGATATTTTTCCGTATTTTGCACTTTCCAAAAAAGTGAACAAACAATAATTTAACAGAGAAACAAATCATTACTTTAAATACCATCGGAATGAATAAAGTAATTTCTATTTCTCGGCGTACCCTGCATTTCTCTGGAGGTAAGTATTACTTCTTGCCATCATTTAATGAAGAGTTTTGCCGATTATTTCACGGTTTTCTTTCAGTTCTTGAAACACTGTTATTGAAAACACTTGAAATCTCTCAGAGGGCTTAAATACTTAGTGGTATGCAGGATACATCATTGTGAAATTATTTTTAACAGAGATGGGTATGTGTTTTGTAAATCTAAGATTCATCAAGAATACAACCACATAAAACGGAATAAAATTCATTTTCTAAAAAGGGGCATTCAGACTAGCGCTAGTTTCGAAATTTTACTATCAATGAATAATCTGAAAATAAGATCAATAACATATAAAATAAATGATATTGCACTACTTGTTAAATTTATAATACCTATACATTGTAAACCTGGGCAAATCATTTAGAACCAATAGACCGCTAGCAACTCCACCTCAGTCTGCGCCTAGACTTCACTGTGACAACACAAACCATATTTTATCTGTGGATGATTTCTCAATTTTTGATTCGACGTGCAGTAGTGACGTCCGGATTTCAGAAACATTGAATATTTTTAAACAGAAACCAGTTCTATATTGCGATCAAAGTGCTTGCCAATTTGTACCTTCTATAGGTAGTATAAATTCAGCAATTATTAAAGTATCAATTTTATTATACAGGGTATCTACTGATATTTAATTTTCAAATTTTACTACTTTTTATACTACCTTCAACAGCAAAAAATTCCTACCTATTTTTTACATGATGAATGTTGTCCAGATATAAGTCATCAGCCTATAATGAGTAGTATGAGTCAATAATACACGCAATACCAAAGGTTCAAAAAGGTTTCAAGAGTTTTAATACCTAAAATACTTATGCGAAATGTATCAACCAAAGCATCATTGTGAAAAAAGTTACCTTAATTCCTAAGGTACCCCGTCCGAAATGGACTCCATTGAATGTTAGGACAAAGAACCTTGTCTTAACATCTTTCAATTATGAGGACAACCGTTCATGATACGCAAAAAACAACAACTGGAAACCAGTAGGCACGATGTGATTGTCAGATCACTTTACAGCAGGGTAGAATATCAGGGAACTTTATTATGACCAAACACCATGGCACTTCGTAAATATGACTTCTGGTTTCACTGGTTGTGCGAACTCGGGAAAATTCCTTGTTGCGGCGCAACCGCAACAGAAAAAGTTGCGATCGCAATTGCGGCCGCAACTTGTTGCGGCGCAACTGCCCAACACTGATATCATGCTATAAAACGAATTTTTGTAAACTATATCGTACCTCAAAATCTAAATTGGCACCCTAATTGCTATCAATAATGATAAATAGGTTATTATAATTAATAACTATTTTTAGCCCTAATTTACACTCCAACTGAAGAGCATATCAGGTATATTTTACTGTTTTAATTTCATAAAGGCAATACGGCAAGCTCAGCAGCAAAACACTCTAAGACACTTATGGAAATGGGATACAACTATTGTATCTATGGGAATTAGCGCTCCCAGGGGGACTATGTGAAGGCCTGAGCTAAAGGTTAGGTAGGCTTCCTTTTTGTTGAAATAGAATAGGTTTTTGTTTTGTTACAGACCATCTTTTCTTCGGTTCACTGCTGTCATGTTTTTCAGCACCTACTACTTTCTTCTTCAACTTTTTCTTGTTTCATGAACTTCTTTCTTAGCTTCCTGTTTCTGTGCACCTTGTGCATAGATTCCGCGTTCCCTCAACTCCATAATAAATGGTGCCTTCCTCCTTCCTCTCTTAGAACATCTTTGTCGTGCAGTTAAGGGAGGCTAAAACTTTATCATATAATAATAATAATCTGAATGAAAAGACGTGCAGAAGATCGTTTTTATGTTTCAAAAAGGATGACTACAGTCTAAAAGACAAACCGAGAGCATGGTGCGCAAAAAACTCAATTCTGAGCAATTGCAAGCTGCCATTGATGGAAATCCAACCTGCACTGCTAGAGAACTAATCAAAACCTTAAATGTAAGCCATTTGACCATATATCGGGAAATGAGAAGACTTGGTAAAGTCTCAAAGGCTGGGAAATGGGTCCCACACGATTTGTAAGAAATCAACGGGCAACAGCGTGTGACCTGTTGTGTTTCACTGCGTTCTCGTGAACTTCCAGCCCTGTTTTAGACCGAATCATAACTGGCGACGAGAAGTAGATCCTTTACAACAATGTTAAGAGCAAAAGACAGCAGCTAAGTCGTAGTTCAAAGCCAATTCTACAGCCGAGAAGTGGACTGCACCCTAAAAAAGTTCTTGGGTGTGTATGCTGGGATTCGAAGGGAATTGTTTATTGGAAACTAATGGAAGACAAAAAATAACATCTGAAGATTACTGTCAACAGCTAACTTGTTTAATCGCAATTTTAAAGGAAAAATGGCCTTTGATCAATCGAGAAGGAGTGATTCTGCACCATGACAATGCCAGACCCCACACTTCAAGAGCGACCAAAAATCTCGTTGAAGAAATTGGCTGGGAAGTCATGCATCATCTTCCATATTCTCCCGATCTTGCTGGAACCGATTTTCACCTCTTCAGGAGCTTACAGAATCAATTAATGGGACAAAGGCTTACTTCAAGAGAAGATGTCGAAATGAACTTAGTTTCTTTTTTTTTAGTCCAAACTGGCTAAATTTTATGAAGAAGGAATTAAAACGTTCATGGCAAGATGGGAGGATGTAATTAATAAAAATGGTAACTATGTTGAAGCCAAAATAAATATACTCGTGACAGGATTTTCAATTTATTTCAAATTTGAAAAAATGGACAGAACTTCTGTTACAACCTGATAGAAGAAATTACTTAAATAAGATGTAGCATCACCATACTCCTTTGACAACATCCTGGAAGTTACTGGATTGAATCCGTGAGTCGCCATGACTGCTAAAAGGAACTTCAGAGGAACTTAACTGTCGTTTAAATGATTACATTTTATTTTAAAAGATAATTTTATAGCATGATATCAGTGTTGGGCAGTTGCGCCGCAACAAGTTGCGGCCGTAATTGCGATCGCAACTTTTTCTGTTGCGGTTGCGCCGCAACAAGGAATTTTCCCGAGTTCGCACAACCAGTGAAACCAGAAGTCATTAAACTCGACTATAGTGCCATTTTCTTATATCCACGCAGATGTATGCCTCTTCCTTGCAGCTGTATGCCTCTTCTAGTCCAAACCTTTCCCCTCCCCAGCACCAAGCTCGTTTCCACATTCGGCTACAGTTATTTCGTCATCCTAAAGCAGATAAAATGACCGGCGGAAATTTGCACTTCATTGAGCTCTAAGGAATCAAGATGCTTCGATATCAAGACAGTACACCACATTTTACTACCCCCCCTCGTGCGAGGATTGTTGAGGTGGGTCGTCGGAATCTGACGACATTACAACGTCTACGTGGAATCAACTATCACTTCTTCTTCTTCTTCTTCTTCTTCCTCTGCAATCAGCAAAGAAATGAAAAAAATTATTGGAGCACGATTTTTTGGCAAGCGCCTCTTCTTTCCTGAACACAGTTGCGAAGATGAGAGAGCTCGCTTGGAGGGAAACCCGTCCACGGGACTTTGTAGAACGAAACGTGTACATTCAGCAGGCCCCATTGATGTGTTGAGTGCCTCGTACGTAATATTCGCTGTGGGATCAGAAAAATGTTTGAATTTTGCCAATATTACTTCAGCAATGGAAACCCGTCAGAAATTGATTCTTAGAAACTGATTTTTTGTTCACAGAAATTCGCCTTTTCGTGTTGCCAAAAGCCCTGCTCCAGCTGGTGAGGTCACTTTGTTGGGGAACGTACCGGTATGACGTCATCTGAGATGCCTCTGGAACGTAAGCTATTACCCTCACGTCAGACCCGAAAACAGTAAATTTTCAACGAAATACAATTCTTATAATCCGGTACCTCAAGCTTGTAGAGGACCACAAATTCGACCTCCTTCAAATATAGTGGCAAAAATTGCACGTATCTATATTGCAAAATAGTTTCAAGATAATTTCCTGCTCTAAGTACTGGGTATATCATAAAAAGGCATTATCGATGTTATGATTTGAAAGGGAAAACAAAAACTATCTGAGAAAAAGTGAAGCAAGTTACAATTCAATTCATTACTTAATTAATCATTCAGGCACATAAAATACAACTCAACATTTCGACATACACTAGTTGATAACTAATTTATGTCTTACTAGTTGCAGGTGTTGCAACCTGTATACGTGCTTTTTGTATTATTTATTAACACCTTACATCGATATCAGTGATGGAAAGCTAATAAAAAAGTTTAACATCGTATATACTTAACATTTATTACAGATCCGAGCCCCTTCAGTAGGCAAGGGAGGCAGTGCCTACCCAGAGAAGTGAAGATCAGCATCGGCAAGTTTTCCTATAACCAAGTTGCAAAAAATTACAACGTAATTATAACAGTTGATCATTCTACTCTGCTTGAAATAACAAAACTTTAGATATTTCAGTAAATAGAGTTGGTGTAATTTTCACTGCCTTTTTATTCACTCTATCTACGCTTCGCAGATTAACCACGCCATATCATCGCTCACCGATATGTTCTGTGTTATATTAAAACTTCAATGGGCAAAAGTTGTTCTGTTTTCGTCTCAGCGGGCTTGACGTTTCTGGGACATTTTGTCAACGAATTAAAGCCGCTTATAGCTTCTTTCTATGCAATATGGTACAATTCTTCATTCCCTTCCACCTTTTTACCCAGTATTTGGCATGTTCTATTGGAATAAATGCCTATTTTTCCTTTACTTTTTAATTTGTGCGCAATTAGGAAGGGTTTCAGCAAGAAATTTTGTACTGTAACAAGAAATACAACAACCATGGCATTTTATTTCATTGTTGTAATTAAGGAGATCATCCGGCCATCCCAGGCCAAATTTACCCCCCCGCGACTCGATTTTTTTTGATGCAAAAGGATCCTAAGGGGATGGGTTATTGTGCCCTGAAATTTTATGGCGCTACGGGCGCTAGAACCCCCCCCAGGGAGGGTCCAAAGGGGGTACGGAAGGAGACCAGATATGCTGAAATTTTTTTGTTAGGAAAGAAAAAGAAAAGAAAAAAGAAAAAAGGTGTATTTCCAAGTTGTCACATGAGATACATGCCAACATATTGGTTTTTAAAAGTTTCTTAATATAGGACATCCTAAAACAAATGTTCCATACGAGGAGTACTAACTGACAAACCATCCGAGGTGTACAAGTAGATAAGCCATACAAAGCATAATAATAGACAAACTATACGAGGTGTACTAATAGACAAACTATCAGAGGTGTACAAGTAGATAGACCATACGAGGCATATTAATTGACAAAATATACGAGGCGTACTAATAGACAAACCATTCGTGGTGTGCTAGTAGTCTAAAAAAAGTTCTATACTAGGAGTACTAGTTGACAAACCATCCGAGGTGTACAAATAGATAAGCCATACGAGGCATATTAATAGACAAAATATATGAGGCGTACTAATAGACAAACTATACGTGGCGTGCCAATAGTCTATCTCTGTCAAGGGTAGTTGAATGAGAAATAAAAAATATGCCCTAAAAATATGAAAAGCCCTATCACCACCAAAAACATATTTCATATCTTCTCAATATTTACCACAACATCATGCGGACATGGGTACATGGGATAAAATAGAGATACAGTGTAAGCCGGTTACCACTCATGATTGACAAATATCTACAAAATATTGGTAGAAATGGGTAAACAAACATATACTCAATATCAAAATTCATAGCTTGTACAACATACGGACAGAAAGATAATTTTACTACGATTCATTTGCTCAAATTACACTTTATTTCATTAATTATATTCGACATTAATCCGATTCACAGAAACGCCCTCTGGGGAAGTGATAGATCTATTTATGAATCATTTCGCTAGTGCAATAAAATTTATTAACCGGATGGTTTTTGCGTAAATACATGAAATGGAAACATGTGTATCTATTTATGTAGATACATATATATACCTACACACGTACACACACATATTAATATATATACTTATTGGAAATGAAATATTAGAAAAAAAATACATATATAAAATAAAAGATAAAAGTAACCTACCATCTACTACACAGAAAATGACAGTTGAGCTCATTGTAATCCTAATAAATTTTTCGCACAAAAAATAACTAAAAGGAAAAGAAGACTTCGAAAACATAAAAATGAACTGGTTTTTAATTTCTTCACAGAAATTTTTAAGAAAAATCAGGTTACAGTCAAGAAGCAACACAACTCTTCAGCATTATACGGACATGTGTACGTGGGATAAAATGGAGTAACATTGTGGCCGGATATCACATCTGAGTGGAGAATATTCACAAAATTTGGCACATATAGGTAGATTAGGCATTGATCCGAAGTGATAATTTTAATTACAGAAATTTAGAGTTTTTTACGATTTGAAAGTTCAGTGCTAGTGTGCGCTGAACGCACGGAAAAAAATAAAAAGAGTATATGCAATGCTTAAATTATCCGCTTCCCCCCAGCTCAGCCGAAAATCGATTGAAAACATCTTCGAGAATGATTTTGAAATAGCGAGACAACGTTAGCCAAAATTTGATTCATCATAAACTTTGCACAACCCTCACATCTATAAACCTGTTTATTGGTGTACACACAAAATGTATTTCATGGTATATTTGTCATACGGACGTTAAATATTAATACAGAAAAGAGAAAGAAATAACAAAATAAAGATGAGGAAATACTCCTAATTATGGAAAGAACGTTCGTTTTGCTGCATTGAACTGACGGCTGTGGTGCTCATTGTTGTCGAAAGAAATAAGTAAGTTGAATATACGAATCGCTTAGCAAACGTAAAATGAAATAGTTTCTAAATTTCTAACAGAAATTTCAGGAAAATTAAAATTTCTGATAGATGGGAAGTTCACACCGAAATGCTGCAGGCCCTATAACAGAGATGCAAAATGACGTGACACGTTTACTCTAAATTCTTTTCCAGTTTCATGGTTTTTGAAATGCTGGGGAAGCTTGTTCCACAAAAAAGCTCCAGAAACTGAGAGAACTTTTTGTCCCACGTTAGATGAACGGTACCTGGCTAAAACATCGTTCCTCCGGTTTGGTCTTTTGTTTGGGATATTAGATGGAAAAAATTTTACCACCTCTGCATTACTTTGAGGGAGGTACAGAGAGGAGAATGCTCGTCGAGCTTTCTGGATCATGAATCTGTTCGGTATTGGTATCCAGTCGAGTTTTCTTAAAAGAGGGGTGACATGATCGTATTTATTGAAATTTCCTTTGATACCACTTTGGCGGCAAAGTTTATACATTTTTGCAACTCTTCCTGACGACATTGAAGTAAATCTCCCCACACAAGACTGCAGTAGTCCAGACGCAATAAAACTAAAGACTAAATCACTAATAATCTAGATTTTTTGTCAAGTGTATTCTTTATACGATGAAAGAACATTAAGGTTCCGTTAATTTTGTTGCACATTGTTTCGACGTGTGAATTGAAAGTCATATTTTTATCAAACCAAACACCCAGATTTTTAACCTTACCTACTGGTTTAATTGTATCGTCTCCAAATGTTAGCGTGAACGGTGGTAAATTTTCAGTCGCATTCTGTGATATAAAAATAATGCATTGCGTTTTACTTGCGTTAAGTTTGGGGCCATTATGGTCATACCACAATTTCAGATTTTTCAGAAGGTGATCCTTACTTTACATGGATTATTGTGGCTTGAATTTCCTTCCGAAGATTGCTTCGCAAAACAACTGGAGGATGTTGTACGTCAGTTGCTTTGGGAAGAAAAAAAACACAGATGTTGCAGAACTCATGGGAGCGAGGAGGTGTTTGGGTTCCCAACAAAAATTTTTTTTTTTTTTCTTTGACTTTTTTGCCTACATATCTATTTATGCGGAAAATAAATAATATATATAGAAAATATTACGCCCCTTATCCATAAACGATCAAGTCTTGTACCTACTCCACAAAAGCCCAAAAATTTATACCGAAAATTGTTCGCGTGTTGCAAGAATAGCTACATGGTGAGTACCCAAATGCTATAAATATATATATATATTTTTATGCACGACATTTCTTATATGTTACATTGAACTCCACAATGAAAATGTTGCATATTATTTGTACATAAAAATAGATCATGGAAACAGCATTCATGTACAAAAATTGTCCATGTCATTGCAATTCAATAGTATATTCTTGTTGTTGGGCTCTCCTGAAAAATCATACATTCACTATTCAAAAGATAATTAGTCATTGAGTTTTAATGCTAGAACAAAACCAAAGGCAGTTTTAGAATCCTTGGAACATTTCTAGTAAACATATGCTGATAAACTTCCAAATTCGAGGGAAAAAATTAAAAAGCTCAAAACCAAAATTACAGGATCATTGATCACCGATCTCACAACATTTGATTTCCGAATGTTCCAAATTTTGAACATACGTTTGTTAGAAATGCTTCAAGGATTCTAAAACTGTGTTTAGTTTTGTCTAGCATCAAAATTCAATGACTAATTATCTTTTGAAATATTCATTAAAATGTACCAAAAAACTAATTTATCGTAAAAAAATAAGGCTTAATCGAAAATCTTACAGGAGTAAAAAAAGTTTACTATCAACAAATACATATACTGTCCAAATTTCACACGAATCGAATGAAAATAGTCTAAATCTTGAGATGATCCCGTTAATGCAGTGCGTTTCCCTTAGTTTCAACATGTGTGTGACTAAATGAGGTTTTAGCTGGTTTTGTATTACTGTTTTCACTCAGGCTCGTTATATGGCATTTCATTTTCTCCATATATCCCAATATCCTAAATGAATTCTTGACACGAGTGCATAACCTTCTTGAGAAGACGTAAATAATTACCTGATGATGAAAATCAGATGCTATTCAAGTTCTAACAGCTATAGAATAAAAACTATATAAGTATTCATTTCAACATATGCTTACCTAAAAACTTGGGAGTTATCAGAAGATTCAAATAAAATGTGATAATCATATAGCGAAAGACAATATTTATCTGAAAGAAACAAAAAACATTCATGGTATAACATAATAAATGCGAATAAATTTCTATTAATAATACAAGTTAACTTGACCTAAAAACTAAGAAGCAAACAAAACAAAAAGATCATCATGAATTACATGAGTTCTACATGATGCTGAAAAAATCACCTGAAAATCCAGTTGTTAACATAGGCATTAGCTAATTTAACATCCATTAACAATAGTAAAAACCTATCCAGAAGCCTAGATATTTTTAAATATCAGAGCATAACTTTTTGGTTAGGTAAATACTAATCATTGGCAAGCATAACCTCAAGACTCGAAATCTTTATCACATCATGACTTATGAGTTTCAGCAATGATATTCACTATCAATCAATACAACACAGCGTAACCTAGATAACCTAGATACTAGGAAAGATCGTTTCGGAAAATCTGGTTTCCCTCATCAGTACTGAAAATGAAGTAACAGATAAAAAATGAAATTAGATGTCTACTACAATAAGAGAACTTCTAGTAACCTCAATAAACATGAAAAATAAAATGCGAGTATAAACAAAAAAGGGGAAAAAAGGAACTGCTAAAAACTATAATCGCACACCTACACTCACACACACGGGCACAAAAAACTATAGGCATACCTAAGCTGTTGGGGCAATGTGTATTTTTGCGGCACTTTGATCATTATTCAATTTCGGTTTTAACTGTATATATGAATAGTGATTCTAAAACTCTCAGATCGTGTTCTCTATTAGTTTTAGCAAGAGTTGAAAAATTTGAGGTTTTAAATGGATGGTCGCACTTAAAACAATGGTCAATAAAGCGGAAATATGACGCAATCGAAAAACTTTGTGCGGGAAACGAATCAAATGATACAGTAAAAAAAGCGAGAGCAGTCTTATTATTCCTAATCGTAAACTTCATTGTCAATATTGTTATATTATTAGACATATTAGTAAATAATTTTATTATAACACCCATGTAGGGCATATAATGGTTTTATTTTAATATAATTGTAAAAGCATCGGTATCGGTTATAGTATCGGTATCGGCCAAAAAATGGGTTCGGTATGGGCCAATAAATGGTATCGGTACATCACTAATTGAGATATATGAAGAAATGAAAATACAATGTAAACGAGCTGCAGTGAAAGAACTCAAAACCAGCAAAAACCTGACTCGACACACACATGTGACTGAGAGCAATGCACTGCCTCAGCTGCCACGGTTAATTATTGCATTTACGCGATAGCACAAAATTTTTGGCTGAAAACGTTCCAAATTACACCAAAAATATAAAATGAATGGAAAATGTGCGTTTATTATAAGAAATTATCAAATACATAGGTAAACGTTAGTATAGAATTAAAAAAAGGTACTATAATACACACCAAGAAGCTAAAAGAGGCTTTTATTCGTGTAAGAAACGTACCAGAAACGTCCGGCCCGGTGAGATAGAATTGATTGGATTATGAGAAAATTTTAGCCAACCTTTACTACAACAAAGAAGTTCAAAGAGAGGTAGGATGAAGGCACAAGGCACCATTTAGTATAGAATTAAGGGAACGCGGAATCAATGCAGAAAGAGCTGAGAAACAGTACGTTGAGAAAGGAGATTATGAAACAAGATAAAGGTCGAAGAAGAAAGTAGTAGGCGCTGAAAAACCGGACAGTAGTGAACACAAAAATGATGGTCGTTATCATAGCATCAAACATTAAATTTCGACAAAAAGAAGGCATACCTAACTCTCAGCTGAGGCCCTTACATTTTCCCCTGCAAGTAATAATTTCCATAGACAAAATAGTTGTATCCCCCCGGAGGGAAACCTACTTGGAATACATGGACATGTCTGTGAATTCCTGAGATGTAGTTACGCGCATGAACTTCAAGCGTAACTCCCGTGAATTAAATACGTTCTCAACTGAAGTATCTTGAAGCTATGGCTGATATAATAGTGCCGTTCATGTATAATAATAATGAAGCCATTTTTCCAAAGTATTTTCCTATAAACTCAAAATTTCCAGAATGACTCCCCTTATTGGAAATAGTGATAAAACTACCATTAATAGTTATAGACCTGCCTCCGTTCTACCAGTTATTAATGAAATATTGAAAATTATGTGTACTAAAAACTATTCATATTTAGAATCTAATTTTTTCTTTACGTTTAAAAATATCGTTCTCGTTTCAAAAATAAATTAAACCGGCTGTATTAAATCATTTGCAATATATTTACTCGAATATAGATAGGGAAAACCCTGTTTTCTGTTTTTCTTTGCTTTCGAACAGTATACGATTGCGTAGAACAGTGGTTCTTAATGTGAGAAGCGCGAGCTTGTGCAATAGAGACTAATTTTTCTAGGTAATGTTTTCGACAATGAAGTGAACTTTCATTGTTGAATATGTTTGAGGACCTGTTTACAATATTCTTTGTTGTGAGCTCTTATCTACCAGTCAGTCTGCACACAATTTCCCTTGAGGATTCTTAAGGGGGCGTTGGAGTGAAACCTTTAGGAACCACCGGCGTTCACAATACCGTATTACTATGGAAACTACACTGTTATGGCATAAGAGGAGTTTTATAGTACAGAATTTTCGTTAGACATTATTATTTATGTTCACAGACACTTCATTTTTCATGAGTCATTGTTTACTGAATTTGTACGGCACTGTTGCACATATGGACGGATTTTCCGAATAAAAGATCAATGCACTATTTTGAGCAGTAATTTTTTATTCCTGTTCATTAATTACATCAAGAATCTCAAAAGCAGAATTATTTCCACTCATCTCAATCAATTTTGTAGGAGATTAATCTTTTTCCGCGACACCCTCCCATTTTTCCAAGTTTTTAAAAAATCCTATTTCTGATAAATTTACGGAAAAAACACGCGACTCAAAAACAATGGCCTCATCATTTTACCCATGTAGTGAAAATCTCAGAAAAATCCACAAAGAACTAAGACCTTTTTTTAACTCGAACCGGCCCCTAAGCGGCTCTTCAAAAAAGAAAATTCAGTTCTAATTGCGGAGTGCGTAAATGTTGAGCTGCACAAAGTTGTAAGGTGGCTCTATGAAATATGCCTTAATAACGATAGGAAAAAATACATAATGTTTTCATATAAGAAAAATGCGTCTCTCCATTGCATTGGTGACGGTGAAATTAAAGAAACCAACTTCTGTAAGTTCCTAGCCATCATATTAGGTTAACACCTGACATTCTAGAGAAAATTACGCATCTCAGTACTTAATCATCAAAATCCTTTGCTTTCCATCATAAAGTGGAAAATGCATTGCCCAAAGAAGCTCTAAAAATACTTTAACGATAATTTCGCCATATTTATAATATGGAAGAGGAGCCTCACGTAAATAATGTAAATAAAACCAATTTCTACTTTCAGACGAAAAAAGTCATTGGAGCGATAAAGAAATTGGAATTCAATGCTCACCCCAATGATTCTTTAAAAAAATATACTGTGGCTATTCGATCTCTACAAACTGTCCACAACTGTCTACGCAGCAGTCTCGTCATCGAACCTAAGAATTGGAATGCGATCCCTACTGAGATCCGCGTAAAAAAGTTCTCAAGAGGTGAAGCTTTAATCTCTCTACTTGTCGAAATATTCATTACGTAAGGTGTAATACAATTACATTTTTTCTGCTATATGACGAATTCTGATGAGGTAATTTACCATGAAAAATATAGAATTCAAGTCTGCTACCTAACATTTTTTAGAATATACTGTTCCAAAGTAGCAAATATAAATATTTTTACTGTAAAATTCAGCATTGAATCATGATATAACATATTTTTTTATGAACATAGTGTGCCCCTAGGTTAATTAGCTCAAGTTAAACACAATTGTACACTTTAAAATCGCATCGATGATGGGATGCCCTAGAAGTCGCTCAACTTATTCGGGCTAGAAAGCAACTCAAATGTATTCATTGTACTAGAGTTAAAAAACAATCTACTGCTGTATAACTGATGGTAAATAAAGTATTTTAATTGTTTACATATGCACTGATTAGATGATTTATTGGTAAACTAGCAAGACCCGTAGAAATTCCACGGACAATGTCATCAATGAGCTTTGGGGACCCGTAAGAAAATTCTGTCAACATTGCTTTAACAAATATGAACAAAACATATTCTAACCTATCTTGTCCTAACCTATGCTAACCAAATCTATCCTAACCTAACGTATCTAAGCCCATCCTAAGCTAACGTATCTTAACCGATTCTAACCAAACTTAAACCAATGTCATCTTTAGGCTGGGTGGACCCGTGAAAAAAATTCGGTCAACATTACCTAATAAATTCCTACAAATTTACTCCAACCTAACTCATCCAAAAATAACATGTACTAACCTATCCTATCTTAACCTATCGTATCCTTAGCAAGCTATCCTGATAAGGCACACATAAAACCGTGAACCCGTTAAAAATTTCGTTGACATAACCTACCTAACATATATTAACCTGACATATCCCCTAACCTAACATATCTTGACCTAACATATCCTAACCTACTTTAACCTACCTACCCTACCCTAAATTTCATTACCATTATCTAACAAATTCGACCATAACCCATTCTAACCTAAGCTATCCTAACTTAACATGTTCTAACCTATCTCTTCCTGACCTATGCAAACCGAATCTATCACGATATGTCAAACAATTCCGTCTACATTACCGAACATATACTAACCTAACATATCTCAACCTATCCTATCAAAGCCTATCCTATCCTAACTCAACATATCCTAACCTATCTCATCCTATCTTAGACATAACCAATGTCATCGTTAGGCTAGATGTACCCGTTAGAAAATTCGGTCAGTATTACCCAACAAGTTCTAACAACATATTCTAACCTAACCCAACATGTTTATACTAACCTACCCTATGTTAACCGAAGATTTCCTGATAATTTGTCAAACGTAAAAAACCGTTACGTAACCTATCCTAACTTAAAACTTAACCTATCTGACCCTACCTATCCTAACTCAACATAACCAATGTAATTGTTAAGCTAGGTGGACCCGTGAAAAAATGCGGTAAACATTACCCAAGAGATTCTAACATAACATATTCTAACCAAACCCATGCTAACTTAACATATTCCAACCTACCCAATCCATTCTGCTTGTTTCCGCATATATAGTATATTCGTAGACACGATAACGCGAGTCCCGGCGCCTCCAATAAAACTGTAATTCAAAATCAAATTTTTATGCAATGCAAAGTTGAAAAAAATGAAATAAAAATAAAATGAAAATAAAAATGAATCTTAAAAAGGGGAAGTTAAATCAATGAATAAATAGAAAGAATTGAAATAAATAGAGTAAATTGAAATAAATAGAGTAAATTGAAATAAATAGAGTAAATTGAAATAAATATAAAATTATGGAACAAATAAAAATGTAAATAAATAGAAAAATGAAAAAGTTGAAATAGAAAATAAACGAATAAAATATGATAAATACACGAACAATACAAAATGAAAAATAAACGAAAAATAAAAAATGAAAAATAAACTAAAAATAAGAAAATGAAAAATATACGAAAAAAATTGTAAAAAAGTATATGAATAAAAAATAAAATAGAAGAAAAATATAAAATTGAAAGAATAACAAAATAAAAAAAAATGGGAAAATGAAATAAATAAAATTTAAAAATTTTAAAAAATGTCATGATTTATAAAAATAATCAAAAATGAAAATGCAATAAAAATTATCTTGAAAAATAAAAAAATTGAAAAATATAAAAATTGCAAAAATCTATGAATCAAAGAATCAAATTACAAAAATAACTAAAAATTCAAAGAAAATAAAAATATTGATAAATGAAATATATTATAAACTTTAAAAATATTCAACATGTTAAAAACTAACAAAATTAAAATAAATTAACACAACTAAATAAATTACCACAATAAATATATATTAACAAATGAAAAATAAACAACAAAAAAGTAACGAATAGAAACAATAAACAAATATAAATTAATAAATTAAAAACTAAAAAATATCTATAAAAATATAAATATCTCAACATAACCCAAGTCACCTATCCTATTCAGCCTATTAGATGTGGAGCGTTACCCACGAACTTAGTTTTAAGCATATTTATTATACAGATGAGCAGAAACCCGTGTAGATTACACGGTTTCAATAATTAACTCACTTCCAAGCATATAAGGTTAAGGTACGAAAGAAATGTATTTTATTGGCATTCTTTGATATTGAAAGATTCCTGAAATAATTACTGTAATTTAAAATCAAATTTTTATGCAAAGCAAAGTTAAAAAATAGAAGAAAAAAATGAGAAAATACAAATAAATGAAAAAATAAAGAAAAATAAAATGAATAAATAAATGAAAAATTTGAATTGAATGAAAAAAATTAAAATAAATAAATCGAAAAAAAAAATAATTCAACTTCAGAAATTGAAAATGAATAAGAAAACGAAAAAAATTGCAAACGTATCAATGCATGTAAAGTCGATCTTTTTATGAAACGCTCATAAATTCAGTATCTATAATACCGCAGACTTGGATGAGAACGTCACCCACGAACTTAGTTTTAAGCGTATTAATATATAGATTAGTTAAGCGATTCGTCCCAATGGATCAGTGCTTGCAATTCGTGTTGACATTTTTGGATCCGTTACCTATAATTAGGGCTGCGCGGTATACTCTTCACATTGATATCAAAATACTACTGCTGTGCTCCGCTTCTGTCGCGAAGTAAAAGTTTTAAGCGCGACGTCCACACTGAAATCGACTGAATGGAATGGCTGTAACGTTCTTTCTATCTTCTTCTTTTCATACATACGTATTTGCGGACGTAAATAGTGGGCGTCTTCATAACTTTCACCGTCTTTCGAAATAATTGTGGAGACAACGGGGGAAAGTGCGGACTTTTCAAGAAACGTCTTCTCAAAAAGTAATTATCGTACAGCATTTATTTAGGTGTCATTGGATGCGCAAAGAGTTGCTGCATGACTATTCGAAGGATCATTTAGAATTTCGAAATAGTTTAATTATAAAATTTCAGAAACAAAATTTGGAGAAGTCACCTTTTCCATTAATTGTTTAATGTAACTAAAGATTAGTATGAATTCAAGAAATCAAAAACTCTTTGCGCATACAATGATCCATGAATTATTGCTCCACAATAAAAACTCGGAGAAAATAGATTTTGAAAATAACCACGTACCCTCCTTATCTTCGTAATCATGGTAAAAATGGGAAGAAGTTATAGAGACGACCCATTTTTACTTCCAAAAATACATAAGTGTTTTCATAGATCTAGATCAAAAATAAAACATGACAGCCATATCGTTAAGTTTGGTTGGACGGCTCCTTAAATAATGCAATTGTGAAAATCATGAATACTTTTCTGAAAGTTTGAGCTGAAATATCAGAATCGTTAATACTATTTACCCCAATTTTATTCGCATGAGAAAGGAAAGGGACTGAGCAGAAGCAGGTTTTGTGCAGAGATTCCTCATTCAAGGTAGAATATCAGGGAACTTTGTTATGACCGGACACAATGGCACTTCGCAACTATAAGTAGCAGTCAAACGAATTTTTGTGAACTATTTCTATCGTACCTCAAAATTTTTATCGGCACCCTATTTTCGATCAATAGTGACCACAAATAGGTTATTAATATCTTATAATACAGAACAAATGACGAAAACGATAATTTCATGTAGCTTTCCCATGTAAAGTAGAAGAATGAACTATGATATGACAGAGCGTCGACATGCTACCCAGACGCCATTTTAGAGGTAACTGAATCGCCGTGAACTGTGAGTCCGTGATTGTCAAAGGAACGTGAAAAGGAACTTACGCTCGTTCAAACGATTACACATCATATTAAAATATAATTTTACCCCATATTTTTTTCAGTATTTGAACGCATACTAATGTCATTGGAAAGAAAAAACTTTCAGCTTTACGAAGAGATAATTTACGGAAAAAACTATTTATAGGTACTTTTATTCGTCATTGTTCCCCGCACGTCGTAGCAGACAGATTAAAACCGGCTAGCCATTTTAGAGAACCGGCTAGCCATTTTAGAGAACCCATGTAAGATCCTTTGCGAATTACCCTGACAAAAAGGGTAATTTCTAAACTATAAGACGTACAATCTTTAAATTAGTATCAAATTAATGGGCGTGACGAGTGCAACATATTTAGTTTATTAAAAATTTTTTACGCCCCTGTGGGGGGGCAGGAAGAGGGCCTCTCGTGGCCCGTCAATGGTCGGCCGATTTTCTCTATAAGGCTCATTTTGAAAACGTTATAATTCCTGAACTACTGCACCTAAAAACTTGAAATTAAGTTCATTTTAAGCGTCAATTCATCTTCTAAATGTGAGTGTACAACATAACTCTCATAAGCTTCCTGGCGAGGCATGGATAGAAGTTTTCCTACGCTCCCAATAGCCGGCCGATTTCCTCTATAAGGCTCATTTTAACAAAGTTATAAATCCTGAACTATTGCACCTAAAAATTTGAAATTGAGTTCATTTTAAGCGTCAGTTCATTTTCCAAACGTGAGTGTTTAATAAAACTGTCATACGCTCCCTGGGGGATGACAGGGAACAAGGTTTCTCCACCTTCTCCTAGCCTGGTAATCTGCGCTGCCGAAGGCCGCGCTCACCTAAGTTATGACGTGCTGTGCATAACTTGCATGTATGCTCTCTTAAGAATGTTTTATGAATTGCAAAAAATTATCTTGTGCATGTGCAAAATCTCATATGCAATTAATTACGCATGTACACTATAACAGATGTAATATGCAAAGTGCTTTAAGCCTATGCACAATATCATTGAATATATCCTGTAAGGCGAGTGGTGTAATTTGATTGTCCTGTTTTTAAGGGAACACTGTAAATTTGTTCCTTACTCCAGAAATTTTGTACATTTATGGGAACTCTCACATACATACTCTCACTTGCAAGCAACATCACAAGTTTAACCCGGTGCACTGTCGTCAGTACCTGATCCCCAGGTTACCTTTTTGACCTGTTCTTCAGTTGTTAAATATGGTTCATCAATAAAATACAATAGTGGTGTCCGAAATGAATTTAATGAAGTTTGAAGTATTTCAGGATTGCATAGTGTGATAGTTTTTGTACATCTAGTGATAGTTTTGTTGTTCTCTTCTACACATAGGCCTACCTATACGTACAAAAGTGGTCAAGTGAAAATACAACTGTGAAATTTGTATCAATTTCCGAAACATGCATTTAGTGAAGTAATAATAAATACCTCTGTTGTGCTCTGCCTGTTCATCAAAAAATGAGAAAGAACTTTCCAAACCAACTTTTGGGGCTCGCATGACCAAGTTCCCTTCCGTGTAGGTGTCACGGGTTCAAATCCCATCGCTGCGCATGACTTTTTGCATGACTATCCATCGTTATCACATACGTTTAAGCCTTGTTTCACTTTGGAATCCAGTGAATATTTTCATGTTTCTAATATTTTCATGTTTCAGTGAATATTTTCTTGTTTCTTCATTATCAGCAAATGCATGATATTTTAAATATTGAAGACTATCGTAAAGAATAATTACTTTACGGTTCAATATTTGAAATCGCACAAGTTCCAACTAACTGAAGTCCTTCATTCAGCAGTCGCATATTGCTTGCATATAAATGAGAGTACAGCAGGCAGGCAGGGAGGTCGGCCAATAAGTCTCATTTTCCGCTGAGTCGAATTTCTAAACTATTGCACCTTCGAACTTCAAATAGCACGGGTCATCGACGACGAAATTATAATTTCTTCCTTCAACATCCGAGACGAGTTGATCGCGTGTCCGTTTCCATATTTGCCGCTCGTTTTCCGATGCTCGTCGTTGTAACTGTTTAAAATCCAGTTTTCTTCTCGTGTAGTGAGTAGGCTTTATTTCTAGCTGCACTATATAGGCAAACTAGCACAAATCAGCTGGCCCTAATAGTGAGGCTAAAATTTGGGACGTACTCTGCCTTTATCATCACAAACAAAGTAGATTCATTCCATGCTTAAGAATAGAGAGTTGCAATTCTCTATAGTTCCTCAGATCCTGGCACGTAAACATGTTTGGAGACGAATTACCCCATATTTAGTAAGGGCCAGTATTTTATGAAATTCTACAATCTTTCTGAAACAATTATGTCACAAAACGCTACTAGAATACTTAGAAACAAGCTTAGCCAAAAATGAGTTACACTAAACGTAGCCCAACGCGCACATAAAGAAACAAGTACACACTTAAGCCTGCACAATGAATTTCAGAGCTTGCCCATCTTATAGATGGCAATAAAATTTGATTCCAGAAATGTATGCCAAGCTTGCATACTTCTCATTCTTTTCTTTCCAGTCATGTGAAACAAAAACATGACCAAAAATCAAATATAAAAACACAAGCAAAGAAAATTGGATAAAAATCGCAATAACGCAAATGGCAGTCGCCCTGCTATATCGAAGTGACGGTTTTGTTGCTCATAATAGTCGACAGAAATATTTTTGTTAAAAATTTTAATGACTTAGGGAACGTGAAAATGAGTTCATTGCTAACCTTCGAACAGGATTTTCATGAAAATCAAGCTACAGTTTCAGAACAACAATTCCTTTATCCTCGCATGATTCGCGTTAACAAACAACAAACAGACATGGGTACGTGGGATCAAATACAGGCACCATAATAAATTGCTATTTCACCTATAAATACCGAAGTGCATAGTAGTCGGCGATAGTTTCGCATACTTACATGCCATTATGGCTGCCATAAAATTGGGCGACCTACCATCATATCTTGACCGACTGTGGATGAGTCCCGATGAGGCAGAGCTCAATTATACACAGGTCAAGCTTTGCCACGCGCATTTTATGAAGACCATTACTGAGAAATCTAAGAAGTTCTTCCCAAAACTGAAGCCTCAGGAACGCAGTATAATGAAGCAGTATTTTGCCGATATGGCGCAAGCTCCTTCAAAACACCATATCTACGCAATCTTTAGGAATTTATGCCAACTACTCCTCACTCCTTTCCATGGAGAGGGAATTGAAGCTCTCATGAGTCGTGATTTTTCCATCGTCATTGACCCTGACGATGTCGAGCCTACTAACGCAATGATAGTAGAAGACACCGGGAGATACCGCGATAAGTGTGCAGTGGGTAAGAAATTCGTGGCCATCACGGCAGACGTTAAAAAAATGACTATTGAAGGAACAATCCCTAATCCTTTGTATTCCCCTGAGATGCTGGAGGACGTATTGACGTTTTCCATGCCATTCACTCCACTCTGATGTGGAGTGCATGGTGGAACTAAGACAAATGGATCAGAAGAAGGCTGGCACAAAATTGTGAAGCAGGATATACTACGAGGAAATCGAAATACACAAGCAGAGCTTATTCGTACTATGCAGACACAAGCGGAGAGTAGAGCGAAAGAAGCATCGCTCGATTACAAGGAACGCAAGAAGAAGGCAGTGAATGAAGGCGAAGACGAGTATGAAGAGCGCTGGGGGGGAAAGGGATCTCGGTCACAATCTTTCACTGAGAAAGCTCGAGAGAAATTCAATCAACTTCTGCAGGGTCGACCCCAAGATGGTACTAAGACGAGCGAAACGAAATTGAAAAGTGTCCATTCCATTTTGACACTTCAAAAAATCCGTGTTAGTAGTAGTATGCTTTCGATTTCTCCCCAAAAAAATACTGCACAAAAAAAGTGAAATTCACCAATGACACGCAACACGAAAGCATTGTAAAAAACCTGGCCCCTGTATTCTCTCTTGATAATCGAAGTAAATGCATTACAGAAAAACAAGGTTCTGATACCTGTCTTAGCATTCAGCAGGGAATAATTACAGTTGATCTCATCTCCGAGCTTCCTAATGCGAAACAAAATGAAGGAAAAACATCTAGCATTAAGTGTGAATCCTATACGGATCATGAGCAAGAAAGAAATACGAAAGACCTCCTATGTGTTGGGACTTGTGAATCGGACGACAGAAGTACATCAAGCAAGATTTGGTGGCTCAAAGATTTGAACCTGGAAACTAAAAACATACAAAATATCATTCAAGCAACGAGTTGGCTTTCCAGTGACGAGATTGATGCCTTTTGTATACTCTTATTCGCAAGGAGAACCAACAATACAGACTTCACTCCCCCCTGACGGTTTTCGAACCGAAGCCGCTGAGTTGTCACGCTGAGCTGTTTGTCCAAATATTAAATACCTCGTATTTACAATGTGCGGTAAAGGTCCGTGAAGAAGGTTACAAAAAAGCTAGTGACACCGGAAGTCATTGGGTCGTCGTGACTAACGCACTGTGTCGCGACCGAGCTGAAGAAGGCGTAGCGCGCGTCCAGTACCTGTGCTCTTTGAATGGTAATCCCAGTCCTGATGTGATAATCTACTTGAAAAATTTATACGCGAACGTGAAGAACATAAGACACATTCTGTTAGAGTGTCTAGGAGTACAACACCATAGGGATGGAGCGAGTTGCGGTCCATTCTCACTGGCATTTTTGACGTCCGTGGTAAATGGAGAAAAACCGTGCCTCGTTACTTAAGTGAAGGAGGAATTGCGTCCCCATATCGTATATTGTCTTGAAGCGCACTCTATAACACCCTTCCCTGCGTTGATAAAAGCGAAATATTACACGATAAAAGGGGGAAAACAATTGGACTGTACGGACCCGAAGTTATTACCCGTCGAACAATTAGCCTAGAATAATAACTTGGATGTCTTCAATAGCGTAGGTTATTTCGTGCGGCTATTATAACTTACTTATGAGACTCCTTCAAATGAGCGAGATTAGTCAAATTATGAATCGTAATTTATATTTATGGCGAAGGAATATCAAATGTTTCAAGTTGCAAGTTCATCCATCAGTGTCTCGTGAATACAAGCCGCTTCCCGAGCAAGTAAAAAACCAAAACTGCTAGAGAATGTAATGGAAAAAAAATATTTCACTTCAGATCGCAAATCTCTGTTCCTTTGCCTGCAAAGTGCAGTTGATTATGAAACAATAATTAGGTTCATAATCCCCTGAGATGATGGAGGACGTAGAATTTTTTTACCTATTTGTTGTTGTGATATCAATTTATTACGGTGCCTGTATTTGATCCCACGTACCCATGTCTGTCTGTTGTTTATTAATGCGAATACTGCGAGGATGAAGGAGTTGTTGTTCTGAAACTGTAGCTTGATTTTCATGAAAATCCTGTTCGAAGGTTAGCAATGAACTCATTTTCACGTTCCCTATGTCATTAAAGTTTATAACAAAATTATTTCTGTCGACTATTAGGAGCAACAAAACCGTCACTTCGATATAGCAGGGCGACTGCCATTTGCGTTATTGCGATTTTTATCCAATTTTCTTTGCTTGTGTTTTTATATATGATTTTTGGTCATGTTTCTGTTTCACATGACTGAGAAGAAAAGAATGAGAAGTATGCAAGCTTAGCATGCGTTTCTGGAAACAAATTTTATTGCCATCTATAAGATGAGCAAGCTCTGAAATTCATGGTGCAGGCTTAAGTGTGTACTTGTTTCTTTATGTGCGCGTTGGGCAACGTTTAGTATAACTCATTTTTGGCTAAGCTTGTTTCTAAGTATTCTAGTAGCGTTTTGTGACATAATTGTTTTAGAAAGATTGTAGAATTTCATGAAATACTGGCCCTTACTAAATATGGGGTAATTCGTCTCCAAACATGTTTACGTGCAAGGATCTGATGAACCATAGAGAATTGCAACTTTCTATTCTTAAGCATGGAATGAATCTGCTTTGTTTGTGATAATAAAGGCAGAGTGCGGCCCAAATTTTAGCCTCACTATTACGGCCAGCTGATTTGTGCTAGTTTGCCTATATAGTGCGGCTAGAAATAAAGCCTACTCACTACACGAGAAGAAAACTGGATTTTAAACAGTTACAACGACGAGCATCGGAAAACGAGCGGCAGATATGAAAACGGACACTCGATCAACTCGTCTCGGATGTTGAAGGAAGAAATTATAATTTCATCGTCGATGACCCGTGCTATTTGAAGTTCGAAGGTGCAATAGTTTAGAAATTCGACTCAGCGGAAAATGAGACTTATTGGCCGACCTACCTGCCTGCCCGCTGTACTCTCATTTATATGCAAGCAATATGCGACTGCTGAATGAAGGACTTCAGTTAGTTGGAACTTGTGCGATATTTCAAATATTGAACCGTAAAGTAATTATTCTGTACGATAGTCTTCAATATTTAAAATATCATGCATTTGCTGATAATGAAGAAACAAGAAAATATTCACTGAAACATGAAAATATTAGAAACATGAAAATATTCACTGGATTACAGAGTAAAACAAGGCTTAAACGTATGTGATAACGGTGGATAGTCATGCAAAAAGTCATGCGCAGCGATGGGATTTGAACCCGTGACACCTTCACGGAAGGAAACTTGGTCATGCGAGCACCAAAAGTTGGTTTGGTAAGTTCTTTCTCATTTTTTAATGAACAGGCAGAGCACAACAGAGGTATTCATTATTACTTCACTAAATGCATATGTTTCGGAAATTGATACAAATTTCACAGTTGTATTTTAACTTGAACACTTCTGTAGGTATAGGTCGGCCTATGTGTAGAAGAGAACAAGAAAACTATCACTAGATGTACAAAAACTACCACACTACGCAATCCTGAAATACTTCAAACTTCATTAAATTCAGTTCGGACACCTCTATTGTATTTTATTGATGAACCATATTTAACAACTGAAGAACAGGTCAAAAAGGTAACCTGGGGATCAGGTACTGACGACAGTGCACCGGGTTAAACTTGTGATGTTGCTTTCAAGTGAGAGTATATATGCGAGAGTTCCCATAAATGTACAAAATTTCTGAAGTAAGGAACAAATTCACAGTTTTCCCTTAAAAACAGGACAATCAAATTACACCACTCGCCTTACAGGATATATTCAATGATATTGTGCATAGGCTTAAAGCACCTTGCATATTACATCTGTTATAGTGTGCATGCGTAATTAATTGCATATGAGATTTTGCACATGCACAAGATAATATTTTGCAATGCATAAAACATTCTGCAGATCTCTTAGAGTGTTTACATGCAAGTTATGGAATTGCACAGCTCTACTTATAATATTGTCTAACAAAAGTCTACAGGAGTAAGACACATGAAAATGATTATTCTACAACTGAGAAAAAAATCGTCACCTCCGGGATTCGAAAAGCCACGATGTGGGGAGTGTGCCTACACAATGCTATGGACCAGAATTCAAACAGCACGTCATAACTTAGGTGAGCGCGGCATTCAGCAGCGCGGATTACCAGGCTAGGAGAAGGTGGAGAAACTTTGTTCTCTGTCATCCCCCAGGGAGTGTATGACAGTTTTATTATAAACTCACCTTTGGAGGATGAATTGACGCTTAAAATGAACTCAATTTCAAGTTTTTAGGTGCAGTAGTTCAGGAATTATAACGTTTTCAAAATGAGCCTTATAGAGAAAATCGGCCGACCATTGACGGGCCACGAGAGGCCCTCTTCCTGCTCCCCACTGGGACGTAAAAATTTTTTTAATTACATAAATATATTGTACTCATCACGCCCATTAATTTGGTACTAATTTAAAGATTGTACGTCATATAGTTTAGAAATTACCCTTTTTGTCAGGGTAATTCGCGAAGGATCTTAGATGGGTTCTCTAAAATGGCTAGCCGGTCTAAATCATGGTGAATTTAACGCAACGTTTGGGTCGTGGTAGTATTGGTGTATTCGAAAAATTTATACTTCAAAGTAGAAAATTTCAAGTCATAGTGTTGACCTTCATGGTATTAAATTGTTCGTCATACTTATCAGTAGACATCACAGATCAATCGGTACATGTTTTCTGATAGTAAGCTAACACTGGTGGCGAATAGTAATCAAAATATTCATTTATTCGTATATTAACGGTTTTATGGCTTACGAGAATATTTTTAATTAAACTGAAAAGCATATTTATGGTCACTACTGAAGCATATCATTTTTACTCAACAAGTATTGCCAGTTAGTACGATGAGTAAAATGAATCTCTAAGTGACTTGTTTTATTTCGGCCGTACAATCCCAGCAGGACAGGAGCCAACTCTGACTTCGAAGGAGGGCGTGAGTATGTATACCGTGATATGGGGAATGCTTTTCACCCATATTACCCATGACTATTCAATTCGTGGCTAGAAATGAAACCTTTTTACTGCATTCAAATGTTTGTAATACGCCGTAAACCTGCTATTTAATTCGCAGACGCCGCGAAAAAACTTGAAAATAGCATAAAACAGATCTGCAGGATACATGCATGACGTAATGTTGTCTCCAGTTTGACTTTTGCGTCAAAAATTCTTCCGGTTCCAAGCCAGCTAAGTTTTTCCGGTTGGGCTGTATTTTTGACACGGTAATGCAGCTTGGGTCCTTTTTAGAATACACTGTTCGCATCTAGTTCACAAACTATCATTGAAATTATGAAGCTTAAGCGACCCAATTCATCATCTAGTGCGCAGCTTGGTGAGCGAGTTGGATCAAACACATTTGTATACCTTAGAATAGCATTGAATGGAGGTTATTGTTAAGATGACATTAGTCATTTGTTATGCGTGTTCAAATAACCCTCCAGTGCACAAGTTTTTAACGCGTTGCATCTTGCGGCTGTGCTAAGCGAACTTGTCTCCGATAAATAGCACAATTGTGGAACATCAATATTGAGATTAGATTATTAGTTAGTTGAAGCCTCCCTATACGCAACAAAGGCTATCTAAAAAGAGGAAGGAAGAAGGCACCATTTAGTATGGAGTTAAGGAAACGCGGAACCTTTGCAGAAAAGGCACAGAAACAGAAAGCGAAGAAAGAAGATCATGAAACAAGATTAAGTTGAAGAAAGTAGTAGGTGCTGAAAAAACAGGACAGCAGTGAACCGAAGAAAGATTGTCCGTAACAAAACAAAATCCTGTTCTATTTCAACAAAAAAATCCTACCTAAACTGCCCTACTGGTGTTTCGCCCCTTCTTTTTAAAAAATTGATAATAAATAAACCAGGACGTTTTAATTAGAAATAAAAAAAGAATTTAAAAGAAAGAACTGTTTTCTTTCGATTGTTTTATTCCCCTTTTCTAAAATCGAATCTAGGAATAATTTTAAAAATTGTTCTTTCACTCACTACTAAAACCACAGTTGATCCAACTAGGGCGACATGAGATTAACACAAATAAAGGTTTCGACACGTTCACGCGAATCCTTGTTATTCTGTCGTCTGTTGTTTCCCGCCAAATTCGTGAGATTTTTTTCGAAAGAGTGCACGCGGGATAACATTTCACAACGGTAAGAAGGAATTAAATAGCATAATTAATATTTTATAACAGGTTAATTGCTTCGGGCGAAATAGTAAACACTAATCAGCTGCAACTGGCGAAAAAGTAGACAATATTATGTAATATTTAGTAGAAAAAAAGGATGACGTTGGGATCTGTCTGCTCTTTGCAGTTGCTCTTTACTAATTTAACGTATTTTTCCTTTATATTAAATTCTTGTTTTTCAATTTCTTAGGGCCTCAATGTACGAAGAAAATATTTTTAATGAATTCTAGTTAATATAAAGGAAATTAAATATGATTTAAACCACCGGCATGAAATCTGTGCACTTGGGTTTGTGTTATTGCACTTGACTTGACGTTAATTTACACTCATGTATCGTTAATCTACTGTCGTATATAACTCTCTGACTGGTTTATAGGAAGAGATTAATTAATCAATATGATTAATTATTCATACTATTAAAATTTATTGTATGGTTGTTGCAAACAGTTGAGGCCTGGTCCATGCTTTTGCCCAATTAAAAAAAAATAGTGTTTTTTTTTATAACAGAGCTCATTGTCGCTGATGCATTCTGAACTCTAGGTGTCTCACTCCTCCTGAAATTTTGTTGAAGCCTGTTTTACTTGTGAATAGCTCTATTTATCTCTCTTCTGCGCCACTGCTTAATAAATTATGGCGCATAGACGGGGAGTTAAGTACCGCCAGTGTCGGCAAGAAGATATGGATCGGGCATTAGAGGAGTGTCGATCCGGAAGGATGAAACTCACCGAAGCCTATCGAGAGTTTAAGGTGCCATGAAAAACTTTAAGTGATCGGCTGCAACGTAAAGTAAAAGATGATACAAAAGGACCGGGAAATATCACATTTCTGACAGAGGCACAAGAAGCACAACTCTGTAGCTATATTGAGTATATGGCAATGCGAGCATTTCCTCTGACAGTGAATCAGGTGAAGGAGCTTGCTTTGCACATAGACAGGAAGGCAGGGGGCAATAAATTTGGTGACAAGGGGCCAAGCAGTGCTTGCTGGTATGGGTTCAGGAGTCGGCATCCCGAGGCAGTAAAACTGCGAAAGCCTGGCTCGCTTGACCGCGGAAGAGCATTGTTCTCAACTGTCAACAACTTAAGACACTATTTCCAGCTTCTAAAGAAAACCCTTGATGAGAATAAATTTGCTGATCGACCAAATGATGTTTGGAACTGTGACGAAACTGTCATTGACTTAAATAAATCAACGCAAAAAGTAGTCGTTCCGCGTCGTATGAGAACTGCTCATTCTCGAACTGTAGCATCTAGCGAGCATATAACTATTCATTGTTGTGTAAGTGCTACTGGCGCTGGTATGCCTCCCTTTATAATATTCAAATCAGCATTCCCTAGAGGGGCTTACAGCTCTGGAGGCCTGATGGAGCTCTCTACGGTAAACAGGAAACGGGCTTCATGGATTCGGAGCTATTCGTGAAATGGTTCAAAAGAATCTTCGTTCCTCATTCAAAACCGACGACAGATAACCCTGTGCTTTTGCTCGTCACTCAAGCAAAACATTGGAAAACAGATGAAGAGAGGGCAAAGCCTAAGAGGAGACTTCTGGGTGTCCAAGTTAAACGTACCGAAAATGTTAAGAGAACCATTTGAAATGAGCACGACCATGCAAAACATCAAAAGTAGATTCCGAAAGTGTGGAACTCACCCTTTCAACCCAAACGCAATGGATAAAAATCAAATTTACAGGAACCAGCAGATACCATCTCCAGCTGAAGATGTCGACTTATCACTCCCACCGCAAGATATACCTGCAGAAGAAATACCTGATGTCCCTGAGGATGGAGCTCAAAATGATCCAGAGCCTACACAGCATGAAAATCCTGAGCGTGCAGCATCAAACACTGAGGACGCCAACAAATCCATGACTGAGGCCAACGAGTGTGATGATTTACTCAATTTTGAATTTGTGTCGATGGTAGACTCTACAGCAAGAAATGACATTGTCATTGATTTAACTGGCAATCAGAATGTGCAAGTTATTCAGGATAAAGTTGTTGTACAAGTAACAACTGGATTTGTAAATGAGACACCCCAATATATCTTTCCAGCTAATGAAAGCATAGAGTTACTTGATAATCAGGAAGCATGCAGCTGCGGTGTCCAAAGAACTCCAGTAAAACCACATCCTCTGGTCACTCACTGCTGGTATTATAACTCCTGAACTTGCTGATGTTTTTGGCGCTCCAAATGAAATAATTCCGCCTGGAAGGAAGAGGCCACTTCGTGTTCAATCATTGGCCCGAGTAATGACGGACAATGAAGTTGTTGAAGACATAAGAGCGCAAAGGGCTCAATTGGAGGCAAAACAACAAGCACTTGCTGAAAGGAAGGCTGTCAGAGAACAGGAACGGCAACAAGCTAATTCTTCCTCAAACACTAGAGGTAACACTAGAGGTAGAGGCCGTGGAGTAAGAAGAGCTCGCTCACCATCTTCAGAAGAAGAGCCACAAGAGGAACAGTCTTCAGCAACTAGCAGTAGGGTAATGAGACACCGAGCACCAAGAAATCCTTCACCTTTAGCCTCAGAAGAAGACGAAATGCATCAGAACCTCTGTCATATTAAATTTGTCGCATTAACTTCTCCACTCAAAATACTCGGCAACAGGAGAAGTGGGCTGGGTGCGATTCTTGTGACAATTGGGTATGTGTCAAATGTTTACCTAACAATTTTGATTATAGAGCTATTTATAAATGCACTGAATGTTAGTGTTTAAATTCGAAGAATTCATCCAATTTTTTTTCTCTAAGGTTAAGTGTTTAAATGCGGCTGTGAAATCAGTATAATACGTACGGAGTGATAATCAATGAAATACTTATTT
The DNA here is from genome assembly GCA_030386875.1 of Morinoia aosen. NCBI lineage: Eukaryota > Metazoa > Arthropoda > Malacostraca > Amphipoda > Talitridae > Morinoia > Morinoia aosen. The sequence continues at coordinate 2,820,340 of CM059568.1, read as the reverse complement.
GTGATGTATTAATTATAACAAATAACAGGGTTGACGTATATACAATCGGAATGTGATACCTTATATCTGTGCTATTGTTTTGCCAGACCTTATGGGTTATTTTTTATTGTGATAAAAGGTTTTTTCTTTGATAAGGATTATTATATATGATTTGTTTGGTTATTATTTGTATGATTTTATTTTCTATTATAGGTTTATGTTCGTTAGTTATCAAAGTATTAAACTGATCTCCATTATGATGACTAATACCAAATAAAAATTCATAGTTAACCACTAATATTAGGGATCTTTTTATGTTTCTTTTCAGTATCCTATAGGTAAGAGCTTTTTGAATGAGTTTCGTTGAGATAATTATTGCTATAGTTAGGAGTTGTGAAATATTTCAAATAAAAATTCCCCGATTTGTGTTTCATTACATTCAACTTTAGCATCTACAATTAAGTCATTTGCATGACGATACTGTATAACAACGTTCATTCATAGAAATAAATATTTCCTTCAAAACGCATCTTCTTCATCCAGCCCAGTGTAAAATTTTTCGAAAGTTGGATTAAACTGTATGAAGTTATTGTATTTTGGGATATATTATTCGCTAACAAACTCGAACGATTGGTAAGCAACATTTGTGAGTAACTATATCATTACAAGGGCGAAATTTTATGAGAATAGTTTTTCGCCCGGCGAAACAATGCACTTATATATAATCGTTTAGTTTTTCGCCCAAAGACAGGCGAAGCAAAGTACAGTAGGTAAATACACTAGGGCGAAACAATCTGTGCGCATATGTTTCGCCCTAAATTTGAACTTCCCGCATAAAAAAACTTGTTCTGTTTAGGGTAAGTTCTTTCAAGTGTTGAGGTATTTTTGTCTGAGGGCGAAACATTATTCACTACAATAAGAAACAAACCGCCAGTTCAGGGTTGCCAGATGCAGGGAAATTTCCCTGCTTTAGAGAAATTATGGGTCCCGAAGGGAAAAAGGGAAAAAACGTCGAAAAACGTTTGAAAACAGGGAAATTTTGCAATGCGGCTTCATTTTCATGTAAAATTATATATAAGTGATTAGCCTCTTAGCATTTTGTGCTAAGCTACTTAGCATTTATAGTTTTTAACACTTGTCGGACATGTTCGAACTTTGATACACGTATTGTACGCGTACATACTGACTGGGAGCAAACAGAGTCTCCAATGCATCTCAACCGCTCAGCCCCAGTTCAACTTCAGGCGGTTCACGCTTCAGAGTCACAGATCCTAATCATCACAGCTGCATTAGTCATTGTAATGATTGTAGCGAGAGGAAATTGAAGAGATGCGCTTCAGCATTACTGAAATTTTTGAAGTAAATTAACGTAATATGTAAAGCAGTGGAATGAAACCCCACAATCAAAAGTAAGACGTTAACGTTTAATTCATACTCAAAAGTACCTAGAGTTGTGGGAAACTGAAATGAAATTCACAGGGTGGCTCAGTAAAAATTAAAAAGGAGCACAAGATTTTCAATGTAAATTATGTGATGTAAATAGATGGAAAAGCTGGCAGATCAGAGATTGAAAACCATGCGGAAATGACAAATACAAAAAATGTAGAAATTAGAAAAAACATCAAGAAGTTCTTTGGGTACGTAGAACGGCAGTAAACGAAGAAAAAATACACAAGTAGAAGAAGGTGAAATTAGACTTGTTGCATTTTAATTATAGCATAATCTTCCGCAATCTATTGTTAAACATTTAGTCCCAGTTGTGAAAGCAGCTTGTCCTGATTCGGAGATCGCGAGAGGCTTCAAATGTGGTAGGACTAAGTGTATTGCAATTGTGAGTGATAATATTTAAGTGCTCTTGAATAATAATTATTTTTCTCTGATAGCGGATGAATAAACACATAAATGAAGTACAAAGTATTCGGCATTGGTGGCAAGGGTTGTTAAAAAAAAAGTTGTTACAGATCCATTTTCGACTATCATTCCACTCATTAGTGCTACAACATGTTTGCATGGAAAAATGAATGAGCTATTCACTGAAATAGGTATACTCTATAAAAGGAATATGATTCTATGTATGTACGTATGTATGTTAAAAGAATCTACAAAGCAGGGAAATTTTTAGTCAAAAAAGGGAAATTTTGAGACTGAAACAGGGAAATTTAGGTTAGACCATCTGGCAACCCTGCGCCAGTTGTCACGTGCATTGTGTAAGACGTGGAGGGAGTATATATGGAGGGAGCATAGCCGTCTGTGAAGTGAACCAGTTTTTGAGATTTCTCCTGTGTCTGTGGTAACCAATAGCCGTCTCGCGAGTGTGACGTCAGCACGGAAGCCAGTTACCTACCAACTACGATAGAGTGCGCACGCGCTCGCTGAATGCTCTTCCAGCTGTTTAATTAATCATTCAGTCGTTAATGATTAATTTGGGATTCTAAGACTCCGAAAGATAGTAAATTGTGTTTCTTCACTTGAAGACACTTAATAATATCAAAATTACTAGCAAAGATACATTAAGAGTTGAAAACTATAAAGATTACAGGCCCTTGATTATAACAAATTAGAGCGACTTGCACGCGCACCTCACCCTTTGACTTGTGGTGAGGTACTAATCTTGCTTTGGAAAATGAGAGCCATTGAGAGGAAGGATTGTAGGGAAGGTGGGTGGAGCAACTTCAGCCAAGCGTCTGTGGTTGGCTCAGAATCGGGCATAGAGCTTGCCCGAGTGTTTCAACTTTTGCAGCCAAATTGAGCCCGATCGGAGTGCGCTATGCTCCCTCCATATATCCTAGCTCCATGGTGTAAGAGGTGGTCGTCGGTTAAATGTCGCTCTTTTGGAGGAGGGCGAAATCGTGTAACCAGACAGCTCGGGCCCTCATCTAGTCCCGATGGTGACTCTAATTCCCATAGATACAATAGTTTTATCCCTCCGAGGGGATCAATATTGAGATTATACATCAATTCCTAAGCCAAAACTAGTCGTGGGTAGTACTCTCATTGAGATAAGACTCATCGACACATTTATATTCTGTGTATAAACCTCACTTCTAGCCGGCAAAGAGTGCGAGGGAGTGCATCCCTTCCGTTAATTATGAGTGTTTCAGGAGCGTTCATGAGATGGCATATATTAATTCTTTAGGTTATAATACCAATAATTCTCTATCTCTAAATCCGACGTATACAGTCACAAAGAAAGCATAAAAATGTATATTTTGCAACAGTTCAAAATGACAAAATAATGTTAAACTTACAACTACATAACGAGAACGAAACTCATGAAAATAGCGCGGGGTAATTCCTCAGGTGTTGATGATTCCAGTAGGAAAGCTACTTGACGACTGGACTCACTGAACAGGGCTGCCACTTTTGTTTGACCAAAATAATCTAGTTTGACCTCAAAAAATAACTAGAAACATCTAGATTTGAAAATAAAACATCCAAAAATATATCTAGAACTAAATTAATTATAAATAATAACAAGTTAGTTAAAAATAGCACATGAGAATATTTATACCATAAATTGTTTTATAATAGGCCATTTATCCTTGTTTAAATTATCTAGTATCCTGATATTCATCCTAATAAAGCGGAGTATCCAAATATTCTTCAATTTCACAAGTGTTGCGAGTAGGAAAGACTAATAAGTAGTCCTTCCAAATAGTAGCAAGTAGTTATCAGCGTTGCAAGTACGAAGGAGTAATTTAGTAAAAACTGATTTAAAGGAACATTAGCATTTCATCCAATAAATGTCTTATCTACATTTTTATATTCAAATAACTTATTAATTATTTGCACCTCTGTTAAGATCAGTTGCAAAAAAAATGATAGTGCAAGATTTTTCTCATCATAATATATTTTGAATAATACATCAGCAGGACAGCTGTGGGAAAATTTTCCCCACTACGGTTTGGGTGTCTCCGAGGTGGCTTTCCTCTTTCAACCTTTCCGCTTAGGTGTCGGGGTGCCGTTCGCTGGTCGTTGCTCAGATGTTTCGGTAGGGTCGCAGGTGAGGTCGTAGGTACGGAATTTTCGTTTCGCAGACTTGATTAGACTGATATCAGACTCGATTTTGATTCCTCTAAGAGTTGATTTTAGCTCAACTCTCTAATGACGTTATGTCGATTTGAGCAGTGATTAACTTGGTGTTTAAGCTGCCATTTTTATCCGTCCGTTTATGCCTTTACAAAGGCGTGTTGCATCGTCGGCCTACGCTTCGGTGATGGGGCTCGCGGCTAGTTCCGTGGCACCCAGTTCAGGCTAAGACCCTCTACCCTCTTCCTGACAGCTATTTCTCTGTCTATTATTTTGTGTGCTTGTGCTATTATTTCTTTACTTTTATTTTGTCTACTATCGTGTCAATTTTCCGATGGTGCTTCAAGCAAGTAAAATTAACTAAAATTAACATTGAAATTTCAATGTATTAACTCTTAAACTCGTCCTTGCGACGTTAATTGCTATTACTATTAATATTGCTATTTGAAGTCGTTCGTCTTTTTGATGGGCTAAATTAGCCTGGATCAGAGCGATCTTCTAACTTTAACTAACTTCTTTCTCAAGTATCTAAAATCTCTTGACTATTCTTACTGTCTTTCCGCTTGAAGCACTTAATCTCTAACTGATTTCTTCTAATTTCCTTAAATAAACCTTCTGTCTGAACGTATCGTCACTGAGTGCATTAAAAACTCAGGTTAGTTGTTATACTTCTATTGTGTTGTCATTTTCATTGTCATTGGTGATGTTGCTTCTCAAGTGAAATATTGTCCTTATTAATTTCGTGGTTTATTCGGGGTTTAAGGTTGTACGTTTTTTTTTATAGTATACTCCGGAGGAGGCTTCTGCTGGTGCTGACTTTGTCGCAGCCGGGTTTCAGCTGTTCCAGCTAACTTCTAACAGGCTAGCCTCTCCGTTGCTTTAAGGTATATATCTAGTCGGACTTAAATGATTAGGTTGCATTTGCGTAATACTTGAACTTGACTGATTAGTTGCGTTGTTTCGCCTTGACTTTTGCTAATATTTCTGTTTCCTAGCAGTTGAGGGTGGAGCGTGTGCCAGAGGTGTCGACGCGGGGTTCTATCTACCATTCCAGCCCTTTTCTTGAGTCGCGGCGTTACTCGCCCTCTGCCTGCCACTGCTTGAGGTGTCACCTCTGTTCGGAACTAAGGGTCTACGTGTTCTTAGAATTTAGCCCTTCGCGTGGAGCCGACGTTCCTCGCCTCCTACTGCTGCCTGCGCCCGTTGTCTCGAGCTCGCCACGACAGCGCCCTGGACTGTGGTCCTTGACAGCGCCTGCTAACTTTTTTAACGCCCACGGCATAAGCGGACTTTTAAATCGCCCCAACTTTTAATAAACTTAATAGTGTTTTTTTTTTAAAGGCAATTATCTGGTTAGCGAATGCTAGCCGTAAAACTTAAATTGTACTTAAAATTAAATATTAAGAGTTGCGTTTGCTTTCACTGTGTTCGTTACGTTCATGTCGTTAAACCACTCGATATAAGGGTGGATCTAATAAAAACTTTGACTAATTAAACCTTACTTCTATTTTTCTATTCCTTCGCTGAAAACGATTGTATGGGAATTATTTTCCATACAGCAAGTTTCCCTTTGCCGTGCAATTTCAAAATGTGTTCATAAATCCAGCCATTGAGCAACAATTTTTTTTTACTGCAGGCTGGGTGGACAACAATCAAGTTTTGCAAGCTGAAGGAATTTTCAATGGATGTGAACCAATAATAATTGATTCATTAAATTAATTGAATTGGCATCGTTTAAAAAAATTTGCAAACCAATTGTGAGTTTCTGCAATAAAAAATTCCACGTTCCTTGGTAAACATTTACCAGAAGCATAGGACATTGCAAGCTGGAATGAGGGGCATACACATCTCATCAATGTTAAATATAAATTTTCTTCTTTGAACTTGGCATAAACTTCATTATTGATACCAACAATTAATGGCACTTGCATTGTCAGTCTCTATTGCATTGCAATTATCAATGCTCAGATTCCTGCTTATCAACAATTGTTTTAAGGCTGTCACAACGCTATCTGCATCACATTTAATAAGTTTGCAATTACTAAGTAAGTTGATTCGACTTTATTAGATGCATGACTCTAGTATATAATTGATACACCAAATAGTTTCATGATTGAAATATTGCTTCCATCCAACAATAAACTGAACTCATTGTTGCCAATATCATTGGTCAGTCTTTCGTCAAAATGAGGCCACAATAAGTTTTTGATAATGTATGTGGATTTTATTCCATGATTTTTGACATCATCACTAGTTTTACAATTGGAGATAGTGTGCTTTAGCTTATGAACCTGATGATCACAATTAGAAATTACACTATGGCAGTACAAAAACATTGAAATAGCCGTCTAGGTGTGGTTCATAATCTATACATAACATGATCAGAATGTGGTTGGTTCACTATTCAAACAATTTAGTGAAGCAAATTGACAAATATAATAAGACTGAAGTAGAAACCTACCATTATAGTGAATTCTATATTTCCAATAGGTCGATTCTTAGGGAATCTCACGCGTAAGATAAAAAGGAGAACCAACGTACATATATACATATTTATTTATTTCTTTTAATGGCAAACGTTTCGGATTGTTTCAAATCCATCTTCAGTGCTGAAAAACATACAAAAAGGTCAAAAAGATCAAAAAACATCAAAAAACTCAAAATACAGAAAGTTCATACATGTTAAAAATAAAAATTTTTTATAGCAAACAAACATCTATAAAACTTTAATCCTACTGATGATTCAACTACAGTAAAAACGATCATTCTCATCGGCTCATTCACCCACCATTTTACAGTACATACATTCATACATTTACACATGGGAATCTAACAAACAGACGCGCGCAAACACACTCCACATCCATACATACATACATACACACAGAAATATGTCAGTAGATTGACGCAATGTTCAGTTTCACGGCACTCAAGTCTTTATTTAAGTCAGGTTTATGAGTAGATATGAACAAAGATTCTAAAATGCGAAGATCTTGTTCGTTGTTGGTGGTACACAGAGTGGAGAAATTTTGGTTCTGAAAGGATGATTAAATTGCTGACAATGATCTCGGATTGATGAATGAGAAGGAGAAGAAAGTATGCGACCGGTTCTATGGGAAATTCCTGAATGTTGGCTGTGTCTAATAAATTGTTGAAGTTTAGTACTACCAACATAAGTCTGCATGCAGCAGTCACACTTATAAAAATAAACACATCCACTCCACAGGCACTCCTCCAGACGTTCTTTCCTCCTAAAATATGAAGCGATTTTAAAACTATTTCTATAAAACACCCTGACGTCAATTGAAGTGAAAAACCGACTAACCAAAGCTACAACTTCTCAGGGCATATCGTGTATCCAGCAGTTTTGAAATATTCCACCGTGAAATAGAATTTATTATGACATTATTGATTAAGAACATGTATCCTAAATATCTCATTGATAATTTCGTCAAAAAATTTCTAGATAAAAAATACTGTTCCTCTCAGGTCACTTTGAGCGTAGCAAAACAGAAATTGTTTGTAGAGCTACCTTTTTTGGGCTATTTGAACTCGGAGCTGAAAAGAGAAGTTGTAGCTCTGGTTAGTCGGTTTTTCACTTCAATTGACGTCAGGGTGTTTTATAGAAATAGTTTTAAAATCGCTTCATATTTTTGGAGGAAAGAACGTCTGGAGGAGTGCCTGTGGAGTGGATGTGTTTATTTTTATAAGTGTGACTGCTGCATGCAGACTTATGTTGGTAGTACTAAACTTCAACAATTTATTAGACACAGCCAACATTCAGGAATTTCCCATAGAACCGGTCGCATACTTTCTTCTCCTTCTCATTCATTAATCCGAGATCATTGTCAACTATTTAATCATCCTTTCAGAACAAAAAATTTCTCCACTCTGTGTACCACCAACAACGAACAAGATCTTCGCATTTTAGAATCTTTGTTCATATCTACTCATAAACCTGACTTAAATAAAGACTTGAGTGCCGTGAAACTGAACATTGCGTCAATCTACTGACATATTTCTGTGTGTATGTATGTATGTATGGATGTGGAGTGTGTTTGCGCGCGTCTGTTTGTTAGGTTCCCATGCGTAAATGTATGAATGTATGTACTGTAAAATGGTGGGTGAATGAGCCGATGAGAATGATCGTTTTTACTGTAGTTGAATCATCAGTAGGATTAAAGTTTTATAGATGTTTGTTTGCTATAAAATTTTTTTTATTTTTAACATGTATGAACTTTCTGTATTTTGAGTTTTTTGATGTTTTTTGATCTTTTTGACCTTTTTGTATGTTTTTCAGCACTGAAGATGGAATTGAAACATTCCGAAACGTTTGCCATTAAAAGAAATAAATAAATATGTATATATGTACGTTGGTTATCCTTTTTATCTTATAGTGAATTCTTAATTCGAATTTACAGAAATCTATCATACATATAGCTCAATTGTATTCTAGCTAGAAAATATTTAGCACACTGAAAAAACTATCTAGATTTTATAGCTAATATCTAGGCTCCAAATTTTACATCTAGGCTTAAGCAAAAACATCTAGATCTAGATATAAAATATCTAGAGTGGCAGCCTGTCACTGAAGAACAAGTCGAGAGCAAGATCCAGGGGGGGGGGGGGGGGGGGGGGAACTTGAAATACAGTCTCAATGAAGAGTTCGTGCCTGTATAAATTCATCTTCATTTCATGTCTATTCCGTCCCCTGCGAATAAGTATTTTGCCTATTAAAGTCGAATTATCATTCAAAACTGGTTCTAATGATATATGAATGGCGTCTCAACTCTTTGGGTACTGACGGTACTCTAGTGTGATGATGGCTGGTGCTTCCAGTTTAGCACATCTAACGTAATTTCAAAGTAATATAACTCGTAAGGGAATATTTTGAAGTAACTAACAAAATTAGGGGAATTAAAAGTATTCATGAAACTATTTTGCAGACATTCCAGAGCCTGCTCGCATATATATTATCATTGGTCACTTTTAAGTTGATGCCACAGGGACCGTGCAACATATTCAATAACCTTTTTATTTAGCGTGAGCAAGTATTTTCTGAACTCCGTTTGTTTTTGATGAATTCGGGGTAAAACTTATGAATAATTTCTCTGTAAATTCGAAAAAAAATTTGTTATCAACATCGAAAATTTCCGTCGCTAAGCGTAGAGCTTTAAAGATTCATAATTTATTTAATGAAAGTTTAGAAGTATGCACTTGCTTTTACGGTAATAGCGTCCACACTAGGACAATTTCACAGACATTTCAGGGTAATGATAACTTTTCCCCAGAAAATTTTCCCTAAAATGATTGAAGTATCGTACCAAAAGGGTTAAATTTCTAAATAGTCTACTGAGTGCTTTAGAATGAACTAAGTACATTTTAGTTCTCCGGTTTCTGTTCATCACAGTTTTTTGGATAACTATGCTATAAAACCATACGACTTTGTATATGATTCATACATTGGAGCCAGAGTGCGCATGGAATCGGAGAACGTAAAGGATATTTTTGCTTTGTCTACACTTTCTTCTGGCAAAATTGAGCTCAGATTTTCGATGCTCTCTTATTCCTTGTTACTGAAGAGATGAATAGCACTACAAAACTCATTCTACACGATGAATTACGAGCAAGAAATATCTGAATAATATTTATTCAAAAAGTATTTAGATATTGAAAAACATCAATGAGATTGATTGATTTTAATTTATATCAAACGATATGATAAACACGTAAATTCTAAAAAAATCCAATTTTGATGGTAAAATTTTTCCCCATATAGGGCATTGCCTAAAAAAGAAGCAGATTGGTTAATCAAGATTTTTTCCTCATTTCCTACTTAAAAAGAACAAACAGCGATGAATACGTTTTCACAATTATCCATAAGCGTACTATCACGTACTAAAGTTCTCTTTTAACTCTTAAGAAGAAGGACTCACAAACCAGAAAATAGTAGGTAAAAATGATATGCTTGTTCATGTGCATTGAATAAAGACGCACAAGTTCGAGGCCGTTTCCCACCCAATGCTCGGTAAGGGAGACGGAGGCTGTACAGTCGGCTGAAGAGACTGAGTGCGCTTGAAAAAATGTCACTGGCGGATGCCGCACCAGCTAAATCGCTGCGCAGGGCAGTACAGTCGTAGCTAGTATTCTTAGTAGTTATGCTTTAGTGGTAATCACAGTATTTTGCGCGCTAATGACCAATACCGTGAATCATCATATCAGAGAGTAAGATATTTATTATTGTCTGACGATAATTTCGCATGCGATAAAAATTATAAATTTACTTGAGAATCATCTTACTTTTCGTATGCTTCCTGTCTCTATCCTGTGACGAGAATATTTTTGATCCGTGGGTGCTCACCCCGCTATATTGATCATGAAAAAAATTGGTTGGAGCAATCAAACACATTTTATTAAGATTACATACTAATAAATGACAATCTCAACAAAGAGCATGGAAATAAGTTTTCCATTTTGAATTCAAGTTCTTACCTTTCTCGAGTTGAGAGCTGACTGCTTCTTTCATGAACCCTGATTATTATTGGAAGTTTCCTACCACTTCTCAATTGTCTTTATATGTGACAAGCGTCGAAATTACATGAAACTTTCCTATAGACTACGAATTAGAAACAATAGCGTTAGAGCAAATAAACGAAGCTGTAAAAAAATTGAACATTAGCTTCATTAGTATGCCAGTACTACTTACAAGCTTTTTCGGCAAATGTCACATAAAATTAGGTTAGAAGTTAGTTCAGGCCTTTGTAACCAAAACAAAGATGTTCTAAAGAGAGGGAATGAAAAGCATCATAAATTGTTTAGTCAAGAAAATTGGTAATCTGAACCAAAAATGTGATCCCTACAAAAATGTGATCCCTACTGGTCTGAAACAGCAAGTAAAAAAAGTGTACACATCGGGATAAAAATTGTAAAAGTAAATACTAAATGCTTTTAGAGATCAACAGTTAGGCGGAAATTAACGGTTCGTAACAAACTAAATTGCATGTAAATAAAAATAGGTATATCTATCTTTCAGATGAAGTCCCCACAGCTTTCAATTAGGAGTCATAATTATAGCTTAGTAAAAGAATATAGTTTGGGAACAATGCGATCTCTTTCAAAAGAATTAATGCCATCATTGGACATCTATCACCAGCACATTAATGAGATTAACATTGATGAAGCAATACTAAATTCAATTGAAATTATCAAGACATAAAGAATCAATGTTGTCCCATTATCACTCGCGCAATTACTGAAGGCCCGAATTTCAAGATCCATCACCAAGTGTTTTTCAATAATCTGATACTAATCGATAGAAAGACAAACGAGTGCGCTCCAACGTGTCTTGTCACGTCGTTGTAGCACACAGTCCAATCGCGAGCCACAATTCCAGCTCTCTGCATCATAGCAACACAAAAACGCAGTGCATCTACATAGTAAATGCCAGTGAACGCAAATAATGTAATAGTAATTGGATAAGATAATAGTTTCAAATTATTAAGTTGTTTGGTAATGATCAATCTGAAACAAACAATATATACTTAATACGACAAAGGATGTGGGAAAATCTCCCACATGCTCGTGAGGTGCACTAGTCAGTCGGAACCGTGGCGTGAAGTCGGGCGAGTCGCTTTGCTTCTTTCTGTTGTTTTCGGTCGTTTGCAGTCTGTGGGAAGTAATGTCGGTGGAGTTTTTCAATTTATAGTTGGGATTTAAGGTGAGCGCTGGTCTGTTGCTGAATTGGAGTCGTCCTCCCGGTGTCAACCCTCTAATTTGTCACAATACCTAAGTATCCTTAATTTCTTGCTGCTTCTGTGTTTCAACTATTTTTATGTTTGCGTGACTGTGGCTGTTATTCAGTTTTTGCTTATTTTTGGGTTTATTTAAATTTCTTAAAGGTGTTCAGGGTTTTAAACATTGAACTTTAAATATTGAATTGACGGCGTATAGCTGCTACTACTAGAGATTGAGCGTTGCTCAATTCTCATTGAATTTGAATTGAATTAACGGCATCTCGCCGTACTTATTAGAGATTGAGCTTTGCTCATATCTCAGTTAACCTAAATTCCCAAAATTCAGCTCCTGATACTTGGATGTGCTTCTACTACTCATCCTTGAGCTGTTTTATTAAAATTCGTTTCCTCTGGGCCTATGACTTTCAACCGAATTAAAACCTTAAACTATTCTTTCTGTCCTTACCTGAACACCTGCCTTTGACTGTTTTCCTCTAAATTTCCTAACCTTCTTCTAAAAGTGGTATAATACTCACCAAGTGTGGCAATAAACTTGGGTGAGTTATTGTAGGTTTAATTTGTCCATATTGATTCTGACTTATTTGAAATGGTTTGTTTTTGTTTGCTCTCATTTGTTCGTTATTTTGGTTGTACCATTCGTTTAACTTGGTTTTGTTTGTCTTCAGTATGATTTCTACGTTCCGTGCCATTGACACTGGGGGCACTCCACTGCCAGTTTTCTTTCTTCCAGTCCAGCGTCTCGTCTTCCTCACCTCTAACGTGCAACTTCACCTAGGCCTTGCGAGTGCGTGTAGGTGTGTTGTCTACATTGATATCTTGAAGTTTTCTGATCATAGTACTTTTATGTCTGGTCGTGTTCTTTTGCTCCTGATCTGAACTTACCTTGTTATTGTTTCGCTTCAGGTCGGCATGTGGCCTCTTGCCCTGGCTTCACGCTCTAGCGGCAACGTTTCTGTCAAGCATACCTTGCTGTGCCCAGCTGAGACGCCGCTCGGTTGCTTTTTCCGTGCCTTGACGCTGTGAAGCATCCTTCCTATTCTGCCTTCGGGCGACCGTCGCACACTATTGCACTCTAAAACTTTGAAAACTTTAACTTGAAACTTAAAACTCTGTGTATGAACAGATGAGTTCACCTCTGAAGACCTAAAGGTAAAAACTACCTTGTACGGCTCATAAATAAAATATTAAAACTTGTACGACTTTGTTCCTTGTCGATTATTAATGAAAATAAAACTGAAAATGAAAATGAAGTTGTGGAATTTCCCACAATTTAATACCAAGTTTACTGACAAGACGGTTGCTCGATAAACTTTAACTTCTTCTTGCTTCGCTTTGACTATTTTTCCAATCTTAACTATCTCTTTCCTCTTAAATTGTAAGCTAATCCGTAACCATGACCAAGCCCTCCCTAGCGAAACAGCGTAGCGCGTGCCACACCAAGATCACTAGGGGCCTCCAGCGTGCCGCGCTGGCTGTGACGGACCGGGACGCTGTGCATCTCCGCATCTGCTGTGAAGAGATCCGGCGGTCTCTGGATCAGGTGAGATCTTTTGATGAGAAAATTATAGATGAAATGCTGTCTAGTTCGGTGGATGAGGACTCCGTAGAGTTAGAAGCTTCAAGTCAATTTGACTATGCATCCGATGTCGAATGCAAATTAAAAGTAATGATGAATGACCTTGAAGCCAGTACCAAATCAGAGTCATCTAGTACGTCACGGCAGTTTGTGCAAGAGGTTAAGTTACCTGAATTGAAATGTGGAACTTTCAATGGAGAAGGGGCAGCCCATATGAAGTATTTCTCATTTCTAACTCAATTCAATGATGCCGTGGGCCATCGTGACAATTTGTCTTCCTCAGCAAAGCTGACTTATCTGAAAAGTTTCTTGTCGGGTTATGCCCTTAAGCTTGTTGAGCATCTAAGCATAACCGACGAGAACTACCGTGTTGCTCTAGAGCTACTAGAGAAAGAATTTTTGAATAGGGATGCCCTAGTGAATAAATTGTGCATCAAACTAGTAAATTTGAAATGTAAATTTGATTCTTCATTTGAAGAAACTAAGATGTTCCTGAGTGAGGCTAGAAGTATTTTGGCGGATTTGCGTGTGAACGATTGCGACATCTTAGGTGAACGTGTTGCAGGTATCGTAGTCAGTAATATCATTTTCGCCAAGTTGCCTAATCCATTCAAGCATGCGTTGGTCACAAAGTTGAACAACAACTATCCGTCTCTGACAGACATTTTTGACAATTACGTTTCGGTTATCGAAACTCTCCGAATCAAAAGTACTCCTTTCCTTAAATCAACCGATAAAACTACTCGTGAATCGAGTACTCGAGTTGATACTGGAGTGAAACCAAAGTTTCTCCCACCTAGACAGGTGTTTGCTAATTCGACTTTGTCTACCTTTGATAAGAGAACCTGTAAATTTTGCTCGAGCATGAGCCATAACATGCTTCACTGTGAAGCCTATCCTTCTTACCAGAGTAGAGTAGATAGGTGTAATGAACTTAAAATTTGTGGCCAGTGTACCAGCACGAAACATACCAGGGAGAAGTGTTCCGGGAAACTTGACTTTGAATGCTCTTCGTGTAAGCGTAATTCACACATAGCTGCCTTGTGCCCTAAAGGGAAGTTTCGTGACCTTAAAACTACTCGTAATTTGTGCCTGAACTCGTCAGCCGAGTCAAAATCGCTGTATATCTTGCCCACGATTTCTCTTAACGTGAGTCGTGGCAATATTGCTACTCCTGTGCGTTTCTTACTGGACACTGGCTCCCAGAGGTCCTATATTAGTGGTACCGTTCTTAATAAAGTGAACTTTCCTCCAGGCCGTCAAACAATGACTTACAGTGTTAATACATTCCTAGAGAAAGGAACGAAAGAGTTCTCTGAAGTTAGTTTGGGTCTGGAATTTTCCCCAGACACGAAAGTACAATTGCCCATTCTTGTCGATGACTCATTAAAATTGTCGTTAGACGTTGCTTATTTAGGTAAAGCTGTAACGAACTTATCGACTGGGTACAATTTGCTAGATTCCTTTCTGTCGCAAACCTCTGATACGGTTAATGTTGAAGGTGTCCTGGGCACTGATGTCCTGCCGTATTTACCTAACTTGACAATGATTCCCTGTATGAAGGGATCCGCTTTTCAGTGCGGTGATGGAATTATTCCATTTGGGCACGTTGAGGGTTTCTTGACCAGAGATCAAGCTTCCTCTCTCTATGCAGAGATGCAAACTTCTATCGGAACCTTGAGTTCCACTGTCAATTTCGTGCTCAATCCATCCGCTTCGCGACCGGATCCAATTCATAGCATTTTGAAAGAGAGTGACGTAGAAGGTCACCTAGATAAAATCTTTTGCCTAGAATCCATAGGCATTTCTAATGATGAACCAGCTGCACTCTCAGACCAAGAGAAAGTTGCAGAATTTAAAAATGACATTCAGTTTGCGGATGGAAAGTATCACGTAAAGTTGCCATGGAATGAGAGAATCTCAGATGTGCCTGATAATTTCGCTGTAGCTAGAGCAGTGTTAAATAAAGTAGTTGACAGACTTGAGAAAAAGGGCCTTTATGGGGAATATGATGCAGTCTTTCAGCAGCAGCTGGAAGAGGGCATCATTGAGGAAATTCCTTTGGATTCCTCTAGAACTGGGGCGAGGGTTTTTATTCCTCACCGGGAAGTCGTTAGGGATTCCCCAAGTACAACCAAGGTGCGCCCTGTCCTCAACTGTTCCTTAAAAACCAATGATAGCCCTTCCCTTAATGAGGCTTCTTTTCCTGGGGTTGATCTGATGAGTGATCTGTTCAACTTGTTAATTAATTTACGTAAAGATAAATACCTTGTGCTTTCTGACATCAGGAAAGCTTTCCTTCAGATTAAGCTTAGTTCTGAGTCTGACCGTGACAAATTCTGTGTGCTATGGAAAAGAGGGGGAAAATTGGTCCTTTACCGTTACACTACTATAGTTTTCGGGTTCATAGCAAGTCCGTTCATCTTAAATTATGTCATTAAACATCATCTTGAGAAATTTCCTGACGACATGTGTAACCATTTCCTGACTAATTGCATGTATGTAGATAATCCCTTTATTACAGGTAACGATGAAAAAGAACTTGGAAATATCTGCGCAACTGCGCTTGAACGTATGAAGTCGGGAGGTTTTGACCTTAGATCATGGTGTACTAATGCCCCTCAATTGCAGAGCGCTTTATTGCAAGATGGCTTAGCCAGTGATCATGCAGATACCGAGGTGAAAGTGTTGGGCTATAATTATTGTCCTGAAACTGACCGAATTCGAATTGCATTTCCGCCTTCGAACAGAGAGTATCCTAAAATTACCAAAAGATTCGTGCTTTCTTGCATCGCTAAATGTTTCGACCCCTTAGGTCTCATGAGCCCAATAACTGTAAAAGGAAAGACCTTAATGAGGGACATGTGGAGGCTCGGAGTCGCGTGGGATGCGGAATTGCCAGACGACTTGAAGGCCAGGTGGCTTTCCTTGCGTCGGGAATTAGAGCAGTTGGGCTCCTTTGCCTTTGAACGCCAGGTGTTTGCTTCCGATGAAAGCGTGCGCTTGGTAGTTTTCACAGATGCCTCCAAAACTCACTACGGTTGTGCAATTTACGCCGTTGTGTCGGACGGAGGTTCGTATCGCTCTAATCTGCTTTTCTCTAAAAATAAAATTGCCCCAATGAAAACAAAGTCTCTCCCTACGCTAGAGCTACTAGCTGTCTTCCTTGCTTTGAAGTGTTTACCTAATGTGCTCAAATCCTTGAACACTCGAGTAACGAGCATAACCTTTGGTGTTGATGCACAAATTGTGCTATCTTGGATTTTTAAAGGCCATGTCAAGACGAAGAATCTCTTCGCCAATAATAGAGTTAAAGACATTCTCAGATTTAGAGACTTGATTTTGCAACAACATGGCCTTGAATGTCAATTTAAATATGTTCCTTCGGAAATGAACCCAGCAGACCTACTGACGAGAGGCCTGACAATTAAAGAGCTGAACAAAAAATTGAATCTTTGGAAGCATGGCCCTGAATTCTTGTCTCATGATCAGATAATCTGGCCTGAATCTCCTCTCCATTGCCTGCCTGTAAAATCCAAGTACGTAGCTATCTGTACTGCTCAGGCAGAGAGAGAGGGTATTGCAATGCCCGTGTTTCCTGTTGATAAATACAGTAGCCTTGACAAATTGATTAGCGTAACTGCCAAACTATTCGAATTTGCAAGCAATTGCAGACGTGAGTCAGTCTCTCACTTAGAATGCAGAGCAAAAGCTCGCTTGTACTGGCTGAAAATAGAGCAGGCTCGACATTTCGAACCTGAATTAAAATTCCTTGCTGGCTCCGATCGCGTCTCTACGCCCGCATTGGTTAAAAATCTAAAATTGTTCATAGATGATGACGGCCTATTACGATCCAAAGGTCGTCTGCAAAAATGCATTAGCTTATCGTACGATGTTAATAACCCAATTCTTCTTTCCAGAGACAGTATCTTAACTAAATTGGTAATAGAGCATTGTCATCAAAAATGTAAACACTTGGGTGTCTCGTCAACCTTGAATGCTCTGCGGAACATGGGCTATTGGCTGCCTAAGCCCAGGCCGTTAGTTAAAGCCGTAATTAAACGGTGCATACTTTGTAAAAGATACAATGCTGTAGCGTTCCGTTATCCTAAACCCACTGATTATATCAGCGGGAAAGTGAACTTCATCAAGCCCTTCCAACATGTAGGTGTCGACTTCACTGGACACTTTAACGTAAAATTGGGCGAGACTGGCACTAAAATGTATCTAATTATCTTTACATGTCTCAGCGTCAGAGCCATTCACCTAGAACTTGTGCCTGATATGACCACTAACTCTTTTCTTTCAGCTTTCATAAGGTTCAGCTCGAGGTATGGTGTACCTACAGCGTTATATAGCGATAACGCACCCTCGTTTAAACAAGCTGCCGATTTGTTGAATAACTCAAGTTCTAACGATTTAATTTCGGATTACTTGGTTAAAAATAACGTAAAGCATATAAAAATTCCCTTGTATTCGGCATGGTATGGCAGTGCATGGGAGAGATTAATTAAAGTTGTGAAGAGTTGTCTCTATAAGTGCATTGGCCGAAGTAAAATAGAATATTTTGCATTTTTGACAATTCTGGCCGATGTTCAGAATGCCATTAATAGTAGGCCTTTAACTTGCTTGAATACCGATGATCTTTCTCAAGCTTTCATCACTCCAAACTCGTTTGTGAAGTTCGGTGCTACTGATAATTCTAGTCTTTCCTTTGGTTCAACCTTTACGGGTGAACCCAACCTTCCTTCTAGAGAAGAGTTAAAAAAGACCCTGGAATTACGAGAAGACGCCTTAGACAGGTTTAAACAACTCTGGTATGAGGAATATTTGCTTTCGCTTCGTGAAACAAATAAAGACGTGTATCAGCCTAAATGGGAAGATACCATTAAAATTGGAGATATTGTACTTATCTCATCTGCGATAAAGCCTAGGCCTTTGTGGTCGTTAGGTAGAGTTAGCCAGTTGTTCACTGGAATCGATGGAAAAACTCGTTCAGTCGAGGTCGTGCGACCCGATAAAACTACCGGTGTTTACGCAATCTCGTTATTGTATCCTCTTGAACTCAGTCTTGATAAAATTCCAAGATTTCAGGCTCCTAACGTTTCTTCTCACGTTGCAGAGCAAGCGGCCAGGCCGAGAAGGGTGGCGGCTGAGCGGTGTCTTGAGCGGATGAGGGATCAATTACATTGATCAGTTTCCGCCCCCGGGAGTGTGTGGGAAAATCTCCCACATGCTCGTGAGGTGCACTAGTCAGTCGGAACCGTGGCGTGAAGTCGGGCGAGTCGCTTTGCTTCTTTCTGTTGTTTTCGGTCGTTTGCAGTCTGTGGGAAGTAATGTCGGTGGAGTTTTTCAATTTATAGTTGGGATTTAAGGTGAGCGCTGGTCTGTTGCTGAATTGGAGTCGTCCTCCCGGTGTCAACCCTCTAATTTGTCACAATACCTAAGTATCCTTAATTTCTTGCTGCTTCTGTGTTTCAACTATTTTTATGTTTGCGTGACTGTGGCTGTTATTCAGTTTTTGCTTATTTTTGGGTTTATTTAAATTTCTTAAAGGTGTTCAGGGTTTTAAACATTGAACTTTAAATATTGAATTGACGGCGTATAGCTGCTACTACTAGAGATTGAGCGTTGCTCAATTCTCATTGAATTTGAATTGAATTAACGGCATCTCGCCGTACTTATTAGAGATTGAGCTTTGCTCATATCTCAGTTAACCTAAATTCCCAAAATTCAGCTCCTGATACTTGGATGTGCTTCTACTACTCATCCTTGAGCTGTTTTATTAAAATTCGTTTCCTCTGGGCCTATGACTTTCAACCAAATTAAAACCTTAAACTATTCTTTCTGTCCTTACCTGAACACCTGCCTTTGACTGTTTTCCTCTAAATTTCCTAACCTTCTTCTAAAAGTGGTATAATACTCACCAAGTGTGGCAATAAACTTGGGTGAGTTATTGTAGGTTTAATTTGTCCATATTGATTCTGACTTATTTGAAATGGTTTGTTTTTGTTTGCTCTCATTTGTTCGTTATTTTGGTTGTACCATTCGTTTAACTTGGTTTTGTTTGTCTTCAGTATGATTTCTACGTTCCGTGCCATTGACACTGGGGGCACTCCACTGCCAGTTTTCTTTCTTCCAGTCCAGCGTCTCGTCTTCCTCACCTCTAACGTGCAACTTCACCTAGGCCTTGCGAGTGCGTGTAGGTGTGTTGTCTACATTGATATCTTGAAGTTTTCTGATCATAGTACTTTTATGTCTGGTCGTGTTCTTTTGCTCCTGATCTGAACTTACCTTGTTATTGTTTCGCTTCAGGTCGGCATGTGGCCTCTTGCCCTGGCTTCACGCTCTAGCGGCAACGTTTCTGTCAAGCATACCTTGCTGTGCCCAGCTGAGACGCCGCTCGGTTGCTTTTTCCGTGCCTTGACGCTGTGAAGCATCCTTCCTATTCTGCCTTCGGGCGACCGTCGCACACTATTGCACTCTAAAACTTTGAAAACTTTAACTTGAAACTTAAAACTCTGTGTATGAACAGATGAGTTCACCTCTGAAGACCTAAAGGTAAAAACTACCTTGTACGGCTCATAAATAAAATATTAAAACTTGTACGACTTTGTTCCTTGTCGATTATTAATGAAAATAAAACTGAAAATGAAAATGAAGTTGTGGAATTTCCCACAAGGAATCAAAGTTCAGAATACTATGGAAACGCATTGAATAATCCATTATGTGACGGCAAATGTTCCATAATTTCACAGGCCAGTTATAAGACTAATCGAAGCATACATGGAAAAACGAAAATAAGATGCATCATAGCAGTGCTACCTGAAAGAAATTCTATAATCACATCGAATGAAACATATTCGATGTTCACGAAATTCCATAAATCTAAGTCACAGTTCACCAAGTGCTTTACGAAGTGACGATCACAAGCGTAGATGCTTACGCTTCGAAATTGTTCGTGTTCGTATTTAAGAATGCAGGACGGCGCTTACAATTACTCTGAAAAATACATCAAAACCCTTAGTTACTGGAGACATCGTGATCAATATTAAGAAGCGCCAAGTGTACCTAGCCGTACTAAACGAAGGGCGAATATCTAAATAAATGTACAACTGATTCAGGAACCATTTGACTGATCAAATAGGAACAACAAAAAACTACTGTACTCACAAGTTTATTGAGTGCAAAACTGACATTGAAGGGAACAACTCATTTTTTTATATATCGAGTTGAATAGGCGGAAAGTGCATATTTAGCCGATTCCACGGTCGACAGGGCTAAAATGCGTGTTTTTGGCCATTCCTAGGCCGAATGCGGTGAAAATCACGTCGTTTGCTGTTTCCCGTGGCGTCATAGGCGGAAAGTGCATATTTAGCCGATTCCACGGTCGACAGGGCTAAAATGCGTGTTTTTGGCCATTCCTAGGCCGAATGCGGTGAAAATCACGTCGTTTGCTGTTTCCCGTGGCGACGTAGGCGGAAAGTGCATATTTAGCCGATTCCACGGTCGACAGAGCTAAAATGCGTGTTTTGGGCCATTGCTAGGCCGAATGCTGTGAAAATCACGTCGTTTGCTGTTTCGCGAGGCGACGTAGGCGGAAAGTGCATATTTAGCCGTTTCCACGGTCGACAGAGCTAAAATGCGTGTTTTGGGCCATTCCTAGGCCGAATGCGGTGAAAATCACGTCGTTTGCTGTTTCCCGTGGCGACATAGGCGGAAAGTGCATATTTAGCCGATTCCACGGTCGACAGAGCTAAAACGCGTGTTTTGGGCCATTCCTAGGCCGAATGCGGTGAAAATCACGTCGTTTGCTGTTTCCCGTGGCGACATCTACAGTGAAATAATTAAAATGAAATTAGACCACACAGTGCTTTCACTCCTAGGGTAATTACCCTAGTCTAGGGTAATCAGACCCCTCCTAGGGTACAGTCTAGGGTAATGGAAAAAAATACAAAATCTGGGGTAAAATCGATATATCGAATCTAGTATATAAACATCATGGAAAAGGTATATTTTCGACAAAATTATGAATATTAAAAGGTTTATGGATAAGAAATGCCTTGAGGAACAGTGAAGAAAACATTACTTGGAAGAACAATTGACACCAGAAATGTAAGCCGTTAATTAGTGGGAAACAGTGTTTAGCCGCATTAATGCCAGTCAGCTACCACTCCATCCAAATTTCGAAATTTTAATTTTAACCTTGTTGTCCCTCCTTTTTTCAAATGCTTACGTGTAAGGCAATCGAAAGCTTAAATATCTTGTACATGTAAAATGTGGTACCTATGTATATTTATCAATTGCAGGCATTTTGCGCCATATTTCAAAGATAATGTGATTGTTTCCTAATATGACACCCTTATAGGACATTTATGTTTCTTTCTTCGTCACGTTCAAAAATGCTCTTGGTAGGCTATATAGTGTAGTGCAAATTATCATATCATCTCTCACGCTCTAGAGTATATTATAACTGCATGCACCTAAGCCTCGCGTGCTTATGGAAATATTCTGTACTTGAGAACCGTAGTAGAAAAATCGTTTTCATGTCTTTGACTAAGGTAGACTGTTCTGTGCCAATATTTTTAGTACGGAAATTTTATGAATTTCATGCCATAATAAATTATATTTTCTCCGATTCCCTCGATTGGAATGCTAGTTTATACTGATTAGTTTAAGCTGATATTTGCGCACATGCTTACTTATGTATATGTGTACTTCTGCACGCTATGCGTACGTAGATAGGTGAATGTGTCACTACGTAATACTTCATTTCACTTGATTATCGTACAGCATTTATAAAATATTTATATATATATATATATAAATGTATACAAATATATTTGTTGCGCCATCACCCACATATGATAAATAAGATGCCTATCAACCAATGATCCTTTCGATACATTTAATAAAACATCGTTACAATATTTCATTAGAAATTGCAAGCAGCAACACATACTGAAAGAGTTGTCACGAATTTCCTTTGCTCATTATCCTATATTTCAGAACATCGCACAGCATTTTTATAGAGCGCGCATATATTGTGATTGCCTCGATGCATAGAAATTAGAGATGTATTTGTGTACGTTTGCGTGTTAGGTGTATGTTTGTGCGTAGGTATGTATGTGCATGTATATGTTCAATCTAAGACAATTTGCGGAATGCACTTTGCGAGATAACCAATATGTGAGATAAAACATTTAAATTCTCATGTTATGGTGCTGTCAAATACATTCCCTCCGAAAGGGTTATACTGAGATATAAATTTTGTAACCTTCTTTATCACAGATCGACTGATCCCCAAGTTTGAGACCTTTTTTCGTCCGACTCGTTTGAAAATTGGCCAGTATATGTCTTGTGAAAGTAAACCGTTTTTGTTCATGCCATTTTTTCGATTTAGACCTTATTTTTTTTTTGATGAAAAATGGTTTTTTTTGGTAAATTTTATGTATATTTCAAAATGTATCTCCTCATTGAGTTTTGATGCTAGAACAAAAACAAATACAGTTTTAGAATCCTTGAAACATTTCTAAAAAACTCAGTAGGGTTTTTTTTTAAATTCGAATTTTTTCGATTTTTTCAAAATTTTTGAAAATTTCTGAAATGAACAACAATTTTTTGGGTTTAGAGCTATATATTTTTTCGAAAAATTCGAATTTCAAAAAAGCCCTAAAGAGTTTGTTGGAAATGTTTCAAGGATTCTAAAACTGTCTTTGGTTTTGTTCTAGCATCAAAACTCAATGAGGAGATACATTTTGAATGTTGAAATTTGTTTTTTTTGGGTATAAGCAATATCAAAATTTTTTGTTGAGGTGTAATAAAATGATCAATTTATGTAATTGAATGCAGTTTTAATTATCATTTTTATAATTTCCATACATAACTTCATATTCACACTGCAAATTGTGATTTCAAAAATGAAATAACTAAAAAAATTGAATTATTTTTTTTTATAAAAATGAAATATTTTTTTTCAGTCGGATTCTTATGAAGTTTGACTATGATATGTAACTTTGGAGAAGAAACACAATTTATTCCATTCGTTTTTTTGATTTATGCCTTAGTTTTTGCAAAAATTTTACAAATTGGTTTTTACGTACTGATATTTCACTGATATTGATATTTCAAGACGTATCTCCTTCAGTTTTGATGCTAGAATAAAAACAAAGACAGTTTTAGAATCCTTAGAACATTTCTAACAAACTCAGTAGGGCTTTTTTCCATTTTTTATTTGTTCTCTTTTTATATGGGGTCAAAATCGGTCAAAAATTGAAAAATTTTGGTACTTTTCACTGATATTGATATTTCAAGACGTATCTCCTCCTTCAGTTTTGATGCTAGAACAAAAACAAAGACAGTTTTAGAATCCTTAGAACATTTTTAACAAACTCAGTGGAGCTTTGTTTTCCATTTCTCATTTGTTCACTTTTTATATGGGTTAAAAATCGGCCGAAAATGAATATTTTGGTCCTCTCACCACCCCCGGGGGGGGGGGGGGGGGGGGGAATTATTGTCCGTAGCGCCATAAAACTATGGGACCGAATAGTCCACCAACTAAGGGTCCTTTTCCAACAAAAACATGAGAAATGACCCCCTGACCGACAGAAGCCTGGGATGATCTCCTTAAATTCGAAGACCAGAGCGTTGGAAATAAAGATAAACAAGATAGAGGATCTTCACAAGAAAAGATTTCTAGTTATGGACGGCAATCTCGAGTTAAATTGAAGCTATGCTTATCGAATAAGATGATGCACAACAAAATAAGACCTTTCAGCTCGGGACTTTGTATCTTCAACTTGAAGAAACTAGATGTTATTCTATTTAACGACTATAACGCAAAATGTTTTCAAATTATACCGGCATAGACATGATAACATCAATGTTTAAGAAACGTTATCAACGCACTACTCAATTAAGCATTTAATAACAACTTTGTGTAATTAACGTGGTAAAAGGAAGTACTTCTGAAACTACTGCTAGGAGGGTCAATAATAAAACTAGTCAACAGGGAACTTCTACTGTATAATTAAAGCTTTAAAGGGTGCTTACACACTACGAGCGGAGCGGAGCGGCGACGGGCGTCAAAAATGTCTTTGGCTATTCTTATGTATAGACGCTTTACCTTACACACTACAAGCGGAGCGGAGCGAGCGGCGAAGAGCGGAGCGGAGCGAGCGGCGAAGAGCGGAGCGGAGCGAGCGGCGAAGAGCGGAGCGAGCGGCGAAGAGCGGAGCGAGCGGCGAAGAGCGGAGCGAGCGGCGAAGAGCGGAGCGGAGCGAGCGGCGAAGAGCGGAGCGGAGCGAGCGGCGAAGAGCGGAGCGGAGCGGCACGCTCGGGAAATTGAGGGATATTTATTGCCGCTATCGGCGGACTGAATTTGGTGAGTTTCCCTTTAAAGTTTTCATTGAGGTTTCATAGAAAACTGATATACACTGGTAAGTGGGTAACTAATTTTCTCTAATCATACAATATGGCATTAAAGAATGGTTTTATAAGGGTTTGGTAATGTTTTTTGAACATGTTCATACAATTAAAATATGCTATATGATAGCGAAATACCCATGAAATGCGTGTTAAGTCAGAAGATAGTATATTAATGTTATATTGTACAAACCTTGGTCAAACATTGTGAAATACTTGTTCAAAACGTGTACGATGCCGGCAGAAACGACGCTGCACTGTTGTGAGATGCAAACAAACAACTCACTCCCTGTTTCTTACCTTAGTGCTCGGTTCATCTTGCTTTCGAGAATCATGGCCAAGAAGACAAGTTCAAACGTGAGTATACGAGTTAGGTGAAGCATTTGTTTTGGTTTTAAAATTGAGCTTCAATAGCTAATGCATGTAGTGAAGCATTTCAATCTATTGTTAATAAATAAAAGACAACGGACGCTTGCTGAGGTTTTATTCGAGGAGCTGCCGTTCGTAACAAGAGGCGAGGAATCAGTACGCACTAGCAACCACGGAAGCTAGGTCACTGCAATAAAATAAAGAAGCCAATAAACCCCATGACGAGACCAAACGAAATTATAACCAAATTTAAATCAAACTTTACAAGATTTAGCAAGTATCACGCTAGTTTAGTTATTATTCCTAGCAACGTACCGAACTAACTTCGTGCAGTCTACTTTAGAAGTAGTGACGAACAGGCCTTAATCGCTAGGGATGAATTTTATATCATTTTCCATTAATTACGTTAATCACTCAGGAGATTACTAACCTTCGAATTATATTCCTCGAAGTGGCGATTTCACCGCTTAATAGAAACACAGAAGAGGAAACCGAAGGACCGGCCATAACAGTAAGAATGCTAAGGTTAATTAAAATTAGTACCGCAAGACGAGGGCACCTCTAATTTTCATAAGTTAAGTTAGAGAAAGCTGATCAGTCAAATTAGGACTTCGACTGCTGTCTAGCTGCTTTCTACTAGAGTAGTGAATTTAATAGCAAAGTTAAGGGACTCTGCTACCAGAGTAGATAGTTGAGCCAATTTGCTCTTCACATCCATTAAAAGCCCCCCTAATTAAGGATTTAAGCTGACCGGCCCTCCAACAGGAGTAACAAAACTCATGCAAAACTGAACATAACTGAACACTTCATTCTAGGGCCCTAGAAACCAAATTCGTTACCAAACAAAAGACGAAAAATATAGCGCTGACAGAGACACCGCTCTCTCAGGAAACTAAACATCAAAAGAAATGGCAACCTTTCTCCTAAATCCCGGACCGCCGAGGAAACTTCGGACGACATCCCGATAGCCCAGACGGTTCCATTCACTTTTTCGACAGTGAATAGAACACCTCAAATATAAATTCCTTTCATACTCCGGGGGCGACGAATCTGCAATTTTCAATTGCAGGTTCGAAGCCTCTCTCTGCATTTTTGTGCTGCTTCTTTGGCGGGCCGCTCGACTCTGTGAATAGGATTCTGGTTATTATCGGAAAAGGATTCTGGACCGGGTAATTTTTCCCTCGACACGTGTTCCAAGGAAAGTTCCAATGGATACAGCATTGAAATAGAATACACTCCCCGCGACCTATCAGGGCGTATAACTTCTACGCTGCGCGTGCGCCCATCCTTGCCCGTAAAGAGCTTAGTTACTCTTCCCAATTGCCACATAGGCCTAGGTTTTACAAGAGACGAAATTGAAATTATGTCGTCTACTCGAATTTTCTCCTCCCAATGACCCTGATACAAATCGCGCCCCGTTTGCCGCAAGGAAAGCAGGTACTCAGCACACAACAGTTCTTTAAATTTTTCTAAGAGATTTTCGCGGCATTCTAAAGTGCCAATAAGATCTTGATGGGTAGGAAGGGGTATGGCCGAGCCAGATATGTCTCCAAAAATCAAGCTAGAATTAGCGTTGGTTTTCAAAAAGGAATTAGGCGTTATATGCTCACTATCCGACTGTAAATCATCAGTGCGGTAAGTCAGCGGACGCGAGTTAATGGCGGATTCTATATCACTTAAAACTGTTAAGAATTCAAAATACGACAATTTACCCCTACCAATAGTCTTGTACAAGCAGCTTTTTATAACTCTTATCAGTCTCTCCCACGCACTGCCCACCCACGCTGAATACAATGGAATTTTTATGTGGCGAATGGCATTTTTAACCAGGTAATCGCGCCAATCACTATCATCGGAGGAAAGTGACAAGAGTTCAGCAGACTGCAAAAAGGAAGGAGCATTGTCGCTGAACAATTTTTTAGGCATCCCGAATAAATTACTAAATCTAATGAAAGCCATCAAAAAATCCTTTGAAGTCATAGACGGAACCAACTGGATATGGACTGCCCTGACATTCAAACAAGTAAATATCACCAAATACATTTTTACGTACTTCTCCCCATAAAGCACACTAAATTGCCCAGTAAAGTCTACCCCGACATTTTCAAATGGACGCAAAAATGAAACCCTGTCCCCAATGTAGTCAGTGCGCTTAGGGTATTTAAACGCCAAACTATTGTACCTTATGCAAATCGTACACCCTTTCAGGACTCTGTTCACCAAGGGTCGACCCTGAGGCACCCAGAACCCCTGATTACGCATAAAGTTTAGAGTGGACGCTGTGCCAAGATGCTTACAACGCTGGTGACACTCTTTTATCATTAACTCTGTTACCCAACTCTGCTTTGGCAAGATAAGCGGGTGCTTTGCTTCAAAAGATAAAAAGGGACTCTTTGATAATCGACCCTTTGACCTGACCAACCCATCCTCATCGATGAAGAGATTTAAGTTATTAACCAGAGGAGGCACTACTCGCTTCATCTGCCTTTGATGAGGAGCCAACTCCAAAAATTGCCTTTCTTGGGCTAAATAAATCTCTTGTTCCATTTTAAACCAGTAGACTTGCGCCTTTCGACGATACTCAGCGCTATCCACTTCTAACTTTTTTAGTTTGAAGAAAAATCGGAAAAGCAAAGCAGTCACTCTCCACAGTTTTTCAGCTGAGGAGTACCTATTTGCAGACATTACCGTGGCTTGGGGCACGTAGGATTTTGCTATGGAAGAAACATTTTCCACCACAGTTGGCAAACAACCTAAAGAGAATTTAGGCCATGTGAAAACAGATACCTGAAGGAAATCAGGTCCATGCTCCCACAGCTTCCTTACTTTGGTAAATTCGGTTAGCTTCAAACCCCTAGTGACTAAATCTGCTGGGTTCATTTCAGTTGGAATGTATTTTAAATCGCAGTTCACGCCAAAATCTTCAGAAACCTGCTCTCGTAAACTGATGATATCGGCAATACGATTGTCAGTAAATTTATTCTTTGTTTTCGTTTTCCCGTTTATAATCCAAGCGAGAACAATTTGGTCGTCTACTCCTAAAATTATCCTTTTAACAGGAGTTTTGTCAAACGACTGAATCAAAGTATCTAAACATTTGAATGCGAGGAGCACGGCAAGCAATTCGAGCGTAGGAAGACTCTTCTGTTTTAAAGGTGCTATTTTACTTTTCGCAAAAATCAAATTTGATATGCTCGTACTCCCGTGCTGGACTACAGCATACGCAAAAAATCCAGACATAACTTTAGATGCATCGCAAAAAATTACTAGAGAAACTTCATCCTGAAATTTGGCAATATTTCTTCTGAAATAAAAATTAGATAGCTGCATTAAATCACCCCGCAACTCTCGCCATTCTGACTTTAAATCAGCAGGAAGCGGGTCATCCCAATTTACTTTTAATTTCCATATCTTTCTCATTAAAACCTTTCCCCTGACGGTCACTGGCGAGGTCAAGCCAAGAGGATCGAACAATTTCGAGAGACCCGACAAAACTGAACGCTTAGTAACAGGTCCCTCAGTCTCGCGAGGAAGTACTGCAACACTAAGCTGGTCAGTCCTAGCACAGTACCGGTAACCCAGTACATTCTCAAACTTAACTTGAGGACTCCGCCCCGTGCCGTCTTTCTCAAATCTTTCCCTAAGCTTACAATGATTACTGTTCCAAGAACGTAACTGAAACCCGCCTTCTGCCATTCTTGTAGACGAAAGCTCGTGAAGCCTCTGAAGGTCATACAGGGAATATGCAGTTATAAATAAATTATCAACGTAAAGGTTGTTTTTTAAGAAATAATTACACAAATCATTAGGATAATTTTGTAGATGTTTTTTAATTACATAGCTTAGAATGAAAGGACTACTAACAAATCCAAAAACAATTGATATGTAGCGATAAACAATAAACTCACTCCCTCTCTCCCACAAAATACAAAATTTATTTTTATCCTCGGCCGAAGAAAGTTTGACCTGCAAATAGGCCTGCCGAATGTCAGATGTAACCAAGTAATCGTTCATTCTGACCTTAAGCAGGAGAGAGAGCAAATTCTGCAATAAATTCATACCAGGAAAGGCCGCTTCGTTGAGCGAGGGGCTCTTACCTGTCTTCAGACTACAGTTCAAGACCGGTCGAAGACGCGTGGTGATGGTGGGACCCTCTCGCACCACAGCTCAATGAGGAATGTACACTCTACTTCCATGCCCATCCTCTTCCAGCGGGATTTCCTCCAACACACCATCCGACAGCTGTTGCTGCAACACTGCATCATACTCAGAATACAGATTACGCGCGCGCAAATTGCTCAGCATCCGTCTGAGAACGGCACGCGCAATGTCAAAATTGGGCTGCACATATTTCAAAGTTTTCTTCCAAGGTAATTTCACATGATACTTACTATCAATTAATTGAATAGAAGAGTCAAAACCCTCCAAATAATCGCTTTCCTCAGGAACTTCGTCCCTAAATCCTATTGTTTCTATTTCTAATAGCTTTTCAATATGTCCCTCTACATCTGACTCGCTGGCTAGGCTGGAAATTACATCCCGGTATTTTGAGCTAGGGTTGAGAACAAAGTTGACACAGGAGTCAATATGTCTACTCTGCGACACCTTATCGGCATGCATTATTTGAATCTGACTTTCCGTCATAAAATATTCAACATTTCCGAAAGGAATTATTTTCCCTCCGTAGAGGAAAGCTGAACCTAGCCCGCATCTCGTTATGGAGAGACCGCCTAAGAATTGCAAGGCATCTACTCCTATTATTCCTTCAAGCTGGACCTGGTCAGTTAGCTCTTTTTCCCAGGAATGATCTGCGAGCTCAAACCTTTTCTTAAGGTTAGGTATAGCCCTACCCAAACCGGCCACGGCATAATTAATGGCAATCTCATTCCCTACCAGTACAGGCAACTGTATTCGAGTGGAAACTTCCGAAAAGTCCAATGTAAGACTAATTTCAGACAAACTTTTAGAACCTTTGTCTAGGAAAGTATTGACAGTGTAACTAGTTACAGGCAAATTGGCGTTAACTTCAAGTCTTTCCAATACCTTTGATGACAGATAACTACGCTGGCTCCCCGTATCCAAGAGAACTCGGGAAGTAGTAGTAGAGTTTCCTCGTACTACGGAAATGGTAAGTGAGGGAAGAAGGAACATAGAGCTTTGCTCATTGGAATTCATGCAAAAGTTATGAAGGACTCTACTTTCCCGATATTTAGAACATAGAGCTGACAAATGAGAACGAGAACTACAAAACTTGCACTCCAAAATCAAGTCTTGCTTTGCAGGTCTCTGTGGCATGCTTGCTGCTGGTGCAGCAAGCGCACAGACAAAGGTCCCTGCACCGGGCCAACCTCTCTCCATGAGAAGCATATTTCTTGCAGTTTTAACATACTGTGGGCAGCGCTAGAACAAAACTTACAAAGCTTGCTAACAGCTGTCGCACTCGCATTTTGGAAAACAGATTTTCTATTTTTTTGCTTTGCGAAATTAAGAGAGCCCGAATTGCCCTCATAATTCTTACCCTTCGAAGAATTCTTCATATTCAAAATTCGTATAATGTCAACATAGTTATCAAAAATTTCCTTAACTGAAGGAAAACTTTTATTTAATTTAACCATGATTTCATGCCTATAGGTAAAGGCAACTTGTTAAAAACCATGTGACTAATAAATTCGGTGCAGCTGTCATCAGCCAATAAATCCCTACCATTTTGGCTCAAATCGTATAAAATGCTACGAACTTGGTTAATGAACACCTTAGTTTCCCCATACTCTGTATCAAATTGAGGTTTAATAGTCAATAGCTTTTTGTACAAGTCATCAACTATCCACTCTTTATGGAGAAACTCTTTTTCCAACAAGGAAAGGGCAACCAAATAATGATCATCGGTTATGCTCAAGTGTTCTACTAACTTGAGCGCATACCCTTTCAAGTAGGATTTCAAATACGTGAACTTAACTTAACTACTTAAATTTTCCCTCAGCCCTATGATATTCTGAAACTTGCTAAAGAAAGAGGAATAGTCTTTATGAGAGACACCTTCCCCTGAAAACGTATCCCAAACGAGATGCGGCAGCTTCAGACCACAGTAACTTTCTTTGAATTTAGAAGGTTCAACATTACTTTCATAAGTTTTCAACTTCAACTTTACCTCTAACTCATAATCCCCCTGACGATCGATCTCGTCGTTTAAGCGTTCAATATCTTTATCATTAACAAGGCAATCAACTATTTTTTGATCCCATTTCTTAACCTCCGCGAAGTGACCCTCGACCGTGGCAACTATTGTCTGCAATTTAGACCTATCCTCCTCAGCATCAGCCGCCCGCAACGCAATGGTAACGCGACGTTTCTCCACCGCGCGCTTCCTAACCAATTCAACCACCCCCGGCAGCTCAGTGCTAAGATCAGAAAGATCCATTACTCCACTACTTGGAACGGTCTTAGCAGCCACTGATTATAATTCGAAGTAACTTTGAAAGATGTGCAGCCCAATTTTGACATTGCGCGTGCCGTTCTCAGACGGTTGCTGAGCAATTTGCGCGCGCGTAAGCTGTATTCTGAGTATGATGCAGTGTTGCAGCAACAGCTGTCGGATGGTGTGTTGGAGGAAATCCCGCTGGAAGAGGATGGGCATGGAAGTAGAGTGTACATTCCTCATCGAGCTGTGGTGCGAGAGGGAAGCTTCAATAGCTAATGCATGTAGTGAAACATTTCTATCTAGCGAATAAAACATTCCAATTTATAGAATGAACATTTCATTTTTAGAGTATCGTGTTCAGAATCGTGTTCCGCGTACCAAAATACGTATAAAAAGATAACAATATCATCGAATTTCAACAATTGTTTTTGTTACGATAAATCAGGTTAACCTTACCTAACCTAAGATAGCTAACCTAACCTAACCTTACCTTTCCCTTTACAGATATCAATGGAGGAGTTGATCGGGCTCTTGCCTTCAAGGCCTGCTTTGTGGCAAAAATCTCATCCAGATTTTCAAAATCGAGACATCCGCGCTGCTTTGTTGGGCGAAATGGCTGACGAATTACAAGCTCCCGGTAAGTGAAAATCAAGAGAAGCTACTTTTATTACATAACGTCGTTTTTCACCAGATAATTGTTACCTAAGAGTAGGTATATATATGTGTAATAAAACTTTGTTAATTAGCCAAGGACATAACTTTCATTGCAATAATCATCTCACAATATTTGAGTGTAAAGATTTCACATTAAAGTGACAAATGATAATTAGGACTACGGTGAATGAGATACAATGCTAATAATGTAAATTTATAGTATTTATATTATGTATTTTGATTGATAGAGGAAAGCGTGCTAGGTACACTGCCTACACATTACCAATAATACACATTTTAGTGAACCTTATCAGCTTGCCACGGAACAGCACCTTCTCCATTGACAAAATTCTTGAGCTGGTCACGGATCCATGAAGGATAGGCCGCTGGTCTTCCGCAATAATGGGTTTGCTGATTGCCAGTAGGGACTCCAGGCCAGGCTTCATAATCATTCACATCTACTTTTTCCATAGACATAACAAAGTTATGGAGAACGATTGTCGCCAGCGTAATTTCAGTAGCAGTTTCAACTTTTACATCCATTGCTGTGCGAAGCACATGCCACTTTCCGGCCAAAATACCGAAAGCACTTTCAATGCAACGGAGGCAACGACAATGCTTATAGTTGAAAACTCTTGTCTCGCTTACCGGCAAGAAGCGACAACTTCCAGTTTAACTGGCACAGAACATAGCCTTTTCTGAAACGCTGCAACTAAGTTTTGACAAGACAGACAATAAGTAAAGAGTGCTCACCTGAAACTTCCAAGAATTTGTTCAGGAAACGATCTTCACTGGAAGCCGGCTGTCCGGGGTTAGGATTCCCAGAAGCAGGGCCGGTAGAGGTCGCAGCACGCAAGGCACACGTGCGTACGCCCACGAAGTTCGTCTCTCACTGAAGCTGCAACCCGCAAGGGCCGCCTCTTCAAGGACAATTCGCATCCGCAGCAGAGGATTCGGATGCGCTCGTAACAAATAAACGAACACTTTATGGGGGTTCAACATTATTTTATGTCGCCAGGAAGGTGAAGCACTCCAACCATTGCCTGCTTGTCATATATAATTAGCGTTTTTATATTTTCGGCCGGTTGTGTTAAATAACGACTTAGTCCCCGATTATGCAAGATATTAATTAGCTTGCAAGGGACTTAAAAAGGGAAGCAAGGCTGGAGTTGCGACACAATCCCGGCAAAAAGAAAAAGACGGAGTTTTCTATAGAAAATTCCGTGAAATACAAACAAGTACATGCAAGCGTCCTTCCAGCATAAACTGGAAAGGACTAATAAATATCATGCGCATTTATAGTACATATAGTTTGAAAGGGGTCACAATTGCCCTTTCTTAATTAAATAGGTCAACTTACTACGCTGCTGACGCGCCGCTTGCCTTCTAGGACGGTCAGCAGAAGTAGCTACGGGTTCTTCGGAACAAGCCGAAGAATCCGTGTCAGAGGAAGATGAAGTAAGAGGCTGACCTCCAGGGTGTTCAAAGGTAAAACTACCCCTTTGAGTTTCGAAACTCTCGGGAGGTTCGAGACGAGGGTATAATTCCTCGCCCGAACTACTCCCTTCTACGCTATCCCCCACCTCCTCTGGAGTAGGATCAGTGACAGCTTACTCCAGCGGGTATAGTAGCGAGACTTTGATGGCGCTTTCAGAGTTATCAGCTCTAATAATTCTCACAACACGGACCTTGCCATCGCGACCAGGGAGCAAAGCGCTGATGCGAGCCAGGGCCCAAAATGGTCTCGGTTTTATGGGGTGTTTTACAAGTACCACTTGACCCACAGATAATAGTTTATTATTAAAAGGTAAAGATTTCAGAGGATATGGACCTCGCAAGGAAATTAAATATTGAGTGTACCAGAGCTCCCGGAACTTGGCAACCATGACATCGCGTCTCTCCAAAAGCGAGAGCAAATACTCGCGACGTTCAACATCGTCGGTCTCCAAGTCCGGAAGCTCATCAGACAGAATTAAAGAATTAGATGTTGGATATAGTTGAAGGAATTGAATTGGCATTATAGGTAAGATCGTGTCTCCCATCTCAGTGTAAGAGAGAGGACGCCGATTGAGGTTGAGAGAAATATCAGAAATTACAGTAAGGAAAGAAGAATAGGAATAGGTGCTACGGCCAAAAAGTTTATACACGCAGTCCTTTATGGACTTGAATAGACGTTCCCAAATCGCTCCAAATTGAGGACTGTAGATTGGGATAGTTTTGAACTTTATATTG
The DNA here is from genome assembly GCA_030386875.1 of Morinoia aosen. NCBI lineage: Eukaryota > Metazoa > Arthropoda > Malacostraca > Amphipoda > Talitridae > Morinoia > Morinoia aosen. The sequence continues at coordinate 2,785,905 of CM059568.1, read as the reverse complement.
AAAGGGCGAAACCGATCTTCATACAAAGAGGAAGTTAACACTTCCGATTGAAGATCGGGAGCAGCGGTGAAAGTTCTAGCATTATCAGAATATACAGTGTTAGGAATGCCCTTTTCGTTGGTAAAACGAATAAAGGCAAAACAAAATTCCTCCAGAGTCATGGAAGGAAGAAGTTCGATATGGATAGCTCTAGTTTGGAAGCATGTGAACAATAGTAAATAAACCTTTTGTTTGTGACCAAAAGGGTCTAATACCCAAAAGTGGGCAGAGAAGTCCATGCCTGTTGTGGCAAAGGGCCTTACGAAATTTGTACGAGTGTCGGGTAAAGCAGGAGGATCAGGATATGAAAACGCTTTGGCGTTTAGCTTCTTGCACACCGTGCATTTAGCCAACACGCCGCGAACAGTACGCTTACAGCGCGGCAAGGCATAACCGTCCAGCTTAAGCTTTTGAACGGTGATATCGAGCCCTTGATGATTAAGAAGTTTATGAGTATGTAAAATTAACAAATTGGTCAAGTGAGAAGAACTAAACAGTAAAATGGGGTTTCGAGTGTTATAACCTAATTCTGCAGCGCTTGCAATACGACTGTTAGGTCGAATGAGACCGTGCGATTCAAGAAAAAGAAAAAAGGTTCTAACTAACACAGGCGGCCGGGGACTTTTATTTTTTAAGGCCTCGAGTTCGCTTGAAAAGTGTTTCCTTTGCATAGAAGAAATTAGAAAAATGAAGGCTCGTAGTTTTGCATTGCCTAAATCTGCACATCGAAAAATAGCGACAGCTTTAAACACTTTCTCCATCGTACCTAGTAATTTGGGATAGGAGGAGAAGCGCTCAATCTCCACAATAGGAGCTTCGCACGGAGGAACAATATTAACATTAATACATGCAGAGGAAACAAATTGATGCGGAATGCAGCCCAGGTGTCCCTTGGGGCACTGGTCCTTACCTTCTCGAATCCAGGCAGGACCCTCCAACCACACTGTCTTACTCTTGAGAAACTTTTTTACTTTAATACCTCGAGTTAATAAGTCTGCCGTGTTGAACATGGTGGGAACATATTCATAATTGAAAGAAGCAGAAGTTTTACCTTCCAACGTCTGGCGCATGCTGTCTATATCTTTTATTCTGTTGCTAACAAACACGTTTTTTCGTGGAGGTTTACCGCTCAATAACCAAGCCAGTGTAACCTGGGCATCGGTGAGAAAAGTTATATTAGAGACTTCATAAGGAAAGTTAACGTCACACATTAGAGATACAAGACACTGATAAGCAAGGTACACAGCCAGAAGTTCAAGAGAAGGAAGAGTTCTTTGTCTAGGAGGCGAAACTTTAACTTTAGAGAAGATTAGCGAGCTGCGCTCCTTTTGGACGTCGTAAATACAGGCGCCAAAAGCGCTCGCACTAGCGTCACAAAAAATTACTAGGTCAATTTTTTCAGTTTCAACTAGATTCATCCTAGGGAACTCGAATTCATGCAACTCAGAAAACTCTTGACAATAGTTACGCTATTCTTTGCATATATCATCTGGAACGTCTTGATCCCAGCCTAGTCTCAACGGTGTCAACTTACGCAAAATGAGTTTACCTCTTACAGAAAATGGTAGTAGAATCCCTAAAGGGTCATACAAAGAAGCAATTTCTGACAGCATACTCCTACGAGTTTTACAGGAAGGATTCAAACTTTTTGCAGATATGGAAAGAGAATCAGAAGAAGAATTAAAGTTATAACCCAGCACTCTGGAGTGCTCACTAGCGCTACAAAGAGCAGGGTCAATCTGAGACAAAAGATCAGAGCTATTTGACTGCCACTGACGCAAAGGAAAGCCGCTCTCTTTAAATGCTTTGTTTGCGCGTTGAAAAGTGTCAAGCGCAAGCTCGGGACTATTGGTTGTAAAAATTAGGTTGTCCACGTACAGCTTGTTTGGCATTACGTCTCTAACCAACAAATCATTCAGGGTTTTAGCATGAAGTTTAAGAAGAAAATTGAGAATATATGGGGATGCAACAAAACCGAATAATAAGGTTGTATATCGGAAATATTGAAATTCACCGTCTTTAAAGAGAACAAAACTAAATTGATTACGGTCAAATGTCCTGGCTAACTTCACCTGAAGGAACGCCTTGAAAATATCAGAAAGCACAACAATGGAGTTGGACCGAAAGTACACTAAAAGACCCAGCAAATCGTTCATGAGATTAGGACCTACATATGAGGCCTCATTCAGACTAGGCAATTTGCCTTGCTTCAGCGAACAATTAAAAACAGGACGTATCTTGGAAGTAGTAACGTGTTCTCGCACGACAGGCCTATGCGGAATCCACTTGTGCTCACGCACATCTAATGTTTCGAGTGCTAGAGGCTCAATTATACCAAGCTCGAGTTGTTCAAGAAAAACATCGTTATACTGTTGCTCTATCCCCCTACGAGAGTTAGAAGCTGCAACCTTTCGAGCGAGATGCTTAGCTAGCCCGAAACTATGCGGAACTTTCGCTAACAAATTATGGTTCCAAGGCAAGTTGACAGAATAGCTGCATTCGGCATAAACTACGCTACTTTTAAAATCTTCCAGTTCTTTATCATACTCTGTTTCCTTAGCAGGTACCCCTATTAATTCCAAGTCTAACAGCCTATCTAGGCCAGCTTGCACATCACATTCAGCACCATCTAATGCTGAAGAACATACCTTGGGAGGTTCAAAAAAGGCCTCCAACACACCACGGTAACGATTTGCTTTGAATTTACTTTTTTTACTTTTCTTTTTACGTTTACTTGCAACAGCAACAGAGGAAGAAATTTCAGGCGGAACAGCAGAAGAGGAAGAAATTTTAGTCGGAACAACAGAAGAAGTCGAGCCACTGTCTCGCTTTTTAGCGGCAGAAGCCACGACGGGAAACAAAGAAGACTTGTAACATTTTAATTCCCAAAAGGGTAAAAAACCGTTAGCCAAGCGCATAACTTTATAGTCTGCAACGTGTTGCAACTCAAGCACACGAAAAGCTTGAAGAGCATCGACACCTAAAATGCCGTTGATTTGAATATTATCATCAACAACTTCAGGAAAGGAAGTAGAAATAGGTAGCTTAGTTTTGAGAAGCTCGAGTTTAGATTGCAAACCCTTCATCCCCATCTGCAGGTTCAAATTCTGCATGGCGAAGACATCAAGCTCATGCTTCTCACTGTCAGGAAGCACGAGCTCGACGCTAATTTGCTTGCCCCTTAACGGGACAGAGGCACCTACCGTATTAACAGTAATTTCTTGCAAATCAGCGATAGAAAAGTTAGGACTAACCGTAGCCAGGTCAATCAACGTCTGTTGACTCCCGGTGTCAATAACAAAATTTACACGTTTAGATTGATTGTTAAACTTAGTGAAAAGAGCTATAACAGGGCAGATTCGAAAACGTGCCTTTAACCGTCAGGAAGAGGTGGCGGCAAAGGAGGAAAAACTTACAAATTTGGGGCATAACGGACTAACATGGGTATTAGCCTTGCACAACGAACAATTAAAAGGTAAGCCTCTGACTTTTGCAGGGCAAGCCTTAGCTAAGTGGTTTTGACTAAGACACACGGAGCATAATTGTAACTCGCCTACTTGTTTCACGCGTTTTGCGTGAGTTTCAAATTTACGGCAAGAAAAGGACGTGTGACCCGTCTGAGTGCAAAACCGGCACACTTTAACACTAGGAAGCTTAAAGGGCTCAGGAGAGGATCTAGTTTTAATTTCCGCTCGGGTTTTTTCCTCCACCCTATCATTGCGAAGGGAGAGAAATTTCTTAGGTTTTGATTTCGTTTCTAAAAGAGACAGCACATGATGTGCGTTTTCAAACATCTCTAGCGAGAAGAAACTAGCTTTGCAATAGCGAAGAAGTTCCAATAAGAAAAAGTCAGGCAGTTTGGTTTTGATTATGGCAGAAAACAAAAGATTGCCCGACTTCTCGCTACAGAAATCTACACCTAGCTTAGAGAGCTCAAGCAGACGAAACTTAACTTTAGAAAGAAAAGCCCCTATCTCTATTAGCTTAGGACACTGGGACAGTTAATTAATTCGTCAAGAGCGAGAGAAATGAGTTTGTCAGCGTTTAAGAAATCTTGCTTGAGCAAAGCCCAAGCAGCTCGGAAACCATTCTCCTCATTAGGAAGGCCCTCAACCAGACTAAGAGCTCTTCCCTGTAATTGATTTTTTAAGAATATAAATTTCTGCCCCTCGCTCATATTCGGATAAGCTTGAAGAGCATTTTGAAAAGATTCCTGAAAATGAAGAAAAGAAAAAGGACAGGTTTCATTATCGCTAAACTTTCTCAAAGTTAGCTGAGGAGCTCTAAAAATATTCAACGGCACATCCGAAACAGAAACCTTACTAGCCTCAGAAGGAGGCTCGGTATCATTTGAGTTTGATACCGGTGCCGAGGAAACAGAATTTTTTAATTCAGCTATTAATTCAACAATTTGTATCTCGTATTCCGCGCGTCTAACTAGTTCCTCGTCCGATACTTCTTCAAGATCGGAAGGTAGAATAGAGGACAGAAGTCGAAAATCCTTTAGAAGGCCACTCAACTGAGGAATAGCCTCCTTTAGGAGGGAAGGCGCACATCCGGGAGAGAGAACTCTCTTGCGCAACGCGGTTATACTACACTTTACTCCCCGCATTTTTAAGCTAAGGGCTGAGGCATTATATTTTTCGGTCATAATGGTAAAAAAAAGGTAATAAGTAGTAGTCAACAGGCTTATTAGAATAACTTTCAACTAATCATAAAGGTCTACATTTCACAAGTGGACAGGTTACATCCTCATATTACATATGGAAAAAATACTAATGATACACAAAAAGAATACAGAAAATTTTACCTCCCCCACCAATTATTTTTTCTTTCACATTTAGAACGTTACACACTGAGAGTTTCACAAAAAAATTTTAAATTTTTGCTTCAATATTATTTATTTTTTTACACTTACATACTAGCACAAAAATTCAACAAGAAAACGAATGTTTTATGTAAGGTAAACTAAATACTAGCACCTAAAAACACAAGGAGCTAGCAACACGAAAATGTACCTTACACAAAAATACACCATAAGCTAGTGAGATGAGAGACGTACCGGCGCTGGGGCCCGGACAGCACGGCAGCAGCGTAATTTTCCAAATTACGGAAAATTATTAAAAACTTTTTTTTTTATTATTTTATTTTAGTTTTATAATGAAGAACAATTTGTTCGAAAAAAGGAAAAATAAATCTGCGAAGAAAAAAAGGATATAGCCACCAGGATTTTCCCTGACGCACTCCAGCCAAGCCTTTGCTAAGCAGCCGGCGAACTAACCTTGTTGGCCAGAACTGCTTTTCGCAGCTTTTTACAAATAAGAACAATTTTTTTTGAATCTTCAAAGGAATGGAAGAATTTAAATGAAGAAATTCTTCGTTTGAAAGAATTTTGAAGATAATTAAACTCAAATTCTTCGAATAAAAGAACTATGTCTCGCTTACCGGCAAGAAGCGACAACTTCCAGTTTAACTGGCACAGAACATAGCTTTTTCTGAAACGCTGCAACTAAGTTTTGACAAGACAGACAATAAGTAAAGAGTGCTCTCCTGAAACTTCGAAGAATTTGTTCAGGGAACGATCTTCACTGGAAGCCGGCTGTCCGGGGTTAGGATTCCCAGAAGCAGGGCCGGTAGAGGTCGCAGCACGCAAGGCACACGTGCGTACGCCCACGAAGTTCGTCTCTCACTGAAGCTGCAACCCGCAAGGGCCGCCCCTTCAAGGACAATTCGCATCCGCAGCAGAGGCTTCGGATGCGCTCGTAACAAATAAACGAACACTTTATGGTGGTTCAACATTATTTTATGTCGCCAGGAAGGTGAAGCACTCCAACCATTGCCCGCTTGTCATATATAATTAGCGTTTTTATATTTTCGGCCGGTTGTGTTAAATAACGACTTAGTCCCCGATTATGCAAGATATTAATTAGCTTGCAAGGGACTTAAAAAGGGAAGCAAGGCTGGAGTTGCGACACTCTCTTTTCATAAGTCATGTCAGAAATGTAAGGGGTAATGAGATCTTTCCGAAGAGGATACGCAGCGTCACCAAGTAGGAAAAATGGCAGATCTCTTTGGAAGTCTGCGGTTGTTGTGGCAGTTGCTGGCAGGTCAAATGCATTGGAGTCCATAATCGCCTTCATTTTCGATCGTCCGAAAATGCCTCCATCGCTCTCCTTTCCATACGCTCTGACATCCACGAACAAGAATCTGAGATCTGGGCCAGCAACACCTTGAAGCACGATTGAGAAGAATTTCTTATAATTGTAATATTCAGAACCACTGTTGTCTAGGTACTGAAGGCGGATGTGTTTTCCGTCAATGCAACCAATGGTGTTTGGAAAATTCCATCTCTCAAAGAACTCTTTTGCTGAATTTTGAAGGGATTCTCTTTCGGCATTGGCAGATATATCTCATGTAGTTCCCATATAGCCAGACAAGTTTCCTTGACAATGAGAGCTACGGTTGATACTCCAATGCGAAAAGAAAAAGCCAACGATGAGAATGATGCTCCAGTGGCCAAAAACCTACAAGTAAAAACAATAAAGACCAACATCTTGGCCTAACCGCAGTCTAATAATAAATAACAGGGCAAAAACAGCAACTCTAAGCTTTATCATAAGGACCTTTAAATTAAAAATTCCGGACGTTTCTGACATCTTTCCATCTTCAGCTCCACAATCCGTACAGGATATAAAATTTAATTTCACAATATTTTTCTAAAACAGGTACAAAAGACAACATCCCTATAGGCATTTAAAAGAGTAGTGTAGTTTGAGGCAATCTGGACGGAGTGATTTCTGAATATTAATTTCGGCTTTAGTTTTAAAAATATAAAGGCTTTGCAAAATCCTTAGATCTATTTCGTTACTGCAGGATGCTACAATTTTGAAATTATTTATTCAATGATTTTCTTCTTTTTCAGTTGCCGAGGTGAAAGAACGCCTGAAAAACATCAAGGACTCTATGAGGAAGCAAGTTAATTCTCTACCAAAAACAAAATCAGGCGCTCCAGCCTTTGCGATGGCGTTTCAGATCACGTGGCCCTACTTTACAGAACTTCTCTTCATGAAAGAGGAATTTGTTGGCCGTAAAATGATATCCAGCGTCCCAATGTACACCCCTAGCACTCGAGAACAATGCGATACCGAGAGTTTGGAGGGAAATGACCAGCAACATGACGAGGGTGATGTGTTACAGCAAAAACTTGAGCTCAAGCAGGGCATCAAGCACTTCAACAAGTAAAGGGTCACATGTGAAAAGAAAAAGGAATACAAAAGCAAGCTCAGATAACATAGATCAGGAAAAGTTGAAGCTACCGAAAGAAAGTCTTGAAATGTCAAGAAATAAAATGGAAGAAAATAAAGATTCTTTTGATGTATTTGCTAGTGATTTGGCAAACGATCTTAGGCAAATTGTTGACGGGAAGCTACTCATACAAACTAAACTTGAATTGAAGCAAATAACTTCCAAAGCATTGCTGAGACAAATGAATGCTGCGTCTGGCGAGAAATGATCTTACGTGCATCAAACATTCCAAATGGAGACTGGCTATGTACAGGGAGCATGCAACATCCAGCCAACAAATCAGACTCAACAGTCAGCTGCCCAATTGCCAGAAATAACAGATCAACCGGTATATGCAAAACTGTTCACTTCTAACAATTGGGATACATAAAACAATATTACGTCACACTCTGATTAATGAAACAAAAGCCTTCTGTAAAGTGTAGACTGATTTAATTTGCAGCAATTATTGCATCCTACTCACCTCAAAGTGACCACAAGACGCTCCTTAGTGTCAATTTGCTTAAGGAAACTGGTGGTCCTGTAAGTAAATGAAAAATTATTAAATAACTCATTCGTATTAACTACACATGTTTTTCTTGCAGCTGTTTTTTGAAAAGCAAACTTTATTATTATTATTGAACTACATTATTTGTAATGTTTTTTATTTTCTTTTTGATTTTGCAGGTCATATAGACTTCACGGGTAGTAATTTTTTCTTAATATTATAATCTTTTCTTTATCTATTTCATTAAAAGGAAATTTTGCAAGCGTATACGAGTTATTTAATAGTATGTAAGTTATTTCCAAAAGGTTCATGTTTTCATTTCCTTCATTTGGTATGGTATATTAAATAAATATAATAAACCAAAATGTATTTTCATTTATAATTCCTATTAATAAGATAGAAAGAAGGCTAAATCATAACATGAATGGTACCTATTGACGTTGAACACTGCGAAAAGTACGTTACTTGAAACGTGAGAGTCTCACGAGTTGCTGAATAATTTATAATATGAATAGCAAGCTTCATAGAAACAATACAACTCTTATATAGGAACTGGACATTACTAAAACCTAAACCAAGTAACTTTGTCCTACCTTTTTGCAATTTTTTCCTCTACAAGGGAGTGTAAATTCTCGAAAGAGGCTCGTTTCATCCTTAAGTATGAGAAAAATCGAGATTCATCTCTTTTCAGATCCTCGTACAGATGATGAAATTCACCATGGGTTTCTCTCGCAGAATTAACGGGATGGACCCAGTGCTTTCTTTTATTTTTAACTCCGTCCAGCAGCAGGAATGCACTCACAAAGTCCTCCATAGCGACTGATCAATCGCGCCGCACCGCTTGTATGTGAACACCTCGCCGCTTCGCTCCGCTATACTTCTCGCCGCTCCGCGCCGCTCCGCTCCGCTCGTAGTGTGTAAGCACCCTAAAGCTCATTTTACACTAGCGGTGTGGAGCGACGGTGAACTTGCTATAGCTCCTCCCACGAGAGGATTGAGCGTCAGTGCACACCGGCTTCCTTTTACACTGCCGCTCAACACGACGCTCCTTCCCCAGAGACAGCAATCGTCAGTTGCTCTTGCAATACTGACAGAATACTTGGCAGAACAATTTGTAGAATATATACAGAATAATTTGCAGAAATAAAACGCTAATACTCTAAAAATCTTTAATACCACCCAATTACCTTAAAAAACACTGTAAATGGAAACAAAAAATCAATACCAATTGTAACCGCAGTCGGTAATTTTTTTTCTCCAGTTTTCTTAACTGAGATTGCCGAAGTAGAAAACGTAGAATAGTTGAAGCCCGATCGAGGGCAAGGTAGGCAGAAGCATGTTGGCGGAGGCTAGGGTCGGTGCGAGCGAACTATTAGGTAGGTATTAAGTGCAAGAATAGAACGTATCATTAAACTAAGTCATTTTTCTCGTGCAACTATTTTCATTATTCAACTTGAATGCTTATTATATTTGTCTTGCATTTATTATCGTGATACTTCTCAAATTTTATATCGTATTTAGTCTGTTTAGTTTTACAGAAACCGTTCTTACGTTAGGATGTGTGCTGTTGGAGTGGGTACCAGAATAAAAGCGAAAAAACCCTTGGAGTTTTACGTCCTAACTGTTCGAACGCGTGAAATTGTTCGTGAATAAGCTGAGGAAGAATTCGTCCTTTCGTCTCCTTCGTCTTCTTCATTTGTTTCTAATATTTTTACTAAAGAACGCCCTCCGCCTATAACGTTCGCAATGGACTCATCGCAGGCTGAAGTAAGTTTTCCAACGCAAAAACTAGGTGCCATTACGAAGAAGAGAAGTGAGATAAATGAACTCTTATTAGATTCCTCTGATGTTAATAAGAAGCTTGTGACCAAAGTATACGGAGTACTTTTGGAGAAAGTGGAAGGTTTCATGACAACGTGTGAAGAAATTAAGCAAACTTCTGATACCCGAACGAAGGAAAGACTAGAAGAGTGGTACCGTCGGCATATGTCTTCAATCGTCGAATTCCCATCAAAGTTGACAAGTATCTTCAAGGTGAAAGTGCTTCGCAACGATTGAAATCCCAACCAGCTTCGCCAAAAGGGTCTCTCCGCTCGAGTACTTCCTCTGCGCGACTGAGATTAGCCCAACTCAAAGCTAAACTCCTTGCTGAGGAAGAGTACAACAAGAAAATGTCTAACATAGAAGGAGCGGAAGCACTACTACGGGAGAAAAGGCGAAAATCTGAAGAGGAAAAACTGAAGACAGAGAAAAAAGTGCTGGAAAAGGAGATCAGTATTTTAGAGTCCCAGAGTGGCAGTGATCAGAACACGCATGTTTCATCTCGTTCAAAATCTAGTGAACGTTCAGTTGTCGAGAACATTCCTAGTTCGGATGGCGCCAGGAAGGATTTAGCTTCTGTCATCCGTAAACAAAATGAGATTTCAGAGCGCCTGGTGAAGACGCACGAGAAGGCTTCCCTGCCAAGGAAGGAGGTACCACAGTTTGACGGTAAAGACGTCACTACGTTTCATCGCTTCCTTCAGTCGTTCAAGCGAACCATTGAAGTAAAATGTGACGACGATGCTGATCGTTTGTACTATCTAGAACAGTACACGGCAGGATCAGCCAGAGAGTTGGTGCGAAGCTGCAGTCACTCTAATGCTGTAGAAGCATACGCCAATGCAATAAGTTTGCTTAACAGAGAGTACGGCAACGAGTATTTGGTGTCTTCGGCGTACCTAGATAAACTTAATAATTGGCCGCAAATTAAGAGTGAAGACGGAGTGTCCTTGCACAACTTGTCAACATTTCTAATGACATGTAAAAATTACATGGAGAACATGAATTCGTTGAACCATCTAAATAGCCCTAAGGAGCTAATGAATGTAATCCTAAAGTTGCCATACGAAATGCGGAAAAGATGGAGAGATCTTGCCCTAAGACTTGCTGAAGAAAAGAAAATCAATAATTTCAGTGAGTTGGTGGCATTTGTCAACAGGCAATCTGTTTTAGTCAACCAGCCAGTCTTCCGGAGCCTTGCCGATTCCGGTAAAAGAATCCAGAGTACCCCAAGAACAAAATCTTGTCTACGAGAACGGAGGCTTTAGAAAGTCAACCAGTCAAGTTCAACAAAAACCTGTTCTGCAACTACTGTAAGAAAACTAATCACGCTTTAGAAGAGTGCAAGTTTTTTCGGAGGAATCCGGTGACGGGAAGGAAGGACGTTCTATTAAAGTCCCATCTGCGTTTCGCCTGTCTACAGTCTGTTCATCTGGCGAAGGGATGTACCAAAAAATTAGAGTGCACAATTTGTTCTCGAAAACACCCTACGGTGTTGCACGACGACTCTTATAAATTTATGCAAAAAACGATTCAACCAAAACCAGAGACCGTCAAATCTGCGGATGTCGCTACAGAGACTTCTGACGGTAGCGTAAGTTACGTGACAGGGGCTGGTGGTAAAGTATTTTGTACGGTGATCCCTGTTATTGTTAGAGTTCAGGGTGCTGGGAAATCGGTAAAAACTTATGCAGCGCTAGACAATTGCTCCTCTAGCTGTTTAATGAGTAAAAACTTTATGGCAAAACTGGGTGTAAAGGGGACTGAATCTACCTTGAAACTAACCACTATGAATAAACTCTCTACTGTTAGCACCAATGTCGTGAATAATGTTCAAGTCTCTGATCTAGATAATCACGTTAAAGATGTAATACCAGTAGTCTATGCTCAACAATGTTGGCCTTTCAGTGCGGACGACATTCCAACCAAAGAAATAATTGCTCAATATTCGCACTTGCGAACTGTACCCTTTAGATTTATTGATGGGGAATTTGGAATGTTGATAGGCATGAACCGTCCCGAGTTGTTGAAACCTCTAAAAATAATAGGCGGCAAATCCTTACGCTTCACTGCATAGATTAGGGTGGGCATTTAATGGCCGAACTGATTTTTCAAGTAACAGTGTATTTTCTCATAGAGTAAATGCTACTAATCTTGATGATATCGAAGATCAGCTCGATAAATTTTTCGCCAAAGATTTTGTCGACAATTCAAATGCAAAATTAGCCATGTCTCAAAACGATCTGAAGTGGTTGCGCAAGGTTGAAGAATAGATAAAACTTCGTCCGGATGGTCATTATGAAGTAAGTTTGCCTCTGAAGGAAAACTTCGACTTTCCGAATAATAGAGATCAAGTACATGCCGCTTTCATTAGTCAGATGCGCCGTATGCGGCATGATCAGACTTATTTTACCGATTACAAAAAATTCATGCAAATGATGCTAGAGTCTGATTTCATGGGGGTCCCTGCAGACGAGGGTGAGCCAAGTAATGGCAAATGTTGGTATTTGAGCCACCATGGTGTATACCATAAAGAAAAGAAAAAATTTCGTGTAGTTTTCAATGCGTCCCTTAAATTCAAAGGGGTGTCACTCAACGATTTTCTGATGCCTGGTCCTGATCTAACAAATAGCCTTTTGGGGGTACTACTTGGGTTCAGAGAGGGAAAAATTGGGATAATGGGAGACATTAGCAAAATGTTTTATCAAGTAAGGGTGCCTGTAGAGCATACAAATTTACTCCGATTTTTCTGGTTCGAAACAGGTAGCTTGGACTCAAGGCCAGTGGAGTTTAGGCTGAAAGTGCATTTGTTCGGAGCGGTTTCGAGCCCTTCAGTTGCTAATTTTGCACTGAAAAGGGTATCTGAAGTTTTTCAGATGAGTGAGCACTGTAAAGATGCTATTAATGATAGCTTTTACGTAGACGATTTATTGATTGCTACGAACGATAGTTCTATTGGGGAGAGTCTACTTAACGAACTAAGAAACTCGCTACGTAAAGGGGGATTTCATTTGAGTGATATAGTCAATAATTCGACTGAAATATTAGAGTCGGTGCCTTCCCACGATGTGAAATTAAATTTAAAAACCGTAAACTTAGCTGATAACGATGTAGAGTGTGAGCGCGCGCACTCGGTATTGCTTGGAACATTGTTAATGATACATTGGGTTTCAAAGTTAATTATGAAAGAAAGCCTGTCACTCGTAGAGGTGTATTGTCTACTATAAATGGAGTGTTTGACCCGCTGGGTCTCTCAGGACCGGCCATTGTGCCTGGCAGAAAGATCTTTCAAGAGACCTGTAAATTGAACTTAGATTGGAATGATAATCTGCCCGATGAATTAGCTGCTAGGTGGGAAAGCTGGTCAGCAGACTTGCCAATGCTTAGTGGATGTGAATTAAGTCGTTGTTATTGCCCAAATGTTAACAGTATTCACGAAATTCATTATTTTTCTGACGATAGCGAAGTGGCATACGGTGCCGTGGCATACTTACGCTCGATCAACGAAAATGGCGCGATTACCACCGCACCTGTTATGGCTAAGGTAAGACTCGTGCCTTTGAACAATTCCATAAAGACTATCCCGCGAATAGAATTGAATTCAGCTAGATTGTCTGTTATTCTTAAAACCATCTTGAATGCAGAACTAAAAATCCATATTAAAGACGAATATTTTTGGGTGGATAGCACTACTATCCTCAAATACATTAATAACGACAATCTGAGGTTCCAGCGCTTTGTAGCGAACAGAGTAGCCTTTATCAATTCATGCACGGACAAATCTCAATGGAGATACGTCCCTAAAAGGGATAACCCAGCTGATCATATAAGCAGAGGGGTGTCTGTAAAAACCTTCCTGACTTTGAATCACTGGAAGTTTGGGCCAGAATTTTTGAGGTGTTCGAAAGAGCACTGGCCGTGTTATCCTGTCCAAACTAAAATTTCTGATCTCGATCTTGAAGTAAAAAGGCAGAAGGTTCTGGCTGTTAAAGAAATTGATGATCCTATAGATAAAATTTTGAATTCCTGTTCGAGCCTTCTTGATTTGTTCGTTAAACTTGCGTGGTTCTTGAAATTCAAAACCTATCTGTTGAACTCTGCCGCATGTCCGCTTGGCGGAATAACTGTCGGTGAACTTGAACTAGCAGAAGGCGAAGTTTGGAAGGCGATTCAGAAGAAATATTTCTCTGATACGGTTACAAGCTTTAGCACTAACAGACCCCTTCCTCGATCAAATCCTTTTAGAAAGCTAAACCCATTTGTAGAGAACGGGATCGTTAGGGTCGGCGGACGCCTGCAGAGATCACAAGAATCGTTTTCATTTAAACATCCCATTTTGCTGCCCAGGAATGACAGAGTTGTCAAGCTATTAGTCGAACGAGAGCATGCAACTTTGGGACATATGGGCAGAGAAACTATTCTTGCGTCATTGCGACGCAAATATTGGATGGTCGGTGCTACTACGCTGATTAGAAGCGTAATACAAAACTGCATTCATTGCTAATCTGCCTGCTGACAGAGTAATGGGAGATGATCCTCCTTTCACTTAGACTGCAATCGATTTTTTGGACCATTTTCTGTTCATGTTGGACGTAAAATTGCTAAGCGCTATGGCGTAGTATTCTCGTGTTTAGCTAGTAGAGCAATACACTTAGAAATTGCTCATTCTTCGGAAACTAATTCTTTTCTAAATGTTTTTCGTAGGTTTGTTGCTCGCAGAGGCAACGTGAGAATGGTTCGTTCGGACAACGGTACGAACCTGGTTTCCGCCAACAATGAATTAAAGTCAGAAATAGAGAAGTGGAATAGCTCCACATTGAGAATTGGATGCGACAAAAAGCAATAGAATGGCCCTTCCAGCCCACCGCTGCCTCTCATTTTGGAGAAATTTTTGAACGGGAAATCCGTTCAGTGCGCAAAGTCTTGAGCGCTCTGATGAACGAGCAACCTTTGAAATTAGACGATGAACACTTGTCTACGCTGTTTTGTGAAGTCGAAGCGATCCTCGACAACCGCCCACTGACGGCGGTGTCGAATGATCCCCAAGATTTGGACGCAATTACGCCAAATCACTTGCTTCTCTTGAAATCCCAAGTTACATTTCCACCGGGATTGTTCAATAAAGACGACATGTACGCACAATGCAGGTGGCGCCAGGTACAATACTTGGCTGACGTCTTCTGGACTCGATGGCGGAAGGAATATCTGCCCCTCCTGCAGCAACGACAGAAATGGTGTCAACCCTCGCGCTCACACAAAAAACGCGATCTTGTGCTCGTCGTAGATCAGCTTTTACCTCGTAATATGTGGAGCTTGGGAAGAATTGTAGAAATTTACCCTGATTCCAGGGGTCAAGTTAGGTCAGCAAAAGTAAAAATTTCTAAATGTAAGGATTCCTCCTTAACGAAGTTTGGAACTTCCGAACTTGTCCGTCCTATTGTTAAATTGATCTTACTGCGGCCAGTAGATGAATAGTTTGTAAATGTTTCCTCATTTAAGGGGCTGGAATGTAGCCGCAGTCGGTAATTTTTTTGTCCAGTTTTCTTAACTAAGATTGCCGAAGTAGAAAACGTAGAATAGTTGAAGCCCGATCGAGGGCAAGATAGGCAGAAGCATGTTGGCGGAGGCTAGGGTCGGTGCGAGCGAACTATTAGGTAGGTATAAAGTGTAAGAATAGAACGTATCATTTAACTGTCATCTTTCTCGTGCAACAATTTTTATTATTCAACTTGAATGCTTATTATATTTGTCTTGCATTTATTATCGTAATACTTCTCAACTTTCATATCGTATTATTTAGTCTGTTTATTTTTACAGAAACCGTTTTTACGTTAGGATGTGTGCTGTTGGAGTGGGTACCAGAATAAAAGCGAAAAAACCCTTGGAGTCTCACGTCCTATCTATTCGAACGCGTGACATTGTTCGTGAATAAGCTGAGGAAGAAATCGTCCTTTCGTCTTCTTTACCAATTACTAATTTGTAGGTGTACTTTTTTTACTTTTCCTTTAGTTTAAATAGTCTTCTAGTGTCACCTGCCGAATGTTTTTCGTGTTTTGAAATACTTTTCTTGAGAGCAATGTACATTGTGGAGTTTAATTAAACTGTAATTAATATTACGTTTACATACGCAGTATATATTTCTTCGATATTCGAATAGTGAGAGTTCTTATTCTGGCCTCTCAGTGTTTGAATTTTCATTTCAACCAAAGTGAGATGCTATTTTTTATAAGCATCTTCTCTGGACACTGTTTTTATACTCTGCGAGCTTAACGTTCCATAAACACGAAAATTCTTTATATTTTTTCATATGAATTTTAATTTCTTCCTTGCTACATAATAAGTAAGCCATGCAGTGTTGGGCAGTTGCGCCGCAACAAGTTGCGGCCGCAATTGCGATCGTAACTCTTTCGGTTGCGGTGGAGCCGCAACAATTTTTGGAAAGTTGAGAATCTATTGCGATCGCAACAATTTTCGACGTTTCAGGCTGCAACTCAAACCGCAACATCACAATGGTAATTTAATTTCTAAAATAACTTCAATCAAATTTGATACGCGTTTCATACTCGTTTGAAACTAAACCTTACATGGTATAACCCGTCTGGCAATCGTTTATTATTACCATTAGGCGATACAGTTATACACATACACTTGGCTTACAGTATATAAGTATATTTAATGTAACCCATTATATAATATATGTTATTAAGAATGATGTAAGTTGGTTGGCTGAAACAGCCAGTAATAAACAAAACTAGCGATGTCTCCTTCAAGTGAATTTGTCGTTTCGTTCATCGAATTTAACACGCCAATACCATCGAGCGCTGCGGTCGAACAACTGTATAGGCAAAGAAATTTTGAGACTACGATGTGCTCGGCATTCTGACAAGCATTGTGAAATGTTGACATTTTTGAAAGGCAACGTTGATCGTCATTACAGTGCATTGCCGATGTCACATTGAGATCATGAAAAAGTATTAAATCATAACAGAGGAACAACAAAAAGCAGAGGAATTTCATATATTACAGGAGCATGTGCATGGTTTTTTTATGCGGCATATAGGCTGTACAAATATTCTGCACTTCTCTGTTTTCTAATTTTTTAGCTATATATACGGAACTCCTATTAAAATATAGCTACTAGCTAGGTACCTTTTCAAAATTGTTATTAGAAAATGGAATTCATTTGATTTTTCATGCTATATTTACAAATAAAACGTTTCTTTCAGTAACTTGATATTTCATTAAAATTCTAGTCCGCACATTTACTCTATTAATTTTTCTAGTAAAACAATGCTCTATTTTGAATATCTTAATATTATTATTATACATTGCAATATATACGTAAAATAAATTGAACAATATCTAACTAAAATTATATTTAATAATTAAAAAATTGCTGTTGCGGTCGCAACTTTGGTTTTATCAAAGTTGCAGTTGCGTCGCAACCTTCTTTGTGGTGTTGCAGTTGCGGTTGCGCCGCAACATCTTAAATGCTGCGTGCTCAACACTGAAGCCACGACTACACATGCTCTCTATAGTCTCAAGTGCAACTGAACGTTGTTAACTGGCAGTGCACACCGCCAATATTTAGCATGCTGAATGTTGCCGCTCCTTACCGTGAGCGTGGCAATAAGGGTCATTTTGCATCGCTGTGGGCGAAGCTTATTCGACTGGCGGGATGGAGCGACGGTATGGAGCGCGAAGACACCGTCAATGTAAAAGGGCCTTTACACAAATTCTATGTAGCGTCGTGATCAGCATTCATGTGCAAATTTGTTGTCACAGAAGCGTCGTTATTCGAATAAAATACGGAGACTCTCAGGGTTTCGATGCGGTGGCCAGTGGACTACCTCTCGATGAGCGAACAACTCCCGTTGAGAACACGAAGCTGCACGAGAAGAGCTAACCGAAGTGCTGGGCGCTAGATCAGGAGAAGTAGAAGAGGTCATGTAAGTGGCGAACGTCGTTGATGTGATGGATCACTCGTCCTGACAGCACCGATCGGCCGTACCTCTAAAGGCTGAAAGGCTAATCAGCATCTTCACCATTTCCAACATTGATTTGCTGCTCTTGTGCAATTCCGCCTAAGATAGCATTTACGTTGTCTAATAACGCGAGAATGCTTTTCTCCATTTTTTGTAGCCTCGCGTCCTTCCATTTATTTTGGCTAATCGCATCTGCGATTTCTCTTCGGTCGACAATTCTCTGGTGCATTCTGCGTAAAGTTCGGACTTGGCGATCGTAATCCATATTTTCAATCGGAACTTCAAATTTCTTAGACTGCGAAATGAAAATACAAGTGAAATGAACTATTTGCTTGTTCCAACTTATACAGTAAACCCGGATTCCGTATTGTGGATACGGTTTGATCTAAAGGTCATATCTTCACTGAAAATGCACTAAGTATGATTTTCGTTTGAAATTTGAGACTGTGCGGCGAGTAACCGATGTCGTAGTATAGGAAACTCAGGAGACGTTCTTACAGGTGTTTACTTGAAGAAGGTGACGAGAACGATAGCAGGAATAATTCTAACGGGCCGAGGGCTTATAAACACTCCTCGAGGCTTGGGGTAGGGGTATCAATAGTGCACACTCATGCCGCCCCCATCATATTTTGTAACTTAGGTACTCGGCACCGAAATCATACAACTAATTTTTGGTATAATAATGAATCACGGAAATTTTATCACTCCTGATCGACTGAGTATTGATTACCATTGGTGTCGTGCCCTAAGCGGGTAATTATATTATATTTATAAGCGGGTAATTCTCGGATAACAATTTAGTACAATATTCAAAACATTTTTCTATAGCACACCTCATCTTAGTTTTATCAAGAAAGAAAACACACACAACAATAATACGCATTAACGTAAGCAGGAAAAAGGGAGGCAGCGAACAATGTAAGGCCTTCTTTTCAACATTATAAAATTAAAACACGAGTTGCTAAAGTATTCGATACATGCTGCGAATGAAATTCACATGTCAACAATGTATGGTAAGGGGCAAAATAAACGCCAGGTAGAAATAATTATAAAAACACAGTTAAGAGAAAAATAATTTTGATTCGCATTAATATAACGAATCTCTTCGCATTTAAACAGTTTTCTTGAAACGCCATAAATCAATAACTACTAAACATCGTAACTAACAGGTAATCACCTCTAAAAATTTGAAACTAATCGCATAGTAGACAATTCTACTGAGAAACATCACCAATTACGCGAACACCATTCCTTAACAATCGAACATACAAAAATTATCAACAATTTTTTTACCACGAAGGGAATGATAGATGAGTACGCAGTAACAGCCGTAATAAATTGAACCGAATGATTTTATCTATTATTTATCAAATGAATAATTACTTTTGAAGAATAAAGTAAGGAAAAACGGATAACAGATCCGTAAACTTCAAAACAGATTTAAATGAATAAGGGCTGATTCACACCATACTGCCGGGCACGTGCCAGGCACATGCCAGGCACGCTCCAGTCCACTATTCTTCAATGTATTCCTAGGCAAGCATTCACACTAGCCGAGCCAGGCACGTGCCATGCCTGTCACAGTCCCGTACCGGTCGAGGCAAAAGATATTTTGACCGGGACGTGACTGGCATGGCATGTGCCTGGCACGGCTAGTGTGAACTAGCAACGGTTCAGTGACGTCCTAGACTTCGTTTAAGGAGGAGTGGTGTTATTTGTTTCTGTGCCAGCGGCAATTTTTAGTTCCATGAACTTCCATCTATAATGGAAAATTCTGACGACACAATGCAGTGGGATCATGCAAAAGGTAAGTAAACAATTGAATTAAGAATGAAACTTTATTTATCAGTTATATAAACAAAATTCGCTCATCCTAACTTTGATATTAATGTCGGTTTATAATCTTGAAAGTTATCAGTGTCATTTCCCCTGCATGTACTCAATGAGCTCTGACAGAGTTCTTTACTTTCTGTGTTATTCACGTTAACATATAGATAAACTAATACATAAGTTCAATGCGCAATATATTGAATCATTACATGACATGTGACCCTAAGCACACCATATGCTTTCAGATGAAATGCTAATTGAAGCTGTGAAGCTGAAGCCTCAATTGTACGATCTTAGATCTCCACACTACAGTGATGCGGTGGCTAAACGAAGAATTTGGACAGAAATGGGCCAGCAGATGGGTTTTGAAGGTATGGTTTTTAATATTATGAATATTTATATTTTATCATTTTGCCATGGCACTGACCCTACTGGAGAGCTGAAGTAATCTTTCAATGTTTCTCTGACGCCAAAAGCCTCCGTTGTTGCATTTCCACCTCTTCCTTTCATTGGAAGTAAATTTGCTGTATTGGGAGAGAGAGTGTCAGTGCTTTCCGCGACCGATGTGATGTTAGGGTGTATAATGTTGTGAAGTATGCATGTTGTTGTAATGATTGCACTAGCATTCATAGGATTAGCTTTCAGTTTTCTGAAATATAACCTGAAGGTTTGAGATAGTATACCAAATGAGCATTCAACCATCCTCCGTGCTCTAGATAACCTGTAGTTAAATATCCTTTTTTTCACACAATGTTCAGTTTGTGTGCCTGGGTATGGCCGCATTAAATTTCTCTTCAGAGGGAAGGCTTCATCTCCTACTATTACATAGGGTGCAACCACTTTGGTCCCAGGAAGTGCGACATCATTTGGTACATGAAGCTGTTTCTCGTCGAGATGTTTGCAAAGTTTGGAGTTGGTAAAAACTCCACTGTCGCTGTTCTTACCATAGGATCCGACATCTATCCATATGAAACGGTAAATTGCGTCAACCAATGCTAATAGCACAACAGAAAATGTCTTCCTATAGTTGAAGAAGAGGGAGCCACTATTTGCTGGTGCTTCAATAACTACATGCTTACCATCTAGTGCACCAATGCAATTGGGGAAGTTCCATTGCGTCCAATAGTCACTAGCAATTTTCTTCCAGGTTTCTTCACTCGGAGTTGGAATAGCTTCTCTCATTAGATTCTTTATTATCGCGTTGCATACTTGTAGAACAATACTTTGGACGGTTGAATGGCCAAGACGGTAGCTGAAAGCTATTGTTCTGTATGAGTCTCCTGTTGCCAGAAATCTGTAACAGGAAAACGGAAAAGTAAAGTTATTATTTTATTCATTTTCAGGCTCTAAGTGCAAAGATCGGTGGGAGAGTCTGCGAGGACAATTTCGTAAGCAGATAAACAAAATAACAAAGAGTGGTCAAGCTGCTACTCACAGCACAAAATGGAAATATGAAGATCAGATGTCGTTCCTGCGCCCATTATTAAAGGATAGACAGCGAGTAACGTCTCTACAAGATGAAGCGGAAATTATGGGTCAAAATGAAGACAGCGACAAACATCAGCTCTGCAGTGAACAAGTACACCAAGAAAAAGACGAAGCTTCTGAATGTAATGTCACAACCCCTCAGATAGAACCTAGCAGGCGTAAAAGAAAAAAGGAGCAAACTGACACCAGCGCATCTGCTACACTGATGAAGTACTTAGTTGAGAAAAAAACAAGAGCAGCCCACACACCCCATAGACACCTTTTTCGCATTGATGGCAACGACAGTCAAGAAATTCACACCTGCTGATCAACACTTCATCAAAACAAAAGTATTTTCTATAGTAAGTGACGTTGAACTCAAGTATATTGCAAACGAAAATGCTGGAACACATGCACCTCCACCATATGCATGCCCCTTGCCAACTTCATCACCTGCTCTGTTCTTTCAATCTACTCCATCCCCCGCAAGTTCTCAACAAGGTGAATTCAATCACACATACCAAGCACCATCTTTCCAGCCTAAGTTTACCCTGTTGCCTAACAATGAGGATACTAACAATGCGACCCCCTTATAAAAATGTAGCTCTAGCAGTAGGAAAAATGATTTATTTTATAAGTTTAATTTGCATTTCATTAAGATGAATTAGCTAATGTTCAGATGAAAATGGAAAACGTTTATTTTGTACAAGAAAATCGAACTATCGATTGTTCAAATGGAAAGAAATACTGTTTATGATTTAGTTCAATGTTCAATTTTAGGGTTTATTTGCTTTTCATGAAAATGAAATATAACTTCTTCAAATGGAAAATAATAAACGTTTATTTTATAAATTTTGTTTGCTCAGCCCTCCATTACAGCAAGACATATCGCAAAGGAAATGGAAAAAGCTGCATGCTGTGTATTTGTATCTTAACCATTGTAAATGCATAAAACACTCACGAAAAACAAAATATGTAGCTTTAAGTACGAAAGTAATGTGTATAATAACAAAGTGCTCAGGAAATAATGATGATACCTAAAACAAATAAAGTAACTTTTTGATTGTTGGTTCTAAAATTCGCATTGAATTCACTCAAACCTATTCTAATTTTTCCGGTGGGAGAAAATATTGCCTCAAAATTTGTAGGTCACTATAATTAAATGTTAAGATAAAATGGGGAGTTACATATTTCTCTTACCTTATACATACAGCTAGCTTTTCTCTTGGAGTGATTGCTTCTCTGTATGGCGTATTTTCTCTTTCCAGCTCATGTTGAATTTTCGATAGAATTTCTTCAAAAGTTCCAATATTCATCCGAAAATAGTTGAACAATTTGCTTTCATCATCAATGAGACGTGGGTACAACGTGTGGAACTCTCCTTCACTTTTTCTGCTTTCTAGCATTGGATGAACCCAGAGTTTCCTTTTTTTCCTTTTCTTTCTTTCTCTTCATCATCCAGAGCAACAGCAATAAGTACCAAATCGGAGGGAGAAAAATCACACATCCTTCGCAAGTGATGATGATATAGGGACTGATTCGTGCACGGCTCTTGACCGAGCCGAACATGTGAACACATCAGGCAGGGAACGGGCCGTGCCTGGCATGTGCCTGGCACGTGCCCGGCAGTATGGTGTGAATCAGCCCTAAGTCTCCCCTAAAGCCGTCAAGGTCGTTTTTGTTGACAACACCATTGATGCGGCGCCTGGGTGTCTGGGCTATCGCATATTACAGTGTGTGAAGACTACGCGTTTTTAATGAGTGACTCGCTAGACGGGCAGTACGCGAATGACGAAGTACTTCAGGAACACGTTACTACAAAACTTAGTGATATTGGTTACATTAAACATCAAGTATGCGGTTATATAAAATTCGGGTTGGTTATATACCCAACAAGAACAATAAAGAAAAAGAAGAAATTAGGAAATTTGGTAAACCTGTCAGAAGTAAAACGCATCACACCGTTCAAGGTAAACAGGGTTAAGTAATCATAGTTAATATTTAGATAATCTCCCAAGTTGAACACACAAAGTAAAGTACTCAATTAGCATCAATAATTTAGCATCGTTATCCTTCCTCTGCAAAAATTAACTTGATTTACCACAAATTTATGTTACACTTCAGTTGCCAGCAAGGTGAAGGTTTTACCCTAACCTGGCAGTGTGACTAGAACTCTAAGGCCGACTTGAGCGCCTAGGCTGTTTCAACCCAGACTTCACGTTGATTATCACGTGTCCCCCAACAGTTATAGTGCTTATGTGTCCCCTGGCAGGGTGTTTATTTTTCCCTTTGTTTTGAACGCGTTCCGACAGAGGTGAAAATCCTCCGCTCTTACTCGTTCGGCAAGCAGCTCCATCTGTTTTCGTATGTAAAAAACTAAGACGATTAGAGCCATCACGACGACTATTACCTGGTATCATTACTATCACGTCGCTGATCCTGTCCGGTATGAAGTCCGTTGAAGCATTCGCAGCCACCCAATCTTGGGTCAGTGAGCCCTTATGCTCCACCAAGGTTGCAGTAAGGGTATCGACACTGACCAAAGTAATTTTGTTGCCCATCTCGGCCGGTTGTTCACTCACTAGGACCTGCAATTGGAACGAGAGCGAGACTTTCAAGTCTCGCTCTCTAAAATGACCATGTATGAAAAAACGGTGTCGGAAAGAAATAATGATCTAATTTAATCAAAATACAACCATTCGATGAACTTAACTCGTCCTCTAAACTTCAAAGTCAAATCTAATATTAACTGTTTCTGAATCAGTTAACTGCAAGTGAAAAACAATTAAACTAATTGCCAATTAATAAATTGACAACAGCAAACGCATCCGCGTACAGAGTTGCATACAGGAAATGTCCAGTTATTTTAAAAGCTGGTTCGTATCGAAGTGATATTTGATTAGAGCTCCCACGATGTATTTCGTCTCATCAACGTAAGGTTTTGTCAACGATGTCATATCGCAATGCGGAAATCGCAACCCATTTTTAAATTGGCAATTTAGCATCAAGATTCGAGTCAATGTGGCGTCGAATGGCATCAACAAAAAACTAATTAAAAATGCAACTCCAGAGATCGTGGAAGCTTAACCTAAGGTAACTGGTTCAAAAGGTTATTTTACATTATGACAGCAATGAAACCATTAATAGTAGAGCAAAGGCCCATACGAGATTAATATAATGCGAAACAAGTAACACAAAGAAGATACTTAATACCTAGTTAACACGTTAAATTGAGTTATTCAGTCATAACTTTCAGAAAAATCGTAACCTGTCACTTCTCAAGTATTAAAGTCGCAATCAAGTTATAGGTAAAACTGTACGTTGTCAGTTCCTTCTACGTGGCGGTAGCACATGGTTCATGTTACTCCTATAAATTTTCTCTCCAATTTTAATTTCGACCCAATGTCCTTTGACTTTCGTAATAATTCCTGGCCCATGCCATGCAAGGTCTAATTTATTTATTTTAAAATGTTATTTTAACATCACCCTGTCACCAATACTGAAGTCTTTATTTTTACGTTTGAGATTGTGGAACTTAGTGCTTCCCGTCGTACTATTTACGATTAAATTCCTAATGTTCTCAACAATTTGAGCTGCTTCTTTTGCAAGAAAGTTTACTAAGTCTATTTCGTCATCGTAACTGAAGAAATTGGGGAAATTTTCTCCGCGAAAATATGGGCATGTATCTCTTCTGAAAACGACATAACTGGGAGTATCTCCCAATGCCGTATTCAACGCGTTGCTTATGGCGTTTTCTACCATTTCCAAACATTGATCCCACTCCGTATGAGCTAGGGAATGTATGAACAATTTAAGTAAATTTGTAGTTTTTCTATTGTTTCGTTCAACAATAGCATTCGAATGAGGGCTAAAAGCTAGAACTTCTTTCTTTGCAATAGCATGTATTTTGGCAAATTGTTTTACTGCTACCGATTTAAATTCAAGGGCGGTATCACTTATCAGCGTTTTCGGGTACCCGAAAGTGCTAAAGCAACTTCCTAAACATGATATGGCTGTGTCTGTTCGACGGTTACTGGTTGGGTACAATTTACAGTATCGTGAAAACAAATCAATCAAAACAAGTATGTATTTATTCTCTTTATCGGTCTCTTTGAGGGGACCAACAAAGTCCATTGAAACTACTTCAAAAGGTTCTTTCGCTATAGGAGCCGTTACAATTTTTAATTGGTACGGAAAGGTGTGCTTTAAGAAGTTTGCAAACTTTACAATTTTGTACAAATTTTCTTACGATCGTTTTTTCTAGACTATTAAAATATTTGAGCTTGAATTTAAATAGAGTGTGCAAAGCATCCGTATGGTACAAGCTAGAATTGCCTTCTTCATGAGAAAAGTTGGCACCACTGATGTTAATATAGTGCTTGATCGTGTGTCAATGCGTCGCCGTCGATGCAGTATGTCATTTACAATTAAATAACTTGGTAAGCCAGGAATTGTAGACTTACCTCTATGAAGTAACGCCTCTGTAACTTCGTTGCAAAATGGATCTTGCTTTTGCTCGTTAATGAACTCTTTTAAAGTCCAGGGAATTTCTTTCTCTGTCGGGACAAAGTCAATTATTTATGGTGTCAACACGTCGTTACCGTGTGATTGCATTGTCGAGCCAGAGAGAACGTCTTGTTTTGCTATAGCTCGCGTCTGCGCTAGAGACACCTCAAATTCAAGCTCAGGCATTAAAGTCAAAAATTTTTAAATATCAATGATTAGGGGAAAGGATAACATAAAAAATCGCGAAAATTTTCAAATTTCGTTTTATTTCACTACAGTATTGAGAAACATGCCAGGCATAACTGGTTACCTAAATAGGAGTACAAATCTACTGGAAAACTACCTTCCATCGCCGCAAAGGGGGAGGGACAAGCATGCGCATGCAACCCAATCTCAGGCTTTTTTTCATCATGGAGCTAACACCTGCCTGGCTATGTCGTGCTTTGCTGCATAGAGGAGTAGCTGAGAGGTGTATCTGACTGCGACAGTGCTCGGTTGAGTGAACACCCCCAGTTTGATTGCGACCGTCTTGACATGAGGATGCGAAAATGTTGAGTTGCGCCCCAGCGCCACCTGTCAAAAAATAAAACACTTGTCCCTTCCGCCGAATGTGAAAAACACTCGTCTTTTTGTAATCACTCTCTCAATTTTGAAGCTGGAATGATCTGGTTTTCTACATTCGATTCTACATTTAATGTTCTAATAAAATCCGCATTTAAAATATTATGTTCCGATTTTTTTGAGTAACATGTAGATTTTTGTAAAAAATATTGAAACAAAATCGTTTTAAAAACATTACAAAACTCACAAGTAGATCCGAAAACCAAAATTCTAAGTCAACAGGTTTTTAGAACATTGAATTTGTTAAAACTTTTCAAACATCCCATCGATGGGTCACGCCGCAGGAAGAACTTGAGCACCCCCCCATCGATGGGTCGTATCGCCAGCAACGTGGTAAAATATTTGATTATTTAGTTATGCGAACGCTGGACCGCTGCTCTCATGATGATTTAAACTACTGTGAGAAAGAATACTCATCAGAAGGAATATACTTTTCAGAGACGACTGTTAACACAAATGAGGCAAGCAGTCGAAATATAAAAAATATTTTGCGAGGTGTATGTACGCTTTTATGAATTTCTGCTCCCGAAATTCTAGTCCTCGAACTGAAGTAGCTGCATCGTGTATCCTTACGACAACATGATCTTACACTATCAATGTAGTTCATTCAGAAACTGAGAAGCTAAAAATATAAAAAAGTATATGAATGAGTATAGTAACAAGTGACTTCTTTCGTTACGGATCATTCAGAGCTTATTTATTAAATAAGAAAAATACTTTAAACTTCATATCCCATATGAATTAAGCACGAATATAAAGGATTTGAATTGAGTCTCTGAGCCATGAACCAGATTTTATGATGTTAGGCAAAATCAGGACGTAACTACGAATGGACGAACAGGCATTCAGAGAACCAAACTTCTTCTATGATAACTTTCATTTGATGTCCTTGATCATTACCAACGATTATTTTACTGTATTTATTCTTCGAGTTACATTCATATTTGATTTCAGTAATTTAATTCTTCATTAAAAAACTAGGCAGTGAATTCTTCAATATGTATCTCAAACTTCCCCTCTTTGATCTACTTACGGCCTCTTACTCTTTATTATTATTTACTCTTCACAGGAGCGTCTCCTCGCCGCCCCGCCGGCACAGCCCCCTTCGAACAACTCTCGTTTGGTTGCATGTACGACAGCAACCTCACAGCCCCCTACTCTGAGGCGCTCCAGCACTACCTGGGGCTGGGAGCGAACCTTGCTTTTCCGAAAACACAAAAGCAAACCGATGATATGAGGATGTACTACAACACCAAGCACGGTAAGTAGATGTATGCAATGTTAGCTTACCGGATTTTGGTTGCGCTGTTTTATCTCCATCTACCAACATCATCAGTAATCGGATTTTAAATTTTTTATCACACGTTTCAGTGTTTCGTTTCGTTTTGTTTCAATAATTAATTTGGTGTTTCACGTTCTTGAAAGTGAATTAAATTTGATTGCAATTAAATTTTTACCAACGTATTTCTTTCAAGTCTACCGTTTAAGGGCAATTTTGTCGTATATTGCGGAATTTAGGAGGAATCACATTATGCGAACATTTTTGTCCGGTAGTAGCTATTTTGACTGATAATTATGCAGGAATAACTTACATACTTTTAACTTCGTTTTTCAGCGTGCAGTAGCGGTCGTAAGTGAGGAAGTAAAAAACAGTAACACTAAACAGTTTATATGTCACATATTACTGAATGAATAATGGGGATCCATAAACTGAGGATAAGGCAGTATCTAAAATGGCGATACAAAGTTGCACTATTTGGAACAATTATTTTGCTATATTCCACATGAGAAAATAAACTAACACTGTTAAAGCACGACAAAAAATTGGGATCAATTTCAACACATTTATTTTACCCTGCTCAAATTTTCCTTCAAACACTTTTCGTTTTTCTTTGTACTTTTTAAAACGACGATATTAATACATTTGACTCCACCTCTATGTAGACACCGAAATCGTGTTGATAAATCATAATGAAAAATTCTCTTGATAAAAATCAATAAAAAATAAATATAAGTCTAACAGAGTTCATCGTGTGTCAAGGACGTATGAAACACCTAAAACGTTTAATGTGAAGCCAATGGCTGTAAGACCACCGGAAATGTTTACGCAGTATTCTTATAAAATTAATGTAATGACAAAAGGAGACTGTTTTGCTTCAGTCCTACCACTGTCTTCAACTTTAGTGAAGGGACAGGGAATGTCATCTCAAAGGAAACAGTTCCTCGCAAGTCACAAAATATGGGATTGCATGCATGCTTTGAATGCCACCTGACATGGTTCTCATATCACAAAAAAATTGCCTGTCTAGATTTTGCAGAGTAATATGTTCTTTGAACTGACAACCAATGGGAGGAATTTTACTTCAGTTTAATATGCTTGGTTCTTACGGTACAATTTTTATCTCGCTTGAATCAAGTAAATTATTATTCCCACTATGCTTTAAAATCAAGCAAGATGGGCGGTGTGTAATAGTTCCGATAAGGATTTCTTCAGCGAGAGCGGTTCAGTATATTTTTATTTATTACTGGAAGAATTAGTGTAAAATATTAATAATGGCATCGTCAGAAATTTACACTTTAACCTAAACTGCCTAACATACACTTTGCACTTTGTTCACTCGAAGGAGAATTCGCATTGTCATAAAACTTTGATAATTATGTCTTTTTAGGACGAGAAAGGTACTAACTCTAATGGATTATCCAACAGAGAATGACGTCATGAAATTAACGAAAATGTACTGAAGATTATTGAAGAAAGGGCTCAAAAAACCATCACAACCAAGAGCTTATGTGAGATATGCTGAAAGAAGATTGGGAGGGGATAAATTTTGCTTTTACAAGAAACTGACGATATCATGGGGCTTACGATAGACTGATAGGGAAAACAAAAAGGAATTATTACGTAATACCAGATTAATTCCCATATTTTATGATCAATTGATATTTTAATAGGATTCTGTGTTTTTTGCGGTATGGAAGGTAATACATTCGATTTCACAATTGAAATAATGAGTTCAAATCCTAGAGCACTGAGTTATTATGTAAATCGCACATAGATGCAATCAAACAGAGAGGCAGCACTGGCCGCACAAGGACTGCCAGGATCCGCAGCAGCCCAGCACAACCACACTGTTTAGTTACTGCCATAGCTGGTATACGCCGACCGTTTCATTGAGTGGAGCCCCTCCCCCCGCACAGGACAGTTCAACCTCATCACACGAAGACAGGCTTTCAGTATACCGCGGCAAAAATAAAATTACCTTCTTATGCACTGCTTCCACTCACTTCTGTCCGCAGTCATCACTCTCGCTACGTCCACAGTCAGACTCTTCGCATACAAAGCACGTTTCACCCCATCCATCCAAGTCATCCATGGTCTCCCTAGCGCTTTAATACCGCTCACTTCCTACGTATAAATCTTTTTTTCACCAGCTCAACATTTATTCTTTCAACATGCCCAAACCATCCAAGTACTCTTTCATCCACCCGCCTGTTCAACTTTTTGACAACACCCGTCTGCCCCCTAACTAGTGATGCAAAAAAAAACGGTTTTATTTGATTGCGTTTTTTTTGCAAAAAAACGTGTTTTTATGTGTTTTTTTTTTGTTTTTTTGCACACCTAAATTTTGTTAGGTATATGTCTGTTTTTTTGGACACCTAAAATATATTAATATCCATGTTTTTTAGTCATTTTATTGTTATAAAAACATCAAAAAGAAACCATACAGTAAAAGTGTTGGCAGATAACCCACAATTACCTAGAGGCATCTAAAAGGAACAGCAGGAGCCACAGAACTTATATTGATAAAGTCAAAATTCGGAGCTTACTATCTCTACTATGTCTGATTTTATTTTTGTGTGATAAAAAAATCAGACTTTGCAGAGATAATAAGCTCTGAATTTTGACTTCATCAGTATAAATTCTGTGGTAAGTTCTGTGGCTCCTGCTGTACCTCTTAGACTCTTCTAGGTAATTGTGGGTTATCTGCCACCACTTTTACTGTATGGTTTCTTTTTTATGTTTTCATTACAAAAAATGAATAAAAACCATAAATATTAATATATTTTAGGTGACCAAAAATATATGCGCTGTTTTTTTTAAAAATATGTTTTATTACAAAAAATTCTGACTAATCAAAATTAATATTAATATAATTTCTGGTACCAAATATATCCATGCTGTTTTTTTTCAAAGAATCATGACTAAAAAACAATATATTTTATGTGACCTAAAAAGCCCCATGCAGTTTTTTAAAAAAAACATGTTTTTACCAAAAAATCATGACTGAAAAAACATAAATAATATATTTAGGAGACAAAAAAAATGTTTTTGTACTAAAAAATCATGACTAAAAAAACATGAATACATCTATGAGACCTAAAAAACCCCATGCTGTTTTTTAAAAAATATGTTTTTTACAAACAATGATGTATAAGAAAACCTGGATATGAATATATTTTATGCCACCAAAACACCATGCTGTTTTATTTTATGTATTTTTCATAAAAAAATCGTGTCTTAAAATCATGGATATTAACATATTTTATGTTCCCAAAAAAATCATTGTTATTTTTCAAACATGTTTTTTTATTAAGAAGTTATTATTATTCATTTTTTGGTCACAACTTCTTTGTAAAAAAACACCTCTCAGGGGGATACAATTATTGTATCTATGGGAACTAATGCTCCCAGGAGGACAATGTGAGGGTCCAAGCTGAGAGTTAGGTAGGCCTCCTTTTTGTTGAAATAAAATGTTTTTGTTATGTTGAGGACCACCTTTTTTCGGTTCACTGCTGTCCTGTTTTTCAGCACCTACTACTGTCTTCTTCAACTTTGATCTTGTTTCATAATCTTCCTTCCTCTCTTTGGGTCGCATTTGTTGCTGGTTAGGGAGGCTAAAACTAATGACTAATCTAATCTGTAAAAAACATGGATATTAATTTCTTTTATGTCACCAAAAAACCATGCTTTTTGAAAAAAAGATTTATTACAAAAACATGAGTGTTATTAAATTTTATCTGACCAAAAAAACATGACATTTTAAAAACCAAGTTTTTTTCACAAAAAAAATGATTTTTTGTCAAACCATGTGATGATTTTTTTGGTAAAGAAAACATGGTTTAAAAAAAACAGCATGGTTTTTTTTGGCACATAAAATATATTAATATCCACATTTTTTAATCATGATTTTTCTGTAAAAAAGATGTTTTTCAAAAAAATTGCATGGTTGTTAATGGTAAAATAAAGTATATTAATATCCGTGTTTTTTAGTCATGACTTTTTTGTAACAAAAACATTCAAAAAACAGCATAGATTTTTTGGTCACATGAGATATATTAATATCCATTAGAACCGTCCCAGGTCTTAGAATAAAATATCCACAAAAAATCTATTCACTCTATAAAACCTTTCGGAGACTAGCTCCATCCTCAGTAAGTCATTCAGTCAAATGTTTTTCAAAGGAACAGTGAAAATTCATTGTCCATTTCACCAAATTTTACTGAATGACTGAGGATGGAGCTGGTCTCCGAAAGGTTTTATGGAGTGAATAGATACTTTGTAGATATTTTATTCTAAGACCTAGTACAGTTCTAATAAACATGATTTCAATATTAACAGCATTCTTTATTTTATAAGTTTCTAAAGACAATTCGAAAAAAAATAACTTTCCTGATTTTTTACATCCGTGTTTTTTGGTCATGATTTTTTTAAAATATTTAAAAAAAAATTTTTTTTTGGTCCTATAAAATATAATAGCCATGTTTTTTTAGTCAAGATTTTTCTGTTAAAAAAAATGTTTTAAAAAAACAGCATTGGATTTTAAGGTCACATAAATATATTAATATCCATGTTTTTTAGTCATAATTTTTTTTAAATAACATTTTTTTTTTAAACTGCATGGTTTTTTAGTCACATCTCAATCAATGACCATAAGTAAAGATATGGTATTATAACAACCATTTTGGGAGTTGAAGGTCATTCACATGTATTGTAAAATAAATGAAATATCAAAGCATGAAACCGCAGAAAAAGAAAAATTTCATAAGACCATGGAAAACCATCAATTAAGAAGTATGCTGTTTTTTTGTAATTTGACATGAAAACAAATAATGTTATGTTCTTTTTCTTGCTGAGTTATTTTCAGACAAAATATTAAAAAAAAATGTCCACGCTTTTTTTGGCCACGGTTTTTTTTTTTTTTGTAAAAAAACGTGTTTTTTTCTAAAAGGCATGGTTATTTTTGAGTCACATCTCTACCCCTAACCAACTCATTCCTGGTCCTATCTCTTCTTGTTACTCCATACATGCTCCTCAAAGGTTTAATCTGAAGCACTTCCAACTTTCTCCTCTCATCTGCCCTCAGACCCCAAGACTCGGCTCCAAACTGCAAAACTGGCACATTCAAGCTTTCATACAGTCCCCTCTTAGCGTTCATACTCAGACTCCTGCATTCAAAAACTTTCCTCGTTGCACCCAATGTCTTGCAGCCTTCACTCACTCGATGCCTCACTTCTACTTCCATGCTATCCATCACAGCCACGTCCAACCCGAGGTATCTAAAATGCTCTACATCCTCTAACACTTCACCTTTCATCCTCACATCCAAATTTCCAAACACTCCACCTCCTGAACATCGCATCACTTTACTTTTTTTACATTTACCCTCAAATTACGCCTTTCTCACACTCCATCAAACTCTGCAACAAGTCTCCGCAGTTTTTCCACTGAATCAGCCACAAGCGCTGCTTCATCTGCAAACAACAGCTGACACACTTACCAATTCATTCCATTTTGTCCCACCAACTGCGCACCTTTTCCCAACACTCTGGCATTCACTTCTCTCACTACAACATCTATAAACAAATTAAACAACCACGGTGAAATCCCAACTAGGAACCACTCTCTCACCTCATTCCCCACTCACACAAATGCTCTCTCATCAATGTAGAAACTGGTGACTGCGTTCAAGTCTCCCACCCACTCCATACAAGCTCACAACTTGCCATAAAGTCTCACGGTTCACTCTGTCATTCGCCTTCTCTAGATCCATAAATTCCCAATTTACGTCTTTTCCTTTTTCCAAGTATTTCTCATTTACTTGCCTCACAGCAAACATTTGATCCACACAACCTCTACCACTTCTAAAACCACATTGTTCTTCAGCAAGCACGATCCGTCATCACTCTCACTTTCCCAAGTAAAACTCTTCCAAACAGCTTCCCATCGACACTCAGTATACTTATGCCTCTGTAATTACTGCACTCATACCTGTCACCTTCCTCTTGTACAACGGAACTACACACCCGCCACTCCAACCTATCGGTACTTTACTAGCCTCAAAACACACATTAAACAAACTTACCAACCATTCTACGACCACAGGTAAATCGTAGTGAGTGGATATGGATTTTAATACAGTAGAGTATGGAATTGAACAACATACGTTTATTGGAAATTTCTCATTTAATTTTTTGTGGTCTATGTATTATCTAGTATTGCATGCTGTCGAGGTTTTCGTTTCATACATTGTAGCCGCTATTGCAGTTTTTATTAAATAGTTGAAAGACTTGATTTCAGACGACAGCAATGATAGATACACGAAAAATTTTCCCAAAACGAAAATTCCTTTAATACCTGTTTCTGGCTGACGTCACTGGACCCAGAACATCGAATAGCCCAAAATATTACAGCCTGCAAAACGGGCAGTGTGCCAACAGAAAGTCCATCAAATCGTGCTCCTTGAACGTTGAAAACATGTTCGGGAGCGCGCTCTTACCGGAAGCGATTTGTAGAACACTATTTAACCCGTGAAAATCATCGCGATTATGCTTCCCTTAGAGAGGAAATGAGGAGAAATTTACGAGTTCCATAAAGGCTATTTTGATACGTGCCTGATTATCAAAGAATAAAATGGATTTACTCATTTTCCCTTCGTGTATTTCGTGGGTTCATTTTATTCTCTCACCATTAGATTAACGTATATTGAAGCAGGAAACCAGAAATGTGTTCTTACCCGACATAATAAGAAAATATTGTCGAAACTATAAAAAATTAGAATATGAATGAATATTTTTCAAAGGCATTCATTATCCAGTAGCTTTAGTTATTTATTATTTGGTTGATACTATGGTACAATTCATTTAAATTTAGTTTCTCCTTAGTTCAGCGAAAGAAGAGACGCTTCTAGGGCCACTTGAAAATCAACGGCGTCTGGCGCTGGGCAGCCAACAACCGCAAGGCAGAACCTGCAGGCACCGGCAAATGGACCTTTGATACGCCCGGCTATTCTGGGCAAGTTGGTAGCATGTTCTCGTACTATTACGTCAATGGAGAGTACAAGTTTGGAGTGGCGTCGAAGTATACAAACGCAAACCCCATCTGCCATGTGTGGCTCGCCGTGTGAAGCGTTCGCTATGGTAGTTGTTGATTCAACATAAAATGCGACCATGTACACGAACCACCTACAACCAAGAAATCCACGAGCAACTCGTCGTAGAGCTCAACCACTTTAGGCATCAAGTTTTATGACCATGCAGCCGTGATTTCCAAGAACACAAAACCTATACTCAAGCTTTAAAGATCATGAACTCTAAACTCGCATTTACAACAATGCCATCGAATTTCTAATGCCTAAAATAAATGAAGTGTCATGCACCATTACTGATTAGGATGACAAGTGAAAGCAAGAAAAATTCCTAACGCTCTTTAATCCAGGCAACTTGTAAAATTTTTAGAGGAAGCAGCATCATCACCGTTAACCCAACAGCTTAACATTGAGCAACATTGGTTTCCCAAGCGCTTGAATTTAAGAAACGTGGGGGAGGAAACAGTGTCACTTCACCAACGAGATTATCCAATTTCTTTCAATATACTGAGCCTTCATTGCCCTTTATCGGAGTTGAAAAACTTATTACATTCAGAAAATATTTAAATCAGAATACGCCCTGCTATTGTTTGTGAAGATAATATCGATTGTGTGGAGCGAATATGAACAGAACTTTTCAGAATCTCACATGTCATTTCAGCCTAAGAGTTTTCTTCGAGAATTCATGGCCTGAGTATATAAGATGAATTTTTAAAGGCATTTTTCTTTCTTGAATGAGCGTCACATTAATTAATATTCTACAACGAATCTATAACTTACTCGCGTGGCACATGAATGACGAAACGTTGTGGATTTGGTACTGCACCAGAAGTAATGTGCACCTTCATTTTTGATTAGAAATCGCTTAGAATATGGAACTTGTTTCTCAATCTCATGAAGATCTGCATTATATAATTACGCAGTAGAAGTTAAGGGCGCACCTTCGAAAATACCATTGTTACTCTATATCAGTTCACAGTATCACCTCACAGGATCCCAGTGACCTCAACAAATGCGTTCCTGTTCTTTACTTAAAATATATGACGCATTGACTGATTTAAAAAAAAATTTTCATGATCATGGTGCTTTTAAACTAAGTCAATGAGTCATGTATATTAGTAAGAATCACAGAAACATGTGGTATCAAGTTATTTTTTCAGCTTACAGAGAGAACTCGGAAATGATTGTAGATCATACCGAACTTTGGATACTGACTTTCATCAGCAGGTGCGCTCAAATATCTCTCTTCTTATCTATGGGATAATCAACATAATAATTCAAATGCAATTTTCAGTTCCATTAAATGACATCATTAAATTTTAGTAACTTGCAGTCCTCATTAACTTCTTGACCAAATATGTCAAGGAGAACGAAAAACGTTGGTGGACTACATGAAATGAAATATAATGTGAAATAAATTCATCGATTTTTCACGGAAGAATAAGCTTGCGGCCTACAATTACTTTAGAAACAGAGGAAAAGAAACCAATTTCCAAGTAAGCTACCACACACAGACTGTCTAAACGCAATTTTAAAAATAAATTTCATATATCTTGCTTCGTCCTATGCAAAGCAAGGTCTCTCTGTTTAAAAAATAATAAGCTAAATTCAGTGAACTGCATTGTTCATTGAGAGAAAATTCTATTCGGACCGTAACATAAAAACGCAATTTGACGATTCTTATCATTCTTTAGAAAGTTGAAACTGCCAGAGAACAATCAATACATTTTGGAGACTCGAAAGACTTTTGATGAACAAGGCTACTTTATATTACCACCTTTGTACACGAGTAACAGTTCTTTAAAATATTATGCATGTTATTCATTGCATGCATGATATGTTGAAACCTATTGAACCTAACTGCTATCAAGCTAACAATAATTTCGGCCCGCTATGTTCCTTAGATTGAATTAAGTACTAAAATATGTGCTAAGTCACGTGAGCTGCTGCTCTCCCAAGCCATGGAAACAAAATCTCTCCATGATTTGGTGCGCCAAGAAACCAAAGCAAGTCCTTCTTTTTTGATAATTTCGGTCATTTTGTTACCTATTGTTAGCAATTTGCTAACTAAAAATGATAATTTATGAGACAAGGTGATGATATACTTTCTGACTCAAGAATGTAAAAAATGTTTCTTTTCCTCTCCTGCAGCACTTCTTAATTTTGCCTTCAGGTTACTAAACAGCACACTTGCGCCAGTGATAAGCACGGATTATTTGATCTTTAGTTTTGCCAGGGTTGTTTGACAGATTGCGAATAGATTTTTTATGATTATTCGTAAGATTTATTAATTTCTATGTTTACCTAGAATTTATTCTTTTAAAAAGCTAAAATAAATTATAATGGTTGATTTCAAATGAGTGTAAAAATTAAAAAAAAATTTGCACTAGTTTACCCATATTATTTTTTCATTTGCAAAACAAACTGATATTGTTCAACCTACATTCATTCGTTTTCAACCTACATAATTATTTCAACCTACATTCTATCGTTTTACTGTCAATCATAAAGAAGACGGAGCACTGTGACGATTTATTTAAACTCAAAGCTGCAAGTTTGGCGCCAGTAAAGCTTAGCGATTGTGCGTTGTAAAATTTCATAGACAACAAATAATGTCGGTATGATGTATCTATATCTAGCTTGTATAATACAAGTACGGGAGCTTTGATGTAGCTTGTGGTAAGACGCCATGAGTGCCTGGTCATCCTGTTTTGTGAACTCGGAATGGCGATGGAACTCGAGGTTAACCTTTAGCATTAATATGAAAAAATATACGCTGTTACCACTACAAAAACTATCAAAATTGTAGTGTAAATCTTCCAAGGCAACAGTGTCGGAGTGTCGGCGTGTGAAGCACTCTATCGACTCAACTCTGAATCTTTCCTTACTCAAACGTTAAACCTAGGCACTGAAAATACCGAATAAAAATCTATTAACACATCATATTTTGCACGCTACTTGTGTAACTTTTAATATCTGACGCATAAGATGAAATAAGTTTGAATGGTAAAATATGCTCAGACAATTTCTTTATATCCATTCTATTACTTTTAGACTGGTTCCATTGTTATAACCAGTAGCGTGACGTCATTGCTGTTCTATCAAATCTAAAAGCATACGTGCAGGTGTGGGATTCATGTTTAATACCTGAGAGAGCTACGGGTGAGCGGTTCCATTGAGAAAACAAGGCTGAAATTTCTCCCGCAGAAACTACCATCCTTCTTATTCTTTTGCACATTTAATCTTTGACGCCCAATTTTTCTTATTACTGCCAGAAGCGTTGAATTTAGCGGCGAAGGTATAAAGCAAAAACGAGGAATTTAATAAAGTAGATAATATGAATTACTTTTCATCCAGTGCAGCAAAATTTTCTGTTAAAGAGCTACCGCCCACTGACCAAGTCTAACTTTTTCACCGCCTTCATGCATGTTTTTCGCCACCCAAATGATTTCATCGCTTGGGTGGCGAAAAACATCCATGCTCCGGCGAAAAAGTTAGACTGGGAATGTTCTGTCCATTTGGTCTGTTAGGGCCCGGTCAACATAAATTCAACGCCCAAATTAAACTGAAGAGCACGGCACGTTGGACAGCAAGCTAAATCTGTAACATTTTACATTTTGTTATGTTATTAGCAATTATATGATAAATTACCCTAGAAAGAAAGATTTTGATTGACACAAAACAAATAGTAATGAATAGAAGTCTGTAACTTCAAAGCGTGTATGAGGATCATTACCGATGCTGGCTATCCGCAGATGCGTAGGGCACACGCCGAATTGCAAAAACTATCAAGTTCCAAATTTTGTTTGCATGTTGACTACGTTTGAGCTGTTGCTACAAATGGTTTGGTGAGGTTTTAACTATAAGCATTGAAAAAACATATTTACTCCTCGAATACATTTCTATCTTTTATGAGTTATGTACATTATATAAGTATCAAATAATACGTTGCGGCTAATACCAAATTAAAACAAGTTATTTATTAATTGAATTTGAATTCTATCATTCTAGGAATTAAATGAATATTAGTTTTTTTAGCGCATATATGTACTGTTACTCATTGAACGTGTTAACGTGTTGGGAAGTGAGAAATAATGGATGCAGGCTGGGGATCTTAACCCCAGTTAAAAATCGGCGCAGTGTCTCGAATGGTTTACAGCAGTTCGGCGCAGTAAGTGGAGTTTAGGGCAGGTTCAGCGCAGCACCTCTCTCCAGTAGTTGTCGCTGCAGCAAATCTATTGTGGCCGCTAGTAGTTCAGCGCAGTGAAAACTACACGCGCGTTACCGCAGCACTCACTGCGTTGAGCCGCTAATGGTCAACTGAAGTTCATTCTAATATTGAATTATATATAGAATAATTAACTTATTCTATATTCTATATTCTTTTTGAATTACATATTGTCATGTTCATGCTTGTTTCTATTGTCAATGGTTTTTTATTCTTATATGCAAGAGAGTGTGTTATTAAAAAACAGAAAATAATTTTTTCATCTATGCCAAAATAATCACTGCGTCTGTCACAGGCACCACTAATAGAACATAGAAAAGCAATTTAATTTACAATACTTCTTTGCAAAGTATCCCAAGTGGTGAAATTAAGAAATATGCTAAAAATTCGCCACATGGTTATGCATTAATTGAACGAACCGCTTGAGGGCATATAAAATGAATACAATATTGGTGAATGATTTCCTGGTTTATTTTAAGTAATGTGGACACATCGTAGTCACACTTTATTTTATACACTTCATTGATTCTCCATAACGAGTAATGAACTATTT
This sequence comes from Morinoia aosen, assembly GCA_030386875.1. NCBI lineage: Eukaryota > Metazoa > Arthropoda > Malacostraca > Amphipoda > Talitridae > Morinoia > Morinoia aosen. The sequence continues at coordinate 2,746,697 of CM059568.1, read as the reverse complement.
ATAATAAAAACAAAACTTTTAAACGTTTATGGCTCAAAGGGTAGGGTCTTGGGATCAAGAAGTGAATCATATTCAGCATATTCTTTTATTTGATCGTACTTTTTCTAATACAATGATGAAAATTTCATATTATGACGGATTGATTGATTCCCTTAATGACATCTTTAAAAACATTCGCCCTGATATACGTACTCATTCCATTAAGGGTAAAATGTGCAATTATAAAAAAATTCCCTTGTGGTAGTTTGTTGCTGTTACCAATTGTTCAGGATATACATATTTATCAATATTGACACTTTAATTGAAATTTAAAGAAAATGTTATGAAAATATTGTGACTGTGGAAGTAGTATGACAACATGGGTTCTTGGTACGATAAACAGCGGCAGTGAACCAGGTCGTCCATCGGTCATCATTCCTTAATTTTTTCAAATAAATTGAAAGTTTTTAACTGGCATTTCGGTGATGGATCCCTTTAAGGGAAGCATTTTGGGAGCTTGTTGGTCATCTGCAGTCCAAAAGTTGATTCTCCCGATTTTTTTTTTATTGCTTTAAATGAGTTGGAGATATGTCCCCGAATGTCTGTAAAAATATCAGGAACGTATCCCAGAGCTAACGTCCCCCCCCGGGGGGGGAGGGCATCCCTCTTACGGACCTTTTTTTTCATTTTTGAACCTAGAGCAATTAAATTTGGTATACTGATAGGAAATGCAATTTTGAATCATTTATCATTAATGACAAAATGCGATTTTCTTGAAAAGAAAATGGGAAATCATAGAAAACGACATTTTTGGGGGGGTTTTCTAAATGCTTCTCCTCCTACAGTTTTTGAGCTACAGTAATGACTTTGGTATCATTGAATGCAGAATAACGTGGACAAAAAAAAAAAATATCTGAAATTTTCAATTTTTTTCCATTTCATTTTTTTATATATTTCATCATTCATATTCCTCATCCCCATCCGAATATTTTTTTTATTATTGAATTTAGAGCAATGAAATTTGGTATACTGATAGGAAATACAATTTAGAATCATTTATCATTCATGACAAAATGCGATTTTCTTGAAAAGAAAATGGGAAGTCATAGAAAACGACATTTGGGGGGGGGGTTTCTAAATGCTTTTTCTCTGATAGTTTTTGAGCTACAGTAATGATTTTGGTATCATTGGATGCAGAATAACGTGGACATTCCAAAAACTTGAATGCTTTTCCTTAAATTTCCAATATAAAAATTTAAAAAATTAAAAAGAAAAAAAATCAAAATATTCTCAAGAAAATTCAAATTTATGACGTCATAACTTTGAAACAAGAATGAATTTTGAAAAACTTCCCAATACATTTTAAAGCCCTTGTTTTTCTGCATCCAATGATACCAAAATCATCACTGTAGCTCAAAAAATGTAGGAGGAGAAGCATTTTGTTTCTTAAAAATAGGTTTTATAAAAAAAGTAATTTATCAAGACGTTTGTCATTACATCTTCGACGTTTACAAAGCTAGAGCAATGCGGTTTGTTGCATTTGAAAGTGACATATGTGCTCTATCTATATTACGGGTGGATTTCCAAAATTTTTTCTGGAAAGATTTCCGTAGACTTTTTTACCCTAAAATTATAACTTTTGCATTGAGACTCTGACAAAAAAATTCATATAAATTCGGAATGAAATAAATCAAAAATTCCCCCCGTATTATGGATAGAGCGCACGTTTGACTTTCAAATGCAACAAACCGCATTGCTCTAGCTTTGTAAATTTCGAAGATGTAATGAATAATATATGTATATATATAATTTTTTTTTTTCAAATAAAAAATTTTCTATGGCCTAATGAAAAATTTTTGTTTAAGATAAGTTGTTACAAATGTGGAGATCTAGTAGTCTGCAAATTTTCATAGACGTACGTCCAATAGAACCAAAGTTGACCAGTTCATCAAAATACCATAAATGAAAATCAACCATGAATCTACTATATAAATTTTCATTAAATACTCCAAATTGTGCTTCCTTTGCTTCGATTATACTGGTTACGAACGACGAATGAACATAAGCAGTAAATTTTTAAGTTTCGATGCCCCTATCCGATCGCCTGTTAACTTCAGTTGTCATCTTGGGTCAATGAAGAGAAGTTGTGCGATCGATATTGTTAGTCCGGTGAAATCTCGGTGTAGGGTTAGGTTAGATTTTGATGTGATTAAGGGGAAATGCTAGTTTGTCTGAAGTGAAATTCAACATACAGAAAGAAAAAGTTTTTAGATGAGTGATTTTTTATAGTAACGTACAAGTTAGATGTTGAAAAGTGGATTAAGCAAGAATTTACTGATAGAGTCGTCATAGGCTAAAAAGTCGTAACAAATTGAACATTTCGGTTTTTGCGAGATATTTTGCGAAGGGAAGTCGTTGTTGTTATTGCTTTTTACGTCAGACTCTAACATTGATTCATCATATACGGACCTATAGCTGTTTTGTATTGTTAGAGTAGGTTTGCATGATCTATGTCTTCGAATCGTAAGCATATTTTTCGTATTTTTTTCATGCATCATGTTAACGTCAGATGTACTTAGTTTTTATCCTATTACTAGGATTTTATTGACATTTGGAGGTTTGAGAACCTTTTCCTCGTATATATTTTGTCTTTTTATCGTAGAATGTCCCCAAAGCATTCCTTTGTATGTGCATTCGAGTCCATCGAATTATGTACACGCGAGCACATGCATTGCAACCGTTGAAAGGCTGGCGGGAAGTAAGGTGACGTCAGAGTTCAGCGCAACTTTAACTTAGTCTGAAAGATCGCTCGTTTACCTTTCTCTAATAAATTTTATCCCGGTTCGTTTGTGTTGGCTGTTGGTTTTTGAGTGGTTTACGTTGCATTATGAATCCAGTTTAGTTGCACATAGTGCGTCTTTTTATGTTTTTGTCCGTTCGTCCTTTGGTAGTTGTGGTATCAACATTCAAACACCGTAGCAGTATTGGTGTCAGTTGCGCATACCGCAAACGTTTGTCTATTTTAGATGAAAGGCAACTAAATATTCACAGCAGACCACTAAATCATACCAAATACTTTTGAGTCAATAATAATTCATTTTTTATACCGTTAATTAGGGCCTAGACATTTTATTTGTCAGAATAAATATTTAAGCCTGCCATATTACTAGGCCTTCTGAAAAACGACGATATCAGAAAATGTTGAACATATTAACACTTTACGTAACTATTTAATCAAATCAGGAGCTGGTGTAATTAATACATTTTTGAAGAAACTGCCTATGCCAGGAATCTACTTGAGCCTTCCCGAAGGTATTGATTCAGAAAAAGTTGCTGATTGTTAATTTAAACGATTTCATTATTGCACAATATATGTATCACCAAATTTTATTTTTTTCTCACGTTCTTTCTAGGTTTCTAGAATAGGACTATAAATATCTCTGAAGTCTGTTATCCTTTAGCAATAGATAGAAAATAAATAACTTCAAACACCTATAACTCAAAATGTTTCGATTTATCGATTAAATGGTTATGATTATCGGATTCTATAGTCAAAAATGCATATTGAAATCAGTTAATATATAATTTGATATCGGCCAAATGAGGTAGATAATTTTTCCTTTATGAAGTCTTTTAAGCTTGAAGTCTTTGAGGCTGCAGGCAATGTACGTGAGTCGGCAGGCAGTGTGTGTTAGACCATAGGCAGTATATGTGACTGCACGCAGTGTTGGTTAGACTGTAGGCTGTATACATACCATATGATAAAATCAAGCGGAGAATACAATAAACATATCGATGAAAAGCATTTCATCCTCATCAATATTGGGCCTGATGTGAGGAAATTCTCAGGCAGTCACACTGTGTGATGAATTAAGCACACTGGTAGGTTTCTAAACTGTTACGATCATGTCCCGATGATGCTCAGCAATTCCAAACTTAACGGTTTGAAAATTATTGCATTTGATGAAAGTTCGAGAAACGAGCAGTGAATAATTCTAGGCTAACTTTTCGCTGTTGCATCAAATTTTTGCAGTCTGGTATAAAATGCAGTAGCAAATAAAATTTCCCGATACGGCATTGAGAAAGTTATGCTGGAATCTTTCGGATTTTATAATTCATTTTCGGAATCTGGATTTTTAAATTTTGAACAGTAAAGTTTTATGGTGTTCTATGGTTATTTACGGACAGTTTTCAGAGATACAAGCAGTTATTTAAAATTTTTTTCTTATTCATTATGCGTAACCAATCCATCCTCTTCATTGTCTGGTTGATCGTGAGGATACGATGTGAGAGACCCCTCTAAAAATGTAATTGCAAGTAATTATATCCGATTCATTTTAATACTATCACGACGTATGAAATATGAAGTATTACTTCCTGAATAGAAAATCGTACACAACACCAATGAAAATGAAATTCATTTATTGAAAGAAAAAGATTTAATTCACCGTTCCACTTCCGTATTACTCTTAATATAAACCATTGCAAATAATGATTTGATCTTCATCAAGGGTTCTCCTTTACTATTACTCTCGTCACTATTACTCCTCAAATCAACCGTTAAAGATAAAAATTGGTTTAATTGAAGTTTCTTTTCATTTTGCTAGTACTCCACAAAGTAAACAACCATTGTCTTTTCTAATAACCTAATGTGAGTATTCCTCACTATTGTTTTTCAAAATCATTCTATTTTGATTTCGATTAATACTTTGAACTCATTTGAAATTTGATATATTTTACTAGAAACGCAGCGAATGAAGAGTGAAGTTTATTGAGCCTGTTCATTTGACTTGGAATATCACATCTAACACATTTTTAGTCATTGATTCGAGGTTTAGGCTGAATATAAGATATTTTTACTACCGAGGTTGTTGAAAATTAGAGCACATTATTTTAATTTATGCACCAAGTGTATTTGTGTTGATGATGTTGCCGATTGCATTCAAAACTAAGTCACTTGCACATACGTGCTTTGTTACATTGCCTAATTTTTTCATTTGTATATATTTTCAGATTGAATTTATTTCCTAGAGTTTATCCGAACATTTGAGACCGATCTTAAATGGGGAAAAAATATAAACCCTATCTCACGCTGTCAGCTCGTCATAAGAGACGGCGGAGACAAGGTCCCTTGCTCTCTACTGGCAACCAAAATTTGTTAACAACTGCTCTCGATCGTCAATATCAGCATGCAAGCCAAGATGGTCATATTTCTTAGATTGAAAATGTGCCTTCTGAGCATGACTGTGTTCCTCGTCACGATACTTCACTGGAGCTCATTGCGACGTTTATTTTTTCAACAGTGAAAACGTGGAAGACACTTCTTCGCTAGAAGATTTGACTGCGGAATTTAAGATTATTAACACAAAAATGGATGAACTTCTAACGCGCATTGTGCAACAAAACGTTATTCTGAAAGAAAACAACATTTTACTGAAGGAACTAACCGAGCAGCGAAAAAATATTGTTGCGCCATCATGCCAAACGCCTTCAGGATGCCAACCTGCTGATATACACCTGAAGAACTTGAAGTTCTGGCATCGAGCTCTACCTTGGTAAGAATCAATAGCAATGAGTTGTCTAATTGGAATGTCCGGGAAAGCTTATATTTATAATGGTTGAGAATTACCGATGCGAAGGAGGTTCTAGTTAAATTTATATCATTACGTTTAAAAATTGCGTAATTGAGTGCATTTCTAATTCACCTTACCGTATTTGTAATTTAATAAATGTAACTTTCAATTTTCAGTTTGAAGAACTGATTCAACTCGAAGAAAGCACGCTTTGTAAAACAACAACCAGCATGCTGAAATTGCTCATGACGAGACGATTGGCGACTCAGCATTCTTTGACCGGGCTGGATAGAAACAGGCTAAGAGTGAAGTACGCATTCCGCGGGAGTCTAGCGTGCCGCCTCATGGAACGTAAGTATACATTAGGTAGCTAAAAAATTACTTAACAGTACAGTACTGAGGCAGGAAATTTTAGAATATTTCTTTCTCGTTTGTCTTGAATTCAAAAGTGATTTCACCAACTACTACCCACTGCTCGATGTAAACTTGCTCAGTTTTTATGCCTGTCTAAAAAATGCTTCATTTACATAGGTGCTTTAATTGAACTTAGATTTTCTGTTTTGTTTTATATTTTACAATTATATTTTGTTAATATTTCTTGTTAAGGATCTTTCGAATATTTTCTGTTGCTTGAGATTCAAGAAACTCATTCGATTGATTGGCATCAATTTTCTCCTTTCTAATTTAATTTTTAATTTCTTTTTTACTGTGCAATTTGCATAACGACTGATTTTCATTTGACAATGAATAACAGGAATAACGATGACAGATAAAATTATTAATGTGCCATGAGGGCTGTAACTGGCATTGTCTATCACGGGGTGAAGAGGTTGCGTACGTTTGAGAAATATATTGGTTGTTTAATACGCACAACGTTTGCTAATTTAACATATGGGTCAATTTAATAGATAATGAACGTAAGTATACTATTTTTCATTTGTTATACGCTGTATATTGCATTTATGTAATAGTGCAGGTGATGGAGGTTTTCAAGTTCAAGTGCATTATTAAATAATGTTTGTCGGTGTTTTCGGCACTTGGTGCTTTAAAATTACTCCGTATCCAACTCGGATGATACTTCTTTTCCAGTAATTATTTTAGCCTTTAACACTGACCGCAGTATAGTTAAATTTAAGATAAAAAAACAATTGAACCAGGAACACTGTTCAATATTCATTATTTAAGTGAGCAACAGAGGAATTTGCGCATTCATTTTGATTTTTACTACGCATTCAATAAAAATCACGCATTTGAAGCCGTGTGGGTTACCATATCTAATGAAACTTAGTACGTAGCCACCTGTAGCGCACATTTCGGCCAACGTATTAAACAAAGTTCTTGCATTCCAGCCAGTTGTTTCTGTTCTGCAATCTGAAACTTGCTAACTTTAGTACTATCATAGTTTTTATTCAATACAGTTCATATGTATATTCGACAGGTTCTATTGCCGCCATGCCTCGGTACACAGGCGTTTCTAGAAAATCGTTACATGCAGCAATTGATACTTCACTAAAGAACTCCTGTGACTGGGAGGGCTACAGAGGAAAAAGGAAGAAGGACCCTGCAGTGCTGATGTCCGAGGGAACTATCGTAGAAGAAACTGGCAATCATGGGATCTCTAATACGCTAGTGACGGTGCAAGGTGCGGTTGCTGGAGTGGATAGGGTAAGCAACGACAGCAGTCTTTTGGGGGGTTTTAATGCACGTGAGATTGCTGTAACTGGTAATTCATTAGATGTGGATGAAGAGCCGAAAATTTTTCGCATTCTGTAAATTATGCTGAAGTGTAACAAGCCAAACTCTTAAAATAATATTACAAAATATATTTACATTACGCCTTGCATGAAATTTTGCAATAATGTTCAGAATTCTAAAATTAAATTTTTTATTCAATACTTCAGAGGTGTGAGGTTCTTTATAGTAACTACTAATTACCGAAATTGAACTATCATTATAATACTTTCCAAGTTATCTAATACAGCTGCTTACCTAACCATACGTGGTATATTACCATTGCGTAACCAAGGTTTGCGGAAATACTCTGTGCCCTCCATCGTAAATAAATGGGCATAAATTGTAGATTTGTTAAAATGTGTAGCTTTGGGGCCATTGAATGAATTTTATTGTTTAGTGTAGGTATCTGCGTTGTTAAAATATTGACAGATATATCATAAATCGGCGTTACTCTGACTGTCGGAAATACTGTGACTTAATTATCGAATCTTGAATACATAATCCAATAGCTCTTGAATATTTTCATGGAACACAAACAACTTTATACAATTTTCTAACCACTCTCCAACTATAAAAATATCATGTCGAAAATTACTTCTGTTTGTATTAGGGATGTATTTAGAATTAGTTCATAGTTGCTCTGACAGTCAGAGTAACTCCGATGTATGGTGAAGTATTGATAAGGGCCAGTAACCAAATGACTGAACTTCCGTCCTGTTATTTTTCAAACTCAATCTAAGTAGGTAGGCTAAAAATGTGCGTATGTTTCATATCCCACTAACATTTTTGCAGTCAGCCTCGATAATTATCGCCATCTACGCAAATTTTTTTATACATGGACGATGCTCATTTTCGATGATGACGGCGAAACGTTATACTGACCGATTATTTTACGCAAAAAGGATATGCAACAACAAATTTTCTTCGTAGTGTGAGCGAAGAACGAGTAAAGTTGTGAAAATAACAAAACAGTATTTTTATTACCCTAATTTTTTTTACCGCGCGTAGTCGAGGTTACTGCGGTGAACTGCAGTAAATTACTAAGAGCAGTTCACCGCAGTAATCCTCGACTGCGCGCGTTATTTTTTTAACGGCTTACGAGTGGTGGCCACTAGTTGCATTGCGGCAGCGCAGTCTGCTCAATGGAGGTTTAGTGCAGCAGCGCTGCACTGGCGCGACTGGCGCAAATGGGCGGACATCTTCAGGTGGCGGCCGAGAGCAGCCTCTGCGCAGCCGCGCTACTCAGCGCTGCACTAACCCTGCGCCTACACTGCAGTAATACTGCGCCGATTTTTAATTGGGATAGGGTACGACAATTACTGTTGTCAATATTAGGAATGATTATATATCTGCAGTTTTCAGAACTTTGAATGTCATTCATTGAATAACTCATAAATTAATTGCCTCCTTTGATTTTCTTGTGCATTCGCCGTTTATTTATTATGGAACGAGCGCAACTTTAGACGAAATGGCCGAAATTCGTCAAGCTTCAAAATTGACAACGTTGTTAATGGAAACGATGCGGTTCGATCATGCCTAGAATGTTGGATATTGCATCTAGACCAAACTTACGTTGTTTTCCTATACTTCTAACGCATCGCTTCATGAGCCAAGAAGGTTACCTATTCATTGCACCTCTAATTTTTAAGCGGTTATGAAATACAGTTAATAAACATTCCATCAAATTACTGTAGGTGATGTATTATTCGATTTCGGATTTCCTTTCCAATCATTGTTGGTGCCACACACAATCTAAATAGCTCTAAAATGACTCGAAAATCACAAGAAATACTGAAGCTAGTAGTAAGAGAGCAATATCGAAAAAGTTTCTTAAGATTTTTTAGTCAAATTAAACTTTTTGCCTTTGTCTAAGGATTCAGTGAATTTTGAGAATTTTGCTGAGGGCGGGCCAAAATATTATTCCTTTGCCGCGTGCCGCATGACTGCTGTCGCCATAGACACGAGCACCGGATATGCTGCGAGCAAATAATTTAGAGGATCGTATTCTTTGCAGGAGAGAATGATCAAGTCGTGTGTTAAGCAATTCCGTATTCTTTAGCAGCTTTACCTTGGAGACTGTGGGCGCTCACCGAAACAGACAGTATCTGAAAGGTCGCAAAATTATTCGACATGATCGAAACTGGCTTTTGCGGACGAAATGACGTTCACTTGCTTAAATCTATCAAAAATTTATGAAAAAATCTATGAACAGCAAAGTGTCTATGCGACTTCCATCAAGCTTCAACCTGTCAATATTTTACCACGCAGTTTTTTTTAATAACTACAGGAGCCTTTCGTATCAGTACTTTTTTATTCCATATAGGCGAAATGTCAAACATCGGAATAAATGAAGCGAAGACCCTTAAACGCTGATTGGTTAAATTTTGTTCCTTCAATTAACTTGGAGAGCAAGTTCTAGAACGTGTATTCCACAACTCAGGGCTGTGGGCACGGCATGAAGTCGATCATTGAGTTCACATCACCTGAAGCTGATGAATGGATTTATTGAGTCTCAGCCACTCAGCTAATACAATGCTTGGATAATTACCACGAATAACCGAGTCCAATGTTTACCTGTAAAATTCCTCGCTGGCTTGTCTGTATCGCCTTTTATTCAGCTACCATTTCAAAAGCTGCTTGTGCTCAAGTCTTTTTCTATTTATATTTTTATAAACCAAACGTGCGTAGTAAAAAAATCTCAATATCATTTACATATTATTATAAAGCTGACAATATGAAAAAATGTATTCTATAGATTATAAATATATTATTTTAAGGCTGAATTTTATTATTGAACTAACAACTTCAAAAGTCCCAATGCGTGTTATCGAGATCGCAGTCTTGATTCAGACGGTGGACTGACCGGATGTCTCGCCAGAATCTAAAGACATGCTCGAGAATTCACTGCCTAATATCTTCGTTTAATAAGAAAATTTTAATTGCAATTCACTATTATACAACATTATCAAAACATGATTTTAAAAACAGTTGTCGCGATTTGGTATTTGCAGAGTACTCGAACTTGCCACGTTAATTCACTTGTAATTGCCCTTCTTAATAAGGTGAAATCGGCTGCGGTTGGTGCTCTAAAATTAGCTTGAATACACCGTTTACATTCATGCCTAAAAATGTCATGCTCAAGTATATTAACATTATTACACACCTGTTCCTCATAAGAACAGTGCACTAGGAAGAGCGAATTATTTTTCTGCAAGACTAAGCACGACATATTCCACCACTTATTCCAACAGCAGAAAGTGAAGGCCACCTCACTTCGAAAGTCTGATTAGCTAGCGTCGTTGACGTATCTGATTTGCTCACTGCATCATTTTCAAAATTGCTCATACATATAAGAAATAAGTTACCATTCTCTACACCTTTGAAATTACGAAATAACTTGATTTCTCGACACCGAAACAATCGCCGGAAACGAAATTAGCGACACGCAAGGGAATGATTTTGCAGTCTCTACGAGGAACGATATTTTTGAAGAGAAAGAAAATTGTTTTCTAATAATCATTGAAGTCTATATGTTCCCACAGTAATGGAATGTCAGACTAAGTCTGAAAGCTTGAAGATGGGAAAATGACAGCTCAAGAATAGAGTGGATTATTGAAGTTAGGAAACCTGTTTGAGATTAGAATGACACAATGAACCTAGATCGTCAAATTGAGGTCAGAATGACGATGAAGTAAGGATGTTAGTTCTGAAAATCGAAATTATCAAATAAAATAAGAAATTCCCTCAAACCTCATAACGATAAAAAAGTCAATGATATCTTTCCTAAACTATCTCATTTGCGTAAAGTGAACAATTGAATAAACCCTGTAGGTGAGTAATTTAACATCTGCTGTTGGAATGTCCACCACGAGGCATGTTCTACATGAGCAGATCTAAGTGATGCCTAGTCTCACTGCCGTGGGAAGTTGTGCTTGGCTTACAGGATCGGTTTCTTCTCCTTTAGTTTAAATTAAAATATTGAGATATCCACTAATTTTCGCAACTGATGAACAGGTAAAATTACTACACGAAGTCAGCATGAGTTTAAGCTAGGGAAATTTACCGCTGTTATACAGGCGTACCGCCATCAAATATTTTCATCCTCAAAATAATTTCATTGAAATCTTTCACAAGGTGATTATTGTCTGTTTTGGAGACTAGTCAAGCATTCCCTTTGGTCCTTGGCTGATAGCACAGTGTCACTCGTGAAAAAAAGGCATCTTATTTTACTCGGAAGCGTACAATTATTGGGAATTCCCAGATTTCAACAGGGAGTATTAGCGTTAAATTTTACCACGATGGAGAAGAACATCTTCCAAGAACAGCTCTGAAAATTAATTTTCCTTTCCTGCAGTAGCTCTAAAAATTCACCAAGCTAAGATTTTCCTCTGTAAATTACCTATTAACATATGCAACATTAACATATGCACCCTGGAACATATGCAAATTAACTATCCCACGCGTACACGCACACACAATTTCCCCTCCCTTTTGCGAATGAAACGCTTGTGCTGCGTCTATTAAGCTATCCTAAATTAATGATGGATTTTTGCAGGGGCTGAGATTTACTACTGAAATTAACATTGCTTGAAGAACTCTCACTTTCCTTTGACTTTCAAATGAACTGTTATGCACGTTAAACATAAAAAATATACATGTCATGATTTAGTTTCCGTGAAAGGACAGGGAAAGTGACTTTTGTTTAAAATGACCTCATTGAAGAAAATTATTATTTATGATTTGATCCCATCTCAAAAGAATTGACGCTGAAATACATGCAAATCATTCCGGGCGTCAAATCATCCGCAGGTGCATTTTCATTAACTTCGACGTGCACAAACGAGATGGTCGACATCGTATGATAGTTGATGATTTCAGAAACTGCGTTCGGAAACTAACATTTTCATACATATATGAGTCGATTGCTGCAGCCACGAACTTGATCAGTATTTTGCATATTTCTTTACCCTTCAGAATACTTGTCTTCAACGGCCCCAATAGTGGCATTTGCTCGCTATAATCGTATCGACGAGATGAGCGGAGTGACGTAAAAAAAGTGAGATCTGTAGGACAGGATTCTCCAACGTCTCAGCCTGGTGGCAACCGACTCGGTTGTAGCTCTCCAATAATTTTATGTACCTTATCACTAAATTTTACGCTAATTTTTATTTGCTTTTATCTACCAATGTTTGATTTTTGAAACGAGTTAATAGAATGTACCGAACTTTAATTTTTTGGCGGGTTACTTCCCCCCGTGTTGATGTCCGTTTGTTTTGCAGTTTCGTTATTTTTAAAGTTAAAAGTTTATTTTACATGCCACCGTCTAACGTGTTGTTGTCAAATTTGTGTTTCCCGGTTTTAACAGTTTTGTTATTTTTCTATGAGCAAACGTGTAGGGTTCATCCTTTGCGATAAAAAGTAGGAGCTCTCAGTGTTTCCCTTAAACTCTTTCATTTTTAGCTCAGGGATAGCATTTCAAGCATCAAATATGAAGGCAATTACACGCACAATTTTTTGTGTAACGCTATTGGAATTGGCGATTTGTGCCAGTTTCATTCCAGCGGGGGAATTGAATGCTATTGATTCTGAGGCTAACGCAGTTGAATCTTGGAACTCGGCTACAGATTTGGAGCGAAAGGGGGCCGTTGACTCTAACTTATCGGTTGAGGTAGCGAGGACTATAAGGAATCTGAGCAGCTACATTCTCTCGATAGCCAGCGATCTTTTAAATGCCATCGATGATGTTCTCTTCTGCGTCCGATTGGCTCAAGGTAGGACGTTGGATGTGGCAATGCTTTTTGTACTTTACTGTGCTTCTTCTCAATGGGAAGAAATAGGGTATGTTGTGAATTGTTTATATTCAGTATCAAGTGTTCAATATTTTCTCGTTTTTTTGCCGTGAGAATAGGCAGGACGCTGGAGATGGCAAATACTTTTTGGGCTTCTTCTGAATGAGAAGAAATACGGCATGTTAATTGTGAATTGTTTATATTCGGAAACATGTGTTCAATATTTTATCGTTTGTGTGCCGTGAGAAAATTAGTTGAAATAAAAGTATGATTGAGTAAGTAGTAGTGACCATGACATACTTCGCAGAGGTTCGTTTTTTATTTTTAATGACGAGAATTATCTACCATTGATATGAGTGGTTTCAATCAAAAATTTTTTCATGCAGTTGACACTCGAAACTCAGGAAAGTAGAACACAGAAAAGATCCTTACACGATTTCCGTAGTTAAGATTCATAAGAATATCACATTATATGCAGTCTTGAAAGGTTGTTCAATATTTCAATGTTATATGTGGATTTCAATGTTGAAACTTATGCGATTCGCTGTGGGTATTTTTACAAAATTGCTGATATTACGGTATGGAAGCCGTTGCTGTCTTTTCTGAACATCTCAGATACTTCTCATACTGACCTCGAACTAACTGCTATGAACATTGCATGAATTTCACTCCCTCGAACTTGTCGTAAAAACACACTGTCGCTGTCGGAGATGTGCAGCAGTTCTCATTGCTAATTAGAGTTTGTAATGGCTAACAGTTGATGATTGTTTTATAAATGAACAAAGAATTGATGATTGCTTATACGATCTGACAGTTGATTGCCTGTACGAGTTGAAAAACACTAGCTACATACTCTCACTCTGAAATATCATTCTCGTTACAGTTGCTGTTATGTTAACCGAAGTAGACTTTTCTTTTACTCGATAGTGTGCTTAATATTGTAATCACTTCAGTAATGATATTGCAATATTAGCATTATTTCTGTTTAGTTACATCATTTTCACGACGCAATTACATTCTCATAATCATTGTAGCTAGCATATGTTGCATTTTATCATTGCAGTAGCACTTTTTGGAGCCTTCTAGCTGAAATTTGCAGCATTTGATGCTGTAGTAACAATTTTTATTACAATCTGTAAGGATCTGTTGCCGTAATACCCAGGCAGCATTCGTTTGTTCGTAGGATATTCAGAGGATATCCTCTCAGGATGTCCCAGGATTGCCCTTTGATAACATCCTCGCGATATACAAAGTTGTACACATTCAGGGGATATTACAAGCAGATAATCCAGAGGACATCAGAATCAAATATCCTGGGAATATAATATTTGTTTGTTCGTAGGATATTCAGAGGATATCCTCTCAGGATGTCCCAGGATTGTCCTTTGATAACATCCTCGCGATATACAAATTTGGAAACATTCAGGGGATATTACAAGCAGACATCCAGAGGACATCAGAATCAAATATCCTGGGAATATAATATTCAAATATTCCAATGATGTCCCCCTCAATTCTGAAGGCAGGAATTTAGAAATCAACTTCCACCAGGGTCACCAGCACCTACCTCTTAAGAGAATGTACACTACTGATATTAAATGGAATGTCTACGGAACTTTCTGAAAGTATTATAGTGAAAATATCACTACAGAATTAGTCATTCAAAAATTCATTTACTAATCATACTAACTACATTATTCGTGATATTTTAGAGTTTGCAAAACTTTCTAACACCTTAGATACCTACTTCCACTTCTTTGTGTTATCAATCACTAAACAGAAACGGATAAAAACAGCAGGAACTTGACTTTGAACCCATCTAGGTATAGTAAATTAGGTATGTTCCATCTAAAGTACACTACCAACAAAACTTTTTTTTTTAAATTGTCTATTAAAAACACGCAGATTAGGAAGGGTTATATTTAAACTTATTAAAATTATGAAGAAGAGCAATCAATTACAGGTCAATGAAGATAAGTTCATATCAATGTAACTAACAATTTTGGTAAAATGAATAACTTACCTACTCGATTCCATGTAAAAGAATTCTATAGCTAGTTATATGAACAATTATTTCATACCCACTCCTTAATGATGTTTGTTAGGTTGATTTTCCCCCGCAATTCAATCATCTCTGCAAAACCGTCTGAATCTCTGAAACATAAACAATTAATAATTAGCTACAGTATTTTTATTTATAAAAGTTAAATAATGAGCTTATTGAAAATATCCAATTGAAAACACTTTGTCTAACTACTGAAAAAATTTCATCAAATAAATTACGTATTGAAAACATTTTACAGTACAGAAGGCTCGAAGAGAAATCATCATTCCAATTAAATTCAACTAAGTGTTATAAACGTAGAGTAAAGAGGGTCATTTCCACGGTCTCCCAAGAGGCACCCATCTGTGAACCGTCGTTGACTTTATATTAAAGTGGAAGTCTCACCATGATGAATCTGAAGTACTTTAGTAAAATTTGAGATCGGTTGTCCTCAAATTTCACTAGAGTACTACAGACTCACACAGTCCTACATACACCACTTGAATTAGCATATGTAGCTACTGATACCAAATAATATGACAGGACAGTGTGTGTGTGTGTGTATATATGTGTGTGTGTGCGTGTGTGTGTGTGCAGTACTTTGTTCACAACATAGTAATGTAATACTGTATGAGATTTAATAAACAATCTATCCTCTAAGTTTGTCCTTCAAACCACATGCTTCAGTTATGAAATCAAAGATTTTCAAATCGACACAAGAACCTAAATTAAAAATAGAAAAGTTTATTCGCACAAATATTTATTCAGTAAATAACCGTTTCAGACGTATAATCAAAATGAATTGTTTACCCAGGGTTCATATTCATCCTATAGCTAATTCTCTACAAATTTTCTGATGTCAACATTGTAGAAAAAAAGTTATGTATCATAAAAATAAAATAAATCTACAGTAAGCACACCTTTCTTCACAAATCACCTACAAATAGATAGATTAATTAAATTGTTTTCAAGTTTAGGAAAATAAAATTAACTGCCCAGATTAGTTTGACTAGGTATGGCAATGAATTGAACATAACTAAGTTTGAAATACCATAGTTACCTACAACAAAAATATAATAACTAGCTATATGATATTGCCAGTTATAGCTAGTAGCTACACAGTCCTTTGAGTAAATTATGTCCTTTCAACAAGAAATAATTACTACGAAAAAAAGAACATCATTCATCTTCCAAAACGCTCAGTGGCATTAACGTCAATACTGGAAATAAAAAATATTATTAGTTAATAATATATATACCACATGGCTACTCTAGGCTAAAGCCCAAAGTACATAGTATAAACGCTTATGCCTTCCTCCCTCACTGGCAAGGATGTTCAAAGGAGAAAAAGAAGTTTATAAAGCAAGAGAAAAAGATAGAAAAGGTAGGAGGAGGTGTTGAAATAAAGGACAACGGTTGCCCGGTCGAATAAAAGAATGATCCGTAACACAACAAAACCCAATCTATTAGAACAAAAAGGAGACCTGTCTAACCAGAATGCAAAAAAATAAAAATAAATAGAAGAAAGTAAGAGACAGCAATTCAAGAAACTTAAACTAATCAAATTAGCAATTAAAAAACAGAACGGACCTAAACAATGTAAAGATATAAACGAGCATCCAATAACCCCAATGGAAATAAAAAGAACATAAGAATGTATCCAAATTCTTTCAGCTGCAGATATGTATCTCTCAATTCGTTCAAAGTTCACTTCCAGGTTCAGGCTCATCCTGCCCCTGCGCACCAGATTCTTGAACAGCACCTTTCTTTTTGTTGAAACTGTCTTTGGCATGTGTTAAGTTCAACGCCTTGAGTTTCACAATTTGATCCGTGCTAGTTTCAGAAGACAACGCATTTTTCTTCAAGGCATTTGTTGAAGCATAAAATTTAGTTAAAAAAGTAAAAATATTGTGAAAAAGTACCACGAAATGTTATTAATTATACTGATATAGATCGAATATTAGTTAGTAGCTATATTATAAATTTATACAATCACATTTATGGATATAGCAGACTACAAAAATCATAACATATGCAAATACATATGTATATTTCTTTTTTTACTATAGCCCCAGAATGAAGAAGAAATTTAGAGATGAGTTTCCACCAGCGTACAGAATGGAAAAAAATCATGTCTACAACTAATTAATTACTAAAGTAGAAAGGTTGAAAGAAGTTGTGCAACGAACAAGTTTCAAAGATATATTTAGCCATTGCCTTTTTTACTATTATTAATAGTGATAACTTGATAAGTATTGAACCCTGTGGTTTAACTGGTTTTTATCATTTACACAGTAAATGTAATTATTAAACTTTGAATCTGATTCTTTATGGCACAACTTATTTAAACCTAGCATCTAGCTAGTTAACTTCATGATGTCATAAAGAAAGGTAACATTTTTTGTCACTCTAGTTAGGAAATTTTCAAATTTACATACATAGAGTATCAGTGTTGCTTACCCAATATGCAGCTGAACAGCTTCAGGTCTTTAAAAGATTTTTTGCCAGTTTTGCCATGCATACTGAAGTCCAGTGCTAGTGCTCTTGCAAGACAGAAGTTCATCATATTATTTATGATAGCTCTCGTGTGAGTACCTCCAACAGTTTGTAATTTCATTACAAGATTTAGTCTTTCATCTTCACTGTTCAGAAGTTCCTCCAATGCTATCAAATCATCATTTGTTTTAATAGGAAATGATGGTAACTTACTTTCCTTACTATGTTGCAGTAACATTTCACCTGAACTGGATGCACGAGCAATTTTTTTGAAAGTCTTATATGCCCTATTGGCTTCCTCACTACCATTAACAACTTCCTTGTGAATATTAGAAAATCCTCCAACAATAAGATTTTTAAGCTCTACTACTTCAGATTTCAATGCAGCACAACAACAATTCTTTGATGAAGTTGGTACATTGCCGCTTTTAACTGCAGGTGCACGTGCTGCACATACAAAAAAAAATTTTAAATAACAATCATACGTAAATAGACAAGCACAGATAATATAATGTTAATGTAATTTGAGCTGATTCAAAGTATGGGTATCATTGCTCAAGATGTGCTCAACAACACGCAATTCCATAAGACTTATAATTTTATCTGAGTAGCAATGAATGGAAAGTAATGCTAGTTTTGTAAATTTGTACAAAAATTAGTGTATCAGCATTGGTATAGAGTTTTGCTATCTGTGAATTTTGAGTACCAGTATTACTATCTGCGGTGAAAATTTCAGTAGCAGTGAAGCTAAAATGTTTATATAAGCTATTTATTTTCATTTATTTAGATTATCTATTTTTAAAATTATTTATTTACATCATTGCAGTACCTAGGCAAATATCCAATTTTAAGTCAAGTGCCCAATTTCTAAAATCATTGGTTACACATTTTCTTCATTATTATAATCAGAATCTGTAACAGTCTCAGCAGCAAGATAAACAATTTTCAAACAAAAAAACTTAGGCTTTGTGCTCATTCTTATCTCTCATAATTTAAATAACTAAAATGGTTTGACATTACTTACCTATAAATAAGGACTTACCGATTGAAGGAAGTCTAACTTGTTTCTTCCTTGGAGGAGATGGAAGAAGTTCATCAGAAAATGATTGGGTATGAATTTTCTTTTTTGTCACAGGGGTTCTTACTTCACTGTCACTACTAACTGCTTCACTTGTAAGATCTGCTGCCTGCTGTCTTGCTGTCAGACTCACTCACAAGATTTAAGTGAAACATTATCAAGTTCACTATCAGCACTAATACTTATGTCAGCATGACTTGAACCAGCACTTGTCCCAGGTATACTGCCAGAGCTTCATTGCAAGATGGCGCTATACTAGGAACGCTATCCTCACCTAAATTTTCTCCACTGTTTTCTCCAACACTTCTTAATTTTTTTCGGAATTCGGTTGTTTTTCTACATATACCATAGTAGTTTTTCCTACACGACATTGTTTAAAAGAAAAATGTCACAAGCATTCACTTAATAACGCTATCACGTATGAATCTTAGATGGCGTCAACCCTACACAAGCAGCAAGCTTGAAACTGCCACGGCGCCGCTGCACGCCGTGCAGTGCTTATAAGCAACCCTCATCTATAGAACGCAATTGAAACTAGTCCGTTGCAGAATGCTACCGGAAAATAATGTGAAATTTTTTACAAGCCCTCAAAAATTTGCATTTCCACATTGAAATAGATAATATTTTTCGAAGGCCCATACAAATTTGCGAAATAACTAAAATGAAATGAATAGTATTGTTGCTACTACAAAGTACGTACGCATGTGCGTACCTCCTTATAGTAGTAACACTTCTAAAAGCCCTAAAAACTTTCACGTATTTATAAAAAACCTTGTAAATATCTATATTTACGAAGACATATATGTGTTTGAACTATCATAGCCTAATGAACATATTCTTTAAATGAGTTAGGTATGTGAAGAAAGTGTTTTGAGGGGCTTGAAAGAAAACGTGAATACCTATTATGTGACTGGCATTATTGTTTAGTTTACTGCTTGTAAAATTCTTATATAATTATACTCATACCTTTAAGTTTGACAGTAGGTCTAGGTACATTCGTGCAGAAAATACTTTTCTAATTCATTATATTTCTGATAAGAGTTTACATATTTAATTAGATTTTCTATTTCAAGTTGTCATTTAATATATTATACTAAATTAAAGGAGGTAAATCTCCGGACGTTTACTGCCTTCAAACAAATGGAAACGTAATTCGTTCAGGGGAGAGCATATATATGACAATTTCGTAATTTAATTTGTTTGAAATTAATTATTTACTGAATGGAAAAAACTATTTGAGAGTGTTTATAATTTTTATTTTTGTTTAAATTATGACGCTCATGAATTTAACCTTCGTAAAAAGGTGACAAAAGATTTATTTGATTGTATAATAGTGTTTAGATAATCCAACTCAAAATAAACATGAAGACAAATTATTTTCAGAGATACCTATGTCCTTGAGTAATATCCGGTGGATATTAAGAGGAGACCATCTGCAAACACCTAAAATACTTCACGATAGAAACATATTTTTAAACATGTCCAATCTCAATTAGACAGAAAAAAACTCAAGGAAATATTTTATCTTCAACTAAATTTATTAATAGACTTTAAAATACGTCAAAGTTATCTTGAGGATATCCTCTCAATATTGAAAAGGGATATAGTTAATTTACGATATCCGTATAAAATCGAAACAATATTAGCTCCGAACATGAGGACATACAGCGAACATAGAGGACACCGAGGGAATATCCTTAGGATATTCTAATGGTGCCTGGGAAGGGTGCTAAGAACAACTAAGGAAAGGGTGATTGATTTTTAATTACTCAAATGAGGTACTTTCTAATGATGAAAAACGTGTTTTGATCTTAGGTTTAGGTTTTGGCCTACCAATTTCAAAATTGAATTTTAACAGGTATTTTTTATATTTTGAACCCATATATGACAGGTTCTCTAAATTAGAAATTAACCTTGCTATTGATAATGCCAGGGTTGTTTTTAGCAACAAATTGAAAACCCTAGCTCACAAAGTTTACAGTAGATTTGATGGCATTAATAATCAATGTGCTTTGTTTGGTCGTAAAGATTTTTTCACCCTTAAGAAATTATGCTCTGATTCTAGTCTTCATGTCACAAAATCAGATAAAGGCAACGGTGTTGTTCTACTCGATAAGCATGAGTATATTTCCAAAGTTGAACGGCTATTGACTGATCCGGATAAGTTTCGCAATATTACCATAAATCCTAAGACTCTTATCGTAAAGCTCGAAAATAAAATAAACTATAGGGTCAAGAAGGATAAGGACGCTGGAATTTTATCTGATGAATTTTATAATTCCAGCCGTGCTAGTGGATCTAGACTTGGAGTGTTGTATGGATTACCTAAGGTACATAAGCCTGACGTACCCATGAGACCTTTTCTCTCTGCGTGCAGTACGCCGAACTCAAGGCTTTGTGCAAATTTGGTCCCCGTTTAACTCCATTTGTTACTAGTCCTTATACAGTGGAGAACTCTAGTCATTTCCTTCGTGAAATATCCTGTATCGACAATACAAATGGTATTTTCATGTGCAGCTTTGATGTTGAATCTTTGTACACACATGTGCCTGTGGGGAATCTATCAATATTTTACTGGATGAGATTTTTTTAAACACTTGCCAATTTATGAATTATGACCGATAGCAATGCAAGCGTTTTTTGGAAATCTCTCTCACAGGTTATTATTTTGTATTCAATAACGTAATATATCAACAACTAGATGGACTAACCATGGGCTCTAACCTGTCTCCCGTCATTGCCAATATGTTTATGGCCCATTTAGAAACAAATTTTCTGGATTCGTGCTCGACTGAATATAAACCTGTTTTCTATAGACGTTACCTGGATGATACCTATGAATTGTTTAGCTCCAGTGATCAAGCTAATCAATTTTTTGAGTATGTTAATGCCGTTCATCCCAACATTAAATTCACAATGGAATGTGAACAGAATGGTGAAATACCTTTTTTAGATGTCATGGTAAGGAAGTCTGACACTAAGTTTATTTCTTCAGTTTATAGAAAGCCCACATTTACCGGTCTTTGTACTAATTATTTTTGCTGTGTCTACAAAGGTTATATTAAATCGTGTGTGAAAACTTTATTACATAGGGCCTATTGCATCTCGAGCACGTATCAAATATTTCACAATGAATTAGAGTACCTGCAAAAAATGTTTACGCGTAATAATGATCCAAAATATCTTGTTATCCAAATAGTCAAAAAATTTCTAGATAATAAATTCCCCCCCCCCCCCCCCTATCGAGATTTTTCGCTTGCCCGCACTTACTCTCTAACCTTTTCACGAAAAAGGAAACGAAAGGGTCTTATTCAAACATTTATTTCAGTTTAATTATTTCATGATGTAAGACCTCCAACGGGAGGCATAATCTTAAGAAACTTAGATTTTAGTTCCGTTGAGACCTCCAACGGGAGGCATAATTTTATGAAACTTATATTTAGTTCAGTTGAAACCTCCAACGGGAGGCAAACTTTTAACAGGGTAACTAACTAAGGCGAATCCACCGTCGAGGCTGTCGCAACACTTTAATTCAAAAAAACCTTAACTAAGCAGATAACCTTAACTCAAACAGCTGCCACTTTTCAATTTGATCGTCTCTCCGCCGCGTGAACGCAGAGTCAACAACAATTGACTGCTGAGACTAACTTGCGAGGTTATCTAGTTGTTGACACTAGATTAAAAAAAACGATGTTGTAACTGTGGCATGGAAAATTAATTTGAGCCAGAGAGACGAGAGACCTCCAAATCCCCAGTTGCTCCAGAGCACTTCAGGGCACCCAAATCAAGAATACGAGCTTGGTCCCCAGCAGACCGGACCCTGCACGAGCGCAGCCACAAGCGTAGAACAGCCCCAAAGGAGCGGCCAAACCAGAGCTTCCTGAAAAAATTAAAAGAACTCAGGAAAAACTATCATAGAAAAAGAAAATACCAAGAATTGCCAATAGATAGGAAAATAGCAGAAAGTGAATCTATGAAACTAACGTACGCACCCTAAGGAAGTGCTGGAGCCTGAAGCTGATTGATGAACGACACAGAAAGAACTCTCGGAAAACAGGCTCAGTAGTAATCCCCAGGAACGACCTTGGCAATACTGTGGAAAGAACCGTATGCTAAGGTTGCGTTCAGTAACAAAAGTAGAACGAATTATTCCTCAATATCTTGTTGCACAAAAAATAGACAAGTTAATTCCAACTGCTCACCTAAAAACTGGTAGTCTTCAGTGATTGCAATCGTTCAGGCAAGGAATAGACATTCAAAGTGAAATATAGTAGAGTAATTCACGCTCCACGCAGAATAGTAAAGGATAGGTTGAGACTTTGATGCTTTGGAAAGAAGTTGAAATTTAACTGGCAGAGCACTCTCTGGAGAGTTATTAGAACCTCCCCTTTCAGACGAGTGAATACCTTAAAACGTACATGAATTTGATTAACTTCAATTTAAGGGTAATATTTGAGCCTTAAAATTACAGTGGAGCGCAATTTAAAGAAAATGGGTGTTAAGAACA
Organism: Morinoia aosen; assembly: GCA_030386875.1. Lineage (NCBI taxonomy): Eukaryota > Metazoa > Arthropoda > Malacostraca > Amphipoda > Talitridae > Morinoia > Morinoia aosen. Next base: position 2,723,497 of record CM059568.1, on the reverse strand, counting down.
CAACTAAACAAACCAGAAAGAAATCCTACTTCGTAACTGAAAACATAGAAAAGATGAATCACAGGAAGAATAGAATGGCCCGATTCGCAAAACTGATTGTCACCAGGAACAGCAGCTGAGCACCAAGATACCACCAGGTAACCAAGCAAAGCTTGGCCACGAACCACGGCCGCTCGCAGAGAGGGACGTCACTACGACTGATGGTGACCGCACATTACCAGAGCACGCGCCAGAACACAAGCACTCATGGAGTAGGAGAAGTGGAGAGTCTGCCGGACGGAATCCCCATCCGCTAGAGGTCACGTCCGGAAAGCAGAAGTTTTAATGTTAAGACTTGGTTTGAAAATTAAGAAAGCAACTAGAAAGGTTTTTAACTATTCAAACTTTGAATTTTAAAGATTCTACAATTGTCGAAAATTCGACACCCCCCCCCCCCCCCCCTCCTGTAACCTCGACCGTACCGAAACACAAAATCTTTTTTGGCCTGCCAATCCTAGGGAACCTGAACAGTGATTTTCAAAGAGAGTTTCTAGTCCTTGTGCGAACCTTCTTTACAGCGGTTGACGTTCATGTTTATTATATGAATACTTTTAAGCTATCGTCTTTTTTTAACATGAAAGAGCGACAGGATGAATGCCTGGAAATTGCTGAGTATATGTGTATGTTTGTGATTGCTGCCAGCAATCGTTCGTTGGAAGCACTACCCTCCAACTATTTATCCGTCACAGCCAACATTCAGGTTTTTCTCATATTACTGGCCGCCCATTTGCTTGTCCCTTCAGTCCGCCACTAGAAACCATTGCAATAGTTCCAATCACCCTTTCAAAATTTCAAATTTTTCTATCCTATGCTAAGCATTTAATGAACATCACCTCCGTATTCTAGAATCTCTTTGGATATTCACAAATAAACCTTCAATTAATAACGATTTCAGCGCGACAAAATTATTTGTAGCCCCTACTTCCTAACTTTCGGTATGCTGAGGTGTGCTTGGAGTGTGTGCATGTAGTGAGTATGTGTATGTGCTGTGTGTGTATATATGTATGTATAAAAACGTAGGTGTATGAGTGTGTTTGGGTGTGTATGGTTATGTACGCCTGTATGTACTGTGTATATTGCCTAAACGCTTAAGTGTGGTATTCTAGTCCTTAGGATAGGATCTATATTTCCTTTTTGCGTTTTTGCTTGGTATTTTTATTCAGACCTTATCCGTCTTATGCATGACTGAAAATGAATTTTTATTTCTTCCAGCACTGATGATGGAATAACTTGTATTCCGAAACGTTTGCTACAATAAATATTCTCTATAGCGTTGGTTCTTCTTTTTATTTAGAGAATAAGATTCCCTAAGAATCGCCCTATAAGTACTTTTTAGAATTTAAAACTTGAGGGCACTAGTTCGAACGTTTATTTTAGTTTTCGGAACGAAAGTTAGGCAACAACAACGAGTTGCTTCTCCAAAAGAGGAAATACAGTAACAGCACTCAAGTTAGGGGCATCCTGAGGATTCCAGCGGATTCCGAAGTTCGCAGCTTCCTCTGTAGCAGTTAAATCAAGGCTCCTTTAAACAGCCAGAAACGCGAAGCTCCTCAACGCGAGGTTCACGAAACCTGACTCTTCAGAGTACAAGACGACAAATGGAAGGACAGCAGCTCGTCCAATAAGACCACCACTGGCCAGCAATACGGTACTCCGAAAGGAAGCACAGAGTCGTTCTGAACAAGGAGACACAGGACTTTGAGAAGTCTGGCTATAAATCACTAATTATACTAACTGAATAATATTTCGCAGCTTTACGGTTTCAAAATTTCAAGTACATATATCTCAGGTAGATTTAAAGAAAACATTATTTACCTTGAATATTAAATCCCTATTCAACAGGCTGCAAGAGCCGGGTCGAGGAAATCAATGGGCGTAAAAACCGCTTATTTAATAAAGAGAAATTAGTTAAAGGTACCAGACCCACTTTTTGAAGGGCGACATGCTGCCCAAGCAGTAAGTTAAGTTTAAGTTTAAATTAGTTTAATGGGTAAATGCAAAAGCGTCCCGATTTAGGTTTAATTTATTAATGCGCTTTAATGTTAGAGTAGGTCCGGAAGAGGTTCGAACATGCTTAATTCTAGAGATACAAATTTGAACACAATAAAACGAAAAGAAAATTTGCAGCTGCAAAACAAAAAACGAAGGACAGAAAGAACTAAACTCAACGGCTTCAAAAACCTCCCATGGCCACTAAGCCAGGCGATCGGAAGAGAGCTTCTTCTTCCACAGGGCCAGGCCACGATCAGTAATGCGGAAGATTTTCAACATACTAATTAATACTCTACAATGGATCTATAACTTACTAACTTGGCGCATGAATGACGAAATTTAAAGAATTTAGCACTCCAATAGAAGTAATAGGTACCTTTAGAGGCTAAAAATGTGCAGTTTATTTAGGATATTTCTCAGAGTATAAAACTCTTCTTCTATGCCTCTTAAAGACGTGCGTCGCATAATTTCTCACTATAGCTAAGGGTGCACATTATAAACTAACATTGAAACTGCGTATGGGTTCACAGTATTGAACCTCACAATGTTCCACACTGAAAGAAATAATGGCCCTATTTCGAAACACCCTGGTGCATCTGACGTTTGTCCCAAAACCGAGACACGCAGATGCATCACCAACGAGACACTCGAGATTTGGATGCATGCCAGTGTCTCCTGACCCGATTTAGAGACGCTCCAGTGTCTCATTAGAGATGCTTCCGTGTCTCATCGATGAGACACTTAGGCTTCAGTTTGATGCATTTTTACTGGTGTCTCAAATTAAACTCTACGGATATTAACCGTAACATTTTACTAGTAGTCGTAGAGTAGAATTAGTAGTAGTAGAGTAGAATTAGTAGTTGTAGTAGTAGTTATAGTAGTAGTAATAGTAGTACAAGGCTTGCTGCTACTACTATACTACTACAACAACAACTACTACTAATTCTAATCTACTACTACTAATACAATGCATTGCATTACCTTGCATGGTTGACGCTCGTATAGTTTGCAGTTTCACTGTCAATTAGAAATGCTCTCGAAGTTAGGGAGGAATGAAAAGCTGTTACACAAAAACATGCATGGATATATTTTATAAAAATAATAAACTTAGAATGGCTCTCAGTCCCCCCATTATTTCTTTGTTTTATTCTAATGAATTTAAAGTAAGTTTTAAATGAGGATAGGAAACGTAATGCCTTACAAAATAGGAAAGAATTAATTCAAGCACAAAGAAACAATAGTATTACTAACTTAACTCATGTTTTAAAAATGATTTAAGCAGAGGGTATCATCCCCACCAAGGGACTCATTGTTGCTGAGTTGAGAAGGGTGAATGAGAAAAAGAAATCCAAGCACAAAATATAATAAAAACCTCCTTTAAAAATCATACGGAACTGTGCGAAAAACAAGTTAACTATTGAAAATATAATAAAAAATTACGTCCATAATAGATTCCCGGTATATTCCTTTCTTCATTCTACCTTTTTGTTTTTTCGCTGTATAGCCTATACGGGAACCCACACTCTGCAGGGATACCAAAAAGGTAGAATAAAGAAAGGATTAGATTAGATTGTGTTACTTTAACAATTTCTAACCGCTAAAATAAACGTTTCGAAGAGAGGAAGGTCCCATTCAGTAAGGAGATAATAGAACGGAATGTATGCAGAAGGGGCATAAGAACAATAATTTGAGAAAGAAGTCCATAAAGTGTGATGAAAATTAAAGAAGAAAGTAGTAGGTGATGAAAAACAGCACAGCAGTGAAGAGGAAAAAACTGTTCTTTGACACAAAAAATGATGTATTTCAACAAAAAGAAGGCCTACCTGTTTAATTCTCAGCTCGGGTCACACATTTTCCCCCGGGAGTGTAAATTTTAACAGATACAATATTTGCACCCCTCTGAGGGGAATGAGGAAAGGAAAGAATGAAAAACTAGAAAACAGCGGGAGGAACTGAAAAAAGAGTAGCAATGAACCGAAAAGAAAATTTCCCCTAGCGCAAAAATTAACTTATTCCATTGAAACGAAGGATCACCCAACACGTTAATCTGTTCCACAGTGTCCATGCTAACAGCAATTGCCATATTAGCAGGTATTACATTCCAGTGAAATTTAGTGCAACATTGCTATGTGTAAAGACACCTTTAGTTGTTTGACTTACAATCATAACTTGATTGACGTAAAAATAGGGTTCAAACTGAATACCTTAATTTAGTTTGCATTTTTCAGCATTTTTAAGCTCTGGACAGTGTCGAGGACGATTAGAGGAGTCTTGCACTTGTCCTTCAACCCAAGAAGTCCTCTTTGTATGAAAAGCAGCGTTTTTTAAATGATTTGGGGTAGCTCAGGTTAAATATATAGTAACACGCTAGCCACACAGTAACACCTTGCAATAAACCCTTCACGCGGCATACCTCAACACCTTCAGAAAGAAGTACACCCTCTGCATCAGGGTCGGCAGGGTCACTGAAGCGAAGCATAGGAGCAGGTCCAGTCTCTTCCTGGAAATAACGAATATCTCAAGAACACTTTCATAAAACGATCAAGAGCCAACCCAAGTTGACAAAATTAATACCTTCAGGCCATAGAAATCTATGTCATGTGTAAAATACATTATGCAATTTACTCCACTTATTCCTTAGTGTTCGGTGCTTCGTGTAATCTGGGACTAGGTTCCTGAATTAATTATCAAAAAATACCGAAAATTGCTCAACATGCGTTTGAGGGAATACGTACATACGAGTACACAATTTTAGCCTTCCAACAAGCATAAGTCTTGACCAACAACTTGAATTAGAATGTATATAACAAATAGAAGACAAATCTTAATTTGAACGTGAACTGAATTTTATAAAATCTTGTAGCATGAAGTATTGGTTATACTTTTAGCATGAAGTAACTGCTCATGAAGGAAACAAATTCATCAAGGCCTATCGCTAAAAAGTATCATCATGCTTTAAAACTGGAAGCTTTCATGCGTCTCATTAGGGAATGGAAAACTTTTGAATGTAGTAGACAGCACCTCTCAGTGCACAATTCTGGGAATAAATAGTCTAGTGCAGTTTTATTCACTAATTTTTGGATGAGAGCCACTTTGGTTGCTTGAGATAGCCTTAATTACTGCAAGTTAGCGTATATTATATGAATCATATATTAATCTAACCTAATAATACCCGTAGTGTGTTTATCTATGTATTTATTCATTTGTTTGGTGTCCGCCATGGTAGAGGAAACAAGGTAGGATCATTCCTATGGGAGAAAATGCGCTTCTTCTTGTCTGGCTAGCCAATAGAAAGGCTTTATTTCAAACAAACCTTATGACGTCACCAAAACACAATATCGCTAGGCCAATAGTGGAGCCAGGTTTGGGGGTAGCAGTGCTATCAGATGCAATATTAGCGCTGCTATTGGCTCGTTGCCGTGACGTCAGTAAAACCACACAGTCAACGAAAAAAAGACTGGTTTGACCCTACTTTGTTTCCTCTACCGTGGTATCCGCTTCTGAAGAAACATAGGATGTCTGAGTTTGCGGTATCATGGATACCAAATTCCTCAGTGTAACATTGAAAGATTAGATTAGATTAGATTATAAGTTAGTTTAAGCCTCCCTAACCGCTGCAAAAATAGAGCGTATCACAGAGAGGAAGGAGGAAGGCACCATTTAGTATGGAGATAAGAAAATGAGGAATCTATGCAGAAAGTCTCGAAAATCCTGAACTATTTGGGGATGGTAAATAAGAATATATCCAAATAGTTTACTAGATTACCGCTTTATTAGTGACATTTAATTGTTGTCGCAAAAACTGGAAATGCACGAGGATGTGCATTGGCGCTCCAGCCTCAGTCCAAGAAATTCTTCGAGCCTGGCAAGGGAAGAAAATAACAGAAGATTAATTTTACCGTCCCAAAGTGCAATTTCAGCCCGTTAGAAGAGTTATGGGCAGGAAATGCCAGTTATACGAGTTATGGGCAGGAAATGCCAGTTATACGAGTTATGGGCAGGAAATGCCAGTTATACGAGTTAGGGGCAGGAAATGCCAGTTATACGAGTTATGGGCAGGAAATGCCAGTTATACGAGTTATGGGCAGGAAATGCCAGTTATACGAGTTATGGGCAGGAAATGCCAGTTATACGAGTTATGGGCAGGAAATGCCAGTTATACGAGTTATGGGCAGGAAATGCCAGTTATACGAGTTATGGGCAGGAAATGCCAGTTAGACGAGTTATGGGCAGGAAATGCCAGTTATAAGAGTTATGACCAGTGATAACGGTAATAATAATTAAGACAGTCGTAGCTAGTTTGTAATTTGCCAGGATAAATAGTAAGAGTGCCCTGCTGCCACCAACCTCACTGAACACCTCAGTAACGTGCGCCAAGTTACAGGGTTGACATACCTTCAGCTTATGAAGCTGGCGTGCGCAGTCTCCGGCCGATGCGTTGGTAACTTGCCGACGCTGATCAGAACCCCCGAAGACGTGGTGCAGAGTCCCAGTTACAGCGATGAGAGAGAAGGGTACAGAGTAGCCGGTGTCAAAGTCACCGTCCAACCGGCGTAGGCAGGCCTGCTCCTCATGCGTAGGCGACAAGATAATCCAAGCACGACTGTGCTCGCTGAAGCAGTTACGTTCTTCAGATAGAGCGTATCTGACGGAGTAGCAGCATCCAGGGTCAGGTGCACTAAATGAGAACCAGAGTCCGTTGCGAGCGACAGCTGGTTCGTTACCGCGTAGAATTGGGGCAGCCCACTACAAGCGACCGTTTCCGATGATCGTCGATCCGAGTTCCTCCCGCGCCCACAAGGCTCTGCGACTCATCAACTTTTTCTTTTGAAAAGGAGAGAGATTTAAGCAGCGCGGAAAACAATGTCGACCCCTCAACAAGAAGCACGCACTGAGGTAAATTCATATTGGTGGTTGGCAAAGGAGGACAATTAATAGTATTGTTATTTTAATCACCTTATTAACGATTTTAAAACTTATTCTATATCTATTTTATACAGAAAGGGCATAGAAACAGTAAGATGGGAAAGAAGTTCATGAAATAAGATAAAAGTTGAAGAAGAAAGTCAGAGGTGCTGAAAAACAGGACAGTAGTGAACCGAAAAAAGGTGGTCCTTAACATAACAAAAAACATTTTATTTCAACAAAAAGAAGGCCTACCTAACTCTCAGCTCGGGCCCTCACATTTTTCCCCTGGGAGCGCTAATTCCCATAGATACAATAGTTGTATCCCCGTGAGGGGTGTAACATTGAAAGATGGCCTTTACATGCATTGATATGTTTGACATTCTATCAGGAGAGTTTCGGTATGGATAGGATTGGGAAGGTTAGCATAGGTTAGGCAATATTGACAGAATTTTTTCACGGGTCCACCGATGACATAGTCCGTGGAATTTTCACGGGTTATGCTACTACCTAACAATACCATTGGTTTATTTGTTTGGAGCCCACTTCTTCCCTTTCTCTGTCACGCTCATAAGGATAGTTATAATGACCGTATCCGTGATACGAGTTTCACTAGTGCACAAGGACAACAATATTTTTTATCACGGGTACTGTTAGGATGGATATATTTGTTTGTCATCCATTTCTGGGAAAAAAATTCAGAAAGGTATTGAATCCTGTTATTTTTGACTAGCCATGCACACTAGTTAATTCACGTATTTTTCAAGAGCCAAGAATTGAGTCATCGCAATCCGAGCAATGATGACCACTGGGTAAGTGGAACGCGTTTAGTATATGGTTAGAATGATAATTCGATTCATAAAATCAAAATGAATTATATATGCTTCACAATTATAAACAGATACAGTCGAAGCATTTTGTGCAGGTATGAATAACTTGTGTTAACATTTGTTGTACGCAAGAAGTACATCTAATAATGAAAAAACGTTCTTAATGCAGGTTTGCGTACATTAAATTGTATGGGGCCTGGAAGCATGTAAAATCGTATTCCCCTGACATGCAGAATGCATGTAATAACATCAGTGTTCAGTAGACACTCATGAGTAAACCAATGGTAATGATCTTATTGTCTTAATTTTGTACACTTGTCATTTAAGATATAAGCTTCTCGTGACAACTGACCAAAATGTTATGAAAATTAAAAATCATTTACATGAATACATTTATCAGTAGAATATTGGGAAAAATATCGCTTACATTAAAATAAATAGATTAAATTCCATGATGAAACAAAATTTATCAAAGAAAACAAACCAAAAGGATTACAGTGATGTGATTCCCAACAAACCCATAAAAAATTACAGCAATAGGTAATTTCGTAATTTATACCTCAGTTTCCCTTACATCAAAACATCAAGCAGAGAGAAATCACATTAAAAATTCATTGCAACTTACTTCTGGGGCAGAGGTAAAGCTTACAGATTCCTTCATTAGACTGGGCACTTGAAGAAGAGCACTGCATACCATACGTTCTGCCGACAAAGTTAATATGAGTTAATTTTCCCTAAGTCAATATCAGACGCGTAAAGTATAAAAATCTGAAACTTTACAATGGCCTCTTTCCTTCAGTCAAGAGGGGCAACTGAAGGATAAGCGCCAACGCTCTTCTGCTCACCATTAGCCAAGTTTACTCTCCGAGCTTTACCTCAGTTGAGGGGCCCGCAGCACATACAACCTACTCCTAGCCCATAGTATGAGGTACGAAGGTCCAGACCAACACTGGCGACCACCCACAACACAACACATGTCGCCCACATCGCTTCGAACACCCACCCTACCTTTCTGGTTGCGTTTAAATCAGACACTCAAAATCTATTCCCATTTATCACTCTTCAAGGCATATCAATTTGTTTCTACTATAGTCAAATTCGTCACGATACAATGTTTTAACTCCGTTCAATCATCCAAAACTTGGCTATCTTCATCCAAAAAAATGAATATTACTGACATGGATGAGAGTGTGAAAGAACTAGTCCCCAATGTTGCTTGAGGTAATCCATCAGTAACAGCAGCTAAGTCAGTGATTTACCAAGGATTAACATATGAGGGACGAGATGTTGCAACATTTGAAAATAACGACTCAAAATTCTCTGAAATAGAAATCATCTTATATATTAATGGCTGTTTGATTTGTTGTTACTTACATGTTAGTTTGTCAATTTTCACTCCCCTACCATGCTTACGTATTATAAAAAGTTCAATCTAAAAGCCTTATCCAGCTATCTAGCATACTCTCGCCTTTTCTTCTAGAAATATACCTTAGAGCTAATGGCCAATATACCCTATTTCTTCAGCATTTCATTCCTCCTCCAAGTGAAGCATAATGGCAGCATTTCAGTGTGTGGTTACATCACTTAATTCACTTTAGATGCTCCTCATTATATTTTCATGAGATAAAAGTGACTAACTATATTAGTCGAGAACAGTCTGCTGTTCTTGACAGCATTTTTCCAAAACAACTCTCTCCCCTTCAGTTCTTACTCTATCTCCTAGAGTCACTACTGCTTTACTTCTCAGACATCTCATCTGATATACAGTCAATTATTCTGTTATAGGTAATCTCATACACCAAATCTCAGCTTCATGTAACACAGTAAATGTAACCTCACTTTCATACAACTTCCATTTTACACTTTTGCATAAGATTTCATTTCCTACACCTATTTTAGACCTCATGACGCTCTTAATTTTTTCCTCAGCTCACGCTTGCACTTTTTCCTCATCGCTATGCGCATCCATACAAAACTCAAGGTTTCTAGTATTACTTTTTAAATCTAAATTTAATGGTACAATCATTTTACTAACATTTTCATCTCGTAACGTTATTCTTCCCACATGCGGTCTCAACCTCCTTCGGTCAAACAAGTCTCAATTTTCATACCAATCTGCACAACCTAACTTCTGACTTAGCAACCAATGCAGCGTCATGCGAAAACAATAGTTGCTTTATATTTAGGCACTGCCCCGTATATCGCTCAAGCGAATACCTATACCTGAAACTCACATCGATTTCTCTCACTATACCATGCATGTACAATCAATCACAAGGTCATCAAGCATCACTGAAGCTAACCCACTTGATCTGTAAAACAATCACTCATACTTTTTCATTAGCTGGCAAACGTTCCACGTCTTACCATAAAACACAAACTACTCGAGATACCTTCAAATACTGCAGGTGATGGCTCAGGAGGGCAGTGTGGCACATGCATTTTACGCATCTGGAGAATGGGTTGCCAGTACTCCAACATACTGTTCTGGAGAAGAGTGGCAATGTCTTGTTCCGTCAAACGGTTGAACTCAAAACAGATCTGAAATTCATGGTTAAGTTATTGCAATGATAGCTTGAATAAATTGAATTGTTTTTTAGCACATATATTGTAACGTAATTTATTATCACCATTTAATTTCAAGTTTCTACCTGATTGGGATCGAAGAGAGCAGGATACAATTCTTTAATAAATGCAACAGTGACAGTCTCATTAAAGATGAGGTTTCTTCGATGAGGGAAAGTCAAGCGCATGGCTTCATCAATTTTTCTGTGATTTGGGAAAGCTTTCTGTACTTCCTTAATCATTTCACTCTGGTGTCGCGCAATGGACACATCATCTTCGGTTGATAATTGGTCAGGCAAATAGTTCACCACTCCAAAAGCAGGAACATTTTTTGAAAGCTTACGATCGCTTGCATTCTCCTTAGTAGCGTGCTGGTGCTTCTTTTCACGTTTTGCCAATACACACGACACTGAACTGTCTCTTCTTTGTCTAGTATTTCGTGCTTTTGTGGACATCCTTACTTTCCAGATTTCCTAGAATTAGGAAGCATTAATTAAATGACGAACAATTTATATATTACATTAATTATCTGCTTCACGCCGTTACACTGCATATATGATACTTAAATTGTGAAAGATGAGGAATCTATTGAAAAAATATTCATTTTTGTTCGGATATGACAATGAATTTCAATAACTGTCCGCTACTAACCTTAGCATCACCGAAGCTAATACACTGTTGTAAATAGGGGTACTTCACTAGAAGTGCTGTGGCCACTGCATCATAGTTGCTCGAAGATGGGTAACTGCAACAGACATGAATAGTTAGTAAATTACATCACTATACCTTTGACCAAAAAGACCTTGGCTCAAATAGCAAATCATTTATAATCATTTGAGCAATTTCAAGTCTCATGAGATAAACTTACAATATATATCAAGTCTCATGAGATGAACTCACAAAGCAAATTTAATTATCTCGTTATAAAGACAATCCAGCAGGTCGGCACGATTTTTTTTCGCCAATGGCTTTTGGGCACCCAAATGTTCCTTCAAGCTTGGGGGAAATTTTTCGCATGGCAGTTGAAACACTTTCGGCCACTGAAGTGATGCCGAACAATTTTGCCCAGAAGTTGCAAGAGGCTCATTAAGTGTGCAGCCGACAGATGAACCAAGGCTGCTTGTAGCCCTGTTGCTAGTAGAAAATGCTTCCACACTGAGAGAAGTAGCACCGACTACAGAATGTGGTTGCACGCAGAGACTAGACGTTGAACAAGGACCAGGTACTTGGTTGCCATCTTCATCCGCATGGGAATTTGAACACAGGCTGGGATGAACTTGGATATTTCTAAGAACCCGATAAACAAAAGTTGTAGTACAGATATTGAAACATTATTTGGAACATGAATCGTTCGAAAAAACTAGCTCAAAATTTCAGAGCGGAAGACTAAAATAAGTTTAAAATATCAAATTCCTGCAAAAAAATGAACTGCTCCAATCTATGATCCAGTTACTCACCTTTCACAAGTTGAAATTTGGTCTTTGTTGAGTACTAATTTAAGCAGGCCTCCATCAGGTATTTCATCATCCTCAACCTCATAATGCAGGTTGAGTTGTGGACAAAACATTTCCCGCCGACAGGTACTATCACTGGACAAAAGCCCTTTCTCCTTGAACTTTTTAACAGCTGCTGACAACAACTCTTCCTTTTCATTCACTTGAATGAGAAGCTTTCGCTCTTGAAATTCAATAACATACTTTAATGCTGCCATTATGCTTCACTTGGAGGAGGAATGCAATGCTGAAGAAATAGGGTATATTGGCCATTAGCTGTAAGGTACACTTGTATAGGAAAAGGCGAAATTAAGTTAGATAGCTGGATAAGGTTTTTAGATTGGGCTTTTTCTAATATGTAAGCATGGTAGTGGAGTGAAAATTGGCAAACTAACATGTCAGTAACAACAAACCAAACTGAGCCATTGATATATAAGATACTTTCTATTTCAGAGAATTTTAAGTCATAATTTTCAAATGTTACTACAACATCTCCTCTATCATATTTTAAACCTTGGTAAATCACTGACTTAACTACTGTTACTGAAGGAATACCATGAGCAACATTGGAGATTAGTTCACTCACAGTCTCATCCATATCAGTAATATTCACTTCTTTGGATGAATTGGGGAACTGAAGCCTTTCAGCTTGAAGATAATCCTCACACATGTTGTGCAAGCACTGCATGAACTGATGGCGGAGTGCAATGGTCTTGCATGGATTTCTGTAGTTTTTAGACCTAGAAATAATTGACTTCAAGAAGGCATGTTTTCCTTCAAATCTCAATGTAGATTGGTTTATTAGGGGACCAAATGTTAGGTATTGACTAGCATAGTGAACAAGATAGTGAGCTTTGGGTTTGACTGATAATTCAGGATTTAAAGAAAAAAATTCCTGAAGAAATTCAGAAATTAGAGTGCCCATATGAAGAATTTGTCCAACATTGAGTGATGGGGCTAAAATGAAGTCTAAAACTTCTAAGAAGTCAAGATAGCATTTCCAGTATAGATCACTTTCTGGAATTTTTCCAGCAACAAACAATGGAAGCATTCTAACCAAGTTCAACATCTGAGCAGCAGTTTGTTTTATTGTCAAATTTCCGGTTTGATCTTTTGCAATTGAAGTAGGTTTATTCCTCTTTTCTCTCCCTGAATAAGGAAAGTTGCAAATTTGATAATTTAAAAATTTTAGATCAAAGTATTTTGGAAGAAGACTATGGAGCAATGTAGCTTTCAAGAGGTCAATGCAAAATCCTTCGAATAAATCATGAGCAATGTCAGAGGGTGATCCCCAACATACATGAAATTGGTCCAGGGCATTTAGACCAGAATTAATTTTGATTCCATACGTTGTACTCATTTTTGGATTTTTTCTAACAATTGCCACAGCTCCATTGTAACTGAGAATAGTTCTTTTCTCAAAGTGATCGTCCAAGAAACTTTCTTTGGCCTTTTCTTTAGTGGCTGTGCAGAATCTGCAGATGCGAAGTGAAGAAAAACTCTTCACAAAACCTCCAATTTGATGAGCTGCCATATTATCGCTGATAAGCATGGAAATAGTTCCAACAAAGTGAAACTTCCCTGATGATGTATGAACTGATATTCCTTGATTTTCTAGAATTCTCATATCCTCAATAAACTTTTCCAGGATAGTGTGGAACCCATATTATTTTATATTGATGCTTTTTGTCAAACAGAGAACTTGAATGGCAAATAATTTGCTTCGGAGATGAGCAGGGATGTTGCCAAGTACCCAGTAAAGGGCACAAATTTTGTTTTCTTTTATGGCAGTTCCCAATGGATTAACTATCTGGAAATCATCTATATATAGTTGAATATGGAGGCAATTTTTGCCTGAGAGGAAAGGACTTGACACACACCGATTACTCTCCTTAAAGCTATTGATGTATCCCTTAGTCGGGATTGGTTCTCCCATCACGTGGTTGCGAACATCTGCATGCTTTAAAAGAACTTTAAGATTTTCTAAGATGGGCACATGCATGACAGAGTCGCCTTCACCCAGGTCAACTTCATTGGGTGCAACAAATCCTTTTTTCATGAACAATTTTCTTTGCTTGTGTACACTATTGTTTGCATTCAGGTCTGCTTTCAGTTGCAAGATAGGGTGAAGAATGTTCACTTTCTCATTAGCAGGGATATTACTAGCATCCATGATAGCACTCGTCATTTCTATGCAGTTTTCAACAATTGATTCAAATTCTTGAACAATAACTTCAGCTCTTTTTTCAGTGACCCCTTGTTTTTCTCTGATATACAGAAGGAATTTTGTTATTTCAAAAATTTCGGAATTTTCTTCCACGTCATTATCAGGCACACTGTCCGATCCATTGGGAGACTCACTGCCAGTAGTAGTAGTAGTGGTGGTAGTAGTAGTTGAAGTAGTAACATCACCCGTGCCCATAGTTTGGGTAGCTTGAGCCCTGCTTCTTACATTTAGGGCATGTTTCCTGAATACATGTTTTCTCAATGATGAAACATTGGAGTAGGTGTTCAGACAGTGGTCAATGCCACATCTGACATTGAAGTTAGGAAGGTGAGCATGTTCTGTGGAATAATGCCTGAACAACAAAGAAATGAATCGTGTCTCATATGCACAAAGACAGCAACTTAAGCAATCCATTTTTAAATAAGAAATTTCCTAGGGCCAATTTTGAAGCAATTTTAATAGAAGTTTCTCCTATTGTTCGAAAATTCTGAGAGGAATACAATTAGTGGAAACATTATTATTAATGTTCTTATTATTATTGTATTATTTTTATTACTATTATTATTATTGCCAATAAAACATAGGCAGCATTAAACATTGATCAGAATAATCACAAACGGCATTCTCAATCACAGCAATTAAACTCTCAAATGTACATGATAATAGCAATCCATACACACCATATTATAAATGGTATAAGAGATCAACAAACCAGAAATGTAAATATTAGCAGGAAATTTTTAAATGACCTTTTAATGGAACAGGCACAGGAATATGGTCAATATTGAGTTTAGGGGATCCAAGGAAATTAAAAATTTTATTCCAAAGAATCACCAAAGGAACCCATTTAAAAATGTTTTACAGGAATTACATTCTGCTCGCCGATGCGTTATTTTTGAGTTATTTAACTTTGACGTTATAAGAGCGTTTTTAATGAACTGTCTTTTGCGCGCCAAAGGACAGGATGTTTAATTAATAATGGAAGCTAACCCCCTATTACAAACGTAAAGAGGTTGGTGCGTGAGGGGGAGCCACGTTTCTTCTAGTCAAAATTATAAATAAAGTTTTCTAGTGACGTCCGTTTACTTCATCTCCAATGGCGGCCACCCGGTACCCAAGATGGTGGCCGCCATCTTCGAGCTGATGTAAACGGACGTGAGTAGAAACCTTTATTTATAATTTTCACTAAAAGAACTGTGGCTCCCCCTCACGCACCAACCTCTTTACGTTTGTAATAGGGGGTTAGCTTCCGTTATAAATGAAATTTCCCTTGGCGTACAAATCTCAGCTTCAAAGTTGAATAACTGAAAAATAACGCATCAGAAAGCAGAATGTCGTTCATGTAAAACATTTTTAAATGGGTTACTTTAGTGATTCTTTGGAAGAAAGTTTTTAATTTCCTAAATTCAATATCGACCAGGAATAATACCACAACTGTCAACATGGTAAGTAATAGTATTAGGCTTACTTGAACATCAGCTAAAATGGTATTTTTAGCTAATGAAATACTTTTAATGATCAGCTTTTTTACATTAATATGTTTACTTCCTAAGCAAATTAACCAGCTGAAGCATACACAATAATGCGAATAAGTACTTGTGGGTTATCTGTTACCATTTTCATTTATGGTTTCCTTTTGATATTGAGTCAAGTTAGGTTAGATTAAATAAACTGGCATTATTGTTTTATCATCTTCAATTATTGTGTTGTATACGGGGCAGGTAAACACTTGTGAAGCTTGGGCGGAGTTTATTTGCCAGGTGTTGGCAGAAGGCAGGATAATGATTGATTGAGCACCTGGCCTCGACAAGGGCGGCTTTTTATAGGTGTCGTCCAGATACAGACAAAGCTACTACAGATAGAAATGTGCGGAGATGCCGCACATTGGTACCCCTCCCGAATATTGAGAGAGAGTACCACACTCCAAAAAAAATATAATAAAAACGGTTAACCGAAATTCAAGGATTCGCAGAATTAAGGCAATCAATGAAAGGACAATTAATGAATTGACAATTAATAAATTATTTGAAAAAAAATTAAACGACAATTCTAAACGAAAAATAACTATTATGAAATCGCTCGTAACCGTTGTATATTAAATTACGTTACTTGTATCGCAACTCCTACTAAAACAACCAACAAAACTGAACCAATGTGATAAATACTCCTAACCAAGCATCCTATATGTTAAAAAAAAGCAAGAACACGGGTAGCTTTGGCGAACGCATACACGCAACCCTGTTCGTAAAGTTGAAACAGAACCAAACTCGATCCATTATTGTTAAGAATGAAAAACGCACAGCAAAAACTGTTAAAGAAAGACCGTTTACATCACTAAAATGATTATAGATTAAATGCAAAGCAGGTAGATTATAGGTAAACCGCATTTAACGCATCTAAAAAGTAAAACTCGTAGAAAAACGTGTAAGAAGCTCCAAAGAAAGAAAAAAACAAATCGCAGAAAACATGCTAAAGGAAGCAACATTCCCTATGAATAATTTACCATTCGCCATCATCATTTTAGTCATCAATATGGTTATAATAAAACGCCAAAGATCACAATACGATTGAGTAAATTTTTAGAAACACTGACAATTAAATTTACGCATCGCAAAAATCATTAACATAATCATTGCATTCAATTAGATGTTTAAACCCTTTTTTAAAATTGTTAAACCGTTAACATATTACCGCAATCAACCAAACAGAGTATTTTAAAAATAAATTTAAACGCGCTCTCAAAACATGTTTATACGGCATATGAGAATATTAAAAAATCCTTAATAATTAAAAAGCAAAAATAGCCAAGCAAGGAAACACGCAAAAGCAAAGTAATTGACTTACCGTGCTTTAATAAATAATTCCAGCACGACGACAGCCACGTGAAGCGATGTTTAAGGATCAAAAAAGAAAAACGCAACACATGTTCTTTCAACCTAACGGCAGAAAACCAACTCAAAATAAAAGATCTTCGCATAGTACACATCAATCATGGAAAACACTGCTATGCAAATGCATAGTAGACACACTGAAAATTTTTGCAAGAGTTCGGAAATGCTACCAAAAAAAAATAATTCCGTTCGAAACGAAACATTTTCAAATTAGAAACGTTCAAGGAAATTTCTAAAGCAAAATTATGAACGAAACGCTAATTAACATTTTAAAACTTTTAACGCGTCAATATTAAAAACACAGCAAGCTTAACCTTAAGATTACATCCTTAAGATTACCGAAACACTGCGCGCATATTTTATCGCGTGTTTCATGCGATTTGCATTTTCATTTAACTGCGCGCCAATATTTCACCATTGTGGTAATTTCAACTACCCTAATTTTAATCATTTTCCATTAATCAATTTTAATCAATTTTCTCACTTCCCTAAATTTTGGTTATTCTTCAAACATTTTCAAGTATCCTTTTTACGCTTGTTCACCCCTGGGTCCACCCCGGGGTCCGCGTCGGAGCTGATAGTCTTCTACTCTATCAGCTCGATCAGCCGAGGTCTCCAGTCCTTTTTTGGTATAATATACCATTGCCCCTAAAAACATCGTTATTATGACGAGTAACATCGTCACTACATCTGTTACGCTGTCAGGGAGGTAATCTGTTTGGGAGTTGCTTTTGATTAACTCCCTGAAGAGTTCTTCATTGGCTCCCTGTGTGCCGATACGGTCACGCACTTGTCCTCGTACATGTGTCAGTACGTACGTTTAATGCCACGCCTAGGTGCGACTCGGGCACAGTGCGCCGCTGAGTCAGCAAATTGTATGTATAAGTACTGCGTGATCAGCTCCTAAGAGCGCACTCGGTCTACGTTACTCTCTCTATTAACAGTACGCCTCGGAAGCTCTGCAAACCGCCTTTCACTAACCCCACGGTCACCATGACGGGCGGCACACTGGTGGCCCAGTAAGTTTCGTCCCCACGACGTGTAATGATACTTGATCCTTGTGCTGTGATGAAGATTCAGCGACTACTGTGAATGAAGTAATCGGAAATAAAGTCTGGAGATTCGACGGCGATAATTTGTGGATCGAGTGTCTACGGAAATTCGTGGAATTTCTACGTGTGGAGTCTGCGCATCGCTTCGGGAGGTTTGGATCAGTTTGGCGACTTCGTTAACCTTAATATGGAAAGGGCTACTGCAACCGGGAGAGAGATTGAAGAAGCACCAGAGGTATACAATAACGTGTTTCGTTTCATTGTAAAACGTATCCCTGAAGAGACTCTGAAGAATTCTTATGGGTTGGATTTAAATGTACCTTTGGGAGTGCCCTACACAGCTCGTGTTGACCTGGAAAAAGACGGTGACCACTGCGTGATGAGGCTGTGCGTGAATTTCCATCGCAAGTAGTGACGTGGTCGTTTACAGTTGGATACATCAGTGGTTGTGTTCAGAACAATTCTACGAACAGTTAAAGTGTTTCTACTTCTACGAGAACAATTGTGTAGAGTGTATGTGATAGGAGATTACATACCGAACAGTGTTAACCTATAAGTGAAGAAACTGGTGCTCTACTGCTACGTGCAGAGTGTGAGACTGTGAGAGTAGTTCAAGGCTACGCAATTGTCCTGGCGCTGGCTCGCGGTGTTGAGCGGGTGTGCTTGACATCGGATTGACGCCTGGCGTCTGCTTCTGCACACGGCACCGCACGCGACCTTGTGCACGGCTGTCTGCCGTCCCTGTGCCTTGGTGCGTGTGCACTCGACCTTGGCAACAGCTGTGACGAATCCCTGGCCGCTGTGGCTGCACTGCCGTGGCTGTGTTGCTGAATTTTCAGTTGAGTACCCTGTAACTGAAAATTTTTTTAGGTTATTTGATGATTTTATGTGACTAATTTGGTTTTTAGTATTGTTAAATTGTGTGATTTAGATTTTATTGAGTACGATATCGTTGGAATCATATTACAGGTTCCTTGTTAGTGCTTTGATTGGGTTCGTTTGTGCGTCGAAGGATGATTTTTTCGTGTTTCCATTCTTAGTAATCTTTGATGTGATATTCTTGGGTGAAATTAATTTTTTTGTGGCGTAGGATTTTAGCGTTGGACTGTGGGATTATTAAAATTGTGGGTTAAGTTTTTAGCATTGTGATCCAAATTTGGTTGCTTGTTGTGATAAAATATGGGAGATTCTGATTCCGACCCTGAATTTATTCGTTCGACAGAAACAACGACGAGTAGTGGTAGAGTTTCTGTTCCGCCATTTAGTGGTACGTTACCTGGAACGTTAGGACACGTGCCAACAACAGTATTTATGTCTGGACAAGTGGCTAGGACTGTTGTGTCGACCGCTGTTACTACCTAGACTGTGACGTTCAGTACTCCAAGTGTGACAACCATGACGTCCTCTAGTGGACCAATGACGAGTGGTGTTGTAACCACAACTTTACAAAGGGGCAGTACTATACTGTCGAGTGCAGAGCTACCGCTTTTCCGCGGCATACATCGTATCACTGACCCGATCTTTTGTGAAACAAAGACCTTTAGGACGCATGTCGCAAATCTTAAATCTTACATGTGCTTGTTACCCGACCTGACTTCCGACGACGCCAAAAAAGAATTACTTGTGCGCAGCGCACACAAAAGTGTTGGAGATTTTAACGGTGTCGTTACAAAATTAGTAAACCCTGATGTTAACTATTCCTTTGATCAGGTTATCGACATTTTAGATGACATCTACGTGGCTAAGGGTGAGCGTTCAGTGCATGCGTTAGCGTGCGATTTAAATCAGTTACGGTTGTTACGTAATGAAGGGTTGGCTGCACAATTGGTTACGGCTATGTCAAAGATAAGAAATTTGAGTGATCATATTCTAAATAGCCCAGAAGTAGCATTGCAAAATCATCCATTTGTAATTGCTAGTACGAACGCAAACGATTTGAAAAAGTTCTCTGGTGACTTGGTAGTTTTTAGTCTAGCTACAGCAATCTTAGCACCTCTCCTAGAAGAGAACTTTTGTAAAAAAATCTTCTCGAGGCAGTTCCATACCTCTGAAGAGCTTCTAGCTCGTCTCGTTTCCGCTGTGGGTAATAATCCTGAGGGCAGAGAAATACTTGCGCGCAAAAATAATACCCAGTCCACGTATCCAACCAGAGAGACTTACCTTGCGGTCGTGCCGGAAGAGAGTGAGTGGGACGAGAAGGAAGCGTTCCCCGAGGTTTTCTATGCCTCACAAAACAACAGCCGACGTTTTCAAGGTCGGAGACCATTTTTCAGACAAAATTGGAGACCTGCTAGATTTCCACGGGGAAGACAATATGCATATTTTGGTGATCGACCTTCAGGTTCTATGGAGTGCAACGAAGCGCAGGTGGAAAATCCACAACAGAGTAGTAATGATAGATCTAAATCCTTCTGTTCACTATGCAATACCACAGGTCATGTTCAAAGTATGTGCACGAATAAGAGAGGCCAAAGCAAATCACATTTCCGCGGTCATGCTTGCTACAAATGCGGGAAGGTGGGCCATTTTGCACGTGAATGTCATTCGCGTGGTCGAGGTCGAGGTCGAGGTGAAGCGTACTACGCTGCATCTTCCGAGGGTGATGATTTTTTAGAGTAGATAGAGAAGAATCAGAAAAATCAAAGAGTCTTGGTGTAGAGAAGAAGTTACCGGTGCCCGAGGATACAGCTGCAATCCCCGTTACTAATGATGTGGCATTGAAACCAGATACTATAACTATGTCGACTGATGTGATGGATCCGTTATTTACGTGTACTAATAAGTTTGAATTATTAGGCGAACAAGAACTTAATGTAGGCGCGAACTCTGAATTACCCGTTGAGGTTTGTCTATCAGCAACGATTATGAAAGAGGGTCGATTAAGAAAAGAAAGCGAGGGTATATTTTCCTTGAGGCGATCGAAAAAGCCTACAATCATACTGCGCCAGGATAATAGATTGATGAGCGCTCTCATCGATAGCGGTAGCGACAGATGTTTAGTGAGTTATCGTAATTTCAAAGGTCTTAATGAGCAAATTAAGCCCAGTGCTCTGAGTATCAGAGGTATAAATTCAAAAAGCCAAGTGACAGGAGAGGTTGATCTTTGCATTACCCTGCCTAATAATAAAGAAATTAAAACTAGCGCTTTGCTGCTGAAGAATAGCGAATTTCGATATGATGTAATCCTTGGCAGAGATATTTTGCAAGACGCCGTGCTAAATTTTAAGGCCGGATTTATAGTTATTGACGGAGTTAAAGTGCCGTTTCATGATGTGCAGGAATTGCACGAGCAAAGTAGGAAAGACATATTTTTCAATACTATAAGTAATCCAGAATGTCTAATGGCTGACATGCTTGCCAATAGGAGGAATATAAGGAAATATCTGCTGAAGCAGAGGGAATCAAAAATTGCGAGCCAAGAAAGTGGCGATACAAATGGCCTAGAGATAAATACTGCAGAACAGAGGGGTACCCCAGGCCGAATCCCAGGGCGAGGAAAAAATGGGAAAGTAACTAAATTCCCAGGCCCAGGAATAAGGGTGAGAGAAAATGAGAATACAGCGAAAAATGCGAGAGTAACTAAACTCCCAGAGAGAAAAGCTGAGCAACCAGCGAATAATGTGAGAATAACTAAACAGCATGCGAACAAAATAAGAGAAACTAAGGAACAAGCGAGAAGTTTAAAAAAAAGTAAAAGACGAGAAATAGTTGTTCATTGTGGAGCAGTGGAAATGCCAAGTAATTGTTTACGTGTTATTAATGGGTATGTCAAGAAGGCTAAGCCCGGAAAGTATATTATGAATAAGACAATTCTCGCTAATGGAATTTATGTCGCCGAATCAGTAGTGAAGATCAAGTCAAATGGTTTTGTCCCTGTAATGCTTTTGAACGTCTCTGAAGACGTGGTATATATAAGCGACAATACGATGATAAGTACCATTGAGGAAATTGACGACATGGAAATTGAACATGAGATTTACATGTCTACCGTGCACGAAGCTGTGCGAGATGCAAATTTGTGCGATGCCCACGGTAATGCGGATCTACCCGGAGTCGCCAGTGTTAATGGTGGAACTTTCAATGCCATCTCTGGTAAAGACGTTGGGGTAGTATCTGTAGAAACGAGGCATTGTTGTACCGATATTCGTGTTGATGAACCAGGAATTAATGCACAGAAAAATGATGTACCAGAGGGAGGTAGTAACGAAAGACGCCTTCTGACTGGAAACGACGTAAATTGTGACGATGATGATGCTAAACCATTACTGTTAAATTTATTAAACGAATTTAGAGACTTCATCACTCTAGAAGGCGAAACAATTGCCGTTACGAATGTTATGAAACATGATATTGAATTAAAGCCTAATGCACGAGTACTTAATATCCCACCATATCGAATTCCTCATAAATATCAAAACGAATTGTTGCAAGCTACTAAGCAGATGTTGGATCAAGGAATTATTGAACCTTCCAGCTCGGAATTCAATTTTCCTTTAATTGTTGTTAAAAAGCAGTCGGGCGAGATTCGTCCCGTGATTGACTTCCGAGAACTTAATAAAATAGTGATCAAAGAAAGTTATCCCATTCCACGCATAGACGAAATTCTTTACACGGTTGGGGGGAACAGCATTTTTTCGAGTCTCGACCTACGCTCTACCTTTCATCAGGTCGAGTTGGAGGAAAAAAGCCGTAAATTCACCGCGTTCAGTATCGGTTACGAGAAATTTCAGTTCAAGAGGCTGCCATTCGGGTTGTCCTCGAGTCCCTCAGTTTTCCAAAGAATCATTTCTTCTGTTCTTACAAATATCATCGGTAAATTATGTTTTGTATTCCTTGATGATATATTAGTATTTTCCAAATCCATGAACAGACATCTGAAAGATTTACATAGTGTTTTTGAGAAACTACGTGGTGGAAATCTGTCCCTTAAACTTGAAAAATGTCATTTCCTAAAAAACTCAATTGAATATCTTGGACACATCGTGTCGGCAGACGGAATTCGCTGCAAGGAATCAGAAAAGCTACAAAACTTTCCCATTCCAAAAAATGTGAAAGAACTGCAAAGTTTTCTAGGTGTGGCGAACTATTTCCGCAATCACATACCGATGTTTGGATCGATCTCATACCCTCTTTATCAATTGTTACGAAAAAACGTTGAATTTATCTGGACGCCTGAGTGTCAGAAAGCTTTTGAAAAAATTAAATCTGTTTTGACATCTGATACCGTGTTACGGCATCCTGATTTTACTAAGCCTTTCCACGTATTTTGGTATAGGTGCAGTGCTCTTACAGCACGAAAACGATTCAAATAAATCAATGAAGGCTATTGCTTACTACAGTAAAAGTTTGAACTCAACGCAAAAGAGATATAGCACGACTAAAAAAGAATTCTTCGCGATCGTAAGTGCGCTGAAAGCATTCAAATACCTTATTCTTGGATATCCAATCTATCTGTACACAGATCATAAGCCGCTACAACCTTTATTTTTCAAGAAGCTTCCTGACGACTCTGCCATGGCTCGATGGTGTCTAACAGTTCAATCTTTCGAACCGGTAGTAAAATATTTCCCCGGGAAACAAAATATAATTGCAGATTGTCTAAGTAGATTGCCCGAGCATTTAACTATTTCTGATCTTGAAGAGTGCTCAGTGTTCAATGAGGTTGACGCCTTCGCAGTAATTACACGCCGTGGTGCGCTGACCGCCGACATAGACAAAACAGACGAGACGAGTTCTCATCAACTGGCGCCAGAGGCGACTGCAAAACTCCGACTGACTGAGGACGTTCCTCAGTTAAAAGACGTATCGTAGACTCTAGACGAATTTCGAACTGAGCAACAGCTAGACCCTTTCTGTTCTGAGGTCAAAGACGCATTACTAACTAGTAGTACACCTACGATCCCTGACTTACAAAAATACTTAATTCTGAACGACATACTTTATAGACGACGACAAATAAACTCTAGGGAAAGCACTATTCTCACTTCGGTTATACCGACATCGCTAATGAACAAGGCGGTGCTCAGTATACCCTCCTTGTATCATACTGATGCCACGCATACATTGTTTAAATTTAAGTTGCGTTACTTTCATTTATTAGAGAAGAGTATCATACGTAAATTTGTCAAAATGTGTGATGTTTGTAAAATTCTTAAAGCTAGCAGTACTGTGCCTATTAAGATATTGGACGCTCCCATTGCTAAAGAACCCTTCGAGGTGGTATCAATGGATTTTCTTGGCCCTCTTCCTGTCACAGATCAGCAGAATATATATATTCTAATCGTCATTGATTTGTTTTCTCGTTACTGTAAGCTTTACGCAACCGCAGATCGATTAGCAGATACAGTTGTCTCTTGCCTAGACAACTGCTTCTCAACCTTTGGATATCCTAAAACACTTCTTAGTGATCAAGCTCTTGAATTTAAATCTGCGGCAGTTAAAAAATTCAGTCAAATTCATTCAATTGCGAAAAAAGAAGTTTTACCTTGGAGTCCTCATAGCAATGCTATTGTGGAGCGCAATAACCGCAAGATTATGAATTTATTAAAACTGTATATTAACTCCCTAGTGCATACCGAATGGGACCAGTGTCTCAACAGCACAGAGAACGCGATCAACAATAGTTTGAATACTACGTTGGGAGATACACCCTCGTATATTATTTTCAATCGAGACACGTGTGCAAACTTTAGCGCCATCACTTTTGAAAACAACTATAGTCACGACACCGACGTCGATATCATAAAATTTCGAGCTCAAGAAGCAGCCCGTACTGTTGAAAACGTTAGAGCTATAATAATTAATAACACCAGTGAAAGAACAATGTATCACAACATTCGACGTAAAAATAAAAATTTTGAACTCGGCGAAAGAGTATTATTGCGAAATCACCTGAGAAAAAACAAATCAGATATTGCCTGGAGAGGACCAAGGATAATTACAAAAATCAACCGAAATTATGTAGAATTGAAAACTGGGAATAGAACCTTTAAAAGCAATAAGAATCATATCTTACCTTTACGTAAAAAGTATTGAATGACAAATGTACGACTTTCGATTGACGACGTTACTATGTTCACATAATACGATTGTGTGATTCTTGCTTCAATGTTAATTTTACGTATCATTTAATTTGAATTTTCTTTATATAACCATATGTATTTGCATTATTTTTTTGTTCTTGATGTACCGTAGTTTCTACGTCCGTGATTGAGGATGTAACGCACGTTATTTTACAACCAAGGTTTGCATCTGCTCGCAAGCCTTGCACGGTTCAATAACCTCCGTGTGTTTACAAACGCAGCAACTCATT
This sequence comes from Morinoia aosen, assembly GCA_030386875.1. Taxonomy (NCBI): domain Eukaryota; kingdom Metazoa; phylum Arthropoda; class Malacostraca; order Amphipoda; family Talitridae; genus Morinoia; species Morinoia aosen. The sequence continues at coordinate 2,698,191 of CM059568.1, read as the reverse complement.
GCTGAGGGAGCGGAGGCCGGCTCCCGAGTTGTTTTGGAGTGCCGTCGCCCGATTTGTTTTGCAATTAGCTGTGCAGCTGTCGAGACCGTGTGGGATCTGCAGCGTGCAGATATGCTGTTTGTTCCTTTCCTTGCAACTGTCACCAGCTGTCACCAATGATTTCTTTTATTAATTTGATGTAATAATCATTGATTTCATTTATTTAAATTATGTGGCCATGCTAATTGAACTGTATTTGTTTCAATTTCAGAACGAGCACGCTACCGTTCCTGTCTGCCACGATGGGCAACCGCATGACCCATGTGTCTGTGGAGGCACTAACGAATGCCCTGGAGCAACATCAGGGCCGATTTGTCAAAGGACTGGGTGGAGGCTAACGCGCTCGTCGACATCCTTCCTGATAGGGTGTCTGATCTTGGGCTTCTTTTTCTCTTCCCAGCCACCTTGGCTTTAGGTGTTTCATTTTTCTATCTTCGCCGCGAACTCAACCTGTTGGCAGAGCGCCTGAGATCTGAGAATGCGCTTCTGCGACGACAGCAGTTACGTTCCAGCAATGCTGAACAGCATTTGCGCCAATTGCAACCCGTCAACGAAGTTTAAGAGTCAGTGTAGCATGTGTTTTTGAAATGTGGAACTTTATGTTTTTGCGTGTCTCCTAAGCGACACTATTTTTCCTCATGCATTTTAAACGGTCATTCTAGTGTTTATCTTTAAAATATAACTCAGGAATTAGTTATAAGGTATTACGTTGATTTTCGACTTGTAGTTGCGGTATATCCTTCGGATTTTAGCGATGATGTTAGAAAATAATATGATGTTCAAGTACATGATTATGTATTAATTGGTTTCCGATTTCAGTAAATGTATTCATGCGAAATATTTTGTCAACATAATTTCATAGGCAATGCGCTGTAATTAATTTCATGCGTGTTTATTATTATCCTTAACGAATGTATTGTTCATACTAAAAATTCATGGCAAGTATCAATCCTTATTTCTTAATTATGTTTGAATAAACAGTAATTTAGTTGTTGCTTCAACGATGCGATTTTCTATTTTCGTTTTTACTGCGTTTAGCATTTGAACTGTTTATCAAAAAACAATGTTTGCGGTAATTGTGACTTCATGGCGAATGTTGATGTAACTATAATAGGTATATACATGCGGTGTTTAAGACTTAATTTTCTTCATGCGTAATAAATAAAAATTTCTTTTAGATTTTTTTAAGGGTAAAAAAAAAAATTCAACGAATTTCATTGTTCCTTTTTGTTTAAAATGATGCCTACGTGGTTTGATAATGATGTTGTTCGTGAATACAATAACGTTTTTTTTTTTTCTCGAAGTGTTCCTTACAGATATTTCCAACTGGAAAGATTGTTAAATGCTGGTACCTTGTACCGTGGATTTTTTGGGTTAGAAATTTCTGAAAGTGTTGCTAATTTTGGTGGTACGCTGATATTGTTCTGTTGCGTTCTTGTCGACTTTACCTCGACGCGTTTTAAGCTTAATTACGGAAGTTTTTCTGTTTAGAGAAATATATTGTTGTTGTTTTACTATTGCGCTTTTGATTACGGGTTGTTGTTTAAAAAACAAAATAGTTTATTTTTGCTTCCGAAATATGTTCTTCACCTGCAGCTCTCACTTTACTTTTTGTTGGTGGGGGTATATTGCCAATTTTCACTTTGCGTACCTAAGTCGAATTACATTTGATGTGTTTATTTTACTGATTGTTACGAATTAGTAATTTTCAATTTTAGACACTGATGCCTTTAGATACCCTTGTTGATTTTTGAAGTTATGACTTTTGAACTTGATTGTTTTATTTCAAGATGGGTAATAAAACAGGCATGGTGAGGGAGGTGTGTGCCGATACGGTCACGCACTTGTCCTCGTACATGTGTCAGTACGTACGTTTAATGCCACGCCTAGGTGCGACTCGGGCACAGTGCGCCGCTGAGTCAGCAAATTGTATGTATAAGTACTGCGTGATCAGCTCCTAAGAGCGCACTCGGTCTACGTTACTCTCTCTATTAACAGTACACCTCGGAAGCTCTGCAAACCGCCTTTCACTAACCCCACGGTCACGACGACGGCGGCACACCTGGTTATTAGCCATGGCCGTAGAGAGGGTCTCCACGTCCACGAGGCTTACTTGGTTACCCATGTAGAACACGTCCATGCAGCTCCTGCAAGGAACAGATACAAAGACGATTAGCATGACCAATAAAATAAATCAATAACTATTACATAAAAAGTTTACACCAGCGCCCGCTGGTCCGACTGTCATTAATCACCCTCGATAAATCTAAAAAAAAACTATCTTCGCATCGAAAACCTCAGACGACTAGACACCTGTCTGTGGACTTTAAATTAATTTATGCTGATCGCCGAACATTCCGGCGGGGACTGCAGCACACGGCCGCAGCGTCAAAACAACCCATCTCGCAAGGTGAACAGCAAGCTCAGCAATTGCATTTCGCAGCCGGCGCATCCGTTCACGATTAAAAATGTCAATTTAGCAATACGAATGTCTGAGTGAATTCGAGAAAAAAAATTAATGAAACGTCTTAGCGACAGCTAAACGAGACAGTACAAATTCCTATGGGGTAAACACCTAAACATTACCTCAATTTACTTGATAACACAACGCCAGTAAGAATAATCATACAAAAATACAACGAACTGATTACTGAGATTAAATATGAACTCAAACGTTTTGCACAGAACAGACGAAAATCTTAAATTTATGATTATTAACCTTAACATTATTGATAACTGTTAAAACAACGATAAAAAGGTCATTCGTTACTAGTCGATTGGTTAGAACGTCATACAGTCTAAAGAACTCGTCTTTTTAACTCGCAGTTTTAACCTTTTTCAGTGGTAACAAATGATTTAGATTACTTCTAATAATTTTTGAACCAATTTTAATATCAGCGTAATTACGTTTAACTTTTTGGACTACTGCTGGACCCACCCAGGTCAGCTGAAGCTTGTGTTTTTTATTATGATTTCTCAAAAGCACCCTATCACCTACGTTAATACCCTTGTTGCGCCGCTTGAGATTTCTATAGAGATTTCTCTCTGTCGTATTATTAATGATTAAATTCCGAATATTTTCCACGGTCCGGGCGGCTTCTCTAGCTCTAATATTCACTAAATCTAATTCCTCATCAAAACTGTAAATAACTGAATCAAAATTGTCAGCCTGGTAGTATGCACATGTATCGCGATTAAACATTACAGAGCTTGGTGTGTCGCCTAACGTAGAATTCAAAGAATTGTTCAAAGCATTCTCTACAACTTCTAATAACTGGTCCCACTCTGCATGAACAAGTGTATTGACATACAATTTCAAAAGATTCGTAATTTTTTTATTATTGCGCTCTACAATACCATTAGAATGTGGGCTGTAAGCCAAAACTTCCTTTTTTGCAATCGCATGTAATTTCGCAAATTGCTTTAGTGCCACCGATTTAAACTCAAGAGCATTATCTGATATGAGCGTCTTAGGATAACCCAATAGTGAAAAGCAATTACTCAAACAAGAAATCACTGTTTCTGTATTTCGATTGGATATCGCGTATAAACGACAAAATCTTGAAAACAAATTAATCACAACCAATATATATTTATTACCATTATCGGTTACTTTAAGTGGACCAAGAAGATCCATTGAAACAACTTCGAAAGGTTCCTTAGCAATCGGTGCTGTCAAAATTTTAATTGGAACTGAAGGTCTTGCTTTAATAATTTTACACACCTCGCAATGTTGAACAAACTTGCGCACAATAGTTTTCTCTAACTGATTAAAATATTTTAACTTAAATTTAAACAAAGTGTGCTTGTAGTCTGTATGGTACAGACTGTGTATTGCTAGAATAGCTTTACTCATTAAGGAATTTGGTACAACTGCTGTGAGTATTGTACTCGGACGATTATCAATTTCTCTACGTCGATAAAGAATATTGTTCAGAATTAAAAATTTTTGCAGTCAGAAATAGTCGAAATACTGTCATGCAATAAAACATTCTTAACTTCTATACAAAATGCGTCGTTGTTTTGCTCGTCGATAAATTCCTTAATCGTCCAAGATATCTCAGACTCTGTCGGTACATAGTTTACCAGCTTGGGACGAGCGTCTTTGTCCGATGCATCGTCAGCACCGTCTCGAGTCGGGGGCAGGTCAACTACCTCGCTTCCTGTCGTGCGTCTGTGTCGTGATCGCGTCTCCACAACACAAACTTCTGATTCAAATGCGGCTTCCAAATCATCACAAGAATGTAGTTCTTTAAGATTTAATTTCTCGTTATTAACAGGTAATCTGCTTAAATAATCTGCTACTACGTTTTCCTTACCAGGTAGATATTTAACAACTGGGTCGAAGGAATATACATTGATACACCATCTTGCCATATTGGTGTCGTCAGGAAGTTTTTTATTAAAAAGTGGCGCCAAAGGTTTATGATCTGAGTATACCCGGACGGGGTACCCAGTTATTAAATACTTGAAATATTTTAATGCTGAATGAATTGCGAAGAATTCTTTTTTGGTAGTAGAATATCTTCGCTGGCTCGAATTTAAATTTTTACTATAATAAGCTATAGGTCTTAGAATTTTATCGCTTGAATCATCCGCTTGCATTAATACAGCACCAATTCCTGTATTGGAAGCGTCCGTGAAAACATGAAAGTCCTTGTTATAGTCGGGATGTCTCAGAACATTGTCAGAAATCAGCGATGCTTTAATGAACTCAAAACTTTTTTGACATTCGTCCGTCCAATTATAATCAACATTTTTTCTCAAAAGGTTGTACAAGGGTTGAGCTACTTCTGCAAAGTTGGGTAAAAAATTTCGAAAATAATTTGCTAACCCTAAAAACTGTTGTAGTTCTTCAACATTGGTCGGCGCTCGGCAGTCTTGTAATTTCTGTGAATATTTACACTTAATACCATCGGCGGCAATGATATGGCCCAAATATTCGAGCTCCTTTTTAAAGAAATGGCATTTCTCAAGTTTTAATGATAAATTACCGGATCGCAGCATCTTGAGAACAATTTCCATATCAACCAAGTGCTGATCTTTATTTTTTGAAAATACCAATATCTCGTCTAAGAAGACGAAAGCTAATTTACCCAGAATGGGTGCAAGGGCAGAGGTCATTACTCTTTGAAATACTCCCGGAGAAGTTGAAAGACCGAATGGTACACCGCAGAAATGAAATTTACGGTAGTTTATACTAAATGCCGTGTACTTTCTACTCTCTTGTTCTAACTCAATCTGATGAAATGCCGAGCGAAGATCAAGGTTAGAAAACCACGCGTTACCGCCTAAAGTCGATAAAATCTCACCAATGCGGGGAATGGGATAAGAGTGTTTTATCAAAACTGTATTAAAGAACGAAAATCTATTACGGGACGGAGATCTCCCGATTTCTTTTTAACTACAATGACAGGGAAATTGAAGTCAGAGCTTGACTCTTCTATTATTCCCTGATCGCGCATATGATATCGTTAGTTATTCGCATTACCTCTTCTTGATATTTGTGAGGTATGCGATAGGGAGCTAAATTTAGTACCGGTGCTTCGGGTTTTAAATGAATTTCATGCTTCAAAATATTAGTAACGCCTATGCTTTCACCTTCGATTGTTACTACATCACGATATTTATTTAACAATTTAACTAAAGGTAATTGAATGTCTACTTCATTGCATGAAATGTCCTTTTCCGACAAAACACGTCTTAACTCCTGCTTTCCACTTTCCGACACAATCATTTCTGCTTCTAAATCTGCATTTACTTCTGCATTAAACTCTGGGGTCCTCGTTATCAACGAGAATTTCACTTCCGCCACGAGTGTCAGCATCCAACTCAAGTTTTCTATTGACCATGGCATTCATTCCGCCACCTGCCGAGACAACTTTCATTTTATCTGACCCCGCGACCGAATTTACTTCAACATTATGAGCGTCCCTTAGTGCTGTTTCAACACTCGTTAAATATAATTCGCTCTCGATCTCCTCTGTTTCTATTAATTCGACATTACACAGCATAGTATTCTCAGACAGATACACTGTCTCTTCACTTGAATTCAACACCATAATCGGCACCACGCCGTCACTGTCCACTCGAACAATTGAATCTGCTATCATAGCACCATTATCGAGACATATTTTTGTAATTAAATACTCTCCTGGCGTTGGGTTCTTAAGGAATCCATAAACGACATTTACTGAGTTACCAGGAACTTCAGTCTGATTTCAGTGCACAATTAACTGCTTCGGACTCTTCGACGTCTCAGCCACCGTTGGCCTTTCTTTCTTTTTTCTGCAGTCATCTTTTTTTACACGTCTATTACTTTTTCTCGCGACAGCAATCTCTGACACTAGACAGTCGCTATTCACTATTTTTCTCATGACTACTTCTCTGCTTAACAACGGCTCCATATTTAATTTACAAAATGGGATTGAAATGCCATTCCAAAGAAGTGTTTGATCCTTAAAATTAATGACCGCGTCCTTCAAAACGTCACGGCCCAAAATCAGGTCATAGTTGAAACTAGCTTCTTTGACAATAAGAGCATTTGTTTTAATCACTTTATTAGAACCTGGAATGGTAATATATAATTCAACTTCTCCTGCTACGTGACTCTTGCCGTTTATTCCTTTAACTCTGAGATTACTCGGCTTAACTTCATCACTCAAAATTTTAACTTACCTGTAACTGATCAGACATTTCTCTGAGCCACTATCCACTAAAGCATTTAAATACTGGTCATTATTTTTGATGATAATTGTCGGCTTATTACAGTCCTTGAACGCGACTAAACCAGCATTCTTATTAACATTATTTACAACGCTCACAGAGAAATAGGATTCGACAGACTTGCTTCGATCATTAGTATTTTCCAGTTCTTCGTCTTGCAATAAATTATATCTATTTTTACACTTAAATAAAGGATCAATAAACGATTCAGTTGTCTCGCAGGTATCTGGTATTTTTGCCACGGTCGCAAGATTAACGAGGTCGTCGCCGCTGATCACCTCGGGCTCAAACAATTTCAATTCCTCCCTACTACCTTCACCTAGCTTAAAAAATCACTCGACTCACTCTCTGCCCAATGGACTTCACTCCTTCCACGATTTGAGCTACCTCTACCGCGCAAATACGCCTTATAATTTCTGATTTCCGCACCTGACGCTCTACAATTTTTCACAACATGAGTTCCACCGCACGCGAAACATCCTCTGGGAAATTGACATCTTTGAGATCTCCACTCAACGTTTCCTCCTATCGACTTTCCTCCTGAATTTCCTGAATTTCCTGCAAATTGAACAGAACCAGAACTACTGCTGTCTGATTTTACCATGTTACATTCTAAATATCCATTTCCTCTATCACCTACATAACTGCTTAACTCTCTTCCTCTAAATCGGGGATTTCTTAGCCAAGGTCTAGGAACAATCCTTCTCGTTCCTGGTCGGTAACTCCTACGGTAACTTCCTACACTCCCGTAGAATACCTCATTATGCGGAAATTGATCTGACTCTTCCAAAACTTCCTCAAATTCACTAGTCACCTCGCCTACGTAACTCTCACTGACTAACTGATTCTCGCGATACTTTTGCGCGAGAATCTTTTTTGACTCGGACTGACTTCGCACTGCGGAAATTAACTTAGCTAATAGCTCCTCTGCAGTGGAAAATTGTGTTTCAAAAATTTTTCTAGCGAACGACTCATCAAGAAGCGGACCTAAAATCGCTAACGCCAAACTGTACGACATGCTGTCGCCTACAAATTTTTTCAACTCTGCCTGCGTCGCACAGTTCTGAAAGTACGGGTGTCTCTGCCACCCCAGTGAGGTTGAATTTAAAATACTCTCCGTAAGCTTCCTAATCTTTGAAAACGCGTTCACGAGCTGCGCCGCGAGGGCATTATTCTTTACTAACTGCAACTCGTTTAAGTCACAGGCTAGTGCATGAATACTTTTTTCACCACGCGAAATATAAACATCCTCTAGAATCTTAACTACTTCATCGAAGGAATAATTTAGATCGGCGTTGACTAGTTTCGTAACAACGCTATTAAAATCTCCTACGTTCTTGTTTGCTGAGCGAACCAGGAATTCCTTACGTCGTTCGTCGCTTGTGGCGTCTGGCAACAAAGTCATGTATGCCTTTAGATTTTGTATGTGCGTCGAGAAACTTTTGTTTTCGAGGAACTCTCCATCGTGAGCCCTCCGTCTCCCTCTGAACGTTGAAGTTCGGCATTAGTCATAATCGTACCTATATTTGGAACATTCATATTTGCAGCAATGTCGCGTGCAAGTTGAGTCGTGTTGACGTTACTATTACCACTAGAACCAGCAACTGCTGTGTTTGGGGTCGTCATGGTTGTTGCTGTCGTTACTCTGGGTTTGCTAACACGTCCGAATTTAGTCACAGTAGGTTCAGTTCGAACTACTTCGTCATCACTATCAAAAGAATCAAAATAATCCGACATGTGTCGTATTTCCTAAAGTCATTGAAAAATTCCCTATTTCACCAAAATTCAAAAATTCAATTTTTAAAAATCGATCAAAATTCAATCAACTCAATTCAACAAATTAATATCGTCCTCTTAAAATGAGAATATACACCGAAATGCAAGTAATATACACAAAAATTAAATAATTTCACACGTAAAATAATCACATCAATAATATCAATACTTTATCACCTAAACTTCCATCACGAGCTACTGGCGTATCTCAATACTTATCGCCAATACTTACAATAACGAGCAATAAACAGCTTCCCTGAGCACAAAAATTAAACTTTTTAAAACACCACAATCAAATTAGTCTTGGTGACTGGTCAACAATATTGTGCGCCGTGCACGTGACTTCTGCAGCTCAAGACAAAGCTCTCGACGAAGCGTCAAAAAAAATATTGCTGCTTCATAGCAACAGAAATTTTGCAGCTAGGAATTTATTCCGAATTTTAGACTCTAAAAATCAATTCCAAGTGTTTTAGACACTTCCACTAACTCTCCTACACAATTACTGTAAAATTTTACACTTACAATGATTTTTGAAGGTAAATATGTGGTAAACGGCTACTTCCAGATACGTAGTACACAGCTGCGTCCTCGACAACTTACACACAGAGACTGATCGCAACCGCCTCTCAGCTCTACCGGATGGGCACGGGCAAAAAAAAAATGTCCCGAGGCAAGAAGTGCAACAAAAAGTAAGCTGCCTGGAGACAGAGCGCGCTATCAACTAACAAAAGAAAAAAAGACTTAACTGTAAACAAGGGAGACAGCTGCAGCTCACGTCGCTTGCAGGCAATGGTGGGATGAGGTGCAGACAATGATATTGACGGATGCTGCACGTTGGTATTGGTGTATATTGTGCACCACGTTGATGTATTCATACTTGAAAAATGGCAGAACGTGTCACTCCACTGGTACAGTTATTGATGCAATTACACTGGAACAGTTAATTTTACACAGTCATAGTAAAATATCTCAACACAAGTTAAATTGTTTGTAGCACTTGCAGATGTAGGGAATTGTTTCTTCACTGGATGTTTGCGGGGAATGCAGCGATTTTGACTTCGAACACCAGCTCGATGTCTTCTCCGGCTTCATACACCAAAATTCGTGTACGCAACGGGGAATCAAGGTTCAGGAACACTGTAAATTGGCAGTAGGCTTCTTGTAATACATCTTTCGGTACACTTATTCCGAACACGATAGTTGTTTCCTGCGGTTGCCAGAGTTGATTGTTTCCGCCGGTACACATCGGGATTTAATAGTGTTCAAAATTGCCAGTAATTGGACATTTGATATCCACTTAACACTTATGCACGATTATGCTAGTGTGAGTTCTGTTCACCACATACTGAGGCCACCACATATACGGGGCAGGTAAACACTTGTGAAGCTTGGGCGGAGTTTATTTGCCAGGTGTTGGCAGAAGGCAGGATAATGATTGATTGAGCACCTGGCCTCGACAAGGGCGGCTTTTTATAGGTGTCGTCCAGATACAGACAAAGCTACTACAGATAGACATGTGCGGAGATGCCGCACAGTTGTTTCACTTTAAAACCCACTCTCAGTTTCACTGGGGCCTTCCATAAACTGAAAAGGAAGGTCTCATATATATTTAGAAGATAAATTGCTTTAGAAATAAACATTAATCAACAAGTATACCTTCTGCCATGAAAAATTCATTCATACAGTTCAGAACATCAATTCAATATTCATAAAACAATTACATTTTTCACCTTTTCTCTTAAAAAAAAACTTTTCCCTGAACAAGTGGCTATAGATAACCAAGTACCTGCAAATGTAATACTGTTTCATTGCCATGTGACTTTGGCAACATGTGGCACAATCAACAAAGCTAATTTAAATTGATTCATGTTTGACAAACTCTCTGATGATCAAAATTTTACATGTTAATTAGTTTATTCCGTATACAGTTATGAGAGTTATTAAATGATTCAAAATATGCTGAAAAATCTACAATTTTATTATTTTCAACATGACCTAGTTTAATGGCCCCAAGGGTGGCCCTAAAATAAGTTAGATTTTAAACGAGCTCAATCACTAAAATTTTGAAAATGCAAGAATATTTTAAGAAACTTTAACTAGTATAATGAAACTAGGCATATCAATATACTCAACCTCTTCTTGAGGCACAAGTTTGCTCCTAGTGGCATGCTGCTATTGCCTGCATTTAATCTGAAGTCTCTGAAATAAAAGAACTGGATGCTTGTTTTTTATTGTAACCTTTTTCGATACATTTTTGTAAACGCTTTAGCTTAGTAATCTATTGCGTTTGCTGAGCACTTTTTGTAAAATGGCTAGTTATTTAGAATCAGATGCATGCACTTGTGTACGGTAAATTTTCACAGTAATAAATGGTCTGTGCTGATTTTAGAACTTTTTTCAAAAAACTTTGCAATGCAAATGAATATTGAATTATTCATTATTATTCAAATCATTGAATTATTCATTAAAATGCTTCATCGCGATTATGACGATCAAAACTTGTTACAGAAGCAATCCAGCGCAACGCAGATTACAAGCACACTTTACGATAAAAAAAGCACCATATCTTCATTATTCTTGTATGTATACATAAACAGACTCCTGTCTTGCACAAATGGACTACATGCAAAAACATCAATCAGTTATTTAACAACACATCACACAAATCCGACTCCAGCGCATCATTGCACCATTTTCCCACGGGACTGATGCATAATAATACAACACAGTATGAAAGCTCCAAGCTTTCCGCAGAGCAATCTAGTTCTCTGCATTGATTAAATATTTGCACAATTTGCAAAGAAGTTGCCATTAAATGTTGTGCTTAGGCACGAACTGGATACTTTTACACTATTTAGCAAATGTTATGTTATCATACTTATCACATTGTGTTTGCGTACGAACGAACGAACAACACCTTGCTCTGAGACACACAGCGTTCATCGAAAAGTTGCACTTCCAATGAGGCATCTGCTCTCTCTTCGCGATGTTTTCGCTCCGCGTGAGACACCTGAACAGCCATGAGACACTCAGAGGGGCCAAAATTTCTCTCAGTGCAGTGACAGCAATGAGAGCGTTCCTGTACCTGTCGAAAAGTTCACGATGTGTAGACTAATATTTTTTTGTTTTATTTAGCAATTTTAGTACCTTTACACTAAATAAATGAGTGATGTACATTAGTAAGACTCATGGAGTCTGTGGCATCAATTTTTTACCTCGCAGGGAAAAATAGGAAATAAATGTAGACCATAGATAACTTTGGATACTAACTTTCAGCAGCTGAAGAACTTAAATTACTTTCCACTGATCGTTGGGATTAATGAGAATAATTAAAATACAATCTTCAATTATTTTCTAATTTTATCATAAAAATCATATATAGTAACATTCTGTCCTCATCAACTTCTCGAACAAATATGTTAAAGAGTGCAAAAATCTTTAGTAAATTACACGTACAAAATGAAATATACAATTTGTACTTTTATTTTCCACGTAGCAATGAGTTTACAGTCTAAAAATACTTTGAAAATAGAATGCAATACCCAAATTTCTAAGTATATTATCCTGCAATAGCTGGGTATACAAAATTTTTAAAAGGATTTTTTTTGCGTGGTGCTTCGTCCGATATGAGGCAAAGCCCCTCTGCCTACAAACACTAGCAAAATACATTAAAATCAATACTCATACAGCAATAATTCGATTCAAAGCGAAACTCGAAAGATTTTTATGAATTAGCTGATTTTAGATGTGCACTTTGGTGCTCATCAAATTTCGGGCATCTCAAATTTCCGTTGCCCGAATGAAATAGCACCCAATTTTAAAATTGAACTTAATGGTTTGTAGTTCACAGTAATGCAATACATAATTTAGACGTCAAGCAGCAATCATTACATATTCAAACTACTGTTATAAGCAGTCATAATTCCTGATGTGCGGCATTGGTACTAAGCAGTCGTAATTACTGATGTGCGGCATTGGTACTAAGCAGTCGTGCTTACTACTGTGCGGTTGTCATTAGGATGAAGCATCTTAATTGCTACTGTGCGATTGTAATTAGTACAAAGAAGACGTGATTTGTATGGTGCAGTTGTTATCAGTACTAAGTATTCGTAATTACTACCGTGTGGCAGTAGCACATAAAAATCGTAATTTTTTCTATGTAGTCCTTATTGGTGCTAAGCAGTCGTAAATATTAATGTGTGTTTGAAATAAGAACTAAGCTGTCGTAATTACCATTGTGCGGTTATAATTAGAACTAAGCAGTCGTAATTACCATGGTGCAGTTATAATTAGAACTAAGCAGCCGTAATAACCATTGTGAGGCTATAATTAGAAATAGGTGCACACAATTACTTTCACGTTGATGTAAATACAAATGTTCCGCTGAAATTTCTTGAGTGGAGGTATTTATCCCTCCACAGTAATCGCACAGTAGCAATTACGATGCTTCATCCTAATGACAACCGCACAGTAGTAAGCACGACTGCTTAGTACCAATGCCGCACATCAGTAATTACGACTGCTTAGTACCAATGCCGCACATCAGGAATTATGACTGCTTTGTCCTAATGATAACCGCACATCAGTAATTACGACTGCTTAGCACCAATACCGCACATCAGGAATTATGACTGCTTAGTCCTAATGATAACCGCACATCAGTAATTACGACTGCTTAGTACCAATACCGCACATCAGGAATTATGACTGTTTAGTCCTAATGATAACCGCAGATCAGTAATTACGACTGCTTAGTACCAGTACCGCACATCAGGAAATATGACTGCTTAGTCCTAATGATAACCGCACATCAGTAATTACGACTGCTTAGCACCAATACCGCACATCAGGAATTATGACTGCTTAGTCCTAATGATAACCGCACATCAGTAATTACGACTGCTTAGTACCAATACCGCACATCAGGAATTATGACTGTTTAGTGCTAATGATAACCGCAGATCAGTAATTACGACTGCTTAGTACCAATACCGCACATCAGGAATTATTTTTTTCTGAAATTTGGAAAAAAATGCACTTTTGTTAGAAATGTTCTAAGGAATCTAAAATTGTCTTTGGTTTTGTTCTAGCACCAAAACTCAATGAGGAGTTCCGTTTTGAATGTTTTAAGTTGGAGGTGTTGGGTATAAACCATAAACAAAATTTTTCGTTGAAGTGTAACATGATAGAAAATTTATGTAATTGAAAGCTATTTTCATTTTTATTTCGATAATCTCCATGCATACCGTCATATTAACACTGTGAATTGTAATTTCCATAAATGAGTGAAAAAATATTCATAAAAATTAGGAAATTGTTTATTTTCAGTCTGGTTCTTATGAAATTCTAGCATTATTTATAACTTTTGAAAAGAAACACAATTTGTTCCATTAATTTCTTTGATTCAGGCCTTAGTTTTTGAAAAAATTGGATACATTGGTGTTTCAATTCATTTGTATTTATGTTTCAAAAGAGGACTAGGCATTGAATTTTTATGCTAGAACAATACCAAAGACTGTTTTAGATTCCTTGGAACATTATAAAAAAAGTAAAGTTTCAAATTATTCATTTCCCGGTTTCTTTTTTTTTATATGGGGTCGAAATGGGGTCCAAAATTCAGGAGTTAAAGTCCTCGTACCTTATCTTATCATATAAAGTCCTTACCATGTGAGGAGGAGGGTGGAGGAGGAGGGAGGAGGGGATCTATTGTCTCAGTTTGTCTGTAGCGCTATAAAATTTTAGGACCGAATAGTCCACCACCTAAGGGTCCTTTTTCAACAAAAACATAAAAATGCTCATCGGAGCGACAGCTAGGGGCCTGGCAGGGGCCTGGATGAACCCCTTAAGATATGTGGAAATCTGCGTCCAGATTATGTTATTCTAGGCTTCAAGTGCATAATAGTGGTTAATCGAGGCTTCAGACCATCAATAAAATAGACAGGAAATAAAATAGAGAAGGCCACTTAGGCCACTCTGCCTGAAATAAATCTGATGAAGAATTTCTGATCAATTTCAGCAAAATGTAAACTTGCCTGTGAAATTTGGTGAGTGAGCAGGCAACTCATTTCGAAAGGTTTTCCTCTCATCCCAGGAGTGCATTTTATCGCATTCTGTGTTTTTAACTCTTCAAAATCTTTCATTGAAATTTAGAATCTTTTCACGCATCATAACCATACATCACTCATATAAAATCTGGTTCTTTTAGTACGCAAATCTATTATTTCTCGTGGATTTATTTAGTTCAAAACAGCATTTTAGAATTGTCAACGTTGTCTAGAAGGACCCATTGAACGTGTTTTGGTTTAGGCCTGGACAAGATTTTAGTCGACATTAGTTTTTCATGTAAACACACTATTGAACAAATTTTATTTTATGCAGGATTGTACGAATGGTATTAGAGTCTTATTTAAACCTCCTTGAATGATCAATGTACTTTGCCGAACATTCCAAATCCCCTCATTTTTGACAACACGCAATTGCTAGTGAAGAATAAATGTAGAATATAATAGTGCAATAGGTCAGTTGTTCGATATACCGGCTTCCTTTACAAGATAGGAACAAATGTAAAAAGGGAAAGATTAAAAAAGATCTACGCACTCTAAATATGTATTTATTTTCACCAATATATCGCAGGTGGACATGAAAAAAGCTCTGAAATTTTTCTTCATCTCAGAATTTTGGCTGTCATAAAGTTTATTTGAAATAAAGCTTTTCTGTAGGATAGCCGAACAAGAGGAGGTGTATTTTCTCCCATAGAAATGGCCCCAGCTTGTTTCCTCTACAGTGGTACAAAATAAGTCAAGCTCATTTGACTTTGTATAATACAGGTGGGGTAAAATTGAAGAATCGACTCCAGCACTTAATCCATATTCGCTTTGAAACTGCGCACACTTGCTCTCGACAAACAAATTAGTTACACCTTTGGGTCTTTGTTCGCCAGCTCCATCCAGTCACATCTCGGACCAGGTCCAAGCTCGTAGTGACTGAGTATCCTGTATACCGCAATGCAAAAATTTCTTAATTGAATTCCAGTTTGAGAATATAATCTCTGAATGTGTATCAAGCTATAATCACTCCAACTACTGCAAAAATGCTGGGTAAAAATAAATTTGAAATTCTGAAGCGTCTAATATTGTATCCATCAAGGATATTATCAGGTGAAGTCTTTACTGAAAAATTAATTTAAAGCACAGACAGTTCTTTTAAAGCGCAAGGTGTTTCGTGTTGAATATAGACCGACCGGGGTTGAAAATTCGGCCGGGGCCGGGACCGGGGTCAACAAATTTGTCATGGCCGGTGCCGGGCCGGGGCCTGGGTTATCAAATTTACAACGGCCGGGCCCGGGACCGGGACCGGGACCGGGGCCGGGACCGGGGTTCAGACCGTGTCAGGACATGTCACGACGACGTAATGCATCACGCCGGTTAGTGGCTCAATGCATGTTGAATTACGGTTGCGGTTGGGTGTGTATTTATGTCAAGCCAATAAAGTTTGTAGTCTTGCAGTTGCAGTGCTTGTTGAATCAATTAATACAGAAACAATTATAGTAATTAAATGTTACGGGTGTTCCACAAAAATGTCCACTTCTGTTTAATTGCTTCTATCTCCGCTCTAAATCACCATATTTGAATTGTCTTTTTTTCTCAATGTGGTAAATCTTGTTTCCTTTTCAAATTATTTAATAGAATTAAAAGGGCGATTTTTGGGAAATCTAATACGTAAAATGAAAAGAAGAACCAATATAAATTGGTAACATTCTTTTAATGGCAAACGTTTCAGAATCTCTGTTTCCATAATCAGTGCTGTAAAACAAGGAATAAAAAACGATAATGAACAAATTGCGAAAAAGCTATAAGAAATTAATTTCACTATACCTACATCGAAAAATAGCTATGCCTAACCATTAAAAATAAAAACACAATTTCTCTTAAACATTTGATGGCATACGTACGCGAACACCTAAATTCTAGAAATCAAACCAACACACAATAACAACTACACAAAATTACAGAACTGCATACGCACACACACACAAAACACACACACATGCACACACGCGCACACACACGGACACACACACATTCCAACACACTCCTATTTACACAGTTGGGGCAATATTTAATTTCATCGCACTGTGATCATTATTTAGCTGAGGTCTATGGGTAAAAATGAAAAATGATTCCAAAATTCTAAGGTCAAATTCCTCTGCAGGTCTACTAGGTATGGAGAAATTGGAACTTTTGAAAGGGTGGTTTGAACTATGGCAATGATCTCTGAAGGCTGACTTGGAGGGAGATGAGTATGGACGGCCGATTCTATGGGAGATACCAGAGTGTTGGCTGTGACGAATAAATTGCTGGAGTGTGGTACTTCCAACTGCAGGCAGCAATCACACTTAAACAAGTAGACACAACCATATCTCAGGCACTCTTTCGAACGCTCTTTTCTATTGAAAAATTAACTTATTTTGAAACTATTTCTATAAAATGGTAACACGTCAATGAAAGTAAAATGAGAGTGTATCAGAGATAAAAGATCCTTCCTCGTCTCCTTGAAAAGATAGCCCAAGAAAGAGATCTCGACGGAAACTTTCTGCATTGGTGCGGTCAGAATTGTACACGGAGGGGAGAGTTTTTTGTCTAAAAACTTTTTAACCAGATTGTTAATTAAAGGTACAGGGTATTTATTTTGTGCAAGTAACTTTGTGGTATATTTCACTTCGTCATGAAATATTTTATATGAATTTGAAATACAGTATGCTCAATGCAATAATGTAGTGACACTTGTTTTACTATAATCCTTGTAAATGCAACTGAAATATTGGTACATAATCCCGTAAATGTAGGTTTTCTATAAACAGAGGTGGTGAACGTTGAATTATTTTTCTTTACGAGAACGTCTAAAAATGGCAATTTATCATTCTGCTCAGTTTCCATTGCAAAATTTATCATGGCGTGATATCCATTTTTGTAGTCAAAGAATTTTAGGGCCTCTTCCTGTGAACGATACATTCACAGTAGGTATTTCACAAGGTATTTCACAGTAGGTATTTTATTCTTTGTTTTACAGCACAGATGACAGAATTAGAGATTCCGGAACGTTTGCCATTAAAAGAATGTTCCATTTTTATATTGGTTCTTCTTTTCATTCAACGAATAATTTAAGTTTTTGAAAATCGTTTAATAACCACTTTACAGTGATCGACTTACAGAAAGAGGCAAAAAAACTATTTGTTCAATGGAAAAGTTTTAAAAACAACACTGATGATCTTCATTTCTCAATACCTCCTGTGAAGGAACGCGTTTTCAAAACATCACCTCCATCATTAATAATTCTTCGACAACGAGTTGTAGTGTTTCAAGAACTAAACGAAAACGGTAAAATGATCCGCAAAACTCTTTGTTTAATAGTGACCAGAAGTAATGTTTGCCTTGAGAGAAATGGTGGGTATGTTGAAGGATACTAAATTACTTTTTTATTTAAACTTTATTTTATGTATTGATTTGTCCCTCTTTTAAGTTTTGTTTGTTCGGATTTTTGGAAAGTGCAAAATAAGGAAAAATGCATTCCTTCGAAAAATTAGTTCTTTTATCCGTCTCAGTTAATCGATCAAAGTAGGGTTGGTATTTAACGATTTTCAAAAACATAAATCATTCGAAAATAAAATACAATTTCTACATTGTGAAAAAATGAAAATTAAAATATGTAAATTTAAAGCGGAAATATAATCAATTAAAATTCAGTGACATTTTTGGGGACACCCTGTATGATGGCTAAAAGTAGTGCGTCAGCAGAATGGGATTACTTTTACATATCGGTGAAGAGTGTAGAAATTGAAGTGTGTACCATTTCTAATCGACACAAAAATGATCAATTCTTGGAAGCTGAAGAAAAACCAAACAACGAAAAAGAATTGAAAACTAGAAACAAAACGAACAAGAAGAAAAACTAAATGTCTACGTATTGAAAACAAACAAAGACACCCTATTGAAAATCGAGGACGGTGCACCGGTGGAATATGGTTGACAGGGCTTATTATCCGCGATTTATTGGTCATTCGGCCATCCGACCGATAAAACAACGGTACACCACCCAATTTACGAGCATGTTATGATTGGCACTGCCATCCGTGGCCTCCCGTCCATACACCGTCTTTAATTCGCGGCATCTAGTAGCGATTCGAGGTTGACTTGGCCAAGGACGGCCATCTGGCTCAGAATCGCTGATACCGTGTTTTTCTGACACTTGTTTCTCATGCCCTTGAGCAACTAAAATTAAACTATGTTAAATAACCCCTTAATTTTGAAGTGAAATGAACAAAATAATAATGAAATAAATATAAAAAGCTATTGTGGAATTTTACATTTTTGCTTTACTAATTATAAAACCTTTCACACTGAGATATAAATTAAAATATTCAGGCCTCTATGAATAGGACGTTTTTTTCCAGATTAGATTATAAGTTTGTTAAAGCCTCCCTAACCGCTACATAAATAGAGCGTATCGAAGCGAGGAAGGAGGAAGGCACCATTTAGTATGGAGATAAGAGAATGAGGAATCTAAGCAGAATATGAGAGTAAGATGAGAAAGAAGTTCATGAAATAAGATAAAAGTTGAGAAAAAAAGTCCGAGGTGCTGAAAAACCGTGCAGTAGTGAATCGAAAAAAGGTGGTCCTTAACCCAACAAAAAACATTTTATTTCAACAAAAAGAAGCCCTACCTAACTCTCAGCTCGGGCCCTCACATTTTTCCCCTGGGAGCGCTAATTCCCACATATACAATAGTTATATCCCCCTGAGGGGATGTTTTATTCCAATCAAGCCTAAAAAAAATATGTATAATTGGCAGAACAATTATACGTGCAAATCTCATACAAGAAAAAACAGTCCGTAAAGCAGGCGATAGAGAAGATCCATTTTAAAAACGATTTCATTTGAACGTTTCAAGCTCTTGGCTCATTTTAAAAAGGCTTACAGATAAATCGAAAATTAATTCAATGCTTGCACAATTTGGACAGATCCATAATAGACAAAAATCTTAAAGAATACGCGGATTAAAAACTACACGTGATAGCCTACAAACAGAAGTAAATTGTGACAATGATAACAATATTAAAAGAAATGCAATAGTTTAATAAGAGAATAACTGTTCATCGGTTTATTATTTAGATACCGTCTCGAAATAGTGAGAGATACCTAGGGTAAAAATCAAAATACGATGAATACATTGAATAAGCCGATAATTATACATTTTTAACACACTAATAGCTTAAAAAGTTTACCTTTTCATAGCACATAATACTTTCAATCACGCCGCAGGCTGCACGCAGGCTGCAGCGGAGACAGTATGGAAACGGTCTTCTGGAAACTACAGAAATTTCTTTAGAATTTCTTGAGTGCAACTTTAGATTTCAGTCTACCACTCGTAACTTTTGAAATGATTCACCTATCGAGTTCAAATTACTCTCAAATGAATGATAAAAAACATTCTTATGGAAAATCGTACATGCCAACATTCTTGAGCACTCTCATACAGCAAAATTCTTTTGCCATGAAAATTACAGTTGGTAGCTGCCGAGGAATTCTTGCTAGTCAAAGCTGTCAGCTAAAAAATTTTTAAATTTACCTAAAACTTTAACTTGCGGATAGTTATAATGTAATAAGGTATTTAAATGCCAATTTAATCATTTATTACAGTTTTCATTAAATAATACTATCCTGTTATTCATCTAAAGCTACGGTTTCCTAGGAAAGCGGCGCCGCTATTTTGCGGCCGCCATTTGACATGATGCAGCCAACGTAATATAACGGCCGTTCATGAGTGTAAAGTTGGGAGTTCTTTTAGTGCATAGCGGCGGTCATTGCGATGAACGTCAGAATGCTGTCAGAATGGACGATCTAAATAACGCATTATTAATAAGCTCAGAAGATGAAAAGTCTTCGGAAGACGATGGTTCGGACGAAAGTCAGATACTCAAAAGCCGATGTACAGAGGGTGCATTTGCAAATAATGTTGTACCACATGTGATGGTTGATGATGAAGCTTTTGCTCCGCACGAAAATCTGATGAAACCTTACCCAAGACAGCAATCTAAACGATCCATCGAAAGCATTATATATCTATGGACTATCTCGAGCTCGAAAGACAACTTTGGAATTTTGTGCGGATATTTCAGAATTTTTCCCCAACCTATTTCTTCTGCCCCAGAAACCACAGACAAATTAATTATGTGTGCCTGTATATCATATAAAATTTTAAAGGAAGCACAAATACTTGCTCCAGGTCAAAAACATCTTGATAGGTACACTTCCAAGTACCCACTGAATTTTTAGTTCCTTCAACAACACACAATGTTCTTTCTGGAATGAATTGAGCTGGCATTCGAAAAATATTTAAAAATTACTATAACGGGCCAGGTAGTGTTGAATTGCAACAAAATTATGCAGTACAACATTGATATTCACAGGCATGATATGGCATATTTCCTATGTCATTATTTTACGTGACGGTAAGAGAAGCCGCGCAGACACCTCACTATTGCACCACAATACTCGTATGTTTGGAGTTAGGGCTGCCGGTCAACCATGGTTATCTGTATTTTTTTCAAGTTGATCTCTGGTTCTTGGTATTTTTTGTAGGAACCTTTAAACGTCAACTCTATTGTAGGAGCAAAATCTTTATTTATCGTACTTATTTATTAAAAGTAGCCATGAACATTATGAGTTCTTACAAATATTGTACATATATCACTTTCCCTGTGCGTAATAAAATACAAACAACATATTTTATGTTATTTGTGTACAATTTTCATGAACCTACGTTATCTTTTTAAGAGTACTCCCCATATTATTGAAAGTTTGTTTCAATTAAGCTTTTCTATAATCTTTACTCTTCTCATTATACAGAGCTCAATTATTTTTAACAAAATCAACTAAAATTTCATCTTCTTTGCCGTTCCCCACTGTAAAGTTTATTGTTGCAAACTTATAATCAGCGTTTCTACAATGAATGAAAGACACCGCCACCGTAAAAAACGTTCACCAACTAGTAGCCGGACGCTACAGCGGCCGTCATGCACCTGGCAGCACCGCCATTTAGCGGCCACCGCTCTCTAGGAAACCAGTGGCGTCTGAATTAATAGACAACGTTTTTGTGACGTCATCCGCCGCTACATTGCGGCCGTAAAATAGCGGCACCGCTTTTCTAGGAAACCGTAGCTTAAGCCAAAAATTTTATCTGCACTCGAGTTAGAGATGGCAACACTGCTCGAGCACGTCGGCAAGATGTCAAGCTCTTTCGAAGTTTCACGGCGGCGGCAGTTATTTGAAAAGTGTCGTGCGTCTCAGAAGGTGTGCTGGTTTCTGACTCATTAATATGTTTCAAGCAATGTCAAAATGTATTTCAGTGCAATTGTGTAGTACGTTAGAGTGTATCTTATTTTTGAAAAAAATTTTGCTCTGAAAAGGTATAATGTGTTCGCTCTCGAGTAAGTTTCTTATTCCATTGGAGACGTTATGCCGGTATGGCATGTTGTCAAGCGCCTGATGAAGGTTACGATTGAGACGACAAGTGCCTTGCAGGGCTGCCATTCAGATTGTACGATTTTCCCAAGGGTGACCAAGTAATTTTCCTAAGATTTCCCCAGATGTCAAAAGGTGTTAAAAATAACATAATATTTAAAGCCGCTTACCTTTCTAATTATGATTTTCTTCCCCGTCTACAACATGAAGACTTATTATATTCTTTCCTTTCTGTTTTTGAGTCTGGTTTTATACAGCTGATGAATATTTACGTCTTCAACCTTCTCAACCTTCTTTATTAATGATTTCTCCGGCTCCTAGCTTAGACAGTTTGAAGAACTTCTTCTCATGTACTGTTTTGCTAACAATCGATCTCTTGTTGTTTCTGATTTTAATGCCTTCGTTGTTTTCGTTTTTATGAAATTTATCTGAGAAGATCCTCTACAAATTTCATCTAGCGCCAATTTTCCATATAAAGCAACGCCATCTTGCATAACATATGAAACTTTAGTTTTTCTTTACTAGTTTCTTAGCGATTTGGCTATCGGGACACACTCTTTTCAATAAGTCCGTGAAGTGATCTGCATGAACATGTAAAGCCTGATGGTGTAGTTGCTGCTGCAGCCATTGAGTTCCGTTTGAGGCGTGTGAAGCAGCGGCTGTACAGAAAAAATCCTGCGATGAGTAATTCACTCCTTGCTAATTCTTCTGTTTTTGTTGGTTGATTTTTCAATAAATTGAGTAAGAAGATTTTATAGTTTCAAATTTAGCTTTATGTCTTCCAGAAGCTTGTTCATAGCTGATATGTTTATATTGTTCATGGTACAGTTACAAAGTTTGCAACAGCTCGAAGTTTCGTAGTGTTTATCATGTTAAAGCCCAGACTTTGATGTCTGGGTTATTCATCCATTCCTTATTGAATGACTAGTCGTACCATTTTGTTTTCTTTTTCTGAGGCTCCATGTTTAAGGCTATAGAAGATTAAACTCGACGGTGTCCACTGTGGCACAGATACAGGGCGGGCGCACACATCAAAATCGCTTTAGGTGGTTGCTGTACCTGTCACACGCTTGTTACAAACGAATGTATAACGAGATTTGAACAAGTACTTCACGAGATTAATTTTCATCTCAGATTAATTAAAAAATATTCTCATTGGTGATGAAAATGTATTTGAATCTTGCTGTTATTCAGTAGGCATGTAATTAATGAACAATAAAATCATTGCATCAAATTCCCAAGAATTCGATAGTATTTACTCAGATTTCCCAATATCCCTTGGATGATAGTGATTTCCCAAGATCTTGGGAAATTTCCCAATGTATGGCAGCCCTGGCGCCTTGTCGTCTGAATAATTTTTTAGTGTGAATGAATAGTAATGAATAGTAATGATATGTTTATTCACTATTAATTCCATTCTTATTTTACAGTAAGTGTTAACACAATTTAGCTTCAAACTTCTAAGTTGCAGTATAATTCTACTTGAGAAACCTTCGACAAGAAACAATATGCAATATTTTCAATCTAGATGTACCTATAGTTTCGGTATCGGCCTTTTTCCATTATCTGTACTTCACTAGTTTTCAATTTATTAGTAAGAAAATTAAACTTCATAAATATCTGACGAGCTGAGTTATAAAATTACGGAATAACGATGTTTAAAGAAGAAAACATCAATATTTACTTAAATTCGTTCGCGGAAATTAAGAATTCTCTTTCAAAGAATCTCCAAAGGAACACATTTAAGAACGTTTTAAATGAATGATATTTTGCTCGCTGATGCATAATTTTTAACTTATTAACCTGTGAAGTTATAGGAACTTAGTATATAAAAGTGGAGAAACGGATACGTAAATATGATGTAATACAGCATGACGTGATGCTAGGTTAAATTAGGTTAGGTAACGTTAGATTAGCTGAATAAACTAACCTAAAATAACTTAACTTAGCCATACTGACACTGTTGGTTACCGCCGAAATACTGGGCGTATTTCAAGAATGCAGGTACGATGCAGCCGAATATATAATGCTACTTTAACCTGAACGTAATTCATGTTATAGCTTGAAAATCACGTATCAGCGAGCAAAATGTCATTCGTGTAAAGCGTTCTTATATGAGCGCTTTTAGTGATTCGTTAAAACAGAGGTCGTGATTTCCGTGAACGCATTAAAGTAAATACTGACCGAATAAATCTCCTAAATCAACTGATGAACATTAGCATCATTGATGAGTTAGAGTTGAATTATATTTTGAATTGAGGAGCTTCCTACTAGCAAACGTTGCGTGATCGTAGGCTAGTAATGTACAGATATATCGGTAGCGGCAAGATCTGGCCGATATTTGATAGATACTTTCCAATAATACGTACTTTATCGTGGAAATGAGGTCATAATTCGTTGAAAGAAAAGAATAATCAACTAAAGAGCCTATTCATACCAAGTAAATTAGCTAAATGTTGAATTACATCGTTTAATCAGGCCCGCTAAGTGAATTTACTACGTTGAATTCCCGATGTCACGGACGGTCTGTAAGTCAAAACTTTGTGGCATAAATAGTTATACACAGTGGGGACATAAAATTATTATACTTTTAGAACTAAAACATTTTTAGCTAACAAAAATTAAACCTAACATATATAGTTGAAAGCGCATTTTAAAGTTTTTATTAATTCAACATTAAAATAACTGAAAATTCTATTTCAATTGAGCTTGTAGGTCGTAAAATATTACAAAGCTGAATATTTTATTTCAATTTAGCATGCAAATCGCCGTTCATCACAAATCTTGCATTTATCTTCTATTTTAAGATGTTTGAAAAAAATCACGAACAATCTTATAGTTGGTTGCGTGTTAGCGCATCTCTCCGGTTTCGGATCCTATCGAATTTTAATGTTTTCTTTTCGTTAAAGTATGTATTTTGGTGTGAAAAACATGAAAATGATAACATATTACGGAGAAATTATTGTTTCGGTCTACTTTTGAAAACATTTGCTATTACACCTGGTCTACATTACTTTACAATACGGTTAGAAACATCTATTGCAAGGATTTCATTTTGTTATTTTATTGCAACAATATAGTTAACAAAGCTAGAGCAGTTCTATTATTCCTAATCGAAAACTTTATTGTTAATATTGTTATATTATTAGATACATTAGTTAATAATTTTATTACACTACTCATGTTGGGCTTATAATGATTTTATTTTAATAAAATTGTAAAAGTATCGGTAACTTGACTTGGATTAATTTGAACTTGACTTGGATTAAATTGAACTTGACTCGGATTAATTTGAACTTTACTCGAATTAATTTGAGCTTGACTTAGATTAATTTGAAGTGAAAAAGGTGTAGTTCCAAAAGCAGACCAAAACAATAATTTATCCACAAAATAGTTAGCATGTTTGTGTTTTCCACACCAAAATACATACTTCGGCGAAAAGAAAACATTAATATTCGATAGGCCCCGAAACCAAAAAGATCCAAACACGCGCAACTAATTCTATAAGATTGTTCGTGAATTTTTCAAACATCGTAAATTAAAGAAAAATGCAATATTCCTAGTGTACGGGGATTCATATTCTAAATTAAAATAAAATTATTCGCTTTGTAGTATTTGACGATTTACAAGATAAATAAAAATCGAATTTTCAGCTTTTTTTGCATTAAATTTCAAAAAGTTTAAAATACACCTTCAACTTTATTTACATAATTGGTTTGATTTTGGTTCGCCTGTTTTGTTGTTTAAGTATAATAATTTTATGTCGCTTCTGTTTTCAACTATTCATGTTACCTAGGTTTCACTTACTGACCGTACGTGCCTCATCGGGAAATCGAAGAAGTAAATTCATTTAGCGGGCCTTATTAAACACTGTAATTCAACAGTTAGCTAACTAATTCACTAGGTATGAATAGGCTCATTATTTGATTATACTTTTGCTTCCATGATTTATGACCTTCATTTTTATGATAAAATACGCGTTATTGGAAAGTGTCGGCCGGATTTTACCAACACCGGTAAAAATGACCGATACCAATACATCGTTTCATCAATAATTTTATGACAGGATTTTATAAATATTTTTTAACGTTTTGATCCAAATTTCAAATAAAAAAGACAGCCATTTACATTTATGTGCAACGGCCAAAAAGAAAGACGATTGGATGCTACATTGGCTACTCTAACGGAAGCTTCATAAGAAAATGACGCTGGAACGCTCAAAGAGTCGTTTTCTTCTAAAATTTCGCTTGTATTTGAGTTCGGACCCGTGACTTCGGGTGAAGATGGCGATTCTTCTTGTTGACGAGGAACGAGAGATGGCCGAACTATTAGCTTCACCACCTCGGTCAATTGATATTTATGACGATTAATCGTTGTGGTGGGGCTGGTAGTGAAGGCAATTTAAAAGCAACGAAATCTGGAAACCAATACTGAATGTCCCTCTTCTGTCTTCAGCAACCTCTGAATTGAAGGACGTTCTTGAAGGTGATCAACAATGTGTTCAGGTACATATTTGTGTGTGTGTGTTTGGGTGGGGGTGTTTATACCAAATATCTGATCGTAGCTACCAAATATCCACGTGAATGTATTGGTTAAGGTTGCGCAATTGATCCATATATCCTAAATAAGGGTATATGATATTTAATATTGGTGTGCGGTTAGCATGGTTTGTTAATATTGTTGCTTCTTCACCCTAGCAAAATCAGAATCACAGGTGATCTTTGTACGATGGATAAGAAACGCTCCCAGCTGCCAGTGTATGACGTCACAACCATATGTATATATGCTCGTGACGTCATACACTGGCAGCTGGGAGCGTTTTTTAAGCGATTGCGTAGAGGTGGCCACCCGTGATTTGGAGTTGATTAAGGTTGTGAAGCGAGCGATTCAGTGGATGTAGAGTTGGGTTGAGGTTGATTTGAAACCATTCACCGGCCTAAGTTGGTTTTAGAGGTGATTTGAGGTTGATTTGAAGCTGTTCACCGACCAAAGTTGGTCGCACTATGGACGTATTGAGGGCGCAGTATGGTCGCGGAGACTGGACATTTGACCCTCAAATAGACGGTAAACCAACCTCAAATCGTCCATGTTTCCACTCATATTCCACCGGTGCACCGTCCTCGATTTTCAATAGGGCAGTTTAGGTTGCTGCAGTGGCAAAACTGCCGATTGCAGCAATTAAGTCGTCTTCGTCTACTGGCAAACAGCTGAATTTAAAAGAAATATTTACTCAATCTAAAAACTGTGAGCCAAATAATACTGAACAAATACATAGAGAGAAATTATTAATTTACTGGCTTTGTGACGCGCTCAATCCTTACGACCCTATGGAAAAGGTAACTTTTTCAATTTTGTAGGGTTTTGAATAAGAAGTTTCAAGTTCCATCAGAGAAGGTAATTACAACATGACTAATTCCGGGCCTCAGTCTCTAAATTCATTTTGCTATTTCAGAGGAAATACAAAAGTAAATTAACGAAAATAGCGTCTTCTCAATAACTGCTGATATTAGGACCTCTTCAAGTCGAGATTCTTTCATGTCAATAACTGGATTATAATTACACTGGATGGTAGGTAGCATAGATACTGCTTTTTCTTCTCAGTGACTGCATGTCCTTCAGGATTGCAATGAAATCGCAAATTTCTCGAGAAATCGTTTTAAATATATTTGAAAGACACGTGTATTTTTCAAGTGCCGGTAGCCGGACACCCTACGCTTTATTCACTTCAAATTATTAATCCAAGTCAAGTTAAAATAATCCAAGTCAAGTTCAAATTAATCCACATCAACTTCAATTCAATCCAAGTCAATTTCAAATTAATCCAAATCAAGTTCAAATTAATCCAGCCAAAAGATGAATTCAGAATCCACATAAATCCCTCGTTAATTTTAGCGTTTTTTGTATCAAAAATGTATCTGTTGGAT
The DNA here is from genome assembly GCA_030386875.1 of Morinoia aosen. Lineage (NCBI taxonomy): Eukaryota > Metazoa > Arthropoda > Malacostraca > Amphipoda > Talitridae > Morinoia > Morinoia aosen. Next base: position 2,670,206 of record CM059568.1, on the reverse strand, counting down.
GTGATAAGCAAGAAAAACGTTCTTCCTTTCAGCAAGGAATACATAAAATTTCTGCAGTATTAAAACAAGCATTCGTAAAACGTGCAAAGTATCCAGCATCAGGAGGCAGAGTGTGATTCAGATCTCTGAGCGGAGTAACAGTTAGAAGTCAATTATAAAAACTTCATATTATACTACACATTAAAGTTGTTTTATAATTCTAAATGAAAGGCAGTATGCATCCATTCAAATAATTATGTTCAAAGGAACTTTTATGTTACAGGAACACATAGTAGCGGGAATTTATTTACACTCATTTTAAGATTTACATGCCTGAAATTCCACTTTATCACATTTATGAAATCATATGTGCATGCAATTACAAATGATTGCCACTGGACGATGTGTAGATTTAACCTTTAAATACCATTTGATTACAATTTATATGAGTACACTACTACACAGATACAATCCTGCAATATCAATAAAAATTGTGCCATGCCTTCAAAAGAATTGGCCTAGGCAAATATATCATCTCGATCGATGAAAAAATTGAAACTTGTTTTTTCAAAAATCGTTTGAACAAGCAAAACAGACTTCGTTGCTATATTTCTTTTAAAGGTTAAATCTACGTATCATCCAATGGTAATCTTTCGTAGTTGAATGCATATATGACTTTATATATGTGATAAAACGAAATTTCAAGCATATAAATTTCTATATGAGTAATTATATCATCGATACTATGTGTATGTGCATGTGTATCATAAAATTGTCTTTGAACATAAATATTTGAATGGATGCACACTGCCAGTAATGTCGAATTGAAAATAACTTCAATGTATAGTTAATACGAAGTTTTCATAATTGATTTCTATATGTTCCTCCGCTCAAAGATCTGAATCACACTCTGCCTCCTGATGCTGGATACTTAGCACGTTTAATTTGAATTCAACTTGCATTAATTTGAACTTTACTTGGATTAATTTGAACTTGACTCGGATTAATTTGAATCTGACTTGGATAAAATTGAACTTATCTTCGATTAAATTGACCTTGACTTGGATTAATTTGAAGTAAAAAAGGTGTAGTAAAAGACTAAAATCCCCGGCCAAAACCCCGGTTAAGGGCACTATTTTGCCGGGGCCGGGGCCGGAGCCGGGGTCAGCCAAAATGGCCGGGGTAGACCGGGCCCGGGGCCTTGGCCGGGGCCCTGGTCGGTCTATAGTCTTGAATACAGGGAATGTATTTTTAGAACATTTCGTCAGATTAAAAGTGAGGATGAATGAGGGCATGAGTCGTATCGCCTCAGTGGGCGGTAAGCCAGGAAACACAGTGTTATTCCTAAGGTTCTACAAATGAACCGTAAGATTTTGCAAGGCGTCGCACCCATTACATCGCATAAGTGGGTGGGCTGCCTAAGAGACTGGAGCCCACAACGACCATAGCAAGGGTAAAAACCAGAGCCTAATACTGGCCGTGACTAAATGAATGATAAAGAAGTCGCAAACAAAGCGCGGGTTATCATGTATCCAGTTTTTATGAAGAAACTCTCAGGTGAGAAGGCATCGTTTTTTGTGAAGGTTTCATCTATCAAAATTCCGTAGCAATTACGTCGATCGCAATCTCTCGTGAGGAACAAAACATGTGAACGAGTCCAACAGGTGAGCGCATATTTTCTCGCCCGAAAACCTGCTTAGTGCTGTATAAGTCTAGACAAGATTACAGGGAAATAGAATCATACGAAACTGCTTTTTAAATTCATTTTACAGGGAGTTAAAATTTTCGTAAAACTCGAGGTTTGTAATTATTTTTTCCAGTTTACCACAAATACTAGGAAAATAGAAACACGAAGTTGTCACGGACGAAGGAATTGAAGCATTTGATAGCGAGACGAAGGGTGCGAGCCGACAGAATGGAATGGAGGTGGTAAGCAGTCTGAGTGTTTACCTCCTAATTTCCAGGGCAGCTCATAGTTCAACACAGGAATGACGTTACAAAAGTGGAAGGAAGATGAGAGTATTCTTGAATTGATAAATAAATTTCTCATATAATTTTCTTCTGAACACTTGATGTACTGCTAAATAGTCCTAAATAGTTTCATCTATCTTGTTTGGAGGGATTTTTATTTTCGTAATGCCTACTTTTGTCATATGTTGCGCGTTTTCTCATTTATCTAGACGTAAATGCGGGAATTGCAGTTGTCTTGAAGAAATGTACAAATAACTAAGAAAGGTTTCAAAGTTATTTTGTCCAATTTTGAACGTTTGCCAGTTAATTTGGTGAATTGGACCGACGTTTCTAAAGGCGATTGTCAAAGATCAAGGGCTAAATAATTATAGAATGAAACGGAAACATGTGAGAAGTAGGCTTACCTATTGACATTTTATGTTGCAGGGATAAAATGAAGAGATCATCCGTGCTGATACCGCAAGCATGTGAGCGAGTCCGACGTTTCCTTCGCTTAACCCTTTAACGCCCACATTTTTATACTCATATTACCGTTATCACAACCACTATCACTAAACCGACACTGGCATTAGGTAGTCACTGTTATCAAGATGTGGAAGGAACTGTCAACTCTGCAGTGAAGTTTAATGGACACATTAGTGAACAAATTGAATAAGAAATACAATATATTATTGTTATTTTTGAAAGAGGACCGTACAGTCCACTTGGGTGTTAAAGGGTTAAATTATTAATCTGATAGTGCGGGTGAACGTAGGGCCAAAACAAGCTCGTCTTCGGTTTCCTTTTCTGTCGTATCTAGCATAACAATGGGTAAACTGATAACTTTTACTTGCTCCTTTGAAGGATAAAAATTTACTGATTGTCTTGCAAAATTTTACGTGTTCCCTTTACCACGTTTACTGGCGGGAGACGTGGCTGGTAAAGTTGGTTTCAGAGTAACCCAGGCTTTACAGGATTTTGTTTGCGAGCCTGCACGTCTCTAACGTAACTCTAACTAAATGAGTGCCATGTATCACTCTGTCCCGAGTGGGACGTGCTGTGGGCTGTGCGGGGAGGAGTTGGGGGGATCGGCCCTCAAGTGTACAGACTGCGGAGTCTTTGTCCACTTGAGGTGTTCCGGTCTGCCAGTGTACCACCTGGTATGGTTGGAGACCTCCCGCAGCAAATTCAAGTGTGAGACGTGTGTCGTGAAAAAGTGCGGCGAGGAGTTTACCGTCATGGCTTCCCGAATTAAGAGGCAGCTGAAAGCGGGGAATGCCGGATCTGGGACTCCCGCCCCATCCGTCGTCGTCGAGTGTCCTCCTGCTCCTCTGACACCGGGCCATGGATCTGGATCTGTGTCGGATGATTCGTTTATGGTGCCGGAAGGGGAGGTTTCGGCGGCGGTTTTTGTGCCTGAACCAGCTAAGGAGTTGTCGGCCACTGGGCTCTCTAAAGCTGGTCCTAAAGTGTGTAGGCACTTCCTGAGGAGGGAGTGTAAGTATGGCAGAAGGGGGGAAGGTTGTGAGTTCTCCCACCCCAAGGTGTGTTATAAATTCGCGAAGTTTGGGGGAAAACTGAAGGAGGGATGCAGCAAAGGCCGGAAATGTGAGTACTTCCATCCACCCTTGTGTTGGAAAGCGGTGGAAGGTCTGAGTTCCCCAGGAAACAGTGCAAGTTCCTCCATCCGGCGGGAATAAAACTCAGAGAAGCTGCCAACGCAGTGGGTAGTGAGGTGACTCCGAATGCTGTTGGCGCGCCTCCACCGGCGAGAATCTCTTTTAGAGAGGCTGTGAGCGGCCGCGGAGTTGAGGCTTTTGGAGTTCCTCCGCCTGCAGCGACTGTGCCGAGCCTTGGGTCGGACAGGACTAATCTTCTAAATTTGGAGAATGCGACTCCTTTTTTAGAGTTGCGGAGACAGGTGCAGGCAATCCAGGAGCTTTTGGAGAGAGTACTGCGTGGGCGAGACGAGCATCGTCCTTTGGAAACAGAGGCCCGAACCTGCACCTGCAAGCGAGTCTGGTAAGCAAGGAAACTCATTGCACTATAATGATGTGCAATGTGGAGGGCTTGAGCACCCGTCAGAAGAAGTTCAAGGTCGGAATGCTCAGGGACAGAGCTCTTCTCGCGGGTGCTGTGTTGATTGCTTTGGTGGAAACCCATCTGAACGTGGACGTGCTTGACGCTGAGGTCTACATGGAGGGTTTCCAGCTATTTAGATCGGACCGACTTCCAGGCCGAAAGAAGGGCGGAGTTGCGGTGTTCGTAAGGGAGGATATAGCCGCTGAAGCTGTTGTCCTCACTGGCGGTTCTGATGGAGTGGTGGAGCACCTTGCGTTGTGGTTCGACAGTAGGAGGCTGGTCCTGGCTGTGATTTACAGACCTCCTACATGTGAATCGACCAACTTCGATACTGTGCTTGGCCATCTTGTTGGGAGGTTGGAGGAGCTGGGTACTCCCACCCCAACCATGGTGGTGTTGGGAGACTTCAACTTCCCTCGGATGTGCTGGTCCACTGGTAGGATGGAAGGAGGTGCCAATGATACCAGAGCACAGGCGGCTGCTCTTTGGAGCTTTATGGAGGAGTTTGCCCTGGAGCAGTATGTCACTGTGCCTACGCGGTTGGACAGTGTACTGGACCTATTCCTGACAAATGACGGGGACCTGGTGAGAGGACTAGCTGTCGAAGACACTATCCTGTCGGATCACCGGTTAATCCTGGCCACCGTTGACCTAGGCTCAAAGTCTCGTAGTGAGGAGCGCCGAAGTGGGCGGTGTGCGCTTGACTCACTGAACTTCATGAGCGATCGTGTTGACTGGACTGGGTTGAGGAGACACCTGTTGGAGATACACTGGGAGGACCGGATAGATGCGGATGTGGCAGAGGAAGTGTATCAGCAGTTCTGTGGGGTGCTGGCTGACGTCTGCCCAAAGTACGTGCCGAGGAGAAGGAAGCATAAAGGTAGATCTGTTCCTAGTGATCGCCGTACTTTGATGCGCAAGAGGAGACGGCTCCTAAAGCGACTATCAGAATCAGCCACTCCAGAGACAAAGCAGAGAATTGTTGCAATGGTGCGTGACCTTGAGGTATTGCTCTAGCGTTCGCAAGAGGAGGAAGCTTTGAGGGAGGAGGATTTGGCCGTTAAGGCAATCCAAAGAAACCCTAAGTACTTCTATGCATTCGCCAAAAGGAGAACCCTGACAAGGTCTACGGTTGGACCGTTTCGCATCGGTGATAGTATTGTCAGTGCTCCAGACGAAAAGTGTGAGGTCTTGAGAAAGCAATATGAGTCCGTGTTTAGCGTACCGAGACTCCAGAGCCTGAGGTCACACTTGGATGAGCTGCTGCGAGGGATCCGTGAACCGGGACTGTTGGAGGACATCTGCTTTACGGAGGACGATTTGGTGGTCTCTATAAAAGAACTGTCCCCGACGTCGGCGCCGGGACCGGATGGAATCCCTGCCGTACTGCTGCGAAATTGCTGCGAGGAACTAAAGATGCCACTCTTTCGGCTGTGGAGGTCGTCGATGAGCGAAGGCAACGTCCCGCAAGCACTGAAGCGTGGTTTAGTGACGCCGATATTCTAGGGCGGAGAAAAGCACGCCCCAATGAATTATCGACCAGTAGTACTGACGTCACATGTTATTAAGGTCTTTGAGAGGGTGGTAGCCAGGAGATTGGTGCGTCTTTTGCAGAGTGCGGACCTCTTCAACGAGCATCAACATGGCTTCAGAGGAGGAAGGTCATGCCTCTCGGAGCTCCTAGAGCATCACCGCTTAACAACCGAAGAGCTGGGCAGTGGACGGGCAGTCGATGTCGTGTACTTGGACTTCGCCAAAGCCTTTGATAAGGTGGACCAAGGTGTCCTTCTGCGAAAGCTGCGGGCTTTCCACATTGGAGGAACGTTGCTGAGATGGTTGGCCAGTTTCTTGACGGATCGGAGGCAGATGGTGGTCGTGGATGGGTGCCTCTCGTCTGAGTCGGTGGTTGCAAGCGGGGTCCCGCAAGGCTCAGTGCTGGGCCCGCTACTGTTTTTGATCCACATCGCAGACATCGATCTAAACCTGCAACATGCGCGGGCGTCCTCTTTTGCTGATGACACCAGGATAATTAACGAGGTGGCCGGCTCAGAGGATTGCATCGACTTACAGGAGGATTTGGAGAGGATCTATGTCTGGGCGGAGGAAAATAACATGAAATTCAATGAGGCTAAATTTGAGCTCATTAGGTACGGCCGGCATCCAGACGAAGCATTCTCCTACACGACAGCGGGTAACCTCACGATCGAGAGAAAGCTTTCTCTTCGAGACTTGGGGGTTGTTGTGGAGGAGGGAGGAGGCTTCGGCGAGCACATCAGTGGTGTGGTGAAGAGATGCAGGCGGCAGATGGGGTGGGTGTGGAGGACCTTTAGGACCAGAGAGCCGACCCCAATGTTGACACTGTACAGAGCACTAATTCTCCCCCTGGCAGAGTATTGCTGCCAACTTTGGAGCCCAAGTGGGCGGGGAGATATAGTGCGGCTGGAGAGTATTCAGCGGTCCTTTACTGCCAGGATTGCAGGTGCTCGTCGACTGGATTATTGGAGTCGACTTGAGCATTATCGGATGTACTCCCTCCAACGGCGTAGGGAGAGGTATATAGGTAAATATACATGGAAGATGCTGACGGGGCTTGTTCCGAACTTCACGGACAGCAAAAATGGGCTTCGGACAAAACAGCACATTCGGTTTGGTACATTGTGTGTGGTCCCGACCTTGAATAACAGAGCCCCAGCAAGTGTGAGGAGCAGGCATGAGCAGTCGTTTTCAGTCATGGGCCCAAAACTTTTTAACTGTCTTCCCCGCACCCTGAGAGAGCATGTCGGGTCGCTGGAGGCATTTAAGAGGGCACTGGATGAATTTTTGAGGACGGTTCCGGACAAGCCACCGCTGCCTCACTACTATCAGCCTGCTGCAGGCAACAGTTTGCTGCAGCAGCTCGCCCATCGAAGGGCGCAACAACTGTAGCGGCGCGACAGCGCTGTGAGGCGGCGCCTTCGGCGTGACCTGGACCAGAGCGTCCGAACTTCACCAAAGGACCAAAGGTCTCTTAGTATTCCCCAAGCCTGGTTAACTCCTTTTTATGAGAGATCAACGATAGATTGAACCAAATTTAACTTTTCCCCTTCGATTCTTCACAAATCGCGGACCTCTAGTTTGGCGTCATGATTTCGTCGGCAGGCCTGGAGAAACAGATCGCATAAACTGAGAGCGACCGAAATGTGAGTTGTGGAAAACGTAGTCGGCTACTCTTAGATAGAACTGAATAAAATGAATAATGAGATTATGCTGGTATAATATGTTCGTATAGATCTTGAGAAATGAAAGCCCTGCGACTAACTGACCCCATCGTTGGAGCTGGGTGCGGAATGGAGGGTGATGAGGCAGGGTGGGTATCCACTAATGTTATCGCAACCAGCGTGGGCACATGAGCCACATGAGCCAAGTTACAGCACGCGGAGTTTTGGCGCTGTGACAGTTTCTGACGGCCTTAGGGAACCATTAATTAAGGAGAATGTTGATATGCGTTGTTGTCCCTATTGTTTTTGATGAATTTCATCAGATTATAAATGAATGGAGCAAAAAATAATGGATGATGGATTAATAAAGTTTGAGTACTTTACTCTTCACTGAAAAATTAACTAAATTCAAATGTTTACAATTGGCCACTAGTTTTGCCATTTTGATTTTTTCAATAGAATACTTCCTTTCGAGGGCGAAATATTTCAGTTTTCACTCCATAAGGTTCATCTATCATATGCACGAACGGAAAATTTCAGTATGTTATACGTGTTGATAAAGAAATCTGAAAATAAGCCAACAAGATTTAGAAAGAAGGAGTATCAGCTAGTTTTTTACGACAATTGAAAAATAGCCTTATGAGCTTTTGAAAACATTTTTGCATCATTGAACATGTTCTTGAGTTCTATGTAATTTCCTAAAATATATCGTATTTTTTAAGACCCCTGTTTCACCTGTACCAGATGATATTTTGTGCATATTTGTACGTGTGACTTATTTGTAAGGAGTACACAGCAGGATGGTTCTACTCCAATCGGACTGCGGCCGCCAGATGGCGTGCTTAGTTCGTTGAAATAAAGTGTCTGTGCTTTGCTAGATAGCAGGTGACTGCGGCGTGTGTGTGATCCAGATCTTGGTCCAGGGTAAAGAGTAAGTAGTCTGATAAGAGATGAATACGAACGCTATCGGCTCGTATGGTAAGATCTGATTTCCCGCACAGCACTTTACAGGCCTGATGGAACGAGTGTACTCATTATGCTAAAAAAAAGGATCAGAAAATGCACAGTGCAGAGCTTTTACCACTCAAACAGTGAGAGTGACGGATCATTTCACTGCTCGCGGTTGTGTGTTTGCATTTCCGTGATATCTGTTTCATTTCATAAATGCTTGTTTACTGAAAAATGATAGCATACCAACTAATAACTACTCTTGTCGTCCTGCACAACGTGCTCTTTCATGGTATTCATGGTTTTAAACGAACCATGCCAACCGTAAACGATGTGGGTGATATGAAGTTGCGGGCCACATACGTGACTCGTCAGAAATTGTGTCTCGATTTAGTGGAGCATTTGGCCGCGATGACTGATGATTTGGTCAATTGAGCGCCGAGAGTAGCTGATCAGGCATAATGTTGGGTTGAGGCAATGAAAGGAATGTTTTATACTGTTATAGTAAGTATTTTATATTAAAATTGCTATCAGCAGGGCTTGTCAGCTTAAGTAACCAAGAGAGTTATTCAAGCGAGCAGATCAGTTTCGGTAGCGAAGCATGCGACCTAACATCACAATCTATTTAGAATATAAATGCAGGTGAGCGAACCATACGAGTTATTCAGCTAAGCTAACCAATTAAAAATGTGCAAGTGAGCTAATCAGAGGAGCTAATCCATGGTTAATATCGTCGATCCTTCATTAGCTTACGGGCATTGCGATAGCAACAAATTCAGCAGTGCATTATATAAGCGAGATCTGCTGTAATAACTTCCTTACCTACCAAACTCTGCTGAACGACTTGTAACGAACACGAGGAAGAAACGAATGTGTGCTACACCACTTGTGCTACTTCTATGTCGCAATTTTTGAACCCTCGACCACGCTAGTTAACGAAACGATTTCAGTTCTCACAACCACACCAGTCCACGCAACCACACCGGTCCACACAACCACACCAGTCCACACAACCACAACAGTAAACACAACCACACCAGTCCACACAACCACACCAGTTCACACAACCACACCAGTTCACACAGCCACACCAGATCACACAACCACACCAGTTCCCACATCTACACCAGTCCACACAACCACACCAGTCCACACAACCACACCAGACCACACAACCACACAAGTCCCCACAACCCCTTCAGTCAACACAATCATACCAGTTCCCGTCACCACACCAGTCCAGATATGCTCCCTATTCCACATAACAACACAAATCCAGATAACAACACCAGTGTACATAACTAACCAAGTCCACTATCCACACAAGTTCCCTTAACTATATCAGTCCACACAATCACACCAGTCTAGAAAACCACACCAACCTCAACAACCACACCATTCCCTACAACCACGTCAGTCTAAGTAACCACACTAACGCATCTAACCACACCAGTCCACATATTCACACCAGTTTGTGCAACCACATAAACCTCAGTATCACACTAATCCACATAACCACAGTACAACACCAGTCCACACAACCACAGTACAACACCAGTCCCTACAACCACAGTACCACACCAGTCCCCACAACCACAGGACCACACCAGTCCACACAACCACAGTACCACACCAGTCCACACAACCACAGTACCACACCAGTCCACACAACCACAGTACCACACAAGTCCCCACAACCACAGTACCACACCAGTCCACACAACCACAGTACCACACCAGTCCACATAACCACACCATTCCACACAACCACAGTACCACACCAGTCCCCACAACCACAGCTCCTCAGCAGTAAATTAAACCTTTTAAGCTAACTACATACCTTCAAAACACCCCGTTACGTAAAACAACCACCATCAATCCGCAGGACTTTGCGATGAACTAAGGACGGTACATCGCCGTTACATTCTATCTCAGAAGTGTAAGTATAACCTGCATGAACGATAACTATAATTCTTTCTCATTATGACGGTAACTAAAAAACAAAATTTTATCGGTACTTCATGGTTCCCTCAATTTACTTTCAGGTGGGGATAACATTTCTGTGTTTGATATAGCTATAAAGTTGAAGAGAAACTGGTAATAACCTCAACACACCCACACACATTCTCCACCAAAAAAAGCGCTGCTTAATCATGTCTAAGCTTTCCGTGTTCTGCGTTTTCGTAGAAGCAGCAACGATTGCCGTTGTTTCATGCATGAATATTGAGTCTTGTAAAATGAAGCCCATTACCGGAGATATAATTTCTTGGACCTATGATATGGATTCAGTCTTATTCAAAAGGAATCCGAGCGCATGAAGACGGGTGATCAGCGATAATTCTCGCAGTGGCCGGCTGGATGAGGAACCTCGGCTTATTTTTAAGTGCAGCATCAGAAAATGGTAACGACGACCTCTTCCTCAAAATTCGTTTGGTACGAAGTGAGAAAAGACGCATGGAAAGTTGCTTGCAATCTATATATGTGAAAAAATGTATTAGCCAGATATGTAAGCTGCGCTTGCCTTACAAAACACGATACCCAAAAAACGGATATGCATAAATTATGTTACGAGGTCTCCACAAGTCGTACAGTAGCTACACAGATTTTGATTTTCATTGCTATGCAAAGACCTCCTTGATTCCATGTTATCGACACAGGTTAAAATGAAAATCAACCGAAGTGCAATTTCATGCAGTGTTGTTTCAATCAGAGATAAATTTCAAGGAATTTACCACATCATGAAGAAAATTCACTCAAGTTAATTTTAAGGTTAATAACAATCTCTTCAATTCACTTAATTCAGTTACTTCAACTTTATGTTTTACAAATTTAATTATCAATTTAGAATTTATGGCGCAGACCCTCTATTTTTTTCTAATTGTTTCGACAAAGCAGAAGAATCGGATGGCTGCGTCTGCTCACCTCAGAGCACTCTCGGCGCCACAGAGGCAGATTCACTCTGAGCCTCACTTTCACACTGTGTTACCTCAGACTTGCACCGGCAGCAGATCTCTAACCACTTAAAAAATTCTATGTGACCTATAAGTATTTATTCTGTGCCGAGTGTTATTTACAGCGTACGTCAATACAAATGGTGGTTAACGTCTGTTAGACTCCACGGTTGATTTTTTCATCAAGCAATCGTCAGTGCGCCACTACCGACTCAAGACCCGACCATCGTAACGGTCTTCACACGTCACTGATGGACTTGCAAGCTACCATGGCCGGCTAATATCTCTTCCTCCACCTCCCCTGCGCTGCGCTACGATGCTCATCCCGTCTCCTCGCCTCTGGACGGTTGAGAAACACTACTGTCGTTTCGATGATGAGACATAGTTATGGTCAGCGCCATTTCATATTTCTCTGTCGCGCAGTTTGTTTTAGTCTCGTCAACCTAAATTATAAATAGAAGAAAATCCAGCGTAATAATTTGTTGAACAATAATTATTTAATAAACTTATTACTATATTACTCTAATTGGGTGGACCGCTAGTCGGCCACCGTACTTAATTTAAACAATTTAAACAATTTAAACAATTTATTTACCACAGGTGATACAGAGGTAGAATGTTTCTTAAGTCTAATACAATGGTCAAAGTTGAGTATAGCTACCTGTGGGCCCGAATAAGTTCAGCGACTTCTAGGGCATCTTACCATTACATTATTCTAGGGCGTACAATAATGTTTAACCTTATTCACTTAGCCTAGTTTTGCATTAGACTGATCAACAAGATAATGAAGTCGATATTGATGTTTAATTTTACAATATAGGTCATATGGACTATATTTAACAGTATATTCGATAACGATTTAGGAGCAGACTGAAAATCTGCGATATTACTCATAGCAAATTGCATTATTAGGACCAGACATGTAAAAGGCAGGATTTGACTTGGTGATCTTACACGACTAGTATTCTGATAAGAAGTGAGACTCAAGATTTCTTTTAAATACCTTGTAAGAATTACTTTCACGGATCTCCGCAGGTATTGAGTTCCAAGTTTTAGTTCCAACGAATAATATACTGTGTTGCGAGTGGGCCTTTGAATAATAAGGAAGCATGAATTTACTTCTATTTCGCGTTAAATGGTCGTGATGACCAGTTTGTGCAGTTAATAATTGTTGTAGGCTATTGTCACCGTCATTAGTTGATGTTTTGTAAATGAAATTGCAGATGGAGATTTTGTTGAGATCAGAGAGTTTAAGTATTTGTAAATTTTTGAATGAATCATTTGTGTGAGCATTATATTCTAGGTTCTTTACCGCACTGATGGCTCTTTTTTGCAGAATAAAAATTATATTTGTTTTATTTTTATCAGTTCCATGCCATGCTTCTATTCCGTATTGCAAGTATGGTGAAATGAGCGTTCGATAAAGCATTAGTAAGGCTGTTTCAGGCAGGAAACTTTTAACTTTATTCAGGATTCCGTTGGATTTTGATAATTTAGAACTGATATGAGTGATGTGCTCTTTGAAGGTCAGATGTTTATCTATTATGGTGCCCAGAAACTTACATGAGTTGGTTTCTTTGATTTCGCTCAAATTTGATAAAAATATATCTCATTAATCAAAGAAACCAACTCATGTAAGTTTCTGGGTATCATAATAGCTAAACATCTGACCTTCAAAGAGCACATCACTCATATCAGTTCTAAATTATCAAAATCCAACGGAATCCTGAATAAAGTTAAAAGTTTCCTGCCTGAAACAGCCTTACTAATGCTTTATCGAACGCTCATTTCACCATACTTGCAATACGGAATAGAAGCATGGCATGGAACTGATAAAAATAAAACCAATATAATTTTTACTCTGCAAAAAAGAGCCATCAGACCTAGAATATAATGCTCACACAAATGATTCATTCAAAAATTTACAAATACTTGAACTCTCGGATCTCTACAAAATCTCCATCTGCAATTTTATTTACAAAACATTAACTAATGATGGCGACAATAGCCTACAACAGTTATTAACTGCGCAAACTGGTCATCACGAACATTTAACGCGAAATAGAAGTAAATTCATGCTTCCTTATTATTCAAAGGCCCACTCGCAACACAGTATACTATTCGTTGGAACTAAAACTTGGAACTCAATACCTGCGGAGATCCGTGAAAGTAATTCTTACAAGGTATTTAAAAGAAATCTTGAGTCTCACTTATCAGAATACTAGTCGTGTAAGATCACCAAATCAAATCCTGCCTTTTACATGTCTGGTCCTAATAATGCAATTTGCTATGAGTAATATCGCCGATTTTCAGTCTGCTCCTAAATCGTTATCGAATATACTGTTAAAAATAGACCATATGACCTATATTGTAAAATTAAACATCAATATCGACTTCATTATCTTGTTGATCAGACTAATGCGAAACTAGGCTAAGTGAATAAGGTTAAACATTATTGTACTCCCTAGAATAATGTAATGGTAAGATGCCCTAGAAGTCGTTGAACTTATTCGGGCCCACAGGTAGCTATACTCAACTTTGACCATTATATTAGAGTTAAGAAACATTCTACCTCTGTATCACCTGTGGTAAATAAATTGTTTAAATTGTTTAAATTAAGTACGGTGGCCGACTAGCGGTCCACCCAATTAGAGTAATATAGTAATAAGTTTATTAAATAATTATTGTTCAACGAATCATTACGCTGGATTTTCTTCTATTTATAATTTAGGTTGACGAGACTAAAACAAACTGCTCGACAGAGATATATGAAATGGCGCTGACCATAACTATGTGTCATCAACGAATCGGCAGTAGTGTTTCTCAACCGCCCAGAGGCGAGGAGACGGGATGAGCATCGTAGCGCTTCGCAGGGGAGGTGGAGGAAGAGAAATTAGCCGGCCATGGTGGCTTGCAAGTCCATCAGTGACGTGTGAAGACCGTTACGATGGTCGGGTCTTGAGTCGGTAGTGGCGCACAGACGATTGCTTGATGAAAAAATCAACCGTGGAGTCTAACAGACGTTAACCACCAATTGTATTGACGTACGTTGTAAATAACACTCGGCACAGAATAAATAATTATAGGTCACATAGAATTCTTTTAAGTGGTTAGAGATCTGCTGCCGGTGCAAGTCTGAGGTAACACAGTGTGAAGGTGAGGCTCAGAGTGAATCTTCTTCAGTGGCGCCGAGAGTGCTCTGAGGTGAGCAGCCGCAGCCATCCGATTCTTCTGCTTTGTCGAAACAATCAGAAAAAAATAGAGGGTCAGCGTCATAAATTCTACATTGATAATTAAATTTGTAAAATATAAAGTTAAAGTTACTGAATTAAGTGAATTGAAGAGATTGTTATTAACCTTAAAATTAACTTGAGTGAATTTTCTTCATGATGTGGTAAATTCCTTGAAATTTATCTCTGATTGAAACAACACTGCATGAAATTGCACTTCGGTTGATTTCCATTTTAACCTGTGTCAATAACATGGAATCAAGGAGGTCTTTGCATAGCAGTGAAAATTAAAATCTGTGTAGCTACTGTACGACTTGTGGAGACCTCGTAACATAATTTATGCATTTCCGTTCTTTGGGTATCATGTTTTGTACGGCAAGCGCAGCTTACATAGCTGGCTAATACATTTTTTCACATATATAGATTGCAAGCAACTTTCCATGCGTCTTTTCTCACCTCGTACCAAACGAATTGTGAGGAAGAGGTCGTCGTTACCATTTTCTGATGCTCCACTTAAAAATAAGCCGAGGTTCCCCATCCCTATTAAAAATTGAGGCAGTATTATACTCGCGTTACTGGAGAGTACCGCGTAGCTTTCGGTATGCTTATGGGACTCGGAAGTGTAGAATTATGCGTGGCGAGTCCAAGAAAAAACTAGATAATTGTACCATAGTCTGACCATGAACCGCATACGCCGTTCACATAAACCTGCCGCTAGCTGCCTACGAAGCAGAAGTCGTCTCTTATCCTGACCGTAAGCCGCACAGGCTTATCGTATAAAACTGCTCCAATTGTCCCATCAACTGGCCTATTTCAGACTGTGGCCACATAGCAGCAATATGCTAAAAATATACCCAGCAAGCAGTTTTCCAATCCATGATCTGACCATGAAACGCTACTATCGGTGGCATTTTATGGTCGGTACAAGAACTGGAAAACTGCTTGCTGGGGATATTAGCGTGCATGTTTTTTGGATGGACAAATTTCAACCTTAAGACACTCAAAATAAAAAATAAATTTTCAGGAGTGAAAAAATATCGTCCCGCTTTCGAGTAATTGACATCAAAAGAACTCCAGCTAATGCTATTCCTACCTGGTATTTTATACCTATTAGAAAATGTGTTCTAATACACAGATACCAGGTAGGAATAGTATTAGTTGGGCTCATTTTTATGTCCTGATTACTTGAAAACGGTGGAGTTGTAATGCTTTCGACACTCCTTAAAATCAAATTATTTCAAGTTTTTCTATGGTTGAAATTTGTCTCTGCAAAGACCGAAACAGAATATATATAATATATATAATATTATTTATATATAATATACAAATATAGATTACACTGTAGATTTACGGTACAAATAATGCACATTTTTCCGTTTCAAGAGCAAATTTAAATCAAATGTATGACCTACCTATCAATGTATGCACTGGAGAATCATAAAAGCCACGGCAAATGATGCATGCATTCATTGCATATTTTAACGAGGAAACTAATGGAATAAACTTAAGTAGACTATTTATAAGAGGATAATAAGACTTATTCATCAACAAAATTTAATTACAACCTGTTTGGATGCTAGAGATTAATTTCTCTATAATATACGATCTCGGCTAAATATAGTTCTTAATATTCAAATAAGGACATCTATCCAGATAAATAGATGTTGCCTAATAGTAGGTAACTATTCAAAATAAATTTTCCATACAGAAACAAGACTCCGCTTATTGATTGAATGTTTTTTCTACTCATTTCTATTCAAACCAAACACGAAATGTAGCTATGTTACATTGATCATATATATATATAGCTATACTGATATATCTGTGCGTGAACTGCCATTAGCTGAGTAGCTACAGCGAACCATAAGGCATGAAATAAGATACAAGATACCACTATCCACGCTTGTTATTTCCTGTATCTGATCATTTTGGCAAGCAATCTGTTTCAATTAAAGCACATCAATTTCAAGTGCTGAAATGTTAAACACAATATCAGCTCCATAAGTATCTTACATACTGAAATACATGTATACATTTAACCGGTTTCTTCTCCAATATTGTGTGATACAGCATAGAACAAACATGGATAATGGATGATTCTTTCATGCTTAAGGGTTCGCCAATAACTGTACAGCATTAAAAGATATGTTTAAATAATTAGCTCAACATTACTTTTTCATGAAATGTTTTTTCAATTTAATAGCTTTTATAATATATACGCAATAATAGAGTAAGGCAAAATAAAAAGAAGAACCAACGTTATAGAGAACATTTATTTGTAGCAAACGTTTCGGAATGAATGTTCTGTATAACGTTGGTTCTTCTTTTTATTTTGTAAATAAGATTCCCTAAGAATCGCCCTATAAGTACTACTATAGAGTAAGGCATTCCAGTAACTAATGCGATATCTGATCTTTGAAACTGATTCATCCTTTCAAGTAAGAGAACAGAACAAAAAAAAAGTGGACCTAGGAAATTACATCCCTTAAAAATGACGCAAGCAAAATAAGCTGAGAGTCACGCAGTTGAAAAACACTGCAATGAAAAAACTATCTGAAAGTAACTCACTCACAAGCTAATATATTCATACTTTGACTTAAAATACCGTTCATTGGACCAAGTTGAGTATTGGGGCCCGCCTCTGCTGTAGCAAGAATTGTAAGTTGGGCCGTGGTGTCCTTTCCCGCTGAATCAGTCGCTGCTAGGCCTGCAGTGGCATTCGCACCCGAGGCTGTATGAGTGGCGACTGCCCCCGTAACGTAGTCCTTCACCCGGGGCCCACGATGCCCGTCCCAGTCAACTGCGTTCTTTAGGGCCAGAGTGATCGCCTTGTTGATATCCGACAATGACACCTCTCGGAATTGCTGACGGCTCAAAATAGCCTCTGTAATATACATGTATATTTTTACAAATAAAATACAATTCTCAATCGGGTATGGATGTACTCAAAAACATATTAAGCTCATTAAAACAGAAATTATTTTTGCATTTTGAGAGTCAGCAATTTATCAGGCATTCAACGTGCACCACTCATTTGCATTTGAACAATAATAATTCTTTTGTGTTACATAGAGAAAACAACGTGAAGGAAAATGTTGAATTTTAGCTGGAGGAAGAATGGAATAATTGCTGCATGCATTACTTTCTATATACAACGATACTTACGTTCGATCAGCTGGTATGCCATCGTGTTTCTGAAGGCCAGCTTGTCTCTCTTCCTCGACCTTCCAAGACCAGTAAGTGAAAACTGTAGTGCTAAACTCCTGGTCATGCACAGCTTCAACATCTTAGTCACCGTCCTAGTTAGCGTTCCTTCCCGTGCATGCTGAAGAAGCTTCACCTAAATGAAAATAAGACCCAGAGACAACCTCCCGTCAGACACTTGCACAATTGAAACTTGAGTATTCATTTAGCTACATATATATCAGAATAAAGTACCTATTATTGCATACAGCATTGAAGATGCTTTAAGAAAAAAATTAATACACAATATAATGTTGAGTCTTCAAAAATTTCACAAATATTTTTACTCACAATCTTACCATTTCAGGATTTGATGCTAATTGAAGTAACTCTGTAGAGTTATTCGCGGGAGGTGGACAGAGGATGTCAGCACACGATGGCTTACGCAGCATATTTGAAATTTCAGTTAATAGAAGGTTGTTTTCCTTCACAACCATTTCAATTTGAGTGACTCTTGTGTCTAGGGAAGAGACCTTTTGCTCAATTCTGGTCCATTCGCCGTTTTTTACGTTGGATTCCTCTGAAGATCGATTTCTGAGGACGTAATTATTCCCATCATATCAGTCAAAATTGCTTCTACAGTCTAACTTCAACAAGTCTTATTATCAATGTTCAAATGTTATTTACAATTCACATCGCATAATACCTCCAATTACCAAAAATGAAAATTGTAAAGTGACTTACTTCAATTGAGGTGTGAATACAGAGGTCTTATGAAGCTGCAGAGGAGCTGCCAGAGCGGGATCTGGGTCGTCATTGCTGCAATCAGAAGAGGACCCATCGGGAGTTGCTGCTTCATGGGAATAAAGAGGATGAGCAAAAGGTCTTGAACTATTCAAAATTTATAGAATACAACCTGCAACTAAATTGAAACTAGAGAACTATTTTCAATTTGCTTCAAATCTGGTATTGGTAATCAAAATCACACAATAAACCATTAAAACATGACCTTGGCATGCAATCCCTAAAAAAAGAGAAACATTGACGGTCAACTCATGGCTATACCTAGTGTGAATAAAGATTTCAAATAAAAAATGCAGATAAGATAGAACTCATGAACTGTGCTTCTGCGCAAAATTAGTAAAAACAGCACTAGCTTAAAAAACACATGAGAGGCTGGGCTAAATTGCCGAACAGAAAATGTGGAGTGAATAACGTTGATAATTTAATTGTATTGGGAAGAGATTTTTGGTGCAGCAATTCACCCTGGGTGATTGACTGAAGACTCACCACTCTTGACTCTACATATTAAAAGCCACAGGTGATATATATGGTTATAAATTGTAACCTGACATGGCTGCGTGCAAGACTTCTATTTTTAGTTCAAGGACATCACCGAATACTGATGCAAATTAGAAATAGAGATGTTCATTCATAATAAAAAATTGCAACAGTACTATTAACTACCTAATAGATATCTCAACTGACCTTCATTGGGAGTAAAGCTCAGTTTCCGTTTGCTGTTGACTGTTGTTCTGGGTAGATTGCTCTTTTGTATTCGAGGACTTCGTCGGACACCGCAATATTGCAGCTGGCCTTGCGTAACTCTTCTCGGTGATGGCTCAGCTTCAGAAGAAGTGGAAGCCAAATTGCCTTGTGTCATCTTCTTGTAAGCCCGGTCATAGTCATCTGCTCAGTAAACTAACCATTATCCTCACAAAAATACACCTCACGTTGTGAGACGCTCCATACCAAACGCTAACTCGTGCATCAAACTAGAGAACAGTTTGAGTGTGAGTCCAAGTATGAGCCCAAGCCCCAATGGTTTGAGTCTAAGTAAAGAGTAAAGTTCAAATTGGTTTCTAAGTCAAATTAAAGTTCAATTCCAATTTTAGGTCAAAAGCGAATTCCAATTTTAGGTCAAAAGCGAATTCCAAGTTTAGGTCAAAATAGAATTCCAAGTTTGAGTATAACCTTCCCACTCCAAGTTTGATTCTTAGACCAAGTCCAAGTTTGAGTTCAAATCATCAAAGTCTCAGTCAGTCTTGAGTCCTTACTTGAAGACATTTTTGAAAAATAAAAAAATAATCGGATAGCAGCCCTCCTCGCCCGAAGGCATTATATGTGTAATTTCATTTATCAATGAAAACTTCTTATTTATTTTCTTTATAATAATTTATAATTAGGTATAAGTGGGGACAGACGGACAAAAATGTATTTCTGATTAATATAAAGTGAAAGATACATTAATATCATCCCCTTTTTGTTCTTTCATGTAGGTAACTGTATGGAAACATGAAACTCGCAAAAGTACAATTAATGCGCAGAAATTGGGAGACAAGTGATTATATTTTGAAAGGTAATATATATGCATTGAGTTACAAACCTGATGAAACTGCTGTCTTCTTGATGATAAATTCAGTCCAATTTTTTCTTGGAGTCGTGTTTTCCTTGGCCAAGCCTTGAATATTTGATCCGTCTGGTGGCCAGTAGCACTTATTAAAGTTTCCAATTTCGGTTGTCCATTTTGATGGTACTATCTCCCACTGACTATCGTCAAAATAAACTCCTAAATATTTTTTTGCTTTAGTAGTCATATTTTTTACTATTCCAATTATGATATTGGTTAATTATTAGTTCAAGATTCACTGGAATTAATTAGTTGGCAAGCAATTAAACCATGATCACAAGGAGCAAGAAACATCTTGCAATGGAATTTATCTACAGAAACTTCAGCCCTGATGAGGGGTTCCATTAACTTATAAATTCCAATAGATTTAGAATCCACTGGATAGGTGAAGTAACTTTCTTTACGAGAGAAATACTCAATTTGGCAAGTATCATTAGAAAAGCTTCGCACAAAAGCAATATCTCCACTTTTCAGCATTACACAATTATCTCGATCATGAGTTGAACATCCTTTAACAAGAAAATTGCAAATTTTCCGGTGGGCTCTGGATTTATTTGGGCAGTTCTCATTTGTGCTTCTCAAGTTTTCCTGTGATACATTACTGGAAACCTGTTCCAAAACTCTGTTTCTGCCGCATAAGCGGTTTTTCACCACTGTTCCAAGGTAATTCTCAAAAAACAAAACAAGATACATTATCTAATGGCCCAAACCTAATATAGTCATCTGGTAAGTGAAGGACTGAATGGACATTGTAGGAGATGAATGAATTTCCGTAAATTTTTCTTGAGCCCTGTACAAATTCTTTCAGGAGGAATCTGATGTTCATTACATTATCATTCTGGTTAGGGCTTAAAAGTAACCTCATGGCCACTGAGAGATTTAAAAAGTTTAAATATTGTTTTCCAGGAATGTTTTTCAAAACAATGGGACCAACATAAAGTAAAAAGCAGCGTAATTCTGTGGCCTTCCAGTGGGGCAATGAATCTAATCCACCAGATAATTTGCGAGAAAACTCACAGGGAAGAAACAAAGCTATTGTCGCTATGTGGTTGTTGATCTCTTCTAATATATTTGGTGGAATGTGACACTTCTTTTCAAATTTTTTGCTGCTTTTCAAACGTTTTAGCAATCGCTTTGTAATTCCAATGCACACAAGGTGCATATATAGTCTAACACAAATGTGCTAACAAATCCAATTTCTAGGCCTTGTAACACTGATTCTTCATCACCAACATGGTGGGCAAGGTCAGCACGCAATAGGAAACTATGATCACTTCTTTTTGGTGCATCCGTTTCTAATAGCGCAACATGCCCTCCAGCACAAGAGCCTCTTTGCACACAGCGCTCACATCCATTGTAGCTATTGTGGCCAACGATTTTCTTAAGTGAAGCTCTGACAGGTGCATCACATACAATGGCATTCACATGAAAATACACTTTTTTATTTTTTACTAACAGACCATTCTCTAATATGGTGAGAATTTCTGTCACAAAATGCGCTAAAAAAATATTAACATCAGGCATTTTATTAGAGTCTTTTTCTGAAATGTACACACCCATACACAATACTTTGCTGGGATGCGTACATACTTGTACTAATACTGGGTAAGCATGAAATTTTCTGGCATCATTAAAAAGAGGGATACCATCGATGTTGAAATTGAAGCCGACTGAATGAGGAATATTTTGAATGCATTCTAAATGTTGTTTCAGAGCACTGCTAAAATTAAGTATATGCGCATAACGGCCATTGTGCATAGGAAATATTTCAGTCTTATTCCTATCATTTTTCATCAAAGTCATGTAAGTGAGAGGCAAACATGGAAAAATTGGATGCAGCTTTTGCAATAAATCCGATACTACAAGTTTTGGTAGTTTTGGATTATTCGAAGTCCATTGCATTATGGCAGCTTGAACCCTTTCTTCTGTAGAGAGGAAACAGTCAGAAATATTTTCTTGGAAAGCAATGTTTGAGTCTGCAATTTGTTCCTCCTGGTTAATGCTAGTAGAAGATCCTGGTGAGCTTGCAGTAAGAGAGGAGCTGCAGTCTGAATCACTGTTGTTAGGAGCACAAGGCAGAATATTTTCAGCAATAAGAGGAAAACGTTGCCTAACATGAGGTGCACTTTTTGGACGAGTCACTGAAATCATTTCTTGCAACCTACGTTTTTTTTGCTTTGACCCTAGCCAAATGTATGGGATTTTCTCCATTATCACTTTCACCTAGCTACTGAAAATGTTCTCAAATATCACTGTACATAAACAGATCTGCAATTGAACAACATTGAATGACATTCATGTTATGATGTTTATCACTGTCAAAAAATAATAAAATAAAACAAATAGTCTATAAATATACTAAATTTTACAGAAAATGGGTATCAAAACTATAATCTATAGAATTTTCATGCAAACACATAGCTAGTTGTCTAGGTACCAACAGCACAAATTTACTTGAATGGTGATCTTTAATAAATCAAAATGAATACTAATTAGACATATATAAAGTCAATATTGTTTGTCCGGTCTGCAATTATAACCAATAATTTAAAAATTCCTTGTTAAGAACTGAATGCTCACTTAGTCTTATGGTGAGCCCCATTTAAGAAGGGGGAAACTTTTCTCCAGATTTCTGGAAAGTCTTGCATGTTTCTCCCCATATTTCTAAACTTTTACAATTATTTCCCTAGGGCTTGTTAAAATGAAGATAGCTCACAGTTCCACTTTACCATCCAAATATCTGGGGAGATCTGCCCCATTTTTGAATGTGGATGGCAGGCCCTATATTAGAAAAAATAATGGTATGCAAATAATGCGAGCTCATTTCTAATTTCCATCAATAATAGAATTTAAATGAATGGAAATTCATTACACACACAACATAATCTTTTAGTTACACAACAACAGTTCTGATCAACAAAATGAAAGACAGTCATGTTCAAGTCACTAATAATCAAGTGGTTCAAGTTATCATTACATTATAACTAGGATTTCGCAGGCCAAGCAATTCTAACTACACTGCTAGTTAGCATCTCTCCCTCTACGATATACCTAAGCTAAACTAGGCTATCAATATATAGTTAGCAGGCCAGTACTCGTACAGTTCTGACAAGTTATAACTACAAAGTAGTGCAGGGTCTAATAAGTGCTTATAAACGTAAAATTATAATCATTGATCATTAATTAATTCCTTCCCACATTGAATTTGGATGAAGTATTTCACAAGTTGTCAGTTGTACTGTCACTGAAAGATCATTGTAATCACTAGAGTCACGGAGCGAAAACTGCGGCGTGTTTAGAAAATGACTGCAGGGGCACAAAGAAAAGATTTTTAAAAATGACTGCCGCCACACTGCAAACAAGCTAAACAGGTACTCTTAACGTCACAGAATTGATTAAAATGATGCAAATAGCGGTAAAAGCAGTACTCACGACTGAGTATGATATAATTCTATCAACTGTATTTTAACGCATTATGTAAATTCTTTTTTTATTTTCATAGAAGTGGAATTAGTTTCACAATGAAGACGATAACCAAACAGAAGCAGCACTGAAGATTGACTGAAGTAACTAGCTATAGTGCAACGGGGCGGCCGGCTCGCATAAACCGCACCTCGTTAATTTGAGGCTACTTTGATCGAGGTTTAAACCTGTATGAAACGGACCAAAGGAGCGAATTGTTTCATTTTCTGTTGAGTTCCGGCAAATTTTGACATTAATATCTTTTATGTGATGACAAAACATACTTATGTTGCTTTTTATACATAGATCAAATAAAGCCACATATATTTGTTTTGATTAGAATACTGCTTCCTGTTCCTGTGACATCTGGCAACATTAGAGAACAGTTACCAACTTCCTTACCATGTTAAAAATTATGAAATCATGCTTCGAAGAAACCAAAATGAGTTTATTCTTTATCAATAGTGAATAACTCACATATTCAAGTAATAAAGCAAGAAACCGTTGAACTTTAAACGAAATGAACAACACGCTGATGCTGAAGAAAATGTTAGGTAGGCTAGCTACTAGCAGCTTTCATGTTACTACCTACATATCGTTAAATTACTATACTTGAATAAAAAATTATGATGACAGCAGTTACATTAAAATGACCCACCATCTAAAAATCGACCCGATTTTCAAAATGTGTGTTTAGTATTATTGTAAACTTCGGTGTTTTGGGAATTGACAGGCGATGCTGCACTGCTGTGGGGACCGGCAAACCCCTCCCCCAGCCCCCCGAAGTTGAATGACTCACGCAGCTTGTCGCGTCTCAGTTTATGACTATTAACTGAGTTGCTGGCTGACGTGCAACTATTTACAGCTGACCATAGTCTTGGTGGCTGTTGCATTTCAACTAATCACAGATGCCGTTTTATATGTTTAGAGGCCGGATTGGGTAGCATTGAAGTCATTACAGCCTGATCTGATTATACAACTATACATGCATCAATAAAAAAGAGAGAACCAGGAAAATGGGACAAAGCATTTTTCATTAAAATGTATTCTCGAGACTGTGAAAAGACTCGTGAAAATTGGACGTTTCGAGCCTTCGCTCATCACCAGCAATAGGTACAAATTCGAACGTCGAAGAATTTTTTTTTCCAATTTTTCAAATCGAAACGTCCAATTTTTACGAGTCTTTCCACAGTCTCGAGAATACATTTTGATGAAAAATGTTTTACACCATTTTCCTGGTTCTCTTTTTTTTATTGAAAATTCGAAAATACCGAAATAGCTGCTTCGAATACATGCATCATTAGTATCTTTTACTATACTAGGAATTCAAGCATATTATTATCAGAAGAAGGCAAGTTGGCCTGTGAGAAAATAAATACCGTAATCCGAATGTAGGAAAAAATACCATAAATAAACCTTGGCCACCATGTCTTAAATGCCATACAGGTCGTTATGGACTTTTTATGAGCGACATATGGGTCACTTTTACATGTGATGACATTTCTTCCTGTAAACATACCAAATTACGCGTATGGTAAGCCAAAATCCAATAAACATACCAAGTCACTGCCTTGATTTTTAATAGGGATCCAGCCGGCCACTGCGAGAATTATCGCTGATCACCCGTCTTCATGCGCTCGGATTCCTTTTGAATAAGACTGAATCCATATCATAGGTCCAAGAAATTATATCTCCGGTAATGAGCTTCATTTTACAAGACTCAATATTCATGCATGAAACAACGGCAATCGTTGCTGCTTCTACGAAAACGCAGAACACGGAAAGCTTAGACATGATTAAGCAGCGCTTTTTTTGGTGGAGAATGTGTGTGGGCGTGTTGAGGTTATTACCAGTTTCTCTTCAACTTTATAGCTATATCAAACACAGAAATGTTTATCCCCACCTGAAAGTAAATTGAGGGAACCATGAAGTACCGATAAAATTTTGTTTTTTAGTTACCGTCATAATGAGAAAGAATTATAGTTATCGTTCATGCAGGTTATACTTACACTTCTGAAATAGAATGTAACGGCGATGTACCGTCCTTAGTTCATCGCAATGTCTTGCGGATTGATGGTGGTTGTTTTACGTAACGTTGTGTTTTGAAGGTATGTAATTAGCTTAAAAGGTTTAATTTACTGCTGGGGAGCTGTGGTTGTGTGGACTGGTTTGGTACTGTGGTTGTGTGGACTGGTTTGGTACTGTGGTTGTGGGGACTGGTGTGGTACTGTGGTTGTGTGGAATGGTGTGGTACTGTAGTTATGTGGACTGGTGTGGTACTGTGGTTGTGTGGACTGGTGTGGGACTGTGGTTGTGGGGACTGGTGTGGTACTGTGGTTGTGTGGAATGGTGTGGTACTGTGGTTGTGTGGACTGGTGTGGTACTGTGGTTGTGTGGACTGGTGTGGTACTGTGGTTGTGTGGACTGGTGTGGTACTGTGGTTGTGGGGACTGGTGCGGTACTGTGGTTGTATGGGGACTGGTGTTGTACTGTGGTTGTGTGGACTGGTGTTGTACTGTGGTTATGTGGATTAGTGTGATAATGAGGTTTATGTGGTTACACGAACTGGTTTTGACTTACCACTTTGTTGTTTGACAATTTAGTGTGAGTTAGCATTCACGGGTGTTTAGAATACATGCACAGTTCTACTCTGGTTACAATGAAATATGGAAAGAAAGAACACTGTTCAACTGTAATATTTATTTTCCGACAAGCGTACGAGTTACGATAGCTTAGAACTCTTTTATACAAATAATGATTCGCATTTTAAAAGTATATCATTAAAATTATTCAGAAATCACATATGTGTCAACGGAAATTTTCATGAGAAACAATCTTCAACGTGTTCAGATCATGGTATTCTAGGCTTCAAGTACATGATAGTGGTTAATCGAGCCTTAAGACCATCATTAAAGTACTCAAGATATAAACTAGAGGAATCATTAATCTGCTGGTTAGGCCACTCTGCCTGAAAGAAATCTGATGAAGAATTTCTGATCAATTTTAGCCAAATGTAAACTTACCTGTGAAATTTGGTGAGTGAGCAGGCAACTCATTTCGAAAGGTTTTCCTCTCATCCCAGGAGTGCATTTTATCGCATTCTTTGCTTTTAACTCTTCAAAATCTTTCTTTGAAATTTAGAATCTTTTCACGCATCATAACCATACATCACTCGTACCCAGTTAAAAATTCATGCCGTTTTTAGAGCGACAGGTAGCAGAACGTAGTGAAACATGGCTGCAGAAAGCCAGAATATTTCTTTGTCGGCCGCTCTCGACTACAATTTCCCGTTCGACGGCCATCCGCTAATCTAATTTGGACGTTATAAGCGCGGAAGAACCGTGCTCTTCCACAAGGCCGGTTTCAAGCTACACTGTCGGCTTGCGGTCGACTTCGATGGGCAGTTCCAAAGTTCCAAAGCTGCCGAGGGAAGCTTGGTAGTCAGAGCTGCCAACTAGGAAATTGGTAAATAAACCTTGAAATTTTAATTTATGGAACGTTTTTATGTTATTAGAAATTTAAATGTCAATATAATAATTTTTGCCAGTTTATTATGAATAATACTATCCCGCTGTTCGTCTGAGTGCATTTTTTGTTTGCATTCGTGTTAGAGGGCAACACTACACTGACATGTTGGGTTGGTGAACCTGTCACGCCGTCTCACGCGCGTTTTCGTGCCAGTTTTGTCCATGGTGTTGTGTGTGACAGGTGTCTTAGTCGTGTCTCTATTATTTAAAACGTTTCAAGAAAAGTGTTCAGTGTTTATATCAGAGCGAGTGCATAGTAAGTGAGGGTGTATTTTATTTGTAATAAATTTGTGCTATAAGGTATAGGATATTCGCTCTCACGTGAGTTCCTAATTCCATTGAGGACGTTAGAAGCCGGATAGTATGTCTGGCCTGGGACCGGATAGTACGTCTGGCCGGATAATTTGAAATCAACAATAAAGGAAAAAGCCCAACTGTGAGTTCCACCACCTCGGTGAATTGATATATATGACAATTCATCGTTGTGGTGGGACTGGTAGAGAAGGCAATCCAATTTCAGCATCACCAACGGAAAAACAAAACATGGAAACCATACGGGACTTTCCCCCGGACAGTCTTCAGCAACTCTTGAATTGAAGGACTTTCTGGCAGGTGATGAACGATGAGTACATCTACATACTTGTTTACGTGCATGTGTGCGTACGTGTGTGTGTGTACGTGTGCGTCTGTGTGTGTGTGTACGTATGTGTACGGAAGGCGGATGTAATTGAGTTCGGGCAAGGCCAAAATGATGCGGCAGGGGGCCGATATAAGTTCGGGGGAAGAGCGGCACGATGCGGCGCGTGGCCGTTACAAGGTCAGGTAGGGTCGGCAGAGAGCTGACACAGAGCGTGGAAAAGCCGTAGAAGGTCGAATTAGGTCCGTGGAAAGTCGATACGTAGCCGATAGAAGTGGAAATTTAGGAAAAGTTGCAAAGGAAATTCAATGGTTTTGAAGTCGTTTTTTCCTGCCATATAAAGTGGTCATGGCGACCAAAAAACTACTGCTTTTTCGAATAAAATGCGGCTAGAAATCTTGCCTATCGCAGCATAGAAACTACTTGAAAACGTCATAAATTTTTAACTGGGTATGAAATCTGGTTCTTCAGGTATGTAAATATTTTTTTTATTGGATATTTTGGTTCAAAACAGCATTTTATAAATGTCAACGTTGTCTAGAAGGATCTATTGAACGTGTTTTGGTTTAGGCCTGGACAAGATTTTAGTTGACATTACTTTTTCATGAAACACACTATTAAACAAATTTTTATTTTATGCAGGATTGTAGGAATGGTATTAGAGTCTTATTTTTCCTCCTTGAATGATCAATGTACTTTGCCGAACATTATCAAATCCCCTCACTTTGACAACACGTGATTGCTAGTGGAGATATAAATGACGAATATACTATTGCAATAAGTCGGTTGTTCGATATACCGGCTTCCTTTACCAGATAGGAAAAATGTAAAAAGAGAAAGATTAAGATCTACGCACTTTAAATATGGTATTCATTTTCACATATATATCGCAGTTGGACATGAAAAAAGCTCTGAAATTATTCTTCATCTCAGCATTTTGGCTTACACCAACCTTTCTGGTTAAGTTCCTGAATTCGAATGTGCATAATTTCACATTCAAAAGCTATATAATTTTCCATTGATGGTTTGGTTTTGTGTTCTCAATTCCTCACTGAATATCATTATTTCCCATTCTGAAGCAACTGCAAATAAATACGTCTACTTCCAGGTTTACTTTCATTCTCAAGTCAGTGTTACTGTGTCAATTCAAGTGAAGAATTGAAGGGAGAAATATTTGGCTGCTTAATTTCAGAAATGTGTCGAGAGCTACAATATTGGCTCATTTGCAAACAATGACGGAATTCTCTTCTTGCGGAAAAATATTCATCGAGATTTCCACATCTAATCATGCTGAACAAAGCCAGTTCAAAAAACTTCTGTAGTATACAAATTGTCTAAATTTGAGGAATTTCTTTCATTCCCTACATAATAAGTCGAGCTCATTTGACTTTGTATAATTCAGGTGGGGTAAAATTGAAGAATCGACTCCAGCACTTAATCCATATTCATTTTGAAACTTCGCACAATTGCTCTCAGTGAACAAATTAGTTCTACCTTTTGGGTCTCTGTCTGCGTGCTACAGTCTAGGGTAGCGTCTGAGTATCATGTATACCGAAATGCAAAAAAAACTCAATTGGAATCTTGTTTGAGAATATAATCTCTGAATGTGCATCAAGCTATAATCACTCCAACTACAGCAAAAATGTTCTCTAAAAATAACTTTGAAATTCTGAAGCGTCTAATATTGTATCCATCAAGGATATTATAAGGTGAAGTCCTCAGTGAAAAATAAATTTTAAGTTCAGATAGTCCTTCTAAGCACGAAGTGTTTTGCTTGGAATGTAGAGAATTTATTTTTTCGAGCATTTCGTCAGATTAAGGCTGCTCGTCTACTGAGGCGATGCGAAAGATGAGACGTAGCACGAAAACAGAGCTTATCACGTCGCATGCGACGCGTTGCATCAGTACCGCCCATTGAAGTAATTATTATTACATGGGAATCCAATAAACATTTTTCATCGGGCAACAACTCAAGCCCTGGTCTGCACGCACAACTGCTGATGAGCAGCGCGGCGGGAAATTTTATGTATAAAAATTCGAGTGACCGTAATGCTTTGCTGTATAATGCTCTTTGCATAAGGTATAACGGATATTATGCTCGCATATTCAAGAATCATGTTCTGTATAAGAGGTAACCAAGTTAGTTCTTGAATTGACCTCATTTCAGCCGTAAAGCTTGCATTCCTATCAAACAGTCCGAGATGAAGGATAAAAACTCAAAAACCTGGGTTTTGCGCTACTACTTATATCTTAATATTTTACAGAAATATCTTACAATAAAAAGGACAAAATGGCTTTTATAACATTTAGGTCGACTCAGTCGGAAGCTAAAGCACCAAAACATAACCCGGGATCACGACTGTACACGGGACCGGTCTGTCGCAAAAATATCAAACATATAAAATGGCGAATCATCAATTAATGGTTGGCAAAATACATCAATACCAACGTGACGATTAATATCCAATTTCAAATATGTTGCAGCAACTCAAACTTTGCTCTCAAATATGAGCCACAAGATTTGGTTAATTCAAAATGGGGAAATTTTTAGTCTCCCCTGTGTACAGAGTGAAGCAGAGAGCGTATTGCTCTGTTGGCTTAGCGACATCAATAGGAAGTGACTCGACCTGATTTATAAAAACAGGTGAAAACAGATTAGTGCTCTCATATGTCCTGCAGATACTGAACACACTTCTTCTTGTGCTGAGTAAGCTTAAAATTTTCCGTATATTTCTTACCACATACACAAATATATCGGCGGACTCGATCGCAAGAATTATTTTGATGACGCCTCATCGAGTCCTGGCTTTTAAAAGTCCTTACGCACTTTGACCCATTGCGTCCGAGGCAGCGGAAGTGCGAGCTACCGTCTGCTTCAACCACTCGGCCGCTCTCCAGATCGTGGACTTTGGTGAAATTTCCTGTAGACAAAATTAGAGTTTGTAAAGGCATGGTAACAAAGTAGAACTCACATTTTCAGCGTTGCGTGATAGGGAAAACATATTCGTGTGTGTGAAAATTTGACTCATCTGGAGAAGGTAATAATCTCTTATTGATGAGCAATGAGATATTGGGTTTTTTCGTTCTGCATTAAAAGTCGTGTATAGTAATGAAAAAGTCATCCAATGTTGAAATTGGTGGGGCGAATCATAAGAACCATATAGATATTTTTCTAACCAGTTACGGTTTTCAACTTTGATTATTAGTACATTACAGTCCACATTACGTTTGTGTTATGTGTATGAAAGTATAAATTTTCGAATAGTTTGCAAAAATTTATAAATGACACTAAAAATCTGTTCAAATTCACTTCCCCACACTTCAAGGTTAGGAAGACTAATATGGATAGCTGAAGAAGTCAACTGCTGCGAAAAAAAACATACATAAAATACTTTCCTCGTACGCTCTAAATTTTGGCTTAAAACATTCTACGTTCTTTGACCATAAATGAGTTGGGATCTTTTCCCTGACCGGTACAGAGGGCAACAAGCCAATTATAACTCAAAGAAAAAATTATTTTCTTGTTTTCATTCATTAAGAACTAAAAAACTTCATTCATTATGAACTAAAAACTAAATGAATTAGTGAACTAAAAATCTTTGTTTCGGCATTGCACACAGCCCATGTAGTATCTAAATCCGTTTAGTTAATATGCTAGCATCTCAAAACCAACATTGGTCAATGTATTCCGATATCCTCATGCAATAAAAATGTCGAAACACAGACGATGTGAGCTGCTGACAGTTCTTCGCTACCTAGGTCTACGACCTACATCGTTCGCGTCGTACAAACATCGGCATCTTAGGATGCTTTATTTCCAATCAAGCGTGATACATATAACCTTGTACATTGGTTTTTCAAAAGCCTTATAACTAGCACCAGGACACCATAACGCTTTTCCCGGTCAAGACCGGTGCGCATTTCAGACACATGGGTAGAGTGGGGTATTGTGCATTGAATTTTTCCCCTATACCCAACGGAGAAAATCGCGACCTAGAACGAGGGTTCGAACCTTCGATGCTTTCACGGAAGGGTAGGTTTTTAAACCACATGGCTATGACGATCACTATGCTGAACTGTTATCCGATAACGGTGAAAAATTTAAACCTACATTTACATGGTGAATACATCCAGCAAATTGATATGGTCAAAAGCCACAGTTACATTGTTTAGAACTAGGTATGAACATACATGTATAGGCAAACAAGTCCAATATAAGCATTATATGCAGGGTGTTTCAGAACAAGAGATACAACATAGCAAACCAAGTAGAAAATGGTGAAATAAAACATTTTTTCATATTTCGAGTTCTGCGAAAAAAACTCGGGTTTTGAGATATTAGCTGTCTTATGTATAAAAAAATCAAAACACTTCTATTTCATGTGAGCTTACAATGATAAAATTTAGTTTCAGTCATATTTGGTAGTAATGTTTTAGCAAGAAGAGCCTTGTTTGTGCTACACCAATTGAATCTGAGGAAAATCTTGTGCCAAGAATGGCAGTTGCTGATGGTGAAAATTATGAAATGACAGACGTGTTTTCTAATATCTGGCAATCGTTTAAGGCTAAGATTTGAAAAGTGCGTTGATGTAGGTGGAATATATATAGTGAAGAATTTTTTTAAAGGGAATTAAGCATAAATATTGTGGCTAATATAATTAATTGATTTGTCCTTTAAAACAAAAACTAGCTAGTTCCACATAAACTCTAATTTATTCGCAAAATTTCGTAGACGAAGAAGTGTTTATTTGATCATTCTCCCCTTGGTGTGTAATTTTTACCTCGTGTTCTGAAACACCCTGTATATACACAATCATAAACATATATAACACTATTGAAAGTTATCGCTAATAGTTAAGCTAATAGTTCACAATGCTCCTTTTGAACTATCTGTTTTGCCGCGCAATTAGAATTTGACTTAAAATCAAGTAAACCTGTTTCAATCAGAAAGTTTTAAAGTATGTTGACATGTATTAATCATATTTTTGAATTGCATTTATCATGACAGCGTTGTGGAAATTTGTTTAAAACCGTACTTATTGAAATTGTTTGCGAGTAATGTCCGAAATCAAGTTCAATAACAAATCAAAATAGTTTTTTAAAAGTTTTTTTACTGTTCTTATGATTCATATATGAAACCCTTGGAATTGTAAAATATCGACTGATGATATTATTGGTAGCTCTGATTGAATTTTATTATGACATTTTAGAAGGTTGGTACTTGTGAAAATTGAATG
This sequence comes from Morinoia aosen, assembly GCA_030386875.1. NCBI lineage: Eukaryota > Metazoa > Arthropoda > Malacostraca > Amphipoda > Talitridae > Morinoia > Morinoia aosen. Next base: position 2,637,413 of record CM059568.1, on the reverse strand, counting down.
CCGTAGACACACGTGTAATGAAAAGAGAGAGGCAGTTGCATTCATCGAGTAAAGACCAATTTTGAAGTGCTCCTGCGAAAAAAACAGTAAACATTTCCGAAATTTATTTTAATAAATTTCAGTAGTCATCCGCAACTGGCTCTCTCATCTCCATCTGGGGTGGGCTACGTTGCGATATTGCAGTTGTGGTGGGATTGGGGTGCGGAGGGCGTTGTGACTTCTTGGCCGGAATTCCCACTGTTCCCTTAACCCCGGTTTACTGGAGTAATATTTATTGTAATTCTGTACTTGCAACTTTATGATCAATTATGTTTTCGAGGCGTCGATAATTATCGACCACTATACGCAGCACGAGCAGGCTGTTATTAGCCTTGATCAAGCAGTAATGAAGCCCCAAAAAGCCGTTATTAGCCTTGATTAAGCAGTAATGAAGCCCCAAAAGGCAAGTACGAAACTCGTTCAAGCAATGGAAAAGCCAAGAAAGGTCATTAATAGCCTTGTTCAAGTAGTAGAAAATCCCAAAATGGCCGTAGCATTAGCTGTTGCGATGCCCAGAAATAGCAGTTTAACAGGGCTGAAAATAGGGGACAGAGCGACATGAAAAGGGCCAATATACTGCTTGCAAACGACCAATCTCTTGGCTTATAACTGCCTAAAATGCTTTGTAAAAGTCTCAGAATTTCGATTGGGTATATACGTTTGCTATGGGAATAAATAGCGTAACTGTATGTAGGACAGAGCCTAAGTAATATGCAAGCGTTGAATTCAATCCCCGGACGTTGTGTGCGAGAAATGAATCCCAAGCAGAGAATAAGGTTTCGCCAAAATCTATACCATCGTATCGTAAAGCCAAGCAGCAGAGGAGCAGTATTAATTTTCATGTTTTCGTATTCCAACAGTGGTTCGTTTTCCAGGTACCCTAAATTGGTGAGATTTCGTAGATGATTATTATTGCTGGATTATTCATTAGAGTATATTATTAGATTATTATTATTATTATTAGAGTAGATTAATAATTCATGGCGTCGAGCGCACCAATACGCATGACAAAGAAAAATCCTTTCATGTAGGTTGATAATCTTCGTCTTGAAGCATATGCAAGGAATAACGTATTAGGGATCGTTGTTTATTTGGCCACCACTTATTTACTTGATTGCTTAAATTTTTATCCACCGTAAGTTGTCCATATAATTGATAAGGTAAGTCAGGCCTGGACGAAGGGATTGCTGCAACGTTTACGTCGGTAGTCGAATGTTTACGAGTCCGCTTTGAGATATAATTTTCTCTATATTGGAGTTCGTTGTGTAAATTGTCGCCTCGGTAAATCCTTAACCCAACCTTGCCTGGCGAACTATTTATACTAAAATGTTCAACTACATAAATCACTAGGGTTTGTGACCATAAAGTGTACGCACATAACGGGCAAGTACCGAAGTTACAAAATACATACATATACCAGGCTACTCCTCCCTATGGGAGGGTAGCCGACAGCAGGCCACAATCAACACTATTAGCACTTGGAGGCGAGAGGGGCAGCACTGGCCGCACCAGACTGCCAGGATCAGCAGCAGCCCAGCACAACCACCTTCCACAGTCAGGCCCGACAGCCATAGCTGGTTTACCCCGACCGCTTCTTTGAGTGCAGCCTCTCCCCCCGCACAGGATAGGTCAACCCCATCACACGCGGGCAACTTCCAGTACCGCGTAAAATAAAATTACCTTCTTACGCACTGCCCCCACTCTCTTCTGTCCGCCGTCATCCCTCTTGCCACGTTCACATTCAGACCCCTCTCATAAAAAGCACGTTTCACCCCATACATCCAACTCATCCGTGGTCTACCTCGCGCTCTAACACCACTCACTTCCGACGTATAAATCTTTTTCACCAGCCGCTCAACATTCATTCTTTCAACATGCCCAAACCATCCAAGCACTCTTTCATCTACTCGCCTGCTCAACTGTTTGAAAACACCCGTCTGCCCGTAACCAACTCATTCCTGATCCTATCTTTTCTTGTTACGCCACACATGCTCCTCAAACACTTAATCTCAAATATATCCAACTTCCTCCTCTCAGCTGCTCTCAACCCGCAGGACTCTGCTCATACAACAAAACTGGCAAGATCAAGCTTTCATACAGTCCCCTCTTAGCAATCATACTCAAACTCCTGCATTCAAACACTTTCTTCATTGCACCCAATGTCTTACAGCCTTCACTCACTCGATGCCTCACATCTACTTCCATACTATCCTGAACAGTCACATCCGACCCGAGGTACCTAAAATGGTCCACTTCCTCTAACACTTCACCATTCATCCTCACATCCAAAGTTCCAAACACTCCACCTCTTGAACATTTCATCACCTTACTTTTAGTCACATTTACACTCAATTTACGCCTTTCGCACACTCTACCAAACTCTGCAACCAGTCTCCTCAATTTTACCTCTGAATCAGCCACAAGCGCTGTATCATCTGCAAACAACAGCTGACACACTTCCCAATACATACCATTTCGTCCCACCAACTGCGCACCTTTTCCCAACACTCTGGCATTCACTTCTCTCACCACACCATCCATAAACAAATTAAACAACCACGGCGACATCATACAACCCTGTCTCACACCTGTCACAACTGGGAACCACTCACTCACCTCATTCCCTACTCTCACACATGCTCTGCTATCAACGTAGAAACTCTTGATCGCTTTCAACAGTCTCCCACCCACTCCATAGAAGCTTACAATTTTCCATAGAGCCTCACGGTCCACTCGGTCATACGCCTTCATACGCCTCATAGTTACAAAATATTGAACGTAAAAAACATGTTCTACGCAAAATGTGCAAAATAAAATACTTTTAAGAATTCAAGCGCTTCTAACCTGTTCGAATGTTTGGTATGAGGTGCGTTGAAATTCACACTGCGCGTGTGTGCTGAACTTGTATTTGTAAATTTCCGACTCATCTTCAAAACTAAATACACATGCCTCACAATGCCGATATACCGTTAACGTAATCTACTAGTCTCATTCTACAATATTTGAACGCGGAATTTACGAATTTTATTCACTCTGTTGGAAATTGGCAATTATCTTCGATTCTGCCTCTTAGAAGGAGACAGCTGGGAACCAATGGGAATTAGTTCTCCCAAAGAGCATATATAAAGTCTCGAGCTAAAAGTTAAATAGGCCTTCCTTTTGTTGAAATATAATGGGTTTTTATTTTGTCACAGACCACTTTTTTTTGTTCACTGTTGTCCTGTTTTTTAGCACCTACTACCTTTTCCTTCAACTTCCAGAATAAATTCCAGAATATACAAAAAATAGAACAACTATGCATTAACTATTTGAAGGGGATAGGAGCTAAGCGTGTTGTTTAAAATTGTTTTTTTCCATTAAAATATGCAAAGATTCAAAAATTCTAAAGTCTAAATCACGGAAAGAACCCTCAAATATTTTAAAATCACCATCACGAATTTTGCCACTACATTTCTCGGCGTGGCTGCATATTGCTGAATGAGAAAGGATTAGCCAACAAATTACTAGTACGAAAACTTCTTCCGCGGTGCTCTGCCACTCTTGCGTTAATATTGCGCGACGTCATTCCGACGTACGCCGATGCGCACCGAGCACAACTATACTTATACACAAAAGAAGAACGCATGAGCCCGGGAATTGAGTCTTTGTACCGAAAAAAATGAACCAATATTTGCTTTGCTAATCTGTATGACACGTAAACTTACTTCAGGAAAATTCGAAATGAATAAAAACTTTAATTCAAGGGCTAGTTTTTCAGATAGAGAACCGAAATAGGGTAGAGGGCAAGACAGGAAATTTTCACATTTAACAGGAATGTCGGAATCGCAATTCCTTCTACACAAAAGCTTTTAAATTTGGGAGTTTAGGAATCCCCGAGGAAACCATTATAACCAAAAAATAGCATAGTTAAACTGCGCGCGTATATAATTGAAAGATGAGCAAATATTGTGAGCTCTGCTAACCAACGTTTTGATTCCTTTGATTTCAAGTGTTAGATCATAAACTAAAAAACTAGACCCCAATCCCTGTCGCAAACAAGAGCCGTCAATTTATCGCGTTTTGCTTTATCTTTTGTAATCTTCCGCCGCTTGATGGTTCATGTTGATGGTACCGATGTTCTCACTTCTCCCACAGTCGTTTGCGTTACCGATGCTTCTTCTGAATCCTCAGGCTTGTTGTCTTCAATGACAATATCCACCTAAAATATTAGCCATATTATTTAAAAACCAATAGGTAATAATAAATGTTAACCCTAATTTAGTTACCGGCATGGTTACTTTTTCAGATAACCGAGCGCGCGCCCCAAGAATGGAAGCAAGTCGGCGAAGATTTCAAATCACGTTGGAATTTTTCACATTACCTCGGTGCAATCGATGGAAATCATGCTGCAATAGTTAAACCCCCAGGAACAGGTCCATTTTATTTCAACTATAAAAATTACTTCAGCGTCGTGCTAATGGCAGTCTTGAGTGCTAATTACGAGTTCATTATGGTTGGTGCAGGAATGAATGGACGTGTGTCGGATGGCGGAGTGATCAGTTATACCGCTTTCGATGAAAAACTCGAAAGACGCTAATTGGAGAAACCGGAGCCGGAAGCTTTGCATGAAGAAGACTCAGTGTCTCTGCCATACTTCTTCGTTGCTGGCGATGCATTTTCTATGTCTGAAAATCTTGTGAAATCTTACGGAGGTTGCAGTAGTATGGACGTAGACAAACGTGAATTCAACTATCATCTCAGCAGGGCGCGACGCATTGTTGAGGACGTTTTCGGCATTCTAGTTTCTAGATTCGGTGTTTTTCGCGCTTCAAGTCGAACTTCTCCTGAAAAGGCAACCATCATCACATAAGCTACATGTTACATACATACTTTCCAGAGAAAAAATCAGAACGGTAAATGCCATTAATCCAGGTAAGTCGACTGGAAAGATGACGATCGCGTGGTTCGTGCTGGAGAAGGGTGGAAATATATAGCAAGCGAAGCTGGATGGCCTCAGAGTAACATCCAGCAGAAATTCGACCGTTTCGGGAAAATTTATTCGACACGCTTTCCAGAGTTATTTCTGTTCGAGAGGTTCAGTTCCTTGGCAAATGGAGAGAGTGAATTGACCAGCAGGAATAATACTTTATTTAGAGATGCATTGGTAACCTCCATCTCTCCTCTATCCGCCGTAGTTAATATCAATTTTAAATCATTTATAGAATATGGTGTGCCGAGTTACAATGTACATATACATACATACATATACCGGGCTTATCCTCCCTATGGGAGGGTAGCCGACAGCAGGCCACCATCACCACACTTAGTCACTAGGAGGCGAGAGAGGCAGCACTGGCCGCACCTGAACTACCAGGATCAGCAGCAGCCCAGCACAACCACCTTCCACAGTCAGGCCCGACAGCCACAGCTGGTTTACCCCGACCGCTTCATTGAGTGCAGCCCCTCCCCCCGCACATGACAGGTCAACCTCGTCACACGCGGGCAGCTTCCTGTAACGCGTCAAAAAAAAATTACCTCCTTATACACTGCCCCCACTCACTTATGTCCGCAGCCATCCCTCTCGCCACGTCCACATTCAGACCCCTCTCATACAAAGCACGTCGCACCCCATCCATCCAACTCATCCGTGGTCTACCTCGCGCTCGAAGACCACTCACTTCCGACATATATATCTTTTTCACCAGCCGCTCAACATTCATTCTTTCAACAGGCCCAAACCATCCAAGCACTCTTTCATGCACTCGCCTGCTCAACTTTTTGATAACACCCGTCTGCCCCCTAACCAACTCATTCCTGATCCTATCTCTTCTAGTTACTCCATACATGCTTTTCAAACACTTCATCTCAAACACATCCTACTTCCTCCTCTCAGCTGCTCTCAACCCCCAGGCCTCTGCTCCATACAACAAAACTGGCACAATCAAACTTTCATACAGTCCCCTCTTAGCATTCATACTCAAACTCCTGCATTCAAAAACTTTCCTCATTGCACCCAATGTCTTACAACCTTCACTCACTCGATGCTTCACTTCTACTTTCATACTATCCTTGACAGTCACATCCGACCCGAGGTACCTAAAATGCTCTACCTCCTCTAAAACTTCCCCATTCAACCTCACATCCAAAGTTCCAAACACTCCACCTCTTGAACATCTCATCACCTTACTTTTATTCACATTTACCCTCAATTTCCGCCTTTCGCACACTCTACCAAACTCTGTAACCAGTCTCCTCAGTTTTTCCTCTGAATCAGCCACAAGCGCTGTATCATCTGCAAACAACAGCTGACACACTTCCCAATACATACCATTTCGTCCCACCAACTGCGCACCTTTTCCCAACACTCTGACATTCACTTCTCTCACCACACCATCCATAAACAAATTAAACAACCACGGCGACATAACACATCCCTGTCTCACACCTGTCACAACTGGGAACCATTCACTCACCTCATTCCCTACTCTCACACATGCTCTGCTATCAATGTAGAAACTCGTGATCGCATTCAACAGTCTCCCACCCACTCCATACAAACTTACCGCTTGCCATAGAGCCTCGCGAACCAATCTGTCATACGCCTTCTCTAGATCCATAAATGCCCAATATACATCCTATCCCTTTAATAAGTATTTTTCATTCACCTGCCTCACAGCAAACATTTGATCCACACAACCTCTACAACACCTAAAACCACACTGTCCTTCAGCAAGCACACGATCCGTCAACACTCTCACTCTAACAATTAACACTCTTCCATACAGCTTCCCAACGACACTCAGTAGACTTATACCCCTAGAATTACTGCACTCATACCTGTCACCTTTCCCCTTGTACAACGGAACTACGCACGCGCTACTCCAATCAACCGGCACTTTACTAGCCTCGAAACACACATTTAATAAACGCACCAACCATTCTATAACCACATTTCCTCCTTTCTTTAGACATTCAACCGTGCAGCCATCCAAACCTGGAGCTTTCCCATTTTTCATTTCATCCAACGCACATCTCACCTCTGCACTTCTTATTCGACTTCTATTCACTTCACCAAACACAGGCATTCTAACATCACTTCCAACAGCTACTACTCTCGCAATCCTATCATCCCTCACGTTCAGCAGTTCCTCAAAATACTCCGCCCATCTCTTTCTCACATCACAACTCTCCACTAGCAGCCTACCATTTGTATCCTTCACTCTTGCCTCATTCTCCACCTGACCCTTCCTAATTCTCTTCACTTCCTTCCAGAAAACCTTCCTTCTCTCCATGAAATCCCCTCCCAACTTCCTCCCCCATTCCTCATCCGCCGCCCTCTTCGCTCTCCTTACCATTCTTTGTACCTCTTTCTTCCTCTCCTTATACTCATCAAAATTTTGCTGGTTGCCTCGTTGCAACCACCTTTCGAACGCCCCCCGCTTTCTTTTCACAGCCGCTCCAACTTCTCCGTTCCACCATTCACTCCCCTTTCTAATCCCCCCTCCAACCTTCCTTACCCCACACACTTCCCTTGCACATTTTTCCACCGCATCTTTAAACAACTTCCATTCCCCTTCCACTCCACCCACCTCACTTTCCTTCACCCTCCCATACTCCACTTTCATCTTCTCCTGATACTCACACTCACGCTCAGAATCATGTAACCTGCTTACATTTAACACCTCCCTTCCACTCCTCCTTTTTACACCTCCCACATTCCACAAACTCTCAGCTTTCCTTCCACCAAATAATGATCCGAAATCCCATTCATCTCACCACGGAACACATGCACATCGAGCAAACGACCCATCACTCCCCTGCTAACCAAAATATAATCCATCAATGCTCTTTCCTCTATCACACCTCCATTCGTCCTCACATATGTATACTTGTTTATACTTTTTTTCTGAAACAAACTATTCCCAACCACTAACTCACTCTCCACACATAACCCCACCAAGAAATCCCCACTCTCATTCACCCCAGCTACTCCGTACTTACCAACAACACCATCCACCACCTCATCACCCACTCTTGCATTCAGGTCCCCCATCACCACAATTCTACAACCACTCCCCACTCTAGCCACAAACTCGGACAATTTCTCCCAAAACTCCTCTCTCTCTTCCCCACTCCTCTCCGATCCCGGTCCGTACGCACTCACAAACACCCATCACTCTTCCCCCCATTTCACTCACACCCACATTATTCTTGATCACACCTCACCCCATTCAACCACTTTCTCTCTGATTCTTACACTCAATAATATAGCCACACCCTCTCTTGCATGTCCCCCACGTACTCCAGACACTCTCCCTCCCACACTCCCAAACATCAACTCCCCACTACCCTTCAATTTCGTCTCACTCAAGGCCAATACATCCATCTTCCGGTTTAACATCATTCTTCCGATCTCCTCCTTCTTACACTCAGTTGCTCTACTTCCACACCCCCTTACATTCAAAGATCCTAATAATAGGGTTTGAGTGGTCTTTCGACCTCTCTCACCCCCTTCATTGGCCTGCTGCCTCTCGGGAAAATCATTACAGAGAAGGGGATCCCCAGTCCCCTCGCTCCGTCCACTATAGTCGCCTCTTACGACACGCAGCGGACCACGGTGGGAGAATTCAAACCCCCCCCCGACAGGGGGAAGTTACAATGTAGTCTTCCAAAATTACCAGTTCGTATATAATAGGTAATGTGCAGTCTTGCTCTATATTTGTGGCGACAAAGGTTCAAAAATGAAAAATATACAAAGAAAATTCTTTTGATACCCTTTCTGTGTTCTATTTATGTATTGCTTGCCAATTCTGATTGTCCCATTCTATTAACACAATAGCTCTACAACTTTTATATGTATAATAATAAGCTTTACATAACAGAGTTGAATTTATTTTAGACACTTATTATTCTTTCAACTCTGTCAGAACTAGAATTATTGCCAGAAATTGTTTGTTAAAGACTATGGTATGTTCTTTTTCTTTTTAACCCTTCGAGGCCCAAAAGTGGATTTATCAGCTCTTTTCCAAGATGTTTTTGCCATTCGGTCGTCAAAGGGTTAAAGAAACGGATCTGTTTCGGACGTATGGCCCCTGACTCTCTACATCCGTCGTAGGATTTCTAAAAATGAGGAATTTGCTAAATTAACCCTCATGCTCATAACGCTGTAATTCAAGCCAACCAACAGGAACAACCTATTTAAGATCACTAGAAATTAATTTAAATTCGAATCTACTGCGACTGTATTACGGCAACTGTTGTTCAATTTAAATTATAAACTTGGGGTTTGTAAAAGTGTGAAAAGATACGAGGATAAAATATGAATGTATGGCTCACCTTATTTTCTTCTCCAAAGCTGATGCTGCTCGTGGACTCGGTAGGCGTTTCTTAAGGACACAGTCTGGGTAAAAAAAAGTTCGTTATTTATGAATGGATTTTTCTGAAATTTTCACAGTAGGTGTGAAATGATGAATCGATCATTTGTTATTTCGACGAAATTATTGTAGCTGCACTTTTTTTTCGAAAAATATGATAAAATAGGGGGTTTTGTAAAATCTATCTCCTTCTCAATTCTGAAGTTACAGAACCAGTACTTCGTTTTTAGATTGCTTATATGTCTATAACCAAAAGCAATAGGGAATTTCGATATCTTCTTTTTGTGGATTTTGGGAATTGAAAAAAATGACATTTTTTTCATTTTTTTTCATGTGGTGTAATTTTCAAAATAATAAATGTATCAAAAAATGCTATTGCTTATGGATACAACTTGCTAAGCCCTATCGAATGGTATATAAACCATTCTTGTAGCTCTAAAATTGGGGAGGGAGATACATTTGAAAAACCAATTATCATGTTTCCAGAAAAACGTGTTTTTTCACAAAAAAAATTGTTTTTCTTTTTATCTTTTGAACTACAAGGTTTTCTACAATGAACTCTTGAGCGTTAGTAGCTCTTTTTAAGCCCTTTCGACTGATATAATTTACATTGCTGTAGCTCTGTAACTTTGGGGAAAAATATACAACAAAAGAGAATAGGTGAAATTCTTGAAAACAATAATTTTTTTTTAATTTTTCATTTTTTTTGACCAAAATACGTTTTTTGCCAAGTCAGCTCCTTTGTTTTATAGCCATTTTCAAGCCCTTTGGATTGGTGTGCTCGCCATAGCTGTAGCTATGATAATGCAGCTGTCATCGAGCTATGAATGAAAGCTGCGGTATCATAGATACGGCAGAACAGCTAAATTCTGAAATTGTCAAAAATTATAAAAAAAAATATTTACTCAGCGTTAGAATGTTTCGTTTGAATAATGGAAGCACTTTGAGTCGCCCATTAACGAATTATAATGCCATTCTCGCAAAGAAACACGCTCAATTGACCCCCAATAATGAGGGGGGGAGGGTTCAAGGTCACTCCACCCCCATCGTTTTCCCCCCCTCTGGTGGGCGCACTATTCGGAGTAGACGTAAACGAAAAGTATCAATGGAAGCGCAAGAAAATCCTCTATAAGATGCATATAAAAACAGAAAATCAACACTTATCTCGATTTCTTCCCAGACGACGTCATTAATCTTTGACAAACATTGCTTCAAAGTACTGCAAGCTTGGCTGATACTCATCTTCGATTCCGGTCCCAGATTTAGTTGAGTCGTTAACCTTTTAAGCCCTTTTCTAAAATTAGTTCGTAGACTATTCAGCTTTTTTTCAAATCGTCGAGTGTAGCATCTGAATAGTTGTCGAGTCGAGTGTAGCAATTTTTACAGAAGTTCTTCATAAGCTGCATTTTTTAATTCCGGTTGCTTTAATCGTTAGATTTAATCCTCCATAGCATTGGAAATGACTTATGAACCTCAATCACCTCGAAAAAAACTTTCTTTCTACTTCTTTGGTATCCTTTGTAACCATGTTTGATAGAATAAAAGGCATTCAAGATCTGTTATGATCAATTATCGATATATTTCACGCACACCCACCTGTATCCACGCTTTCACACCTACAGGAGCAGGGTTGCCATCAGAACTAACGCTTTTGTTTCACTAAAATAATCAAGTTTGACCTCGAAAAATTTCTAGAATAATGCAGATTTAAAAAAAATATTTAAACATATAATTCATTAAATTTATATCATAAATTACTTTATATTAGTCATTTATCCTAATTTTAATTATCTAGTATCCTAATATTTATTCTAAATAAGGTTTGGTATCCAAACATTCTTCAATTTTACAAGAGTGAGAATCAGCATTACAAGTATGCCATAATAATGTAATAAAAACCGACTTAGAGAGCATCAGCAAGTCATCCAATAGTTTCCTTGATTTACATTTTCAGATTCAAATAACTTATTAGTTCTTTGTATCTCTGTAAATTATTTTAAAGAAAAGAAATAGTGCGAGATATTTTTTAGAACACATTTTGAATAGTAGAATAGAATAGTATAGAATAGAGCAGCCGTACAGCATATTTCACTTTGCCTTGCAATCTCAGAATGTGTTCTTGATTCCAGCCATTGAACAAAAATTTTTCTACATCTGGCTGGATGGACAACCGTTGAGTTTTTCAGTCGGAAGAAATTTTCAATGGATGTGAACTTTCATTAATCGATTCTTAAAGTTGATTGTATTGACATCGTCTATAACTGATGATTTTGCAAACCCGTTATGAGTTTCTGCAATAAAAAATTCCTCGTTCCTTTATAAACATTCAGTAGAATCATAGGACATAGCAAGTTGGAATGGCATACACATCTCATAAAGTCATATATGAATTTTCTTCTCTGAACTTGGTATAAACTCAATTATTGAAGCCAACCATGGCACTTGCATTGTCAGTCCCTTTAGCAATGCAATTATCAATGCTCAGATACTTATCAACTGTAAAGAACTTCGTGGTTCTTTGGGTGCGTATAGGGTATTCGAAAACGCGTAGACTTATCCAAACGCTTTCTGTAACAAAATGATGCAAACATACTTAAGATCTAGCTCTAAAACCACTGTTAATTGCACTTTAACCTCACCAAATTCTCAAATTATGCTTTTAATAAACTAAATACACAAGTTCAACAAAGAATGCAAAAACCTTCCATATACACGAAATCAATTTAGGGGTTATTGCACAGTATAAAATAGTTTATGACACAATAACAAAATATTAAAACCTTACCGAATTATTAGCCCTTTCCGACATGCTCTTCGTGCATAGTCAACGAGTGAAAGGACTCTGGCCCACACCGATTTTGACGTGCTATAGATAAAGATAAAGCTCAGCCTAAATGTACCTACCACACACGCATGAGCTTCGCTAACACCAACAATATTATTGTTTTAATGCTGTCAAAATTTTATCTGCATCACATTTTACTAATTCTGGAATTCGTAAGTAAATTGATCACACTTGGTTAGATACATCGCTGTAGTATACATATAACTGATACCCCATGTAATTTTATGACTGAAATATCATTACTTTCATCCTATAATAAACTGAACTAATTGGTGCCATTATCATTGTTAAGTCCTTCGAAATGAGGATACAATACATTTTTAATGATGATTGCGCATTTTGTTAGATGCATTTAAGCATACATCATCAATAGTTTTGCAGTTGGAGATGGGCTCTAGCATATCAACCGTATGATGACAATTAGAAATTGCACTATGGTGGCACAAAAGCATCTCTGTGGCCGTCTTGGTCTGCTTCATAATCTGAACATAACGCGTTCTGAACGTGGTAAGTTCGCTAAACAATTTGACTAAGCAAATCAACAAATATTACGAGTATAAGAAGTAGCATACATTATAGCGAATTCATAATATGAATTTAGAGTAATATATCATATGCATGGCTTAAGTGTAGTTCCCGCTAGATAATATCAAGCACACCAAAAAACTATCTAGTTTTTTAGCTAATATCTGCATTGCAAACTTCACATCAAGGCTGAAGCAAAACACATCTAGATCTAGCTATAAAGTATCTAAAATGTCAGCCTTGGTTGCCATAACTTGCCCAGCGAATTTTGTCAAAAGTACAAGATTTAGCCACATACGAAAGTAGCAGATTCCAAGAAAAAAGTGCCGAGTGCTAACTTTTTAAGATAATGTCAACAAATAGTCAAAAAATTATAAATAAAATAAGTTATATACATTCAAATAATATATTTTAATAATAAGACATGAAAAGTACCACATATTTGTTGCAGCGTTCTCCAAGATGAAAGAAGTATCAAATCTACGTGTACACAAAAATAAAATTCGAATCATTCCCAGGTGTATACACTACGACTTCCGAGCTAAAAATGAAATATTGACGTAATATATTGACGTTCCAAATGGCTGTTTCAATATATTGACGAACCATCAATAAAAAATCAAATTGATTTGATTGCGTCAATACATCGAATCAATTAATTGACGGTCGTTAATCAAGCCCACAGACGATAAATTTAATTGTCAATATTCACCATTGACAATTAGATTGATCGTCTATGGGCCCCTTAAGACGTGAAATGTTAACTGCAAAAACGTTGATTTGAATGTTAGCATGAGATCAATGTTGAATATTATCATCTGATTTAATCCAACTGATCTGATCTAGTCCTTGTCATTGAGTCTCTCCTATTTTTAATTTTTATCAATGATGTTATTAACTCTACATCATTCTTCGAATTCGTACTTTTTGCCGATGACAGCACGCTTTCTGCTGGCCGCTTTCTGCGTCTATGGGCTGCTTTAAGCAGCCCATAGACGATCAATTTTATTGTCAATATAATTGTCAATAAAGAATATTGACAATTTAATTGATCGTGTGTGAGCTTGATTGCCGACAGTCAAATAATTGACTTAGTGGGCAAAAAAAATTTCATCAATATATTAAGTCAATGATAATGACAATTAAATTGATCGTCTATGGGTCGATTAAAACTCTCATTTCCTGGTATGATGGAGACGCAATTATATCCAAGGAGTAGTGTGATGAAAATCTAGATGATACACTCGTAAATACCCAATGGTACCCACAAAACTAGAAAATGTTCCCGGTAGAGGAAACAAGGTAGGGTCATTTCTACAGGGGAAAATACACATCCTCATGTTCGGCTAGCCAATCGAACGGCTTTATTTCAAACAAACTTTCTGATGTCACCAAAACGCTATGTCGTTAGGCCAATAGTGGAGCTAGATTTGGGGGTAGCAGTGATATCAGATGCAATATGAGTGCTGCTATTGGTTCTTGGCCGTGACGTCAGCAAAACCACACCGTCAACTAAAAGAAGACTGGTTTGAATCAACCTTGTTTTCTCTACCGTGATAATGATACCACGGCATCGAAGTCACCGAACATGGACGTCAGAATGTGTATGCTGCTGACGCCGGGGTTTGTACCGACACTCAATCACGTCGAAATATTGTACTGCTTGTTTTCCTAACGGTCCTTAAAACAGTGTTTTTAGATAGGTAAAAAAGTTGGTAGTTGCATCGTAATTATGATTAAACAAATTAAATATATCCCATTGATGCTTATATCTTACAGCAAATTCATTTGATATTACACTGCTCCTTTGACTCATAATACATTTTTTCAACCTGAAAACCTGTGCTCTTTTACGACGCCTTCGATGCATTCGAGGAATTGACTTAATTAACAAGAGTTTACCTCAGAATACCAACGTTAACTGCGTTGCGGTGTGAGCAAATTTCTGTATGAATGCGAAAACTCATTAGTTTTCTATTTTTTTGAATGGTTTTCATTTTAGTTTCAAACAATTTCATAGGAAAATTCGAAATATGAAGTATAACAAATCAAACTTTAATATTAACTTCGTGAGCATAAAAAAGGTGCGTTTATCGGTCCTTCTATTACGCTTTAAAAACACAAAATTTCGACCACAACAAAGGTACATGATTAAACTCCAATGAACCTAAGCACCCTTACACTGGGTCATGTGCTCTGAGATTCATTTCCTGAATTCATTTAGAACAAAACATAAATTACGAGCTTTTCAGGGCATTTTTACACGGAATGCCTCCATGTTTAATGGGGCTCGCCTCTATATTGAATGATCACATTTCTTCTCTTAATGATCGGACGGACACATTTTGAATATACCCTGCGTGAGTTAGTCAATAGCACAAAAAAATACAATTCAAAACGTTTCCTCGAAGTGTTTTTGATGTTTTACCTAATGTGTGATACGCAAAGCTAAACTACATATTACGTTTCTCACTAAATCGGTAGCTACGCAGGGGCTTCCGTTTTATCGAACATTAGTTTCAATTTAAATTGCTCTCCTCATTGTAAATATCCTAGTCCGCTTTCGAATAAATTACTGATGGGAGTGTTATTTTTTATGCTCGGACGCATTAATTGATAATTGGATGGTCTTACGTTCTGTAAATAACGAGAAACTTTTTTAGTGTAGCAGTGCATCATTTTCATTGAAGGAACAGCAATAAATCTGTGAAGATCGCACTTCGCTACACTGTTGGACAAGCATTTGGAATTGAGCCTCGTGCGGAGATTTTGCCTTTTTCATTTAGTGCGCAACTTTCACACTACGTCAAAAAAAGAAATAGCTGCATTAGGGAGTCATATTTGCAAATGGGCTAAATAACTGGCTGATAGTAACTTCATCACACACTGCCATCATGAACGGAACTTTGTTTTTCCTTCCGTTTGAATGGATTAATTACTTTGTGTTCTAATAATATTTCTGCATTTGATGTCTTAGAATTAAACTAAAACATACTGATAAAAATGGAACAATAGCTTTACATTCGTGCCAAACCATGTCTCACAGTACCGTCCAGTAAACGAAGTTTTTGTTAATTATCTTGTTAATTTTTGAAATAATTTCTCTTAGAAATAGTATATAGAGCAGCGTAAACGGGGTAAACCAGTTTTTGCAAATCGAAATCAAAATCTAAAAAAAGTCAAAGGCGCAACATTCAAGGGGAAATAAATGTTTCAAATGTACCTGTCACCAATATAGGAATCATTATTTCAACTATTTCATTTTACGTATCATAATATTTTATTTCATCGTATATATAAAAGCTTACCATAGTACGCACAGCCTACCTCGTTGACGACAGATGCACTACAAATTTCTTCACATAAACGAGTTCACATGAGTAGCCTGAGATCAAGTTCTTCAGGGTTGCTTTCTTCGTCCTCGCATCCGATGTTTGATGCTGAGACTTTCAACTAAGTGCATCTTCATCAACGCCTGAAGTGACATCTAGCGAAGATAAGCCTTGTTTCCCGTGCCAGTCTTGGGCTCTTCGTGCCTTCAATTCCAATTCTGTAGCGCCATCTAAAAAATTAAAGTGTAGCTATAGGATAATACTAAACAATTAGGTAAAACTGAGTACAAAAAGCAATGCGAAAATCACTACACGTAGTCATTTTTATTGAAAATGATCAAATAAAACTGAACGTTTCGGACAAACTGTCCATCTTCAGCAAGAAAATTTCTGTAAAACGAAACCAAAGAAAGAGAAATTAAAGCACTAAAGTATATATACAAAACCTAAACTTTGAAAAAACACAAGCAACGGTAAAAAATATGTAAAAAAAATGAATTAGGTATTGACAACATGAAGCGGGAAAGCACTTTGTGTGTCACTGAGAGCAGGTTTCATTTTGTAAATATACAAGGATTCAAGAAGGCGCAGATCTGTTCTGTAAGAGGTACCGGCCAAGATTTTAAAATCATTCAGGGACTCTGTTAGGTCTCATGCTTAAGAGTGCAACGTTCCGGTCTCCCTGAATGATTTTAAAATCTTGGCCGGTACCTCTTACAGAACAGATCTGCGCTTTCTCGAATCCTAGTATATTTACAAAATGAAACCTGCTCTCAATGACACCCAAAATGCTTTCCCGCTTTATGCTTCCAATACTTAATTCAGTTTTTTCTTTTACATATTTTTTACCGTTGTTTGTGTTTTTTCAAAGTTTAGGTTTTGTATGTATGCTCTAGTATTTTAATTTCTCTTTCTTTGGTTTCGTTTTACATACATTTTTCTTGCTGAAGATGGACAGTTTGTCCGAAACGTTCAGTTTTATTTGATCATTTTTAATAAAAATGACTTTACGTGTAGCGATTTTCGCCTTACTTTTTATTCTCAAGCTGAGAAGCATCAATGATGGAGTTATTTTAGATTAAAACTGAGTACCAATCAACATACTGGTTATTATTCTAATATAAGTTGGTTTAGGCTTCTCTAACCACAAGAGGCGTTCCAAAGATAGGGATAGTGAAGGGACCATCTAGTGTGGACTCGTATAGGCGGAATCTATGCACAACGTGTGTTCCCACGTGGGCCATCCTTGTGAAGTAACACCATTGTTTTGTTAGTTAACTGAACACAATGTACATAGAAGCAGCAGGTCAGAAAGAAAGTCTCAACAAGATTAAAGTTCAAAAATAAGTAGTAGGGTTTGAAGAAAAGGATGGTACTAACCCAAAAAAGATGGTCTTAACAAAACAAAAAAGCGTTATTTCATCAAAAAGAAGGCCTACGTAACCGTCAGATCGGGCCCGTATATTATCTACCTTGGAGCTCAATTCAACATGAAGATATTCATTTTTTGACAACAAACCATTTTAAAAACAATGTTGTGGTGGATGGTATAACTAGGAATAGTTTTAAAGCATATATAAAATTGTTTGACCATTTCATTGCATGACATCAGTGGGTGATATGAAGGAGAAATACAAAGAGATACAACATTTACGTCAAGCAAAAATGGGAGGGTTTCCAGCCAGCTAGGTTTAAAATAGAATCTTGGTCAACTGACAAGAAAAACTGTGTAGGATTCAAAAACATCAACAATCAAATGATGAAACTTGGAAACAAGATTAGACTGCATGAAAAAATAAAACGGTCAAATTCTGTGCACAAATATGCTAAGCAAAAGCAATTAATAGCTTTTTTAACGAATCAGCATCGGTACATTGCACCATAATAGCAAAGAAGTAATAGTTGAATAAAATATTTTTATAAATCAAGCTAGAAATTTTTGGTAGGCAGAGTTGATTAATTCATTAAATATTGAATGAATGCATGGAATTGTAGGGGAGACGCCCACACTGAAATGGAGTTAATCAATGAAATGGCTGTAACGTTCTTTCTATGGTTTTTAGATAAATGAAAATTGGCATTCATATGTGTTTTCGAAAATTAATAGGGGTCTATAACTTTTCCCCACTTCCGAAATAACTTTGGAGACAATGGGGGAAAGGGGAGTGGGGTGGGGGAAAAGTGCGTACTTTTCAAGAGACATTTTCTCAAAAAGTACTTAATGTAGAGCAATAATTTAGGTGTCATTAGATGCACAAAAAGTTGCTGCATGACGAGTCGAAGGATTATTATAAATTTCGCAATAGATTAGTTATTAGGAAATTTGATTTTTTGAGCAGCCTTCAATTTTTCCACAGATTTTAATGTAATCAAAAACTACTATGAATTCAAAATAATCTTATGTCAGTAGATAGAGCAGCTCTTGGCGCATCTAATGATGCATGAATCATTGCTTTACAATTAAAACTCACGGAGGAAACAGATTATGAGAAATAGCCAAGAACCCACTTTTTCCCCACTTCCCCCCCATTATCTCAGTAATTATAGCATGAATAGGAAAAACTTATGAGCACGATCGTTATTTATGTCTACCATTACAAAGTTATGTCAATTTTCATACATCTAGATTCTATAAAAAGAACGTTATAGTCATATTGTAACAATTAACTAATATCTTCCAATGTGTAATTCTTTACACAAATTTTTCCTATGGAAATCAGAAATTTTCGTGAATATCAAAATAATCCTTCGACCTGTCATGCAGCAACTTATTGCGCATTCAATGGCACTTGAATCATTGCTCCACGATAAGTTCTTTTAAGAAGATGTCCCTTGAAAAGTATGCACTTCTCACTGTCCCTTCCCCCATTGTCTCCAAAATTATGTATAAAGTTGGAAAAAAATATTGAGACGACCTTTATTTAATTCCAAAAATACAAACGTTTGCCAATTTTCATAGGTCTAGATCACATAAGACAAACGATACAGCCATTTCCTTGATTTTGGAAAGACGTCACCCTTAAGTCTACTCACCAATGATTTGGACGCAGAATGGTTGCACTCTGAATTCTTGTTTTCTCGCCGCCGGTTTTCCCAAGCCCAGTGTAGCAAAGCTGGACAGTAAGCTCTTGTGACATCGACTCTTTTGTGGATGCGGCGTATGGTGTCTCCGCTGTTGACCCCAACGTAATACTTGAGCATGTCATTCTGAAAGTAATTGTTCAGTTGAAACCAAGGTTTACTGTGTGCATGATCAAGTCGTACAAAATAACTTTTGAGAAAATTACATGCATTGCAGGAAATCAATGCACATTACACTAGTTGAAATATTTCTACATTTTACGGTTTGCACACTTTTTATTGTATCATTCAACACTTTTCTTGATATATCATTGTTCATCTTCCTTAAACTTTGATACATATGCTAGGTTGCTGAATATTAATTCTTTCAAATTTCTCATCGGTACCAAACTCTTCATTTCACTGTACAAGTTGTCCACTTCCATTTGATGATCTGATTCCATTCAAATTAAACTTTCACGACGTGAATTCCTGTAACATACTTTCTTACATCACATTAAACTATGGTACATACATATGTAATCAACTCTATTTTACTCTATTCCTTGTATGAGCTTCATTTCTCCTACAAGTCATGTGTATCAACATACATTGCTTCTAATGTTTTGCATCTTTCTCCTACCTTCGACTTTTTTGCTTATTTTCACCTCTTCTTCTACCCTGTAACCAATCAAACTCAGTTCTCAGGCCCTCAATCTCAGCCATTTTCACTTTTACATGTGCAATGCTTTCAATATACTCAAATTCCTTATTTTTCTCATTCTCCTTTCATCTTATCCACCCACTTAACAAGCTCTTACATCAACCAAAAACTACAACTCTACATAAAAAAGATCTATCACAAACCAGGCATTCTCATCTACAGTTTTTCTATCTTATTTCTAAAAATACGAAATAATTCCGTGAAATTTAACTTTCATTATAATGTGTTTTCTAGACTGTTTGCAATCAGGCACAAGCAAACTTGTGATGTATATATCGTTATACAACAGATATATACCATACGCCGGTGTTTTATAATCACCAGAGCACACTAAGAGTGTTCATTTCACAGCAATTCAGTCTGAATGGAAGGAATAAACTTTGGCGTATACATTCTGGGAAAAACATAATTAGTAAAATAAATATTTCTATTGCTTTCTAAGAATTAAGGGATGATCTTTCTTATCCCGGTTTTCATTATACCTTTGATTAGGATAGCAAAGCTTAAATTAACATATCATTCAAAGTAGAAATAAAACTTATTCTGGCTGAGAGATGATTGTTCTGCTGTTCGGATGAAAGCGAGACACTGAAGAAGCTGAGAAGAAGTTACCCTGCCCTCATCAAATTCTCAATCTGTATTTGAGGTCCAAGTGATACTATACAGGTTATTTTCGCAGTGTTCATGCGACGATGGGGAATGGAGAAATTTATTTTGTAAAATATTGCAAAGTTATTGAAATACATGAATAACATTTTTTCATATGCTACATGTTTATTACCTGTTCATTATGGAAAACTATTTCACAAGCAATATAATTCACTTTATATTTTATTTTAAATCAATATAAATATTTTCTTTTGTCACATGTTTATTTCTACAAGGTGCTCACAAAGAACTTCAACACTAGGTTGGGACACAAAATATACGTACAGAGTTAAAAAATACAATTTCTGATATATTTCAAAAATATTTGTGATATCAGAGTGATATCTGAAAGGAATGTATTGCAAAAAAATTCAAAACACTTAGCAAAAAAATTACCATTATGTTGCATTTTGACATTCATCTTGAAATTGCCAAGCCAGAATTTTATGCAACACAAGCTGAATGGAACTTGAAATACAACGCACCAATGACATAAACTAAATATAATTCTTACTTGCTGATGTTTATGGTGCACAGGTACTGCTGCCATTTGGATGTCCTTGCTGTAGTTCTTTTTGCGACTGTTCATGTCGGTTTGTGAAGAACATGGCACAAGAGCACTTGTTCTATCTTTAGTAAACTCAACTGCAGCAAATTTTTTTCATGTCTTTCATTCCTATTGACCAGATAAGTTTTCCAGATCTTTTTAGACTTTTTCAGTAATAAGATAGGCATTTCATTCATAGTGCATAGAGACTTTATTAGAACAATAATTAGCATCACAAGTTAATATGGCTCAATATTCAATAGCAGACACAAGAATTGCATAAGCAGTTTATTTATTATATCGTAGAATATGGCATCAATGTTATTATATTAAATATGGCATCAATGTTATTATATGGCATCAATGTTCACTTTTAAACTAGTGAGAGATGCACTCTCACGTTAAAATTTTATTTTTATTTTTTTTCAACTGCTTATCCAATCAAAGTGCACACACTCTCCATTACATGTCACTCAGTTCAAATCTAAATCATCTTCACTGTTGCAAATTGACAAAGAGCTGTTGGAATTATCAGGCGATCAGTCCAAGGCACTGCGCGTTTTTCAACTCTTTCTGAAGATATGACTTTCTGAAGCTACCTACGTCGGTTTGAATTTTCTAAACAGGCAACAATCCTTGGTCTTTTCTGTCTTTCACTTTATTCATATAATAATTTTCTCATTCTTTGATTTTTCATCACCATAGCACAATTGCTGAGCGTATTTTTTGAACTTTAAAGCTTATCTAAGAACGCCCAGAGCTTAGTTTGACTAATACGCTTGTTGTGAAGTTATGCCTGACTGATGTCAACACTCAACATTAACCGCTGCACACTCCCGTGGTGAAATGAGTGCGATCAAAAGCCTAGTTCTATATTTTTGCTATTTCATGTGACAATATCATTCCTTCGTTGAAAATTAAAATTATTAAAATATTCTTCACCATGAAATAAAGTGATTAATGAATGAATTTACAAATGTAATGCAAAGTTGGCAGTAATTATAAATGCTGGAATAACAGCAAAGGCGCTTTATGTACATGCTTGTACAAATAATGCAATACTTGCATTTAAAATTTGGATGTTGCGTTTCATTGGCTCATAATAATTTTAGCCCGGATGCAAGTAGAATTATTTTCCCTATATCAATGAGCATGTTTATTCATTCGTTCGTTCGTGTGCTCTCCGTGGAACAGTGGTGAAGGGTTCAGCCTTGTATGTTGGAGACGAGGGTTCGGATCCCGTCGGTGGCGTGGAGATTTTCCCCGTTGGGTATAAGGGAAAGCTCATGCCCAATACCCCACTCAACCCAGGTGTCGGAAATGGGTACCGGCTTTACGGGGGAACCGTCATGGTGTCCTATATATAGGGTTAGTTATAAGACATTTGAAAAACCATTGCTTAAGATCATATGTATCAGGCTTGATTGGAAATAAGGCATCCCAAAGATGCCGATGTTTGTTTTGTTTGTGTGTTACGCGATGCTTGTTTCCAATCGAATTGATCAAGTCATTTATGTTGGCTATCGGAATTTTAAGTTTCCATAATTAAGAGCAGAACGACGAAGGGATTTTACCGAGGCCTTCTGGGTAGAAAACAGGATATGTGATGATTTTCTGTTTTTATATGCATCTTATAGAGGATTTTCTTGCGCTCCCATTGGTTTTTTCCGTTTACGTCTACTCCGAATAGTGCGCACACCAGAGGGGGGAAAGCGATGGGGGGGGGGAGTGACCTTGAACCCTCCTCCCCTCATTATTGGGGGTCATTTAAGCGTGTTTCTCTGCGGGAATGGCATTATAGTTCGTTAATGGAATTCTCAAAGTGCTTCCATTATTCAAACGAAATATTCTAACGCTGAGTAAATATCTTTTTATAATTTTTGACAACTTCAGAATTTAGCTGTTCTGCCGTATCTATGATAGAGCAGCTTTCATTCATAGCTCGATGACAGCTGCAGTATCATAGCTACAGCTATGGCAAGCACACCAATCAAAAGGTCTTGAAAAGAGCTACAAAACAAAGGGGTTGACTGAAAAAAAACGTACTTTGGTGGAAAAAAATGAAAAATTATAAAAATTGGTTGTTTTCAAGAATTACACCTATTCTCTTTTGTTGTATATTTTTCCCCAGAGTTACAGAGCAACAGCAATTTAAATTATATCAGTCGAAAGGGTCGTGAAAAGAGCTACAAACGCTCAAGAGTTCATTGTGGAAAACTCTATAGTTCAAAAGAGAAACATTTTTTTTGTGAAAAAACACGTTTTTCTGGATACTTGATGATTGGTTTCTCAAATGTATCTCCTTCCACAATTTTAGAGGTACGAGAATGGTTTATATACCATTCGGTAGGGCTTAACAAGGTGTATGCATAAGCCATAGCATTTTTGATACATTAATTATTTTGAAAATTACACCACATGAAAAAAATGAAAAAAATGTCATTTTTTTTCTTTTTTAAATTCCCAAAATCCACAAAAAGAAGTAATCGAAATTCCCAATTGCTTATGGTTATATAGACATATAAGCAATCTGAAAACGAAGTACTGGTTCTGTAACTTCAAAATTGTAGAAGGAGATAGATTTTACAAAACCCCCTATTTTATCATTTTTTCGAAAAAAAATGCAGCTACTAAAATTTCGTCGAAATAACAAGTGATCTATGCATCACTTCACACCTACTGTGAAAATTTCAGAGAAATCCATCCATAAATAACGGACTTTTTTACCCAGGCGATGTCCTTAAGGAAGTTGGCATTTTATTTTTAAAACAAAATACTAACTGAATGGATTGACTGTGTGAAAGAGTTTAAAATGTGAAAATAAGCAAAAAAAATTTCCATCATGGCTAGCTCATTTTACAAAAAAAATCTAAAATTCCTAGCGTTGTTCTCTCATAAAATTCGTAACATAGAGTTGTACTCACTCGGTGGTAAGCTATTACTGAAAACGTAAAAGATGTGAAATTCGATTTAAAACAAACTAAGTTCCCTTGTGAATTGGTTTATTTTAAGGGGATCGTAACCCCTAAAATTGACCTAATATCCCTTATTTTTCAAATTCCATTCGAATATCTATTGCAACTAAGGGAATGAAAATGGATAACGGTATAGAAAATTGTATTCGAAACACATTTACTTCATTAAAAAGTTTCCATTTATGCAATAGAAAAAAGTTAGGACGCAAACAAATGTAAAATATGTGGATATTTATATATTGCGCGAAGCACTTCTCCTTCTACAATTTTCAACGAAGTAGCTTTATTTTGGCCTCATTCGACGCGGAAAGAATGTGACAACTGGAAAATAAAGAATTGTTTTGAATTTCGAATTAGAAAAAACTTATTGATTCATTTGTCAAAAAAGTTTTGAAAGTCCCAGATTTTCTGCCATAGAAATCTAATTTAGTGTTCAAAAGGAATTCAGCTTCGCTTCGCTGTTTTCACTGTCTAACCGCGTCGAATGAGACGAAAATTAAGCTTCTACGTTGAACATTGTAAAAGGAGAAGTGTTTCGCGCAATATATATATTTTTCAAGTGTTTGCGCAAATTTTTGTTTCCTATTGCGACGTTTTATTGAAGCAATTGTGTTTAGATTTCAATGTTACATATCCCTATGCATTTAGGTTTCCCAAGCTGCAAAAATATGCAGAAAAATGGAAATTTTTATAAATGCAAATATTTAGGGCTAGAGATCCCCTTAATTTACTTGAGAGTTACACGTTCGATTTGAAATCAAATTTTGGTTTCAAAATGTTCACTTGCCTAAAAACAAATACCTCTCATTGGAATTATTGATGAGCACTGCCGATTTTTTTATAAAGGCCACCATTTCTGATTTTCAGTCAAAATTCATAATTTTTCTGTTGCTGTAAAATACTTCCGAAGATGTTCCCGAATAACTGTAGAAATATTGTGAACGTGTTGCAACTCCAGCGCCCCCCAGAAGGCCGGGAGATAATTTTTATGTTACATTTTTACGTAGACTTGCCATCTTCAATGGGCGCTCCTTAAAATGTAAGTTTTCAAGACATTTTTTACCATTTCTCCGAAATTTACAAAGCTGGAGCGATGTGGTTTGCTGCATTTGAAAGTGAAATGAGTGCTCTAAAATTCTTATGGCGTTTATTTTCCAAAAATTTTATGTGAAGCTTTTTTCGTATACTTTTTATCCTAAAATTACAACTTTTACCTTACCCCTTCCAAAACATTTTTATATATTCGGAATAAATTCAAATTCAAAAAACGTCTCATGAGAATTTGGAGCACACGTTCTACTTTCAAATGCAACAAACCGCATTGCTCTAGCTTTGTAGAATTCGGAGAAATGGGAACGAATGGTATATATATATTTTATAATTATCATTAATAACTCATTTTCTATATCCTAATGCAAAAAACTTGTTTCGGAAAGGTTATTAGGAATTTAGAGATCTAGTAGTCTGCAAATTTTCATGGACGTAAGTCCATTAGAAAAAAATCTACGGTTGAAAATCCATTTCTGGGCTGACCGGTGGAAATGGTCCCCTTAAGATCACTGCAGACATTTCTGTCCAGAATTTTCTGCATTGATCTGCTGTGACCGGTGAAAAAAAATTTATTCCCGAACTGGACCTCGCACTGATCCTAAAAAAGATGGACTGTCCCCAGCTAATCGATGCCGATCTGCACTAGCATTTCTGACAGGGGTGTCTGGGTCTTGCAAGTTTTAAAAAATGTCGAAAATAATTTAACTGCCTAGCATGTACATTTGTGCAATACACTAACACTATAAGATGGAACTGATTATCATCGCGTTGGAAATGTGCTCTAGTTTCCCAAAATTGTGGGAGTTGAAATTACTCCTCTGGAAACTCAATGAATTCAAAGTTGCTGCTTCTTCTTATTTGGATTGTGTAATTTTATTCTTGTACTTGGCTTGGTCATATTCTGGTCCAAATAATCCACCGTAAAATATTCGAAATTTATTAAATATACATGATTGTAAAAGTATTTCCTATGGTTAGGAAATAATGTTTGAGAATGGAAAGAATCATTAATGATTTTAACCATTTTCTCTTATAATTTAAATACCGTTTTTTCTGATCTTCCTCTTCATTCATATCACCAAATAGATATTCTCAGTTTGGAACGAATGCGCTTGAACAATACCATAGATGTTCCGTAATTTTACTACCTCAAATCCTCTTCATTCGCCCCACTCGTAAATATTTATCATTATTTTTTTGAGTTTCCGTGATACACATGTGTACCTTGAACCTGGCCAGCTCTAGCATATCCTTTTCAGTGACACAGCCTCAGTGCAAAAACATTTATCACTCTTTTGTCTTCCTTGCTGCTGGTTCAATAGCTGTACTGCAATTCACATAGCTCTATTTTTATCATGTAGACGTCTTTCGTTATTGCATGTGCGAATGAATATTTTTTCAGTTTTTAAATTTTCTAAGTACCTAACTTGGATCTTTTCCAGATAAGCCCCGCCACTAATGCAACACATAAGTGCACCCAGTTGCAATTTTTGAAATAAGGAACATATCAACGTCGAATTACTCTTAAAAGAAAGAATGTTTTAATCTTTTGATTGAAAGTAATTTGAGGTCGATAGGTGCATTATTTCGAAAGTTACATGAAAATAAACTTATGTGTTGCATTAGTGGCGGGGCTTATCTCTAAAAGATCTCCTAAGTCTGAATTGTTTCACTACAGTTTAGTACTCCGTTCCTTAAATGTAATTCTTTTCTCGTGACATTTTAGCGATCTAAAATAAGATTCTTGGCTGAACTGAGAAAATTCGTTACCACTATTTTCATTTGGAACCTATTCTTCATAAAAGCAGTAGCCTGCACACAGATGACTGCCAATGAAGTTAGGTTTTAGGTGTTCTAGTTAAGAAGTAAAATTCCTTTATTCACGAGAGTTTGTGTCATTAATTACCCAATCATTCAAATTTGGACCATGTTTATGGAATAATTTTTAAAAATTTTTATTTGAAAAAAAGCCAATCATAAATGATAAATTTTATTTTTGCTACACGAGGTGTTCTAAGTGCCTACCGTGAACTATGCACTTTTCATATCTGTCATGAACTGATTGCTGTACAGATTTGAAAACATTAGATTTATCAACTATTAGTGCTGCAGCATCAACTATGCGGGCAGCCAGCTCTTGCTCTGAATCCACAAGGCTGGCATACACCAGCTCCATTATCACTCCAACAGGAAAAAATCAAGCGGTGTCATGTCTGGTGAGCGAGGAGGCCATGACACTGAGCCGTCTCTGCCAAACCACCTATAGGGAAACTGCTCACCTAAAACCTCTCGTGATCCAAGGAAATAATCTGCTGGTACAGTCCTTCCTGCAATAAAAGTCAAAAAATGAAGATAGGTCTATTATGGAGATTAGATAATAATATAGTTAGTCCCATGAGTAATCGAAAAAATTTCATCAGCTAACATTTCAAAGTACGCTAAACTTTAACCTGAGTAACTGAAGTTATTCCAGGTAATTGAGTGCAACCAACCCAGGTAACACATCTCAAAAGTTAGAGGCCTTAGTCACGACTTAAAAATGAAACTCAAGAAACTCCAAGAAACATGAATGTTTATGTTTTCCATTTTTAAAATATGATATAGAGAAAAGAAATACACATAAATGTTACCCATTTTGCCAGATTTATGTTCCCGAAAATAAGTGAAAATGTGTAGGGGAAAAACAAATTCCAAGACGAAATTAAATAGAATAATTTGTACATTTTAGAAATACGGTGCATGCATTCTCTTGCCTATAAATGGTCAATCAACCAGATGTAGAACAATTCATGACAATATCTGTTATCAAAGATTCTACTACAAAATAATTAACTGGTATATTTTACAGCATTAGCTGCAAGGGTCTGTAATTGAAACGGGTGTAGGAGCAATGGGCTTGCGTAACTTGAAAGCACTTGGTGAGGGTGCCACACAGGTAGCTGCAGATGAAGCAACTGACTGAGTCAAAGCAGCTGAGGAAGCAATAGGCCGAGTTGAAGCCGGAGAAGAACTAGTATACTGAGTTGAAGCTCCAGACGATGACACAAAAGATGAACACTCGGGTTGTTTAACTGTGTCAGTCTCATAGCCTCTAGGAGTGTACAGCTTCAGTTCAGCACCTCTAAATGTACCTGAATGCAAGAATGAAAAAATGGCATCGTATTAATTATAGAAGCAATTTTATTACTGAACATTTACATAAATTTACAGAAGTTTGTTTAGTATTTAAAAAACTTAAGTCCAATATACAATTAATAGTGCATAGAAATAACTCTACTTTAAATGAAGCTGTTGTGTGGGCCAACTAAACCTGACTCATGCATTTGTCATACTTTCAAGAATTGAAACTGTTCACTTACTGTAGCATTTGTTGATGAATGTGAGGTGCAGTGCACCAGTCAAACAAGGGTTATCAGTGTCAAAGAAAAGAGAGATAATAGAAGGTTTGATTGGGTAATATTCCCAGTCCGAAATTTCTCTCATGCTCACAGCAATATCAAGAAAGTTTTTTGCTCATCTACACATAAAATCCATTGCTATACAATATAACATACAAAAAAATGAAATACTTAGTACATGCATAATAGAAGCAAATAGTTTGAGTCATTGCTTCTTAAATTATAGATTGCATCAACTTATTCTCAATTTGATATCAATTTATATACTTCTCAAGTATAAATATCATTAGAAAATTCAAAAGATTCAACGTTAGATGAAGTGACACTTCCTCTAAAACTCTGAGGGTTTCTTTTGAAGATTTAAATTTTGATCAATTTTAGAACGATCAATGCACAAATCATAAGTAAGGATAAGTAAGAAAATACGTACTTGACTATGCAGGAATTTTCTTCACTCGAGATGTAGTCCAGTTCTCTTCAGGTCATGCATTATTTTCACTTAGAGAATCATCATCAACAGGGGGCCATTTGCAATGAAGTGCTCCATTTAATGTTTGCACCCAATGATTTGGCACAACTGCATGGGTATTATTGATGAACTGGACCGCAACATAGTTCTTAAAATATGGCATTCTTATAATTAGATGTAGAGACAGATAATTTGCTCGATAATTTTTTTTCATGGCAATTTATTTGGAATTTACGCTGTGAAGAAGAGATAAAGCCACATAATTAGACTTGAAGGAAGGAGCATCATTTCACATGACAAGTCAGAGATCGGGATCGTACACTTTGATCGGAGCTTGTCATCTTGGAATATTCCAATTGAGGGTGAGTCTACAGGACTGTCAAAAAAGGAAGCACAGACGAAAACTTTTGAACTTGCACATAGATATTTTCCCGGCTAAAAATTGATCGAATTATAGCAACAGAGTTATGGCACAGCAAAACTGTGTTGTCCCTTGAGCCCAGCTCTCCTGTTCCTATCGTGACACTTGGTTTCAGTTCAATTTTTGTAACATTGCACGTGGGCACTAGACATTTTCTTTATGATTTGCAACAATATAGGATAGTCAGAATCAGTGGTAATTGGGAACTTCTCATTCTGAACGAGGATATGTCGACTAATCTGGTTCAGGGGCTTGTATCCAGACTGCACAGAACCTATTATGTGTGCTCCTAAAAATGACTCAAAAGGGAAAGCTGAAATTTTTTCTAGATTCCCAAATGCACTGTAATCATTAGGCAAATGCAACAATGAGTGAACATTGAAGCTTATGAATGCTTTGCCATATATTGAAGAACCATCGTGAATGATGATTGTTAGCATATTTTAAAGACCACCATGTTCGCACCCATATCATTCGAGAGAAGGATTCTTAATGATGCTATTTAAAATAGAAAATGAGAATATTAATTAGAAGAGAAAATATCATTTGCAAAAAGAACTGCTCCAACATAAAACATCATTAGCCTCATTTCTGATACTTTCCAACGAGAAAGATGCCTGAATTGGCTATCAAATTTTCGAGGAAAATCGGATGGTATGTGTCTCGAAATAAAGTGAAAGTTCATTTTCCAACAAAGTCTGCTGTGTTTGTCCAATATGACACTTTTTTCCTTTCCTTTTGCTCAACTTCCACCTTGTCAGCAAACGTTTCATAACCCCCAATGCATGCAACGTGCATATAATCAAGAACAAAATGTGAAACCATTGCAAAATTTAATAATGACAGAAGAGGAGATGCCTTATATTTGAGAAGATGATCACCGTCAGCTTTAGATTTGAATGAGTCGTTTGTTCTTACATCATATTCAGTTTTAAGGAGAGCAACATGCCCACCCCAATACTCTCCTTTTTGCACACATCTTTCACAACTATTGTAGCCGGAGTGTCCAATTATTTGCTTCAAATAGCTCCTCATTGGAGCATCACAAATAAAAGGACCAATCTTAATAGGCACACTGCCCAACTCTGAGCATAGCCCCCTTGTTTTCAATGTCATTAAGTCTTTGATGAACTAGTCAAAAAAAAAATTCCGGTGGTGGAAGCAACTTGTCAGGAGTGTTTTTGCTATACAAACCTGCACACACTACCTTTTCAATGTGCATAAACTTCACGAAAATTGGATATGCACAATATTTTCT
Organism: Morinoia aosen; assembly: GCA_030386875.1. NCBI lineage: Eukaryota > Metazoa > Arthropoda > Malacostraca > Amphipoda > Talitridae > Morinoia > Morinoia aosen. The sequence goes on along the minus strand of CM059568.1, from coordinate 2,606,769 downwards.
TGAATTTGTGTACAGAGGAATACCGTCAATATTAACACACAAATTCAATTTTGGCAAATTAGTCATTGCACTCAGAGAAATCTTGACACACCCAGGTGTGTCAACCTTGACGCACTCACAGGTCGGGCGAGAATGTAAAGTCACCGCCAGTAAGACAATGAAGTATCGGTTGCCTGTTTAGGGGTTTTGTTGATCCAAATTTTACATTTTCAACAAAATGTTCAATTCATATACCATAACAAGTAAATGTAAGCAAATATATGTCCATTTTTTTCACTTTCTCAGTTAATACGATGAAAAAAGGAAAAAATAAAGTTATTGCGTACGTTTTTTTTCACGCATAAACATATTTGTTCAGTTAATTCCAAGATATAAGATATTCACTTCAGAAGACACGTTTCTTGCGTTTTAGGGCTATGTGTACCATTAAGTAAATTACTTATTTGCATACCCGTATAAATTTTTGAAGTTTATCTGCATCAAGATCTTTTTAAAATAAAATATTTAAAATACATGGTGAAATGTTATCACGCAATTGTATTTCTCACATATCTCAGGAAGTATTTAAAATCTATTTCCCAATTCTGCTACTTGCGACGTAACCAAACCAACCGTTAACAACCGCAAAAACGCGGTAAACGTGTTAATAACTAAAATGCAAGATATCAATGCCGATATACTAGAAGGAAATCACTATGAAAAATTTATAAGGCAACACTTTTGTTTACGACTCAAGCTTGTCGGTGTAATAAATTAACTTACACTTTCCAGCAGAACTATGCAGTTAAATTAGACGTATAATGAAGATAATGAAGGGCTTGGTAGAATGAAAGCTATTAAGAAATAGCGCATGATAATTGCAATTATCTTCAGTTCGCCAATCACTAATCTATTTATCAAGTACTGAAGTAAATAGCTCATTTGTGTTCCTTCCAACGTCGTGAGAGGCAACCGCAGCTCACGCAGATAACCCGCGGCCTCGCCACCATGCATGCATGCATGCATGCAATGGCATGATTAATTAGTATCGGTCTGCTTGTCATTGCGGGTAGTCACGCGTGCATGTGTAATCCGCGAAGCACCCATATCCAGCGTACTAATAGTAAGAAAGTGGTGTCAACTATCTTAGTGGTCTCATTCAAGACCCGAGTGATTTGTTTGGTGTATATTGAAAGCCACATGTATTTGTGCACCTGTTAAAACATATTGCATTCAATTACGTAGCAGTGAAACAGCTAAAGTGGCATCTTCATTTCTGCCGCCATGATTTTTGTACCCGGGCTACCTTACTAGTTCGTTCACTTCATGATGATAACCTGAAAGTCATTCGTTTTAAAGCCTGTTTAATGTTTTGATTTTATTTCATGTGTAAAGAGGATATGTATTTGAGCGTCAAATGTGATTTTTCATGCATCAGCCGAGATACGGGCTTGTGGGTTGATAGATTACAGGTGACTCATCTTAAGCGTCTTTATGCGACCTTGGCGTGCAAGTTCAAGGTCGCATCCTCGACGATTCGAATTTCTTGATTGTTTTCGGAAGGAATAGAGTAATAATTTATGTTGGCGTATAAATAAATGGGTTTGAATTACTGGTTATTAATTTGTAATGATGCAAATGTGTAAAGAAGTAATTAATTAGAATGAAAAGCAACAGGGATGAAATACAAAACCATGTGTTAGTTTCATGTGTGTGGGACATGGATTAACTTTTGCAGTCAAAATCATGTTATTATGTTAAAAGGTAATGAATGAATAATCAGTAACAGTATTATGATTAGATAAAATCAGATATGATATGATTATTTTACTGAAAATTATCATTGATTTGAAAATTCATTTAAACGCAGCCACGGTATATGTATCTTGCTTTGGGAAATTCATTTATCCAATCATGCGCATGAAATTTCAAGTTCAATATTACATTCAACAATGGCCATATGTTTAAAAAAAAATAGCTTTGAAGAAAACCAAACAAGCAGGTATAAAACTATATTACCTGATTTTTTGGACTAGGCTAACGTTATTAGTCACACTAAGAGAACCTGGTGAAACCATGAATGTAATTCTTTTATAATTATTATTGGCTTTAGTCTTATTGTTGGATAGCCTAACTTTTTTCTTTTTGCTTGCTTTTCACTAAGACGTTACTTGATACTCATTTGGTATGTTCTGTTTCAAAAATATATCCTAATTTGTTTTAAAAGTTTTTGATATTTTTCAGCATTTGAAAATGAATTACAAACAGTGTTCCCTCTATTCTTGTAAGTCCAGATTTATAGCTTCACTTGAATATTATTAAACTAAACAGATCATTGGCCCAGTAATGGCTTGATAAAATGATTCTCAGTTCCTTCAACTTGTGCTCGGAGTGAGCCTTCCCCATTAACCAGTGGTTGTGAGTTCACTCATTCAAGGACAAAACTCATGTAAGTACTACTGCTCATTATATTATTAGTGCTTTAATTTTCTCTGCATGAAATTCTTATTTTAATTGATTAACTGATTAGCCTATATTAATTATTAGGTTATTAACTTGTAAATGGTACATAAATTATTGAAAATAGTTTTTCTTCTAATTCAATTCCATTAGAGTTTACTGATTAGTAGGTATTGGAAAGAAAGGCTTTAACTTAAGCGTAATATGGGACCCAAACATAATCAAGTATTTTGGTTGCACGTGAAAGTACTTCTATTAATTTTCTGTAGTTTGATGTTTTGTACAGGTTATTGTTAATGTAAATATCTATAAATAATGACTTTATAGCAGGCCTCTCCAGAATATATACCTACAGAATAGGATATGAGAAGACTGTCCTCAGTAAAGTTTGTTATAATGAAACTCAAACTTCCAACTCAAAAGTGCTTGATAATCAATGAAAATTTAAATCTTTGTTACAGTCTACAATTCTTTCTAACATGTTCAGGCTACAGAGGATTTAGGTAAAATGAAGAAAAGTAGAATTAAATTCTTTGTTATCTTTAAAATAAATGTTTTGACTTACTGCAAGATATGTGACAGCCAAGTTCAGACTGTATATATGTATAGATAATCAAAGCAACAGATATGCTGAACATGGAGTTGCCAGTTTGCTTAAGCAATTCATAATTCATGATTGGAAATTCTTGAAACTAAAATAGATCCAATCAGAAGTTGATTTTGATAAGAAGATGTTGATTGCACTTATGTTTTCTATACAAATAAATGAAGAATGAACATAGTTTAAAGTATAATAGCTTGAATAGGTATGTTAGAAGAAGTACTTTAATATAAATTTCTAACCAATAATTATGTCTGACAATATAAAGTTACTGTCTACATTTCCATGTTCCAGAGTAGATGGAATTAACTAATCGTAAAAATTCGTAAATTTTAACGTTGGGTTTCAGCACGTATGTTTCGCGAATTCCGCTCACAGCGAAGGCGGGCGAGCATTGACGTTCGTCCACAAAATGAAAATTTTGGCTATCGGATGTTTCACATTGTGATGATGAAAATAAAACACAATAATAATTGTTAGACGAAAACTCTCTAGGTGAGGAAAAAATCATGCGAGAGTATATTTTTTGTCTTTCTTTAATATTAACATGACCTTAATTTTTTCAGATATGCATTGAATTCGTGGGAATCACTGAGATGAATATCATCGATGCAATGCGAGGTAATCTCCTGGAAATATGCAGCTGGAATACTTCAAGTGTCTCGTGAGGTGTCCATACCTCGCCCTGTGAAGACAAGTAAAAAGGTAAGAACTTCATTCTATTGTTATTTTAGCAGTTTTTGTCCCTCAACTATTAAGAAAAAATGAAAATGAAACATTTGTCTTCTAAAGGCAGTTGTTAAAATAGTCCAAGCGAACGCAAGAATGAAGGCAAAAATTTCATTTGAAAAAAGTGAAAATCATTTGTTGTCATTTCATAATTATTCCTTCATTGTAGAGTCGGCGTGCAGAGTGAAAATTAAATTACTTACACTAATGAAGGAATCCTGGATTTAAATATTTTTTAACGAATATTGACCTAATGTTAAATCATAACAAGTAATTACCCATCAAGTCAGTCTTCATATGGAAGATATTAGAGATATGAATTTTTAGAAAAATAAGTATTTAAACCCATCATGTTCGTACTACAATGCGAGGAAATTTATTCAAACCCTACGTTATGACTGAAAATTTAGTCGAACGTTATTCTAATAAGCATATCATGGATGCAAATGAACTTACAAACGACCAAGCAAGCATTTAAACAAACTAAATAATAAAAGTTTTATTGTATTCAGGTCAAATTTCTCAAGATTATAAGTGACACACATACTAAAATTTTTCTTTTTTCACCCAGGAGCCATTACCGATGACCATCTTCGACGGTCCAAACATTTGGCTCCAGCCACATGCGAGAGACTTGTGGCAGAAGGAGGAGAGGTCTGCGCTTTTGAAGGACGCTGACATAGCAGTCGAGGGTGGAAGTTGCTACGGTTTCGATTGCTGCCATCCTAAATGATGCTGTGCGACTTTCCATAAGATAAAACTCAAGTAAGTGACAATTAGGTCTCGTCTTCAGACTACACCTTTTCACTTCAAATTAATCCAAGTCAAATTCGAATTAATCCAAGTCAAGTTTGAATAATCCAAGCCTACTTCAAATTAATTCAAGTCAAGTTCAGTTTAATTCAATTCAAACTCCATTTGATCCAAGCCAAAGTTAAATTAATCCAAGTGAAATTCAAATTGATATAACCCTAAGTTGGAGTCGAAGTCATTAGCTGTACAACTGTGATTAAATACGTGTTCAGAAAATTTAGGTATTGACTACCCAGTTCTTAATTCAAGGTACACTCCGCATTATACTCCGTCTAACGAAGATAGTGAAATTCGCAGTACTCATGTCCCCAACAAACTTACCTATTTAGTATAAAGTCTTAATTATTTAAACAGTCTCCTTTGTATCATTCATGAACAAAGAATTAAAATTTCATTATAAAGCAGAACTTCCCTTTCTAGTTTCAGGTTGCGTTTATCAGCTGATCTCTTAGCAGGTCAAACAATAATTCACAGCATAAGTTGTAGGAGGCTTTATAAAGGCAATAGGATACTGCTGGGTTACCTCATCTATTGATAGGCCCTTGAGACTTCTTTCGCGACCACCTTGATTTTTAGTTTCCATATCCTCTTCGTTGACTTTCATGCCATTTCTTTTTCTATTGCAATACTAACCTGCTGTTTTATTGTGCAGGGTACCCTTGGTGGGAATCACTTCGCGCATAAGTTCAATGTTTTTTAATAGTCGATACTAAATGTATGTCTCCTCAGGGGGATACAGCTGTTGTATCTATGGGAATTAGCGCTCCCAAGGGGACAATGTGAGGGCCCGAGCTGAGAGTTAGCTAAGTAGGCTTCTTTTTTTTGTTGGAATAGAATAGGTTTTTGTTTTGTTACGGACCATCTTTTTTCGGTTCACTGCTGTCCTGTTTTTCACCACCTACTACTTTCTTCTTGAACTTTGATCTTGTTTCATGAACTTCTTTCTCATCTTACTGTTTCTGTGCCTTTTCTGCATAGATTCTACGTTCCCTCAACTCCATACTAGATGGTGCCTTCTTCCTTCCTCTCTTTGGATTGCCTTTGTTGCGGATAGGGAGGTTAAACTAACTAATAATCTAATCTACTAAATGTTTGTCTCTTCTCCTTGCTCTCTTTGGATCGCGTATGTTGTGGTTAAGAGAATCCTAATATTAAGCTTACGAATAAATTATTAATGAAAATTAATAACTGAACTTCGGAAAGACCACGAATCTGACCCTACAGATTAATCACACTGTTATGAAGTTGTGTCCACCTATCCCATAGATGCTCATCAAAGCAACAGTTTTACTAACATCATGTAACAAATGTGTTAAATTTGTTGATAAAAATTCATTGCATGTATTCTTACTTGAGCAGAACAGGCTAGCAGGATCCGGTGCCCGTAACTCGACCAGTCGACAACCTCGTCCAGCGACAACGACAACCTCGTCCAGTCCTCACCTCCACCAAAAGATCTCGGTATCGCTGCCAGTGGCCGTCAACACATCCGAGTCATGGTCATTTGACATAGCTTAAGGTTGCGTTGTGGAATTTTAGTTTGGTGTAAAAAATTTTCGTTTAAACTCGTATTGAGTTCCAAAGGAACACGCCTACTTTACAGTGAATGAGAATTTCATTTGTGCGATGATAAGCAATAGGAAATTATTTCACCGTTTCAGAATAGAGAGAATGTTTCCTAATGTTGCATGAGACCTTTTTTCGTTAACTTGAAGTGAATATGATACTAAAAGGATTATTGTAGCTTTTCGCTTGTTCATACATTCTCTAATTTATGTAGAAATATCCGTACTATTGTAAAAAAATTAATGGTCACTACACCTTTTTCAGTTCAAGTTAATCCAAGTCAAGTTCAAATTAATCAAAGTCAAGTTCAAATTATTCCAAGTCAAGGTCAATTTAATCCATGTCAAGGTCAAATTAATCCAAGTCAAGGTCAAAATAATCCAAGTCAAGTTCAAATTAATTCAAGTAACAATCGAATTAATCCAGCCCTCAGTTGAGTTAAAAAATGATACCATCACTTGTAAATTTGAGCTTTTTTGTGTTATATATGGATCTTATGGATGTGATGAGCAAGACAGGTTTCGAGGTTTCGTTTACACTCGAATATATTTATATACGTGAAATTTTACTTTATCACATGCATGAAATCATATACGCAAATACAAAAGATCATTGGACGATATGTAGATTTAATCTTTAAAAGGAATATTGAAATGTGATTCACTGAGTACGAATGTACGATTCCGTTTGATTACTATTCAAAGGAGTACATTACTACACTGATACATTCATGCTTTAGCAATGAAAATATTGCCATCCATTCTAATTCCGTGTTAGTCAATGTGGAGAAGTGTAGGATCCACTTACAATACACAATAATAATAATAATACAAAAGCAATATTTCTAACTTAATGCTGATTTTATTTGTGTGTGTTTACAATTCAATATATGATGCTTTCAAGACTTCAATAACTTTTATGATAATCATTTAATGAATATTCAAGTCTTGATAATATTATATATTGAATTGTAAACACGCACAAATAAGATCAGCATTATGTTAGAAACATTGTTTCTTGTATTATTATTGTGTATTGTAAATGGATCCTACATTTCTTCACATTGACTAACAAGGAATTATAATGGATGGCAATATTTTCATTGCTAGTGCAGGAATGTATCTGGGTAGTAATGTAATTGTACTCAAACGGAATCGTTCATTAGTACTCAGTCAATCGCATTTCTATATTCCTTTAAAAGTTTAAATCTACATATCGTACAATGATCTTTTGTATTTGCGTATATGATTTCATGCATGTGATAAAGTAAAATTTCACGTATATAAATATATTCGAGTGTAAATAAAACCTCGAAACCTGTCTTGCTCATCACATCCATTAGATCCATATATAACACAAAAAAGCTCAAATTAACAAGTGATGGTATCATTTTTTAACTCAACTGAGGGCTGGATTAATTCGATTGTTACTTGAATTAAATTGAACTTGACTTGGATTAATTTGACCTTGACTTGGATTAATTTGACCTTGACTTGAATTAATTTGAACTTGACTTGGATTAATTCGAACTTGACTTGGATTAATTTGAACTTGACTTGGATTGAATTGAACTTGACTTGGATTGAATTGAACTTGACTTGGATTGAATTGAACTTGACTTGGATTAATTTGAACTTGACTTGGACTGAATTGAACTTGACTTTGATTAATTTGAACTTGACTTGGATTAATTTGAACTTGACTTGGATTAATATGAACTAGACTTGGATTTATTCGAACTTTACTTGGATTAATATGAACTTTACTTGGATTAAATTGAACTTTACTTGGATTATATTGAACTTGACTTGGATTAATTTGAACTTGACTTGGATTAATTCGAACTTGACTTGGATTAATATGAACTTTACTTGGATTAAATTGAACTTGACTTGGATTATATTGAACTTGACTTGGATTATATTGAACTTGACTTGGATTAAATTGAACTTGACTTGGATTAAATTGAACATGACTTGGATTAAATTGAACTTGACTTGGATTAAATTGAACTTGACTTTGATTATATTGAACTTGACTTGGATTAAATTGAACTTGACTTCGATTATATTGAACATGACTTGGATTAAATTGAACTTGACTTGGATTAAATTGAACTTGACTTGGATTAATTTGATTTTGACTTGGATTGAATTGAACTTGACTTGGATTGAATTGAACTTGACTTGGATTGAATTGAACTTGACTTGGATTGAATTGAACTTGACTTGGATTGAATTGAACTTGACTTAGATTAATTTGAAGTGACAAAGGAGTAGAATTATCTGATTTTATAGCGTCCATTTCCTTTAACTGCGATTAGTAATATGTAATGTTCTATTAGTCGTGTAAAAAATACTACTATTAAGCTGTTTAACCACAGTTATTATAAGAATTCTTATAAGTGATGAAATCGGGTAGAATTCTTTTTGCGGTTACAACTTGAAGAACATTTTCACAATGCCGTATCAACTTAATCATTTTTGTTTGGAAAGTGGTACCTCTCACATATCTGGAATAAATTTCTATGTCTCTCTTTATATGAACAAAATAGGCATTCACATATAGGTTCCTTTATTTTCCATGCACAAATTTTTACTGGAGAGTAGTTTCCTGTAGTGAATAGCCAGAGTAATGTGTTTCATCAGAAGGAAATTGATTAACAAATTTTACATTTGCACTGAAACAATCAAATCATTTCTATACCAATATTGTACAACTAATAGGATCCAAAGAGAAACATTGCCATAGTATTCAATGAATGAGAGCTGAATGCTTCTCATTTCCTGAACAGCATCTTCCAGAGACAGATTCTAGATTGATATTTTGAAATTTTATACATTCATATTTCAGTACATTATTCATCCCATAAACAATTTACACTACTACAAGCAAAGACAATTTAAATTGGTAAGGATAAGTTAACTAAATTTTCAGAAAATGCCCCTCAACACGAATGAATTTGAGTGTAAAATGATATTTTACAATAATTTTTGGTCAAACTGGGATTTTGCTAGCATCAGTCAGCTGTTATATTCAGAAATCCTTGTTCATGACTGAACACAGTTTAACATGGTACATTTATGTCTTATTTGTAATTGGTACAAGTAGTAAGCAGAATACCAATTAGAGCACAATTCAACTCAATTACCGTATGATAAAAATTAATTATGAAAAAAATTTGATAGAAGAGTTATTCATTGACAAATTTTTGATTTTTTATAAGCAGAAACTACTAACACAAACGACCAAGTATATAAATTAACTATATAAATTAACCAAGTATAATTAGATATAAATTTCAATTTTCAAACTACCCATAAGGGTTTCATAATAAAAAAACTATTTCCGTTTAATCATTCTACTTATTTACAAAAAATTGTTCGAAATTCAAATCAGTTTCCCGTTCAACTATTTTTTTCTAAGGCGTACATAGAAAATGAACTGAGAATTCGTGGTAGACTTGTCAAAAGTTAAATCATTGATGATTTACTTCTGAACTATCATGCAAAAAAACTATTGAAAACAAATAAAATTGAATTTGAAATTCTAAATAGAATGCTGAACAGAGATACTAAAACGATATAATTTATATTATGAAAAGGTATGTAATAAGTATACATATCAATTTCACCCAAATTTCACCTCTCGTGGTAGCCTAGTGGTCTACGGCGCAGCAGCAGGAAGATAAGGCCAGCACCTCACAGGTTCGAGTTCGAGTTTCCATAGACACTTTTTATGTTAACAAAACGTAGCACTGATACCTAAATTAAATATTTTCTCTTTTTTTCTCTTTACTGAATGAAAGTGAAGAAAGTTTTAACATGACTGTGAAATGTAAAAATCGAAGCATTTTTTCTCCCGTATTCAAAATTACATTGATCAAATAGCCCAAAATTCTCCTTAAACAGAACTCGTTGGTAGAGTGGATAACGTGTTTGGCTAGCGTTATGAAAATGGATTGCAGGCGAAGGTTCGAATCCAGATATTTACGTAAGTGTTTTTTATGGTTACGGAGACATATAGTAATACTCAAGTAGCAGCTGTAAAAACGTCATGAAGCAACTGGAGTGAACATCACGAAGCAACTGGAAAAAGCGTCATACACTTCAATTACCTAATAATGGAAATTAATTAATGCAAAAATTTGGTTGAATAGTTATTCGTCGACGAGTTTTATTTTTTATGCCCAGAAATGACTTACTTTGACAAAAAGGATAAACTCACTTAATAAATTCCTTTGTTTAATAAACAAAAACAATAAACAGTATGCTTAAGGACAATTCCATTCTTTGAAATATTTTTTAGGAATATATAATATATCTAAGTTTTGAAAATAACTACCTTGAAGTGGATGTCTGTCTTTGTTAATAAAAGTAAAATTATATGGTTCTTCGTATGTGTTAGAACAAAATTCTTAAAATTCTTCAAAGGTCAAGTCCTGAGATATGATATCTGTGTAAATGTTCTTCATATCAGTTGAGTCTAAACCAAAAAGAATCAAAATTTTGGCATTTGTTCTAATTGTTTGTCTCTCTAATAAATAATAATTTTCTGATAAGTAAACCGAACTGCAGTTGTTGTGTCTACCTCTTGTGTAAAAGCTATCAGCTGGACTTTAATCTCTTTCAGTAGCTATATCGTCAATAACGAAAAGATTTTTCTTTATTGAATCTACGTCACTTGGGTCGGGAATAGCTGTCATATCTGGAAAATATTCAATTTTAGATTTTGAGTTTCTTTTAATAGGTAAATTTTCAAGGAAATCGTCAATATTACCATTGCCCTTTTCAAATAATTCAATTATTTCAGATTGGTTATAGCCTTTATCAAAAGCATTTTTCAACAATTTATATTCTGGTTGATGTATTGATTTACTGTACAGAAAAAGATGATTAAAATCGACAAATTTTTCTCACAGAAACTTTATTAATAAAGAAGTTTTACCACAGTTTGGTCTCCCTACGATGAGACATCTCAAGCCAGGAGAAAGGAAAATGAAATGTTTCTTTTGATTATTTCTTTTACTGTCTTTCCACCTATACATCATTTTATAAAACTAATGAACTACGACTCATTTTCCTAAATTTATTTTCTGTTTGTAGCAATTACAAACATTATTTTTAAAGCTGCTATTTCATAAGAAACATCTCTGATTAATGTTTCACGATGAATGATATGTGACTGTAGTTGACTTATATCTTCCCTATTTAATTCGATATCAGTTTGAATTTGATTAACATCTAATTGCAATTGATTAATGTTTGCAGTATTGAGAACTGCTTCTTTTTAAATATTTATTATAATATCTTCCAATTTATTAAGTATAATTCTTCAATGTGTTTTTCTTTTTTGTTGGTTGTCACGTTAGGCAGTAACGAGAGAAGGAACTACCTGTGGGGAAAAATATTTTTTCTCCATCATATACTAAACAGTTGTATATTTTAATATCGCTAGGGAATTTTTCACATCTAATTAGAAGAAGTGTTTTTTCAAATCCCAGTTGTAAATAAAGCAAATACATCGAGTTTACAATTTTATGAGCATCTATTACTTCATATGGAACATTGCTTATCATTTTGATTAATATAAATTTTCAGAATACTCTAAAATTTACATTGGAAAAAACACATTGACATTTTTAAAATATGTTAAAATAATTATTTATTAAAAATGGAACCATTTGATGTATCACATCTACCTAATACTAAGAACACAAAAAGGAATAATAATTTTGAGAAAATTTCAGTAAAGATGATTTCAGGTAACAATTTTTGTAATATTTGTAATACTTGCATCATAAACTTAAGAAGACATGAGAAAAGTATGAAACACAATAAAAACGTTAGTAAACTATTAATCTCGGATCTGTATTTTGATAGAAGCAAAGATTTCTGTAATATATGTAACATAAATGTCTCTAATCTAAAAACACATCAAAAATCTACTAGGCATGTTAAAAACTTAAATAAAGAATTGATATCCGGTTCATATTTTGAGAAAAAGATATGTAAGATATGGAAAGTAGAAGTAAAAAATCTACAACAGCATAAGAAATCAAAGAAGCATTTTAAAAACGTTTATGGCTGTAAATTCAAAGGAAAAAATGTGTTATAGATGAAAAATGCCTGGAATATATGTTCTCTGATATTTCAGTTATAGATCCGACAGTTTTTATGAGGAATATGACCCCGGTTGTGAGATCAATTTTGAGAGAGCAAAAGTTTGATAATATGAAAATACAATTAGCAATTTTAGTTCAATCTTGTAAATACAAAGAAAAAAAATGAGAAGCTATATTCATCCGCATGGATGAATACAGGCAAGTTTATCGGCATATCGAAAAACTTAAAAAACATTGAGGATTTGTTTAAAGAAGCAATTAGAAAGATTGAAGAATATACAAAAAAATTCCTTTGGCTGGATAACAGATAAATTATTGGATTTCAATGTAAAAATTATTGAATACAAACCTATCAAAGGTTCTAGTTATGTAGAATTACCTGAAAAGTTTCAAAAGTCAACTTATAAACTAATTAATATTAAAAATACCGATAACGAATGCTTTATGTGGAGTGTTGCGAGATATTATTGCCGAGATTAGAAAAACGGTAATAGAATATCTAGAAGATTAAAAACTGAAGTTGAAAAGTTAAATTTCAGAGATATAACATTTCCAGTGAAAATTAAAGATATCTATAAATTTGAGAGAAACAATAATGTGTCAATTAATGTTTACAACTTTTATCACTTGAAAGAATTATGTCTTCTGAGAATAACAAAGGCAAAAAATTAGGATGTTATTTCGCTTTAATTGTTAACAAACGAAAATAAAAGTCATTATATTTTAATGAAGTCATTAAGTCCATTTATGCAAACTAAAGATGGTCATAAAAACATGTCTGTCCATATTGTTTATGGCTATTCACAAATGAATGTTTATTAACTAACCACATTAATGATTGTTCAGTTCACACTCCAACAAAGTATGTACTTGAAGGAGGTAAATCGAAATTTAAACATTAACAAAAAACAGTTGGCATCCTTTTGCAATTTATGCTGATTTATAAGCAGAATAGGAAACATAAGCATAGTTACACTATGAACATTCAGAAGCACAATCCTAACTCATTTTGTTGCTGTACAAAATCTGAAGCAGATGAATATTCCCGCTTAAAAATATATAATGGTATAGATGGTTCCCAAAAGTTTTTAGAATATTTAGAAAAAGAAACCAAGAGAATTTATAGTCTGTTGAAAATAAATAAGAAAATGTATTTACTATCAAATAAATTCAAAAAATACAAAGAAGCCCCAAGATGCTATGTATGTGGTGGAGAATTTACGGAAGATACCTATAAAGTTAGAGACCACAATCATTTGACAGGTCATTACAGAGGTCCAGCTCATTAAAACGTAATTTAAAAATTAGGAATCCAAATTTTATACCGGTATTTTTACATAATCTGTCTAATTACGATGCTCATTTGTTCGTTAAAGACTAGGGAAATATATCCGGAAAGTTAAACGTTATTACACAAACATAAGAAGAATATATTAGTTTTACACAAACCATAAAAGTAGATTCCTATGTATGTAAATATACAGGAAAAATTAAAGATATCACCAGAGACTCAAGGTTCTTGGACAGCTACAGGTTTTTACCTTCGTCTCTAGATAAACTTTCGAAGAATTTATCTGAACACAAAAAATTGTCGAAGTTCTTTCTCAATGAAGAACAATAAAAGTTGATCAACAAAAAAGGTGTTGATCCGTATGAATGTGTAGATCTTTATGAAAAAATGAACTGTAATAGTTTACTAGCTAAAAGTGAATTCTACAGTAGATTGAATAATAAAAATATTTCAAAAGATGAATATCACCGTGCACTTAAAGTATGGAGAGCGTATAATTGTAGAACATCTAAAGATTACCATAATATGTATCTAAAGGTCGATACATTATTATTAGCAGAAGTATTTGAACAATTTAGACTAACATGAATGAAAACTTATTCTCTAGATTCAGCACATTATTTTACAGCTCGAGGATTGTCTTTCGATGCTCTGCTGAAACATACAAAAATAGAATTGTACTTGTTTGAAGATCCTGATATCCTCCTATTCATCGAAAAAGAAATAAGAAGTGGGATTTCTACAATATCAACACGATATGCAAAAGCAAACAATCCATATATTCCAGAAACATTCGATAAAGGAAAACTAAATAGTTTTATCACATATATAGATGCAAATAATCTTTACGGCTGGGCTATGTGTCGATCATTACCTACTGGAAACATTAAGGAGAACATCCCAATTTTTCAACTTTTTTCGTCCAATTCGTTTGAAAATTGGCAAGTATATGTATTTTGTGAAAGTAAACCTTTTGTACTCGTTTTATTTTTTCGATTTAGACTTTAGTTTTTTTTGACGAACAATGAGTTTTTTGGTATATTTTTATTATTAATTCAAAATGGGACTCGTCCTGGAGTTTTGATGCTAGAACAAAACCAAAGACAGTTTTAGAATCCTTGGAACATTTCTAACAAACTCGAATGGGCTTTTTTCAAATGCAAATTTTTTCATTTTTTTTAAATTTTTGAAAAATTGCAAAACCCGACCACAATTTTTTGGGTTTAGAGCTATATATTTTTTCGAAAAATTCGAATTTGAAAAAAGTCCATTTGAGATTGTTAGAAATGTTTCAAGGATTCTAAAACTGTCTTATTTTTTTTCTAGCATCAAAACTCAATGAGGAGCCCCATTTTGAATGTTGAAAGTTATTTTTTACGGGTGTAAGCCATTACAACATTTTTGGTTGAAGTGTAATATTATGAACAATATATGTTTTTAAATGCAGTTTTAATTTTTATTTCGATATTTTCCATACATAAGTTCATATTCACACTGTGAATTGTGACTTCCACACAAAACAACAATTTATTTGTTCAAAATTATGAAATTTTTCATTTACAGTCGGATTCTGATGAAATTTGACTATGATATGTAACCTTTGAAGAGAAACCCAATTAATTCCATTCATTTTTTTTATTTAGGCCTTAGTTTATGGAAATTTATGCGATATTGGTTTTTAGTTATTGATATTTCACTGGTATTGATATTTCAAGATGTATCTCCTCATTCAGTTTTGATGCTAGAACAAAAAAAAAGACAGTTTTAAATCCTTAAAACATTTTTACCAAACTCAAATGGGCTCTTTTCCATTTCCCATTTGATCTCTTTTTATATGGGGTTGAATTGGCTCGAAAATGAAAAAGACCAAAATTTTTGATTTTCGAGCCCATTTCAACCCCATATAAATCGAGAACAAATGGGAGATGGAAAAAAAGCCCATTTGAGTTTGTTAGAAATGTTCCAAGGATTCCAAAACTGTCTTTCTTTTTGTTCTAGCATCTAAACTGAATGAGGAGATACATCTTGAAATATCAATACCAGTGAAAGATTTTGGTCCTCTTCCCCCCCCCCCCTGGGGGATCTATTGTCCGTAGCACCATAAAATTTTAGGACCGAATAGTCCACCACCTAAGGGTCCTTTTCCAACAAAAACATGAGAAATGACCATCGGAGCCTGGGATGTTCCCCATGAATGGAAAGATCCAAAGTCGAAACCCAAAGGAGATGAAGGGTATATATTAGAAGTTGATTTAAGTTATCCGAAAGACTTAAATGTTCTACATAATGATTTACCATTAGCTCCAGAAAATATCAAAGTAAACGATGTAAATAAATCAGTTCCACATCTTAAAAAAACGAAAAAATATGTTGTGAATCTTAAATCTCTAACACAATATCTAGATCTAGGATTGAAGTTTGAGAAAATTCATGGAATATTAGAATTTGATGAAAGTCCATTGATGAAATCATATATTGATATAAACACAAAAATGCCTCAGGAAGCTAAATCTAAATTTGAAAAAGACTTCTACAAGCTGATGAAAAATTCAGTATTTTGTAAAACAATGGAAAATATTGGAAATAGAGTAGATGTGTGTTTAGTAATGTCAGAGAAAGAATTGATCAAATTAGCAAATAAACCAAACTTCAACAGTTTTAAAATATTCTCAGATAATTTGATAGCATGTCATATGCAAAAACAAAGACTGAAATTCGATAAACCAATCTACGTCGGGTTATCTGTAATAGACATAGGTAAGACATTTTTGTATGATTTAAATTATAATCATATTAAAAAGAAATATGGTAATAAGGTAAAGTTGTTGTTTACAGATACATATTCATTATGTTATGAAATCGAAACAAAAGATTTGTACAATGTATGGAAAGAAATAAAGACTTGTATGATACATCCAACTATTCTAAAGAACACTTCCTACATGCAACTAAAAATATGAAAGTAATTAGGAAAATGAAAGATGAAACTTGTGGAATACCAATTGAAGAATTCGTCGGTCTCAGAGCAAAACTATATTGTAACAAAACGAAAAATTCCGTGAGTAAGAAAGCAACTGGTGTAAGTAAGAATATACCTGAGAACAATATCACAATGGATGCATATAAAAGAGCATTGAATAATGAAACAAGATACAAAACGATGTACAATATCCAAAGTGTTAACCACGAATTATATACTAAAGAAATAAATAAGATTGCAATAAATTGTAATGATGACAAGCGACATATATTACCAGATGGTATTTACACACAAGTATTAAATCACTATATAATATATTCAATAAATAAAGTCTACAAAATTATTGTCTACATTAATAATGACTTCTATAGCCAAGATTTATTATCCGTTGAAAATGAACAGTATTTGAGTGATTTGAAATCAATAGTAAATGAAGAAAAAACTGGGAAGAGTATTGTAAATACATTGCTTAGAAAACTTACATTACCTGAAATGCATTTGAAATTACTATTTAATATTCAATCTGAACAAGTCCCGAACGGTTCATTCAACAAAAAACATACCTACTCATTTTGCGGTCCAGGAACTAAGGTGCAGAAGCGAATTTAAGAAGGTTATCAAGGAATTAACTCACTCGATCAGGCTTGTAAAAATCATGACATATTTCATTCACAACATCCCAAACGAAAGACAGAAATTGTGCTGATGATATTGTAGCGTAAGAGCCGCTGAAATTGCAACTGATCCAAATGAATAAGAATACGTTCGACAAGATGCTAAATTAGTTTACGCAATAATGGCAGGGAAATCATGGGCAGGTTTTGAACTTTCAAAAAATGTATTAACACGCTCACTGATGTGAGCGACAAAATCTTGAATGACTTATATTATAATCCAAAGACTGGTTATACACTGGACAGAATCAACTTGTTAAAAAAATCCGGCTTATCTTCAACTCATGGACGGAATTGGTTAGAAACTCAAAAAACTCACATTCTACATAAACCAATAATACATAATTTCAAAACGAGAAGAATGAAGGTATCAAAAATTTATGATCAATGGCAAGCTGATTTGGTTGACATGCAAAACTATAAAGATCAAGGAAAAAACTACATTTTAACAGTAATTGAAATTTTCAGTAAATATGCTTGGGCGATTCCAATAAGTAAGAAGACAGGTGAAGAAATCAAAACTTCTTTTCAAAAACTATTTAAAATTCGAATTCCTTCTAAAGTTCAGACAGATAAAGGCTTAGAGTTTACCAATAAATCCACTCAAGAACAATTGAAAAAACAACATTCAGTGGTTTAGTTCAGAAACAGAAGCCAAAGCTCAAGTTGTGGAACGCTTCAACAGGACATTAATAAATAAAATGTTGAAATATTTTACACACATCACATGAAAATAAAAAATGGGTGGGTGAATATTTTACAAGATATAATGAAAAACTACAATAATATCTATCATAGAACAATTAAAATGGCACCTAACCAAGCATCATTGGAAAAGAACAGTAAAAAGGTTTATGATAACTTATTCCCTCCAACCGAACCCACTTTCACATCACCGAAACTCAAAATCGGGGATAGAGTAAGAATAAGCAAGAAACGGAAAGACTTCCGGAAGGGGTATTTGCAAAATTTCACTAATGTGTTATTCGTTTATCTGAAATACTGTTCACTGAACCAATTACTTAGAGATTAAAAGATATGGATGGTGAAGAAATGAAAGGAAGTTTTTATGAAAAATGAACTATCAAATTATACTAGTGATGTTTATGCAATTGAAAAAATTCTCAAGATTGTAACGGAAAACTTCTGGGCAAGTGGAAAGGTTATGATGAACCTTCATGGATCTCAGCAACCGAACTTAACGTCAGTTCAGAGTAAACTTATATTAAAATAAAGTCTTTTTTAATTTTTCTCTTGAAGAAAAGGCGTTGATTGATATCGAAACTAAATCAGATTTACTAAACTTAACAAAGAGTTTGAAAAAGCAATTCACACATGATAAAATAATGGAACAAGATTTATACCATGATGTTAAAAAGTTTACAAACCATTGATTGAACCTATATCTAAATTATTGACGAAACTAAACAAACTAGGTTGGCAATAAAAGATATACCTCATGAAAAACTTGAATCTATCGAATTAAAACCTGTTGAGAAACTAGCTTTACCCTCATCTGAATCCAACACTGTAATTGGGCCTATCGCATTTAATTTTTTGCGTTTTGCATTGAAACCAGGAAATGAGTATGACAAAGCTTATGGCATTCGTTGAGATGGAAGTAAAGTTATGCTAGGAAATAAAATAGTAGATATTTTGTGTAATGATTTGAAAATTGGAGATGAAGTATACGAAGGCACAACTGGATTATGGGAACTATTAACAAAGCAAAATCCTATTGATTTTAGGGATGAAGATAAAAAAATTATTTTGATGTGTTGTATTCAACTGATGCTTATTTGAGGGGAAACCGTACCATAAAAGCAAATAGGGGTGAGAAATATCTTACATTTATCAAACCCTCTTATCAAATGGTTCAACGAAGGAAAGCTCACGCCGCAGTTGAAACAATTAGATCAGCAAGTCCATCAAGTCGTGAATCAAGTCGTGAATCAAGCCCTTTGAGAAACCCATGAGTAGTAGAATCCTCAATTTTGAGTCGACACTAAAGTCCTTCAACAAGAAAGAGACCATTTTTCGACCCTTCACGAAGGTCTACTTTTAGAGCAACTCCTACTCCTATACCTTCTCCCACATCTTCTCCTATACCTCCTCTTCATCCTTCCAGAGAGGATTCAGACGTTTAAGAATCAGGTATTATTGTATTACCATCTAACATCAATGATCTTGTAAAAAGACACCAGTTATTGTTCGGTTCGTTTAACGCTGGAAATACAGGAGCTTTTAATGAACTACAAATACTTGCACATGAACTTTTAATACGAGGTCTATTAAATACTGCTGAAGTTAAGATGTTTGATGATTTATTGTATAAAAAATGGAATCTCAAAGCCTTGTAATTAGTGAAAGAAAAAGTGACATTCGTATAAACTTTAGTCCAGCAATAGAATTGAACAAAAATAAATTTCACGAAATGGCAATGGTTGGGTTAGACATGTATCATTCTATTCCTAACATTGATGAAAATAATAATAAATTTTATTAAGAATTAAATGGTGTTAAAAATGTAATCACACTTCCAACAGGTTGCTATGAAATAGAAAGTATAAACGAATTCATTCAAAAAACATTACAGCTTTTATTGAAATCAAAGCAAATACTAATAACTTGAAATGCGCATAGCTCTCCATTCATCTACGTTAAAAGTATTTTTCAATAAAAAAAATCGTTAAATACAATGTTAGCATTTGGAGAAATTATCTTAGAAGGAGTTGGAGAACATGAAAGTATAAATATAGTGAACATAATGTCTTTTAACGCAATACTTGTTCGATGTAGTGCAATTAACGGCTCATACCTCTACGATTCTATGCATAATATTTTATATTCCTTTTTCCCAAACGTCCCTCCGGGATATAAAATTGTAGAAATCCAAATAAACCAATTTATCTACCGATTTTTCAACCTTTACTCCATGATTTGAGAATTTGGCTTACTGATCAAAATGGACATACTCTGAATACAAGAGGTGAATAAGTAACAGGTTCGATTGACCTAAGATCTAGAAATTAAGATAATTTGAGAAAATCATCGTTAAAAATGAATTTTTTAAGATGGAATAGAAACATCAAAGTTGATGAATCAATCGAAAAAATTGAAACGCATAACTATGAACCACAAATAGGTACGGATCTGAATCGTGAACATAACGATATCAAGATCATTATCCAGAATCAAGATCAGTTTGTTTTACCTAGTAAAAGTTTTATTTATATAGAAGGAGCTTTGAATGAAGAAGATGGAAGTGATTACAATTTTAAAGACGAAAAAATAACAATAATCAACAATGGATTAATGAATTTGTTTGATAGAGTTTCTCACAGAACTGGAGATGAAGAAATTGAAAGGGTATAGTTACCCTGAAATTACAACATCTCTAAAATGATTAGTTAACTATCAGCGAAATGCTAAAGAAAACATGATATTTTTCTGGAGCGTTGATACTAAAAAGAATGAAAAATCAAACGAAGGATTTAGCGATCGAAATGACTACTTGAGTTCAGCTAATGGGAAATTCAGCGCTGCTATCCCACTTGAACATATGTTTGGATTTTGTGAAAATTATAAGAAGGTAATTTATGGAGTGAAACATGCTATGACTTTGAGAAGAGGTGAGAATTCTAATGCTATATTCAATCAGATGAGGAAGATGCAAACCAACAAGATAAAGTAGCTGATGGTAAACTTTACAAAACTAATTTGGAAAACGCCAGCTCACAAACTCTCTGATGAGTATAAAATCAAGCTATTTTGTCAAATTAAATATAAAATAACATTACCTGTTCCATATTTGAACAGGCAATTGGAACAAACTACTATAAACTCTCAACAGAAATTCTCAGTTTGGACTTTAACTCCAAATTCAGGATCTCAAAGACCTCGATATAAGATTTTAGCATTCCAATTAAGAAAGCTAATTCACAAGTTGTAAATAATTCAATTTTCGATCATTGTAACTTGACGAATGTATACGTTCAGCTGAATAATGAACGATACCCTGATCACAATTTACAGATTGATTTCGATTTTAACAATTATGCTACAGCCTATAAGATGTTGATAGATTATGTACCTAATGAAAAGTGTGCTATCGAATACAGACACTTTAAATATTTGAATCACATCTATATGTTTGATATCAGCAGACAAAATGAACGTATCAAGAAAACTACAATTGATAATATAATTGAAGCAGAATTCAAAACTAATATTCCTGATGATACACATGCATATGCATTGATTCTATCTGAGAGAGTAATTCGATTGCAATCTGACGTTGATAAAATGAGTTTAAACTACTAAAAATAAAACATATTTACATAATAATGTTTAAAAAATGTATTGTGTAAAGTGTAAAAAGAAAACTGATACTGATAATCCTCAATATTTAATTACAAAGAACAATAAGAAACTGGTCAAAGGTATGTGTATTATTTGTAAAAAGACAAAGACTTCTTTTGTTTCTGAAGATACTGCGAATAAAGGGGTTTCATAGTTACAGTTCCAGCTTTATTAGCTGGCCTTGGGGCTGTTGGCTCTTTGGCTGGAGGTGCTGCTGCAATAGCATCCGCAGGTAATAAGAAAAAAGCTGATGATAAACTCTTGTCAGAAACTAAAAGGCGCAATGAAGCAATGGTGTTGGAACAAGGTAAAAATGACTCTTACAGAATCTTTTTCCTTTTATTAAGAAGAATTGTTTGGCTATATACGGCGCGTCACAGTTCTCGCAGTCAACAGGAACGAGAAACGAGAACAAGGAACAGGCGAGCGCGAACGCACCAACACAACTGTGAAAAATTTATCAATAGATTAAAGATCTAATAAAGAACTAGGTTCATGTAATATGAAACGTATGACATCAGATTATACTCTGTATCGCAAAAGTTAACTCTTACCGAGAAACGAAACGAAGGCTTTAAACTTTATTTGGCCTTGCTCTTTCCAACAAGGTGAAGACATTAAAAACCAGCAACATACGCTGATGCAGAGGAGGCGGCAGGAGATTACATGAAGGTTGATTCTTCTTAAAGAAGAGTAAAGAAATTCAATTCGGAGAAATAATCTTGAAGAGAACTGTTCGTCAATTTTAAATTTCGTTTATGAGGCAACCTTCGTCACATACTCACTTTATTTTATGCCGAAGAAGAGCCCTACGGCTTTCAGAGATTTAAAGAGGAAATCAGTTTAAGATGCCAGTCCAGCGCAGGCATGCGATTAAAGTTACGAACTACCCTAGTCTACACAAGCAGTTAAATAGCCTTAAGGCGCGTTCTAAGATTATTTGTCCCGTGGGCACGTTAAGGTTAATTGTTAAGTGGCCCTTGGGCACGTTAAAGTTTAAGGTAAAGGTTAAGTGGCCCTTAGGCACGTTAAATTCAAGGTAAACGTTAAGTGGCCCTTGGGCACGTTAAAGTTCAGGGTAAAGGTTAAGTGGCCCTTGGGCACGTTAAAGTTCAAGGTAGAGGTTAAGTGGCCCTTGGGCACGTTAAAGTTTAAGGTAAAGGTTAAGACTAATACGCCATCAAGGCAAAACCTTGAAAGCCCACCAACGGGCTTTACTAGAACTAATCACTGGACTGGTCAGGAGCACGAACATGCATTACGTAAATAATCAAAATGAAATAATAACGGCACCGTTTAAACTAATAAGTAAGCAAAAGAAAGGAAAAGGAACAAAAATATAGAGGAGCACAACGGCACTTGCTGTCGAGATCTCTCTCTCTGCCTGACTGCTTTGTTCAAGAAGACCACGGTCGAAGTGAGAAACTTTGTTAACGAGAGTCCTTCACAGCGCGCCCTAAAATTTCTCAAAATGGAAAGTAAAAAAAGGTTCAGGTATACGGTTAACTCCGAGAAAAAAACCTTGTGGAAAGGGTCTCAATTTGAAACCACCAAAGAAGTAATACCAATCGAACCATTATCTAAACATGATTTAGAATACTACATGAATATATTGAAAATTCCGAATGTTCGAGGTATTTACATGAGCGATACTTTACCTAAACACCCTCTAGAAACGGAATGCGAAATCCTAAATTTAGACACTGAAATAGGATTAGGAACGCATAGGACTTGTTGGTGTAAGAAAGACAATATATGCTATTACTTTGACAGTTATGGCTTGATTTATCCAATTGAATTTAAAGACTACTGAATAGATTGTGTTGATATATTTTTCTCTACTTACAAAATCCAGAAAATAGATGATGTAATTTGTGGAAATTTATGTCTAGAAATGTTGAAACGTTTAGAGAATGAAAGCTTTCATGCAATTCTTTTAGATCTGTATAAAACCTCAACTAGTTTTTAGAAAATAAACTATAATTAATTTTTTTTAAATGTCTTGCGGAAATATTTATGCAGCAAAGTTGGTCTTTTTACCTTCCTGTAAAGAAAATCATGAACATGAAAATAGTGAAAATAATTCTGAAGGACTTTTGCAAAATGTTGAGCAAATAAAAAGTTTACTTGAAGATTGTAATACAGTCATTGAAAGACAAAATTGAAGCTCTCAAAAATGAAAGAACTGAATTGGAATCAATTATAAACGAGTATGATGAGAAATTTGTGACTCTGAAAACAGATTTACCTCTTGAATTTTCTGATGTAGACTCAATCGTTAAATTCTTAGAGACGTTAATTTATGATTTATCTGAAAAGTTCGGTGCTCGTGAACCAAAATTGTTTCAAATTATGAACGACTATCAAGCATAGGCTCAACATTGATGAAGAAAATCGATGAAATTGATGCTAAATTTGAAAACATTGATTCAAACATAATCAACCGAACAGACGTAAAAATTCCAGAGATTGGGGACAAATTGAAGAGTCTAGAGTCATGGATTGAAACTAGAATTGATGAAAAGCTGTTAGTTCAAGAGTCAGCATTAACCGATCAGATTAAAGGAGTTGAAGCTAAATTTGAGGTTGTGGTCTCTAAGATAACCAATTTGATTGATGTTGAAATTCCTGAGTTTCAAGAGAATTTCAAGAATCAAGAGTTGGTTGTAGAAAATCAAATGAATGAAAAACTGAAGACTTTAGAAACTAAAATTATTGATGAAATGATTCAACGAACAAATTAAGAAGTAATAAAGTTGAAGAACAAGAAATAAGTATAATCAATATTGTGAACGAAAAAGAAATGAGCTTGCAGGCCACCAGTTATTGCTCAACAATACTTCAACAATACTGTTCAAAAAAAAAGTAGAAGCTTAGAGGCACGGCCAACTGAATTAAGGGATCGAAACCTGTTTGTTATGGAAAGAGCTGTAGCCTTAACCCCCTCCTATGTTGAAGTTGACAATAAGATAAAAAATTTAGAGTCAACCATAACCTCATCCAGCGAGGAAAAATTTAATGAACTTAACAAAGTTATAATGGAATTACATGCAGAGTCAGTCCCGTTAAGTAAAATAGAAGAACTAGCTAAGAACTTGAGTGATGTAGAAAGTCTTTTCCGGGAGTTTTCAAGAGACATTTTTCAAATCAGAATGAAATCAGTCAGTTCAAATAATTGCTTCAGAACGAAACTGATAAAAATATAAAACTAAACCAGGAAGTGGAAAGTTTAAGTGGTCGAGTAAACAATTTGATATCTATGAGAGTTAGAAAAAATTCAGAGAATTGAAAATACTATGTATAAAAAATGATAGGCGTAAATATATTTGGACAACAGGGAAAAAATCATTTTTATCTTCACAACCAGGACCTCCTGGAATAGGTTTTAAATATCTTGATGAAGATCAAAACTTCGATTTAAATAATAGAAGACTTGCAAATATTTCTTTTCCCATCGAAGATTTGGCGCAACGAATAAAAAATATGTTGACGAAGTTTTGGAAAATTTGAGGCTTCATCTCAGAAAATATTTAGATGTAAGAGAAAATCTTATCAATGAAAATTATCAGTTCAGAACTGATTCTATCCAAGCATCTATCGATGAGAATACTACAGGTTTTCAAGAAAAACTCAGTGAAATTATGACAAATCTCGATGAACATAGTAGAATATCTGAGGAAAAATAGAGGTTATTCGTATGGGTACTTTAGAACACACAGACTTTTGAGAAATGAGATTAGGAGGTTGGAGTTAGAGGTAATAAAAAGTATGAAATTAGACTATGCAAATCTCGAGAGAGTATTCAATGACATGAGTTCATACATTGAAACTTTTGGAAATAATCTCCATGAGCAGGATGAAGAAACTATTATCAATACAAATGAAATAGAAAAATTGAAACAGTCATCGCAGAAATTGGAGGATGATAATGCTGATATTCAAAACAGATTAATATCGTTAGAGAATACTTTCAGACGAGAAACCGTTAAACTGTTGAACTAAAAAAATAAGGATTGCTAAAATGCTCCCGAATTGAGCGAAATTAATTTCATATGTTAAAATACGGGGAGATTACGGAAAAAGAAATTTATATCTAAAAGATACTTCGTCGCTAGTGTAAGTCGTTTCTGCTTATGAAAAGTAAAAAATTCGTCAACGAATAACTCTTCTATCAAATTTTTGTCTTAATTAATTTCCGGTATAAAGTAATTGTGGTGAATTGTGCTCTAACTGGTAGTTCCTTTACTACTCCTACATGACCTCTACTTGTTTTGGTCGATGTAGACCAAACAATTTCTTCCGAATCAGAAGATTTAGACATACAGTTTAAAAATTGAATTACACAATCCTAACACCACAAAATCAAATTTGGCAAAAAATATCAATTTTATACACTTCAAATTATCGCAATGAACGCAAAATAATTGTTTGATAACTAAAAATTAAAATAGAAGCAATAAAACAACACTCACTTGTAAATATTCCAACTACCTTGCACGGATACAGTCTATTACTGACATCTCTGCGCTTGCAGAGCCTTATTAAAGCCGGCCACACACTAGCATATCTGATCGGTCATGACTAACAGATATGGAATGCTACAGATGAAGTCTGTCGCTCTACTCGCCACTAACTGCAGCGACTATACCTGCAACTCCAGTGCGTGTTCAGCAGTGGTAGCAGGTGGTTGCGAGATAACCAGTCATGGACGACAAGAAAAAAGCTTTAGCAAGCCTGGTGCTATTAAGTGCTATGAAGCCGAGAAAGCGGAAAGGATCGCGTTGGTCAAAGGAATGGTTTATAAAAAGAGAAGAATTTTCTCATATGACACTTTTGAAAGAATTAAAAGAAAATAACCCAGATGATTTTAGAAATTATTTGCGAATGTCCGATGAGGTATTCCAAGAAATACATGCCACTATTGCCCCATTCATACAAAAGCAAGATACGATGCTCAGAAAGGTTAAAAGTTCCGAACAAAGATTAATAGCAACCTTGAGATTCTTGGCAACTGGGAGGTCCCTGGAAGATCTGAAATTTTCAGCAGCTATTTCTCCACAGGCTCTGGGAAACATCATATTTGAAACCTGCAGAGCAATATGGCATGCCCTACGAGACCAGTATATGAAGGTATGTTCCAAATGATAGTAAAACAAAGTATATTTCTGTTTATTTATGAATGCATACAAAAATTAGTTAACCTCTCATGACATGTTTTCGTCTCTCAAATAGTAATAATAATAATATTAATCACTCTACCTATACATAATTACATGTATAATATGCTTGAAAATAGAAAGAAGTTAAATAATTAAGAATTTTCCCTTCATCTACTACAAAAACAAACATAATATCAATGTTTTTTAAATGCCATTCAAGAAAATGAAATAAATGACGTAATTTACAATTTATCCTTTATCCCGCTCAAAAGGAAGTGGATGTAATGTTATTCCTGTATCCATATCTCACATAAATTTTATGACACTTTACATATTAGTATAGGAAACATCGCTATCATTAGAGTTGCATGGTGATGGTTACGGTGATGGCTGGTACGTTTGTAGTGAGGGTGAAGGTTGGTGTGGTTGTGGTGACGGTGATGGTTGTAATACGTCAAACGTACTGTTTGTGAAATATCCACTGTTGTAATAGACAGGTTTGCATACTACATCATTCTGCCCTTCAACGAGTCGATTCAAACGTGCCTGAGATATTATGTTTGAGATATGCTGCTTCGCAAGAACGCGTTGGGTCTCATTTAGTTCTCTTAGCTCTGAAGCAATGTAACGAGCAAATAAATCACATGAGTCGTCTGGTTTCTTCAGCACAGACATAGCCTGTTCTATAAGATCTTCTTGGCACACCTTACGTTTTAGCCCTTTGCGTGATGGAGGCTTCATAGGTGTGGATGAATTCACACTGCAACTCGGCAGCGCCACTTCGACATTCTGTTAAGGGGACGGTTCGGGGTAAAAAAGTCTGTAAGATCTCGGTGGATTTTTCTGAGATATCTACCGTAGGTGTAAATTGTTATGAATAGTTTTTTTATTTGTGCGTATTTTTCGTACCCATACTTGAAAAAGATTATTTAAAAAAAACATGAAAAAACATGTGTTGCGGAAAATCCTACTCCCACAATTATTTTGAACTCAGAGAACTGAGAAAATATTTTCCAGATAGCAAATTGTCTTGTCCAGAGATCCGGTGCAAAAGTTTTTCGATTATTTGATTTTTAGAGTTTTGAGAACTTTTTTCCCTAAAAATGACCTTTTTTCCACTTTTTTGAATAATTTGCTTCTAATTTTTGAGGTGGATTGAAATTAAAAAACTTTTGCACCGGATCTAATTTTCCTTTCAAGCGCTATTGATTGGTATGCTTGTCATCTCTGTACCTTCAAAACTGAGGGAGGAGTAGGTTTTCGAAAATCAAAAAGTGAGTTTGCAGAAAAACCATTTTTAAAAAAATAAATTTTCGTTCTTTACTAATTTTTAAATTGAGTCTTATGAGCGATTCTGTACCTTCTTATGTACCTTCGAAACAGTGGGAAAAGATCCATATCAGAAGTCAATATATAAAAGTTTCAGAACAGGGTTGTATTTTTAACAATTTTTTTTTCAAAGCTGGCCAATTTTTTTTCAATTACCTGTATTGCTTTTTAGCTCTTTTTAAGCCCTTTCGATTGATATAATTGCCATTCCTGTAGCTTTAAAACTCCGGGAGGCGTTTATGTTTACATAGCCAGCTAATTAGCTGATGACTCAGCAGCCGGACACAAAACAAACACTCAATTACACCATCATAATTTATCACTGAGCAATAGAATGCTTCGTTTGAGTACAATAGTATTTCAAGTAAGGCCATGAATGAACTCTCATGCTATTCCCGTAGAGAAACACTCAATACTGGCTCGTAATTGGGGGGAAGAGGGAGGTCACCCATCCATTGGTGCATCCCAAGGTCACACAAGTGAGCGTCTTTTACCCCGTCCAGAAGACTAACCAATTGACGTACTTGAAAGCCAATTATATCGTTGGATGCGCAAGAAAAATCTCTATAAGATGAGTTTATAAACCGAAAAATGACCATAATCCGAAAATAGACCCGAACCGTGCCCTTAAGAAAAAAGAAATATATTAATTTTCAAAATGTATGTATAACGCAAGGTCTCTGTTCATATGAAAGCATGTGTTCATATAAATATCTAGCCCTCTATGTTAAGATAGAATTGAGTAATGCACGTAGATACTAATGAAAAAACTTTATTTTTTCCACAGTTTCCTTCGACTGAAAATGAGTGGCTGGCGGTGGCAGCCGATTTTGAAGGATACTGGAATTTCCCAAACTGTGGAGGAGCAATCGACGGGAAGCATGTTAGGATTCTTTCGCCTGCAGGAAGTGGGTCCTACTACCATAACTACAAAGGGTTCAAGAGCGTCATTTTAATGGCTATTGTGAATGCAAATTACGAGTTCATGATGGTGGTTGTCGGAAGAAATAGAAGAATGTCAGATGGTGGAGTTTTTCAAACTATGTCTTTCTGTAAAAAACTCCATCGGCATGAACTCAATCTGCCATCAGCAGACATTAACAAAGCAGGTTTGAATTTCGTTTTCCTAGGAGACGATGCGTTTGCTTTACACGAGAATCTATTGAAACCATTTCCTCTTAGAAATCTATCTCTAGAGAAACGAGTATTCAATTATAGAGTTTGCAGAGCAAGGCGGGTAGTAGAAAATGCGTTTGGCATTTTATCAAACCGTTTTCGCATCTTTCACACAACAATCAATATGATTCCAAAAAAAATCGACGCTGTTGTGCTAGCATGTTGTATTTTACATAATGTGTTACGGCAAAAAAATAGAAGTGGTTATTCACCAACCACTATGGTTGATCGAGAAGATATAGAGAGTCGGCAGTTGATTCCAGGTTCTTGGAGAAACGAATTGCAACAACTCACTCCCCTTCAAGCGAACCTAAATAATTCAGGGCAAGCTGGTGGCAAACAGAATAGAGACAAGTATGTTACCTACTTCAATACTACTGGAGCTGTGCCTTGGCAGAACGATATGGCCTGAAATGGTATACTACTAAATGATATACTTATTTCATTTTTAGTAAATTTATTTTTAACGTTGCAGGTATGACAAATGTACAACAGTGTTTACATTATCCACATTTATTTATACATGTATGTGTTAAATAAAACGTTTAAGTTCTTATAACATTTCACTCACCTCAACTGCAACATCCGGTTGGTCACATTGATTAGTTTCCTGAGTCGTTTGTTCATCGTGGTCAGCCCTGTCAAGGCTACAGAATGATTCACGTGGTTCTTCATGATCACCAGTAAACGCAAGTAATTTGTAATACCAAAGTTTTGGTACATATATCTCATCAGCACCAGCGCCTGATTTAATAGAATTTTTAACT
This sequence comes from Morinoia aosen, assembly GCA_030386875.1. Lineage (NCBI taxonomy): Eukaryota > Metazoa > Arthropoda > Malacostraca > Amphipoda > Talitridae > Morinoia > Morinoia aosen. The sequence continues at coordinate 2,576,759 of CM059568.1, read as the reverse complement.
TTAGCATGCTCTTTTCTGAAAGCATTCCTCGAGTTTCCTATTTTCTTTTTCACAAAAGATAAATCACAGTCAGGGTTTACTGCTTGACAGAAATTTAAAAGACTTTTGTCGGCTTCATCTCGTTTGCCACGATTTGAATAGTCAGTGGATTTTACTTGCCATAAAGCACGTATGCGTTTTATAGATTTCAATAAATTGAGTAATGAAATCTGTATCCATAAAACGAGCGTCAGCTACAGACACCATAGTGACACCGCTTACTTGGGCACTACCTATCTTTCCCGCTGTCTGCCACACACTGAGCGATAAATCTGCAGGCGGGTAAAGAATTCCAACATGATGTAAGATCAAAATGAGTGATTTGATATGCCAGACTTTATCTGTATCACCCCACACACTGGCAGATATTTGAGCGATTTGGTCTGTACAGATCAAATCCGCAGAAACTGACCGATCAGATATGCTAGTGTGTGGCCGGCTTAACGCTTGCTTGCTCTCTGAGCTACTCGCGGCCATGAGACGATGCAAAAAATATGCTGCAAAAGCTACTCACTCTCTCTTCACGCGCTGCAATGCAACTTCACTCCTTGAATAGCACGAATTTGCTCCTATCTTTACTTAAATTAAAGTGTCGGGTTGAAGGGCGTGAAGTCGCTCGACGACGCTGAAGTTGCGCTCTCGAATGACCGCCAATGATGTTGTAGCAGATGCAGATTCCGGCGTTGATCACTGAGATGGGTGCCGAACGTTCACTCGCTGTTGAGCGTGGAGCCAAAACGAAGTTCCTGATCTACTTCTAGGTCTTCACCGGCGTCGAAAATTAGCACTTTCGCTCGGAAAGGATAGCTCGTGTCTATCCACGCTGACACCACTGCGTAGGTTTCTGGAAGCAACGAAAACGGATCTTGAAACTGATGAACGTCACCGACGAATGTAATTGTCTAATACGAGTTTCACCGTTGCTGTCGGTCATCGATGTTGCTTCTTTTCTTCTTTTGTCTTCTGCTTTGACTTCTGTGACTTCCTCTTCGGAGACGAAATTTTGCGTAAATTTTTAGCCTCGTAGTTATTTCAGGTATCTTGGGCTATACTTTCTCAATGGCGTGGATCCGTCAGATACTGGCCACCAAATATACGAGCAGTAAAACGCTGGAAGACTTCTTGTCTTCATTGAAGGTGAAACATCTAAGGGCAGTGACTGACAACCTGCATAGGTAGATTGGATGCCACTTGGTCCACTTGCACAATAAGGAGGAAAATACAGAGAATGTACCCAATTTGGATCCATTTTTAAAATAATATTACTCATTTAAGTCAGTTCCAATGAAATATACTTTTTCTGAGGAAAATTTGTTTAAAAATTATAAATTACAACAAAGAAAATCGAATGGAAACACTTTATCTCCACTGGTTTTCATTAATTGTGTATTTTTTAGAATGATGATTCAGTTGTAGTTCACAATGTAGATTGCCCATGAAATGTGGATAGTTGCTACATATACAGTACGCGTAATCCTAGTGCAACCAAAACCAAACATTCAAAGAGATTTTAAGTTCTAGTCAAATTTCATCAGGATAATTAAGAAAAAAGAACGAATGGATAGATTAGATTATTAGTTAGTTTAAGCCTCCCTATCCGCAACAAATGCGATCCGAAGAGAAGAAAGAACCATATAGTATGGAGTTAAGGACAGCATCCCCCATAGGAATCCAGAATTTTGAGACCACTGGAGAAATAGAGATACATTATTGCTGCTGCAGGAAGTGTAAAAGGTCAGGTACATCCTGTGAAAAAATGAGACTCGCACGTTCACTCGTTCGCCCGCTACGAGGGTTTGAAGAATGAGGAGAGAGGAGGGGGAACTGGTATTTGATCATGTTACACCTCCCCCTTGGCACTTATTTCATGGCGCAACGTTGCTATGCCATTTTCTATGTCTCTGTATTACTCTATGAGGATTTCATGGGTCTAACCTGAACCAAATTATTTTAAAATTTCAAATAAAATTACTTACGTTTCTTTGTTTTGCTTATAATGTAAACAGTGGACTTTGGGGTTTTAAAATGTTTCACCTCCTACAGTTCTCAAGCTACAGTGATTATTTTAGTATCATTGGATGCTTAAAAGCATGGGGAATAAAGGATACCGTAAATGGATTCGAAATTTGTTGCAAACAAAAGTGATGACGTCACAAATGAAAATTTCCCCCCCCCCCCAAAAAAAAATTGAAGATCGAAAAAAATTATTATGAAATTTTTTTTATTATGACTGTAGAGATTTTCTTTATACTATCCTTTAATTTCCACGATATTCCTCAAAATCATTGCAGCTTGAAAACTGTAGGAGCTAAAAACATTTGAAACCCACCAAAAAATCTCGTTTTGGAAGAACATCTCGTTTTCTATGGGGGAAATCGCATTTTTTAATCGAAGATAAACGATTCCAAATTGCATTTCCTATCAGTACACCAAATTTCATTGCTCTAGGTTCAATAATAAAGAAAAAAGTCCGGAAGGGGGGGACGCTGTCCTTCAGGGAAGGCGTAATCTATGCTGAAAGGGCATATGCTGAAAGGGTAACAGTAAGATGAGAAAGAAGTCCATGAAACAAGATCAAATTTGAAGAAGAAAGTAGTAGGTGTTGAAAAAATTGGACAGCAGTGAACCGAAAAAAACGTCCGTAATAAAACAAGCATATGTTTTATTTCAACAAGAAGAAAGCCTATTTAACCCTTATCTCAGACAAAAGGATATTTACTCAGTCATCGATGTGGAACATTGTATCTACTTAGAAATCAGTGTTCAAAATTTGTAAAAATCGTCAATGAGTGAATTCGTACCGCATTTTCACAAAAATAAACCGGAATTATTCAACGGCACATGTCACTTGAATGAAGCATTTCTACTTCAGCTGTGAAATTCATTTCATACAGCTGGAAATCTAAAGCACAGAGGTCTGACATTAGTTGAATACTTTATAAAGGCCTTGCATTTCTTTTTGATGCATATACATAAAATGAAGTAACCTCAAGAACTATCAGCTTGACACGAGTTTACATTTTGTTATGTTTACATTCATGTTACGTGCCATACTGTTGTGATGTAGGAAAAAATATTATACAGGGTGTTGGTGGTACTCTTGGTACAAACTTCGGCTACTAGTAGAAAATACAAATATAAACACTTTTTCATCAGTGAAAAAATATCGGAAAACGCTTAATTTTTTAATTATTGGGCTTACCAGTTTTTAATGCTGCGCTTCAGGAACTCACGGCGATCCTAGTTAACCACATGCCCTAATGTTCAATAATAGCACACGAGGGCAATCAAAAACGTTAAATAACATGAGGTACTTTAATAAATAATAGAATGTAACGCATCGAATTAGGTGCTCAAAATTTCGACCATTAACATCGATACACGCACGACACCTTCGTTGAAGCGAGTTGCGTACGTTGCCAAACATTCCTGGGTTGTCAGCGATATCTCCAGCAGCGGCTGCAATTCGAGCGACAATGTCTTCTTCCGACTCCACAGGTGTCGCATAAATCAGAGATTTCAGGTACCCCCATAAGAAAAAATCTAACGGAGTCAAATCAGGTGATCTCGGTGGCCAGGACACAACACCACCACGACCAATCCATCGACTTGGAAATTGTTGGTCAAGAAACCGTCGCACATTTAGAGCATAATGTGCCGGAGCTCCATCGTATTGAACCTAAGTCGTCTACGAATACCTGGTGGCACATTTTCCAAAAAAATAACAGGAAGAACTTCTTCAAGATTTTGTACACATCGCCAGTAAGAAGCTCTGACAAATGTGTGGACCTATGAGTTGATTGTGCACGATACCTGCCCAAACATTGACAGTGTAGCGATGTTGGCGATGACGTTCGTGGATGACATGAGGGTTGTTCTGCTGCCATGAGTGAAAGTTATGATTATCAAAAATTCCATCTCGGCTGAAGGTTGCTTCATCCGTATCCAACACACACTCTGCAAAATTGGCATCTTCTACCCCCCGATCTAAAAACCACTGCGCGAATCGCTCACGAGGACCATAATCAATGGGAAGGAGACCCTGGACTCTCTGCAAGTGATACGGATGATAATTATTCCGGTTCAATACATGCCACTCTGTACTATGGTCACGAATACCCAAAGATGCTGCTGCAGCATCGGTGCTCGTACGCGGGTTTCTACGGAAATGTTCCAACACTTCTTGCTCTCGATGATAATTCATTGGGCGACCAACATATACTCTGTTTACATTAAAATAGTCGGTTTCCGTCAATCTTCGGTGCAATGCAGTGAATAATCGATGATCAGAGACTTCTCGATTAGGGTAACGTGCGTGATAGATTCTTGCGGCACGTCTTGCATTACCATTAGCAGCACCATTAGTGAAATGCATGTCTGCCATTTGTGCATTTGTACGGCGATACATCTTACCACTTCAGTGCCACGGTGCTAGCCGACAAAAGATACTCATACGCTTCTCACCAGGGGTCGCTAACGTTGACTAGGAATTTCTAGAAATTTTCTGAATCTGTGAATTAATGTTTTAAACTGTGAATAAAAAATTTTCGATTCTGTCAACACTTGTTCATTCTAATTCCCCATATTGCCCTTATTCCTGTCTGTTGCGAAATCGCTGTGGTGTTCTTGTAGCGTAGCATTAAAAACTTCTAAGCCCAATAATTAAAAAACGTAGCAGTTTCGATATTTTTCCACTGATGAAAATGTGTTTAGATTTGTATATTCTACTAGTAGCCGAAGTTTGTCCCAAGAGTTCCACCAACACACAGTAAATACTTTTTTCCAACTGAATATTCTGAATTCTGTTCCTGTTTTTTATGTGTTGATGTTTATAATGTTTAATACATGTTTAAGGAGACCAGAATCAGTTTTCTGCATTAAAAAGTTATGGAGCTTATGTTGCTTGTAAAAATATAAAAAATTCTAAATTTATTGTTTGACATTTTTCTTGTTGCAAAAAATCCTAACTTTTGCAACATTAAAATGTGTTTAGAATTTAACTTAACACATATGAACCATATTTTGTTCTCTTTGGCACCATAGTATGACATAGCAAAGCAAAATATGGAAAAAATGAGATGCAGAAGAAGTACAGTGAATTTCCGATGGTATATAATTACGAGTGAGATGAAGAAAGAACAAATGAGAACAAAGACTTAAACAAGAAACAATGAAAAATACAAAACATGTAGATTAATATTGAATGGTACTTAGCTCCATGAGTATATTACTCATTCTCTTTTACCTGCTCTGTGAAACTATGTTATGGTGGTGGAGCCTTAAACTGACTTATTTTCTCCTAAAGTATTACTAGGCAATGCCATGACGTAGAAGTTCATGAAAAATTTAGGTTATTGGAAATATCACTCATTGTGTAGTGTGCTTCAATTTCATTCAAGATACCATATCACTGCTCCCAATTTATTCCCTTATTTCTCCATCAGCTGCTGGTACTGTACCTCCTGCTCTTGGTGCTACAAGCCTTGGCACTCCTAGTGTATCAATGCCTGACATACCTCTTGCTACAATGACTGGTGCTTCAACACCTGCCACTCCTAATAAAAGTAGGTTTACAATTTAAATGATGATTCCCCAATCCAATTGAGGAAAGGTAAACATCGGCATCTTTGGGATGCTTTATTTCCAATCAAGCCTGATACATATGATCTAAGCATTGGAATACTGAAATGAAAGAAAAAAATGTTTACATTTGGTTTAATGCTTTGAATTTTTTGAAAAAGTCATGGCCACTTGAAGAAATATTCATCCCACGTGAAAATTGAAGCCCATCAGCTAAATTTACAATTATTTAGAGGGTGCATAGCTGTCACTTATGAAGCCTTGGTGAACACAAAGAAAGGGTAGTACATTTCCAAATACTTTTGACAAAGGTATTCATACTATTCACACATGTTTTAAAATGTGTAGCACTTATCCAGGAAATGGATGCTACACAATTTATTATTACACTCAATGAAACATTGGAAGGAAAATTTTTTGTAGGGAAACAAACTTCAGCATTGAATTGGAAATTATTTCATATATAATACAAAAGTCAAAATCTTACTAGCAATCTTTTTCCTTATACCCTAAGTGTTGAATTAAGAAAGATAATTAAAATGTTCAAAAATATTGTTGCCAACAACAAAGTTAATTCATATGATCTGAATTGAAATACTGAGATAACTCAGGAGCTTAGTGAATGAGAAATACCTAGTGCAGTGTTTGTGTTAACAGTTTAGTCTTGGTTGGCAAAAATAGGTTTGTATTCATTCAATTAGATGAGCTCTTCCAGTTTTTAATGAGCCTCCTCTGTACACCAGTGTTTAATTCCGTATGTACCCTAACAGTGCAGCAGAACATTAATTTAACAATATGCCTTGCCTATTTTACATTATGAAGGATCCCTTACATTCGATGATTTCACAGTAAGCGGGATAAAACTTTTGTATCCACTAGAAGTAGTATTCCATGAGAGAGAATGTCAGGGCCTGAGCTGATGGTGAGGTAGGCTTTCTGTTTTGTTTTTACTGAGATGCTTTCTTGCATACTAGATGCTTCCTTCCACTTGCTCTGTGAAATTATGTTATGGGGTGGAGTCTTAAACCGCCTTCTTTACTAATAAGTAAGAATTGAATGACATGAAGTAGAGGTTCTGGAAGAATTAAATTAGTTGAAAATACCACTCATTTTATAGTATGCTTCAATTTCATTTGCGGTGCCATATCATTGTTCCCAATTTATTCCCTCATTTCTCCATCAGCTGCTGGTTCTGTATCTCCTGCTCTTCATGCTGCGAGACCTGCCACTCCTGGCACCCCGAGAGCTGCCACTCCTGGCACCTCAAGGCATACCACCAGTGCTACCAGCAAACAATGCTGCTCATCCTCGTGGAGGAGAACAACACAGGTTAATCGTGTTGGAATAACCAGAGTTCGGACTTCATTGAAGTGTCTTTGAAATGTAGCGAGATAGATTTTTCAAGTTAGAAGCCAGAATTGGACAGCGTTGGCTGGGTGCTAGCAGCAAAAGCTCGAAAGATGGCTGAAAAGTCATCACATACACATTATTATAAGACACAGCAGCATTTGTAGAATTATTGTGAGAACTACCTTCTGTCATTTTCATCGGTGTCAATACCATATTAACATTCACTCATTTACCTTTCTTATCATTCCACTTCTCGATTGAATGCATCTATCATGAAATCATATAATTCTCTTTGAATAAAAAATATAATTAACTTGTGACTCTCGTCGCAAATTTCTGAACAATACTTTATTTCTTCAATGTCCTTAGAATTGAATTAATGCATACATTAAGGTATTGCTTCTTTGCACAATGCATCCAATTATAATACTTGATTCATTAGAAGGGTGGGCTCGCGGTATTCGCTGACTTTCTTGGGTACTGAATCCTATCTCTTATTGGCACTCACTTAAGACCGTTGGGGATATTTGAACTCGTTCATAGTTTAATATTAGAAATCTTGGAAAAAGGATACTGACCATATGTTATTCCCATCCATGTAGATTAAATGCAGCATATTTTTTTATTGAATGAGTTGTGCTCAAAACTTGAACTTTCAATTACTTTAAAGTTTGATTTATGTGTACAATTAATATTTTCTCCCAGTTGGGGAAATAAATATAACATACAATCTAATTTTCGTCAATTTATTGCAGACTTCATGTTCCAAATGGAGCAGTTCTTTGTTGGAAGACACACGTTCTCCAGTGGTACCTTGTAAGCGACGGTTGTTCACTTCTCTTTTTGGAACGACAATTGCCATTGAGAGCAGCAGATCATCTTCTCAGAGAAAACTTAGGAAAAGGCTCAGGAGAAAATCAAAGGTACTCTACAAGCGGTTGAAGACAGATAATTTCCTGAAAAGTGTTAGTGGCAGACTTGGTCCTTATCTCATAGCATTTGTCTAGCACAAATTAAGGGGCAGGAGGTCATACACCATGTATCACAAGTAGCTCGCTGTGAACATTCTTGTAAGCTCATCAGAGACCCACTATCAACGGATGAGGAACTTTATATAATTACCCTAACTTTCGACTGAGCGTGCATTGATGGAACAATTACAGGTACGTCCTTGTGCAAGTGCTAAAAGAGTGTCCATGTTGAGAATGAAGGTAAAACCCGTCAGTGTTAGAGATAAACTTTGTTTCCTTCTAGTAGGTGGGATGTCGCTCCGGAAAGGGTTATCAGCAGTAAGCAGAATACCAGTTAGAGCACAATTCACCACAATTACCATATAATGAAAATCAATTAAGACAAAAATTTGATAGAAGAGCTATTCGTTGACGAATTTTTGACTTTTTCATTAACAGAAACGACTTACACAAATTACCAAGTATCTTTTAAATATAAATTTCAATTTTCCTAACTAACCCGTATTTTAACATATGAAACTAATTTTGATCTGTTCGGGAGCATTTGAGAAATCCATTTTTTTTAGTTCAACGGTTTCTCGTCTCAAAGTATTCTCTAACGACATTAATCTGTTTTTTAATATCAGCATTATCATCATCCAATTTCTGCGATGACTAATTCAATTTTTCAATTTTATTAGTATTTAATATAGTTTCTCTATCCTGTTCATGGAGATTATTTCTAAAAGTTTCAATGTATGAACCCACGTCATTGAATACTCTGTCGAGATTTGCATAGTCTAATTTCATACTTTTTATTACTCCTTCTTCCAACCTCTTAATCTCATTTCTCAAGAAGTTTGTGTGTTCTAAAGTACCCGTGCGAATAACTTTTATTTTTTTCCTCAGATTTCTACTATGTTCATCGAGATTTGTCATAATTTCACTGAGTTTTTCTTGAAAACCTGAAGTATTCTCATCTATAGATGCTTGCATAGAATCACTTCTGAACTGGTAATTTGCATTGATAAGATTTTTCCCTTACCTTTATGTATTTTCTGAGATGAAGCCTCAAATTTTCCAAAACTCCGTCAACATATTTTTTATTCGTAGCGTCAAATTCTTCGATTGGAAAATAAATATTTGCAAGTCATCTATTATATAAATCGAAATTTTGATCTTCATCAAGATATTTAAAACCTATTCCAAGTGGTCCTGGTTGTGAAGATAATAATGATTCTTTCCCTTGTTGTCCAAAACTATTTACTCCTATCATTTTTTATACATAGAATTTTCAATTTTCCAAATTTTCTCTAACTCTCATTGATATCAAATTGTTCACTAGGTCACTCAAACTTTCCACTTCCTGGTTTAATTTTACATTTTTATCAGCTTTATTCTGAAGCATTAATTTGAAATGACTGATTTCATTCTGATTTGAAATACTGTCTCGTGAAAATTCCTGGAAAAGACTTCCTACATCACTCAAGGAGAGAGTCTGGGTAAAAATAAGTCCGTTATATATGGATGGATTTCTATGAAATTTTCTCAGTAGGTGTGAAACGATGCAAAGATCATTTGGTATTTCGACAAAATTTTTGTATCTGAACTTTTTTTCGAAAAATATGATAAAATAGGGTTTTTTTAAATTCTATCTTCTTCTACAATTTTGAAGGTACAGAACCAGTACTTCGTTTTTAGATTGCTTATATGTCTACATAACCAATTTTAATTTTGATACCTTTTTTGTGGATTTTGGGAATTTAAAAAAAATGTGACCTTTTTTCATTTTTTTGTTCCTGTCGTGTAATTTTCAAAATAATAGATGTATTGTGAGGATTTCCCTCATAAACTCTCCAGGGTTGCGCGAGAGGCGCTTCATTTTTAGTACCTTAATAGATCCAGCTACGCAGCCCGGCAGTAAGGTCGGAGGGCGCAGGGCAGAGACAGGGAGATGCGTTTTTGAAACTCGGTTCCTTTTGAGTTTGATTCCTTTTGATAATTTACAACTTTATAATTTTGAACTTAACTCTTCTAAGAGAGGTTTGAACCCTAATTTCATGGATCTGAAATTTTATTACCGTTGCTGCTACGAAGGCCAGTGTTAACGTCTTCGCGGTGTGTCTTGCTAATTTATTACTGAATGGAGTGACCTGAACTACCCCGTCATTATTTAACGTGTCTTGCGCCGTCAACTGCACGTACTTGGGCCCCAGCTCTACGGGTCACCGGCGTCTCGTCTGTTAACTCGGCATCTTTCCTCTTATTCTTTATCATTGTGTGTTTGTGTGAGTGCTTGAATATTTCGATTACCGGCTTTCGTTTAATTTCTTACTTACTTAAAGGTTGCTTTGGTGACCAAACTAACTTACCTTAACCTACTTTAAACTTGCTTAAACTTACTTATTTAACTCTCTGATGAGAGCTTTAACTGTTCCAGGGGAGTCTATAACTCCCCTATTTGAGCTCCGTCTTCTCCTCTTACTCTCTTCTTGAAAGTCCGGTACTTTTTGCCCTTTGCCTTAGCCTTGACAACTCTTCCTGCCATAAAATATCTACACTGGACGAACCATAAAGTTCAGGTGTGGTAATTCTCGAGTTTCATATAAATTATAAATTGTCTTGTCTAAATTTGTTATAACTGACTATTTGTTGATAATTATTTTTCATGTTTCAAACCTTCATATGCGTAACCTTGTCGTCTTCTCGCAGTATATTCAAGAGTGGCTGCGTGGAGAATGGTCCGGTGCTCCTTTCGTCGGTACCTCATAACCCCTTTTAGCTGCCTTGATTAGGTAATTTGGCTTTCTCATCTCTAATAACAGATCTGTTGATTTTTTAATAAGGACATTTATCCAATTGCTTTGTCTTCATATTTTATTTTATTAGCAGACGAGTCGGTGCACCTGGGAGTTTTCTTGACGGTTGCCGCGCTCCTGGAACGCTCCGCCGCCAGCACGCGCTTTTCTCTGCTGCGAGGGTGGGCTGCTTCCACGTCCGCACCGAAGACGTGGTGTTGCGTCGGGTCGCCGGGGGCTTTATCCTGGTCGTACCGCACCTCCGCCGTGCCGCATGACAGCCGGCTGGCAGTTGGCCTTCTACGTCTCGGTTTTGCTGACTGCATTGCTGGCCCAAGAGCGTTATTCTGCGGGAAGCCGTTGCAGGCCCGTATTACCGCTTAACAGCTGCTACAGCCGCTTTGGGTGGACGTCCCCTTTGAGCTCAATCAAGACACTACTGGCTTTCGCAGCTTTTACTTCAACCTTTCAAGAAAATATTAATTATATAGCAATCGGCCAATTGCTCTAATAAATGCGATACTATTGGAAGAACTTCACTTCCTAATAGTTTTTACCACTAGCTTTGTTGCCTGTCTCTTCAGACGAGCAGGCTGTTCCCCTTTCAATTGTTCGCCTAACCTTTGAAACGTGCATGAGTCTTTAATAAACTAATTTTCCCTGTTGCTTCTTTAATAGTTCTTTGTCAAGTTGTGTGAACGCACATACTCCACAGTATCAAAAAATACTTCCCCTTATTGATACACCTTGCTAGGCCCTATCGAATGGTATATAAACAATTCTTGTAGCTCAAAAATTGTCGAAGAAGATACATTTGAGAAACCAATTATCAAGTTTCAAGAAAAACATGTTTTTAAAAAAAAAATAGTTTTTTCAATTTATCTTTTGAACTACTAGGTTTTTTACAATGAACTCTTGAGCTATAGTAGCTCTTTTTAAGCCATTTCGATTGATATAATTTACATTGCTGTAGCTCTGTAACTCTGGGAAAAATATGCAACAAAAGACAATACGTGTAATTCTTCAAAACGACCACTTTTTTATTTTTTCATTTTGTTTCGACCAAAATACGTTTTTTTGTCAAGTCAACTCCTTTGTTTTATAGCTCTTTTCAAGCCCTTTGGAATGGTGTGCTCGCCATAGCTGTAGCTATGATACTGCAGCTGTCCTCGAGCTATGAATGAAAGCTGCGGTGTCATAGATACGGCAGAACAGCTAAATTCTGAAATTGTCAAAATTTTATAAAAAATATGTATTCAGTGTTAGAATGTTTCGTTTGAATAATGAAAGCACTTTGAGTAGCCCATGAACGAACTCTATTGCCATTGCCGCAGAGAAACACGCTCAAATGACCCCCAATAATGAGGGGGGGAGGGGTCAAGGTCACGCCATCCCCATCGCTTTCCCCCCCTCTGGTGGGCGCACTATTCGGAGTAGACGTAAATGGAAAGTACCAATGGAAGCGCAAGAAAATCCTCTAAAAGATGCATATAAAAACAGAAAATCAAACCCATTCATGATTTCTACCCAGACGGCTTCCTCAAGTTCTTATGGGACTGACTCTGACTGATCATTGAATTTTTCTTCGCTGGATGAGGTTATGGTTGACTCTAAATTTTTCAGCTTATTGTCAGCTTCAGCAAACGAGGTTGCTAAGGCTACAGTTCTTTCCATAACAAAAAGGTTTCTATCTCCTAATTCAGTTAGTCGTGCCTCTAAGCTTTTACTTTTTTCTTCAACAGTATGGTTCAGTGTTGATCCTAAAATCTTCAGCTTTTCTTCAATTTGATCATTAAGAGATGTCTGGAAGCTCTTTTTTTTTCATTCACAACATTAATTATACTATTTTTTGTTCTTGAACTGTATTACTCATTAATTTGTTCTTTGAATCTATTTGATCATTAATTTTAGTTTCTAAAGTGTTCAGTTTTTCATTCATTTGATTTTCTATAACCAACTCTTGATTCTTGAAATTTTCTTCAATCTCAGGAATTTTAACATCAATCAAATGGGTTATCTTAGAGTCCACAATTTAAAGTATAGCTTCAACTCCTTTAATATAATCGGTTAATGCTGACTTTTTTACTAACAGCTTTTCATCAATTCTAGTTGTAATACCTGACTCCAGACTCTTCAATTTGTCCCCAATCTCTGGAATTTTTACGTCTGTTAGGTTGATTATGCTTGAACCAATGTTTTCAAATTAAGCATCAATTTCATCGATTTTCTTCATCAATGTTGAGTCTATGCTTGATAGTCGTTCATCATTTGAAACAATTTTGGTTCAAGAGCACCGAACATTTCAGATAAATCATAAATTAACGTCTCTAAGAATTTAACGATTGAGTCTACATCAGAAAATTTAAGTTGTAAATCTGTTTTCAGAGTCAAATATTTCTAATCATACTCGTTTATAATTGATTAAAATTCAGTTCTTTCATTTTTGAGAGCTTCAATTGTGTCTTTCAATGACTCTATATTACAATCTTCAAGTAAAATTTTTATTTGCTCTACATTTTGCAAAAGTCCTTCAGAATTTTTTCACTATTTTCATGTTTATGATTTTCTTTACAGGAAGGTTAAAAGACCAACTCTGGTGCATAAATATTTCCACAACATATTTTTAAAGAAAAAAATTAACTTTAGTTTATTTTCTAAAAACTAGTTGAGGTTTTATACAGATCTAAAAGAATTAAATGAAATCTTTCGTTTTCTAAACGCTTCAGCAATTCTAGACATAAATGTCCACATATTACAACACCCATTTTCAGGATTTTATAAGTAGAGAAAATAACATCAACGCAATCTGTTAAGTAGTCTTCAAATTCAATTGGATAAATCAAACCATAACTGACAAAGTAATTGCACATATTGTCTTTCTTATACCAACAAGTCCAATGCGTTCCTAATCTGTTTCCAGTTTCTAAATTTAGGATTCCACATTCAGTTTTTAGAGGGTGTTTAGGTAAAGTATATCTGCTGTAAATACCTCGAACATTCGGAATTTTCAATATATTTATGTAGTATTCTTAATCATGTTTAGATAATGGTTTGATAGATATTACTTATTTGGTGGTTTTAAGTAGAGACCCTTTCTAGAAGTTTTTTTTCTCGGAGTTAACCTTATACCTGAACCTTTTCTACTTTCCATTGCTTCATTATGCCTTTTAGTTTATGACAAGAGTTTATCATCAGCTTTTTTCCTATTAACTGCGGATGCTATTGCAGCAGCATCTCCAGCCAAAGAGCCAGCAGCCCCAAGGCCAGCTAATAAAGCTGGAATTGTAAATATAAAACCCCCTTTCGTCGCAGTATCTTTAGAAACAAAAGAAGTCTTTGTCTTATTACAAATAATACACATACCTTTGACCATTATCTTATTGTTCTTTGTAATTAAATATTGAGGATTATCGGTTTCAATTTTTTTCTTAAATTTTACAAAATACATTTTTTAAACATCATTATGTTAATATGTTTAAATTTTTAGTAGTTTAAACATATTTTCTCACCGTCAGATTGCAATCGAATTACTCTGTCAGATAGAATCAGCGCATATGCATGTGTATCATCAGGAATATTAGTTTAAAATTCTGCTTTAATTTTAATATCAATTGTAGTTTCTTTGATACGTTCATTTTGTCTGCTGATATCAAACACATTGATAGGATAAAAATATTTAAAGTGTCTGTATTCGATAGCACAATTTTCATTAGGTACATAATCTATTAACATCTTATAGGCTGTAGCACAATTGTTAGAATCGAAATCAATCTGTAAATTTTGATCAGGGTATCGTTCATTATTCAGCTGAACGTATGCATTCGTCAAGTTACAAGGATCGAAAATTGCATTATTTACAACTTGTGAATTAGCTTTCTTAGTTTGGAATGCTAAAATCATATGTCGAGGTCTTTGAGATCCTGAATTTGGAGTTAAAATCCAATCTGAGAATTTCTGTTGAGAGTTTACAACAATTTTTTGTTCCAATCGTCTATTCAAATAAGGAATAGGTAATGTTGTTTTATCATTAATTTGACGATATAGCTTGATTTTATACTCATCAGACAGTTTGTAAGCTGGCATTTTCCGAATTAATTTTGTAATAGTAATTTTACCATCAACTACTTTATCTTGCTGGTTTGCATCTTTCTCATCCGATTTGAATATAGCATTAGAATTATCACCTCTTCTCAAAGTGAAAGCATGTTTCACTCCATAAATTACCTTCATTTGATTTTCACAAAATCCGAACACATGTACGAGTTGGATAGCAGCGCTAAATTTCTCATTAGCTAAACTTAAGATGTCATTTCAATTTCTAAATCCTTCGTTCGATTTTTCATTCTTCTTAGTATCAACGCTCCAGGAAAATATCATGTTTTCTTTTGCATTTCGCGGATAGCTGCCTAATTCTTTTAGAGTTGTTGTAATTCCAGGGTAACTATAGCCTTCAATTTCTTCATCTAAAGTTCTATAAGAAACTCAATCAAACAAATCCATTAATCCATTGTTTAGTATTGTTATTTTTCGTCTTTAAAATTATAATCACTTCCATCTTCTTTATTCAAAGCTCCTTCTATATAAATAAAACTTTTACTATGTAATACAAACTGATCGTGATTCTGGATAATGATCTTGATATCGTCATGTTCACGATTCAGATCAGTACCTATTTGTGGTTCATAGTTATGCGTTTTAATTTTTTCAATTGATTTATCACCTTTGATGTTTTCATTCCATCTTAAAGAATCTATTTTTTAACGATAATTTTCTCAAATTATCTTAATTTCTAGATCTTAGGTGTAATAGAACAGATACTTCTTCAACTCTAGTATTCAGAGCATGTCCATTTTGATCAGCAAGCCAAATTCTCAAATCATAAAGTAAAGGTTGATATATTGGTAGATAAATTGGTTTATTTGGATTTTCTACAATTTTATATTCCGGTGGGACGTTTGGGAAAAAGGAAAATAAAATATTATGCAAAGAACCGTTGAAGTATGAGCCGTTAATTGCACTACAATGAACGAGTATTGCGTTAACAGGTATTATGTTCACAATAATTATACTTTCAAGTTCTCCAACGCCTTCGAAAAAAATTCCTCCTAATCCTAACATTGTTTGGAAGATTTTTCTTAACAAAAACTACTTTTAACGGAGATTAATGGAGAGCTATGACGCATTTCAAGGTATTACCCAGTTAAAAAAATAAGACGCTTTCGAGTCGATAATGTGCCGCGGTAGGCAAGACTTCTAGCCGTGTTTTATTCGGAAAAGCAGCCGTTTTTCGGTCGCCATGTCCCCTTTTTATGGCAGTAAAAAACGGCTACAAAACCATTGAATTCCCTTTGCAGCTGTTCGGAAATTCCCACCTTTATCGACTATATATCGACTTTCCGCGGCCCGAATTCGACCTTCCGCGGCTTCTCCATTCTATGTATCGACTCTCTGCCAACCTTACTCGACTTTGTACCGGCCTGTCGCGGCAGCAGATAAACCTTGCCCGAACTTAGTTACACTGGCTATTCATATACACACCCCTCACCCCCACACACCCCTCCCCCCGCACCCACCCACCCATAACCCCCCCCCCCCACCCCACACACACACACACCCGTCCTCTCACACACACAAATATGTATCTGAACACATCGTTGATCACCTTCAAGGACGTCCTTTAATTCAGAGGTTGCTGAAGACTGACGAGGGAAAATTCAGGCTTGGTTTCCACATTTTGTTGTGTTTACGTTGCTCACATTGCCGTCACTACCAGCCCCACCACAGCGATAAATCGTGATAAATATCAATTGAACGATGTGGTGAAGCTAATAGTTGGGCCATTGCTCTTGAAATAGTCCCTCTGCAGACCAGCATTCTACATCTCTTCCATCTCTTAGTTCTTCTGAAGAACTCCCATCTTCACCAGAAGTTACGGGTCCAAACTCGACTACATGCAAAATAGAAGAAAGCGACTCATTGTGAGTTTCAGCGTCATTTTATTATGAAGCTTCAGCCAGAGTAGCCAATGCAGCCAACAGTATTTTTTTTTTGCCGTTGCACATAAATGTAAATGGTTTTCTTTTGTATTTGAAATTCAGATCGAAACGTTAAAAAATATTTATAAAATCCTGTCATAAAATTATTGATGTACCGATATATCGGTATCGGTTATTTTACTGGCGTTGGTAAAATCCGGCCCATACTTTCCAATAATACGTATTTTATCATATAAATGAAGGTCATAAATCATGAAAGTAATAGCATGATCAAATAAAGAGGCTATTCATACCTAGCAAATTAGTTAGCTAACTGTTGAATTGCAGAGTTTAATCAGGCCCGCTAACTGAATTTAATACTTTGACTTCCCGATGAGGCATGTACGTTCAGTAAGTGAAAGCTATGTAGCATGAATAGTTGAAAACAGAAGCGACATAAAATTATTATACTTTTACAACTAAACAGGCTAACAAAAATCCAACCAATTATGTAAATGAAGTTGATGGTGTATTTTGAAGTTTTTGAAAATTATTATAGAAAAAGCTGGAAATTCGATTTTAATTTATCTAGTAAATTTTCAATAAAAGTTTAAAGACGAAGAATACAGCACGGATAGGTATCATATTTTATACAATTTAACGAAGCTAAATTTAAAATATGTGAAGTAGTCAATTTTGAACGTTTCGGAGACCAGCTCCATCTTCAGTAAGTCTGAAAACATAAAAACCAAAATTGTTTAGTTCATGACAACAATGAGAAAAGTGACAAAGTGATCGGTAAGAAAAAAAATCAATGCAAAAATTTCTAACGGATATGAACTATTAGCATTATTTAAAAAAGGTGGCTTCTCTTTGGCCATGTGAAGGGATTCTAAAATGCGCAAATCGATCTCGTTAGGTGCAGAGCATAAAATAGATAAATTGTCCTCGGAAATACGGCTGCTATACTGTTCGGTATGAAGGCGGATTGATGAATGAGGAAGTTGACCTAAAGGTCTCCCAGTTCGAAAGCTTACTCCGCGGTGCCATGGGAGATCCTGACGTAAAAAGGCAGCGTCGTCATGCCGACGTAGCCAGACGTACACTGTACGCAACTAAATTTATATACCAGGGATGCCCGCATCCGCTTAGGAATCCTATCTTTGTACCGAAAGAAAAAACCAACTCGCAGCAGATTCACAGTAATTACATTAAATTTTACCGCAGGAAAATGGTGTTTAAAAAGGTTTTCAATATCCCGGGACATCTTGCTCGTAAAATCATCAAAATATGAAAATACACAGTAGAGCTGTTGCACCGAATCGGCAACATCGTTAATACCTGAATATTTTTTGGCTAAAATTTGTTTAATATGAGCATGAACAATTGAGGAAGGAAATCCGTTTTCACAAAAAAATGAGACTTAAAAATTAAATTCAGCATGCAGATCCACAAAACTAGAACAAATGTTGTAGGCACGATTCAATATGGTTTTAATCGCATTAATTTTAAATCTATAGCTACAGTTACTGTAGAAACTTATGCCCAATCCAGTAGAAGTAGCCTTACGAAAAATTGAAGAAGTGCAAGCTTTACCTACTCGAGTAATTTTTGAGTCCAAAAAAGATAACGAGCCATTATTCTCAATTTCGATTGTAAATTTTATTGATAAATGTTTCTCATTTAAATAGTCCCTGAACATTTGAGCATGACTTGGATTACGAAACAACAAAAACGTGTCATCAATGTAACAGTGATAAAATTCTGGCTTAAATTCCACAGGACAATCGGCCAGCCATTTTTGTTCCCAGTGACACATGAAAATTTTTGCAAATGTGGGTCATAACGGAAGACCCATGTCTTCGAAGACCCCAGGCCTTCGATTTGTTTATACAAATTGCCAGCAAGCACAAATGTAGAGTTCATAACAGACAGTTCGAGAAGCGTCTTAAAATAAGATTTGCCTAGGCCTAAAACTGTATCAGTAGGCAAAGCACACAAGGAATTTATAATTATTTCGATGGCTTCTGCAAGTGGAATATTTGTGAATGAACTTTCAATATCAAATGAAGCCATAGTCACTTTATCAGCATTTTTACACGATGTGATCTCTTTAACAAATTGAGTTGAGTTACACAGAGTATATTCATTTACAGTCAAAGGATTTAACACAGGAACTAGAAATCGTGCTAAGCTAAAATTAGGCGTATTCACTGCAGCAAAAATAGGACGAAATTGAAATTTAGATGGAAAGTTCAACTTATGGATTTTCGGCAAACCATACAGGACACCCGGACGTAAACCTGACAGATTCAACTTCGAGTACAGTTCAGGAGAGAAAACTTTCAGATTATGTAAATGTTCTGTGGCTCAGCCTCCTCATTCGTCAATCCGCCTTCATACCGAACAGTGTAGCAGCCGTATTTCCGAGGACAATTTTTCTATTTTATGCTCTGCACCTAATGAGTAAGATTTCGCATTTTAGAATCCATTCACATTGCCAAATAGAAGCCACCTTTAAATAATGCTAATAGTTCATATCCGTTAGAAATTTTTGTATTGATTTTTTTTCTTACCGATCACTTTGTCACTTTTCTCATTGTTGTCATGAACTAAACAATTTTGGTTTTTATGTTTTCAGACTTACTGAAGATGGAGCTGGTCTCCGAAACGTTTAAAACTGACTAATTCATATTTTAAATTTAGCTTCGTTAAATTGTATTAAATATGATACCTATCCGTGCTATATTCTTCGTCTTTAAATTTTTAATGATAGTCCGACTAAGGAGTGTTAACTTTACGTAAATCTTCAGATATTACAAAGCTAATAATTTTATTTCAATTTAGCATGTGAATCACCGTACACGAGGAATACTGCATTTTTCTTCTATTTTAAGATGTTTGAAAAATTCACGAACAATCTTATAAGATTGTTCATGAATCAAAACAATAATTTCTCCACAAAATGGTTATCATTTTCATGTTTTTCACACCTAAATATATACTTTGACGAAAAGAAAACATTAAAATTCGATAGGATCCGAAACCGGAAAGATGCGCAAACACGCAACCAATTATAAGATTGTTCATGAATTTTTCAAACATATTAAAATGCAGAAAAATGCTCGATTCGTAATGAACGGCGATTTACATGCTAAATTAAAATAAAATAATTAGCTTTGTAACATGTTACGATCTACAAGCTTAATAAAAATAGAATTTTCAGTTATTTCTATGTCAAATTTATAAAAACTTTAAAATGCACCTTCAACTACATTTAATTGGTTTGATTTTTGTTAGCCTGTCGCATACTTCAAGAAATGGAAATTGGGTCAAACTATATAGGTTTCAGTTGTAAAAGTATAATAATTTTACGTCCCCACTGTGTTTGTTTAACTATTTATGCTACAAAGTTTTCACTCACAGACCGTCCGTGACATTGGGAATTCAACGTAGTAGATTCACTTAGCGGGCCACATTAAACGCTGTAATTCAACAGTTAGCTAACTAATTTACTATGAATGAATAGGCTCTTTATTTAATTTTACTTTCATGATTTATGACCTTCATTTTCACGATAAAATACGTATTATTGGAAAGTATCGACGATATATCGGCCAGATTTTGCCGCTGCCGATATATCTGTACATCACTAGCCTACGATCACGCAACGTTTGCTGGTAGGCCGCTCCTCAATTTAAAGTATAATTCAACCCTAACTCAACGATAATGCTGATGTTCATCACGCGATTAAGGAATTTTCTTCGGTCAGTATTTACTTTAATGTGTTGACGGAAATCACGACCTCTGATTTAAAGAATCACTAAAAGAGCACGAATGACATTTTTCTCGCTGATACGTAATTTTCGAGCTATAACATGAATTACGTTTAGGTAAAATTAACGTTATATAATCGTCTACATCGTACCTGCATTCTTGAAACACGCCCAGTATTTTGGCGGTAACCATCAGTGTCAGTACGGCTAAGTTAAGTTATTTTAGGTTAGTTTATTCAGCTAATCTAACGTTACCTAACCTAATTTAACCTAGCATCACGTTATGCCGTATTACATCATATTTACGCGTCCGTTTCTCCATTTGTATGTACTAAGTTCCTATAACTTCACAGGTTAATAACTCAAAAATTACGCATCAGCGAGCAAAATGTCATTCATTTGAAACGTTCTTAAATGTGTTCCTTTAGAGATTTTTTGATACAGAATTCTTAGTTTCCGCGAACGAATTCAATTAAATATTGATCTATTCTTCTTTTATCATTGTTATTCCTTAATTTTATAATACAGCTCGTCAGATATTTCTGAAGTTTACTTTTCTTACTAAAAAATTTAAAACTAGTGATGTACTGATAATAGAAAAAGGCCGATACCGACACTATCCGTATATCTAAATTGAAAACATTGCACATTGTTGCTTGTCAAAGGTTTCTCAAGTGGAATTATACTGCAACTTAAAAGTTTGAAGCTAAATTGTGTTAACACTTACTGTAAAATAAGAATGGAATTAATAGTGCAATAAAAGCAAAAAGCAACAGCAATATAGCAATTTCAATATAGCAAATAGCAATAGCAATAGGAATAGCAATAAAAGTAAAATATAATAGTGTATGACTATTATATTTAGCTTTTATTGCTTCTTTAAGCAACAGTTTAAATTTTGAAGTATATACAATTGTGCACTACCAAATATGAAATCAACATTGGCCGCACAGTAGTGCAATCCTGATTCCTGATTAACCTTAAGTGCGTAATTGTTCCTTCTCATTAATATATGTATACTACTATTCATTCACACTAAAAAATGATGGAGACGACAAGGTCAACCTCTTATCAGGCACTTGACAACATGCCATACCGGCTTAACGTCTTCAATGGAATAAGAAAGTCACGTGAGAGCGAACACCTCATACCTTTCTAGAGCAGAAATTTTTTCAGAAATAAGAGACACTTCGACGTACTACACACTCGCACTGAAATAAATTCTGACATTGCGTGAAAAACCTTATTGAATAAATGAGAAACCAGCACTACACCTGTGACGCACAACACCATTCAAATAACAGCCGCGAAAAAGCTTGAGTGATCAGACTTGTCCAAATGTGCGAGCAGTGTTGCCATGTCTAACTCGAATGGAAATAAAAATTTGGCTCAGATGAACAACGGGATAGTATTATTTAATGTACACTATACAAAATGATTAAATTGACATTTAAATACCTTATAACATTAAAACTATCCGCAAGGTAAAGTTTTCGGTAAATGTACCATTTTTTAGTTGACAGCTTTGACTAGCAAGTTTTCCTCGGCAGCTACCGACTGTAATTTTAATGGCAAATGAATTTTGCTGTCTGAGAGTGGTCAAGAATGTTCGTATGTAAGATTTTCCCTTAAGAATGTTTTTATCTTTCATTTGAGAGTAATTTAAACTCGACAGGTGAATTATTTCAAAAGTAATGAGTGCTAAAATCTAAAGTTGCACACAAGATATTCTAAAGAAATTTCTGTAGCTTCCAGAAAACCGTTGCTCGACTGTTAATCAAATAGGTCGAACGCAAGCCGACATTCTCCTCTTGAATCCGCCTTTGGGCAAGGGCTCGATTTTTCCGGCTTGTTTCCGTCTAAATGAGACTAGCGGATAGCCGTCGAACGGCAAATTTTGGTCGAGAGCGGCCGACAGAGGAACGTTCTGACCTTCAGCGGCCATCTTTTACTGTGTTCTGCTACCTGTCGACCTAAACACGGCATGAATTTTTAACTGGGTATTATTTGCTTTGATTTCAATAAAATCTGCTAAATTTTTTTTGAATGAATTCGTTTATACTATCTATTTCATAACAACCTGTTGGAAGTGTAATTACATTTTCAACACCATTTAATTCATAATAAAATTTGCTATTATTTTCATCAATGTTAGGAATAGAATGGTACATGTATAACCCAACCATTGCCATTTCGTGAAATTTATTTTTGTTCAATTCTATTGCTGGACTAAAGTTTATACTAATGTCACTTTTTCTTTCACTAATTACAATGCTTTGAGATTTCATTTTTTAAACAGTATATTATCAAACATCTTTACTTCAGCAGTATTTGATAGACCTCGCATTTTAAGTTCATGCGTAAGTATTTGCAGTTAATTAAAAACTCCTGTATTTCCAGCGTTAAACGAACCGGACAATAACTGGTGTCTTTTTGCAAGATCATTGATGTTAGATGGAAATGCAATAATACCTGATCCTGAAACGTCTGAATCTTCTCTGGAAGGATGACGAGGAGGTATAGGAGAAGATGAAGGAGAAGGTATAGGAGTAGGAGTTGGTCTAAAAGTTGACCTTCGTGAAGGGTCGAAAAATGGTCTCTGGCTTGTTGAAGGACTTTTGTGTCGACTCAAAATTAAGGATTCTACTACTCTTGAATTTCATTAAGGATTTGGTTCAGGCCTTGATTCACGACTTGATTCACGACTTGATTGATTTGCTGATCTAATTGTTTCAACTGCGGCGTGAGCTTTCCTTCGTTGAACCAGTTGATAAAAGGGTCCAATAAATTTAAGATATTTCTCACTCCTATTTGCTTTTATGGTACGGTCTACCCTCAAATAAGCATCAGTTGAATACACCTCATCATAATAATTTTTTTATCTTCGCCCCTAAAATCAGTAGGATTTTGCTTGTTAATAGTTCCCATAATCCAGTTTTGCTTTCGTATAATTTATTTCCAAGTTTGAAATCATTACCCAGAATACTTTCCTTTTTATTTTCTAGCATAATTTACTTCCATCCCATCATATGCCATAAGCTTTGTCATAGCCATTTCCAGGTTTAAATGCAAAACGCAAGAAATCCAATGCAATAGGTCCAATTACAGTGCTGGATTCAGATGAGGGCAGAGCTAGTTTCTCAACAGGTTTTCCTTCGATAGATTCAAATTTTTCATGAGGTGTATATTTTATTGCCAACCTACTTAGTCTAGTTTCGTCAACAATTTTAGATAAAGGTTCAGTCAATGGCTTGTAAACTTTTTTAACATCATGGTTTAAACCTTGTTCAATTCTTTTATCATTTGTGAATTGCTTTTTAAAACTCTTTGTTAACGTTAGTAAATCTGATTTTGTTTTGAGGGGGCCTTTCTCTTAAGGGGGCCTTCCCGTCAAAAGTGAATTTTGATCCGATTGGTCTGAAATTTAGCCACTATATGTATTTTTGGAGGAAAAACATATTTTATTCGAGAAGTTTTTTTGATTTAGGCCTTAGTTTTTTTTAAACACGTTTTTTGGTTCATTGTTGGGATGTTTTCAAAAGAATAGAAGTCAATGAATTTTTATGCTAGAACAAATACAAATACAGTTTTGAATCCTCGTAACATTGCAAACAAACTGATAGGCCTGAATTTTCTATTTGAAAATTTTTTTTATTGCGATATTTGATCTGAGAATGAAATATACCGAAATATACCGAATTTTTTAGTTTTGAACTAGCAGAAAAAAACAGACAACGTACAAATTGGAAAATCGAAGTTTGTTAGAATTGTTCCAAGGATTCTAAAACTTTCTTTGTTTTCTTCCTAGCATAAAAACTCGATGACTTCTATTCTTTTGAATTTTTAAAATAAGTGACTACAGTATAGGCCATAAACAAAATTTTTTGTTTAAGTGTAATATAATGGAAAATTTATGTAATTGAATGCTGTTTTCATTTTTACTTCGAAAATCTCCATGCATAACATCATATACCAAGATGAGATATTCACACTGTGTATTGAAATTTACAAAAAAAGAAAAATTAAATTTTTTCACTTATTTCATAAAATTATGAAACCTTTTGTTTCCCGTCTGATTCTCAGTCTGAATTCTGTCTGAAATTTGACTATTATATGTAAACCTTTGAAAAGAAACACAATTTCTTCTATAAATTTTTTCGATTCAGGCCTTAGTTTTTGAAAAAAATTGACATATTGGTTTTTAGTCCACTAGTTTTGATATTTCAAAAGAATAGAACTCATTGAGTTTTTATGCTAGAACAAAAACAAGGACAGTTTTAGAATCCTTAAAACATATCAAACAAAATCATCATAACCTTTCCACTTGACCAGAAGTTTTCCTTTATTTTCCTTGAGAATTTTCTCAATTGCATAAACATCACTTGTATATTTTGATAGTTCTGGTTTATAAAAACTTCATTTATTTCTTCGCCATCCATATCTTTTAATCTATAAATAATTGGTTCAGTAGACTGTATATCGGATACAATGAATAACTCATAAGTGAAATTTGGCAAATAACCCTCCTGGAAGTCTTTCCGTTTCTTGCTTATTTTTACTCTATCCCCGATTTTGAGTTTCGGTGATGTGAAAGTTGGTTCGATTGGAGGGAATAAGTTACCATAAACCTTTTTACTGTTCTTTTCCAATGATTCTTGGTTAGGTGTCATTTTAATCGTTCTATGAGAGCTATTATTGTAATTTTACAATAAATCTTGTAGAATATTCACCAATTTTTTAGTTTTCATGTGTGTAAAATATTTCCACATTTTAGTTTTTAACGTCCTGTTGAAGCGTTCCACAACTTGAGCTTTGGTTTCATTTTCTGAACTAAACCACTGAATTTTATGTTTCTTGAATAGTTCTTGAGTGAACTTATTTGCAAACTCTTGCCTTTATCTGTCTAAACTAAAGAAGAAATTCGTGTTTTAAAAAGTTTTTGAAAAGAAGTTTTGATTTCTTCACTTGTCTTCTTACTTATTGGAATCACCCATGCATATTTACTGAAAATGTCAATTACAGTCAAAATGTAGTTTTTTCCTTGATCTTTATAGTTTTGCATGTCAACCAAATCAGCTTGACATTGATCATCAATTTTTGATACCTTCACCCTTCTCGTGTTAAAATTATGTTTTATTGGTTTATGTAGAGCATAAGTTTTTTGAGTTTCTAACCAGTTTCGTACATGAGTCGAAGATAAGCCGGATTTTTTAACAAGTTTATTTATTCCAGTATAACAGGTTTTTAGATTATAATATAAGTCATTCAAGGTTTTGTGGCTCACATCAGGGGGCGTGTTAATACATGTTTCGAAAGTCGAAATCCTGCCCATGATTTCCCTGCCATAATTGCGTTAACTAATTTAACATCTTGTCGAACGTATTCGGATTCATTTGGATCAGTTGCAATTTCAGCGGCTCTTTTCGCTAGAATATCATCAGCATAATTTCTGTCTTTCGTTTTTGGATGTTGTGAATAAAATATGTCATGATTCTTACAAGCCTGATCGAGTGAGTTAACTCCTCGATAACCTTCTTGAATTCGCGTCTGCACGTTAGTTCCTGGACCGCAAAATGAGTAGGTATGTTTATTGTTGAATGAACCGTTCGGGACTTGTTCAGATTGAACATTAGATGGTAATTTCAAATGAATTTCAGGTAATGGAAGTTTTCTAAGCAATGTTTTTACAATACCCTTCCCATTTTTTTCTTCATTAACTATTGATTTCAAATCACTCAAATACTGTTCATTTTCAACAGATAATAAATCTTGGCTATAGAAGTCATTATTGTTGTAGACAATCATTTTTTATGCTTTATCTATAGAATATATTTTATAGTGATTTAATTAATGCTAGTGTGTTAATACCATCTGGTAATATATGTCGCTTGTCATCATCACCATTTAAGGCAATCTTATTTATTTCTTTCGCGTATAATTCGTGGTTAACACTTTGGATATTGTACATCGTTTTGTTTATTGTTTCATTATTCAATGCTCTCTTGTATTCATCCAATGGGATATTGTTCTCAGTTATGTTCTTACTTACACCTTTTGCTTTTTTACTCACGGAATTTTTCGTTTTGTAACAATATATTTTTGCTCTGAGACCGACGAATTCTTCAATTGGTATGCCAAAAGTTTCGTCTTTCATTTTCCCAATTACTTTCACATTTTTAGTTGAATATAGGAAGTGTTCTTTAGAATAGTTTGATGTATCATACAAGTCTTTATTTCTTTTCATTTCTTTGTACAAATCTTGTGTTTCAATGTCATAAAAAAATTAATCTGTATCTGTAAACAACAACTTTGCCTTATTACCATATTTCTTTTTAATATGATTATAATGGAAATCATACATTAATGTTTTACTTATATCTAATACAGATAACCCTACGTAGATTGGTTTATCAAAATTTCAGTATTTGTTTTTGCATATGACATGCTATCAAATTTTCTGAGAATAATTTAAAACTGGTAAAGTTTGGTTTACTTGCTAATTTAATTAACTCTTTTTGTGACTTTACTACACATCTACTCTATTTCTAATATTTTCCATTGTTTTACCAAATACTGAATTTTTCCTCAGCTTGTAGAAGTATTTTTCAAATTCAGATTTAGCTTGCTGACGCATTTTTGTGTTGATATCAATATATGATTTCATCCATGGACTTTCATCAAACTCTAATATTATTTGAATTTTTTTTTTAACTTCAATCCTAGATCTAGATATTGTGTTAAAGATTTAAGATGTACTACATATTTTTCTCGTTTTCCAAGTTGTGGAATTAATTTACTTACATCGTTTACTCTGATATTTTCTGGAGCTAATGGTAAATTATTATGTTGAGCATGTAAGTCTTTCGGATAACTTAAATCAACTTCTAATGTATAACCTTTATCTGCTTTGAGTTTAGACTTTTGATCTTTCCATGTAAAGTTTCTGGTAGGTAATGATCGACATATAGCCCAGCCGTAAAGATTATTTGCATCTATATATGTGATAAAACTATTTGGTTTTCCTTTACCGAATGTTTCTGGAATATATGGATTGTTTGCTTCTGCATATCGTGTTGATATTGTAGAAATCCCACCTCCTACTCCTTTTTCGATGAATAGGATCATATCAGGATTTTCAAACAAGTCCAATTCTATTTTTGTACGTTTCAGTAGAACATCGGAAGACAATCCTGGAGCTGTAAAATATTGTGCTGGATCTAAAGAATAAGTTTTCATGCATGTTAGTCTAAATTGTTCAAATACTTCTGCTAATAATAATGTATCGACTTTTAGATATAAATTATGTAATCTTTGAATGTTCTACAATTAAAAGCTATCCATACTTTAAGTGCATGCTGATATTCATCTTCTGAAATATTTCCATTGTTTAATCTACTGTAGAATTCACTTTTAGCTGGTAAACTACTACAGTTCATTTTTTCATAACTCTTTTACATATTCATACAGATAAATACCTTTTTTGTTGATCAACTCTAATTGTTTTTCATTGAGAAAGAACTTCGACAATTCTTTGTGCTCAGATAAATTCTTCGAAAGTTTATCCAGAGACGAAGGTAAAAACCTTTAGCTGTCTAAGAACCGTAAGTCTCTGCACTCAGAGAAATCTTGACACACCCAGGTGTGTCAACCTTCATGCACTCACAGGTCGGGTGAGAATGTAAAGTCTCGGCCAGTAAGACAATGAAGTATCGGTTGCCTGTTTGGGGGTTTTGTTGATCCAAATTTCACATTTGAAGAAAACGTTCAATTCAGAAGTCATAACACCTAAATGTAAGTAAATATATATCCAGTTTCTTTCACTTTCGTAGCTAATACGATGAAAAAGGGAAAACATCAAGTTATTGCGTACGTTTTTTGCATGCATCAACATATTCATTCAGTTCATTCCAAGATATAAGATATTCATTTCAAGTGATACATTTCTTGCGTTTTGGGACTATGTGTACCATTAGGTAAATTACTTATTCGCATACCCGTATAAATTATTGACAGTTTACCTGGATATAAATCTTTTTAAAATAAAAATATTTATATTACAAGGTGAAATGTTATCACGCAATTGTATTTCTCATATATATCAGGAAGTACAGTAATATATTTAAGCAGTAAAATCTATTTCCCAATTCTGCTACTTGCAACGTAACCAAACTAAACTTCAACAACCGAAAAAACGCGGTGAACGTGTTAATAACTAAAATGCAAGATATTAATGCCGAAATACTAGAAGAAACTCACTATGAAAACTTTATAATGCAACACTTTTGTTTACGACTCAAGCTTGTCGGTGTTATTAATTAACTTTCACTTTTCAGCAAAATTATGCTGTTAAATTAGACGTGGCCTTTCTTTCGAAGATAAAGAGGTGCTTGGAAGAATGAAAACTATTAAGAATTAGTGCATGATGATTTTAATTATCTTCAGTTCGCCGATCACTGATCTATTTATCAAGTACTGAAGTAAATAGCTCATTTGAGTTCCTTCCAACTTCGTGAGAGGCAACCGCAGCTCACGCAGATATCCTTCGGCCTCGCCAGTCGCCACCATGCTTTGCATGTATGAATATTGAATAAGAAGCATGATTAATTAGTATCGGTCAGCCTGTCATTGTGAGTAGTCACGCGTGCATGTGTAATCCGCGAAGCACCCATATCTAGCGTACTTTTCGTAAGAAAGTGGAGTCCACTTTCTTAATGGTCTCATTCAAGATCCTAGTGATTTGATTGGTGTACAATAAAAACCATATGCACTTGTGCACATGTTATAAGATATTGCATTCAATTACGTAGGAGGGAAACAGTGCGGCATCTTCATTTTTGCCCGCCATGATTTTTGTACCCGTGTTAGTCCATTCGCTTCATGATGATAACCTGAAAGTCATTCGCTCCGAAGCCTGTTTAATGTTTTGATTTTATTCCATTTCTAAAGAGGATATGTATTTGAACGTGAAATGTGATTTTTTATGCATCAGCCGAAATACGGGCTTGTGAGTTGATAAATTACTGGTGACTCATCTTAAGCGTCGTTACGCGACCTTGGCGTTCAAGTTCGTGGTCGCATCCTCGACGGTTCGAATTTCTTGATCGTTTTCGGAGGAATAGTGTAATAATTTATGTTGGCATGTAAATGAATGGGTTTGAATTGTTTATTTTTAATTTTGCAAATGTGTGAAGAAGTAATTAATTAGAATGAAAAGGAACAGGTATGAAATTCAAAACAATTTTTTTACAGTTTCATGTGTGGACATGGATTAACTTTTGCAGTCAAAATCATGTCATTATGTTAAAAGGTAATGAATATATAATCAGCGAAAGCATTATGATTAAATAAAACCAGATATAATATGATTATTTCACTGAAAATTATCATTGATATGTAAATTCATTTAAACGCAGCCACAGTATATGTATCTTGCTTTGGGAAATTCATTCATTCATTCAACCATGCTCATGAAATTCCAAATTCAATATTACATACAACAATAGACATAGGTTTTTTAAAGAAATAGCTTTAAAGAAAACCCAGCAAGCAAGCATAAAATTATATTACCTGACTTTTTGGAATTGGCTTAAGTCATTTTTCACGCCAAAAAAAACCTGGTGAAACCATGCATGTAATTCTTTTACAATTATTAGAGCTTTAGCCACAATGTTGGATAGCCTAACTATTTTCTTTTTGCTTGCTTCTCACTAAGACCTTTCTTTATACTCATGTGGTGTGTTCTTTTTCAAAAATATATCCTAATTTGTTTAAAGAGTTTTGATATTTTTTCCAGCATTTGAAAATGAATTACTAACAGTGTTACCTCTATTCATGTAAGTCCAGATATATAGCTTCACTTGAATATTATTCAACTAAACTGAGCATTAGCCCAGTAATGCCTTGATAAAATTATCCTCAATTCCTTGAACTGTGCTTGGAATGAGCCTTCTCCATCAACCAGAGGTTTTGAGTAAACTCATTCCGGGACAAAAACTCGTGTAAGTACTACTGCTCATTATTAGTGCTTCAATTTTGTCCTCATGATATTGTTATTATAATTGATAAAATGATTAGTCTATATTAATTATTAGCTTATTAACTTTTGTAAATGGCACATAAATTATTGAAAATTGTTTTGCTTCTATTTAAATTTCAGTATTGTTCACTGATTAGTAGGTATAGGAAAAAAAGGCTTTAACTCAATTTAATATAGGACCCAAACATAATCAACTATTTTGTTTGCACGTAAAAGTATTTCTATTAATTTTCTGTCGTTTGATGTTTTTGTACATGTTATCGTTAATGCAAATACTTATAAATAATCACTTTATAGCAGCCTTCTCCAGGATACATACCTACAGAATAGGATATGAAAAGACTGTCCTTAGAAAAGTTTGTTATAATGAAATAATTGTGCACAACTTCAACTCAAAAGTGCTTGATGATCAATGGCAATTTGAATATCTGTTACAGTCTACAATTCCCATTAAAATGTTCAGGCTACAGAGGATTTTTTCATGCAAAATGAAGAAAATTAGAATTAACTTCTCCGTTATCATCAAAATAAATGTTTTGGCTTACTGAAAGATATGTAATCGCCGAGTTCAGACTGCATATATATATATATATATATATATATATATAGCTAATCAAAGCAACAAATATGCTGAACATGGAGTTGCGAGTTCACTTCAGCAATTCATAATTCATGATAGTAAATTCTTGAAAATTGATCCAATCAGGAGTTGATCTTGATAAGATTATATGGATTGCACTTATCAGTTTTCTATACAAATAAATGATAAATGAAGTGCATAAATTTATTAATTGATTCAAGTGCATATATAAAAATAAACAAAGTGCAAAGTATATTAGCTTTAATAGGTGTGTTGGAAAAAGTACTTCAGAGTTAATTTCTAACCAATAATTATATCTGACAATATAGAGTTACTGTCTACATTTTCATGTTGCAGAGTAACTGGAATGATACACAAAATGAAAATTTTGGCTATCGGGTGTTTCACATTGTGATGATGAAAATAAAAACAATAATAATTGTTTGACGACTACTCTCGAGGTTAGGAAAAAATCATGCTACAGTACATTTTTTGTTTTTCTTGAAAAATAAAATATGACCTTAATTTTTCAGATATGCACTGAGTTCGTGAGAATCACTGAGATGAATATCATCGATGCAATGCGAGGTTATCTCCTGGAATACAGCTGGAATACTACAAGTGTCTTGTGAGGGGTCCATACCTCGCCCTGTGAAGACAAGTAAAAAGGTAAGAACTTAATCGTATTGTTACTTTGGCAGTTTCCATCCCTCAATTATTGAGAAAAAATGAAAATGAAACATTCGTCTTCTAAAGGCAGTTGGTAAAAGTCCAAGCGAACGCAAGAGTGAAAGCAAAATCTTCATTTGTAAAAAGACAAAATCATTCGTTGTAATTTCATAATTCTTCCTTTATTGCAGAATTGCCGGGCAGGATAGAAAGTAAATTACCTGCATCAATGAAAGAAATCCTTTATTTCGCTGCTGTTATGGAGATAAATAATTTTTAACGAAAATTCACCTAATGTTAAATCATAACCAGTTATTACCCATTAAGTCAGTCTTCATATGAAAGAAATTAAAGATATGAATTTCAAGAAAAAATAAGTATTTAACCCACCATGTTCGTACTACAATGCGAGGAAATTCATTTTAACCCTACGTTATTACTGAAAATTCAGTCGAACGTTATTCTCATGAGCATTGCATGGATGCTAATGAACTTACAAACGACAAGGAAAGCATTTAATTAAACTAAATTATTAAAGTTTATTGTATTCAGGTCAAATTTCTCAAGATTATGAGTGACACACATACTAAAATTTTTCTTTTTTTACCCAGGTGCAATTACCGATGATCATCTTCTTCGACGGTCCAAACATTTGGTTCCAGCCACATGCGAGAGACATGTGGCTGGAGAAGAGGTCTACATTTTTGACGGGCGCTGGCATAAATGCCCCCTCACACGCGCAAATATATCTGCAGACATATCTGAACTGATGCTGAGTTCGTGCGTTTGTACGCTAATTTCAGGTTGGCACAGACTGTATGATGAGGCAGATGAGCTATGCCACAGTACAATGAATAGAAGTATAGTAATTACAGTCAAATTAAAGGGAGATGTGCATCATTGACGTCATCACACCGCCGGACCAATCACCGAACGACTGGATGATGCCAGATACAAGTTTGAAATATTTCTGATGCAGTTTCATCATGGCGTCGTACGCGAGAACCAAGCGTTGCGATTTTCGTGATTGTATGAATACTTCAGAAAATAGTAACGTGATATTTCACCGATTTCCAAGAGCCAATTAAATAGAATGGATAGTTTTGTGTGAAAACCAAAAGTTATTGGACGTGAAATTGGAAACACTTTTAACGCATCATTTTGTGTGCGAAGATCATTTTCGAAGGGATCAATATCGACGTATTTTGTCACCTTTCAGACGATTTTTAAAACGAGGAGAAGTACCTAACACTAAAAAGAACTTTCTCAAGCTGCTGGTAAGATATTGCTAATAAAAACCTGTAAAATCAGTGTGCAATTAGAAGCTAGTACTCTGGATTCATGATTAGGAAAGAAAATGTTAGCTTTTTTGAGATTATTGCTAGATAGTTAGGTTATCTATACATTTAAAGTTCTAATGTAACATTTATTTTTATAAACTTCAGCTTCTGACACAAAACTGGATCTAGTTAGGCCTTTACTCAGTATTAACTTTGTCATTTGCTATGCTTAGCCAACACATGATTGGTAGTAGTATGTCTAACCAGTTATGCTTTCCTTGGGTTTGTGGTGTTAGATTAGGCTTAAATTTGCCTAATCCTTTTTTGGTTAAATATGTTTTTTGTTCTGATCTCATAAGAAGATTCAATCAAATGCGAAACATATTTTTCTAGTTTTAGCTACTTAGAATGCATCATTTGAGGGTAAATGTTAAGGACTTGACCATAATCGATTTTCCACTTTTTGATCAACAAAGATTGTTGATGAGACCAAAATAAACAAGTTTTCTTCAATGCACTTTCAGGCGGAAATAAGTATTTTAGAAGTTATGGCATTAAATGAGTTAACGTAACTCCAGTGTTTGAGGCGGGGAAAAATATACCGCGCGGTCCGACGTGAAAGTAAACAGGCGTTCCCGCGCGCCAACCAAGCCGACGAAGAGCAAACCTCCTATTACAAACGTAAAGAGGTTGGGTCGTGAGGGGTAGCAACAGTTCTTTTAGTGAAAATTATAAAACTAAAAGAACTGTGGCTACCCCTCACGACCCAACCTCTTTACGTTTGTAATAGGGTGATGCACACTGGAGTTCCGGTAACTCATTTAACGCCATAACTTTTAAAATACTCATTTCCGCCGGAAAGTGCATTGAAGAAAACTTGTTTATTTTGGTCTCATCAACAATCTTTGTTGTTCAAAAAGTGGAAAATCGATTATGGTCAAGTCCTTAACATTTACTCATTTGAGTTAGGGTTATTAGGACCCTTAGGCAATATATAATGCCATGACCCTCTCAAAAGTACCCAAAATCTTGAGATTTTCCAATGGCAGGATTTTTCTTACTGTTTTCCTACTGAATACTTGCAATGGTTTAAGTTTCAACATGTCAGTTTTTCAATTCAGAGTTTGTTGACCATTATAGGCAAAAAGCTTTACAGGCATGATGAGCACAGCTAATGATAGTATGGTTGTATTGGGGGAAAAAGACAGTAAGGAGGGTGGACAAGTAAGAATTTAGGAAAAGTGACTACCACTTGCTGGGATCTGCTCATCATAAATTCTGCTAGTCATTCATGGACCTTTCCTAGATTTCAAAATGAGTTGACCTTCATCAGCTTGCTGTGAATGACAGAAAGGAAAACTTCCATGAAGTCTATGTAAATGCCTAAACAGATCAAACCTTGTTCAAAATTTGATTACAGGAATTATTTTATTGCCTTTACTTAAATTAACATCAATGGTGAATCATGGCGTATGGGTGATACATAATTACACTGCAGAGTCTTGACAGTGTCAGAGTTTAAGACAAGCTCAATGCTCCAGAGTTTATTAGATATCATGCAAATTTTGGCTATTTTCTCTGAGGTATGCTTCTAATGTAGTAGTGTGAGGCTTTGAAACTGTTACATTCTAATGAACCAGTGTCCTGAAAAACTTTCTACGGAACTCATTTTCTTTAGAAATCATTATGCCTTTGGTTATTTCAAATGCATCATTTTCTGAAATGAAATGAAAAAATTTTTGAATAATATTTCCAATAATTACTGTAATAAATATATCACACAATTAGTCTCCAAAAGCGGTATTCAACAATTCAGGGGCTTTCATATGTGTTATGATTGATGACTTTTTTGAATATTTTTAATTTTTCTTGAGCTGTTATCTTGATAATAAGCAAAAATTTGTCTGTATTTAAAATATATATTATACATAGAGTCCCTACCCCGGATGCCAACTTTGGCAGGGTACTGTATGAGTTCACTTCAAGTGCATAGGTCCACTGGTGATGTCCAATGTTATTTGTTACACATACTAAATATGTATTTAAAGCTATTGCAAATATTATTGGATTTCAGGTAGGTAGATCAATTTATGTTATTCATATTGTGTTGATATTATAAATTTGCAGTCCTTTTTGATGACACTGATCCACTACTCTTCTTTCATAATGTTCAACATGTATTTACTTATTTGAAAGATTCGGAGACTTGTATACTCAACTCCATATCCTGAATACTGACCTATTCAAGGAATTGCTTATCAAAAGTTTCATAACATATATGGAGCATAAAAAATTGAAATATTTTTACTTGAAATTATGATAATGGTTATATATACCTTGATTTATATTAAAATTCTTCAGGTCAGAATGAAATATAATTCTGTATAGAAATTTATCAACATTTGAAGAATTGTATTCAAATGAACAAAAATGTGAAAACTAAGAATGCGAGCCCTTCATAGGGCATGGATGGGCAATAGGGTTAGGTTTGATTAGATAGGTTACCTATCTTGTGCCATAACTCATAAGAGGGTGATGACCATACTCTGTATATAGAAATCCTTTTTCTTCAATGGAACTTGGGGTCTTCTCTCATTCCTACTTTGCTCTCTGCTTCTGGCTTTGCTGTGCCTTGCACCTACCTAAATTTTGTTTTGCATCAGCCTCACTGATCTATTTCTGAGTTGTGCTTCCTCTGACATTTATAGTTATACAATATCACAGTTATTTCAGTTACCGAGCTGCCTTTCTTGTCATTTTATTTGGTTTATCCTGTGTTATTGGTTGAGTCAATATTTTGTTCTGTTAAAAACTGTGTGATTTATGGTTTACGGACTTTGTTTTCACATCATCCATTTATCTCATTTGCCATCAACTGTGTACTATTGGGTGTTAACCAACTAATAATTTATTTCATCATTTTTAGTATTTTGTTAGAAATACAGTTTTTTTTATTTATATTTTTGTTTGGTTCTTCTTCTTGATTTGACCATTTGACAGATTGGACCTTTAGTGTTTGAGTGTACTCATAGGGTTGTGCCCTTACAACACAAACACATGCTGATAACTTACCATCACTGGTAAGAGGCTCAAAAACAAAGATGCTCCAACACAAAACAATAATTATATTTTGCCAATATGAACAGCCGCTCCTATCTTGGAGCTGAGAGTGGGACTGGACCACACTCTGGTGAACCTGAACATAAGCTAATGAATCTAGAAGGAAATGGCATGCAGCTTGCTTTAGTGCTGGAATAATAGTAAACAAATGGGCATTGTACTTCATTCAATTCTGTTTTATGATATACATATTGTATGATTGTAAAAACTTAACGACCTTTAATAAAAAAAATGAAATAAACGTATGAAAGTGAGTCGCATAGACGGTCTTGGTGCCCCCGCATGCCACTATGATGCGGCCGGGGTAAACCAGCAGTAGCTGTTGGGCCTGGATGCTGAAACAAATGCCCGGAACGCAAAGTTGTGTGTTTGTGAGTGGACTGGGAAATTTATGAAGAATGAAATGTATATTTCTTTTTTCTCTCTTTTCTTTTTCCGTCTTGTTCGTGTTTTGTAAACTTTACTCTTTCTGTGCTTGTTGTAGCTACTCCCCCTTTTTGGAGGGAGGAAGGTTTTTCATATGCATACATACATATTAATTTATATTATCAAAGATATACAAATGAGTGCAAAATATTAACGGTCACTTGAATGAATTTTTATCAATTCAAACAATCTGCATATTATACTTGCCTATTCTTAAAATTGTCATGAAAGATTCAATGGTAGGTAAGACTGTAAGACTTTGCCACAATCAAAGTATCCTGATGAAGAAATATTTTCTTCAACAATGATAGAAATATATAAGTATATTTTCCAAATAGTTTGAATTTCTTCGAAGAAGTTGATTGAAAATATTAATTACTGTGGTTATATGTTTATCGCAATAAGGACTTTGATGATTTTTATAACTTGAATACCTATATCTATCATTCACTAGTTCATCTGTGCCAGAAAATTTTACTCAACATGGAATGCATAGGCAAAATTATTTTGCCCCCACAAGGGAGGGGTAGCTACAACAAACACAGAAATTCGCAGGTAGAGCATCACTCTCCACCTTTTCTTTATGCTTGTTGGTGTGTAGGAAGGTAATACAAGAAGAGGGGATTTTCATTCCTCTTGGCTCGTGACTTTTCATCGCCTATTACGATTCACAGGGAGTACGGTGGAAGTATTCTTTTCCCCTCTTCCCACAGGGGAAAATAACTCAATTTACTCAATATACATAATGAAAAAATCTCATTTGCTGTGTTCCTGAAGTAAATACATTAATTGGGCTTGACTGTTTTTTATTACAATTGTTTTACATTATTTCAATTTGGCAGCATGAATTTTTGAAGATGTATATCTATAAAATCCTTATGCTGTTTCCATGTGTTATCTTCGTACTTGATAATCATTGTCAACTATTTTGCCTATACACAGATTATTGAAATATAATTTACCCCCTGGGGGCATAAAAAGCAGTAAGGTTAGGATAGTTAGGTTTGACTCTCTTATGCTAAGTAAAATGACTATCCCAAGAATTATTTCTTGGAACCCATAGCCTTAAATATGTCTTCAGGGCTTCTCTCTTCCATGCCAATTGGGCTTCCATCTTTCTTTGTATCATGTTAAACTTCCTCATCTTACTCTTCTCATTTTACGTGATGGAGAAATGTAAATGTAGTATACAGCTTGCTGTATTTGATGTCTTGGGAGAGTGTTTATCATGAAAATTTAGGTGTAAGCTTTTTCTGTAGCCATAAACTAGATCTTTGTATGTATGTCCGTACATTTGTATGGATTGTTCAAGTTGGAAATCCATGCCTGTTTCTTTAGAGAAATAATACCATGTATTTCCCTGTAATTCCTTCTCTCAATTATATCCACATTATCCAACATAACTTAAATATTACAGTTGCAGGGTCCTTTGTTGATGAGTCTCCACCTAACGATGAGCTGGTTCATGTGGGAAGCTCCGCATCAGTAGCATCTCATTCCCAATGCACTGCAACCTCTGTTGATGAAGCTCCAATCATTACAGGAAGCTCATCCGGTTTTCTTTCATCATCACGAAAAAGAAGCGCAAAGGTCTGTTTACCTTAATACACCCATAATAATTACTGAGTTATCCACAATCCATAGTTTAAAGCAGAAAATATAATTGTGCATATACATGACCAATCTGTTTTATTGCTGTGTATATATATATGCATAGAATTGTAGCAATTTGAGCAGTAGGTATATGTCTTTTTAGTATTGTTGGCAGAATGCATGCAGTATAATAAGTGAACAAAAATCCCATGGAATGAATTGAGACTACAATAACAGAGGAATAGTGTGGTTTAATTTATTTTCTGACAAAATATAACTTTATGCTAAAATATCTTCCTATTTTTACCCATATACCTGTATATCAATATATCTGTAAAATAGTATGTATGTACATTTGTTAGTATAAGCATGTGTATCTATATTTTTAATGCATATGTATATGGCTATATCTCTACAAAAAGATAAGATAGGTAGTAAGTTTGGGTTAGTTAAGTTTGCATATCTTGTGTTATAAAGAGTGATTTTATGTATATTCAGCAGAATATCTATCAAAACTAGGCGCCTGACGATTCCGTATCTTTCCCACTGATTCTTCACTTCTTCCATTGCCATCCATTATTCATTCCATTAACCTAGCAACTGCATATTTCTCTTTTCCACAGTACTTGTGATAATCACAGCTATGTTATCTGCTTTGACATTTTTAAAAATATAATTTAAATTCTGCCCATTGCCTCTATGCAACCCCATTTTCAGGCAATAATATATTTTGTTTTTCAACATTCAGTTTGTGATCTTTTCTTCCATTAGTTGTCTGTAACCTTTTCCTCCTTTCAGAATACTTTTCATTTTACTTGAAAGTCAACTTCAAGATTTTTCTTGCCGCCAATCGGCAGCAAGCAGCACTCTTTTTGCAAGTCAGGTTTGTCTTTGCTGCCCTTCTTTTCTCCTTGTAATGGTCATGCAACTTAGATTCACTTTTTTACAACTATTGCTCATACATCATTCTTTTATCAGTTGCCATTTGCAGCTTTTTACTCCTACACTTCCGACTTTCATTCCATATCTTTCTTCTTTTTCATCTTGAGTCATATGTACACTGGAGTCTTTTTCATGATAGTTTCGCCTTGCAATGTAGACAATTATCTTCTTCAAGCACTTTATTTCCAAAATCCGTCAAGTATGGATAATTGAATATTAGATAATGATTACTTTATTGCTTTCATACCTCGAAGTTGATAAATTAGTTTTATAGTTTTGTTTTTTCATGATAGTTTCAATATGGATGATAAGCCTTGTATTCAAATAGTCAATCATAGTATGATATATCAATTTTTGTTTTGAACCTATTCACCAGAATTGCACAACCCTTCAAATTAACTGAAGAGTAAACAATAACACTAATTATAGCTTTTGAACATTTTAGTTTGAAAGGATATGAATTTGGTGATTAATGTACTGAATCGTGAGAGAATACATTCAGCGTGGCTAACCATATTGTGTACCTTATTTCTAAAGAGTGTCGCATACTTTTCATAATTATGGTACTGTGGGCTCTGAAATAATATTTCTGTAACCCCTTTTGCAGAAATACAACCAATACATACATCGCACATGATTGCTCCGTGAGCTCTAAAAATGTTTATCTTTGTGTTGTTTTTACATTTTGATAACCTGATTGATAACCTTCAGGGATGTATTGTAATACATTTGACAGTATTTGGTATAAAGGGCACTATTGTTATAGGGTCTCAGGTATACATGTTTTTTGCAGGCAAACGTCAAGACAGTTGAAACTGCCACTCTGCAGACCCGACACTCAGCAGCTCAACTGGCCATAAGTCGTCTGGAGAAGGAGAAAGAGCAAGCCAACACTCTCATGGCGGGTCACAAGACTGATCTTACTACGTTCAAGGTCTGGTCTTCTTTACTTTACTTTCATGTCACAGCTAGGTTTTCAAAGATGTTTTGTGTATACACACATGATTTAGATTATGAGGTATATATGATAGGTATTTGATTATAAGGAGTGCTAGAAGAAGACCAAAGTTAGGATGGAAAAACGGAGTGTTGAGAGCTTTGAATGCCAGAGGTATGTCGATGGAAGAGGCATCTGTGTGTACGCAGAATAGAGAGGAGTGGAGGGCAATTGTGAATGTTTGACTTTGACGCAGCATGAAGGGCATAGCGCGGAGGTGCCTGTTCATATTGAGGCGTGACTTTTAGAAATATTTAAAATAAAAAATGAAATGTTTAATTAATAAAAAAAATTAGTATGAATGATGGTCACGTCGAAAAGTTCGGGGGCCCCCGCGCCACTCATGATGCGGCCGGGGTAAACCAGCGGTAGCTGTCGGGCCTGACTGCTGAATACATATGCCTGGAGCGCAAAGGGTGTCCGATTGTGATTAGATGGAGATGTGTGAACGTTGAAGAATTTTCTTTTATCTATGTTTTTATGAAATTTTTTGGTTTTCTGCACATGTTGTAGCTACCCTTCCCTTGTGGAGGGAGAAAGCTCTCGCATATACATACATACATACATTTGATTATGAGGTATTTACTTATGTACGTGCAATGAATATATATATGCATTGCAACAGAGTGTGTCGATAAAGAATTATACTTGTGATACGAGTCGAGTCTTGAATTATTTGAAATATGTAATGCTTCTAAGACTCTAAGTGGCGCTAAATCTGAAGATGCTTGAAAAATTGATTATTCAGTATGCGGGTGCCAGTATGCGGGTGCCAATTGTGTTAAGTTGTGCGAATAGGTCAAAAGTTAGAAAAGGAATGACAAGCAAGGTATTGGGGTTTCAAGGCATTTTTAAGTGATAGAGCCTTTGCGTTCCAATGTGAACATGTGAGGTTTATAGTGAATTTGTGATACCTTTGAATTGAGAAACTCGAAGACAGAGTGTAGTGAAAATTATTTACTTAGCTTTCTCCCAGGAGACATTCTATTATAATACAAAGGCAAGTAGGGCAATTAGGTTCGATTAACTAAGCTTACCTAGCTTATGTTACTAGCATTGGCGACCTCAAGGGGAA
The DNA here is from genome assembly GCA_030386875.1 of Morinoia aosen. NCBI lineage: Eukaryota > Metazoa > Arthropoda > Malacostraca > Amphipoda > Talitridae > Morinoia > Morinoia aosen. The sequence continues at coordinate 2,535,573 of CM059568.1, read as the reverse complement.
ATTAGGTGAACTGAGCTCTAGTTAGGGCTTGGGGACTACTGTTCTTCACCCCTAGCTTCTTGTATCTTTTCACCTTTTTGCTTGACTATCCTTGAACTCCATTTCCTCTACTTTTTTATCTTGCTGATTTCACGTGCAGGGAATGTTCAGAATTACTAAGTCTGCACATTCCAAACTAATTCGTTCCTTCTCATTCCGCTTTAAAATGACAAAAATTGCTGCGGTTAGGTTCTTGGACGCTGATATTTAATTTCTATTTTATTATTATGAAAAGACTAAATTGTTAGACAAGTTTCAGTTTTTCTTGGATGTATTCATGAATTGAACCTTTTTTAGGCTTCTTCTTGTTCCTGTAAGCGCACATTCGGCGCTCTCTCCGCTTCAAGTGATCCCAAAAGAATGAAATCATCTAATTTAAACGAACATGCAAGTTTCAAGGGACCTCGGGTAAGTGTAAGATTCTCTGCATTTTTGTTATCGTCACATTGAAATTGGCCACATGGAAAGAATGAGTGAAGGTCGACTCGTGAAGAAAGTGATGAGATCCAGTGTGAATGGAAATGGTGCTAGAGGCAAACTGAAATTCAGGTTGTGGGATGGGGTGAAAAGAGCTGTAAATACTAGGGGCGTGTCAATGGAGAGGCAGTGGTGCGTACGCAGAAATAGAGAGGAACGGAAAGCAATTATGAATGCCTGATTTTGACGTGGCAGGAAGGACATGGGCCCATGCATGTTTTACGCGACCTTTACAAGAAAAAAAATGTTGTATGAAAGTGAGTCGCGTAGACGGCCTCAGGGCCTCCGCGCCCCACTAAGATGCGGCTGGGGTAAACCAGCGTTAGCTGTCGGGCCTGTCATACCTTTGTCACTCATATCTCTTCACCCCATTCTCACTCCAAATTTTGGCCTACCTCTATCACTCGCTTTTATTTACCTGTGAACTCATCACTTTCCGCTAGACGATCTTCAATATTCTCTTGTGACCATATCATTTTAACACGTTGCACTCAACTCGTTCTGCCATTTCTTTGACCACCAGTCGTTCTCTGCACTTCATCATTTCACCAGCTGTCTACCAGTCACCCCTGCCATGTTTCTCGAACATCTTATTTCAACTACAGTGAACTCGTCTTCTTTCACTTTGTCCCAGCCCACATGTTTCGGCCCATACATCACTGTTGGCACAACCACGCTTTCACAGTTTGCTGTTAGCTCTCATACCTACTAATCTATTCCTTACGATCGCCTTCAATTCCACCCCACGCTTGATATCCCTTCATACCCGCGTTCTCACCCCCTCACCCAACTCATCATTTGCTGTCTCACTGGGACCTAAGTATTTGAAGCAGCTCACTTCTTCAAGTATCTCCCCATTCAGCGTCACTCCTATTTCTTCAACCATTCCATCTCTTGAGCACTTCATAACTTTACCTTTTATCAGATATACCCGCTCGTTTCATATGTATATAGATGGGGGGGGGGGGGGGGGGGGGGAATGCGAGAGTGCTGAGTAGAGGACTAGAAATTGTAATACAATTGACCGAGAGTATGAAATAAATCAGTTGTTGTTTCTAGGTTCATACAAAGAAATTTCGGAAAGAGTTGATTGCAGCGAGTTAAGATGATTTGGCACATGGACAGCGCATACGTGGAGATCGGCTCGTGAAGAAAATAATGCGATTATAATATAAATGGAATGATAGCTAGAGGCAAACCAAAATTTGGATTGAGGAATGGGGTGAAGAAAGCTGTGGATGCGAGAGGAATGTCAATGGATAAGGCAACTGTGCGTACGCAAAAAAGAGAAGTGCAAATCAATTTTGTTGCATTTTAGTTTGTCACTATGAATGCGAGTCAAGCCGACAAGTTCTGGGTCTCCCGCGCTTTTTATGATGCGTTCGAGGGAACCATCGTGCTCTGTCAGGCCTGGCTTCTGACAGTATGTGCATGAAATACCAAGTTTACATGCGATTGTGAGTTGAGTATGAATGTAGACGTTTTCTTTCATTATATTCAATGTACAACAATTAGGTTTCTTGCAAATATTTGATTTGCTGTGCTTGTTGTAGCTACCTCTTCTTTGTGGATAGACAAAAGTCATGCCTATGCATTTATACGTTTATATTTTTGAGCATCGAAAATCAATTTTGTATCCGATTTATCTTGCGATTGTTTAGTTTTTGATGCTTTGATAGTATTTCGTTTTTCAATGTTAGACCTACGAAATATTGATGATTACCTGTTTTTTTTCAGTCTGCTCCTCCAAAATTACTAAATTATGACCGATCTACAGTTGAAGTATCGGAAAAAAACCTTTCCATTGCGGTTTCTGTACCAGATTGTAAGCCACCGCCCAAATGTAGGCGCAATCTATTTGGAGAAGGTTATCCCTCAAATACTTTCACTGATATACAGTTCAGAAGGTTGAAAGCTGAGAAAAAGGTTCATCGGAGAAGTGTGAAAACTAAAACCAATGCTTCCAAATGCCGACGAAAACGTGTCAATGTGGATGATTTTTTAAATGACGTTCATCCTCGTTTATGCAATTACTTGCCTGAATTTATCCGTCTGAAACTTCGTCGAAAATCCAGGTACACTGTTAAACAAAAATGGATAGCATTAAACATGCTCATGGGTGGCCGAAAGGCGTACGAAATCAATAAAAAATTTCTGCCATTGCCTTCACAAACCACGTTGAAGAAACATCTGCAAGATTGCAAGAAGAAGCCAGGAATAAACTCCTTGAGCGTTGAAATGATCAAATCAAAAGTAGACATCGTTGAAGAGAAAGATAAGCTCTGTTTTTTGCTCCTCGATGAAATGTCTCTCCGCAAAGGATTAGTGTTCGACCCGAAGGAGGACAGGGTTGTTGGGTATGAAGATGATGGGCAGACACGTTCTCCTCTGCTTGCAAACTCTGCTCTGTGTGTAATGGCCGTCGGCGTGATAAAAACTTGGAAACAGCCAATAGGGTATTTTCTCACCAAAGGACCCATGAAATCCCCCCTGGTTATCAAAGTCATCGAAGAGGCTGTTCGTGCTATGAAGTCGGGTGGTTTTCTTGTTCTTGGTATAACGACTGACCAGGGTTCAAATTTTGAGAAGGCATTCAGGGACTTAGGCTGTTCTGTTGATAGACCACATATTTGTATTGATGGGGAGACTTGCTACATTTTCCGTGACCCACCCCATCTAATTAAGAGTGCGAGAAATTTTCTTCTGAAAAAAGAAGTTAAAATGCCTTCATCCGGACCCTCAGCCAAATGGGAACATCTCCTGGAGATGTTCAGCATCAATGAAATGAATAGCATGAGATTGGTACCTAGGCTTAGTCGAAAACATCCATCAGATTTGCACTTTCAAAACAAAATGAAAGTGAAGCTGGCAACTCAAGTCTTGTCCAACAGTAGTTCTTGTGCTATCGACTATCTCGTAGCAAATTGTCGTATAGGATCTGATCGTCTGAGCACTAGCACATATCGCAAAAAATTCAACGATGTTTTTGATGTTTTGAACTCTTCGTCTTCGAAGTCCGTAGTTCCTCTTCGGCGTCCGATCAACTCGAGCAGTTCTTCATGCAAGAAGATACCATCCTACGTTGCTTGGTTGAAAAAACTCGACGAAGCCAATCATGATCGTCGACCTCTTTTCATTCGTGGTTGGGTGCAGTCCTTCAATGTTCTCCAAAGTTTGAGGAATAAATTAGATAAAATGTCACTTCCTTACCTTGCTACTAGGAACTTGTGTCAAGACAGCTTGGAAAACTTTTTCTGCAAAATCCGATTAATTCAAAAGTTTCCTAATGGCAAGCAATTCATCGACAACTACTCCCAGTTATGTGTATCGTCACTCATTGGACATTCAGTGTCTGGGAACTGCGAGACTGACGGGAATGCAGGAGAAGAAATCACCGGATACATCTTCAATGTAAGCAATACCACTTAATGCATATAAGAAACCTTAGACATAACTCCATTCCCGTATTTCGTTGTAGTTTGTTTAAGTTTGCCACTGAATAGCACGTTTGAAACACAAAATACCTTGACGAAGTAAACTAACCTTTGTGTACATTTTTTCTTTTTTGTTGAAGTTATCGCCTAAGACCATAATTATAGAGGCGATTTTCTTTGTGTCATTAACCGGGAAAGCATTCCAAGCGCTTTGGAAAATTGTTTATGTACAATTTATTTAAAACAGCAGTTTTAAGATTTACTTCTAATGTGATGAATATTTTTCAATTCTTTTCCCCTTAGAAAAAGAAGCTTCAGACTGAACGGGCATCGAAATTTGAGCTTGATGAAGCTCACATAGAAGCAGCTCTGACTTTTGATGGACAAACGACCATTGGCGGTGCCGCGAAGTGTATCGTTTCAGAAGGAGCAACAGGCTATTTCAGCGGCTACCTAGCGCACAAAATGAACTCCTATCATCAGCGGATGGATGGCGTGACGCTAATGAATTGTTCGAAGTGCTCATCAATCCTCACTACCCAAGACCTCAACCTGCACCTATTTGTTTCGTTTAAAGAATACCAAGAAACCGTCGACTCGTCAAAGGGTTTGAAGTACTGTTCTTCAGATTTTATTGACATTATTTCCCAGTACGAGAGAGTTTTTTTGTACTTTTTCAAACATTTCAGCCACATGCCTAATTTTTCAACCGGCGTTATCAATGTCATTTCCAAACGCTGCTCTCAACCATCTCTCTGTTCCTCTAAGATAACAGTTTTTAGAGCGATTCTTTGTCAAGTGCCGAACTTTTCAAGCTGTTAAAGAAATGAACAAAAAAATACAGTCTACCTCAAAATGTAGTGAGAAGGTTAAAAAGCTCATGCATGCTTAAAAAGTGAATTTTGTGCACTCGATCGATTCATAATGTACAGTATGAAATGAAGCACAAAAACTTCAACTGTTTGAAAACGTCAACTTTTTTGATCGTTCCATGCTGGATGGTCCCTCTCTTAACTCATAAAGCTTAAGATAGGCTATAAGTTAAGTTTGCCATCTTTTGTTATGTAGAGTTGCGACCACAAGTGTAATTACTAGGAATCCTCAGCCTTCGAGGTGTCTATCTTTTGTGCTCGATTAGCTTCCTTCTACGTTTCCTCCTCTCTCACAAGCTCTACTACCAAAGTAAAAACTATTCACAGCCTCAAACAACTTACCGCCTACTCCGTACACCTTCCACACTTCCCACATCGCCTTTCGGTCACCTGTCATACACCTTCTCAGGACCCGTAAATTCCCAGAACAATTCCTTACCTTTTTCCAATTATCTCATACAGCTGTCGCACTGTAAATATCTGGTCTACACAACTCCTGCCTCTCCTAAAACCGCAAAAATAACCATTCACTCTCACTTAAGCTACTAAGAGATGATCTGACTCACCCCCTCCTCCTCATTTTTTGTAGGATGCATAAATTTAATTTTCGTAATAATGTCTTAATATCCTTATTTGTCATTATGATAAATGTTCAAGTCATTTTTAAGCTTAATAATATGCAAGGTTTCTTCATGTTAATGACACTATACCTTATGCAATTTGTACGATATTACTTATGTGACGCTAGAACCTCTGATTCAAGAAGAACGCATGATTTATTGTAGACTCTACGCCAAATGAAGGCACCACCGAATATGATGCGTAGAAAATTACTAGTCAAAAGGTGTCTGTTGGTTATTTTGATTAATTCCTACGTAAAAAAATGTTTTTTATCCATGTGTGTTTATATCCTTTTTTGTTGGACAATCGTCATTTGTGAGCAAAGAGTATTAATTTACCCAAAAATGATGTAGCAAGATAATAACGCGTATACATGTTTATCAGGTAAAAATACTTCAGTTACCCTTGCTTAAATTTTCTACTGTTGGAAAAAAGAAATACTTTAGTTGCCCTTGCATAAATTTTTTACTGTTTATAAAAGAAAATTTGTGCAATTTCGAACGTCATCGAATTCTCGAGCCCTGATTGGTTCACGAGTGCAGCGTATGTACGCTTTCAAGTTGTTGTACTTCCTTTCATTGTACTGTGGCTATGCTTGATAATTTTGGAGCGACCGGCTGCACACCTTGACACCACGTCAGTGTCACGCCAGCCTTCGTGTGTGGTGCACGACTGTACTCGGCCTGTCTTCCTCCTTATGCACTTCAATAAGCAATTTCTTATTTGTATGTTCACTACTTTTTAGGAGCTATTCTTTAGCCCATTTTGAGGGAGCGTTTACATCTCTTTTATTTCTTATTCATTGCAACTATAGCGAATCCTATCAATTGTACGAACTCACCGTCTGCAGTCGCTATTCTTGTGCGTACTCTCCACCTAGCTGCTACTGGTTTACTGAAGCGTGCGCCAGTCTTTGTCAAGTTTGCAGTGTGTTGTTTGCATCGTGTGAGGGGTCTTGAGACCGACATTCCAAATTCAGTTCAGATTGTCTGCCAACATATTTGTACGTGTGAGGGGGCCTTTACAGGAATCAATTGCTCCGATGGAATGTCAAGACTTCACTGTTTTGGGCTTCACAAGCGACCAAGGCAGCAATTTGCAAACAGCATTCAAAGACAAGGGCTGTACACCAACTAATCATGTTGTTGAGTTTGCCGACAGAAAATATTTCGTTTTCAAAGATCCCCCCATTCGATCAAAAATGCTCGGAACTTTTTCTACAATGGTGATTTGAGAATTCCTTCCCTACATTGTTCAGCTTCTTGGACGCATATTCAGAAGCTCTTTGAAATTGAGCAAAACATTAGTATTAAGGAGATCGTCCCAGGCCCCTGCCGCTCAGGTGGTCATTTTTCATGTTTTTGTTGGAAAAGGACCCTTAGGTGGTGGACTATTTGGTCCTAAATTTTTTTGGCGCTACGGTCAATAGATCCCCCCCCCCCCCCCCAGGGGGTATACAAAATTTTCCAATGGAGGTTCGGTGTGAGTTAAGCTGAATAGTTTTCCAGAATAACTTACGGAAAATCGTGAGGTAGCGAAAGGAGGATTAATGAAATTAGCGTTTACATTTATTACGGAAAAATTACAAATATACATGAACTTGCTCTCCGCCACCTACTTCAAAAAACCCATCGGAAGACAAATGAAAAGAAAACAGTATATATTTAGGACACTAGGAAACAAATCGATGAAAATAGTGGAATACGCACACATGGAGCTAACTATCCACATTACTCCTAGGAGTGATTTGCCATATGCAATGGACAAGAGTCCTACGGTCCCTCAAAGTACACAGAAGTTAGGGGATCTTTTCCCTCCGGATAAGGAACACTATAAATGCGTCCTGAGGTAAAACTTAGAAGAATGGCATAGTGCCAGTCGACATACCAAAATAGATAAGGCCGTTGGCGTTAGATCCTTCTGCTGCCCAGGTTATAGACCGACCGGAGTTGAAAATTTGGCCGGGGCCGGGGTCAACAAATTTGTCATGGCCGGGGCCGGGGTTATCAAATTTACCATGGCCGGGGCCGGGGCCGGGGTTCAGACCGTGTCAGGACGTGTCACGACGACGTAATGCAAAACGCCGGTTAGTGGCTCAATGCATGTTGCGGTGGGGTGCATAATGTTGTCAAGTCACTAAAGTTTTGTAGACTTGCAGTTGCTGTGTTTGTTGAAATAATTAATATAGAGGCAATTATAGTAATTACATATACCGGGTGTTCCACAAAAATGTCCACGACTTTTTAATTGATTCTATCTCCGCTTTAGATTAATATATTTCAATTGTCTTTTTTCACAATGTGGTATATTTTTTCCTTTTCGAAAAATTTAAGTTTTTAAAAATCGTTTAATAAGCATTTTCCAGGGATCGATTTACTGAAAAAGGCAGAAAAACTAATTGTTCAAAGGAAAAGTTTTGAAAACAACTGGTGGTATTCTTCTTCAATTTTCAATACCTACTGTAAACGAACGCAATTTCAAAACATTACCTCCATCATTAATAGTTCTTCGACAACGAATTGAAGAAGTGTTTCAAGAACCAAAGGAAAACAGTGAAATAATCCGCAAAACTCTTCGTTCAATGGTGGCTAGAAGTAATACTTGCCTTGAGAGAAATGGAGGGTATGTCGAAGAATACTCAATTCCTTTAGTTATTTAAACAATATTTAAGGTAATGTTTTGTTGCACTTTTAAATTTTTGTTTGTTCGTTGTTTTGGAAAGTACAAAATAAGGAAGAATATCAACATTATTTCAAACGCTTTTCCTTTGAACAATTAATTTTTCAATCCATTTCAGTAAATCCATCAATGTAAAGTAGTTATTAAACGATTTTCAAAAACATAGATTATTCTAAAAGAAAACAAAATTTACTACATTGATAAAAAAGACAACTAAAAAATGTTAATTTAACACGGAAATTTATTCAATTAAAAAGTCGGGGACATTTTTGTGGGACACCAAGCATAATGACTAAAAGCAGTGCATCAGCAGCATGAGATTGCTTTTATATGTCGGTGAAGAGTGTAGGAATTGCAGTGTGCACCATTTGTGAAGCAAATATACGACAAGGAACGGTTGTTGCATCTCAGAAAACTTTCTCAACTAAATCTTCATGGGGCCATCTAAAATCAACACAAAATGATCAATTCCTGGAAGCTAAAGAAAAACCAAACAAAGAAAGAGAATTAAAAAATAAAAACAAAATGAACAAGAAGATAAACTAAATGTCTAGGTATTGAAAGCAAAGCCAGTTTAGGTTGCAGCATTGGCAAAACAGCCGATAGTAGCACGCTGTCTTCGTCTACTGGCAAACAGTTGACTTTAAAAAAAACATTTACTGAATCCAAAAACTGGGTGCCTAATAATACTGACCAAATACATGGAGAGAAATTGTTAATTTACTGGATTTGTGATGCGCTCAATCCTTACCACCCTGGGGAAAAGGAAACTTTTTGAACTTTATAGAGTTTTTGAATAATTCCATCAGAGAAGGTAATTAGAACAAGACTAATTCTGAACCTCAGTGCCCAAATTCAGTGTGCCATTTCAGAGGAAATAAAAAAGCAAGTAAACGAAAATAGCATCTTCTCATGAGCTACTGATATTTCGATATTTCAAGGCGAGATTCTTTCATGTCAATAACTGCGCACCGGATTATAATTACACTGGATGGTAGTATACACACTGCTTTTTCTACTTAGTGATTGCATGTTCTTCAGGATTGCGATGAAGTCGCAAATCTCTCAAAAATCATTTTAAATTTTATTAAAAAGCACGTGAATTTTTCACGTGTGGTTTGCCGAGCACACAACACCTTTTTCACTCCAAATCAATCCAAGTCAAGTTAAATTTAATCCAAGTCAAGGTCAATTTAATTCGAGTCAAGTTCAAATTAATCCAAGTCAAGTTCAAATTAATCCAACTCAAGTTCAAATTAATCCAAGTCAAGTTCAAATTAATCCAATTCAAGTTCAAATTAATCCAAGTCAAGTTCAAATAAATCCAACCCTAAGTCCAGTTAAAAATTGACATACTAACACGTTAATTTGAGCGGTTTTTGTGAACATGTATCTATTGGAGGTAAATATGTATCTAATGGATGTGATGAGCGAGACAATCCTTTTTTCTTTAAGAAAGGAATATATAAAATTTCCGCCAGTGTTGCAATCCATGGAAAGACAAGCTCTCGTAAAATGTGCTAGGTATCTATCATCAGGAGGTAGAGTGTGATTCAGATTTTTGACCGGCGTAAAAGATGCATGTCAATTATAAAAACTTAGCATTATACTACTCATTAATGTTGCTTTAAAATTCTACATTGATGGCAGTGTTCAAACATTCAAATATTTATGTTCCAAATGTAATTTTATGTTACACATACACGTATTAGTTTCGAGGATTTATTTACTCATAGATCTTACATCGATCCTGAAATTTCACTTCATCATATGTACATGAAATCATATACATACAAATACAAAAGATTACTACCGGACGATATGCAGAATTTATCTTTAAAAGAAATATACAAATGGGATTCACTGCGTACTAATGTACTATTTCGTAATCCGTGTTGGTCGATGTGACGAAATGTACATAGAATCCTCTTACAATATACAATAATAATACAAGTAACAATGATTCTAACTCAGTGCGTAATTTATATGTATGTGTATACAATTCAATATATAATTTCAAGACTCAAATAACTTTTATGATAGTCATTTAATGAATATTGTCACCCATATGAAGATATATTGAATGTATACACGAACATATATTGAATTGTATACACATACATGTAAAATACGCATTGAGTCAGAAACATTGTAACTTGTATTATTATAGTGTACTAGTCCACCCCTCATCATTAGAAATAAGAAAGAAGGCAAAACGAAAGAAAGGCTGTAAAATAGAAAAATTAAATCTCTCGAAAGTTGATGAGGCCGAGTGCACACCGCCCGTATCACAGATACGCTCATCACGCACTTTGGCTGGCTTCGGACAGACAGAGAGACGGACGGACACTGCTCTTATTATGGTACAGATTGTCAGAGGATCCTACATTTCATCACATATGTGTAATACTCATATAAACTGTAATCAAACGGAATCGTACTTTAGTACTCTGCAAGTCTCATTTGTATATTACTTTTCAAGATTAAATCTACGTATCGTCCGGTGGTAATCATTTGTATTTGCATATATATGATTCCATATACATATGTGATCAAGTAAAATTCCATGTATATAAATATTTATAAGTGTAAATAAATCCTCGAAACTACTACGTGTATGTTTAACATAAAACTACCTTTTGAACATAAATATTTGAATGTTTGAACACTGCCATCAATGTCGAATTTTACGCCAGTCAAAGATTTGAATCACACTCAGACTCCTGATGCTGGACATTTGACAGATTTAGCACATTTTACGACAGCTTGTTTTTATAGAGTTTGCAACACTGGCGGAAATTTTATGTATTCCTTGCTCAACTCAACTTAGGGTTAGATCCATTTGAATTTGACTTGGATTAATTTGAATTTGACTTGGATTAATTTGAACTTGACTTGGATTAATTTGATGTGAAAAAGGTATAGTACAATACTAAAAACCCCGGCCAAAACCCCGGTTTAGGGCACTATTCTGCCGGGGCCGGGGCCGGGGCCGGGGTCAGCAAAAATGGCCGGGGTTGGCCGGGGCCGGGGCCGGGGCCCCGGTCGGTCCATAGCCCAGGTCACTCCCGCGCCGAAGCTCCACTTTGACCAATGCTGGCATAAAGATTTAGCAGCAGCGTATAACGACTATGGTCGCTCGTATCAAATATTGATACGTCGGTGGATGAGCCATGCCGATAATATAGTTAGATAATGACGATGATGATGACAAACAATAATAAAGATCCGTGATGGCGTGCATACCAAATACACTGCGGTGACGGCAGGATGGACCGAAAACACCTAAGGTACGTTGCGACACAGCAGGTGTACGAAGATTAAGAGCTGCTCGCTGGCTAAGATTTTTCTCTTAGGTCAACTTCAAAGACGGACTTTCACAAATATTAAAGTGCGATCAATTCAGGTACGTACATAATTTTGCGAGAGGAAAAAATTTACACGTATGTGACCAAAATCTTTAATTTTGAGCCCATTTCGACCCCATATAAAAAGAGAACAAACGGTAAATGGAAAAAAGCTCCTGTTAGTTTGTTAGAAATTTTCCAAGGATTCTAAAACAGTCTTTGTTTTTGTTCTAGCATCAAAACTCGATGACGAGTCCCATTTTGAAATATCAATACCTAAAAACCAATATGTCAATTTTTTTCAAAAACTAAGGCCTAAATAAAAAAAAATGGAATAAATTGTGTTTCTTCTCAAAGGTTACATATCATAGTCAAATTTCATAAGAATCAGTCTGAAAATAAAAAAGTAATATTTTTGTTGAAATTTTTTTTTGAGGTTTATAAATAACAATTCACAGTGGGAATATGAAGTTATGTATGGAAATTATCGAAATATAAGTTAAAACTTCATTCAATTACATAAATTGTCCATTATATTACACATCAATAAAAAATTTCGTTTTTTGCTCATACCCAACACTTCTAACATTCAACATTCAAAATGGGACTAGTCCTCGAGTTTTGATGCTAGAACAAAACCAAAGACAGTTTTAGAATCCTTGAAACATTTCCAACAAACTCACAGGAGCTTTGTTTCCAAACTAAATTCTTCGAAAAAATATATAGCTCTAAACCCAAAAAATTACTGTTGTTTTTAAAAAATTTTAAAAATTTGAAAAAATAGAAAAAATTTGAGCGTGTAAAAAAGCCCCTGTGAGTTTGTTAGAAATGTTTCAAGGATTCTAAAACTGTGTTTGGTTTTGTTCTAGCATCAAAACTCGATGACGAGTCCCGTTTTGAAATATCCATAAAATATACCAAAAAACTTATTTATCTTGAAAAAAAACTTAGACCTAAATCGAAAAAATGTTATGATTAAAAATGTTTACTTTCACATAATACATATTCTGGCTAATTTTTAAACGAATTGGACGAAAAAAGTTGAAAACGGGTGACGATCTCCTTAAATGTGTTCCCCGTTCTTCACATCATTATGTCTACAATTTGAAGTTTTCACAAAAAAATGACAGTAAAATTTGCAACTGTCTAATACAACATCTGCTGCCTTAGACTTTTATGTTGCAACTGATTTCATTCCTTCGTCATCAGCAGCAACCAGCATGTTCTGCGAGAAATTCAAGGACTTAATTGATATATTGAATTCTCAATCTCCTGCTGACCGAGTCTCTCTCACAAAACCCCTAACTTCATTTTCTCCTTCGATAAAAACCTTACAGGATTACATCCCTTGGTTGAAGGAGTTGCAAGCGCTAAATCCAAGTCGGAAATGCTCCTTCATTGATGGGTGTATTTAGTCCATAAATGTTGTACTTATGTTGAGAGAAAAAAGTCCGCGAGATGTTCTGCCATACATATGTGGTCGCAATCTTTGTCAAGATGAGTTAGAAAAATTCATCAGGAAAATGCGTCAAAAGCAGAAGTTCCCTATTCCTCAAGATTTCATCAACTCATACTGCAAAGTATCAACAGCATCTCTTTTTACAGCGCCGGTGAAGAGCAGCGTTGAAGTGGGTGAAGACGACGTAGACGTGGAACATTGTTGAATAGGTATGCCAACAGCTTATTTATTGCTTACCTATGTCCAGCGAGACAAATTGCTGTTCATAACCTTTGTAGATATTTTAAAGCCGCACACTTCTTTATTGGAAATTAATATATTTGAAACGGTAGAGTTTCTGAAACTTTTGTCTAACAGGGTTGTATTCTCATCTTTTTTCGATTCCTGAGGCTGAGCCAGAGGACGTTGTTATTTCATATGAAGAAATTGAGGCAGCCACAACTTTTTCAAAGCCTTCGATTGCTGGAGGAATGTTCCAGTCTATGGAGGTGGATGGAGCTGTCACTTGCTTCAGCGGTTACATAGCTCATAAGGTCAATCAGTTCCACATCAAGTTGAAAGGTTCCTCTGTATCCTCTTGTGACGCTTGTTCTCATATACCAACAAAGCAAGCTCTAAACATACATATGTTCACTAATTTTTATAGAATAAGTAGAATCCTGCGACCAGTCTCTCACCTACTGCAGCAAGTAGTTTATTGACCTGATTATTTTTTACCTGATTGAGAAAGTATTTTTGTATTGCTTCACAATTATTATCGGCACGTGTCAGGATTTCGTAAACTAGTATGAAGTTCTTAGATTTGTGTCAGCATCACTGTCATTTCTGCTGTGTTCGGGTCACCGACAAGATGAAACAATTTGTTGCCGACTTGTGCATTGAAGCGTTCTATAGAACGCTTCAATGCACAAGACACGTGAACAGACTTATGTCCTTCAAAAGTTGCACTGAAAACTTAAGAAAACTGTACACGATGAATATTACCATCTGGGAGCAAGTTAGGTGTATTTTTGATTGACCTAAGTATATTTTATTGTTCATGAATTAATTTTGTTCCCATGCTCATATCGCTACAATATTTCTGAAGTGCGTCATTGCAGGAAGCTCATGCACTATTACTAGCACATAATTTACCCAAATGATTGCTCTTTTTGCGCTACAGTGTCAACCGTGACATTGCAAGCTTTCAACGGACCCAGAGATTATATTTAATGTCTAATATGAATATATTTTTGTATCTTAGCACACGCTTGTGCAAATACCGAGAGTTTCATTTGCTCTAAATCTGCATCCGTCTTTCATTGCTTTGTTTACATAAGCATTTTTACCCCGCTATTATTTAGCGTATACACTCACTACTGGTATGCTGATACTGAAAAATGCAATGAAAAGCCATGCCGACGGCTCTGCTTAGGCTTCAGTAATTAGCTCACCAGTTATTAGCCACCTTATTACTGTAGTTCAATTCTGATACTAGTTAATGCTGCGTGATGAGCCTCGTCCAAAAACTGGATGCTTGTAAACCCTAATCCAAAGTGTGTGCGTGGCGGTCTTGTGGACTCTTCTTCCTCTATATTCTCCATTATTGTTACGAAACAACGTTCGCGCCCCTCAGGTGGATACAACTATTATATCTATGGGAATTAGCACTCCCATAGGAAAAATATGAGGTACTGTGCTGATAGTTCGGTAAGCCTTCTAACTGTTGAAGTAAAATGTCCGTAGTTTTGTCAAGGACCATCTTTTTTTCAGTCCACTATTGTCCTGTTTTTCAGTACCTCTAACTGTCTTCATCAACTTTTATCTTGTTTCATAACCTTCCTTCTTTACTGACTTTCCTTGCGCACGGGATCCTGTGCCGGAATTCACCTTGTACATAGATAGATTCAGCGTTCCCTCAACTCTATACTATATGGTGCCTTCATTCTTTCTCATGTAAGTGCCAGGGGTAGTCAAACACAGTGGAGCTGAGTAGTTTACTTGAGCTTCGTGGGGTAGTACAGACAAATGCGCCGGTTAGAGGCCCGCACCAATATTTATAAGAGAACAATCGCTGATTCAGCATGCGCATTGCGGACACCCGCATTGAGGGCAACGGGGCAACGCACTGAGATACGAACATACGAACATATGCCCACATACTCATTTTGAACCTCTTTTTTGTGGTATGTGGTAATGGGAGGTTAAACTAATCTATAATCAATCAAGCAACGTACGCACAAATCATTCATCAATGAACGTAACAAAAAACATTACGTTAACGTAAACTTCTTCCTATTACTTCTATGTAACTATTTGGGTAATCTTTACGTATAATAAATATAAATAATATCGCTACATATTACCTATTAGCAGTTTTTTCGCTCGAAGAACTTAATTTCTTCATTATCGTATTGTTTCAACTAGTATAAGAATCTCATATTGAATGGTTTAAAAAGACTATGAACGCTCTCCAAAAACTTTTAATATACGGCAGCAACGTTTTATCACCTAAAGCGTTGGTTTATCACCAACGTTTTATCACCTCATTCAGCACCTTAAGCTCCTTTCACGCCAAACCTAAGCGGACATAGATAATGCACACTTCTATTCACACGCGACAGTTTTTCACGCAGCGTGAAAGCTCACGCCTGATGCCGAGCGTGTGTCTTCAAAAAACGCGACGTGATATTTCACGCAAAAGTTTAGCTTTCAATGGTGTTCAAGGCTATCTTGCACACTGTGCGTGTTTACACGCCGCCTCGCAGTGCGGTTCAGACAGACAGAATTGGAGGTAAAAGTAGGTAAAAGTTTTTTATCCTAAAAAAAGTATTGTTATTACTGCCATTATTACAACCTACTTAGCAAGATCGAAATACTTTACCTGAGGGTTAAAGCCAGTTTTTCAATGGCAGGTACAACGCCCCTCATCTGCGTGTTGTTGTGGTTTAATTTGCCTTGGACGTATGACAGCAATTCGTCAAAACTTTCGACAGACATACGGAAGTAATTGAAGAATTTGGCTTCATCTTTCCCTAATTTTACAAATAGTGTGGGAAATTCTCCTTCTAGCGGCCTTAAACTGACCATCTTATGTACTCAGCACCGCCGTTATCTCTTCCTTTGCTGTCTTTTATACAGCAAGTATAAAAGGAAAGCTTTCTTTACTTTACTCTGAGCAGCCATTATTACCCCAGTCCACAAACATTCGTGAGCACTCTCAGAGAACAGCAATGCAACATTGATAGAATCAAGCGTAAAAAATGCCTCGTGTGAACGATTGAACGTGAAAGGACCTTTAGCTTAATGTAAATGCGCCTTAGTCTTTATATATGAATTGCAAATATGTGCATGAAATGCGTATTCACGTGTATGTATAGTGAATGAAATTATAAAAAAGTGTTGAAAATATAACCGCAATTTACTATTTTGGCTTTCACTATCCTTACTACGCTCAGAAACGTTTTTAACTTCAGCATGAAATTAGACTTTCAAGCCTAACAAGTATCGCGAGTATCGCAGTGAAGCCTGGATACGCAGCCAATTGAAAGCTTGGGCCGTGATGACGTCAGCAGTCAGTCGTGACTGCGGCAGCTGATTGGTCGTCGTGCGTGCGTATGTTTGTCTAGAGCGGGCTTGGGGTCCACCGTAGTATTGAGGTTCTTTTTAAGTAAATGTTCTGAGCGTGGAAGACCTGCATTCAGTTATTGTATTTCAGTATACAGTGAACCTATCCATCGGCACGTGCAGCGGTATCAGTGGGAGGACAGGCAGCGTGTACAAACATCAACTTGCAGCGTCTCAATACAGCGCAGTCCGCGTTCCACAGCTTTACCAGCACTGCTGTTGAAAAGCAACAGTTGTACAAGGTTATCACCGACAAGATGAAACACGATACGGTGATAAATACGGTGATAAAGCAATGCCGACATCCACTTTTTCCGATGGCTTATTTACAGATGTGCCTGCTAATGCAGTATCACATGTTGAGTAAATAGCTGCATTTGACCGATTAGATAGTTCTGCTGATATGCAAGTCTTCGAAATCAGACAGACACTAAATAGCTTTAAATCAGTTGACGAGAGAATCAATAAATTTACAAGCATGTTTAATAAGGAATTAAAGCGAACTAAGAGCACCAGCGTGCACGGCGCCCTTGACGTCTTTGAAAAGAGGGTGAAGGCTTGTAGGGATCGTGCGCAGGTCTCAACTTTACTTCGCGCTACAGATTGTACCCTTTTTAAACCCCCGACGCACTGGGCGACTAGTGGCCCACTGATCATGCGATGGATTTATGTGCTCATACCTATAGGTTGCCACACACCACCCGAAACGTCTCAGCGAGACCTTTCACCGCCACACCCCCTCCAAAGTGTGGTGGTGAATGGGAATGAGCTATTTGAGGGAGAATGTTGGTGCATGCATGCTATGGTACCATGATGCATGCATGCCCAGCAGTGTGCTACTGGTATTCCGAGCAGGCCCTGACCACCGGCTCCACTCTCTTCAATCTTTGTACCCTAGGCTGGCATGTATTTTACCCTAGAATGCTCCTAAATTACCCTAGAAAATATAAATGAGGGCAATCTAATAATTACCGCATAATCTTTAACAATATTATAAGCTTTGCCTTTAATTGAGTCCCTTTGATAGCTTTCCAAAGTTTCTGAGGATAAGTTAATTAATGAATGATTTATATGAACACCGTTGTTTGGTAATGTGTGTGAAATGACATCATTCCATTATAATTACAAAATATATTTCAAATATAGATCGATAAACAACTCAAACAAACACACATAGCGCTGTGGCCGACAAAATTGAAGTCCAGGTTCACATAACTAGTGTTCACAATACATAAATAATAATTGTTAAACGAAGGAAAAAATTTCGGGATGAAAAATGCAGACCTATGTAATGTTTTTTCCCACTTCTTGTATTGAGTCCTTTGACCCATCTAAAACAAATGAAAAATGGATGAACTCTACGTGCGTTGTTAGGTATAGCCTTTGATCTTTATGTAAATAATTTCTAGTCTCCAGAAAACTATATTACTCACATAGAAGTAAATTCCTGGAAATACCTTGCACAAACTACAATCTACAACATAATAAAAACGTCATCACGCTTTTCGTATTTTGGTTTTCTAATGTATTGGTATTGCTGAAAATTCTGTGCACATGACATTATTATTCACTTCATTAATAGCCCTAATTAAATTGGTATTAATTGGGACATTAGATGCATTGAATACTCTGCATGCATCAAACCACATACGGTTTCATTTTTCAAACTGGTTCTTTGAAATGTTTACGTCAAAATTAAGAGGAACATACGAGCGATTTTTGGTTTATGATCCGATTGATCCGAAATTTGACCAGAATGTTTTTGAGACAATGGGCAATATTAATTTTTTATGCTATATTATCGGAAATTTGAAAGGAATAGAAGTCAATGAGTTTTCATGCTTGAGCAAAACTGTTCGCAGTTTTAGAATCCTTCTCACAAAGTAACAGAGCCGAATTTTCCATTTTTTCTATTTTATTATTGTATGCGATTTTCTGTCAGTATCTAAAATATACAAAATTTTCGGTTTTGTAGAATGACAAAAAAAATTGAATGTAAACAGTTGAAAAATCAATCTGTTAGAATGTTGGAAATGTAACAAGGATCCCAAAACTATCATTTTCTGCATGAAAACTCATTGCCTTCTATTCATTTTTAGGTGGAAAATATGATTTTCACGCAACAGGCGAACAACCTGAATTTTGTGATGAAATGTGATATAACGCTTATTTTTACTTGAATCCTTTGTTCACGTTGAATTACCATCTACACATACTATGAATGCGTAATTCCATATTTATACGGCGAAAAACATATTACATGTTTAAGTAACACGAATGAAATACATTTAACTCGCATAAGTTTTGTGCAGGCACGTAAATTTTTTATTTATGGACCGATTGTTTTGAAATTTTAAGAAAATGGGAAATATTCGTTTTTAATGTAATTTTGTTTAGATATTTCAAAAAATTAGAAGTCAAGAAATTTTCTTGATAAAACAAATGCAAAGGCAGTTTTGGAATGTTTGAGACATTTCCAACCAACTAGCGAAGCGAGATTTTTCTTTTTCTTTACTATTTTCTTTTGATACTGGGGTCAAAATTCATGATTTTTGACCCCCATCATCCCCCATTTAGATCCCTCTTGGGGGTTGAAGTTTTAGTGCCGGTAGTCCCTTGGAATTTTAGGAAACAATAGCCCACTACCTAAGTACCCTTTTACAGCAAAGAAAAAAATCATAATTAAGACCAAAATTGCTCAGATGACCCCCTTAACCAACGAATGCATTTGAAAATGGGAGAGAAAACAACGATCAAATTATAGTTATAAGATTTGGATAGCATGGTAGCCCACAGGCATTTTTACGGCTAAGCGCTGTTTTCCAGCAATCAACAGTTGACATGACTGTTGTCGATTGTTCATCCAAGTAATGTTTTCGCCACTCTTCACCAAGAAATTTATGATCGATAAACTTTTCCATTGGGGAAATTTCGTCTAACATATAAGACGAAGAATTTGCGGTCGGTGTTGAGCACTAAGCGGATATATACAGCGTACGAGGTCATGTTTAGGATCCTTGACGGAAAACCGTGTTTGGATTTGTGAAACTGCATCAACCAAGAAGCGTCTACAATTACGATAAAAACACTTTCTCTTGCGAAGTACATAATGCCAATTATCTTTGACACAGTTTCAGTTGCTGTCATCCCAATTTTTATGTACCTTTTTCCCCTATTGGCACTAAAGCACTAGTGAATGTTTGATGGAATGGATTCAGCAAAGAAATGGTCGCATTCTTCTCAAAAACAACACGCATGAAATCCAAACAAAAGCACCTAATAAGGCTAAAAATGTTTTGATCCCAGACTGAAGATATTTGGAGAGTGAGACTAAAACAAAGTATTCAATACGTTTCCAAAATTATAATCTAAAAACTTCAAATAAGCGAGGGTTAGCTTGTTGTTGAAAGCATTGGCTATCATATCATTTAATTATCTGAGTTGGATCGCAAAACGACAACACAACAAAGCGTGAGTGCATCCCACTGCTCCAGCAATTGTCGTACACAAGTTTGTTAAGAAACTGCACGCCGCGCATCGCAAAAAGAACCGTAACTTGTTCAGTGGAACACGTTCACTTGTGCTATATTTACGAATCAAATTTAAATGCGATCCATCTTTGAATTAATACCTTCTGCTCATTTAATTCTTTTCGGGGTTAATTTAACTGTAGTTATTGACAACTTTCATGTTTTCTCATGATTTTTACAAACCAGATTTGAAATATAGATTTTACCCTAGATTATGCATTTTTTCCTCTTACCCTAGACTGTACCCTAGGAGGGGTCTGATTACCCTAAACTAGGGTAATTACCCTAGGAGTGGAAGCACTGAGTCCGAGTGAAGGACTGATGTGCATACTCAAGTGCCCGTCTGGTAGCCCGCCCGAGAAGTGGGCAACACATGCATGCACAGTGTGTCCTACTGGTCGAACAGTGTGAGTGATATGCATACTCTAATGTATTTTGCTTATTATTCCATATGTTATATTCAAGTATGATGCTTTATATTATGCTCTGCATTTATTTTATTTCAGGGGGATATTACAACAGCAAATTGTTTTTGTGATATTTTACTGCAGTGATGTGTTATTCGTGAGATATTACTGCAGTACTGTGTTATATTCATTTATTTTACCATGCGAGGAGGGAGGGAGAAGAGGTGGGAGAGGGTAGACTATTGAAGAATGATGGCTAGTATAAGTGTATATCTATCAGTTTTTTTTATTTTGTTGTTTTGTTTCATGTTCTGAACGCATAACACACAAATAAAAAGTTCACAATATGAGCAATTTGAAGTGATGATTGTTTTTTTTTCCCTGCAAAATATAGCATAACTTTTTTAATTTTCTATTGCAGAGAATAAAAGCACTGGTTCAGTTTCATGCACACCCTCTCTGATTCGTTTTGCACTTCTCGTTACCTTTTCCTTTTCCATGATCTGCAAGAAAACATTTCTCTTTCATTTTTTTTGTCACACTGGGTTGCTCAGAACTTCAGTTCGGAGAGGAATGGCCCACCTCAGCACGCTTCCTGAATACAAGCGAGGTGCTGCAGCATCGCTTGGCAGTGTGTCCATTTGCTTGACTGTTAAAGCGTATCATTGGCTTACTATTAAATGGGTATACCTTATTTTCTTGTCTTTTTCCTGGGATAAAGATGCTGTAGGGAACTGCCTGTTGTCGGAATGTTTTCAAAAAAACTTGGGATTCAAGATACCTCGGTTTAATGAAGGTAGCTCTGGTTACTTCCTCTACGTTGTACTGATCTAGTGGGCCCGACTTGAATTCTTTGGTATAGGCAATGTCAAAGTCACTAATGTATACTAATAAAGCAAACGTGAGATTAATTTCGACGTATTCTGCAGTCTGGCACCGTACACCTTCCACACAAGTCAAGTTACAAAGCTCACCGCCAGCACCGCGCTCTGCACTTCTACCTTCATCTCCTGTCCCCTGCTGAAGATCCTTACAGGTTTCGCTCCAGTTACTTCTTCGAGTTAATCCACTACGTTAAATGGGCTGGCAGTTTTTTTCTGTTCTGTTTCAAATGCCACTGTGAAATACTTCAGGAAATATTGTTCGTCGGCCTTCACGACTAGAAGAACGTATCTTCTTTAGTCGAGTTTTTGCCGTTTTTCCCCATTGGTAGAGTTGGTCTTGCAGGAGTGTCTGATTTTGTCAACAATACTGCCTCCTCGATACTACTCAGCCGCCCGTCAACTTCACTCACCCCACCAGCACCCCTCACTTCCGCAGCCTTGGCTCCTTTACTCTCCACAGATCCATCGATAATCAAAATCATCCCAGTTGTTCAATTTTTTTAGTCTGATTCGTTCGAAAATTGCCAGTATATGTATTTTTTGAAAGTAAACACTTTTTACTTAAGTCACTTTTTCGATTTAGGCCTTAGTTTTTTGTTTTTTACGAAAAATTAGTTTTTTGGTAAATTTTTATGTATATTTTAAGATGTATCTCCTCATTCAGTTTTGATGCTAGAACAAAACCAAAGACATTTTTAGAATCCTTGAAGCATTTCCAACAAGAAAATGAAACGATATTTTAACATTTTGGAAAAAATTTTGTTATAACTGATTTTTACGATTACATCACGAAGACATTTTTTGGGGTTTAGAGCTATATACCTTTATTTCTCAAATTTAGAAAAATAGCTTCATTTTATTGTTAAAAATGTTTCAAAGATTCCAAAACTGTCTTTGGTTTTGTTCTAGCATCGAAACTCAATGAGGAGATACGGTTTGAATGTTGATAAGTATTTTTTTGGGGTATAAGCCATAACAAAGTTATTTGTTGAAGTGTAATATAATGGACAATGTATGTAATTGAATGCAGTTTTAATTATTATTTCGATAAATTCCATACGTAGCTTCATATTCACACGGTGAATTGTGATTTCCAAACCCCCAAAAAATTTCGTTTTTTTAAAATAAATGAAATTTTTTTACTTCCAGTCTGATTTTTATGAAATTTGACTATGATATGTGAGTTTGAAAAGAAACACAATTTCATCTATTCATTTTTTTGATTTAGGCCTTAGTTTTAAAAAAATATTGACATATTGATTTTTAGGTATTGATATTTCAAGACGTATCTCCTCATTCAGTTTTGATGCTAGAACAAAAACAAAGACAGTTTTAGAATCCTTGGAACATATCAAAGATTTTAATATTCGCAAACTTCCCATTCCCCCTTTTGTTGTCTTTTTATATGAGTTCGAAATTGGGTCGACAGTTAAAGATTTTGGTCCCCTTACCCTCCCCCCTCCCCTGGGGGAGATAATTGTCCGTAGCGCCATTAAATTTTAGGACCAAATAGTCCACCACTTAAGGGTCCTTTTCCAACAAAAACGTGAAAAATGACCATCGGAGCGACATTGGCCTGGGATGATCTCCTTACAGCAATGGCTTCTTCAATCTTCCTTCTGATCCTTGCAATCCAGCTCGTCTGTGTCAATTTACAGTGAAAATCACCGCTGTCTTCATCTCTCATTCCCCGTTGCAGATCTTTATTCTCCCCCGATCAACACCCATCAAATACGTCTCACACATTGAAATGTGTTTCGAGGAGAGGGTCCCCTTGATAAATGTATGGGGTCGGCTGGTAATTTCTTATCACGCAAACAGAAATTGTAAACACAAATACATACAAAATAAAAATAAAAAACCTAGATGTTGGTGAGCACCCCACGTTCGTTCTACCTACTAGAAACAAATGAATAAACAATCTTATAAAAACTTTGTTATCGATTTACAAAAACAGTATGTAGAGAGTTATAACTCAAAGTTGGCATACTAAAAGTATCACCTCGGGAAGGCGTGGGTGTGCTGGGATGCTTACTAAATGTAATTAATCTTCATCAGTCTTTATCTGTGGATAATTCCCTTCACGATACACAAATAATAATAATTCAGTTCAGCACCAGTAAACGTGGTCAAGGGAACACGTGAAAATTCAGTTCACCCTAACCAAACTAACCGTTAACCAACTTGGTAACAGGTTAACCTTATTCCATCTACACCCTTGTTAAATTTAAAAAAAAACAAAGGCATTTATCACTTTTTTTCTGTGACTTACAAAATGAACTCCACACTGATACATTTAGTTGAAAATTTATTCATTTTTCAATGTCTTTTCTTATTGGCGAGTGTAAGGACAATTATGAAAGTAATGCAAATGAGAAATACACTCATGGAAAACAAAAGATCTCTTTATTCAAAAGTGAAATATAAATTTATAAACATAAAAGGAACTATAACTGGATACCTACAGTGACAGCAATCTCATCCGATGCTTCCAGTTTTATTTTAGACTAGCGGATTACTTCCATGATATTTATGTAATGTTAATAGCAGGCGTGAAAAGAGAAATTAGAGAATATTATAAATCACACTCTACGTAAGCTAGTAAAAAACTATAAAGCGTATAAAAAACGATCACTATATTGACATGTGCCTAAAATGTCTGCTACTTTTATTGACTTGAGGATAACCCACAGACCACGTGTGTCTCGACATTTTTAAAATCAAGCTTCTCGAGTCGCTTTCCATAACTGACTAGTCGTTCTTGTCGCTATAAAAACGAAGGTAGCGAACATAACTTTAGTAGAATAAAGAAAAACAGAAGAACCATTCAAATTTACAATGCCTTCATATGGCATTTTTAATGACACCTTTACATGAAGGGCCAAAATGAAATCTTTCACTGCACAAGCCCTCCAAATGCTTTCTGTTCAAACGAGGCAAAGCAGATCCATCTCAATTCAACAACACTCAGTGTTGCACAACAGTTAAAGTTATGCGTCCAGTCTTTACCAGGGATTGACGCTAAATTTACGGTCATGATACCTAATAAGAATTCCGTAACAAGTAATCATTCCTTTCAAGTGGTCAGACATGCTGATGAACGGGTGCTCAAAAGCATGGGGTTGGAAGACGGCGACCTCTTTAACAGAAGTGGTCGCGACATGACGACACAGGAGCGCGATAAATTCCACGTCTTCCCATGCTGTAGTATACAAGTGCAATGTCAGCGAACGCAGCTGCGAGTTGATGCTTAGTTCCTCAAGCATCGCCAGAAAGATGGGTTCCATAGGAAGAGTCAAGTCAGTCACATTTGGACATTGTTTCAGCACCGAATTTACAAACAGTGAGAATGTGTGAAAATGTTCAAGAGGATCCGGATTGTCCATGATTTCGACTGTCATTTTTTTTACCTTGAGGAAAAGACTGACCCTGACACTTTCATCACAGAAAGAATTCCGATGCGAACACATGAGTGTGAGCGTTGTTACATTGGGGAAACAGTTGAGCAATGCCACCATTTTTTCATGAGAAATAGCTGAGGAATTGTCTATTAGGCACAGCTCTTTAATATTACGACCGTATTTCTTACAAACAACAATGACAGTTTTTAAACACTGTTGACAGTCTTTTTGAATCGCACAAATTTGCAAGCTTACAAGTTTATTGCACTTCTCTAGAATAGCTTGGAGCTTTAAATGCGCATGCTGGTGATCAATACACACGCTGAACTTGCAAATTAGGAGCATGAGACTTTCCAAGTTAGCCCACTTAGCAAGGACTTCGTCGACGTAAGAAAATCTAAGGTCTTCAAAACGCAACTCGCAGTGTCCTTGCTGATGGCAGGGATTGAGGTTGATGGCAGGGCAGAGACTAGCGTCAAAAATGCTCACATGAGAAGTATCGCTATTAAGGAATTCCCATTCGAAATGGCACTGACAATAATGGTATATCAGCATTCTAAAGCAAGGCAGGCAAACGGGAAAACGAAATGGAAGGGCTAGGTACTTCAGCTTCGGAAAAGACATTGGCACGAGTTCTCCTTCACTAAACAGCTTCATGACTGAGCTTAATGAAGAGCCACGAAAAAAAGCACGGCACAAATCGTCGTTCTTGGCTACTGTGGAATGCAATTTGGGCAGAGAGAGCACTTCCAAATTCTTAGCGCGGTCACGAATGGCATGAAGAGATGACAGCTTATCAAATACATCAGCTTTTAACTCAGTCAGGTTGGGTAGCATGGGTAAGCAAATGTCGAGCACATCGTAACACAAACAGTACTCGTATGATGCTAAAGTTTTGATTTCGGGAAACTTTTTCTTCCAAAGACCTAGAAGCACAATGAGATAAACGTGATTTTTCTGTATTACTAGTGAATCACACAAAAAAAGCTGGAATAAAAAATCGAAGTGTGCAGAGGATTTTTGTTCAGCACGTGTCGCGACGTGGAGGCGTAGGAGACTCAGCACATCAGCTGGAAGTGTTTTTACTGCGTTGCAGAAGTACGCCATCATGAGGTCCTGTAACACAGAACATGGTCCATGTGTTGAAAATCTCGAAGAACTTGGTTCACTAAGACACCAGAGAAAATGAATGACCTGAACTTTAATACATTTGATATGGCGACCTCGTAATAATGCACTTCATCAACCCTAGTTCATAGACAACCAATAAGCTTAGCAATCCCTGTTAGTAGTGTCAATTATCAATTGAGATGAAGTATTGAAAATTAACTTCAATGATCAGTGCATCTTGCAAGTCATTGATGATGCGAGAGCGATTCCGATGTAATTAACACTGTGCAAGCAATACTTGCCGGCGTAGACACGGCTTCACTTACTGATTAGCGAAAGAAAGCTCGTGGAATGGTCACAATATTTACTGCAAGAGTAGGAAGTTCTGACAAAAATATGAGCGAGTCGACCGGATAGTCATAATTTCCGATATCCTGTAAATTTCACATCGTTCACTTTCTTTCCTCACTTCATCGGAAACTAACATCTTCGCCACTTGCAGCGATAGCGTCTTCTGTTCTAAACACGACAAAGTCGAACTTTAAAAAACGAATGAATTTGACAGAAATGAATTGCATTCCGCGCTGTCACGTGCAGTGAAGCTGAGCAGTTACCAAAAATTCACTGAATATATGCAAACTTGACCCCATATTCTTACCATATATTTGAATCAGACACAAAATTAAACACAAATAAGAACTAAACCTCCTATTTACCACTGATCGTACTCAAGGTTGCTTCGGAAAGAATAACAACACTGAAGATATTTATGCTCAACCATCCACTAAGTCAATGAAAACGATACGATTTTACACGCCAAGCCACACCCAGAGACGTGGCAAGAGGAACGTTAGCAGTAATAGTCGACCGAAGGGCAGCTGGCAACTCACGAAACAAGTGGAAAGGCGATGTACAA
The DNA here is from genome assembly GCA_030386875.1 of Morinoia aosen. NCBI lineage: Eukaryota > Metazoa > Arthropoda > Malacostraca > Amphipoda > Talitridae > Morinoia > Morinoia aosen. Next base: position 2,508,791 of record CM059568.1, on the reverse strand, counting down.
ATCTTTTATCCATTCGTGATAGGATCGCCTCACAACTGCTTCTCAGATCCTCAAAGCGATGGGACCTCCTGCAAAATAAATGAAATATGTAAACAGTTATCACATTTACTAAGACATTTCTTAAACCCTAGAGGGAGTTTTTTCATAATTTCTCTTCTGAGTATAACATGAAATTATTTTTGTAACGAAAGCGATTTCGCCTGTAATATAAATGAGACACGAATTAAGGCAACAAAACGGTTATCAACAAAAGCTTAAGCTACAGGATGCTACATCACAAATCACACCTGTTACACACTCAGATCAGTAAGAATATAATTCAAGTTGAAATAACACTTTCATACTAGCGTCGACTTATTTTTCAGCTATATCAAATTCAACCTGTCTAACTACAATAAGTGAGTTCCAAAGAGAGGAAAGCACCTTTAGTATGGCCTCAATGGACGTCACCCTGTGCGACCGTTGTTGCTCTGAAAGCGTCACCCTCCCTCTGCTACATGAAGCCTTTTCTCCTTGATGCCTTTACTCATTTTTGTAAACTTATTTGACTTGGTTTTATCATTTTAGTATTTCTTAACAATTTATTTGTATATTTTTACGTTACTATAAATGTTTACTCGATATTGGAATAAGGAACAAATTGAGAAAAGAAGAAATTATTTAATTTCTTTTCATTTCGCAAAAACCTTTAATTTCATACACAAAAATGCAGAAAGAGACTAATACACATACATACATACATACATACAGGCAAAGACGAGAAATTAACAAAAACTAAAGTGATTGTTTTCTTTATGTGACATCTTAAAGGAAACTAAGTATCTCCACTCCTCATAACTTATATCTTAGCTACCAGAACTCTTCCTTTGGTACGCTCATCGTAGAAGATAGCGTGGGAAGAGAATAATACTAAACCTTAATATGCATGATAAACGCTCACCGCATACTGAAATAGTTTCCTCGTTACGTTCTCACGAGCGAAAAAGCGCTGGCGCAAATTTAGAGAAGGATTCAGAATGTTGCTGGATGACGTTCATATAGTTTTTACACGTGTAAACGTCATAAGAAGTCGCAGAATGCTTGAAAGTTGCTTCCAAAGTCAAGTGCAACACAGACAGGCAGGAGCAAAAGAAGAAAGAAAACGGAAAACTGAATGTGCCGCTGGAGAAGCGCACAGGTAAGAGATTAGATTTGTTTAGATGTTAGTTTAAAGCGTCCCTAACAGAAACAAAAAACGTTTAGAAGAAAAAAGGTGAAAATCATTATTTAGTATGGAGATGAGGGAACGCGGAATCTATGCAGAAGGAGCATAGAAACAGTAGGTTGGGAATGGAGTTCACAAAACAAGATAAATGTTAGGAATTTAAAAACGAAGAATGCACTACATATTGAAATCATATTTATATTTAATTAAGATGCTACACTAACTATATATTCGAAACCAAGTCAATTCTATAAAACGTTTCGGAGACCAGCTCCATCTTCAGTTAACCGTCTGCAAGTAAAAAGTAAAGAAAATCAGTCTTCTATACAAAACACAAGGGTACAATAAAATTTACAAGTGAATTTGTAATGGGTATGAACTATTGGCGCTATTAAGATCTGGTTTTTCTTTTGAGATAAAAAGAGATTCTAAAATACGTAGATCTAAGTCATTGGATGCTGTGCGTAAGATTGAAAAATTTTCCTCTGCTATTCGGTCACAACACTGCTCGCTGTGAAGGCGGATAGATGAATGAGGCGGTTGGGTCAAAGGTCTTCCGCTACGGTAGCTGACTCCACGGTGTTGGGCAATCCTAATATAGAATGGCAAAGTCGTCATGCCGACATAGCCAGATGTACACTGTACACAACTAAACTTATACACAATGGATGCCCGCATCCGTTTAGGAATCACGTCCTTGTAGCGAAAGAACGACCCAACTTTAAGTGAATTAACCGACACAATACACAGTTTTACAGCAGGAAAATGACGTTTAAAAAGAATTTCCAAATCTCGCGACATTTTATCAGTATAGTCTCCAAAATACGGGAAAACGCAATAAAGACGTTGCAATGGTTCTATCACGACATTTGTGACGGAGTATTTTTTAGCCAAAAATTTTTTAATATGAACATTGACAATAGACGTAGGGTACCCATTTTTTTGTAAAAATTTTTGTAAAAAAGAAAACTCCATATGAAGATCAACGTAATTAGAACAAATATTGAAGGCACGATTTAACAAGGTTTTTATAGTATTGATTTTAAATCTATAGTTACAGAAGCTAAAAAAGCTTAAGCCCAAACCCGTGAATGTAGGTTTGCGATAGACAGATGAACTGAACTTATGGCCGCTTCTAGTAATTTTAGAATCCAAAAAAGATAAACAATTATTTGACTCCATTTCAATTGTGAATTTTATTGACGGGTGTTTAGAGTTTAAGTATTCTCTGAACAAAGGTGCATGACTAGGATCTCTAAACAGTAAAAACGTATCGTCAATATATCTGCGGTAGAATTCAGGCTTGAACTCTGTGGGACAATCAGCCAACCATTTTTCTTCCCAATGGCACATGAAAATATTGGCAAACGTAGGCCCCAGGGGAAGACCCATACCGAGACCCTCAACTTGCTTATACATCTTTCCTGCAAAAATAAACACAGAATTCAACACGGAAAGTTCAAGGAGGGTTTTAAAATGAGTTTTTCCCAGACCTAAAATCGTGTTTGTTGATGTTACAAAAAGGGTATTTATAATTATATATATAGTTTCCGCTAATGGAATATTGGTGAACAAATTTTCCACATCAAATGAAGCCATTGTCATTACATTTGGATTCTGAAAAGAAGTAATCTCCCTAACGAACTGAGAAGAATTTTCCAACATTCTTGGTTAAAGGACTTAATAAGGGTACCAAGAATCGAGCTAAATTGAAACTAGGCGTGTTACAAGCAGCAAAAATAGGCCGGAACTGAAACTTAGATGAAAAGTCTGGCTTGTGCACTTTCGGTAAACCGTACAATACTCCTGGACATGAACCAGACACGTACAACTTGGAATATATTTCAGATGACAAAACCTTCAAATTTTTTAGCTTCCGCAAAAAGTTATTAATTTTATCTTCAATTTGGAGAATAGTTTTTTCCCATGACTCGGTAATCAATTTAAATTTAGATGCATCAGATATTAAAGCTTCCATTTTGGTATTGTATACGGACTTATCAAGAATTACAATGCCTCTGCCTTTATCAGGTTTACATACTATAATTTTGTCATTGCGGCCCAATTCTTTCAGCGCAGATACATCGTTCTTCTTAAACACGGTTGAGAAAATTTTCTGCGGTTTAAAACTATAGAAGTAACGATGGGCTAAAGAACGTAAATCTTGCAAGAATCTCGTACGATCAGCACACTGTAAAGATGTTAGCGGGTGCCGAATTAGGGAAAAGAATAATGCTCTCTCCATTACCAGAGGACTTAACGAAAAATGCAGGAGAATAACCAAAAGCGTTCAGGTATATTTATAACAGAAACATAAACGGCGTAAATTACACAGGGGGGAAGACAGAATGAAACCTAGTGGTAAACAGAACATAAGGAAAATCAGGAAACGCAACGATAATAGTTAGGAGAGCCCTAGAAATGGAGCGTGGGCGGGAAACACAGGGGTGTTTACACATCGGCTGAAAGCAAAAGATAAACCAGGTAAACTAAAAATAATGACAATCTGCTTCCTAAGGCCAAAATAACGCAAGAACACTAATTAACTGAAATAACAATTGACGGATAAGGCAAAGTATACAACGAAATAGAAAATGGAATAATTGAAATAATATTCAAATAAGAAGTAAAATAATTGAAGTAAATAATTTGGTTGAATTTCACATATTGACCGATACACACGGGTTTTGATAACCAAGTAACTAAGCATATTAATGTTTCCACCTCAGCGGGAATACACACAAATCGATTAATGAAAATAGGAAAAATATAGTTCAACAACTTAATAACTATGAATGAAGTTTATTCGCAGAATTTCACCGAAGTTAATTTACTAACTAACCAATTAAGCAAGTCACGTACAACGAACAGAATCCTATATCTACTGTACAAAAGGAACTTGGCTGAGCACACATATGTACATAATCCACTTACCTCAGCCACAGTTCCTGCCTACAGAGAGTTCTTCAGTTTGGTTTGACAATTCACGTTTACTTTAGACAATTAATCAGTGAATTTACTGGAAAAAATAAAAATAGGATTAGATACACGTTCAACAGCAGATGTCCCAGCGTCACATCCTCACAAGTCTGCAAGCAGCCACCAAATGACACGTCACGAGCAAGGTACTCCACAGATAGGTTGAGGTTTAACCTATATTAAAGTGCGCACGGTAACATGCCCCCCCACCAGCTCAAGCTATCGGTGTTCAGAGGAAGTGTAACTAATCTTAAGTATCAGCTCTATCTTCTCTGTCAAACGACTTCCGCATACAGAAATTGTCTACTGTAAAATTTGGAAGAGCAATTCCTCACATTTTCCTAACAGTTTCCACTAGAGACGATTACCGACAACTCATCAGTTCACAATTGACTTACGTCTAATACAAAGTTTACATTAATACAATTATTTACAGTTTCCGTCTTTCCAGTATCCTCGGTTGAACATTCGGGTACTCAGGGGCTGGTCCCATAGAGCGAGTTTGTCTCACGATTGGGGAGCGATGAACCGCTGTCTGCTGACCAGTATTCCTCCCTGCCAATTGACCCACGCAACCAGACCGAGTCCCAGCCATCTCCAACTGTACACTCTCACAATATGAATCCAAAAATTGTTCCAATTCTTGGACCGATGTGGGTCCCGATTTTACCCTTGCCACCTCATCATCAATTCTAAAATCGGGCACCGAACTACCTGTTGATTCAATGGGTGGGCTGTCCCATGTCCGAATGGGGGAAAACGATTGAGAGTTGTCCACGTTTACTTCAAATTCAGGAACCACCAAGCTTAAGTTGTTCTTACTAGTTACCCAATTACATTCCAAAAAGTGAACCAATTCCGTCCGTGCTTCATATTCGCAACCACGACATCCTTTACAATTCACATCACGCTCTAAATCACGGGAAGAATTACACGAATCAGCCCCAGCAATCGACGTCTTCCCTTCCGAGGTCTCCAATGGAACACTAGTGGCTAGAGAACTTCCCGAGGTCGACACAGTATCATCGTCAGAGCTTGAACTCTCACTCAAAGAAAATAAGGCACCGGAAAAATCCCCACAGGGCGGACTGACCATCGCTGGCACTGGAGTAGCCTCGACATAGCCATCCCATTGCCGCAAATAGTTTGGGGGCTGCTTGTAGCTCCTCAACTTCGAATGGTGTGCTCTGACGGCTATACCCGTTGACGGATTAGTCAGCTGATAAGTGACCCCGTTTTCGTTCACTTTAGTAACAGCAAAGGGACCGGAAAAATTATCGGACAATTTGTTTACATTTAAAAACCCTTTACGTTCAATTCTCATAAGTACAATGTCTCCCTCCTGAAATGGCACAAATTTAGGGTGACCGACCCGCCATCTCCGTTCCAGTCCCGATGGCACAGGCAGCTGCCCTAAATTTACGTGATGAGACTTTGTTAACAGGAAGTCTGCGGGAGACATTCGAATTTCAGAATGGAAGGTTTGGTTATAAATTGTTACTGCTTGAGGTAAGTTTTCATCCCATTGCACCCCATCAGCTCTCAAGTTCCTCATGAAATTTTTAACGGTCTGATTGACTCTCTCACACACTCCATTACTTGTGGGACAATAGGGAGTAGTTAATTGATGATTTATACCTCTTTCCTCAAGATAGGCAAAGAATTGATTAGAGGTAAATTCTGGGCCATTGTCGGTTAGTAGAGTACAGGGCAAGCGCAACAAAAAAGGAAATACACAATTATTGAGAGCGACAATGATAGAAGCGCTCTTCTTGTCTTTAATTGGGACCACTGACAACCATTTAGAGAAATGGTCCACAAGCACCAAACCACCAATATAACCTCTTGAGGTACGTGGAAGCGAGATTAGATCCGCTGCAACCAACTGGAAAGGGTGTTCAGTATTAATTTTCAGCGTAGGAGGCACAACTACAGTCGAATAAGACTTGAGAATTTGACACTGATAACAAGTTGTACACGCGTCTGAAACTACTTGGTACTTCTTGGGATGCCACACAACATTAAAGAGGATATTAAGTACTTTGTCTCTCCCTATGTGAGCAAACTTTTGATGAATCGTCACCACTAATTCAACCAGTAGGTCAAATGGCAAAACTGGAACGGGGGCAGAAGCCTCATACACCAATACATCATCAATGACAGACATTTTTGCAGCATACCTTACAAATACCTCAGTTCCCACGGGCCAGTGGTTAGCAGGTGTCTTCTCCGCAATACAACGTCTTACATCCGACAAAACAGAGTCGCGTTTCTGTACGGTCACAAGGGTTTCATTAGCCATGAAAAAGGACACCTCAGCCAGACTTTCACCGTCAGACTCTACCAGCACTCTCGAGTCACCCTCACTCAACAATGAAATAGCGTGAGACGCAACCTTCAGAGGCTGCTCAGCCTGCAAAATTAACACCGAAGGATCGTACTTCCAAAGTGGTAGAGCATACATGACTGAAGCTATTTCTTTATCATTAATCGTGCACCTATTCGAGCTCAAGTCAACGTCAATTAGAAAAGTTAATAGGAAGTCAAGTCCTAATAGAATACAATGCGGCATAAGACTATCTGGCACAACAGCAAATTTAAAAGCAAACGGTGTAGTGAATGACCCGACCTGTAAACTCAACTCAGCGACCTCGGTAACGGTAGTTCTACTACCTGTTAGTCCAACAATGTCACACACCTGCTCCTGTACAAATTTAACGTTTTGCCCATCGTCCAGCATTCTTTCCAAGGCAGACCGAGATATCAAACTTACTTCTGCTCCAGTATCAACAACCGCACACAAATGTAGCTCGCCTGTGACGACCCAAACCTGCGGCTGCATACCGAACTGATGATTGCACGACAGGATTTTATCCGTTCGTAAAAGACTTTCTAATTCATACTCATCACTATCTCTTTCCTTATCCTCGTCAGAATGCTGATTTATCGAAGGCACAACGCTATCGACTGGAACAGTGTACACACACTTGCAATTTATTTCAAGTACATTATAATTCCGCACTTCAATAAGTGGGTTGAAATGAATGCCCCCTAAGAATTCCAAATGCACAATTGATTCATAATTATCGTACTGGTAAATTACGGGTTCCGTCGACCAGAAATAAACAAAAATTCTAATTTGAAACAGTCGACTGGCTGGGAGAAGCACATCAAGGGAGGGCAATCGACCCGGAAACTGCATCGCCTTGTACTCCCTCCGAGCGCTACGAGAAAGTTTTAAGTTGTACTTATCTGAATTGTTCAAAATTTCTCCCACCAGCAATTGTCTAAGTTCATGTGGGCACTTGGATTTTTGACCAGACGAATTTACTCTAGAGAGGACTCTACAGAGACTCACAAAAAGTGAATCGCCTCCCCCCGGAGACGGTGGCCCATCATGCACCAGTCCCTCAGGGAGACTAGGAACAGGCTGCTCACCAAAACTGTGAAAAGGAGAACCTATTCTAGATAAAGCATCTGCTGCCGAGTTTAAGTGCCCAGGTACGTAACGAATTTCGAAAGCAAAATCTGAGAGTTCGTTCAACGTCCGGGCTAAGCGAGAACACACAATTTTCATATTATGAAGATGGATTAACGGTTGGTGATCCGTATACAAAAGAAATTCAATTCCATACAAAAAAGGCTTAAAAGTTTTTACTCCCCAGCGTAGAGCTGTCAACTCCCTCTCTAGGGTTGAATATGCAGCCTGAGCGGGGGTGAAAGTCATTGAGGCAAACCCAATTACTCTATGGCTGCCATCCTGCTCTTGAGCGAGATACGCTCCAGCACCGTGACCGGACGCATCTACCCAAAGCTCTAATTTACTGGCCTCCGGGCCATAGTCAGGGTATGCCAACTCCATCTCCTTTTGCATGTCGCACTTTAATTGCTCAAAGGCAGACACCATTTCGTCCGACCATACCAGCGGTTTTGTACGCCTACCACTAGTAAGACATGACAAGGGCTTCTGGATGCTAGAACAGTTCGGGATGAACTTCCTTTGAAAATTAACAAGCCCCAGAAATTCCCGCAATTCCCCAACCGTGGTAGGCTGAGGATAGCTTGCAATTCTTTGTGTGTACTCAGGGGTCTTTTTGATTCCTGTTTTGCTAATTATATGACCAAGAAACTCAACCTGGCCACAAAACCACGTACACTTGGAAGGCTTTATTTTAATGCAATGGTCAGCAAGGGTCTGAAGGACCTTAGCAACAAGTGATAAGTGCTCATGGAATGAACTACTCATTATCAGTATGTCATCAATGTATACTATTACTTTGTTCGAAGGAAAACTACTTAAAACAGCCTGAATCTCTCTCTGAAACGCCGATGGTGCATTTCGGAGACCAAACGATAATCTTTTGAACTGCCAATGATTTCTAGGAGTCGTGAATGCCGTGAATTCTCTACTAGATTCGTCAATGGGTAACTGATAATAACCTCGCACCAAATCAAGTCGAGAAAAATACTGCGTGCCATGCAACCCAAAAATGGAGTCAGACAGGTTGGGCACGGGAAACTTGTCGGGTACAGTGACTTTGTTCAGTTTACGGTAATCAATGCACATCCGAATAGATCCGTCTTTCTTCCGAACGGGCACAATAGGAGACGACCAAGGCGAAATGCTTGGTTCTATGATGTCAAGAGAATTCAACTCTTGGCATTGCCGCTCTATTTCGTCTGCAATAGGTTTAGGGAAGCGACGCGGTTTTTGATAAATCGGGGTCGAGTCTGACAACTTGATTTGATGCTTGGTAACACTAGCATTTCCTAGGTCGGTTTCACCTGTGCTGAACACATGCTTGACTTTGCTGAACATTTCATAAACATGCTCCTTCAAATCATCAGATAATTCTTCTAATTTAATGCTTTCTTTTAACTCTTCATCTGACCATTGTGACTGACTTCCAGCCTCTTCAGGTATCTGTATCATGGATGAAATGGAACCGAGCACCTGCCCTTCGCGAACATGCACATTAGACACATTGGAGACTATAAGAACCTTTTTTTCACGACAGTCGAATACTCCCGAAATACCGCGTAAATTATCTCTTAATGAGTTACTCATCTTGTTGTCTGAAAAGAGCAACAAGTCATTTTCACTGTGCTTCGGCGGCACCACATTTACAGACAACAATTTAGACTTCCCCACCTCCAAATGAACGTCCTCAGCTGCGTAACACAGTAAATCGGAATACTGAACACCCAATATACTCCCCGATGCATCAAGAGATATTTCGGCACAGCCTCCAGAAGTAAAGTGTTTCCTAAGCAACCTATCTCGTAAAGAAATTTCCAGTCTATTCTTCCGTAAAAAATCAATACCTAGGATTACAGAGTAGTCACATTTTACCGATTCAGGAATAGTACAAAATTCGAAATCGCACATTTCGAGGTCACCAATTTCAACGTGACAGACTACTTTACTAAATGTAGTTAGGTTGTCACTGCAATTTACTCCCAATGAGAGGGCTGACTCGGTAGGCTGCACATCAAGACTAGATGAAAATCTTTGAGAAATGAGCGATACTGCAGAACCAGTATCTACTAAAGCACTTACTGCTTTCCCATTGACAATTATCCCAACCTGAAGGAGGTTGCTGTTGGGTCTCATGAGGTATACCCGGCGGCCAGGAGCGAGAGGTACTGGAGGGACTTCTTCCAGCCCTTCCTCCCCAGCGTCAGACTGAGCCACGGAACCGCCAGCCACCACCTCTTCAGATGACTCCATTAGTGTGTTGTGGGACTTCAATTCCGCACCAGGATCCACCCTCGGCGCCTCCTCGGATATGCCCTCCTCGGTCACGCGAGGAAGAGACGGCGCGAGTGACTGGTACAACTTCTCAGGTGAGCTACCCACCGCAGCACATGACGCAATTTCAGTAGGAGTTTGTGGAACAGGCCTCATTGGTACCCCATCTACAACGAGGCATCCTCGTTTAAAGCCGGTGGTTTAGTACAACCTTTCCGAGTTTTATAATTAGGATCATAACGAGGGCATGCTTCTAGGTGGTGATCTTTCCCGCAAATTAGGCAGGCTTTAGATGCACGCCAGCATTCGGCCCGCGTATGGTTTGGCTTTTTGCAATACGTGCAGCCAGCATTAGCAGAAGAGAAGGTGCGGGGCTGCGATGACCAAGGGCTCGTGCGGTCACTCCCACGAGGACCTGGTCGAGCTCTAGTCACTACTTCCCTTAATGGAGACTTCTGGGCAAGGGCATTCCTGCCATGGAAAGAGTCTCCGGAAGCCAGCATGACAGTTCTTGTGGATGCGATTTCCTTTTGCAACTTACATGCCATTTGGATCATTCTATCAAAGGGCATGTGTTTGGCTTTTGGCGATTGTGCCCACAGAGCACGTTCGGCATCTAGGAGTTTGGAGGCAATATTTGGCTGGATGGTGTCAAGAAATTTTTTCCTTAGGTTGCGTGCAGATTCTTTCGCATCACTAGGGTATGCCAGTTCAACGATAGAGATGAGCCTCATACCGTAAATATCGAGGCTTTCACCAGCAGTAGGACTAACCTGCTTCAACTTCTCCCTCCAGTAGCTTCTACTCCCAATTTTATGTTTTTTATAAAATTCCAGAAGGTGTTGTTTCATCGTAGGGTATTTGAGTCTCCGTCCACCTCTAACATTGTAGACGTCTAGGAGCTCATCCACTAGAAACTTTGAAAGTTCTTGAGTCTGGTCATAGCTGTCACCATTGAATTTTTTTATGAAGTACGTCTCGAAGGACTTGAAGAAATCTTTAAGATGAACAGTTCCATCCATGGTGAAAACAGGTGGAGTAACCACCTCACGACGATCACTCCTCTTCGCGTAGTGTTTCGGTTTCACTGCTAAAATCTCATCTGAACTTTCTGATCCCTCAGTCGAAGAACTGGTACCCGGCTCTGAGAATACCGATGTATCACTCGAGAAGATGGTGATTTCTTCCACTTTTAGGGGCTTTTTCCCTTTCTTCTTCAGTTTCTTTTTTGCAGATGCAGATGCCAGTCCATGTTCATTGCTCCCGACTTCAGCGTTCACTTTAGCGACTGGTGGGCTTTCATCACAATCTTGTTGACTGTCATCACTCAGGATGTGGATACATCGCTCAGCTGCAGGCACTCTAATCCAGTATTTATCTGCGGCGATGGACGACAGCGTGTGATACCATTCCTTGTAGGTTAAGGACCCATCGGCCAACTCAGTTGAAGTAACGAACAAGGTTTCACTCTGCTGAAGAAGCAAGTCCAAATGCGTTGCAGCCGGTGCATTCCTTATGAATGCGGCATCCAGGTCACTTCCCAGCCAGCGAGGAAGAATATTCCAGCGTAGTTCGTCGAGTCTGGGCAAGATGCTAGGGTTGATATGCCACCCGAATTTTCCGGCAATAAAGTCGGCACGTACTTGAGGATGAGAAAATTGATTCAGGAGCGACTGAAGAGTAATGGTCGCTGAAAGAACTGCATGAGGGGAACTGGAACTGGCGTCAGTATTCTTCGGTTCATTTGCCGTGGACCTTTGGTGCTTATCTTCCCCTGTAGCAAATAAAGCTCCGGGGGATGTTACTGAATATTCACTTTATCCTCTCAAGTGCCGGAATATCTAGTTTCCGAAGTCGAATATTCTGGAATATTCGAGGATATTTAGCTTCAATGCACCCGTTTTAGTATATCCGGGGACATTCGACTCCGAATTTTGGATATTATCGATATTTATGAATATTCAATAATGAATATGCCATGAATATTCATTAATGAATATTCTATGAATATTCCAGAAAGTTCTAAACATCCTCATTCAATCGATTCACAGCGCGTGAAATAAAAGAATAAAAGGATTATGCAAAATCAAATTATCATTAGATGAGTATTCAACTATCCATTGCTGTCGAATATGCTACGTTTGCACAAATTTGATGCAAATACTCTAAAGCGCCGAATTTTGGTACGTTTTAATGATTTTCACAGTTTATCTAAGAAGTTAATTAAGAAGTTTATCCAAGAAGTTTCACTGAAGAAGTTCAAAAAAAGATCAACCTTATTTTGGGCATTTACAAAACATTTCATATCAATGATCGAGAGGTAAATGAAACGAAATAAGAAATCCCTGAATGTGCGTTACGCAACGCGTTCGAAACCAGAAAAAACGAAGGTTAAAACTTAAGTCGTTGCCAGTGTCACGCTGCACTTCTCAAAGGTTCATTTGTACATTAGATATAAATAGAGAGAGTAGAAAATTTGAATGCAATATCAGTTTTGTTATTTGCAAATATTGCTTATTCATGATGTTTTGTTGACTGAGATTGGCGAGCATTTGAGTAAAGAGTACGTTTTTTCTGTACTCGTTTGGTCGTAGTTTTGAATCGATCATACGACGGTTTAACCAGTGTTTCCACGAGCAGGGTAATTACCCCAGTTTAGGGTAATCAGGGGTACCCTAGGGTAATGTTTAGGGTAATGAAAAATATGGGCAAATCTAGGGTAATCAGAGCTCCGTGAAAGAAGTGACCGCCTAATCTACGAAAAATAGAAAAATGAAAGCAATATGCAAGCACACTACTGGTTACCACTTGAACGAAACGTAATGAAACGGGTCAGAATTTAGTGTTCACAAAACTGCACTGCTGCTGTGGTTAGTGTCTCATATTTGAATGTCATCAGATATCGTTCACGAAAGACGGCGTCAAGATACGAAGCCATAATATCTCTGGTCCACTTCGTTTTGACAAAAGATTCTGAGTTGCATTTTACGAATTAAAACTTGATCGGTGTCAGCAACAGCCAATTGACGAAAGTCACTGTCCTATTCTGATTGCGCTAGTGGTTTTAAGCTTCAACAGATTATTGACAGGTATGTTTGTTGTATTGTTAAATTCCACAGCTAATATATTTCATCGTAGAAATAATTAATAAGTTCATTCTTGTGATGGTCATTGAATTATCAGCTGAGTTACCTCACAGCGCCGGTATTTTGCCACCTAATTAGATGGAAGGCGTCCTATTTCTTAGCCATGCTGCACGCCAAAGAAGCATGTTATTGTAGCGATGCAAACAAAAAAATTTAGACAGGGTTCTTTGACACTTCGAGTTACAAAAGGTGCTAAAAGCGAAAGGAAGAAGCTATAAAATTAGTTACAAAAATTCATATAAACAAAAGAGAACAGTTATCGACTTAAAACTTGCAATATATGTTTGTATTCTCACTGTCTTTCTTAGGCGCAGTAGCACGGACGTAGAATTTGATATAGCTTCGATCATGCTTAAAATTCCGTCAACCAAAATTGAAGCACTAGGGGTTCTACAACTGAGTGTTGAGGAAAGTTTATGCATATTAATAACGGCAAGGTAGTTTTTTCCAAAAACCTCTGAATTTCCTCACTCGCCCTTCAGGAAATGAAGAAATTTTATAACTTTACGATCAACTTTTATGAGTTGATATGTGAATGTGATTGCAACGAAGTCTCTGAGAAGCATATGTGGTGTAACAAGGTTGGATAAAATCCGTAATGAAAAGATGTGACGAAGTTCATGTGTGAGGGAAGCCAGAAAGTCATCGCTGAGAGTGGATCAAAGTGTTAGGTTAGATTGAGTATGTGGAAAGAATAACTGAAGTGCGTGAATGGATGGAAAATTAAATAAAAAATAAATAATTGTACTAGGGATAGGTACAGATATTATTGCATTTCTTGCAGCATAGCAGATGCTCGCGCACCGAGTGAGGAAGAGCCAACGACACCACCTCGACAAAAGGAAAGCTCCACTTGAAAGCTAGAAACAACCAGCAGATATTTAAAGATTCGTTGACATCGGAACCTGGGTTGAGGGATGGTTAGCCAAGTTCTCAAAATCAACAGAGCAAAAGGATGTGGAATATTGCAAGGTTTGTTGAACCTATATTACTTGTGGGAAATCGAAGATCAGGCGTCACATGCTCTCAGCGACACAAACAACGATCCACGGTGGCAAAAAAAAACATCAATTGCCGCTACGTGCTATCCAATGATCCTCTCGAAAATCGTGCTCGTAAAGTGGAACTGCAAGTTTGTGCATTTTTAGCTAAGCACCTCCTATCTCATTGTGTGAGCCTCTTTTAGTTTGCTGAAAACAATGTTCCCAGATCAGGAGTCGCAGAAAAAAGGGCGCCTTGGAAAACAGCGGGCATCAAAATTTATTCGACAGGTTTTTGGCAAACACCTTGTACGTGATAACGTCTGGATATCAAACCAGCATTCTAACGTCGTTCGACTGGATTTCCCTTCTGACACTCATGCAGTATGTAACACAGGACTTATTCATACTGACAGAGCTCTGGAAACCAGTCCATTTACCTTTCAGTTAATTAATAGATTATTAGTTAGGATTAGATGTTTTAGGGTAATCTGGGGTAATCAACTTCTTCAGTTAGGGTAATTAGAGTCGCCTTGCGTGGAAACCCTGGGTTTAACGTTACTAGCCGCTTCAGTTAATTAGATACCATCGTGAGGCGTGGGTGTCCTTGGGCGCGTTCCAATGTGCTATCAATTCGGGATGAACTTTATTGAACTAGGGTAAATTAACGTGAAAGTGATATATTGAGTGCATTATTTTAAGCTGTAGTAATTTATAGCTTGTCTACACCGGGGTAAAGCATTTTGCCTATATGGGACCTCCCTAGCTGGGGCTGTTGCATGAAACGTGCATTTATATGATTTAGGATGAAGTATGTATGCTAATTTTGTGTTAGTTACTTAAGCAAAAAATATATGTGAACTGTTTGAAGTGTACATTGTATTGAGTACTCATATATGGAAGGTATGTTAGCAACCTATTTTAAATTCTACTCATTTTGTTTTGTTCTACTACAAAAAATAGAAAATAATTTAATAATTCTGTTGACAGCTTTACACTAGCAATACTACCCAGCTATAGGTGTGGCCTACTTGTCTTTTGTCTATATTTATAAAACAAGTGCCACTCTCTTAAGGTATTTTGTTCAAATGTGAAGAGGAAACAAAATGAATTTTGTAGATTTTGATTTGTAGATGAAACTTCAAAGATATATTTCAACTATTAACTTCATAAGAATGAATCCTTGGTAATTTGTCTGACCACAAAGCTGTATTTTAAGATATTCAAAGAGCATGTTTCCATAATGGAATTATTAACATATATATGATTGATAGTAGATATTAAGGTTCATGAAATTTACATCTATTTTTTCTTCAGTGGTCTAAGTACTATCAGTTTTATATCCAAATATGGCTCTTTATAAAAATTATTATTTGATTAATTATGAGAATGCAAAGTTTGAAAAGAGTATCAGATATGTTGAGCCTTGCTCTGATAGTGAATTCAATAATTTAGTGAATTTTAAGAAAATATCTCCGAAGTCAATGCAGAAGAACCATGTTTTGACGGACAAGTGAGTGGTGGCAATAATAATGATGTTCAGAGTGCAGCTTTAGTGAAGAGGCAAGAGATGGCTGAAAGTGGTGATGACAAATCCGTAATTGATGACAGTGATTCAACTGTATTGAAAGCTGTTAGCAACATCAAAGAATCTTATTCTGGTGAAAGTATTGATGAATTTTTTCAGAACACAAATGATGAGCGCTTGCCTCCTGCTATTGGCAATGAAGAAGATTACAGTAATTCCACCACCCAAGAAGAAATTTCCATCATTGAGGAATCAAAAGAGTTTGAAGCTCAGAATCCTGCACTGCAAGACAAATTGTGTGGTTGGTGTAATAAAAATATTGTCCCTCTGAGCTGCTTTAAAGAAATGCTATTTTGAGACCTTTTCAGAGCCTCCTAGGGAACAAACAAAAGGCTACCGATGCACGTAAGTACATACATATATTAGTTTTGAATTACTCTCTTGAACATTATGTTTTCAAACAATACAAATAAATGAGTTTTTGTGGAATGTTAGGAATGCAATTATGTCTTTTTTTAGAAATTATGTCATTTGACACAAATGCCTTGCTTTAACAATCAAATTGTTGCATATATAATAGGAACCAGACAATTACGGATGCCATGAAGGCCACCATGTTATAATCCTCTAAATACTTCTACACGCCGTAAGAAGGTTTTGAATAAGGATTGGTTACAAATCACTGAACAGCTTGGAAAATTTAAAAATCATTCTTTGCCATAAATTGCAGTAGTTGATCTTGAAACATTACTTTTCATCATGAGGAAATTTCGTGATCAGATAATCAATCCGATTTTCTTTCGGATGAACTGATAAACAACTATACTGTAGCTGCATAACTGTTTCATTCATTTTTTTCCTCCTGCTGTGTTTTGTTACTATTCTAATACTGCTTCAGGAAATTAGTTTTACAGTTACTTTTTGAAATATACTCAATTTTTAAAATGATCCTGTGAGAGGCGAAGTAGGCTATTCAACGGAACATATATTATTCGCATAAAATGAAACATTTACGTTAACACCATGTTTCAATTCAGTGAAAATTAGACATGTTAGTTGATTTCTTATGCTTTGTAAATTTTAGCGATGAAATGGTTCAACTATAAAATATGTTGACTCCAAAGTTCATGAAACTCATGGTAAAATATTTATAAAGCATTTGTTCTACAATGCTGCATACCATCTTGCTGTAAGAAGCCATGCGTTTCAGGCCTTTTCACATATGATCAGTGTGCACAATTATTCTCATCCACAGATAAAAGCTGACATTAACAGTAAAATTTTTGTTAGAATTAAAATACCTGCAATCATAGCAACGAATTGTGCAAAATTAAATAAATGCCAAGACTTTTTACTGGTGCATCCCTCATCTCCTTAATTCAGCTCACGCTACGAAGAGACGGACCGCTAAAATTTCAAGCATAAACGCGAAAGATGATAACACCAATCTCCTTGCATCAAAAACAACAACTGAGCTTAAAAATATTAAATCAGTCATTATTGAGCACGGACAGAAGACATCAACAAAAATAGAGTTACTAATTGCAGGAATGACAACACACCATAAGGAAGTGACAAATATGAGAGATGCGCTGCGTGCTTTCAAGAAATCTCAGATGCCAAAAGAACAAGAATCATCATATGTAAGCCAAAGGCTTCCTAAACTTCCGATTAAATCAATGACTGATTTTGATCGTACTGAAGAAGTTTTACTGGTGGATTCCGAGAGGAAAATATTCATGAACATCCTTTCAAACTCCGGAGGAACCCACCTGAGCAGCTTGATGAATAATATAATGAACCGAGTACTCACCAGAGACGTGGCTTTACAGCTCAGCTTGCAGGGCCGTAGTGGAAAGAAACGGCCGTTCTGTACTACACAAATCTGCATGTGCATCCTTGGTAGGTGAACCGCCGATGTAGAAGTAACTAAGAACTCAGTAGGGTATGTTAATGAATTATTATAACAATTTTATTTGAGAAAGAAGGCAGCTATTAAATGTTATCTGAGAATATTCGTAGTTCTCTGGAATTTGCATGAAATGGTTTAAGGGGTAGCGCTTTCATTTCACAACCTTCAAACCAATACATTTGATGTATTTTGAATGCAGCTAAATAAAAAAACATTTTCTATTTCTGCAACGATGGGTCATTTGGGTAAATTCATTTACGCTGATAGCGAACGAATATTTTTAGAGTTTTCTAGAAATATATATCGTACTCAAAATCATGAATAGCATTACTGATATTTTGGTCTCACTTTGCATCGCAGGTACTTAACATTTCATCAGCGTTACTGTATATATTTAGACCTCTACATTATTTGCACTGAAATGTAGTTCATATTATAGTCATACGTTTGGCATCTAACTATATTCTACCCAATTTAAATGCTTTGCAATGATTCAACAGTTATAGCATAGTCAACATCAAATACATTCCGCGCATACTTGCAGACCGAAGAATTCTAGTGTTATAGTGAGGTATAAATGTGTGACGGTTGAACTAGATAATTTATACCGCACTTAATAAGTTGAACTAGAGGCAATGTCATTTCAATTCATACAGCTAACCCGTGACTGAATTATGGACGTGACGCTCTGTTCGTCACGTGTGACGGTAACATAAGTGGTAACAATAGCTTTGTCTCATTGTTACCACATTTGGCAGTATTGAGCACTCAATAAAAAGCGTGTTTGGGCTTGATGGAAAGATACGCAAACAACAAGACACACACGCTGAAAACAATACATTCTCGCATTTCGTGGGAATTAAAAATAGTCGAAACAACTTTATTATCTACCATAATATATTTCTTTAAATTCTTCTGACATCAGTATTCATGGAACAAATAGTTACAGTCCGCTTGGAATGCAAAAAATATGCATTGTTTTTATCGTGCTTACGCAGACAGAACAATTTTGTCATATTTAATTAATAAATTTAGGAAATTTGACTAAACAATTTTGTCACTCCAGGACCGGCAATATTTTTATCTGCATTTTCTATATGATTGAGTAGCAATGTATGTTTGATGCAGTTATGTGTTTATTTGATTCAACTAAATCGTTTATTTAAACTATTTATTTAGTTACTGCAGCGTAAGCTTTCAGGCTTGATTGAATGAATGTAGTCAAAACGGCCAGCAAATTGATGCAATATTTTAGTATAATTTGCCAAATTCTTTATTTACCACAATAATTGAAGGCCAAAAACAGAAATAGGCCAAACGCAGTTTACGTAACCTAACAACTGCAGTTGTAAATTAACTCACATATTATGAAGATTCACAGTTAAAATCTATTCTAACGTCTGAATGAGAAAAACACAACCTTGCCTCCAGATTGAGGATAGTCATACCTTGTCCATATAAAATTTCCAAGAGATTTGATCACCCTTGCAACTGCGGTTATTAGGTTAGGTAAACCGTGCTTGGCCTACTTTTATTTCTTGGCCTTCAATGATATTGCATTGCCATTGAAGTAGATACCACTTGGAAATTAGCAACACTGACTTTAAAATCGAGTGGCTTTTGTTGAACAAATATTAGTATACATGACTGTTTTGATTGATTGAACTCAAGAAATAGTCAATTTAACAATTTATGAATATGCCTAAACCGGCTTAGTCAATACGACAAATTTGTTTTCAGTGTGAAGTTGTGTGTGTACCTGTCCGTCACGCCCGGGTAGACATATTTCTGGGGCTAAGTAGGGTAAAATTTAGTATCTAGGAATTTATCTTAATGGGACGAAGCTATATGTATTGCTTCCACATTTAACCCAATTAGAGACAACGGATAGTGCGTCAGTCCCCGAGCAGACATGGGTGGGCTGTATCGATGAGCTGGAGACAGTGCTTATAGTGTTTTCTCTGTGTTGGAAAGACGTCTTAGAACATTTAATTCTTTTTTTTTGTAGAGATGGTATGGAATATCAAATGAGTTCAGTTGACATTTATCTACCAGCATCGTCGGTTCCGAAAATGTCATGATTAAATTCTTCATCAAGATATTCGCTTTTCAGAAGTCGTGAAGAAGGACATCATCGGACGTGATGAGCAGTCGAAAACCATTTCAGCTTTAATTGGTAGTAATTTAGCTCATACTAAAGATCGACTGTCATCGGAAAATGAACGAAAAGCTTGAAGTATTTCTGGCAGTGGTAATCATGAAAGAGAACAAAGTAGTGTCAACACAGCGATGTTGGGAGTTGTAGCTTCAACCTCCGTGCCATCTGCCATCTCCTTGCCTGCTAAACATGCCCCCTCTGCCTGTGGTACCTTAATTCCTGCTTCCACTGATACTACTTCTGCGCCTGCCTTCACTGAAGTTGTTTTACCTAGCACGACAAAAACCCGTAGCAAAACATTTATGCTTGAAACTTCGGAACCATTGGAGTATGAAATTTAATACAATTCCGATAAAGTACTAAGTAATGAAGAGTAATGTGGAGAGTAATAAAATATTTTGAAGATGAAAACTTTATGACTGGCTAATTTGAAATGTTAAATTATGAATGCCGGTCCCTCAGGGGGATACTACTATCGTATCTATGGGAATTAGCCCTCCCAGGGTAGAAGATGTCTGGGCCCAAGCTGAAGGTTAGGTAGGTCTTCCTTTAGTTGAAATAAAATAGGTTTGTATTTCTTTACGAACCTTTTTTTTTTGGTTCACGGCTGTCATTTATTCAGCACCTATTACTTTATTTTTCAACGTTTAGCTGGTTTCAGTAACTTCTTTCGATCTTCCTGTTTCTATGCTCAAGGTGTGGGGACAAACCTCGTGCATATATTTCCTGTTAGCTTAATTCCATACTAAATGCTGCTTTCTACTTTCCTCTCTTGGGATCACATCCACTGTAAGTGGTTAGGGAGGCTTAAACTAACTCATAATCTATTCCCAGGGGGATTAATTGCTTGTCGAGGATGATAGGACGAGGTGCACTCATTTTTGTTTAGAAATCATTATTTTCATTTTCATAAAATACTTACGAATTTAGTATTGCATTTTTGAATTTTTTCAAATTAATTATCTAATGAATGCACTTTGTGACAGTACCTCGTTAAAAAACTCTCAACGATTGCCGCAGAAGGTACGACACAAGGCCCTCATGGAATATCAGCATCAGTTGATGTTGTTAGTGAGAGCCTTGATCGTGCATTGGAAAGCCTTCTGAAATAAACTTCTCTTTCCAGCAAACCATTTGAGAACAGCAGCGCTGTGTAATCACAGCACAAGTTGTACTACGTATGTTTGACACGTTTGCATGTTTGCTAAGTGAATTTTTTATTATAATTTGTAAATGATAAATCATGACAATAATTTGTGATTGAACGTTTCAGATAGTGACTCGCAATCTACACCGAGGAACTTCGAAGTCACTTTACACTCGTACGTGTAAAGTCAAGACCTTCAACAATTTTTAAGCATTCAGTGGGGGAAGTCCATCAGACTACAATATCGGAGGCCGTTAATTGCATTTGCCGAATTTCTGCATTGCTTATATTCAAGTAAGTTGATATTTTCGTGTTCGCAGTCTTTAATTTTAACGAATTCAATATTGTTTTCGTTCGTAAAGGTATTGCCCCACTTTTAGCTCAGCCCTCACGGTGAAAAGTCTCCTCAGTGACAATTAACCAGGGAGTGGGACTGGAGGTAACGCTACTACTCAGCAAACAAAGAGTTTTCATGCACACATGCTCTCACCGATAATGCGGTCAGTGGAGGATGGAAATATATGACACTTTTAGCAACGCTTTCTAGGTAAACATTCTTTCAATGACATTTACCCTGGGAGTGGAGCTGGAAGGAGGGATAACATTCATCAAAGTAACATTCATGACGTAAAGCGATGGGTTTCAACTGCGCTAAACAGAGAGCTCGATCTGAGAAATATGGTTTACATATGGACACGAATTCGAGGCTTAATAACGTCTTGTCTGCGAAAAATGTATCATGTATCATATTTAATAAGTCAAGGTGTGTAGTATTGCAGTGTAGGTAGTGAATACTCATGAAAGTTATACATGAAATTGTAACGACGTTCTATATGGAATGTCCTAGAATATTCGCGAATGAATATACATGAACTTCTAACTCGATATTGAATATCTGTAGTGGATTCACACGAATACTCATCAATGAGCACTCAGTAATATTCGTATAGGTAAGAATTTCGATATTCAAATCCCTACATTCCAGAATATTCGGTGATGTATATTCTTGAAGTTACATTTGTGAAGATATACGATGTTTAGTATCCATTGGGATATATATGAATATTCAACATGAAGATCCCGGGGATATTGTAAATTAGGAAGTGAGGCGAATATTCACTAGGGACATTCGGGGATGTTCAGGTTGATGCTTAGCGAATATTCAGAGGAACTTCATTGCTACCTGGGTTGAGTATCACCGCTTGCCGGCATGCCTCTTGGGTATGCGGCGCCCGCTGTGTCACCCAACCCACGCTCCACATCAAGATCTAACTCCCTTTCTGAGGTAGACATTGCTTCTAGCACGGTAGAATATCAGGGAAAATGATAAATAAAGAATTAGTTATAGGATAGAAACCGGGAAGTAATAGAGAGCAATCCCGTCGGAGATGCCAATGTTAGCGGGTGCCGAATTAGGGAAAAGAATAATGCTCTCTCCATTACCAGAGGACTTAACGAAAAATGCAGGAGAATAACCAAAAGCGTTCAGGTATATTTATAACAGAAACATAAACGGCGTAAATTACACAGGGGGGAAGACAGAATGAAACCTAGTGGTAAACAGAACATAAGGAAAATCAGGAAACGCAACGATAATAGTTAGAGAGCCCTAGAAATGGAGCGTGGGCGGGAAACACAGGGGTGTTTACACATCGGCTGAAAGCAAAAGATAAACCAGGTAAACTAAAAATAATGACAATCTGCTTCCTAAGGCCAAAATAACGCAAGAACACTAATTAACTGAAATAACAATTGACGGATAAGGCAAAGTATACAACGAAATAGAAAATGGAATAATTGAAATAATATTCAAATAGGAAGTAAAATAATTGAAGTAAATAATTTGGTTGAATTTCACATATTGACCGATACACACGGGTTTTGATAACCAAGTAACTAAGCATATTAATGTTTCCACCTCAGCGGGAATACACACAAATCGATTAATGAAAATAGGAAAAATATAGTTCAACAACTTAATAACTATGAATGAAGTTTATTCGCAGAATTTCACCGAAGTTAATTTACTAACTAACCAATCAAGCAAGTCACGTACAACGAACAGAATCCTATATCTACTGTACAAACGGAACTTGGCTGAGCACACATATGTACATAATCCACTTACCTCAGCCACAGTTCCTGCCTACAGAGAGTTCTTCAGTTTGGTTTGACAATTCACGTTTACTTTAGACAATTAATAAGTGAAATTACTGGAAAAAATAAAAATAGGATTAGATACACGTTCAACAGCAGATGTCCCAGCGTCACATCCTCACAAGTCTGCAAGCAGCCACCAAATGACACGTCACGAGCAAGGTACTCCACAGATAGGTTGAGGTTTAACCTATATTAAAGTGCGCACGGTAACAAAGATTTACTCGAATATGCAAGTTTTTCGTAAGATAAGAAGTATTTGTAAAAGTCCAATTTAAAAATGGGTAAGCAGAAGTCGAGGCCAAAAGCTAAGAGTAATTTTGTACGTTCCGGTAACAATATTGCACTGTAGTTGAATATCACTTGGTTAGGATCACATGGGTTAATATCGTATTGCACACCAAGGTTTTCAAGTTTCCTATTATGCACCCTGAGAGTAGCTACTTTGAACTTTGCATCTTCCGACTGCCGAAAACCACGAACGCACAACGCGTCCAAGCGTTTAAGAAGAACGATGTATCTGCGCTGAAAGAATTGGGCCGCAATGACAAAATTATAGTATGTAAACCTGATAAAGGCAGAGGCATTGTAATTCTTGATAAGTCCGTATACAATACCAAAATGGAAGCTTTAATATCTGATGCATTTAAATTTAAATTGATTACCGAGTCATGGGAAAAAACTATTCTCCAAATTGAAGATAAAATTAATAACTTTTTGCGGAAGCTAAAAAATTTGAAGGTTTTGTCATCTGAAATATATTCCAAGTTGTACGTGTCTGGTTCATGTCCAGGAGTGTTGTACGGTTTACCGAAAGTGCACAAGCCAGACTTTTCATCTAAGTTTCAGTTCCGGCCTATTTTTGCTGCTTGTAACACGCCTAGTTTCAATTTAGCTCGATTCTTGGTACCCTTATTAAGTCCTTTAACCAAGAATGTTTACACGTTGGAAAATTCTTCTCAGTTCGTTAGGGAGATTACTTCTTTTCAGAATCCAAATGTAATGACAATGGCTTCATTTGATGTGGAAAATTTGTTCACCAATATTCCATTAGCGGAAACTATAAATATAATTATAAATACCCTTTTTGTAACATCAACAAACACGATTTTAGGTCTAGGAAAAACTCATTTTAAAACCCTCCTTGAACTTTCCGTGTTGAATTCTGTGTTTATTTTTGCAGGAAAGATGTATAAGCAAGTTGAGGGTCTCGGTATGGGTCTTCCCCTGGGGCCTACGTTTGCCAATATTTTCATGTGCCATTGGGAAGAAAAATGGTTGGCTGATTGTCCCACAGAGTTCAAGCCTGAATTCTACCGCAGATATATTGACGATACGTTTTTACTGTTTAGAGATCCTAGTCATGCACCTTTGTTCAGAGAATACTTAAACTCTAAACACCCGTCAATAAAATTCACAATTGAAATGGAGTCAAATAATTGTTTATCTTTTTTGGATTCTAAAATTACTAGAAGCGGCCATAAGTTCAGTTCATCTGTCTATCGCAAACCTACATTCACGGGTTTGGGCTTAAGCTTTTTTAGCTTCTGTAACTATAGATTTAAAATCAATACTATAAAAACCTTGTTAAATCGTGCCTTCAATATTTGTTCTAATTACGTTGATCTTCATATGGAGTTTTCTTTTTTACAAAAATTTTTACAAAAAAATGGGTACCCTACGTCTATTGTCAATGTTCATATTAAAAAATTTTTGGCTAAAAAATACTCCGTCACAAATGTCGTGATAGAACCATTGCAACGTCTTTATTGCGTTTTCCCGTATTTTGGAGACTATACTGATAAAATGTCGCGAGATTTGGAAATTCTTTTTAAACGTCATTTTCCTGCTGTAAAACTGTGTATTGTGTCGGTTAATTCACTTAAAGTTGGGTCGTTCTTTCGCTACAAGGACGTGATTCCTAAACGGATGCGGGCATCCATTGTGTATAAGTTTAGTTGTGTACAGTGTACATCTGGCTATGTCGGCATGACGACTTTGCCATTCTATATTAGGATTGCCCAACACCGTGGAGTCAGCTACCGTAGCGGAAGACCTTTGACCCAACCGCCTCATTCATCTATCCGCCTTCACAGCGAGCAGTGTTGTGACCGAATAGCAGAGGAAAATTTTTCAATCTTACGCACAGCATCCAATGACTTAGATCTACGTATTTTAGAATCTCTTTTTATCTCAAAAGAAAAACCAGATCTTAATAGCGCCAATAGTTCATACCCATTACAAATTCACTTGTAAATTTTATTGTACCCTTGTGTTTTGTATAGAAGACTGATTTTCTTTACTTTTTACTTGCAGACGGTTAACTGAAGATGGAGCTGGTCTCCGAAACGTTTTATAGAATTGACTTGGTTTCGAATATATAGTTAGTGTAGCATCTTAATTAAATATAAATATGATTTCAATATGTAGTGCATTCTTCGTTTTTAAATTCCTAATGATCATTCGCCTGAAGAAAAGCAACTTCTCTGAAGATAAATGTTGAAGAAGAAAGTAGCAGTTGCTGGAAAATAGGACAGCAGTGAACCGAAAAAGTTGGTCCTCAACATAGTAAAAATTATTTTATATCAACAAAAAGAAGGCCTACCTAACTCTCAGCTCGAACCCTCACACAATTTCCCCCTGGGAGCGCTAATTTCCATAGAGACAATAGTTGTATCCCACTGAGGGGCCCCAGGTTAAGAACCACTGCTTAAAAGGTTAGTTAGCTGGGTTAGCTGGTTGGTGATGCTAGAGTCGACTATACTTAAAACTTAACCAACCCACATTTACCTGGTTCATAACTACAACTTACTACTAACCTTACGTGCTATAAAACTATAACCATTACTAACTCTCGCCTGCTATATAACTATAACCATTGCTAGCACAAGCGTGCTATATAACTATAACCATTGCTAGCACATGCGTGCTATATAACTATAACCATTGCTAGCACATGCGTGCTATCTAACTATAACCATCAGTAGCCCTATTTCTATAGCCTTCTATCAAGTACGTTGAAATAATCTTCTCACTACCTCAGCAGGCCACGGGAGATGGAGT
Source organism: Morinoia aosen (assembly GCA_030386875.1). NCBI lineage: Eukaryota > Metazoa > Arthropoda > Malacostraca > Amphipoda > Talitridae > Morinoia > Morinoia aosen. The sequence continues at coordinate 2,482,765 of CM059568.1, read as the reverse complement.
TAGAATTGGAGGTCCTGCGCCCTTGTGGTCCTTCAGCTACATGATAACTAATACATAATTGCAACTACCGTGAGGCTTCTGTTTATTTAAAGAATAATCACTTCCGTTCACACCGGTTGTCAATATTTATTTACAGGCAATTAAATTACTCCCGGCTGTTTATCAGTTGTACTACATTCCTTTTTCAAATATTTCGTATATCTTTGCCTATAACCTAGTACTGTCAGTGATATCTAGTCAGTGTGAGTTCGTATACATTTATGTGATGCATATAAGTATGAAATAAAATTTCCATACAAGAAGGATTTTGCATATTTTTTAGTTAAAAAGGAGGAATTAGTCATTGAGAGCATCCTGAATTCATTTCATTTATGTCCGTCTTGTTCATTTCCCCATAAATAAAATATAGGAAGTAGAAACAAGTAATAAATACGTTACGTTGAAAGTCACTTGCAGAGCAGTTCAGCTGATGCAATACATTATACTCACATGCGGAGTGGCAACTCTGTTCGCTCTTTAGGGAAGCGTCTGGGTTTTCTTATGAAATTTCCAAAGTTCATAAAAATACTTCAGGAGTGAAATAAGCTTTGGGGAATTCACCCAAAAGGAAAACTTTCGAAAATTTCAATTTTTCAGCCAATATTGTTCATGGAGATCATTGTATTTTGTGTGTTTGATCCACAACAAACATATCTAAACAAATGAGCACCAGTTTTTTATTTCGCTTCGGAAAAAAATTTAAAGACTGTTTTACTTTTTACAAATTAATTGTTTTTTTACATGACAGTAAAAATTTCTAATCGACATATCTAAAAACTACGTCACTATTTCATAGTACTCACCTTGATTTTCACGATGACAAAAAGATCTCTACAGGTGAAAAACTGGAGAAATTGAGAACATAGAACGCCATTTTTTCAGAACAATTTTTTTCCAAAATTTGCAGCTCAATTTCTCCTACAGTTTTTCACCTATAGGAGATCTTTTTGTCATTGCAGAGATTAAGGTGAATACTATAAAATTGGAAGGTTTTTTATAAGTTGATCAGAAATTTTTTAATTTTCATGTAAAAAAATAAGAAAAAAATGGGTTTTAAGAATTTGAACATTTAAAAAAAAAAATTCTGAAGTGATAAAATACTGGCACTCAATTTAGTATATATGTTCATTGTGGATCGAACAAAAAACAATCGTTTTTCCATGTACAATATTGGCTGAGAAATAGAATTCTAAAAAAAATTCCTTAAGGGGAGGGGGTATGGGTAAATTCCAAAAACTTCAAGGCAATTAATGACTATTCGAATGTTATAAACATGTTGTGAATACCTCAGAGCTTATTTCACTCCCGAAGTATTTTTTATAAATTTTTCAATGTTTCATAGGGAAAAACCGTTTGCTACCCTTAATTAATGTTTCCATACTCTAACCCAGTGGTTCCCTATAACGATCTTTTGTAGTCTTTAGGTTATGCTATGATGTATTGAATGAAAATGACTAGCCTTTGCAGAAATTCAGAGGTATGCTTTCATCATGATGATTTCTAGTCTATATATTGGTTATGTTATGATACATTGATAATGAATAGTCTTTGCCAAAACTCAAAGCTACTGTGTGTTCTGATATCTTAAGACCTCCAGTTTCATGTGTGTTATCGCTTACGATAACGGAAATTTAGTTCGCTTATTTTAGTATTAATCAGGGGGGTACAAGTTGATTTTTCCAGCGATATGTAGTACTAATGTACTTCATATTGATCTCGTTGTTTTGTTCACTTTCTAGTCTTTAGGTTATGATAACATGTATTAACAATGGAAATTTCTGTGCATTTCAAATGATATACCTTGAATGTTGTTTAGTTCTCTCACAGTTATTCTGTCTTTCATTATATCATTATCATGTTTTATTTTCATCTTCTGATCACTTCCTAGTTTTTAAGTACGCATACATTAATATGGATATTTTTGATATTTCAGTTTTTTTAATTTCAAAAACTGAAATAGCATCTGCTTTTTAACACTAAATATTTAATAAGTTCTTCATGTGAAAATTGTGAAAACATTTTAAGATGGTCAATATGTATATTGGGATATATGAGAAAATTTCAACAGAATATTAACGAGTTACAGTGAAACTAATAACACAACACAAGCAAAGACTTCACTTAGTTACACACCTTGTAACTGAGAGCCTCAGCTGCAATGGTTGTTCCATTTAGTGCGATGGTACGAAAAATCTTGCTGAAAATGTTTTCAATTGCACAAAAAATACAAAACAAACATGAAATGTGCAATTATTCAACATAGAAGATGTAAAATACTCAGTAAAAGTTAGAAAAGAATAAAAAACGGCACCCTATTACATTTAAAGAAGCTATAAGTGACTCATACGTATCCGAAACGTGCTAAAAATGCCAGGCCCCCTGAGACTAGTGTTGAGCAATGATGTGGCACCTGTACTGCATTGTTAATCTCGTAGTGTAGATACAGCAAATAAAGGGCAGCGTAAATCTTGCCTACTTCATCTCCAAGTATATTAATCTTTTTAGTATTTCGAGAATAGTAAGTAATTAGAACAACTATTATAATTTCGCTCGCTTTGGTGCATTCTAAGTCATAGAAATTGTTGATGCTGATCTGTATTAATCAGGGTAGGTACTGCCTACCTTGTCTACTCAGAGAGCACGCGTCTGTAATATAAATATGTATTCATATATGTATATACACATACAGATAGCGACGAAATTATTCCTAAACCACTCATCTCTCAAAACTTTCTAGAATTACTCAAAAACTATTTTTGCCACAGGCAGATTTTCGCAGGGTATGAAGCACATATTAGAGACAACAATACGAAGTTTCTGGAACAAAATATTATTTTTGAAAGATTCAACAAGCTGAACTTCAGAAACATGACAAGACAAAATTATTTATAGAGTGAGTTGTATTTCACTTTATTGAGGTGAACCTACCATTTGAGGACATTTTTAATGATCTATAGCGTGACCTTTCATCTTCATAACATTTAAAGCCTTTTATTATAGTTTTTGACAACCTTTTCCGTAGTTTCAGATGAAATATTGTTCCATTCTTCCATGGCGATGCGTTTCAATTCTTGAAGATTCTGTGAATGTTGACTTTTAATTCCTTCCACATATTTTCAATGGGATTGTGATCAGGACTCATTGAAGGCCATGGCAGCACATTTATTTATTTTTTTTTTGGAGCCAGCTAGTTGTAGATTTGGTTGTGTGTTTTGAGTCATTGTCTTGTTGAAATACTCACCGGCTTCCAAGTCCCAAACTATTAGCTGATACCTCAGGTTTTCGTTCAAAATAGAAATATAGTCGTCAGAGTTGATCTTTCCTCCAATTGTAACCAATTTTACAGTATCCAATGTAGCAAAACAACCCCAAAACATTAGTGATCCATCTCCATGTTTAACTGTTGGCACAGTGTTCGTCGGCAGGAAAGCTTCACCATTTTAACGCCAAACCTTCGTCACGTCATTGTGCCCAAAAAGCTCAATTTTGGTTTCATCACTCCATAATACTCTCTCCCAAAAGCCTCTGTCCTTATCCAAGTGTGACTTTGCTAAGTTCATGCGAGCAGTAACAAGACATGGTTTGTGGAGAGGAGTCCTTCGAGGCCGGCGTCCGTGTAGACCTTCTTGTTCAGACAGCGCTGGATTGTGCGATTGCTCACGTTAGTTCCCTGAGCGTTCCTTCTCTCGGCAATGTCGTCAAGCTTCACTCGTGGATTAGCGTTGACCTCACGACACAACTTTTGAGAAGTTCTCACAGAGAGTTTTTGTTTGCAACCACGCCCAGGCAACGTTTCTTCAGTACCAAACTAAGCAAACTTTTTTATAACCGATTGTACTGTTGATCTTGAGCTGCTCAAACGCTTAGATATGTCGCCATGACTATTTCCAGCTTTGTGGCAGTCAATAATCTTCTGTCGGAGATCCACACCGAGTTCCTTAGTTTTTTCCATCGTGGCGTTAGTGTACGAATGACAAAGCTCTACTCCTCTGGCTCCCCGTTAGCTCTGGAGCAATTTTCTAGAATGATCTCACATCTAGCATGTTCAAAAACATTTTAGACACAAATTTTTTCAATGAAGCGAGTATAACGGTACATACTTCTTAATGAAATGTAATGTTCTTAAGTAATTTAATAATTTTGTCTTTTCGTTTTTCGGATGTTCAGCATGTTAAATCTATCAAAAATAATTAATATTTTTTTCTAGAAACTTATTGTCACTAATATGCGCTTTACACCCTGTGAATAATCTGTTGCCTGTGGTAACAATAGTTTTTGAGTATATTTTCAATAGGTCGATTCTTAGGGAATCTCACGCGTAAGATAAAAAGGAAAACCAACGCACAAATATACATTTAATGGTGAGTGAATGAGTCGATGAGAATGATCGATTTTACTGTAGTTGAATTATCAGTAGGATTAAAGTTTTATAGATGTTTGATTGCTATAAAAAAGAAATTTTGAACTTCTATGAACTTTCTGTATTTCTAAGTTTTTTTGATTTTTTTGACCTTTTTGTATGTTTCCAGCACTAGATGGAATTGAAACATTCCGAAACGTTTGCCAATAAAAGATATGAATAAAATGTATATTTGTACGTTGGTTCTCCTTTTTATCTTAGTTTTTGAGTTATTCTAGGTGTTGAAGACGAGGGGTGTACAAATAACTTCGTTGCTAACTGTACATATGTATATAATAATATACCATGAATTTTAACATTCTATTGCCAATTTAAATGGCATGTGTAAATAAAGATTATAAATTTTATAATCTTAACCTTGTAAAGGTTAAGAACCACTGTTATAAAACCATGTAAAAGATTGCAACACCTGCAACCTTCAAGATATAGAAAAGTCATCTTAAAATGGTGAAAAAGTGGAGTTGGTGTCGTAAAATTGTGGAAAAGTGGCGAAGTCGCAAATTTCTTCGTCCAACTTCGCAACCCTGGAGCAAACCAAATCTCATTCCTGCTACAAGAGTATACTATCACTGAGCTTAACTAAAATTCTTCATACTTACTTATGATGATAAAGTATCTTACACAATCATGAGCTGATATTACCCAGATATGAAAGCAAATACAAAGATACAGATAAAAGTTAACTCATTTCACTCATGAAGGTGACATTTAAAAACCAAACATAGATAATTCAAACAAAGAAAGGGAAAAATAATCCAAAGCAACAAGAAGTAGCTCTAATTAAAGCCTGCACCTCTGAGCGCAACAAATAGTTCAGCGAGTCGATCAACAGTAAACCAGGGTTGGCACATAATAACCCCACCCAAAAAAAAACACGTAAAAAAAACACTAAATAGTGTTTTTTTGGTTTTTATTAGTGCAATTTAAATTTCACTTGTTTTCAAGCTTATAGAATCAAAATGAGCTAAATATTTATATTGTCAAAAATTTGCCCAAGGCATTTGAATGACTATGACAATAAATATTGAAAAAATCACCACTATAAAAATAAAATAAGAAAAACCTTAATCACAAAAAAACTCGAGGGACTAGTATATTTCCAAGAGTTCCATTTCCAAAGTAAACAATAAAAACTAAGAAACAAACGCAGTTCGACTATTTGAGAGTATAGACTTCTGAATTCTTCCTCTGTATTCTTGACTAGACTGCTACTACAGTACTACTGTGTTTCTCTTTCTACACTAGTGATGTACCGATGTATCGGTATCGGGCAGTATCGGTCATTTTTACTGGTATCGGTATCGGCCAAATCGGCCGATACTGTACCGATACTTTCAAATAATACGTATTTATCTATCATGAAAATTGAGATCATAAATCGTGAAAGTAAAAGTATCTAACCTAATAATACCCGTTGTGTGTTTATATATTTATTTATACATTAGTTTGGTGTCCGCTTCTTAAGAAACATAGGATGTCTGAGTGTGCGGTATCATGGATACCGAACATCTCGGTGTAACGTTGAAAGATGGCCCTTAGATGCATTGATAAGTTTGATATTTTATCAGGATAGCTTCGGTTGGGATAGGTTAGGACAGGAAAGGTTGAGTAATGTTGACGGAATTTTTTTTTTCACGGGTCCACCTAGGTTGACGATGACATTATCCATGGAATTTCCACGGGTCCTGCTACTCAATAAAAATATCCTTGGTTTATTTGTTTGGAGTCCGCTTCTTCCATTTCTCAGTCACGCTCATAAATGTAGCCATAATGACGGTATCTGTGTTACGAGTTTCACCAGTGCGCAAGTACAATAATATTTTTCATCACGTGTACTGTTATGATAAATATATTTGTTAGTCATCCTCGTCTGGAAAATTTATTCAAGAAATGTATTGAATCCCGGCATTTTTAGCAAGCCGTGCATACTAGTAATCAAATAAAGAGCCTATTCATACCTAGTAAATTAGCTAACTGCTGAATTATAGCGTTTAATCAGGCCCGCTAACTGAATTTACTATTTTTAACACCCGATGAGTCACGTACAGTCAGTGAGTGAAAGCTATGTAGCATGAAGAGTTAGACAGTAAAAGACCCGAAGCCACATAAAATTATTATACTTTTATTACTAAAACCTACATAGTTTGACCCAATTTCCGTTTCTTAACGTATGTGACAGGCTAAGAAAAATCAAACCAAATAAATTAAGTTGAAGGCACATTTTATTTTTTTTTTAATTTAAAAATTCTATTTTAATTTAGCATGTTAATCGCCCTACATTACAAATTTTACATTTTTCTTATATTTTAAGATGTTTGAAAAATTGACGAAAAATGTTATAGTTGGTTGCGTATTTGCGGATCTTTTCGGTTTAGGGGCCGATCGAATTTTAATGTTTTCTTTTCGCCAAAGTATGTATTTTGGTGTGAAAAACACGAAAATGATAACCATTTTGTGGAGAAATTTTCACTAAGTGTTACTAACCTAACCAAGGGTATAATTTAAAACATCTCACTGTTAATCATGGTAAAAACTTCGTGGACCCTACAGCAGGTGCACACACTCAAATGATTGCGAGTGCATAGCATAGTCTAAAAATAAAAAAAAACGTCGGGGAGGCACTCTCCGACAAATGATGGTGTCACGAGACATGGTCCCGCCTCCTTACTAAATTGCATTAGTAAGGAAATCAGGTTCTCGAAATTAAGGAATTGGTATACCTCCAAAAATGACACAATACACAAGGAATGCAAGGGAATATAAAAGAACACAGCCCCTAAGGAAAACAAACAACATGTACATATACTACAATTAGGACTGTATTCACCGATGATTAGAGACCCGACTTACATCAGCGCGTTTCTGTGCGCTATCTGCCTCGGTGAAATGTGATGCTAGCGTTAACGGGGTTTTTAAACGCCAGTGCAATGCTAAATTTTTTTATAATTAAACACCCTGCTACAAAATATTAACCGTAAATTACTGGAACTGTAGGTTACACAAATTGACAAGTACTTCTCTACCTAATTGACCGGTCAAATTCTTTAAGTTAACTACACACCGAACACATAAAGAATAATGCATAACTGTTGGGGGCGCACTCCATCGGCACAGTTGATGGTTCTAGCCTCAGCTCATCAATTCATTCGCCCAAGAGCAGCTTCAGTTCAAATCCCTGTTTCATACACAGGGCAGATAATGTCTTTCGACGTTTTTATGAAGAGATCGAACTTGCAAACAAAAGGAACCACCCTCCTTAGGACAACAAAATTTGCCGATTACTTTGATTCTACAATTTATATATATATATATATATATATATATATATATTTATAATATATATATATGTACATATTCCACATTCAATTCAACTGCACCAATTTTCTTTTTCATTATATGAACCTATTGTTTCCAACGGTATCTATCGTAACAAAAGAACGAGTCTCACCCGCCCGGCGAAGCTACTAAAAAATTTTTTCTTCTAAGCGACCTCCACGGTACGGGACCTTCTTCCCTCTGCAAAAAGTAGATGTAAAATTTTTATCTATTGATTCAAAAAATATATCTTAACAAGTTTCACTTCTCTCTTATTTTTCAGCGTATGACATTTTGAGTTAACACCTAGTCACGACGCACCTTATCGAAAGGCTCGCAAAAACTTACTAACTTTTGTTCCCCGCGCTACCCAGAGTGTTCTTTGAGGGCTGCCCTATTTCCCAATACATGACCAATCGTACTTCTCCAACACTTTAAAACACACGCCTACCCCATTCCATTGGCTGTTCTGGCGCTCGCCAGCCCCTTATTCGTTGTGACAAGAACGCGACTTATCCCGCCCTCTTTAACTAGTCAATCTTGAAGTTAGAAATCGTTGCTATATGGTTACTCGGTATCTTAAGTACAGCGATTTGTCACTGTCAGCCCCTCGTTGTTTTTTTTTCTTACCAAAGTGTTCGGCGAACGAAGCTTCCCACGACACTACACTGGACTGGGCCTATGGGTCAGCAATAAATTTTGCCCTTGCGGTTACACACAATGCCCTCTGTTAAGGCTCTCAAGGTCTGATTACAAAGCAAAACATTAGCCCCAGGCTCGAGTGCACAAATTCGCTCACACGATACATAAACTTATGTTGAATCCAAACATTCAGGCCTACAACACACATTTTGGAGCGACCCATCTGTACCGCTGGAAAGAGCCTGAACACAATTTATAAACTCGCAATTTAGTTCAACCAAAAAAAACTAATATATATGCACAACTTATCCCAAAAATTTCCCAGTATATCCCAATAAAACATAAAAGTATATCCCAACAATGGTCTCGCATCTGCGTAAATTTGCGTGGCGAAAACGTACCGAGAAATCGCAGTATTTTCATATAATATCAATGGATATAAGCTAATTTCATGCTCAATAAACAATTTCTCCGCAAAATGGCTATCATTTCGATGTTTTTCACACCAAAATACATACTCTGGCGAAAAGAAAATATTAAAATTCGATAGGCCCCAAACCGAAAAGAGCTCTGTTTGCTTCTGCAGACTGTGTGTTAGTACTACTATTACTACTATATACTACTGTACTACTTTTACCACTGTATACTACTTGCGTTCACGCTGCTATTTCTGAGACTAAATGCTACATTACATTACTAGTTTACGCCTGTAAATGGAGAAAAATATAATTTTCAGTTAATTTAGTCGGATAATAACCTCAGTTGGCAAATAAAGATTGCTAAACAGTGAATACTTGTTCGTTCATACATGCTGATAACGGTATCATACGAAATAAAGCGGAAAGATGACGTAAACGAATAACTTAGTGCGGGAAACGAATCAAACGATATAGTTACCATAGCCAGAGCAGTTTTATCATTCCCAAACGAAAACTTTATTGTCAATATTGTTATATTATTAGATACTAGTGTGCCCGGCCCACCAAAAGTGACGGGATTCCACACCTTTCTCGAAGAAATTTTTCATATGTGGAAGACTAACAAATATATCCGTCCTAACAGTACCTGTGATAAAAATATTCATGGACTTGCGCACCGGTGAAACTCGTATCACAGATACGGTCATTATAACTATCCTCATGAGCGCGTCAGAGAAATGAAAGGAGCGGACTCCAAACAAATAAACCAAGGGTATTATTAGGTAGTAGCCGGCCCCTGGAAATCCACTGACAATGTCATCGTTAAAGATACGTGGACCCCACGGGAGAGGAAACAAGGTAGGGTCATATCTACGGGGAAAATAAACTTCTTGTTGTTCGGCCAGCCAATAGAAATGCCTTGTTTCAAACAAACTTTATAAAGTCACCAAACCACGTCGTCGTTTGGCCAATAGTAGTGAAGGATTTGGGGGAGCAGTCGTACCAGATGCAATATGAGCACTGTTATTGGTTGGTTGCCATGACGTCAGCAAACCCACACAGTCATCGAAAAACAGACTGGTTTGAACCTACCTTGTTTCTTCTTCCGTGGTGGACGTGTGAAAAAATTCTATCAACATTACTCGCCTATCCTAACCTTTCTTGTCTTAATAGAATCTATCCTGATAAAATGTCAATCATATCAATGCACGGAAGGCCATCTTTCAATACACTGAGGAATTCGGTAGGTTTTATTTTATTATAATTGTTAAAATATCGGTATCGGTAGTAGTATCGGTCGAAGTATCGCCGCGCTATTCGGTATTTTCAAGTATCGGAGTATCGGTATCGGTATCGGTCAAAAAATGGGTATCGGTATTGGTATCGGTATCGGCCAAAAAAATGGTATCGGTACATCACTATTCTACACCCACTGCCATTTCATCGTTGTCATCGACATCATGATCATTTGTGAGTTGGTGATATAATGACACAAATTTCTGTGCGCGTTCCGATCCTAATCTATTTCTCAATTTATTCCACAAAATTCCAAATGTTGAGAAAATTCTCTCAATGGATCCTGAACTTGCGGGGCAAGAATGAAGATTGCTTATAAACTTGCAGAAGCTCTCTGCCAGTGTTTTTTCCATGAATCTACATTTTCTGTTGTTTCATATCTTGTATATCCCACCATTAACAAGGAGTCATTGTCATAGTAATATTCTTGTTGAACATGTGTTTTGAGAAGATGTTGGAGTCCTTCAATTTGTACAAATAAAGTGCACCGGTGAACTCCGGATTGTATTCAGCCAACCACTCTTCAATATCTGTCTCCTGTGAGAGCTTGGCCTGAAATAAGTCTAACAATTATAGTCAGATGGGGTAAGACCCAATAATGTATAATGTTGGGAATAAAGTAATCGAATAACAATATTTACTCAATAAATGTATATATATATATATAAATCTGGAAAGAGGCAACTGGATCTGTGTGAATAACTTTTAAACAAAAAGAGATGTTACCAAAAAAACAATAAAGCCCCCCAAAAAAACAATAAAACCCAAAAAACTAATTTAACCCAAAAAAACCCACGTGGGTTGGTTTTTTTTAAAACCCACGGTTTTTTCCATCCCTGCACACAACTAGTCAGGCCCACAAGGCCACAACCACCCAACTTAAGTTAGCACGCAACAGCTGCCTCGTCACAGAACAGGTTGAGACGTCTCAATTCATTATCAGACTCATTTGGCTAATTACAGACAATCTTGTAGGATCATTAGCACTGCCCTGATTCAAATCTCAATCTCCCAAGTAACTGGTGTTCCAGACAACAGTGAAAGTAACAACCCAAGATAAGTTTTACCTAGTCAAGAAAGGCTACCAAAACTCTCGTGACCTACACACTATCGGGCGTTAAGTAGTACTCGCTATTCAAGCCGGTTCAGTAACAAGATGAGCCGCATGAATTAAAAATATCCAGAACCTCTAGGTTATGATGAGACACAAAACTCAGAAGTAGATTCCAAAAAGTGTAGGGCCGATCAATAAAATCCAAATAAAGTATTTGATCTGTGGTTATAAGGCAAAACCTTTTAACCACCCACGCTCACACCAATTCAAAATCAGGTTGTAGCAATGAACAATGTCAACAAAAGTCAAAGTAATTCTGGAGTGCCGACCTACTATCTTGGCAAAAAAATGCAGTTTTGACAAATACAGCTCGAAATCGTCAGCAAAAAAAAACTTCTCAGAACAGGACAGGTAAGAACTAAAAGGATCAGCATGGAACTAAAGTCAAAGTAGCACCCAAAACAGATTATTCCTGCAACAACCGTGATGCACCTTTTACCAGCCCATCCAAACCATTCTGCAGAATCGACACACTTCCTAGGTCCGGTTTGTTCAATAAAAAGTAAGCATTTATCGGTCTATGTATCAGGATGAAGTGAGCTGAAACCAAAATGTTACACATCACTGGCCAAGGAATTCTAGCCGAGCCCCAGGGCATCCCCGTTGACCAAAAGTCACGACCAGCCACTGACTAACATTGCCTCATGGCTAAGAACTGCTAAGAATGGAGCAGTGATATTTTTCGCACTTACCTCATCACATCACTCATGACAGACAGATGTTTCACCGTGTAGCTGCAACTAATTGTGATGAAGTATTTTTCAGAAGCCAGGATTTTTAGGGTGAATGGCTGCGGTTTAAGACTGCCAAGCAGTATATTGGACATGTGCCTGAAACAAGAAAATGCGTAATGTTTTGAAGGCTATGGAAGCAGAGAAAATGCGTGATGTTTTGAAGGCTATGGAAGCAGAACAAATATCAAAGGGTTTTCCCAATCATGAAGTGCATTCATTTTATGACTAAGATGATTTTGACAGTGGACATAACCAAAATATTTTGAAAAATTATTTGATATTACTCTGAAGCATTCTACCATAGATGAATGCTAGCTATTCAATAAGGTGAATCGTAAGTAATTATTGATTTTGAAAGTGAAATCTGGAGACCTATTACAAACTTCATCAGTTAAAGTTCCAGAAATTACCTAATGAGATTAAGAATTTTAGTCACTGTCCCATACAAACCCATCACTTTGCAGCACAACATGAAATTAAATAATATTCCCTACAACGGAGGATCTAGAAGTGTATGTGTAACATGTTATAAATAGCACATCATTAAGAGTAAGAAAACTTTTTTGTACTAATGGTGGTGTCAATGATTGCAATATGACGAAAATAAAGTTTCAAATTTTCTCTCTGAAGATCATTTATAAACAAACGATAGCAGAACACTGATCAATCTTCAAGATATCTGGCTCTAAAAACTTGATGGTATCTAACTCTAGTTTATGTGCTCAATTTAGAGCTCAAATTTGAACAAGCCAATAAAAACTTACCATCACACATAAAAGATAGGAAAAGTGATGACAGTTGAAGTAATCTTTCATGCTTCCACAAAACCTGTCAAAAATTGCATATAAATAATGGCATGTCTTTAAATTTAGGAATACAAATGGCCTATTTCTCAAGGTAATTGAAATTTATTTTTCATTACCACCGTCACACCTAAGAGCTTCACACAAAAAATAAATATTACAAGTGTAGTAATATCACTTGGGAGTATAAATCGATATGTGAACTGCAACAAAATGCAAAATTATACAGTCAAAAACTTCAACCCTGCCAAATTGTTGAAAAATGGCTTAACCCTTTAACGTCCGAATTTTTCTACTCATATTACCGTTAACACAACCACCGTCACTAAACTGGCTCTGGCATCAGACAACCACCAATATCAGGATGGGATAGGACCTGCCACACGGCAGAGAACTTCAAAGAACACATTAGGGAACTAATTGAACAAGAAATACAATATATTGAGGGTATTTTTGAAAGAGGACACTGGTGTCCTCTGGGGCGTTAAAGGGTTAAGGGGCCCATTCACGACACATGCCGCCAACTATAACTCAAGTCGAGACCAGGTTAAAGCTGCAACTTGCGCGGGCCGGCTTCCCCACTCCCGGTACAAGCCCAATTAATACTATTACTATTATTACTAATACTACTATTACTACTATTACTACTAATACTACTAATACTACTAATACTACTATTACTACTATTACTATTATTACTACTATTACTATTATTACTATTACTATTACTATTATTACTATTACTCTTATTAATACTACTATTACTATTATTACCATTATTATTACTATCATTACTATTATTACTATCATTAGTATTATTATTATTAATACTATTATTATTATTACTATTATTATTTTTATTATTATTTTTATTATTATTATTATTATTATTATTATTATTGTTTGAGGTCGCTTTTCCACACAAGCCCAATCTCTCAGTTGTGCTGCAATTCTGGATGTCAGATCTCGACTCGGACGATCCATCGGACATCTCTGTTTTTTATATGATGTCCGATGCGTAAAAACAGTCGAAGTAGTGCAAGCTTTGGCATATGAAAAAGAACACGCTTTCGCATAATCAATTATTAGAGGAACTCAGAATAGAGCCCGAGGAAAGATTACAGGAATTATTCGCAGATGGATCACTAACTTATTATAACTTATAACTTATTTGGAGCTTTCGTAAAGCACATAAGCATTGATAGCGAAACACATAAAAAGACAGAATACTATGATGAGAAAAGCCATTTCACCCCCTGACCGCCCCTTTTCACTACGTCCTCCCTCATGGCATCGGGATTTACCTCTTACACGACGGAAACACAAGCGAAATGATGAATTGGGGATTCCGAACCCACTCACGGGTCAATCAGTAGCACAAGCCGTAAGCCCCGCCCACAAAATATCAGGAAAATCTGATCAGCTCCAACTCATGCTTAGAAATTGGGCTTGAGTTGGAGCATGAACGTATCCACTCACGACCCAAATTGATACGAGTTGGGGTTTGCACACTGAGTTGGAGTTGGCGGCTTGTGTCCTTTACATTTTCTAACAGAAGCTGCACGATACTTCAGGACACTACATTTCACTTGGCAAGACTTAGCCAGGAAAAGTTTTAGAGCAAAGCTTGTCTCTTTTCACATCTACCATAATCACCAGCTTTGCAAAAATGATTTTTCCTCGTTCTTATTTCTTAGAAAATAATTTGGATGGGGAAAGTTTCTAGAGTAAGTAAATTAGTTAATTTAAAAAATCTTGAACAGTGATAAATATTACTTCAGTGAAACTAACACGTTCTTTGACGAATTTTGCAAGGCAACTGCCACAAATGGGTTGTGAACTGTTTATTAAACTTGTTTGAATAATTTTTAGAAGTCAACTTGAAAATTTTTCAAAATTTAAGGTCTCTATTTTCATGAAATTATCTCTTCAACATTAAAAGGCCTACTAGTAATAACAAAGCTCTATATTCAGAAACAAACTATTATTACTGCTTTTTAAGATCTCCAATACTTTATGGAAAAGAAAACTTTTTGAAATATTTTTTACTTTTTTGTCATGGAGGAGCCTATATCTGAAGAATTACCTACAAGATTCCAAACATCATAAATTTATATGCAGAGTTTTGTGCAATTCCATGCACATATTTTACTCGTATAAAGAAAAGTGCTGAATAAACTATTTTCAAGAGTGTCAAAAACCTAAAAACTCCATTTCGTGAAATGACTTGAAATAATTTTTGATTTCCGTTGGAGTAGCCTAAAGCGCGCGTCAGCAGCCTGTCCAAGAAGCTTGATTGGCTGCATGGTAAGCTTATTCTGTAGGGAAGCTAAAATTATCTCAGGTTATCATTTTTCAAAAACGGAGTTTTTAGGTTTTTGTTACTCAAAAAAATTGTTTTATTTTGAGTTTTTCTGTATATGGTTAAAAATATGAGCATCGAATTACACAACACCCTGTACACTGTAACTTACAGGCACTGAAATGTTTTAAGGTTTAAGAGAATGAATAGATTTCAAAAACCTTTTTAGAAATATATAAAAACAAAAAATATGCAACTTAAAAATAGCAAATACTGAATACATATATATTTTTCACCATACCCAAATATCTCCATAGCTCTTCCAGTGTTGAGACTGCTCTTCATTACTGTGAATTCTCTGGAAAAGAGAAATAGCAAATATACATACCAAGTAAACTTAGAAACATTTTGAAATTGCTAGTACCTGCATCATCCAATTTACTGTTTAACACGTGGAACACAGAAAATTTTAAAACACCTAAAAGAATTAAGGACACATAAAAATTTTAGGATGGCTGTCACATACAGCATAATTAGGAATGATGAGCCTTCCGTACAACAGACTTATCATATTGAAAATTGCAACAATGAAATTCAAAATTTCTGTAAATTTTGCTTAGGTACCATCCAAAATCATTTCTTTAAACATTAAAACGTTCACAACGTTGCAGCGGTTGGTTTGGTTAGGTTGGAAAAAGCAGAAACGGAAAGCCATCTTTACAGCAAGATTACATTCCTACCCTTTCTCATAAGCAAGAAAAATATAATTACATAATATCATTTTAACTTGTACCCTGGTAGGTAGTGAAATCAGTGAAATGGTAGCCATTGTCACAGGCAAGTAAATGAGCAATTCACCAAATGGTAGACATGAGTACTAATACGTAGTGAACGTATTAAAATACATTCCTAAAAATGATATTGGAAAGGCCAAAAATGGATATACAAATTTTAAATTGCTCTGCAAACAAAGAAGTTTGAACAAGAACCTACCAGATATTGTCCAACTTTTCAAGGAACAAGGGCAGGCATTTTTAAAACTAGGATTAATTCAAGATAAAAGCACCTTACAGGCATTCCTTGGGACACATAAAATATGTTCATTTGAATTATTATTATATAAGAAAGTTTTAGCCTCCCTTCACCACAACACAGATGTTCCAAGAAAGGAAGGATGTAGGCACCATTTAGCATGGAGTTGAGGGAACGTGGAATCTATGCACAAGATGCACAGAAGCAGTAAGCTAAGAAAAAAGATCATGCAACAAGAAAAAATTAAGGAAGAAAGTAGTAGGTGCTGAAAAATAAGACAGCAGTGAACCAAAAAAAGATGGTCCATAACAAAACAAAAACCTACTTTATTTTACCAAAAAGGAAGCCTACTTACCCTTTAGCTCGGGCCCTCATAAGGTCGCCCCTGGGAGCGCTCATTCCCATCGACACAATAGTTGTATCCTCTTGAGGGGTTCATTTAAATTCTTACCAACAATATAAGCTTACTTGCCTAAAACACAATAAAAATTTATTCCTTTAGTTCCAGATAAAACGTTGTTACCCAACTTTTCTGTGGTTGCATCTACAATTTTAGCCACCCTATGCAAAAACTATACTTGGGTAGCAAAAATCACACGCATTCATGCACAAAATATACCGGCTAGTGGTAAAGAGAAACTCCACGATACCATCAAACTTGTACAATACATTACAGTGAGTAAATATGGTATAAAACTGTTGTCAGTCATGCTCAATGGAGAAGATAATTGAGAATTCAATTTTTGACATTTTAGTTATCCATCTTGTTCCATTCAACATCACTAGATTCAATAAAATGAACTTCACCAACAATCACAGACAGCAATACATACAGAGGCTGTTGCACATCTCAGAAGCTAAACATGAAAACCTATGAATAATAGACAAAGATCACCTCACCACCAAGTTAAAAGCTTATACTGCTCAATAATTAGGAGTTCATGGCATAGGTTAATAATACCCGTATTGAAAATCATCAGTAGAATTAAAAATGTAACTCAGAAGTGTGAAATTAATCAATTCTATTATTTCATATCAAATAGGGTGGCCAAAGAAAAACACATGGATTTCAATTGTATAGTATCAGCGGCAGGAACTGAATAGCAATTTACAATTATATAGTTTATTATACTAGTTTTAGGCCACAAATTATATCTAGCCCGTAGCACTCACAAACATTGTCAAAAAGCAATATAACATGTACATGCTTAAAATTTCAATACACATTACAAAAATTGACAACAGGTGCAGGTGACAGAATTTTTTTGAGTGACAGTCATAATTCCGCCCGTATTCCTTTCAAGCCCATTTCAAGTTGAGCATACAAAGAAGGGGAACAAATTTTCCTGATGTGTCGAGATCTTGAAATTTATGGCTAAACCTATCTCCGTAAGGCAGTGGTTATGTGAATGTTTTCTTCTCATGGGATGTTACAATGGCTACGTTCTCTCACATCTCCATTTCTAGGTGCTGAGTTGTTTGCAGTTCTGCAAGCATTCAGAGCAAATAAGTCAAAAAATTTGATTGTACTTAGTGATTAATAGCATTCAAATTCTATCAAACAATTAAATTGAGACATTGAGGATGTTATACTATACAATACAGTATATTTTATCAAATTTTGTAAGTACGACTACAATGGATTCCAAATAATTCTTTTGAAGAAGTTAATGAAGTGACTCGTGTTCAAATCTTGAACCATAAAGTAATAAATCTGCTTTGACTGGTGTACATGATGAAAAATATATGACAGAACTAAAGAAGTAGTTCTTTGAACCATAGTATCACAATTTGCGCTTTCAAGTTGAGCCTTTCATTTACGCTTTCTTTCTCAAAAATCGACTGAAGAAGCTCAGGATGGTAGAGTTCTCTGGGAGCACCTAAGGTACAGTAGACATTGCCCGTTTTCTGTTAGCTATGCTGGGATGAAGGTGTAACAAGTCTCACAAATAATTCTTGAATTCATTCACTTGCTTAAGAAAAAGTTACCAAGCAAGGAAACATTATGTGGAAAACAGCCATATACATGGCTGGTACGATATTCGGTAACAAAACTAAACACTGCCTAAGGGTTAGAGATAGAAATTCCCTTTGCTATGAGTTGCCTGAGCAAGTTGTTAAGAAAATAAACTATTCTCGGGGCTTCTGATAGCAAGGACGTCTCAGCAATAACGATTGCGTTCAAATCACAATCAAACGATACTAATACAATATATATATCTACCTGCAATAAGCCATTAATTGTGCAAAACAATGCTTAAATAGGATGCGAGGTGACAACAATGTTATTCAGTACATTCCAGTATTAGCATAGATGCAATATTGAATTTATCCTAAAGTAAATTAACTGAATTATGACACAAAAAGGATCTTTTTGTTTTGCCTCATTGTTTTGTCCCTTTATATTTGTCACCAGCAACGATATTTCTTCTTGATGACCCAATGAAAAGCTTGAACAGCAGGTGAGGATGTTTACTCCAAGATGAGATTTAGCCCAATAAGGTTTCTACAAGATGCCAATATCTGACTTGAAGAAATTTAGTCTCAGTTGGCAACTTGAGCTTATCATACTCCCAATCGACAAAGTTTTTCTGTACCTGAGAAATCTTAGATTAGATATCAGTTTAAGTCTCCCTAACCGCTAAAAAATCGTTCCAAAGAGAGTAAGGCACCATTTAGTATGGAGATAAGGGAACACGGAATCTACACAGAAGGGGCATAAAAACAGTAAGTTGAGAATTAAATTTATGAAACCAGATAAAGATAGACGTCAAAGAAGAAAGTAGTATGTGTCAAAAACTGGACAGTAGTGAACCAAAAAAAGGTGGTCTTTAACATAACAAAACATTTCACAAAAAGCAGGCCTACCTAACTCTCAGCTCAGGCCCTCACACATTTTTCTCCTGTGAGTGCTACTTCCCATAGATACAATAGTTATATCCCTCCGAGGGATGCACCTGAGAAATTTAGAACTACTTTAGAATGATTGAATTTATTTTAAAATTGACACCCTATGATATTCATCATCATTGCTAGATTTTCTTTGCAAGTTGAGTGAATTTATACCTGATTGTGTGTTTTTAATTGTTTGATATTATTGAATTTTGTCTCCTTTGTCTCCTATTTTGTCTCCTTGTAAATAGTTGGCCAACATCTTACAAGTATTTATTCCCTAAGTTTACTCAAAAATAATTTTTTAAAAAATTGAATATTACTGAATGGAAGTTTATGTCATTGAAATAATGACTGATGGAAAAACGATTGACATGAACAAGAAGAATCACCCCAAATAAGTAGGACAAAAAACAAAAACGTCACTCGCATAACAATGAAATTACAGTGAGCTTGAAAATGACATACAATAAGGCCCAAAAATGATGCTGTAGCAATGGGGATAATAATAATAAAATGGAGGCATAACATAGGTACCAACAGTGAGGATTTTCTGATTTCACGTAGACACCAAATACAATTGCACAACAAAGGTCCACTTACTTTATAGTATTGCATGGCCAACTCTTATTCTGTCCCTGAGATCCTCTCTTATCATTAATTTCATTGTATAAAGTACGACATAAACAAAGATTTGAATATTAGGAATATCTTTGGAACATTGAGATTCACTTTAACTTGAGATCATCCGGGTTTGAGACCTTTTTTCGTCCAATTCGTTTGAAAATTGGCCAGTATATGTCTTTTGTGAAAGTAAACCTTTTTTACTCAAGTCATTTTTTCGATTTAGGCCTTAGTTTTTTTTTGACAACAAATGTGTTTTTGGTATATTTATATTGATGTTTCAGATTGGAACTCCTCCTTCAGTTTTGATGCTAGAACAAAACAAAGACAGTTTTAGAACCCTTGGATCATTTCTAACAAACTCACATTCGGCTTTTTTCAAACTCAATTTTTTTTATTTTTTCAAAATTTTTTGAAATTTCAAAATCAGCAACAATTTTTTGGGTGTAGAGCTATATATTTCTTCAAAGAATTCGAATTTGAAAAAAGCGGAATGTGAGTTTGTTAGAAATGTTCCAAGGATTCTAAAACTGTCTTTGGATTTGTTCTAGCATCAAGACTCGAGAACTAGTCCCAGGATGAATGTTGAAAATTCGAAGTGTTGGGTATAAGCAAAAAACAAAATTTTTTGTTGAAGTGCAATATAATGAACAATTGATGGAATTGAATGCAGTTTTAATTTTTATTTCGATATTTTCCATACATAACTTCATATTAAAACTGTGAATTGTGATTTGAAAAAAAAATTATAAAATTTTTTTTTTTTATAAAAAAAATGAATACTTTTTATTTTCAGTCTGATTCTTATGAAATTTGACTATGATATGTAACCTTTGAAAAGAAACACAATTGATTCCATTCATTTTTTGATTCAGGCCTTAGATTTTGCAAAAAATTAACATATTGGTTATTAGGTATTGATATTTCACTAATATTGATATTTCAAAATGGGACTTCTCCTTCAGTTTTGATGCTAGAACAAAAGCAAAGACAGTTTTAGAATCCTTGAAACATATCTAATACACTTAAATTCGGTTTTTTCCCATTTCCCATATGTTCTCTTTATAAATGGGGTTAAAATCGCCTTCACCCCCCAGTAGGGGGGGGAATTATTGTCGTAGCGCCATAAAATTTTAGGAGCGAATGGTCCACCAACTAAGGGTCCTTCTACAACAAAAACATGCAAAATGACCATGACATCGAGAGGATCTGGCAAGGGCCCCGGATGATCTCCTTAAATAAAATCACCAAGATGAGGGAGTACAACATGCACATTCAAAGAAAGGTATCTAAATACTTCACTAGATACTTCCAAAAATGTGTATATGCCTCATACTCAATTGTATCACAAATAAACTCTCAGTGAGAATAGTATTGTTTGTCCTCAAATGATATACTACTTTATTTGCCAATATCTTACAGCGAACCTCATTTGCAAACAATTTTTGGAAAGTTTTTTATAATTGTTTACTTCTACTAGATGTGTTATCTTTGGAACAAGAAGTCTCAAAGAAATGTATATAAATGTGTGTGGATGGAATGTAGGAAAGTTAGATGACCTTGTAGTGGAATTAGAGAATTGAAAATTGGACTGCATTGGTGTGGAGGCCCAAATGCAAGATAGAATTAGTTTAACATGTAAGGAAAACAAGTATTAAATGACAGGAAAAAGGCATGTAAAATAGCAAATTAGAGGTGCTGAAGTTGGTCTGATTGCAAAGAATGTAATAAATTGGATATTGGAAGAAATTCTTGTTAGAAATGAACCTGAGAATGAAGATTTGTTAGCAATCAACTATGAAAAAATGCATGCCAGAGAATGTGTTGTTGCGGTTGTATGTTATATGAAAACTGATGGGATTTTAGCTCATGAAGAGCATGTAAAAAAGTATGAAATATTAACAAGGATTGTACAAGAAACACTACAGGTGTCTCCTGATAGAAATGGGTGACATGAATGACCATGTTGGTGTACTTGGTGAGCCTGTGAATGCAAATGGACAAAAATTGATTGATTTCTGCAATGAGAATGAACTTGAGAACCTGAATGTCACAATAGGAAATAGCTTGCATACATGGCAAAGCAGGGAACGGAAAGCTGCAATTGGCTATATGATAGTGAATAGTAGAGCATGAGTGTGTGTCAAAGAAATGTTTGTAGATGAAGATGATTTTGATATTGATAGCGACCATAAAATGCTTGTACTTGAACATAAGTGAAGAAGCAAAGAGCCAATGCAGAAAGTCACCAATGTTAAAGAAAACTGGTGGATAAAAATGAAAAACTTGGAAGAATTTAGGAATGAATTGAGCAGATGTAACTGGAACACATGCAAAAATGTAAATGAACAAAACGGTGAGATTGCAAGAACCTTGTAAGACGAGACATAGCAAAAGATTGGTAGAATGAAATGCAGAAAAAGTACAGGGAATGTCAGGTGGTTTACAATTGAGATAAAGGAAGAACAAATGAGAAGAGATTTTAAATACAAGGCAATGTAATATGAGGAAAATGCATGACACAGAATTAATGAGGATGAATGGTAGAATGCATAGAAGAAAGAGTACAGGGACCAGTAGAAGAAAGTAAAGAGAATGATAAATGAGCCTAGAGGTAAAAAGGAGGGACACCAAGTTGAATATTCAAGAGAAAAGGGTCCAGATGGAACAAAATATTGGGATAAAGTTATACAAGGCAATAATGATAGAAATAATGAAGTGTAAGCTGACAAATTAGTAGTCAATGGTTGCAATGTGAAAAATAGAGTGCAAATGGTGAATGCAGTCAAAGGCAACTGGGAAGGTATTGGCGGAATGAATGAGCAGGTAACAGATGAACCCGTATATTTTTTGATTGATAAACATGAGCTGCAAACGGAAGATAAAATCACTTGTGAGATTTTACAAGTTTTTGAAGAAAATGAAAAATGGAAAAGCATGTGGCTCTGATAGAATCCCATATGAGTTCTATAAATGTGGGGGAGAGAGAGTAGTTAATCTGTCAAAATATTTATTTGATGACATATGGAAGAGTGAAACAGTACCAGATGACTGAAACAAGTGTAATGTAGTTCTTTTACATAAGGGTAGACATAAAAGTATGAAAGAATTCACCGTCTAGTTGAGAGTCTGGAATTTGTCTAATTTTTTTATTGCTTAATTTGGTAGAGCAATGCAATGCTGATATGCAGTAAAAATTTTGGAAATATCTGAAGTACCTAAAGCAGGTAAACAGGGGGGGAAGGAGCAGGTACCTCAGTACCTCTCAAGGATTTCAAAAATCAACATAAAATTGAACTCTTCGAATTTTTTAATATCAAAAAAACCTAACTAATATGAATTTCAAAACCATTTTCTGATCCTTTATTGAGCAACTCTTAGAACATCCAATAATACTTAAACCATTCTTTTACAACAACTACTTTCTGAGATGAAGCAGTTTGAAAATTGCCAATTTTTTCCCCATTCTTCCTAGTATTTCCGTAGGTATGGCAAAATAAAAAAAAGGGTCCAATACAACCCCTATTTATTTGCTATAGATCTAGATTGCAAAGAAAAAATGTGACGTTTCTTTTCTGACGAAAACGTAATTCAGGCTAGACGGCCTCCTTAAAAATTACAGACCTATTGCTTTGGCTGACACTATGAACAATTTCCTGTGGTATTTTCAATTACAGAATGAAATATTCAGTTGAAGAATTAGGAGTCTTGGGAGAAGAACAGAATGGTTTCAGGCAAGGTAGGACATAATGAAGACAATATATTTGTAGTGATAACAATAATTGAACGAATGAGAAATGATAAGAAGGTGTATTTAGCATTCCTTGACATTACAAACACAAATGGCCGAGTAGCTCGGTTTAGGCTGTTTGAAATCTAGAGAAAAGTTGGATTTAGTTGAGCAATAGTAAACCTTGTGCAATGTTTGTATGAGAACACAAGCACTTCATACAGGTTGGAAATTTAGAACTGGAAGAGTGAGGAGTGTTAGAGGAGTGAGACAGGGCTACACTCTGGTCTCCCCTGTTGTTTGGACTGCACACAAAATAATTAGTGGTTCAGCTGACTAGGAGTGGCTTAGGACTGAAAGTTGATAAGGTGAGACTGAGTTCCCTGTTGTATGCCGATGATGTGGTTGTGGTTAGTGAATCTTGGCATGAACTACGAAAGATGCTTGACCTAATGAATGGGTATAGTACAGATTTCAAGTTGAATTTTGGTGCAGAAAAAGGGTTATACTTATAGTGATGAATCTGATAGAGACAGACTGGAATAATGGAGAAATCAGAATATTTAAACAAAAGAATACAAATATCTAGGTTGTATGATAAGAGAAGATGGATGCACTAGAACTAAGGGTGAGAAAGTGGCAAAACAATGCAGTGGAGTGGATGGTTAAGTAGTGTGGTTAGATACAGTGCAAACAAGTATGAATGTGTGAGAGGAATGTAGAAGTACATTGCTGTACCTAGTGTCATGTATGGTATGAGTGCTCTAGCCTGGCATGGAAGTGACCTTGAAATCCGAGATGTGATGCAAAATAATGTAGGACATCTAGCGTTGGGTAAAATAGACAGCTAGTGAAGCTATTAGAGGTGACCTAGGGTGTAACCCATTTTCAGAACAAATGATGAAAGCTGTGTTGAATTATGAGGTGAGAATAGAGAGAATGCAGAATAGCAGGTGGGTGAACAAATATTTGAATGAAATCTGAGTCTAAGCCATTGGGAGAAAATATGATGGGGGCATGCAAGGAAACTAAGCGCACAAAAGATTAATCATGTTGGAATTGGGAGACCTGTGGATGACTGGCTTTTAATAAATGGAGGTGAAGGACCTGAGTTGACTGCGAAGGGGGGGAAAAGAGATTGAGAGACAAACAAATGTGTATGGATTGAATAAGTGGATGCTTAGCATGAGACAAAAGCTTACACTAATCTGGTATATTCAAAAGGAAGAACTCAAGTGTCCAATGTTCTATGATGGTAGTTTTGGAAGCAAACTCTTGTTTGCTGTGAAGTGGAAGGCATTGAGTATGAATAGACGCACATGGACGTGGAATGAGAATAAGAATAGATTATGATGGCAGTGTGATAGGGGAATGGAGGTAACAGTTGAACATTTTGTGCTGGAATGTAGCAAGTATGAGCAAGAGTGGGAGAGTTTCACATGAATGTGGTGTTTCAGCAGTAAAGAGAGAATGAGTGGTATACAAGATGTGCTGAAGATGATTATGGTATGAGCTTTAAATCAGGAGTGCAATTTGAGTATCATTGATACTAAGAAAATTTTCTTGTATGTACATGCCTGGAGTAAGAGACAATAACTGGAATGAGATAGTCATGTAGAGCGGGCTGTAGTGACCTACAATGCTCGGGGGTGGTTTATTGACGTACTGGTTATCTCAGAGATGCCGTCCAATGGCAGCTTGTGACAAGGATCGTTGGATCCTGAGTAGTTTATTTGAGAAATCTGGTACACAGGTGCTGAACTCTTTTTGTATGAATAATAGAGTATTGTGGAGACAACTGTAAGCCATTCATGACAGTTCTTTTCTTTTCAAGATCAGCAACCTCATAAAAAACTGAGCAGCACAATATAACTCTAAAAAATAAATGGATAAAAGAAACTTTACACAGATGGCACTAAAAGTGAGATAGTATATTAGAGAATGCCAATTAGGAAATATGTCAAAATTGTCTTTACATGGGAAATCCAAAATCACAAACAAATAAATGAAACACATATGCATACCTTTTTAAACAAGTAGGGTAATTTTCTCAGTTATTTAAGAAAACATTTTTCATTTGATCAAATGGTATTACACCATCTGCTAACTCAGAGGAATGATCACAGAATTTCTTTTGTCCTAGTATTAATTAAGTAATCTACCATTCAATATACCATATGAAATATCTTTTGTTAATGGAAATTTAAAATCCTTCACCTCATTAAATGAGTAATCACATTTAGAATTCCACAGTGGCTTAAGCTGCATCAGAAATGCCCTCTCTATGAAACAATATAATGAAACTTGTTACGAAGACCTGTCCTAAAGACTTTAACAAAGGTAACAAAAGATAGCAATGGTAAATTTGGATTCATGAATTATCGAAGTACTTTTTCAGTCATTAATAACTTGAATAATTTACTGAGTCTTACACATGTATAAGAATGCTGAAATTTACACATGCAATAGCATGCTGTTGCAATGCAAGTCAGCTATGACTTTAATTAAGCTATCAACTGCAGTTATGTTTCTAATATTTATGAGTAATAAGCTTTAAAAATGTTATAGATCAATAAAATGAGACTACTAAGTTAAAAATCTGTTGTGTTGATTTGAGTCTACAATACTTGTACAATTTAATGGTGTTGCATCAAATCCTGCATGCGGTAGACTAACATATTTTAGTAGTATTGCTTCTTCGAGCTAAAAATGGAGGTAAGCTTTTAAAAATGTATTACAGGCTATAGTATTCATTCCATGGTATTTGTAAAGGAGAAGACACTAATCGATATTTGCTTTTTTGTTACTCCTAAACTGCTGATTAGGTAAAAAATTTTTTTTTATGCATTCTCCCATACAAATGAGTATTTAACGAGCTATAGCGGTAGGTTACTTCCCGTAATTCTAACTTCTCAGGAGTGCAAAAAATCATATAGGGGGGTAGAGGGGTGACTCGAATACAATTTCCGTTTCGATAGCTGTAATGCGCTCGAGTGATTGTTAGGTAACGTTACGTTATGTTATGTTATCTTAGGTAACGTTAGGTTACATTCGGTTAGATTAGTTCAATTACTTTACATTGTGTCACCGCTATAACT
The DNA here is from genome assembly GCA_030386875.1 of Morinoia aosen. Lineage (NCBI taxonomy): Eukaryota > Metazoa > Arthropoda > Malacostraca > Amphipoda > Talitridae > Morinoia > Morinoia aosen. The sequence goes on along the minus strand of CM059568.1, from coordinate 2,456,305 downwards.
CGTTAAATACTCATTTGCAATGGGAAGGGCATGGAAGAAAAGTTGTTTACTCTAATGTAATTGTCATGATGTAATCAAAAAAGTTCTAAAATTGATTATTGTCCTCTCCTTAACATTTACCCACTCAATTTCTACACATTAGCTAGCTTGTGTAGCTAACCTTGTTTAGGCAGTAGACACAAATTCAGATGAGCAGCCATTACACGCAAGTCTAACTTCACTCAGAGTATTGGACAAAAACCATTTTGATTACATGCTTTAAATTAGAGTAACTACATTTTTTCATTAAAATAGGGTCAATAATTTTTTTCACTTGCTCACAGAAATTAAAAATTCTGTTCCAAAGAATCACTTAAGGGGGTCCTCCGGGGCCCCTTTTCTCTCCGATGGTCATTTTTCATTTTATTGTTGGAAAAGAACCCTTAGGTGGTGGACTATTCGGTCCTAAAATTTTATGGCGCTACGGACAATAGATCTTTCCCCAGGGGGGGGGGGGGGGGGGGGTAAGGGGACCAAAATCTTGAATTTTCGAGCCCATTTAGACCCCATATAAAAAGAAAACAAAAGAAGAAATAGAAAATTTGCGAATGTACTTTTGTTAGATGTGTTTCAAAGATTCTAAAACTGTCTTTGTTTTTGTTCTAGCCTAAAAACTCAATGAGTTCTATTCTTTTGAAATATCAATACCAGTGGACTAAAAACCAATATGTCAATTTTTTTCAAAAACTAAGACCTGAATCAAAAAAATGTATAGAGGAAATTGTGTTTCTTTTCAAAAGTTACATATAATAGTCAAATTTCATAAGAATCAAACTGAAAACAAAAAAATTCATAATTTTTATTATATAAGTAAAAAATTTTTAATTTTTTTTCTTTTTTGGAAATTACAATTCACAGTGTGAATATGATGTTATGCATGGAGATAATCGAAATAAAAATGAAAACAGCATTCAATTACATAAATTTTCCATTATATCACACTAAAACAAAAAAATTAGTTTTTGGCCTATACTGTAAAGTTACTTACTTTCAAAATTCAAAAGAATAGAAGTCATTGAGTTTTTATGCTGGAACAAATTCAAAGACAGTTTTGTAATCCTTGGAACATTTCTAACAAAGTTATATTCCCCTTTTTTCCATTTTTACATTTCATTTTTTTTATAATGGTTCAAATCCAAAAATTTCGTTTTTTTTTCTTTATTGGTAAATTTTTGCATATAAAAAAATAAAAAAAAAAATGCAAAATCCCCGAATATATCTTTGTTAGAAATGTTTCAAGGATTCCAAAACTGTCTTTGAATTTGTTCTAGCATAAAAACTCAATGACTTCTATTCTTTTGAAATATGCATAAAAATGACACAAAAAACCTATTTTTCAAATTTTTCGGAAAAACTAAGGCCTAAATCAAAAAATTTCAAGTTCAAATATGTTTGTCTTGCAAAACTACATATACTCACCAAGTTTCAGACCAATCAGATCAAAAAAATTTTCATTCCGGAGGACCCCCTTAAGGAACACATTCCAGAACATTTTACTGAACTGTCATTTTGCTTGCTGTGGCGTAATTTTTGAGTAAAATTTGAAGTTACAGGGTTTATATTTAATTTGATGTGCTCACGGAATTTAGAAATTTGGTTTCCAAGAATCACTAAGGGAGCACATTTACGAATGTTTTACATGAACAAAATTTTGCTCGCTGAACCGTAATTTATGAGATATAACATGAATTAGGATAAATGTTGAAAATAAACCGCGAACCGATTTTCCACTTTTCGAATCCTAAACATAGTTAATTAGATCAAAATAAACAAGTTTTCTTCTGTGCACTTTCCGTCGTAAATGAGTATTTTACAAATTATAGCGTTAGGTTCAGTTTCATCTTTGATGACAAATGCGCTCGAATAAACAGCTACTCATTGATTTTTTAATTTTTGTTGCTGGTATCATGGTAATAACATCGAAATAGACTACTTTTCTTCTGTACACTTTTTTCATCAAATGAATATTTTACGAGTTAGAGCGGTAGGGTTTTTTTGTGCTATTGAGCTGTTAAAGTACGTTTGAATACATAGTAATTTATTATTAGCTCACCCCGCGGAGCTTGCGGAGCCTGAACCCACTTCTAGGATCTTTTAGTTAATAATACAATAGAAATTATCACCCAAAAATAACGAATTTTAGCGATATGTTAACTTTCATCTCAGATGCGGGAACGGGCTCGGTCATTTGAGCGCGGCTGAAGCGAGCGTCTATTGCGCAGTGTTGCCAAATACCGCTCGATGAATTACTTCCCGCTTCAGACACTTGAGTTGCCGTAACACCAGCTAGCCATTTTAGAGAACCCATCTAAGATCCTTCGCGAATTACCCTGACAAAAAGGGTAATTTCTAAACTATAAGACGTACAATCTTGAAATTAGTACCAAATTAATAGGCGTGACGAGTAAAACATATTTATGTAATTGAAAAATTTTTTACGCCCCTGTGGGGGGCAGAAAGAGGGCCTCTCGTGGCCCGTCAATGGTCGGCCGATTTACTCTATAAGCCTCATTTTGTGTGCGTCATAGTTTCTAAAATATTGCACCTAAAAATTTGAAATTAGTCTCATTGCAAAGATCGATTTCTTCTCCAAATGTGAGTGTATAATAAAACTCACATACGCTCCCTGGAGGAAGATGAAGAGCAAGTTTCTCATAGCCTCTGAATGGTCGACCGATTTTTCAAAAGGCTCATTTTGTGTGCGTCATAATTTCTAAAGTATTGCACCTAAAAATTTGAAATTAGTCTCATTATGAAGATCGATTTCTTCTCCAAATGTGAGTGTATAATAAAAATCTCATACGCCCCTTGGGGGATGACAGAGACCAAGGTTTTTCCAGCTTCTCATAGCCTCGTAATGCGCGCTGCCGAAGGCCGCGCTCACCTAAGTTATGAAGTGCTGTTTGAATTCTTGTCCATAGCCTTGTCGTTCCCCACATCGTGGGTCTTCGAATCCCAGAGGTGACGGTATTTTTTTTCTCAGTTGTAGAATAATCATTTTCATGTTTTTCTTACTCATGTAGACTTTTGTGAAGCAATATTATAAGTAGAGCTGTGCCAATGCATAACTTGCATATATGCACTCAAAGAGATATGCAGAATGTTGTGTGCGATGCAAAAAATTATCTTGTGCATTTGCAAAATCTCATTTGCAATTACGCATATACACTATAACAGATGTAATATGCAAAGTGCTTTTTGCATATGCACAATATCATAGCACATATGGTGTCATGCGAGTGGTGCAATTTGATTCTCCTGTTTTTAATGTAAAACTGCAAATTTGTTCCTTCATCCAGAAATTTTCTACATTTATGGGACCTCTCGCATACATGATACTCTCGGTTAAAAGCAACTTATCATAAGTTTTAGACGGTGCGCTATGTTCAGCACCTGATCCCCAGGTGCTGAACCTTCTTGACCTGTTCTTCAGTTGTTAAATATGGTTCATCAATAGAATACAATAGAGGTGTTCGAACTGAATTTAATGAAGTTTGAAGTATTTCAGGATTGCATAGTGTGATAGTTTTTGTACATCTAGTGATAGTTTTCTTGTTCTCTTCTACACATAGGCCTACCTATACGTACAAAAGTGTTCAAGTGAAAATACAACTGTGAAATTTGTATCACTATCCGAAACATATGCATTCAGTGAACTAATAATAAATTACTCTGTTGTGCTGTGCCTGTTTATTAAGAAATGAGAAGAAACTCAACAAAGTAATCCCTCTAATTCCAGAAATCAAACGAATTCCCAAAGTTTGCATCATTATAGTGATTTCGCTTACTGGACTTAGATAAGGGCAATCAAATCTGCAATCGAGATTTATAGATTATATACTGATTTGAATATTCCTGCAATTCTTCGTTATTCAAAACCTAATGCGAATGTTTGGTATTCTGGGATCTCCGAAATGAGAGGGATTACGTAGAGGAAAATTGTGATCATTTTTTTATAATGTTTTTTATTAATTTTCGTATTGAAATTTAGCGATATATTTCAGAATATGTAGATGATTGAAGAAGCGAACAAATTTTTTATACTATTCTAATGATTATCATTATTCAGTAGTTACACCATGCGCAAAGTACCCCAAAGTGTAAGGAATGATACTTTCATGAATGAATTCCCAGAATATGACTCTGTGGACGGAAATCTGTACAATACTTATTGCGGGAAAACTGTTCGTTCATCGTGAAACATTATAAGAGTCTACACTGTTTTTGTCCAAATATCGGCTGAGACTTCATCTTTATCAATAACGAAGATAATCGTTTTGGTTCAGCATAAAGTTAACTAAAATTAACCATTTTCATCTACGATGAAATCAAAGAAAGCTGGTAGCTCGCTTTGACTAAGTTCCCTTGTGTCAAGGTTTCGCGGGTTCGAATCCCATCGCTGCGCATCGATTTTTGCATGGCATCCAGTGAATATTTTCATCTTTTCTTCATTAGCAGCAAATGCATGATATTTTAAATATTGAAGACTATCGTAAAGAATCATTACTTTACGGTTCAATATTTGATATATCGCACAATATCCAACTAACTGAAGCCCTTCATTCAGCAGTCGCATATTGCTTGCATATAATTGCGAGTTTAGCACGCAGGCAGGGAAGTCGGCCAATAAGTTTCATTTTCCGCCGAGTCGAATTTCTAAACTATTGCACCTTCGAACTTCAAATAGCACGGGTCACGTCATCGACGACGAAATTAAAATTTCTTCCTTCCTTCAACATCTGAGACGAGTTGATCGCGTGTCCGTTTTCATATCTGCCGCTTGTTTTCCGAAGGTCGTCGTTGTAACTGTTTAAAATCCAGTTTTCTTCTCGTGTTGTGAGTAGGCTTTATTTCTAACCCCACTATTTAGGCAAGCTAGCAGAAATCAGCTGGCCGTAATAGTGAGGCTAAAATTTGGGCCGCTCTCAGCCTTTATTTCAAAAAACAAAGTAGATTCATTCCATGCTTAAGAATAGAAAGTTGCAGTTGTCTACGGTTCCTCAGATCCTGCGACGTAAACATGTTAGTATACGAATTACGCCTCATTTAATAGGGGCCAGTATTTTATGAAATCATACAATCTTTCTAAAACAGTTATATCACAAAACGCTCCTAGAATACTTAAAAACAATGTTAGCCAAAAATGAGCTATACTAAACGTCGCACATCAAGAAACAAGCACACACTTAAGCCTGAAAAATGAATTTCACAGCTTGCTCATCTTATAGATGGCAATAAAATATGTTTCCAGAAACGTATGCTGACCTTGCATACCAAAATAACTTCAATAAAGTTCAATACGCTTTTCATTCTCGTTTGAAACTAAACCGTACAGGGTACAACCCATCCGGCAACTGTTTATTATAAGCATTAGGCGATACAGTGAAACACATACACTTTGCTTACAGTATATAAGTATATTTTAATGTAACTCATTATATAACATATGTTATTACGAATGATGTAACTTGTCAGTGTAGAATTATGTGTTATACGGCAAATTTACATGGTATTTCAGCTTAGGGGAGCAGTGCCGAGGACGTAGATGACGAAGATGACTTCTTCAACGTCGTAATGAAATCGGATGAGATGGAAAAAACGAAGAGAAGTTCGTTGAAACAAGTCGATGATTGGCTGAAAAATTTTTTACAGGCAACGGTTATCGTCATTACAGTGCATAGACATTGTCACATCGAGATCACGAACCAGTATTAAAAGCATATGAGTGGAATAACAAAAAGCAGAGAAAGGAATATCATATATTACAGGAGCATGTGCATGGTTTTTCTTTATGCGTCATATAGGCAATACAAATGTTCTGCACTTTTCTGTTTTCTAATTTATTTGCTATATATACGGAACTCCTATCAAAATATAGCTACTAGCTAAGTACCCTTCTCATTATTATTAGTAAAAAATGAAATTCATTTTATTTTAGGGTGTCACAAGAAAGCGAAGTGAATCGGACACACTACAGCACTTGTTGCCCTTGTTTCCTGTCGTAAGAAATTTAACCAGGGAAATTTTCAGCTTCATATCTCGTCTTTTACTGGTCGCGCATTTCGGTTAGTTTTGTGCTGGGCGTCAGGTTGTGCAGCGGTCACTGGTATAGCGTGCAGCGGTCACTGGTATAGCGTGCAGCGGTCAATGTTGTAAGGGCATTAGGTAGGTGAGCTCTATTTTACAATAACAAATATTTTTCTTGTTTCATGAACTTCTTCCTTAGCTTAATCTTTCTATGCACCTTGTGCAATGTGCATAGATTCTGCGATCCTTCAACTACATATTAAATGATGCCTTCATCCTTCCTCTTTTTGAACATCTTTGTTGTGGTAAAGGGAGGCTAAAACTTTCTTATATAATAATAGTAATGCTTCCATAAGACAAACCGAGCTCGCGTCTCGTAGACGACACTTGTGAATCAGACTTCTATGACGATTTTCAAATTTTCGTGTCAGCTTGTTTGCTTTTTGCTTTTTCACCGGACTTATTGCGGAAATTTAGCTTTCACTCATCTTATGGTGCCTTATGAGGTGAGTAGAGGTTTGAGTGGTGCCTTATGGCGCCACTCACCCCTCTACAGCGAGGCACCACTCACCTCTCTACAGTGAGAGACCACTCACCCCTCTGCGAGTACTGTGCATACGACACTCCGCAATCGCAATATATCTATCCTGAAGCTGCTTGGCTCTACTGCCTTCATCTAATGGCAGGGCAGTGTTTACCATCGTTATGGTTTGTTGTGGTCATGACATTATAAGAGCTGTGCTTACTTCGCACTCGCACACGCACTGCTTAGGTGTCGTGAGAGCGGTCGGTGACAAGTTCGTGAGACATTAAATGTCTAGTATCGTTAAAGCTGCCTTCGTGTAAGGTTCAAGTTCTATTAGCTACTGTAATTTTCCATACTAAAAGAGTGACAGAATTTTTATAACGAAAAAGGACAATCTGTAAAGTGACAAATAAGCAATAAACATGGAGAGTGAAATACAGTTCTTGAAAACGATTGAAAGCAATAGTGTCGATTTCAAAGTAGATATTTACAGGAAAATCATTTCGGAATTTCGTTATAGAAGATCTAATAAAGAAATAGTTAGATTCCAAAGGTTAGAAAAATCCAGCGCAGAATTCAACTCCCAGATTCATACAATTTTACGAGTAAGTATTACCATTGAGACCTTATAATTCAATTTTTAACATAGGGTGCATTATCACTCCTTGTTCTATTTTTTCCCCGTTTATCTTTCTCGCTGATTACCTCTCAATTTATTCCGTTGATCTGTGCGGGAGAACAAATCAAAGGAAAAGCTAAAGACAACATTTGAGCCGCACGTATTGAACCATATCGTACTCTCGCTATTGAAATTTGTAATATAGCTATTTTGATCGAGCTCACAGATTACGATGAATTTTATTTTATGCAATATAAATATACTGATTTAATTTAATATATTTTCGTTTTAGACGTGTGAGCAACGCTATGTTTTCGGCCGACCCATCTGCACTTCATAAATAATTTTTTTGTGACTCAACAAAGTAACATGTAAAGTGTGTGTCTGTATCTGTGTGTGTATGCAGCTCTGTTACTTAGTGTAAATGTTATTGTGTGGTGGTTTGATTGCTAGAATTAAGGTGTATGTGTACGTATGGCTTCGAAATTCAGAGATGGTGTTCTCAGTTTTCCTCCCTTACGGTGGTATTTTCGTTAATCAGTTCAACAGTTTTTAATTGCGAAAAACGGCTGTTTCATTCCTTCAAGCCCGACACGTTTAAATTTATTGAGTTAAATATTTTCCTTTGAACTTTCGAGGATGTGCATTGGTGATTTCATATTTATAGAAGCTAGGAAATGGATGTTTCGATTTTTAAGTATATTTTTTACTTTCTTGATTTTCAGACTTCACTTAGTTTAGACAAACGAAAGTCTTCAGATCGAAACGGCGTTTCTTCTTTAAATCTGAGCATAGGTATGATAAGCCTCACAGTAGCATTTTAAAGAATAATGCTGAAACACATTCAAATCACGAAAATGTCAATCTTCGATCAGTGTCTTTTTTAGTGTTCAATATTTTTTAGTGTTTACTTTTCTTGAACAGTACTCTGCCTACCTCTTATACTCCGCTTTCTGTAATGTCGCATTACAACTCACTAAGAAAGGATATATGTCACAAAACACTTATAATTAAAAGATATTCTCGAGACTGGAAACGAGACTGGAAATCATTCTCGAGACTGGAAATCATCATCAGCAAAAAAACAAATTTAAGTGAAAAGACATGAAATGAATGACATTGATGATAAATTGAAAAAATAACCCTAAAAACTACCGCTTAACGCTTGATAACGGAAAAGAACTAAAGTTGTTGTTTAGAATTGGATTAATTTTTAGAATGAATTAAGACTCTAAAATTATGAAATCGGTGGCAAATTCAGATCTGGTGAGGATTTTAAAATCTAGTCTTCGAACTCAGCTGTTAAGCGGCACATACACGATCAATTATACTGCGCAACATCATTGTCAATACCCTCAATTGTCAATTAAATTGACCGTGTATGGGCGATATTGAGGACTTGCGCGACTGTATTGAGTAAATCAAGTTCTGCTTGATATCTTTTGCGCAAGTCTCTAGCATTGCGCAATTATTTGACTGTGTATGCTGCCCTTCAATGGTATTGTGCAAGCTAAAATATTTTCTGTTTCAGATTGAGTAAGTAGCCTACAATTAAAATGTATGGAATAGAAGACAGGCAATTCGTATTTGAAGGTTTACAAGTTCATAAAACTTTACCACTTTTATCGAAAGTAAAATGTGATAGTTACACAAACAGGCCGAAGAAAGATGCAGTTTATGCTGTCTTTGTTGAAAACTTCCAGGAAAAATACTCAAATTCCATGAGAGGAGATGTAAAAAAAGATAATAGCATATAGGACCAACTATCGCAAAGAACTCAGAACAGTTTTGGATTCAGAAATATCTGGCGCTGGAGCGGACCAGGTATATCAGCCAACTTTGTAGCAGAACAAACTGCCTTTTTTACGCATGTATATTGATCGTGTGCGGCTAACTGAAAGTTGTCAATTACGTTGTGCAAGCCAGACTTGCACAATACAATTGATCGTGTATGTGCCGCTTTAGGGATCATTGAGAGCGTTGTAATAACCCGTTTGACATCAGTGATTTTAAAATTCTTACCAGATTTGAATTTGCCACCGATTCGATAATTTTGGAGTCTTTACTATTTATTCATTTTCAAATATAAACCGATTTCAGATAACCAGCTTAGTTGTTTTCCGTTACCAATAGTTAACTAGCAGTTTCTTAAGTTTTTTTTCGATTTATCATCAATCTAAATCATTGCATGTCTTTTAAGGTGAATTTGTTTTTTGCTGAAGATGAACGAATGGTCTAAACGTTATATTTTATGTTTACTTGCAATTTTTACTTAGAGTAAGTATTTTATATGGTATTTCTATTTATCTCCTTTTTACTTAAGATTAGGAAGCCTCCCGATAACTTTTTAACAATTTTGAGTATGTAAGTGACATGAATCAGCTCTGTTAGGCCGTTGACGCAGTTGGCGTTTTGTTTTTGATTGGATTTTTCACCGTTGCGGCCGTACCAGAAGCAGCGCGTAGGATTTGATTGTTTCGGGCACAATGAGCTGAAAAATTAACACTGGTAACATTACAGTACTGCCATCGGCTTGTTTGTGGAGTGTGTTTGCGCGCGTCTGTTTGTTAGGTTTCCCATGTGTAAATGTATGGATGTATGTACTGGTATAATGGTGGGTGAATGAGCCGATGAGAATGATCGTTTTTGCTGTATTTGAATCATCAGTAGGATTAAAGTTTTATAGATGTTTGTATGCTATAAATTGATTTTTTATATATTTTTTTTAAAATGTATGAACTTTATGTCTTTTGAGTTTTTCATCTTTTTGACCTTTTTGTATGTTTTTCTGCACTGAAGATGGAACTGAAATATTTCGAAACGTTAGCCATTAAAATAAATAAATTGATATGTATATTTGTACGTTGGTTCTCCTTTTTATCTTACGCGTGAGATTCCTTAAGAATCGACCTATTGGAAATATATCATGATTTTTTGATGTATCGCAGAAACAATCACTTAACAACTTTTACGAGCGTGAAAGGGAGAAACACCAAGCAAGACGGACAAACCAATGTCATTTATTCAATGAAATTTCCATTGTAATAAGATAGGAGAAATTATGAACAGTAAAACCCTAAATCTATTTATGAAATTATTTGTTTAAGGAGACACTCTGTATTTTATTGTATAAGACTTTTCGACGGGTCCTATGCACTCGTAATATTAGAACTTCATTTTTGAACTTCTGTTGCCTATTTAAAATTAGTTAAAAAAAATTGGGGTAAACATATGTACACATTGCAACACATACAAACATTGAGAAATAAAATAGTCATACTATAGATTGTGAATAGGTAGAGTTTAAGTCGCAAAATTATGAAGATGTGCAGTCGCAGTTAAAGCCGGAATCGTGTGTGTAGACAAATCAGATCGGAAACGAAACTCCGAGTGTGTCACCGGCATGAGGAATACCATGCATTTTTTTTGTCGTGAGCATTTTTCACTTCATCGTACGACTTCCACAATTTCGCTCTCTCGCTCTATCTCTCCCCTCCCTCACTCCCTCCTACTGTCTCTTCGTTTCCCTCCCTCTCGCTTTCTCTTTACGCTTGATAGACCGAAGAGTCACAAATGAAGACCGTTCTTAAAGCTGTACGTTGCTAGTGTTCTGTCCTTTTCCTCTTCAGCGCCAATGCAAGACTCTCCCAGACCCCCCTGCAGGGGCGGTCCCTCTGAATGAATTCTTCCACGCCGAATTTGCAGCAGCAGCAGCAGTAGCTACGAAGAAATCATCATATGTGAGTTCCTACAATCTATAGAGCTTGGACAATTGTTTACTTATATATGTAAATAAGTGTTAGCAATTGTACCAATGATGGGCTCCAAAATGAGCAATACAAATGTTTCCTATGATTACAATCCCACTTTTGTACATCCAATGCAGATATCTGAAAATGACTCCGAGAGTAACGACGGCGCCGAAAGTGAAGAGCACTCCAACGACTCACCACATTGCGACGACGACTTCCAGAATAGAATGTCGGAAAATGACTACGAGAGTAACAACGGCGCCGAAAGTGAAGAGCACTCCAACGACTCACCACATTGCGACGACGACTTCCAGAATAGAATGTCGGAAAATGACTACGAGAGTAACGACGGCGCCGAAAGTGAAGAGCACTCCAACGACTCACCACATTGCGACGACGACTTCCAGAATAGAATGTCGGAAAATGACTACGAGAGTGACGACGGCGCCGGAAGTGAAGAGCACTCCAACGACTCACCACATTGCGACGACGACTTCCAGAATAGAATGTCGGAAAATGACTACGAGAGTAACGACGGCGCCGAAAGTGAAGAGCACTCCAACGACTCACCACATTGCGACGACGACTTCCAGAATAGAATGTCGGAAAATGACTACGAGAGTAACGACGGCGCCGAAAGTGAAGAGCACTCCAACGACTCACCACATTGCGACGACGACTTCCAGAATAGAATGTCGGAAAATGACTACGAGAGTAACGACGGCGCCGAAAGTGAAGAGCACTCCAACGACTCACCACATTGCGACGACGACTTCCAGTATGAAATGTCCTCCGGAAAATGCGAACGAAAGTACGAAAGTACGACAGATAACGTTTTTATGGAATGGCAACTAGCAGCGCAAAGAAGAACCGTCGAAGAAAATTTCGAAAGCTTCATGACAGCAAAGAAAAATAAGATTTATCGTTTGAAACAACGGTTTAGTGTAAGGCTGAACGGTTGCAATAATAAACATATTTATGAACGAGGACATGAAAGGCACATTGCTCTGTTGAAAGGCATAGCAAATCTCAACCAAGAGTGTGATTGCACATTTTATAAGAGAAAATTATATCCGAGCTCCCTTCTTGCAGGACGACCCTTGTTCAGTTTCCTAGTTCGCTGCCAAGACCCGCTCTGCGGCCTCAAGCAAAAAATTGTCTGTTTCAACGGGCAGGAAGAAATAGCGGGAAGATGTACAGTGTTCTTGTTGGAAGCACACGAAGCGAATATTAATCATAAAATTAGTAAGAGACAGGCAAAAGTTGAGGAAAAACAACGCATTGGACAGGCTGTCTTACTGGAAGGCGCGGCGAGTGTTTACTATAAACAATTTGCCAATACGGGAAATGGTACGGATACCACGAAAATTTCGTCCCTCGATCGTGTCAGGAAACTTGGACAGATGGTGAAGAACCGCAATAAACTTGCTAAGGATGACAAGTCGGACTTAGAGTTAACCATCCAAGGCTTGAAAGCCTCTGACAAGGCCAACAAAAAAATTATCCCCACTTTTGTGCAAGAATACGATACGATCAACTCGAAAATAATAATTCAGACCGAAGAAGAGCTGCGCGAGCTTGCCAGAACCCCGGATGCCACTCTCCATTTGGATTCCACTGGAGGAATCGTACAAGGTGACGAATCGAACAAATACCTCTATCATGCAGCAGTTTTTCAAAGAAAAAAAGGTGATTCGCCATTATCAGCCATCTCTATGGTATGTAAAAAAAGTTCTACAAGCCACATCGAAGGTATGCTCGCAATCCTCGTACAGAACTATAGAGAAGTCAACGGCAAAGACTTCAAACCGAAGTGCATAGTAGTCGACCACAGTTTCGCATACTTACATGCGATCACTGCTGCCCTGAAATTGGGCGAACTACCATCATATCTTGACCGCCTGTGGATGACTCCCGATCAGGCGGAGCTCAATTATACACAGGTGAAGCTTTGCCATGCGCATTTTATGAAGACAATTGCTGGCAAATCTAAGAAGTTCTTCCCAAAACTGAAGCCTCAGGAACGCAGTATAATAAACCAGTATTTTGCCGATATGGCGCAAGCTCCTTCAAAACAGCATATCTACGCAATCTTTAGGAACCTTAGCCAACTTCTTCTCACTCCTTTCCTTGGAGAGGGAATTGAACGTCTCATGACTCGTGATGTGTCCATCGACATTGACCCTGACGATGTCGAGCCTACTAACGCAATGATAGTAGAAGACACCGGGAGATACCGCGATAAGTGTGCCGTGGGTAAGAAATTCGTGGCTATCGCGGCAGACGTTAAAAAAACATGACTATTGAAGGAACAATCCCTAATCCTTTGTATTCCCCTGAGATGCTGGAGGACGTATTGACGTTTTCCATGCCATTCACTCCACTCTGGTGTGGAGTGCATGGTGGAACTAAGACAAATGGATTAGTAGAAGGGTGGCATAAAATTGTGAAGCAGGATATACTTCAAGGAAATCGAAAAACACTAGCAGAGTTCATTCGTACTATGAAGACACAAGCGGAGGGTAGAGCGAAAGAAGCATCGCTCGATTACAAGGAACGCAATAAGAAGGCCGTGAAAGAAGTGAAAGAAGGCGAAAACGAGTATGAAGAGCGCTGGGGGGGAAAGCGATCTCGGGCACAATCTGTAACTGAGAAAGCTCGAGAGAAATTCAATCAAATTCTGCAGGGTCGACCCCAAGAGGGTACTAAGACGATCAAAAAGAAATTGAAAAGTGTCCATTCAATTTTGAAACTTCAAACAATCCGTGTTAGTAGAGCGCTTTCGATTTCTCCCCAAAAAAAGACTGCACAAAAAAAGTGAAATTCACCAATGACACGCAACACGAAAGCATTGTACAAAACCTGGCCCCTGTATTCTCTCTTGATAATCGAAGTAAATGCATTACAGGAAAACAAGGTTCTGATACATGTCTTAGCACTCAGCAGGGAATAATTACAGTTGATCTCATCTCCGAGCTTCCTAATGCGAAACAAAATGAAGGAAAAATATCTAGCATTAAGTGTGAATCCTATACGGATCATGAGCAAAAAACAAATACAAAAGACCTCCTATGTGTCGGGACTTGTGAATCGGAAGACAGAAGTACATTAAGCAAGATTTGGTGGCTCAAAGATTTGAGCCTGGAAACTAAAAACAAACTAAATATCATGAAACGAACCAGTTGGCTTTCGAGTGACGAGATTGATCCCTTTTGTATTCTTATTCGCAGGGAGAACCAACAATACAGAGTTCACTCAACCCTCACGGTTTTCGAACCGAAGCCGCTGAGTTGTCACGCAGAGCTGTTTGTGCAAATATTAAATACCTCGTATTTGCAATGTGCGGTAAAGGTCCGTGAAGAAGGTTACAAAAAAGCTAGCGACACCGGAAGTCATTGGATCGTCGTAACTAACGCACTGTGTCGCGACCGCCGAGCTCAAGAAGGCGTAGCGCGCGTCCAGTACCTGTGCTCTTTGAAAGTAGCGCGCGTCCAGTACCTGTGCTCTTTGAATGGTAATCCCAGTTATGATGTGATAAAGTACTTGCAAAATTTATACGCGAACGTGAAGAACATAAGACACATTCTGATAGAGTGTCTAGGAGTACAACACCAAGCGGATGGAGCGAGTTGCGGTCCATTCTCACTGGCATTTATGACGTCCGTGGTAAATGGAGAAAACCCGTGCCTCGTCACATATGTGAAGGAGGAAATGCGTTCCCACATCATAGAGTGCCTCGAAGGAGGGTCTATAACACCCTTCCCTTCGTTGATAAAAGAGAAAAATTTCACGATGGAAGGGGGCAAACCAATTGGACTGCACGGACCCGAAGTTATTAGCCGTCGAACAATTAGCCTAGAATAATAACTTGGATGTCTCCAAAAGCGTAGGTTATTTCGTGCGGCTATTAAAACTATCTTATGAGACTATCTAAAACTATCTTAACCCGCTGCGTTATTGCGAGTTTTATCAAATTTGCTATGCTTGTGTTTTTCTATATGATTTTTTGTCATGTTTGTGTTTGACATGACTGCAAATAAAATAATTATAGGTATGCAAGGTCAGCATACGTTTCTGGAAACATATTTTATTGCCATCTATAAGATGAGCAAGCTGTGAAATTCATTTTTCAGGCTTAAGTGTGTGCTTGTTTCTTGATGTGCGACGTTTAGTATAGCTCATTTTTGGCTAACATTGTTTTTAAGTATTCTAGTAGCGTTTTGTGATATAACTGTTTTAGAAAGATTGTATGATTTCATAAAATACTGGCCCCTATTAAATGAGGCGTAATTCGTATACTAACATGTTTACGTAGCAGGATCTGAGGAACCGTAGACAACTGCAACTTTCTATTCTTAAGCATGGAATGAATCTACTTTGTTTTTTGAAATAAAGGCTGAGAGCGGCCCAAATTTTAGCCTCACTATTACGGCCAGCTGATTTCTGCTAGCTTGCCTAAATAGTGGGGTTAGAAATAAAGCCTACTCACAACACGAGAAGAAAACTGGATTTTAAACAGTTACAACGACGACCTTCGGAAAACAAGCGGCAGATATGAAAACGAACACGCGATCAACTCGTCTCAGATGTTGAAGGAAGGAAGAAATTTTAATTCGTCGTCGATGACGTGACCCGTGCTATTTGAAGTTCGAAGGTGCAATAGTTTAGAAATTCGACTCGGCGGAAAATGAAACTTATTGGCCGACTTCCCTGCCTGCGTGCTGAACTCGCAATTATATGCAAGCAATATGCGACTGCTGAATGAAGGGCTTCAGTTAGTTGGATATTGTGCGATATATCAAATATTGAACCGTAAAGTAATGATTCTTTACGATAGTCTTCAATATTTAAAATATCATGCATTTGCTGCCAATGAAGAAAAGATGAAAATATTCACTGGATGCCATGCAAAAATCGATGCGCAGCGATGGGATTCGAACCCGCGAAACCTTGACACAAGGGAACTTACTTAGTCAAAGCGAGCTACCAGCTTTCTTTGATTTCATCGTAGGTGAAAATGGTTAATTTTAGTTAACTTTATGCTGAACCAAAACGATTATCTTCGTTATTGATAAAGATGAAGTCTCAGCCGATATTTGGACAAAAACAGTGTAGACTCTTATAATGTTTCACGATGAACGAACAGTTTTCCCGCAATAAGTATTGTACAGATTTCCGTCCACAGAGTCATATTCTGGGAATTCATTCATGAAAGTATCATTCCTTACACTTTGGGGTACTTTGCGCATGGTGTAACTACTGAATAATGATAATCATCAGAATAGTATAAAAAATTTGTTCACTTCTTCAATCATCTACATACTCTGAAATATATCGCTCAATTTCAATACGAAAATTAATAAAAAACATTATAAAAAATGATCACAATTTTCCTCTACGTAATCCCTCTCATTTCGGAGATCCCAGAATACCAAACATTCGCATTAGGTTTTGAATAACGAAGAATTGCAGGAATATTCAAATCAGTATATAATCTATGAATCTCGATTGCAGAGTTGATTGCCCTTATCTAAGTCCAGTAAGCGAAATCACTATAATGATGCAAACTTTGGGAATTCGTTTGATTTCTGGAATTAGAGGGATTACTTTGTTCAGTTTCTTCTCATTTTTTTATAAACAGGCACAGCACAACAGAGTAATTTATTATTAGTTCACTGAATGCATATGTTTCGGATATTGATACAAATTTCACAGTTGTATTTTCACTTGAACACTTTTGTAAGTATAGGTAGGCCTATGTGTAGAAGAGAACAAGAAAACTATCACTAGATGTACAAAAACTATCACACTATGCAATCCTGAAATACTTCAAACTTCATTAAATTCAGTTCGGACACCTCTATTGTATTCTATTGATGAACCATATTTAACAACTGAAGAACAGGTCAAGAAGGTTCAGCACCTGGGGATCAGGTGCTGAACATAGCGCACCGTCTAAAACTTGTGATAAGTTGCTTTTAACCGAGAGTACCATGTATGCGAGAGGTCCCATAAATGTAGAAAATTTCTGGATGAAGGAACAAATTTGCAGTTTTACATTAAAAACAGGAGAATCAAATTGCACCACTCGCATGACACCATATGTGCTATGATATTGTGCATATGCAAAAAGCACTTTGCATATTACATCTGTTATAGTGTATATGCGTAATTGCAAATGAGATTTTGCAAATGCACAAGATAATTTTTTGCATCGCACACAACATTCTGCATATCTCTTTGAGTGCATATATGCAAGTTATGCATTGGCACAGCTCTACTTATAATATTGCTTCACAAAAGTCTACATGAGTAAGAAAAACATGAAAATGATTATTCTACAACTGAGAAAAAAAATACCGTCACCTCTGGGATTCGAAGACCCACGATGTGGGGAACGACAAGGCTATGGACAAGAATTCAAACAGCACTTCATAACTTAGGTGAGCGCGGCCTTCGGCAGCGCGCATTACGAGGCTATGAGAAGCTGGAAAAACCTTGGTCTCTGTCATCCCCCAAGGGGCGTATGAGATTTTTATTATACACTCACATTTGGAGAAGAAATCGATCTTCATAATGAGACTAATTTCAAATTTTTAGGTGCAATACTTTAGAAATTATGACGCACACAAAATGAGCCTTTTGAAAAATCGGTCGACCATTCAGAGGCTATGAGAAACTTGCTCTTCATCTTCCTCCAGGGAGCGTATGCGAGTTTTATTATACACTCACATTTGGAGAAGAAATCGATCTTTACAATGAGACTAATTTCGAATTTTTAGGTGCAATATTTTAGAAACTATGACGCACACAAAATGAGGCTTATAGAGTAAATCGGCCGACCATTGACGGGCCACGAGAGGCCCTCTTTCTGCCCCCCACAGGGGCGTAAAAAATTTTTCAATTACGTAAATATATTGTACTCGTCACGCCAATTAATTTGGTACTAATTTCAAGATTGTACGTCTTATAGTTTAGAAATTACCCTTTTTGTTAGGGTAACTCGGTTAGGATCTTAGATGGGTTCTCTGAAATGGCGCGCCGGTGAGTGGGAGTGGGAGTGGGAGTGGGAGTTGAAATATTTTACTGAAAAGCTAAAAAATACTAAATGTTTTTGTTAATTATTCATTTCGGAACAGCTTAT
Organism: Morinoia aosen; assembly: GCA_030386875.1. Lineage (NCBI taxonomy): Eukaryota > Metazoa > Arthropoda > Malacostraca > Amphipoda > Talitridae > Morinoia > Morinoia aosen. The sequence goes on along the minus strand of CM059568.1, from coordinate 2,438,198 downwards.
ATACACTTATTACATAATATTGTCATTGATATTGAGTCATTGTGGGTTCGCACACATATGTATATATGAGGAACCTACGAGTGCAAAACAGAATTTTTGAACTGGAGCAATAATATTTATTATGCAGTTTTTATAACTGCAAAATATGCATTATTGCCGGAGTTGGTGATTGAAAGCTTTGCAAATTTAATCTCTTTATTTCTGTTTCGTTTATTTCCCCTTCAATTAGTACATAGGAAGTAGAAACCACTAGTAAATGTGTTGCAAGTGACTTGCAGAACAGCTCAGCTGAAGCAATACATTGTACTCGCATAAAGAGTGGCAACTCTGTGCCCTCTTAATGTGTATACATTTTATACCAGTGGTTCCTTATAACGATCTTTACAATTTTTTATTTTTGTTATGCTCTGATGTATTGATTGATAATGACTATGCCTTGCAGAAACCTAAAGTTATGTTATGATCATAAATATTTCTAATTTTCAGGTTACGTTATCAATGTTTAATGAAAATTAAAATAGCTCATTCTGATATAAATAACTGGAATATTGGTTGATTTTTTCATGAATATGCAGTACCTACGTGCTTCAAATTGATCTCTTTGTTTCGCTTCTTCCTTGTCTTTAAGCGTGCAGCATTTCCCTGCAAGAGCGTCTGATGAGACACTGACCTTTGTAATCTGCATTTAATGTTCGGAGTCATCAGTCGCCCCCCATGAGAAAATTGCTATACGAGTATCTATTAAGAGACTCCTTGGTAACTTTTCGTACATTGAATTCAGTATCTCATAAATTGAGCGTAAATACAATTGCTATGCTCGAGAAAGTCGTAATAAATTGTTCACGCATCGAGAGTGTTGAGTTGTGTTATAAGTTGTTGTTTAAAAATACGTCTTTTCTCCTAAATCCAGGGAGCGATGATTCGTTCGTCATCGAGAGCAAATATTTTCGATGGTTGCGTGAGAGATTGGAGATCTTGTCCCAGAAAGGACCTTCGGTGAGATGCTTTTAATCTAGGAAGTTCTGTGTTAGGGTGAGTTTTCAAAGGCTGCATGTGTTTGAAACGTTGACTTGAGCTGAAGGTTTGGAATTTTTGTTAAGTTTGTTCGCACATGTACACAGGGTGACCGACACTTTGTTGAACAAACTTTAGCATCGGGTTAGGGTTGTTATAATGTACACTGTTAACGCAATAACCGTGAGGTCGAAAATGCTTCGTTAAAGAGTTGTAATGACTTGCCACGTATTGCAGAAAAGCCGTACTTTGAGAACGGCAGGGTTGTACAATATGAAGTTAGGGAAGTATTTTTATTGTAAAAGAATGTAAAAAGGAAGGTGTAATTGTAAAAGGATGTCATACCGATTTGACATGACTTCATCATGTCGATTTGACATGACTTTACCATTCGATATTACATGACATTAATTTTTCATGTTGGTGTGACTTGACATTACGTTTTCGTGTTGGTAAGACAACACCATGTGATCCTGTTGGTATGATGTGACGTGATGATGTCGGTATGACATGACGTGACGTGATCATGCTGGTACGACATGACGTCAGCATGTCAGTATGACATGACGTCATCGTGTCGGTATGATATGACGTGACGTGATCATGCTGGTATGACATGACGTCATCATGTCGGTATGACATGTCGTCATCATGTCGGTATGATATGACGTGACGTGATCATGCTGGTACGACATGACGTCATCATGTCGGTATGACATGACGTCATGTCAGTATGACATGACGTCATCATGTCAGGATGACATGACGTCATCATGTCGGTATGACATGTCATCATGTCGGTATGACAAGACGTCATCATGTCGGTATGACATGACGTTATCAAGTCGGTATGACATGACGTCATCATATCGGTATGACATGACGTCATCATGTCGGTATGACATGTCGTCATCCTGTCGGTATGACATGACATCATCATGTCGGTATGACATGACATCATCATGTCGGTATGACATGACGTCATCATGTCGGTATGACATGACGTCAACATGTCGGTATGACATGTCGTCATCATGTCGGTATGACATGACATCATCATGTCGGTATGACATGTCATCATGTCGGTATGACAAGACGTCATCATGTCGGTATGACATGACGTTATCAAGTCGGTATGACATGACGTCATCATATCGGTATGACATGACGTCATCATGTCGGTATGACATGTCGTCATCCTGTCGGTATGACATGACATCATCATGTCGGTATGACATGACGTCATCATGTCGATATGACATGACGTCATCATGTCGATATGACATGACGTGACGTGATCATGCAGTTATGATATGACGCCATCGTGTCGGTATGACATGACGTCATCATGTCGGTATGACATGACGTGACGTGATCATGCCGTTATGACATGACGCCATCGTGTCGGTATGACATGACGTGACGTGATCATGCAGTTACGACACGACGCCATCGTGTCGGTATGACACTGCCATCACAGGTGGAGCATGAGTGCGCTGTCCGTCTGCTGAACAGCTCGGTCGTCCTTATTGGCGAGTCCTTATTGGAGAAGCTTATGTTTGCTTTGTACTACAGGGAAAGCGTCGTTACCGCCCTGAACCTCAGTGGAGAAATGGTTTGGTAAGTTTGGAGTAGTAATTTTCTACGTTTTTGTCAAGGAAACTTTTGGAATCCATTGGTACTAAGTTTGGCAAGCAAATTTTGTAACTTGAATCAGTGCTGATAGTGACCGCCTGTACTAATCATCAATCTATGAATTGGAATCTGCGTATCTTTACTATTGTTGTGAAGTTTGTCAAGCATATTCTGATACTTCAATCACAGCTTTTAGTGGCTTCCTTTCCTAATTTTCTATGAATTAAAATCGGTGTGTCGCGGTAGGAAAAATAGTTTCGATTGAATGAAGAATTGAACCGGATTTTGGTACCGAATGTAAAAAGGAACGTCTAACTATAAAAGGATGTCATGCCGATTATTCGGGAACGTCTGGAACGTTCGCTGTAGATATAATAGTTGGATCCCCCTGAGGGGTACTCCTTGAAATATTCATGCATCATTTTATAGAACGACTAATTTTCCATCGGTATTTATCATAACAAATCACCTATGACTACTTTTAAACCTATGACCACAACTGGTTAAACTGAAATTGATATTCTACTTAATTTCGAGGTCAATTGTAATTTCCAATTTTTAAAATAGCAAACATTAACTGGATCATGCCTTCATTTAGCTCTAAGTAAGTGATAATGAAAACTAAGTTTTTGATTACCGGTCAGTCAGCAGCATCATGAAAATCACCTCTGTGGCCACCGGTGGCGCCCGTTGTGGTCGAAGTGTTGAACCAAATTTTTTTAATGGCAGTTTACCTCGCTGGAACGGTGCACGGAGCCTCCAGCACTGCAGGTTGGCGCTCGGAGATGTCATCAGGGTCGTCACGCACTGCGCCAACGCAGCTAAGTCTGAGATGTCTTCTCATGCGCTCTTCAAACCCATCTTTTGGAAGGAGAACGCGAGGTTCGACCCCGGAACTGAGACACATGCCATCCTCCCCACAAATTTCTTGAATTTGCTGCAGGCTCTCCAGAAAGGATGTCTCGTTCTCATGCAAATGGCCACGCTGCTTTCGCTGCTGATGAGTGAGTTCTTGACCTATATTTTCAAAAATATTCACTCTGGTGGTTTTGTAACGATAACAGAGGTTTACTAGCTTCTTATAATTTATATGATAACATTAAGAATAGATGATTACAGCCCCCTTTTATGGGAGACAATTATTGTATCTATGAGAATTAGCGGTCCCCCGGAGAAATGTGAGATGCTAAGCTTAAAGTTAAGGAGCCCATCCTTTTCTTGAGATAGAACAAGTTTTAATTGTTTTACCAGCTATTTTTCTTCGGTTCACTGGTGTCCTGTTTTTCAGCACCTACTACTTTCTTCATCAACTTTTACCTTCTAGCATGTAGTTCTTTCTCAATTTACTGTTTCTATGTACGTCGTGCAAAGATTCCGCGTTCCCTTAACTTCATACTATATGGTGTTCTCTTCTTTCCTCGCTTTGGAACGCTTTTGTTGCTGTTAGGGAGGCTTAAACTAACATTTAATCGTCTCAACATCAAGTTAATCACCGAATTAATTACAGAATGCTCTTTCGGCTACAGCAATGGTCGGATAATACCTTATAATAGTTCCAATGGTAGGATAATTATGCGTCGAAAATAATTGCTGGAAATCAATAACCAAAGATCAACTTGAATTAAAGATTCAGTTTTGTTTATATCGTAATGATGGTTTTTGATAACTCCCCATCATCAGTAATGATTTGAAAACATTTTGTTTGGTCAGCCAACAAATGAATTTGTTTTAGGACTTGGTTAGTTTAGGACTTATTTTATTATTTCATTCCAGAACCTGTATTATTTTATTATTTAAGACTTATTTATGCTATTTTATTTTTTATTATAGGACTTATTAGTTTTGGACTTATTTTACGGCTGAATGTATTACAGCTCTTATTTTAATTTTTGACCAACTGTGAGGAGGTTGTAAAATAATGTCCCAATACGTAGTCAACGTGTTAATGTCCAGGAAGAGGAGTCGTAAAATTCTCGCACTAAACTTGTCAGTGCGCAATACAAGAAGTGTTGCTTGTGCACTACTAGCATATGCATCAATATCGCCTAGATTGAGTGTGCGTAAAAACCCGTTGCAACAGAGTTCTAAATAGAACTACAGTTAATGAAATGAATCGTTTTTGGCAGTTTGGAGCCCCTCAGGGGGACTACAACTATCGTATCTATGGGAATTAGCACTCCCAGGGGGACTATGTGAAGGCCAGAGCTAAAGGTTAGGTAGGCTTTCTTTGTGTTAAAATAGAATAGGTTTTTGTTTTGTTACGGACCATCTTTTTTCGGTTCACTGCTGTCCTGTTTTTTCAGCACCTACTACTTTCTTCTTCAACTTTGATCTTCTTTCATGAACTTCTTTCTCATCGTTCTTTTTCCATGCCTTTTCTGTGTAGATTCCCCATTCTCTTATCTCCATACTAAATGGTGCATTCCTCCTTCCTCTCTTCGATACGCTCTTTTTTTGTAGTGGTTAGGGGGGCTTAAACTAACTTATAATCTAATCTAATCTTGGCAGTTTGAAGAGCGCTCTCGCAATCCTGGAACTTCAAGACTTCACCACTGACCAAATTGTGAGCCTCGTTCACGACTACAGATACGAAAAGCTCAAACAGCAAACTTCGCAACCAAGAAACTGGTATGGCTTTCACTTCCTCTTGAAATTAAGAGTTCATACTCCCATGTCACCACCAAGTGGATGTTTGCTAACTGCCTCGTCAGAATTGCCATGAAGTTGTGTTCAAATATGCAGGAGAACGACAATTTCTTGAAGAGAAAATTTCAAAATGCGGTAACAAATCTCAAAGAATACACCGATTGCGTCGCTGGGCTTAGTAAGTTATATGTTAGTTGCTAAAATTCTACTGCCTTAACACTCTCGATGCGTTCTTGCTTCTTTTTGTTATTCGCACCCACAATCCTTTGAATAGCTCAACTACGTATCATTTTATTGAGTAAACTTCAAATGGGATTGTGAAAATCATAAACACTTGGAAAGTTCTGGCTTGAAGAACTGTTTCTTTCGGCGACAATTCATATATCAGCATGGAGTGACCAGTGACAATTTCACATGCCCTTTGAGTTGAAGTGTTATTTTACGATGAGTAACAAGTTCTCTCGTACTCCTGTATGTTCGCCTTGAAAGATTTTTCTTCTTCCTGATCGGCACAAAAATTTCAAGTCTTTTTCTCTTCAATAGGAACGCAGAAGTTTGAACCAGCAATTTTCGACCGATCAGAATGTACACGCATCGCCCACAAGCTTTACCAATCTATGAGGTTCACAGAAAGTTTCAAGCACACAAGGATTTATGCAGCGTACGTGGAGTTGTTTTGCCTCTCGCAATGTAAGTGGTCTGAAGACACATCGCTCTAAATCCTTTGAGGCAATTCAGCTTGAGGAATCCCAAATTTAAATGGAAGACTTTCCTGGCAACGGAAGCTACGCTTACATTAGGTGCATGTACATTCCGAGAAATACTCTGAATTCTTCCGCTTAGTGGTGCCATTCTGCGCTCTACATTACTGATGAATCATGTCATCAGTAGATGTCAAATTTCAACTAAGCTTGAGCTCGTATGTCATTATCTAGTAAGGTCAGGAGGAAGCCGCATAACTGACGCTAAGGACGGTTCAGCGATGGCGAAGATGCGTAGAGATAGACGATGAACCCTGTAATGCCTCCAAAGTTTAGGTGTGCTCGTTGAAGTACCTCATTTTGATGATTGTAGGTTAAAACGTAACATGAGGTCCAGTGGTTTAACCCACTACCGTTAGAATTTTTTACCCAGTATTTTCCCTTTCACAATCGCTGCTATTACTCTAGAATTGCCGTCAGGTTGACATAGACATAAGGAAGGAACTGCCATTAGACAGTGAACTCCAAAAAAATCATATGAGGGCAAACTAGACGAAAAAAATACATTTGATGACTTTGAAGAGGATTGTGTAGTACCTACTGGCGCTAAAAGGTTAAAGCATGGTCCTTACCAATGAGTATAGAACAATACTCCAGTCCCTTCCGGAGTATCGGATAGGTTAATCAGTTCTGTATTCATTATGGTGGGCGACTGGCATCCCGGAGATGTTTATAGAATTTATTTTGCAAGCATAAATTGCCTTTTTCCATCTCCATGCCTTCTTCGCAATATCTTCTTTCCTCCCTTTTGTTTTCAAGTTATTTCCTTGCGCAATGCATCTTGTGCGAGACCACACCTTGTGTGCAGATTCTGTCCATACTAAATGATTCATTTTCTTCATTCTTTTGAGATCGAGTTTGCATGGGTTAGGTAGTATTAAACTAATAGAAATATAATGCCCCAGTGTAGCTGCAATAGAAAAAATGTGTTCGATGAACAAAAAATAATTCCGCTTGTAGGACGAGTTATTTCAACCCCTTATTAGTTGAAATCGTATTTTAGGTTCAAGTTTCGTTATTTTTCTTGCACTACTTTGCGCATGATGCCAAAAGTAGAAGTGTACGAGTGCTGGTGACTTCAATTAAACTTGTTTCAATTTCAGAACGGAACTGGAAGTTTTAGGGCATGGACTTCAGCTTCATACTTGTTGCAGTGTTTTCACTGAAATTCTTACATTTCTATCATTTATGGTTTTTGACGCATTTACATCGTTCGATATTTCTTCCTTCAGTACCGGAGAAACCGCTTCGGAGATGCGATCTGAAGGAGAAGACTGGTGAGTTTGAAGTTTTCCTGGAAAAAGTGAAGAGCCAGCCTGAGTCCCGGTAGCACAGACGCCAATCTCGCCAGATTTGGACGCCGCCCACCCCTTTCCCTCCACCTCCGTGTTGCTACATTAAGTTGCCATTCGCACCAATCATTTAACTATGTAGTACCATTGAGGTTTATTAACCTATCTGTTCGTTATACAGTTATTATTATTCAGTGCGTTATAAACACTACAAGTACTTAGTAAGTGGGTAGTAAAGCAGAATACCAAAGTTAACCTGCATTAAATTATTATAACAAGTTATGACAACGACCGCTGGTGTTTGGTCAATCGACCCTCCATGTCGGCACTCTAGAACAGGCATTTTAAAAACTTTTTTAACTTAACCTGAACTAACTGAACTTGGCCTAACCTAACCCAACCTAACCTAACCCAACCTCTTAACCTAACTTAACTCAACTTAACCTAACCTAAATTAATTTAACCTAAAATTTCTGTAGCTGCTTGAAGGTGGTGCTGTAGCGCACCGGAGGTGGAGGGAGAGGGGTGGGCGGCGTCCAAATCTGGCGACATTGGCGTCTGTGCGTCCCGGTATCAGAACAGTCCGATTACAGTCGAGCGCTATGGACACAATTATTAGTCATTGCCCAAGTCTACCTGTTTCGCGCTTCTCTCTGGGCATCGTCTGTATTGTGTTACTACGAGAGCGTACAGCGCGAACGCGGCCTGTGCACTACCGCGTCAAACCAGCAGGCTAATATTGTGGCAATGGAGCTTTATGCGAGGGTAAATTGCTTTTCTGTGTAAAGTATTCCTGTTCAATTATGGGATCGTTATTTTGCTTGAAATCCACGGAAAATCTTTTGAATATAATGCTCTAAAATGTTCAGGTTACTTTAAACCAGGTCGGTGTATTTGCGGAAGGCTTTTAATATTTCTCCACCACGGGTTTTTATACGATCGACATGACTCGAAAAAATCGAGCTCATTTCATCTTCACCATATTCGTGACGAATTTTTTATCAAATGTTACTTTGCTCACTGCGATATTATTTTGCTTGAAAAAACAGGCATTTTAGAAATTAATCGGCAGCGATTTCTAAGTAATTAGAAGTAGTAATTACTACACCTGACTACAACCTCCAAATTCCTCATTTTAAAAGCAGTTTGAATGCCCTCAAAAATGTTAATAATAAAGTATAAGCTAAGGTGAGGAATGTTCTAGAAATAATTGATTACGTTATATATTGAAGGAAAACACGAAGCATTTGAGAAAAGTAGTTGCTCAGCGTTGTGAATTTTCAAGAATTTGAACTTAGTGCGCTACCTAAAAGTGTTCCAGACCTCTAAAACTTTTTTTTCCTTTATAACACTGATGAAGAACGATTTGACTTCTCTGACAACACGAGTGTGATGTATTATTAATTGAGTATGGTAAATGCGAATCTGTAACCAGAATTATTCCATCACGGCTGGTTCTTTAGGGCACGTATACTTTTTAAGTTACGTATTTCTGTAGCGGGGCTTCGGCTACCGAAATGAAAGGACGAGTTTTGTGTGTTTGGTTCCGGTGTTGACGTTTACAGATTTCCTAATTATGGCCCCTCAGGGGATAAAACTATTGTATCTATGGGAATTAGCACTCTCAGGGGAAAATGTGCGATGGCCCGAACTGAGAGTTAGCTAGGCTTTCTTTTTGTTGAAATGAACTGCTTTTTGTTACTTTAAGGGCCGCTTTGTTCGGTTCTCTGCTGTCCTGTTTTTCAGTGCCTACTACTTTCTTCCACAGATTTTTCCTGATTTCTTAAAATTCTTTCTCAACTCACTGTTGCTATGCCCCATCTGCATAGATTCTGCTTTCCTTTATCTCCCTACCTAATTGTGCCTTATTCCTTCCTCTCTCCAGAACGCTTTTTTTAGCGCTTAGGGAGACTTGAACTCATATCTAATCTGATCAAAACTGCTGCTGGACATCCCCCTAAGAAGACCGTTCCCACTGTCAAACATCAAGAGGTTCATTCATGCTATAGGGCTTATTTAGTGCAAACGGAGTTCGTAGACTTCATAAAAATTAATGGAATTGTGAAAAAAAGATCACTCAGAGATTCTGAGGCTTTATTTGTCAGATGATAAGGAACTAATTTTTTGACGACGTTGTTGAATCATTCAGGAAGCTTGAAGTCCCAGACATGCAGCAAAACTTAGGACCAACAGACTTCAAAACGAGAAAATTACAGTCTGCCTGGCCTTTTCAGTCGCCAGATCTCTATCCGATCAAGAATCATTGGCTTGCTTTAAACTCAGATTTATGAGCAACAGCTAAAGAACTTGGTAGAGCTGGAAGCTGTCTGCCATAATGAATGGGTCACGATTTCCATTGTTCAAACTTGGTCAATAATTTCAAGGTTAAATTGAAACTCATTACAGATTTGAAAGACCATTCCATTGACTATTAATAGGAAGTTCTACACAGTTCTGTTGCTCTCCATTTTTTTGGGGGATTAGGATGGCTGGGGGAATTTTTAAGAAACTTTTGCATCGCTCATAAGTGTTACAAAAAATTTTGAACACATGTTTGCGATGTAATAATGAATTATTTGCTCTGGTTTAATCTTTGCACATTCTATTGGGTCTAAATTATGAACGGTTTAGCAAATTTTTTAGAGGTGTCGTTGACAATTTCTGAGGGCACAATAGATTACACAAAAGGGAGTAAAGTCGATCATGAAAAGCTAAACTAGTACGTGTATCTATTTTTAGCGATGCCAAGCTCGTGATAACGTTATCAATCACGCAAACTCTTCCTATCATATGATTTGACCAACACTATACATCATAAAATCGCCGATTAGCTATACAATTTGTTTAGGCGTAGGTAGCATCTATAGCCACATTATAATAAAGAATGATCAAAATTGACATGTTTCAACATCACAAAAGCATCAAAAGCCGTTTTGGTTGACAGCTGTGACGATCTCCTGCAACATTCATTTGAGTGGATTTGAAATAATTGTTCCCGTGGATCCATGTATCCTGGTTCTTCAGGCAAAAATTACGAGAATCAGCGATATTGGCCTCAATCTTTGTTCATATGGTGATTGAATCCTTATGATGACGGGTAAATAAGCTAATGTTGTGATACATGTTAGAATGTCCATGACAGCTCCTTTTCGAGTCGCTCATGCTAAACGGTAGTTATCGACATTTATGTAATGCTGTATCTCTGTGTAGCGAATGGGGGTGGAGTTGTGGAGAATTGTTGCGGCCCGACGAAAGGAGGGCATACTTAATGTGTTATGCCAGCTATTGTTGAAGTCGGACATGAGTTCTGTTTTTTTGGTGAAAAGTGTATTGTATTGACTTGTATCGCACTTGACTGAGTAAGATGGAATATGCGAGCAATAACGTGGTAATTGAAGTAATCTGTATAGATAGTGGAGAAAGATGGAAGACACTCATGACCTCAGCGTACCACCTTACAACAGCACAGCAACTTCGGTAGAAATGCCAAAGCGACAACTAAATAGTCTATGACCGAAGTTGTCGTTAACTGAGTGTAGAACTATTATTATTACTCATTTATATTATAAATAACCGGAGCAAGTTACATATCATAGGATGTGTGCCGTATATGTCTGCATATATATATATATATATGTATATGTGTGTATATACATATATGTATGCATATGTGTATATATATGTATATTTAATAATTAAAGGGCGTAGTGTTTGATATATATCAAACACTACGCCCTTTATTCAATTACTACAATAATGTAGTCATCGAATATATTTGCATGTAAGCCTACTTTTGCCATGTAATAAAACTAGGTCAAATGCATGTTTTACTGTATGAAGGGATTTTTACTGGGTAGAGTGTAGCTGCTGGTATGACTACAGCAATACTGCCAATATTCCTGTAGTTACTTAAAGCAGCTACACTTTTAGTTCAACGATTCTCGTTATTCAAATTTTTAACTATTTAGACGTCGATCATGGATACAGAGCAATTCGAAATTTAACTAATCTTGATAACACATTCTTTATAATCGTAATTTAATGTAACGGTGATTATTCAAAAATCGTCTGAACAAATCGGTAGGTAAGAGAGCACAGCAGATCATGAAAAAGGGGAAATAGAAAGATTTGTACTGAAGATTTATACTTCGGGAGCCTATTCTTATAATTTAAAATATACGAGGCCTGTAATATATGCATAGTTCAAAGTAAATGTGCATTATAGATGATGGACATCGTAAAATAACTAATCCTGCTTCCTTTGTACATCGTTCAACAAGTATTCTAAAAGAATTGAAGACTTTCTTGTAGCGGAGAGCATTGTTTGCCAGAGTAATTTCATCCTGTGGTTTATTTACGTTGACCAACGATGAACTCTGGGTTTCTTTCTGAAATATAAAGTAACATTATGATGACTTTTATTTGATTAATCCTTTTAACACTCGAAAAGAAATATTTGAATTTGAGAATTTCAATGCGTATGCAAGTCACAAACGGAGCTTTTGTACCGGTGCTCGCGATAGCCATGTGCTAGAGGTTTTGCCGCCGTGCGGCAGAGACCCGGGTTCGAAACTCGGCGCTGGCGGTGGCGATTTTCTCTGTTGGGAATAGGAGAAAAATTCCAAGCACAATACCCCACTCTACCCTGGTGTCTGAAATGGGTACCGGTCTTGACCGGGGGAAAGCGTCATGGCGTCCTGGCGTTAGTTATAAGGCATTTGAAAATCCAATGTACAAGGTGATATGTATAAGGCTTGATTAAAGCATCCGTAGATGCCTTCATTATTATTATTGATAAATATGAAGGTTTTACTCAGTATGCACACAAATTTTAAATATTACGTGGCTATTAAGCATTGCATACGAGATTATCCAAGTTTTTCAGTATCATTGTTTCCAGAATATTTAAATTTTTTTCAATACGTATGTGCAGAAACCCGGCAGTTCCTGCCATGGTGCAATTATACGTACGGCAGCCAGTGCATCGCTGCCGCGAGTGTGGTATGGGGTTGGTGACGTCATCAGCTCAATCGTCTCCTATTGGTTTGCTTGTCTAACGGTTGCGAGAGTCTGTCCCCTTTGAAGTGGACCTACATGTCTTGTTTATATCGTGCTTTACGTAGATTGGGCATAGTAGGGCTGCAAATGCAGGGGTTTTAACCCCAGATCTTGTTTTTTTAGCTGTTTCTTAGGGTCTTTCTCAAAAAAATTACCATAATCTGGGGTTTCTGTGCAGTAGGAGCAAATTAAAGATTTTGATAGATAATAAATTTTTTCGGCAATTGATGGAATGAAACTTGGGGTATTAAATTATAAAATTCTTTTAATTTAAATTGGGTGGATTAGTTGCTAATATATTCCTATTGCATCTGCGGCTAGAGCGTTCAGCTTTTGTTCGATACTGGAAACGAACGAGTTTTAACTCGACTGATCAAGTGGCTGTCGAGTTGATGATGGGCCGGCTGGGGGCTACTGTCGCACGAGTAGTTCTGTAGTATCCTACTTGCCGTTGTACCGGAAATTGACGATTCCGTGCTGATAGTCCTCTGTAGCAAACTTGAGTTTTGAAGAACGGCACAAAGTGCGTATCCATAATGAGTGAAGAAAATAGTACAAGCAAAAAAAAGGAAGTGGTACGTTCAAAACTTCAAAGCCGAATGGTTAAACGAACCAGAGTTTTAAGATTGGGTAAAAGTGGATGGAAAAGATGAGTCAAGTTTTTGCGTATGTTGCAAGTCACTCTCAAGAATGCCAACAAATCTTTGCTGATCACGCACAGAAATACAGAGAAGCATAAAAAATCTTTTGAGGCAGCAAGGCAAGTACTACATTCAGTGTTTTTACTGACATATATCACGAAGGAAAAAAAACGACACGCGAACAGGTGGCGAAGAGCTAATTTCGACTTGCCGCATTTTTCACCGAACGTAATATTCCTTTGGCCAATATTGATCAACTTCCGGTTTGCAAAACAATATTTTCTAACAGCAGAATAGCGGAATAATTATCAATGAAACGAACCAAGCTGTTATATGTAGCTTGTGAGGAAAAACCATGTTACCTGAGATATGCAGAGCGCAAAAGTTTTCTCTCCTCATAGATGAAAGTACTGATATTTACGTAACTCAAGTGTTAGCGATAGTAGTCAGGTATTTTGACTCACAGAAGGAGGATGTCGTGGATGCACTCTTTGATAGTGTTGTTGTAGAAGACGGAACTACTCAAGGATTATATAAATCTGTGAAGACATTATTAAGCGAAAATGACAATCCACTAGAGAACGTAATCGGGTTTGGCAGTGACAATTGTAGTTCAATGAGGGGTTCAAAAAGCGGCTGTCACAAGTTATTGAAAGACGACGTTTCCTCAGTGTTCATAATGTGATGCATTTGTCATTCGTTCGCTCTATGTGTAAGTCATGCTGTCCAAGTACTACCACTTTTTTTTAAAGCGTTTATGAAAAACATAACTTCCTATTTTCTCGCAGTTGTATAAAGAAGCGTAATTTCGCACTAATACAAAAGGCTGTCATATGCAAACTTCATAAAATTACAAAGTTATCACAAATTAGGTGGCTGTCTAGAGAAAATGTTATTTCGGCAATATTGGACCAATACTATGCTTTACTTCTTTATTTTGAAACGTAAGCAAAAGCGGACAAATTTGACTGAGCAAACGATGTTTACAAAAAACAAATCTCGTGGCACTAAACATATGCTACTGTTTCTTCAATATATTTTGAGGAAAGTATCCAGGCTCAATTTTGAATTCCAATCTGAGGATTTCAGAGTTCATGTTTTGAATTCAAGTATTTCAGCAGAATATCGAGACGTTTTGAGTTACTCTGTAAAGGATTTTGTGTTACAATCGAATAAACTGTCTGACATTGATCCGAACAATACAAGTAACCATAAAAAACTGAGTGTGAAATATACTGAAGTGGTCATACATCAGCTATTTTAAGCAATGAGCCATTTAATAATGTGACCGAAAAAATTTCAACAGTGATTGCTTAAACTTTCTAGTCGAACCCTGTAATCAGATGAGAAAGAGATTTATCTTCGACGAAAATAATTTGATTGCGAAATTGAACATCTTCAATCCAAAGGTTGGCCAAAATATCGGTATCTCGCTGCAAACTATAATTCCTGTCGCTATCCATTTCCCTAATCTCGTACCTGAGAACAAATTAAATGATCTTAATGACCAATGGAGAGAAAACATTCATGTCTCGAGGCCCGTCCACGCTATCAAACTTTTCGTCAAACACAAACACACCAAAACGCGAACAAAAATACAAACTTCTCTGAATCGTGTCCAGACGTGCTGACTATGTGTTCTTCGGTTTGAAGATGTTCGCGAGCAATATGTAAACATACAAACAAGGTCGCTCCTCGAGTGTGTTTTAGTTGAATGATTTTATTATAGCCAAAAAATGTCATGAAGAAATACACTGAATACTAGCCACTGATTGTGCAAACGAATATTTATGGCAATTTTATCAGCAGCATATTAGTAGCTACCATTGCTCAAATACTACTGAAATATATCCGAATTTTATTTAGATAACTAAACATTGATAATTTTGGGCATTTACAACAGTCTTCAGACAGTGTTTATTTTAATTAAATTAACATCAATTAAATCTAAACCTACTTACATATTCAGTCATAACTGAATAACCTGGAATAACAAGTTAACTAATTAATTTCGGTTATAAATATCCATGCCGTCCTACAATTTACTTCATTTGCTTCAAAACCACAATTAAATCGATAAAATAGGAAAAAAGACATAGAAACCTAGCAATTCATTCTCAGAACCACCTTCCACAATACATAAAACAAGCGAGTGTTCGCTATTTCCCCGAAAGTTCGTGTTCGGAGTATTCCAACAGGAAGAAAAATAAAAATACACCGAAATCCGGCAACTTTCCATCCGTGTTCGTGGACTGCCGACAAACACAAGATTCGGCCAAAATATTGGAAGTTTGGAAGGGCCTTCAGACGGAAATCCTGCCAGATACTGGAAAAAATTAAAAGAAATCAAAGACGGTTTTCTAAATTCAAAATTTGGTCTTATGTCTGCTTTTATGACAAGTCTAACTATTCTGCCACATTCGTCTGCTTCGGTTGAACGAATTTCTTCAGTCATGAATTGTGTTAAAACCAAACAAACCAGTTCTCTGAAAGCAGAAACAGTAAGAGATAGAATTTTGGCAGAACAATTAATTTCTAAGAGGAACAATGATTGTATTACTTGGCAACCACGAAAAGAATTAATACGCGCTATGGAAAGCGAAGCAATAAGTCACGGATATTGGGAGAGGCAGAATGAGAAATTACGGAGCAACGCTATATATGTTTGAAGGCAGCAACTGAAGAAGACGGCGAAGAAGATTCAGAGTAATACAAGAACAAAGGTAAGCAAATTTCTTCTTCAACACTTTTTTTCGGGAATCTGGGGTTTGAAGCAGCAATCTTGAGTTTTTTCTAGCGTATGCTAGGGTTTTGGTATAATTCTCATTGGCAACCTTAAGGCCCCCATACATTGGACGATATCAGGTCAGGCGTCAGGTGAAGTGTCAGTTTTTTGAAGTGTGTGGGGCAATTCAGTTCATGCGTCGGGCGACCTGAAGGGCACCTGAAGCGCATCAAACTTGCTTGATATTTTGTGGGCGGAGCATAGGTACGTGAAGCCGTACCTGCAGTCTGTGGTAACGTTTCAGGTCAGGCGTCAGTTTGTCGCGGTTGTTGTCTGCTGTCAAGGTTGCCAGATTGCAATGCTAAAAACGCAAGTCATGGTGGCACTTACTTGTGTGAACCTATTTGCAGTTTTTACTGACATAAAAACCTTCATCTGTAATAACTTTTCCAGAGAAATACACTTGATAAAGAATAACGGCATGATTACTAGTTCATGCTTTGATGTTCATATTATTATTATTATTATTATTATTTATAATACTGTATATATTCCATATAATTATATTAATATTTTATCAATTATATAATTAATTTGTATAAATTAATATTGTATGATGCTTGTGATTAATATTTTTGTCTTCAGGTTAATATTGTATAATTTACACATATATTATATATAATATTGTTCATGCTTTGAGTGTACCCGAACGGGTTTTAAACGAGCTTCAAACGAACTTCAAACGTGTATCATACCGACTGGGGACTTACAACACTGTCTCATGTGGTAGTGTGTTATCAAGATGGATGAAGAATACAAACGAGCAGTTTCCAGTGACTTCATCGATCTATATCACTCGTATCCCTGCTTATGGAAGATTAAGTCCCAGGAATATTACAATAAAAAGTGAAACTATCGGCACAGGACAAATTAGTTGAAAAACTTAAAGAAATAGACCCTACCGCGGACAGAAGCTTCTGTGTCGAGAAAATCAATTCCTTGAGATCTAATTTCAGAAAAGAACATAAAAAGGTGGGTGGATTAAATACATTTGCAATTAGAACTTCACTCTTTTAAATTCGTTATTAACATATCTTTATTTTAAATTGACATTTTAACATTATATAACAAACTTTCATAATTTAAAGTTTAAACGGAGCAAAAAAAAAAAATTAAAAAAATAAATGTTTTTTTCTTTCTTTTCTATAGGTAGTTAGGTATTCAGTCGCATTGGTAAATAGGTAAGTAGTCGTATCAGGAAAATATATAGGTTGATGTACCCACTATGGCATTTGGAGTATATCTGTACCCATGCACCTCGATTTATTTTCATAAGTTCAGTGACAATATTACAATATAGCCATAGTGACATATGCAGTCCGTCCTTTTTCGAATGCTTGTGATTCAAATTTTTGTCAACAGGTTAATGCATCAATGAAATCAGGGGCTGGTGCCGATGAAATATATAAACCGAACCTTTGGTATTACGAGAAGCTTCTTTTTCTCAAGGATCAAGAGGAAGTAAAACCTTCCAGGAGCTCGTTAAACTCTACTGAGGAAAGAGGAGTAGACACGGTAAGTTGAAATTTTTTATTCCGTTTAAAAAGATAAGTAAGCCTCTATTTTTGACAAACAGATTACATTTACTTCATTCAAACACTCATACTTAATTGACATTAGTTTGCCAGGGAACAGCGCCTTCATTTAAAAAAAACCATAAAGTTATTCCTAACTTCTTTAGCTTCTTGGGGGGGGGGGGGGGGGGGGTTTCTTGCATGAGACCTTTGCAATGGCTGAGGTTGATTAGCTGCAAGCATTTCATCCGCTGGGACTGACGGGTTGTTGCTTGCGGCAGTTACATTGTTACATCTTCAATTTCTGGCGGAGTGTATGTTTCAGAACATTTCCTCCTCAGAAAGTTATGGAGAACACAACATGCTAATACAACTTTTTCAATATTTGTCATTTTAAATTTATAGACGAAGAAAAAATCCTAAATCGTGACCACATTATGCCAAAGCCATTTTCTATTATTCTTCTAGCTCTAGATAGCCTATAATTAAAAATTCTGCGTTCCATTGTAAGTTCTCTACATGAAAATGGCGTTGACAATTTTTTTCTTAGAGGGAAGGCCTCATCTCCCACAAAGACGTAAGGTAGCATTTTATCACTATTCAGTGGCTGATATGGCTCTGGCAGTATTAAGGTTGTCTTCAAACAAAAGTTCTCCAAATCTTATACTCTCAAGAACTCCCCCATCTGATACGCGCCCACTTGTGCCCACATCGCACATAATTAATTCGTAGTTAGCATTTGCTAGTCCCATTAAAACTATACTATTGAATCCTTTGTAGTTCCAATCATAAGAGCCAGCATTGGGAGGTGGTATGATGTGTATATGTTTACCATCCAGCGATCCACAACAATGAGTAAAGTTCCATCTGTCATCAAATTCTTGTGCGATAGCTCTCAATTCTTGCGCATGTGAAGGAAACTGAAACAGAAGTAAATGAACTGTTTAGTACGAAGATAGTTATCAAAGCAAATAGTAGACATAAAGGATCTTTTTGGTATGGGTCCCATCGAATTTTATTATTGTTTTCCTCTTTTCATTTCAGTTAAGTTAAAATTAACTTAATAATGGAAATAAAACATGTTTTTGGTGCTTCTTAAACCTATTTTTTATTATTTATTTTTATAGGATACAGATGCTTCATCTCCGCTGCCTCCTCAGTCCTCTTCCCCAATCCCGGGCCCCGCCTCCAAGGCCCCAAAAAAGGTTTGCTACAATCAAAGAGAATATACCAGGCTTTGACAGAAAGAATGAAACATCGAAAAGAAGAGGGGGCATAAGACTCTCAGGTGCGCGCTTGGAGAGTACAACTTCATGCACTTCCTGACGCAACAGCCACAGAGGTAGTGAGAATTATTAATGTCATTTTCTACAAAGCTAAAAAAGGCCTGGTGACAGAAGCCACGCAGTGTGTCACCAGTGCTAACTCGCAGCCAACCATAAATGTGCCAAGTCCAGCTGGGGCCCAGGCAGACCCCCATGAGAACCAAGCGGTGTACTTTTCAAATTTTTCAGGAGGTAGTTTCCAATAAGCTACCTAGCAGTTACTTTTGTTGCAATATTTAAGGATGTTCTTTCCAATCGAGGACATAACAATATATTTTTTCCATTATTCCAGGGAGTTCATTCATATACAGGAGTGTTTTACAGGAGTACATATACAGGTATTTTTCTGCAATTATTTAGAAAGTGATCTGTAATAAAGGTCATAAACGTTGTTATTTTCTTACCTTCAAATATTCCGATTTGAGCGCCTTGTATATCGCATCGCAGGTTTCAGGGATAATAATTCCCAATGGAGAAATCCGAGTGGAGAATTTCAGATCTTCATATGAATTGCCAGTGGCCAAAATTCTAAGAGTTGCTGATAGACGTTGGTGCGGAGTAATCGCCTTACGGAGCTGTGTATCTTCCCTCTGAATATAAGGAGTAACCTTGGAAAGAAGCTCTCGGTACAGGTCTTCATTCATCCTCATGTAATTAAAGTAGTTAAAGCTAATTAAAGCTCTACTTTAAGTTCTAACAAATCTGTATGAGAAATTTCATTTCTTTTCAGCAGCCAAGATTTTCTCCACTTAGACCGTTTTTTGCGCTTCTTCGCACTAAGAGCAACCGCAATGCCAATATAATCGTCGGTATCGAACTCTGATGACGATGCCATCTTATCACTCACTGCGAACCAACGAGCTGAACTGATGCGTTGCGTGTAGTGCTGTAGTATCGTGGTATTTCATCACGATACGAGGTTTTGCAACTGTAGCTGCAAACTACAGTATCGGTAGCTTTAACTACCGTATCAGAAGCCTCAACTTCAAGGAGTAGGAAAAGGAAACTCACAGCAAAGTTCATATTCTGGTACTGACTCGTCTATACACCGACTCCGCTTATAAGCTATAGCGCTTGGAAGTTAGACAAGGCTCTTCCGGTGCATGCCAATGCGATGCGCCCCGAAGGCACGGCTTCCGGCGGAGGTCGCACTACGACATGTGACCTGAACGCGATAAGGCATCCGGCAAGACGTAATCACAGGTCTTCCGGTGACGCGCAAACCGGAAATCCCATAAACACAACGATGCCTACTTCACAATATAACAAGTGTATGGAGAGCGCTACCTTCATGTCAGGCATCAGGCGACCTGACGCCTGACCTGATATCGTCCAATGTATGGGGGCCGTAAGGGCACAGTCCGTCTATGGATGGACTAGAAGACTTCGGAAAGCTGGTGTCAAAAGTATGGTCCGTCAGAAAAGTTCAAAATTGTTATGAATTTCGGTGGTCTGGTTGTAGATGGACGATTTGTTATTCCCGATCAATTCTGCCCGAGGATTTGCTGTCGGATGTACTGTGGTTCATGGCGCAGTATTTTTGTATTGTACACCAAAATTTATGAATTTGCCAAATCGAGAGTTGACATCGCTCTTTTTATAAAGAGAAAGCGCCCAATGATAATGACCAAGTGGCACATCCCCTCGTTTGTTGATGAAGCTCAGTTACGTAAGATAGACGACTAGCGGAGAAGTTTTCTCCCAAATGTAGCTGACCTATCGGTAAGGAATGCACAGCTCCTCAGTATTGGAAATCATTAAGTGAAATGAAAGATGGCTTGGGCAACCCTGAATTTGGTATCCTTTCATAGTTTATGACTTGTCTCACATGCTTGCGCTGTGTCTGCATCTATTGAAAAAATATTTCCTTAACTCAACTGCGTAAAAAATAAAACCAACAATTCCTTATAACCAGAAACTGCCATAGACCGTTTTCTTGCTAAGCAATGTTCAGCAAGAAATAATGCAAAGTTTGCTACGTGGGATCCACAAAAAAGTTATGTAACTGACCTAAGAAAGAAATGGAGCCGTCTATCAAAGATACCAAGACCGATTGCAAGAAACTTAGTCTCTTGACCTTCATGCTGACATAGATGATGAAAATGGAGAATAAACCTTAAAATGTGTGGAAGATAAGCATACATTTTATATTTATCACTTGTCGTAATATCTAGGGAATGATTTACGATCTTGGGAAATTTCAAGGGTCAGACTGGGGATTTTGGAAAAAGGGGCCACTCTAGCTATAAAATAGCTAAATCCAGATAGTTTTCGTTCAATCTAGATAACGAATTTCGTATCCTGGATAATAGCTATAAATCTAGATAGTTTTTTTGAATACCTTAGATAGTTTCTAGCTAAAGCATCGGCAATGAGTTGGAAGCTGAATTGCATTAAATATGACATCAGTGGAGACCTTTCATTTTACGTTTGAAAGGCGTTCAAGGGTTGTTTTAGCGGCGTTACTCGTTTAAAATCACGTGAGTCGGTGTGAGAGATTCTGTGGGAAGTTAGTTGGGCTCGGGAACATCAGTGATCAGTTTCTCAGTTGCTGTCAGCTAACTCAGCTTGCGTGGATATATGTTTGTGATACTGTGACTCTCGTGAAAATGCCAAAATTTAAACAATATAAAGAAAAATTTAGAAAAAGGTGGATGAAAGATGAAGTTTATTAGGAGTGAATGATGCAATTTGAACTTGACGAAAACAATTTTCTATCTTATTTTTGGGAATTCTTTATTGATATTTTTTAAACTTCTGGTGATAGAATAGAGTGAAATATTTATTTACCAAAATTGGAACCCTGCATTTCTTCAGTAGGAAAAAAGTTGACCACGAAGGCCCTTTTCAGGGCAAATTTAAGGTAAAAAATAGAAAACTAGGTTTTGATGTTGAAAACTTATTAAAAATAGTACTTTTTAATGTTTTAGGCATTTACATTGTGCATTTTCATGTTACTTATTGCCTTCAATGTTTTTTTTTAGTTTATTTGATGGTTGAAAATTTACAGATCTCTAAAGAGAGTTGGCTTTTTCCAGTAAATGAACTGCTTCCTGCAGGTGAGTCATAAGCTAAGGTTAGGTTATAAGCTGTTCAGTTAAACAAAAGATTTCTGAAGGTAAGGTAAGTTTATCATTCAGCTGCACTTACGTTGCACCATATTTCTTCTGAAGTTTCGTTGGGATCTTTCTTTTAAGTAATGAATTTAATTTATTCTTTTCACTTTAGTGTGGAATATTTCTTTTTATTATTGAATTTAATTTATTATTTTTCAGTTTTGTGTGTGATATTTGTTTTAGTTAATGAATTTAGTTGATCCTTTGTCACCTCTCTGGAAATGCCTGTTTAATTGTATCTGCTATTTCTTTATTTTGTAGGTTGTTTGTGTATCTTGCCATGCACTAGTTTCATTAAGTAACACTACATGGGCTGACTTTGTAAAATTAACATAAGTACTCTCTTTACCAGGAGTTACAGCCTGACTGGTAGTCAATCACTTACTACGAATGTGTTTTCTTCTCAATTAATAGTTAGATTCGTACGCGTTGTACTAGAACGCTGCAATGGGAGGTTCTGAGAAAGAAAATAGACTGAGACGTGATTTGTTCATCAACTGATGAAAGCGATCTCAGCGATTCCTCAGCCACCTCAGCTCCAGCCACCTCACCAATTAACGACAGCGAAGAAGAAACCGCAACGATGTCTTCGCAACCGCGGAAACGCCTACGGGTTGAATGTCCTAATTGCACTAAGATCCTTGTAAATCTACCTCGCCATCTGGTTTCTGTGCATAATTACAAAAACGAGCACGGTTTGCCGTCATCAATTTTAATTTACGGAAACAATTCAAAAAGAAAGAACCCAGAAAGAAGTGGGATTATAGAACAAGAAAACCGTGCCTTGTAGACGGCTGCTGTGCGTCTATCAAAATTGTCGTCGCCATCTCAGCACCTACTATCGAATGACCCTTCAATAACAGTTGGTAGAGTTTGGCGTGAATACGAATGAGGGGCATTCTGAAGACTCTGAAAACCAAGACGTAGAATGAGAAGAATCTGCCTGAGGCTCGCCCGCTGAAAGTAATGCTGAAAGATCTCAGTGATTACTTATCAAGCCCAGTGGGCAAGTATCTCGACAAGGCGACAATATACCAACACCGCCAACAAATAAAAAAAATGATGTCGTGTTTGAAGTCTAATTGGAATAACTACAGAAAGCTGTTGAGCATAACAGTAATTAATGAAATTTTCGGAGAGTTGAAATCCGTGGGCACCGATGGCCGAAAGGGATTGAATCACGGTACCCTGAGGGGATATATTTCTTCTCTTAAACATCTCAATAGATTTTTCAAACTACATCCTCAGTATGATTCTGAGATAAACCTCACTGAGTTAGAAACGCTCAATGAGCAACTGACAGATTGATCAAAGGGCATGAAAAAGCAATGCATGAAGGAGAATTGGTATCGCATGGAGCGGGATCAGCGAAAACTCCCTTCAGAGTTTGATCTGAAAAAGTATTTGGAAAGTAATAAAAGAAGGAAAATCAAGGAACTTCTACAATACCTAACTTCACAAAATGCGACCGAACTCGCGAGAAAGTCGCTGATAGAAATCAGGGCATTCCTGTTTTTTAGAAATCAGCCTAGATAATGCGAACCGAGCAGGAGAGGTGCGTCACTTGCTCCTAAGTGAGTACCTTTCTACTGCTCAAGCGGATGACGGCAGCATTACTTTATATATAGAAAACCAAAAACCTTCCATAAATATGGACACGCATCTCTATATGTAAATGCCGAACTTGCGTCTTACGTCGCTTTCTATGTTCAATCTATCCGCCCAATTCTGGCGACGCCTTCATCCCCACCCAATCTATTCTTAACAAGATCGGGTGCGGAGCTTTCGGCGTCGAGTATGAGATTTTACATGCAATCTCTCTGGAATAAATTAGGCCTAAAATCGCAGGTTGGACCGACGCTACTGAGAAAAAAGGCAGTCAGCCAAGTGCATATCCCCCACCCGGAGAAAAAGGCTGCCAAAATGCACCACAAGGAATCAACAGCAAGCAGGAGTCACTTTATTATAAGCAAAAAAACTGCGAGGACGTAGGGCGACAACTGCGTAACATGTTGGTGCCATCTTGTCAGCCATCAACGTCGAGAGATACTGCAACTTCGTACGCCATCCGCCATCCCGAAAATTCGAGCGAAGCACAGAACACGAGGGAACCTCAGGACCTGAGCGAAACTGAGAGCCTAGGCGAACCCCAGCCTCAGGAGACCCAGACGCTGCAGTCACCACCTCGCGATGACCAACAAGAACCTGAGCAGGAAGAAACGACCGTCAATACATAACCAGGACCGTCAAGGCAGCGTATAAACCGTGTGTCTTCTCCTCCAATAGAAGAGAACGAAAACTTGGACGATTCCGGACGGTATGTCCGGAATCATTTTTTGGAAGATGAAAATTTTTAAGCTGTCGCTGCTCAAAGTCTTTTTGCCAAAGGCAAGGTGATGAAAAAAGGAAAAGTGATGCACCCCCTGAGGTCATCAAAGGAAGGCAGGCGCATATTGGCTAAATTTGATTTCGCAAAAATTAAAAACAAACTTAATTAACTTAAGTACCGAAAGTGTAGGAAGTTCTAATTATTTCTTCTCCTTTGATGCTCTTGTTCTTCTTTCTTTCTTTCGCGCACGAAATGTCTACATTCTTTATTTCCTTTGATTGCGCTCATCATTAATATTAAGAAGTAAATTTCTGGGGAAATTACCCCTTTGATGCTCTGATTTTCTTTCCTTTTCGCACGTAATGTGTTCATTCTTTCCTTCCTGCGATTGCGCTGTATTAATGTTAAAAGGGGAAAAATTCCTGGGAATTAACGCTCTGATGATCTTTTTCTTTCTTTTGCGCGCGTAATGTGCT
The DNA here is from genome assembly GCA_030386875.1 of Morinoia aosen. Classification (NCBI taxonomy): domain Eukaryota; kingdom Metazoa; phylum Arthropoda; class Malacostraca; order Amphipoda; family Talitridae; genus Morinoia; species Morinoia aosen. Next base: position 2,413,606 of record CM059568.1, on the reverse strand, counting down.
GTGTTGTCTTTGGGTTGAGCTGTTTTATTAATGTTAAGAGTTGAAAATATCTGGGGAAATCAACCCTTTGATTTTTTCTTTTTTTTTTGCTCAAGAAATATATTCATTCTTTCTTTCCTGCGATTGCGCTGTACTATTAATGATAAGCGTGAAAAATTTCCTGGAAATTAACCCTCTGATGAACAGTGTATTTTTCTTCATTTTTTTGAGCGTAATGTGTCCTGTGTTTTTTTATAAGAATAACGCTTTCTGATTATTGCTCAAATTAACCCTTTGATAATGCCGTCTTCATTTTCTTTGTCTTTGTTTCACGGAATATGTTCACTGTTTTTCTCATGAGAATAACGCTGTGCTATTGATAAGACTCTGAGTCGAGCCAGACTCTTCCGAGTCGAGCCAGACTCTTCTGAGTCGAGCCAGACTCTTCTGAGTCGAGCCAGACTCTTCTGAGTCGAGCCAGACTCTTCTGAGTCGAGCCAGACTCTTCTGAGTCGAGCCAGACTCTTCTGAGTCGAGCCAGACTCTTCTGATTCGAGCCGTTAGACTCTTCTGAGTCGAGCCAGACTCTTCTGAGTCGAGCCAGACTCTACTGAGTCGAGCCAGGTTCTTCTGAGTCGAGCCAGACTCTTCTGAGTCGAGCCAGACTCTTCTGATTCGAGCCAGACTCTTCTGAGTCGAGCCAGACTCTTCTGAGTCGAGCCAGACTCTTCTGAGTCGAGCCAGACTCTTCGGAGTCGAGCCAGACTCTTCTGAGTCGAGCCAGACTCTTCTGAGTCGAGCCCGGTTCTTCTGAGTCGAGCCGGGCTCTTCTGAGTCGAGCCCGGCTCTCCTGAGTCGAGCCAGGCTCTCCTGAGTCGAGCCAGGCTCTCTTGAGTCGAGCCAGGCTCTCTTGAGTCGAGCCAGGCTCTTTTGAGTCGAGCCAGGCTCGTCTCAGGATTGCCCAACGGCTACCCTGTCTCGTTGAGCAAAATTTCAATCCAAAAATAACTAGTGATGGAATGTATTTTTGCATATTCCTGAAATTTATTACGAAATATTTCCTTGACGTCCCAGTTCTGCATTGTAAGTACAATCATGAAACTTGACTTATATCCTTCAAAAGTTGATAATATGGGGTATTTTCAACATGCCAAAGCTAATGTAAAGATGCGATGAACATTTATTTACCTGAAAAACAGCCTTAAAAAGTAATAACATCCTTGCTTTAAGATTATTTAAATGGTGATTACTGACTCGATAATGTGAGATACACTGCATGAAATATGCTGTTGCATAAATCTACAATCTACTGAAAAGGATTAATTTATTTGACATTTGTCTGCTTGAACTATTTTTCGTCAGAATCAATTTAGCAGTCATCATCTTGGCAGCATGGGCGACTCTGCATTCCAAATACTTAGCAGCCACAATATTGAAAATTTAAATTCTTAAACCGCGACCTTCAAGTTTAAACCGCAGAATTTAGCGTGCGCTTGAATGCAGTCATTTTTTTTCACCTGCGATTGGAGGTGTCATGGGAGATTCAGGCAGGCATGCGGGAGATTGGTTTTGAGAGCCCTTTTGGTAGCGCATTGAGTTCCTTTTCGTTAAGTTTCTTCTTTTCCGTTTCAAATTTTAGTTTGTGTGAATGTGATTTCGTTCTATTGAGTTATAATTTTGTTCGTTTTCGCTTCTTTTGTTCCACTCTTTATTGAATTCATGAGTGAGTTCGGCTTAATGCCGGTTTTAATCGTTCAAATTAAACTCGTGTTAATTAATTAACACGTTCACTGCGTTTCCGCGGTTGTTAACGGTTGGGTTGGTTAGGTTGTAAGTAGCAGAATAGGGAAATCGATTTTACAGCTTGAATAGATTTTAATTCTTCCCAATGGGTATGAATAAAATTGCACGATAACATTTTACCTCGCATGATAACAATTATTTTGCAAAAACATCGCGAAACAGATAAAATGTCGTGCATTGATACCGGCACGTAAGTTGGCAATTCACCTCTTGGTACACATGTGGCCCAATACGCAGTGAACTTGTTGAAATAAAAGTAGAGAAGTTGACTGTAACCCTCTGGCTGCCCGTGAGTCGGATTACCTCTACGGCCGCGATACGCAGAATTAACTTTAAAATTAACCTAATGTATTGGCTGCTTGAAAGCAGACTTACCCCGACGCAATGTCCTTAATTTACCTAATTAAAATTAAGCCATGCTTATTTTGCATGATTCCTAACAAATTGACTTCCTACTTGGTATAATAAAGCGGAACTGTTTCTTACTCTATTTTCCTAATTCTGAAGGTCCCCTCACACGCGCAAATATATCTGAAGTGGTGCTGAATTCGTGAGTTTGTACGCTCATTTCAGGTTGGCACAGACTGTATGAGGCAGATGAGCTATGCTCGATAATTTTGGAGCGACTGGCTGCAAACCTCGACACGACGTCTGTGTCAAGCGTGGAGGGAGAATATCTGGAGGGAGCATTGCCGATTTCTATCGGATTCAAATTGGCAGCAAAAGTTGAGAGACTAGGGCTTTGGCAAGGCCCGACACGTGACCACCTTTGAGCCAAGCAGAGACGCTTGGCTGAAGTTGGCTCCTCCCCCCTCCTCTACGACTCCCCCTCCCATTTTCCAAAGCAAGATTAGTACCGCTCCACAAATCGAAGGATGAGGTGCGCGTGCAAGTCGCTCTCTAATTTGTTGTATTCAAGGGCCTGTAATCTTTACAGTTTTCAACTCTTAATGTATCTTTGCTAGTAATTTTTATATTATTAAGTGTCCTCGAGTGAGAAAACACAATTTATTATCTTTCAGAGTCTTAGAATCCCAAATTAATGATTACGATAAACTCAACAGCTGGAAGAGCAATCACCGAGCGTGTGCGCACCCTGTCGTAGTTAGTAGGTAACTGACTTCCGTGCTGACGTCACACTTGCGAGACGGCTATTGGTTACCACAGACATAGGAGAAATCTCATAAACTGGTTCTCTTCACAGACGGCTATGTTCCCTCCATATATACTCCCTCCACGCACTGAGCCCCATCTCCGTTTGTGTGTCCGTATACCCTACAGCTACCGAAAATTGGCTTCACTTTAGAGCGCTGATGCCGCCTATACTCCATTTAAGCTCCTTGCAAGTCAGCCTTCGTGGGTGGTGCACGACTGTACTCGGTCTCTCCCCTCCTTGTGCACTTCATTAAGCAATTTCACATTTGTTCATCCACTACTTTTTAGGAACCATTCTTCAGCCCATTTTGAGCGAGCTTTTACATCTTTTTTTTTCTTATTTATTGCAACTAGAGCAAATCCCATCCGCTGTACGAACTCGCCGTCTGGAGCCGCCGTTTTTGTGCGTGCTCTCAACCTGGCTGCTGCTGGCCATGGAGCTAGGATATATGGAGGGAGCATAGCGCACTCCGATAGGGCTCAATTTGGCTGCAAAAGTTGAAACACTCGGGCAAACTCTATGCCCGATTCTGAGCCAACCACAGACGCTTGGCTAAAGTTGCTCCACCCACCTTCCCTACAACCCTTCCTCTCAATGGCTCTCATTTTCCAAAGCAAGATTAGTACCTCACCACAAGTCAAAGGGTGAGGTGCGCGTGCAAGTCGCTCTAGTTTGTTATAATCAAGGGCCTGTAATCTTTATAGTTTTTAACTCTTAATGTATCTTTGCTAGTAATTTTGATATTATTAAGTGTCTTCAAGTGAGGAAACACAATTTATTATCTTTCGGAGTCTTAGAATCCCAAATTAATCATTAACGACTGAATGATTAATTAAACAGCTGGAAGAGCATTCAGCGAGCGCGTGCGCACTCTATCGTAGTTGGTAGGTAACTGGCTTCCGTGCTGACGTCACACTCGCGAGACGGCTATTGGTTACCACAGACACAGGAGAAATCTCAAAAACTGGTTCTCTTCACAGACGGCTATGCTCCCTCCATATATACTCCCTCCACGCTGCTGGCGCACTGACGCGTGTGCCTGGGTACTCACTACTCAGGCCTTCCACGCTTGTCAATTTTTGTACCCTAGGCTGACATGTATTTTACCCTAGATTGCTCCTTGACTATTCTAGAAAATATAAATAAAGACAATATAGTAATAACTAGGTTTTAATAATGCTATTTGGTTTACCATTAATTACGTCACATAGACATATTTTTAAAAGTTTCTGGGGATTCATTAATTAATAAATGGATGATTTGAACACCTTTGTTACGGAAATGTATATAAAATGACGTCTTTCCATTAAAATTCCCAAATACATGTACAAATGTGGATCGATAAACAACTCAAACAAATACACAAGTACTGTGATCAACAAAAATGAAATCCAAGCTTACATAACTAGTGTTCACTGCAGATAAATAACAATTACTACAGCAACCTGACGTAAAATTTTGGATGATAAATGCAGACCTATGTAATATTTTTCCCACTAGTTTGAGTTTTTTGACCAATCCAAAACGAAAAATAAATTAAACCTACGTGCGTTGTTAGCTAGAGCCTGAGTTCAATCAGTTTTAATTTAAAGAAAGCCTAACTTAATTCAAATATTTTATATTCTCCTGGAATCTCTGATACATAAATAATATGATGCTCTCTTAATACATGGCACAAAACTGCAATTTACATCCTGATAACTTTTTTCACCGATGTACCTATTTACGAAACCTTTGATATTTGCATTAATTCTCTGTTTTCTGATCCGTCCTCTTCAATCATGGGCTTAATAAATTATTTTAGATTCCTTTTAAAACTATGTGTGCAAAATTCTTTTGTTATTTCCAATGGACGTATAAATAAGCAGATTGAGGGGCTATGGATGGGTCTCCCATTAGGACCTACTTTTGCCAACATTTTCATGTGCCACAATGAACAGAAATGGTTAGATCGGTGTCCGACCTCATTGAAACCGGTTTCTATGGGCTCTACATTGACGATACTTTCGTCATTTTCAAAAACAAATTTGATGCCCACTCTTTCCTTCAGTATTTCAATTCTAGACATGCCAACATAAAATTCACTTTAGTTCTAGAGAAAAAACAATTAATTAAATTATCTGGAAATCGATGTCCCTCAATCTGGTAATAAATTCATTACCTCTGTCTACAGGAAACCTACATTCTCTGGAGTAGGTTTAGGTTAAGCTTTTGTTGCAAGCGATTTAAACATTCTAGCATTTCAACCCTTATAACTCGCGTCTAGAGTATTTTTTCAAACTACAATGTCACTCATAAAAAATTTACTTTGTTTCAGTCTTATTTAAAACCAATGGTTATCCGTATTCAGTTATTTTTCGTGGAGGTAGGTAACAACTTCCTGAACGATAAATTCATTCCGAAATCTCATTTTCAAGCTCTGAACTATAGTTTCTGCACTTCACCATATTTTGGATACCAATCGGTAAAGTTGAAAAAAATCTTTTAAAGCTTTTAACTGAATTATTCCCGGACATTTTCTTTTGTATTATTTCAGTTAACAAACGCACTTTTGGATTATTTTTTAGATTTAATTCCAACCACCCTCGTATATAATTGTAGTTGTGCGCATTGTGTACCACAGTATGTGAGATCCACCCACCGAGCACTTTACGTCAGGGTTCCTGAACAGCAAGTTGAAGTCACCGTACAGGTCGCTTGCTTACTTCTCCTACTCATTCTAGTATAAGACTACATTGTTGTATTGGTTCCTGTGAGCAAATTATTAACATTAGTAGATTTAAAATATTAAATACCTGTGCCGCCAACTTAGACTCACGTATTTTAGTCATTATTTACTTATAAACTCAAACCTTCTCTCAACGAAATCCAGAGACCATACCCTATGAAAATAGTTAACCGGTGATTTTTTTGTGCTTGCATTCTGCGATTCTGTAATCTCGACTGTACTGACATGTCCTTAATTTTATTTGCAGGCTTTTTCTTCTACATTTCTATTATTATATATCTGCTTCGCAGAAAGATATTCCACAATAAAACGCTATCATGCTTTTGGCATTTTATATATCTACGGTATTGGCATTGCTGAAGATTTAGCTCCCGTGGCATTACTTTTCACTTTATTAATAGACTTCACTAGATAGTATCAATTGGAAAATTAGATGCAGTGAAGCCAGATTCTTTAAGTTAATACACTGAATGCATCAAACCGAGCGCTGTTTCATTCATTCAACTGGTTCTTTGTGAAGTTTTGTTCAAATTTATTTGGATAAAGAACTTCAACGAAAGCGTTTGAAAGCGGGAGGGACAAAAACGTTGAAATTATAATTTTGAGATTTGGATAACTTGGTAGCCCCACTGGTATTTTTACTGCTAAACTGTTTCCAAATAATTAACGACTGATATTTCTGGTGCCAATTGTTCATCCAAGTAATGTTTTCGCCTCTTCCTCAAGACCTTTCTTACTAACTTGTCATCTGTAGAATTTTGTTTAAAATATATGAAACAGATTTTGGAGTTAATGTTGAAGCATTACACAGATTTAGCCAGCGTACGTGGTCATGTACAGAATCTTCAACGGAAAACTTTATTTTGACTTGTGAAACTCTTTCAGCCAAGAAGCATCTACAATTAGTAAAATAAACTTTGTCTTGTGAAGTAATGCCAGTTATATCTGACATCGTTTTAGTTGCTGTCATCGCAATGTATACATCACCAACTGCCACAAAAGCACAGTGAATGTTGGATGGGATGGATTCAGGAAAGAAATGGTCGCGTTCTTCACAAGAGCTACACGAATAAAATCTGAACAAAATATCATAATTAGGCTATAGATTTCTGATCTAAGATTGATGATATTTGGAGAGTCAGACTGAAACAACGTTAATTTCCCAAAATTGAAATCTAAGAACTCTGAATAATTACAGGTTAGTTTGTTGTTTAAAGCATTGGCTATCTTTTACCTAAGTTCGATTGCTAAACGACAACTCAACAGAATAAGTACAAATGCATCCCACTGCTCCAGTGATCGTCGTACACAGCTTACAAAGAAACTGCACGTTGCACATTGCGAAACGAACAGCAACTCGTTCAGTACTGGTATGGAGCAAGTTAACTTATGCTAAATGAACTATTCAAATGTTTAAACGTTCTATTTTGCGTTAATGTCATCTGCTCAATTAATTCTTATTTGGGTAACTCAACTGTAGTTATTGACAATCCTGCTTTTTCATGCTCTTTATAAAATAGATTTGAAATATAGATTTTACCCTAGATTTTGTAGTTTTTCCCCTTACCCTAGACTGTACCCAAGGAGGGGTCTGATTACCCTAAACTAGGGTAATTACCCTAGGAGTGGAAGCACTGTGGGTACTGTGCCAGTCTTCATCAGGTTTGCAGCGTGTTGTTTGCGTCGTGTGAAGGTCCTTGAGACCAAGGAAGTTGGATACATGGAACCGGCATCATCGCTCTAAAGTGAAGCCAATTTTCGGTAGCTGTAGGCAGACGGCCCCAGACACGGAGAAGGGGCTCAGTTCGCATTCGCAAGTGGCACTCGGCGTGGAAGGGTGCTGCTTATCCATGATACGTACGAGGACTACTTTCCCAATATGCCGAGCTCATGCATTATACACAAGAGCAGTTACTTTCCAGAAAGATTCAGACATAAGTTTTCACGTGTGCGTACAGAAATTTTATGAATTGCAAACGGTGTTCAGTTCCTGATGTTGGAGGGGGTGGTACCTCTCCACTGCCACACCGCCTCCACAACTGGGCCCAAATGCCGGGTGGGCGGGGCTTGGGACGGCAGAAGTGGCTTCACTCGCTTGACTGGCAGAAGATAGCGATGCCGGTTCCATGTATCCAACGTCCTTGCTTGAGACCGACAAACCTATCTCAGTTCAGATTGTCTGCAGACATATTTGTACTTGTGAGGGGGCCTTAAAAGCTTCTCAGAGGCTCTTGTTTATGGTCCCTATAAAAGGCCACAAATAGGTGCGTAAAACTAGGCTGTTGTCATGAAATTATATTGATCATACTGCTATACCTCTCTTGAATTAGGAGAATACATAATCCTATTGTGTTCTGGTTGAAAGTAACATTAAACCTGAACATTGTTCAGATATGAATACGCGGCGCATCGCTGCTTCTTCGGTGGCACTTGGTAAAATTTTCCTTGCGTGTAATGGAGGCCAGCGTCGGTAAGTCGACTGCCGATATGTATAAGCCTTCTTTAACGTTTGGGTGAACAGAAGGAGATTCCTGTCCTTGAAAAAGCAACGTGTCTATAACTGAAACATGATTATTTCGATTAGCTTAGTTGATTTGTACTTGGTTTTTTCGTCTTTCTAATCCAGGATGCGTCGATCCTTTCACTGAACAAGTAAATTAAAAATTGATAAATGGTAAATAACTTGAATTCAAATGCGATGTCGTCTTGAAACTCCAATATATCTGTTGTTGGTTGTTCGCATTTCATTTTCTTCTAAAAATTACCACAACAGCTCTGATTAGAAAGCCTGAATGATTGCTTAGAGGATCAGTATTCAAGGAGTGTTCACGGAAACTTTCGAAGATGGGCATGCCTATAAGAGACAGATTAAATTGACTAACTTATTGAAACTTATGTTTGGAGCAAAAGAAGAAATGTTTGCTTTGTATTGCTGCTCTGTAGATAAATAAATAGTAACTAAATCTTTGCTGGGATAAATCAGATTCCCTTTTGAAACAAGGTTAATCAATCGAAAGCATGACTGCTTGTGAATAGTTTCCGAGCTTTCATTTAGGCACTTACAGCATTTTGAACATTTGAGTTTGTTAATAATTTGACGAACCACAAATCCACCAACATAAGACAGACACTGCATTCTTATAGTAAGTATCATTTACTGAAAATTTATATTGAACAGCAGAGTAGACCAGGGTTGCCAGATTGGCCATTTCATGGCCAAATTACACAAAATTGGCCATTTTTGAAACGCCGTGGCCATGAAAAAATTCACTCGGCCATTTTTAACAATTTGGCCATTAGATTGGCCATTTTTGGACTCTGTGTCCATGGCATATTCCATTCGGTAATATTTTCCACAAGGGAGAGTAGAACGAACCAAGATGCTGCAATGTAGAACGTATTATCGAAGATCGAACATGTATAGTTCAATCTTCGACAAAACGTTGTTGTAACGCAGCGGTTGCCGCCTTGCGGGGAGCGCGAATTGTGCCACAGTTCAGCGACCGCGTTGGTTAAGTGAGTGCACTGCCTCAAGCTTCTCCTCGTCATATCTATTTGCAAAGTAATCAGCGGACAGATATTATTCCCTGAAGGTTACACGCCTCTCAAGATGCCTAAAGAAAAAAGTGATCGAGGAAGAAAATATAAAAAAGAGTGGGAGAGAGATCATTTGTGGCTGAAATGCTCAGAAGACGGAAATAATGCTTATTGCACTTACTGTAAGTGCAACGTGCTTCCAAAACTCTACAACATAAACGTTCATGAAAACTCTAAGAAACATCAAGATAAATTCCCCAGTACTTCGCAACCAACATTAGAGAAAGCCTTAAAATTATCCATGAGTGATCACACAAAGAAAGCTGAAATAGAACTCAGCCTAGCAATAGCATGCCATGCGTCTATTCGCGCTGTAGATCATATAGGTGAAGTGGTGAAAGCACACGGGAAAAACAGCGTACTCAGCGATATTCAATTGCACCGTACGAAATGCATTGCAATAATAGAAAATGTGATTGCAGCATCTTTACAAGACGATTTGAGGAACAATATAGAAGGTAAAAAATTCGTATTGATGGTTGATGAATCTACTGATATTGCGACTCAAAAACATTTGTGTATTGTTGTTAGATATTTCTGCAGCAATAGAAATAATATTCAAACTGCGTTTCTGAGTCTTAAACCTGTAGTGGAGACAACAGCAGAAGTCTTGTTCAATGAAATTGCTGAAGAATTGGCATTGTATAATCAAACTCTGAAAAATTGCGTTGGGTTTGCAAGTGATGGCGCTGCTGCTATGGTAGGATGCAACAATTCACTGTGGACCAGAATTAAAAATCAAAATCCAAATTGTATTCAAATGAAGTGTGTTTGCCATTCCCTTGCGCTTTGCATACAACACTCATTTTCGAAACTACCGTCCAGTTTAGGATTCATCTTAAGCGAAATACCATTGTGGTTTTCTAATAGTAACATCAGAAGAGAAGACTTTAAAGCTCTCTTCAAAGTGATGAATACTGGCGAAACTAATGACGAGGAACAACGAGCACCTCTCCCATTCATGAAATTGTCGAAAACACGGTGGCTTGTAAGAGGAAAAGTCTTGAATAATATACTTGTGAATTGGGAAGAATTGCTAGCTTACTTCACATGCTGTGAACAATCTGCAGGTAATGACACTCTCTACAAGGTTAGGCTTATAAAAGAAATGCTGCAAGATAGAATGAACTATTTTTACTTTGTATTTGCGACACCTATTGTTAAGGAATTTGAAAGAATTAATCTTGCATTTCAGCAGACCAATGCTGATCCCTATCATCTCGCACAAGAATTGTGCAGACACCGAGATAGTTTGCACCAAAGGCTATATAACAAAGCCAAAACAGCTGAAATCTTAGAAAATGTGGATTTTGGAGAAAAATTTGCTCAAGAAACTAGTACTCACCTAATCAAGTTTTTACATTCTCCTGATAAAGACCTAGAACATCATAAAATTCACGGTGTTAAACTCAGATGCCAATCTATGCTTCAAGAAGCTTTGAATCAAGTAAGCAAGCGACTCCCTGAAACAGTAGATGTGTTTAAAGGTATTTCCCTTCTAAATCCATCAATTCTCTTGAGCCAAACGGATAAAGGAAAATTTTCAGATCTGCCATTTTCCGATCTGATGAGTGATGTTGATCTGGTTGAAGAACAGTATCGAAAAATTAGTCTAGTAGCGTGGAATGAAGAAAAAATATTCAAAGAACATGAAATTCCTAAAGGAGCTCTTCAATTTTGGCAAGCTGTTTCAAAGTATGAACAATTTAAAGAATTGTCACACTACGCATTAACATGCCTCATAGTGCCCCCCAGTAACGCAATTGTGGAAAGAATTTTCTCTTATGTGTCATCAATTAAAACAAAACCCAGAAATCGAATGCAAATGAAACTCCTGGATTCAATTGTTAGAATTCGTTCATTTTTAAGTGACAACGACATGTGCTGCCATAATTTCAAAAGTACGCCAGACATGCTGAAGAGACACAACAGTAACAACCTGTATCGCCCGACTCAAGAAACGGAAGACTTGCAATATCTCGAGGAGGTGCTTACGTCATAATATTGTCTATGTGAGTATTAAATTTATGAATATTGTGATTTTTATTTAAAAAATTTCTACTGATTAGGGATAGTAAAATAGATAACTGAGGTTTTGGTAAGCCTGTGCGTGGTTAAAAGCAATACATATTTTGGCCAGTTGTTTGGCCATGGGATATTTTGAAGTGGCCATTTTGGCCATTTTTCCCGTAAAATGTGGCCATAAGCTCACTGATTTATCTGGCAACCCTGGAGTAGACACCACGATCTTCTTAGTTTCTTTCAGGCTCTCATTTATTCTACGTACAAGACACAAGCTTAAAGGCATTGCTGTCGTCTTAGATGCACTGGATACGGTAAGTATTGGGACTTTTCCCAAAGGGTAGCAAAAGTATGTAAGGCTATCGGACAAGTAGTTCTGTAGCATCAACCGCTTGTAAGCGCTAGTGAAATGCCTTGCAGTAGGGTTGTTATTGCATGCACAATAAGCTCGAATTTGTCCGAAAAATAGTTCCAGATGGTCCTGACTGAACTTATATGTGCATAAGAAGCTCATTTCAAGATCATTTAACTTGTTTTACGGTGAAAATGTTCCTGCTATCAACATCAGAAAGCCGAGAAAACCTGTTTAGCGGTTAGTACAGATGAGCTTTTGGTCAGTGTTGGGACGTTGTAATCTTTTGACGTACTCAGTGTCTAGCTTCAACTGGTGAGAAATCATTTGGAACTTTTCAGTTCAAAGGGGTTTTTTGAAGGCAGGAGCCAGTAAATTACGAGAATTGAACACATCAAATGGACGATTAAACGTCCTTAAATATTTAATCGTAGCTGTGGCATCTTCGAATCCTTCAATATTATTATCCATGCAGAATTGAAATGAATCAGCGACTGAATCGCTCAGCATTTGCGCTGCCAACTTTACATTCATTTGCTTTCGAAAATAAGATAAGTGCTGAGGCTTAAGCTTGTTTTTAGGATGTAGACTAGTTTCTTCTTGAAACTGATTAAGCTTTTTTATTACAGAAAATTTTACACCATTGCCATCCATATCCTCTAAGAAACCGAAATCTCTAAATGTATTTCTCACTAGTTTTAGCATGTGGCACGCATTTTAAAAGTCATGCATATCAGTGCGTGATACGGGATGAGGAAATTGAGGTCGGAAGTTTGTGAAGTCAATCGAGCAACCTAGATTTTTCGCCATCGATATATTAGACGCAGCACAATCAAAAGTAACGCACTCGAAATCAATTCCATTCTGATGCAGCAGAGGTATGCATCTTAAAATTAAGTCTTTACCGTTCCTGCCCTCCTAGAGAATCTATTGAAAAGTATCCAACTGGCAACTTCCAATTCGAATTGAGTGCAACGATCATGAAAACTAGAGCATTCATCGCGATAGGGCAATCGTCATTCACAGCAGGCACACCACAATCAAGTGTACGGACATGTTTGTTGACGCACTCGATATGCTGTCGAATCGCCATTTCGTTCAGAAGGAGTGCGCACGGAACACGCTTTTGATCTGAGCGTAATTTAATTAATAAGGAGATTCTTCAATGAAACCTGGTGCTCCGTCACTGCTTTGATACCAATTTCCTATCGTTTTTAGACGAGGGAGGAAATTCTTGAAGGTCTTTCTAATACTTATTAGCTCTCGGAGAGTGGAAATTCAATGTCAAGGCGAACTTGCGAACATTGGGTGAGTAGGATTACGGGAGCTTCCTCTTATTAATTTTAGTCAATTTCTTTCAAACGGCTCTTTCACTTCCGTTCCTGAATCTTCTAACAAAGCTGACACCTCATGAGTGAGATAACATTTATTTTGTAATATCTTGATAATTTCATTTAAGGTAAAGATCTTACGTAGTAGTTTGACTTTCTGTTTGCGAGGCCTGTTGTTTTCAATGCGTGTTACTTTCCAAGACTTTTTCGCCTGTGATAACTTATTTGTTGACAGTTTTAGTTTCTTCTCAAGTAACACTTTTCTAGGTGAATCCAATGTATTTTTTTATAATTTGTCAAGCAATTTCAGAGAGGAATTGTAGGATAGAGTATTTTCCATATCTATAGTAGATGGATACGAAACGGAAGATGGCAGAGTGGGAGCAGTCGCTGGGGAAGAGGATGTAGTGGAAGACGACGGAATGGGCTCTTACCTGAATGGGTCGGAATGGGACCAGGTACAACTGAAACTTCATCAGAAGGCTCCAATTGTTGATCGTCACAGAAGCTTGGCACAGGCCCTTCTTTTCAGATGCCTTCCCTGAGACCAGCTGTACAGAAAACTTACAGGATTTCCTGTAACCGTTTACCGTTGATAACTTTAAGCTTTTTCGTTTATGAACTTAATTTTAAGACTATGTTTAATTATTAATAAACCATAAGTAGCTTTTCACAACTCAAAATTAAAATTTAGTTACAGATAATTTAGCCAACTCATTACCTTAATATGTAAAAATTTCTATAACCCAGCTCTACGCTTATCTTTGGTTCTTGAACTTTAGTTTACTATCCTGACTACAACCTATGAATACACCATTCGAGCGAAGCCGCACTTAGCTCGTAAATTTTCTGGATGCCATATCAGATCGCCTCCAGACATTGACCGGACAACTTGATCCATCAACTTAATAACGAAGCCTACACAGCCTTCGTCGTTTTCATCTGCCTCTGCATCGCCTGCGGAACCTCCCGTGCAACCAACGCAGGCACGCCGGTGGTTTTTCATCCGCTTCTCTGCGCTTCCCTTCCATCGAGGACCGAGCGGACGGAGGATGAGAGGCTGAGGCTCCTTCCTTGCTGCTGACTGTTCCGCTTACCATCCACTCGCCTAACTGCGCTTCCCGGCATGTTCTGAAGCTCACGAGTACTTCGGAAGATCGTAAACTCAAAGTTCATGACAAATTACTTGGCGTGCCGTGAGCTGGGTACTTAAAACAACGTTTCTCCATGCATTCTTAAAACTTATAACTTGAAAACTATAACTTAACTTATAACTTGAAAACTATAACTTAACTTATAACTTGAAAACTATAACTTAACTTATAACTTGAAAACTATAACTTAACTTATAACTTGAAAACTATAACTTAACTTATAACTTGAAAACTATAACTTGCCCTATAACTTGCCCTATAACTTGCCCCATAACTTGCCCTATAACTTGCCCTATAACTTGCCCTATAACTTGCCCTATAAATTGGAAAACTATGACTTGGAAAACTATGACTTGGAAAACTATGACTTGGAAAACTATGACTTGGAAAACTATGACTTGGAAAACTATGACTTGGAAAACTATGACTTGGAAAACTATGACTTGGAAAACTATGACTTGGAAAACTATGACTTGGAAAACTATGACTTGGAAAACTATGACTTGGAAAACTATGACTTGGAAAACTATGACTTGGAAAACTATGACTTGGAAAACTATGACTTGGAAAACTATGACTTGGAAAACTATGACTTGGAAAACTATGACTTGGAAAACTATGACTTGGAAAACTATGACTTGGAAAACTATGACTTGGAAAACTATGACTTGGAAAACTATGACTTGGAAAACTATGACTTGGAAAACTATGACTTGGAAAACTATGACTTGGAAAACTATGACTTGGAAAACTATGACTTGGAAAACTATGACTTGGAAAACTATGACTTGGAAAACTATGACTTGGAAAACTATGACTTGGAAAACTATGACTTGGAAAACTATGACTTGGAAAACTATGACTTGGAAAACTATGACTTGGAAAACTATGACTTGGAAAACTATGACTTGGAAAACTATGACTTGGAAAACTATGACTTGGAAAACTATGACTTGGAAAACTATGACTTGGAAAACTATGACTTGGAAAACTATGACTTGGAAAACTATGACTTGGAAAACTATGACTTGGAAAACTATGACTTGGAAAACTATGACTTGGAAAACTATGACTTGGAAAACTATGACTTGGAAAACTATGACTTGGAAAACTATGACTTGGAAAACTATGACTTGGAAAACTATGACTTGGAAAACTATGACTTGGAAAACTATGACTTGGAAAACTATGACTTGGAAAACTATGACTTGGAAAACTATGACTTGGAAAACTATGACTTGGAAAACTATGACTTGGAAAACTATGACTTGGAAAACTATGACTTGGAAAACTATGACTTGGAAAACTATGACTTGGAAAACTATGACTTGGAAAACTATGACTTGGAAAACTATGACTTGCTATAACGATAACTGTATTGAACCTAAGATTTAATCTGTATCAGAATTAACTGCAACTACTAACTCCACAGAGCACGGCTTGCTTCCTAAGACGGTACAGTTGCAGACCGCAAGTCCAACGCCCTTATGTCTACCTGAAGACCAGATCTGAGAAGTTCATGATTTTGTTGCCCTTAACTTTAGTCGTCCATCTTATTCGTTCCTACGTCGTGCCGACATTTATCGTAATAAATTAAGATAATTTTGCCTATAATTGGATACCTTTGTATTTACTTTCCTTTATTGGTCAACTTTTTCTATACCAGCTAAGAAAACCCAATCTTGATCCTTGAAATGATCCGAGCAAACATAAGATGTGTCTGTATGCGGCCTCTTCAATTTATGTCTTCCGATCGCCTCCGTCCACGGCTTCTTGAGCGATTCGCTGCTAGGAAACCTTAATAAAAATTAAATTGATCAAAATAATAACTGAAGAGTTTTACAGTACACGGAATTTTAAAGTATAATTCTTCACGCTTTTTGGAATCTTTAAGTTCCTATTCCAAGATATAATAGTACTGGTGGGCCTCACAACTTAACTGTCTCAAACCCCGTTCCCTTGTTACTCGAACAAACTACCTCAAAACTGGAACAGATCCCTCATTCCACGGCCTTTAGTTTAGGGTACACTATGTTATGCTCTTTGACTGATTTTGTAAGCAATTTCAGGGTTAGTCTTGCTATTCTACATGAACACTTAGTTATAAGTTTTTACAGTTGAACCATAGAAAGATGGTTTGTGTTGTTCATAAGCGTTTTATTGAATAAAACCCAATATTTTGCAGAAGCACAAAATTGGTTAAATTAGAAAAACTAGTTTTTATAAGTAACAGGTATTGTGTAGGCTACCATACCAGCCGTGTATGAAATTGCTACCGTTATAGATGCTATCTGTTGTGGGAAATTTTATAAATCCCTCACAATCATTGAAGGAGAAGGAATACACAGGAATTTCATTTTCATTCGTTCTCTACTCTTAACTTTCAGGTTGTACAAGTTTTAGAATTTCGAATAGAAACATTATTGACAATATCCTGGCAGGGGTATAACTAATTTCAATTCAGGTTCGACAGACTAAAAGGCACGGCCAAGAGAAATTAAACAGTCATTGACGGCGCCAGACGAACAGGTACAGACTGATAAAGTTTAGACATTTAAAAACGATCGCAACGGCGAGCAACATTTAGTTAAGGGTGTCGCGACGGCGATCTTTTAACAATTTAACTGTTAAGGGTGTCGCAACGGCGACTTTTTAATTATTTTAATTGTTAAGGATTAAGCTTTAAAAGGACAATTTATTCGTTTAAAAGTTTTAAAAAGGTTTAAAGTATAAAAGCGTTGCTTCGTGCTTCCAGTTAAGTCGAGATCGAGGCCAGGAGCTTCGGCAGGCAAGCCGGCATCGGACAGCGTCAGACAGCTGTATATTTAGTTGACAAAACCCCTGTCACTCCGGAACTCAGGTTCACAACTCGTCCAATCTCCAAATGTCAGCTGGAAAGTAAAGACAGAATTTAAAGAAAAACCGTCATCATTCGAGGGCCGCATATGAATGAATATACTCAAGTTTAATTAAGGATTAAGTGAAATTCAAGTTAAGGAAAATTACCTAGTTAGACACCATCGCCAAGCACAACCGCTGCCGCAACACCGCAAGTTAGAAACGGATGAAACTGCGTCAAAACGGTTCGAGGATACTGGGGAAAAACAAAATCACATCCACCGTTAGAACTCGAAAAGAACCCCACCAAAATTTTAAGTTTATTTAATTGTTTCGTTTGATAGCAAATAAATTGAGCATAAGCATGAATACACACCTGAGCTTTTGGTTCAACTCGGTGTAGAATCTTTTAGCACAGAAAGGAAACTTGAAGTTTGAGATGAAGATAGTTAAGTGCTCCAGAGTGAGTTGAGTTTGAGGTTAAGGTAAAGAAGAGAGACATTGGTTTAAGGTTCAAGATTTAAGGTTTAGTTTAAGTTTTGAATTGAAGGTAACCACATCACAGTATGTCGACTCGTCAATTAGATGGTTCCTTCTAATTTAAGGTTCAGACAAGCAGTCTGATTTAGTAGTTTGAGGTTCTGGAGCACTTTAAGATGAGGAGCTATAACAAGTCACTTTAACTGAAATAACTTAACCACACACACGCTCACACATGCACACTAATTGAGAAATAAAGATGAACAAAAGGAGCTGACGGAGGAGAGATGGAGAGAACAGAGAAGTTACGCCGGGGATGCCTCGACTTGCAACTGCGAAGCGCCGCAGGATCCACCAACACTGGTAGCCTTTAGACACAGGATTAGTTTGATCTATCCGTTTCACTTTCAACAAATTACTTATACCGCAAGCAGGCCTTCCACGCTCGTCAATCTTTGTTCCCTAGGCTGGCATGTATTTTACCCTAGAATGCTCCTTGATTACCCTAGAAAATATATATGAGGTCAATAGAGTAATTACCGTAAAGTCTTTAATAATGCTATTAGGTTTACCCTTAATTACGTCACATAGACAGCTTTTTAAAAGTTTCTGGGGATTTATTAATTAATAAATGATAATTTGAACACCTTTATTGAGAAAATGTATATAAAATAACGTATATCCATTAAAATTCTAAAAGATATATCCATATGCGGATCGATAAACAACTCAAACACACAAGCACTGTGGGCAACAAAATTGAAATCCAGGCTTATGTAACTAGTGTTCACTACAGATAAATAATAATTACTGCGGAAACCTAACACAAAAATTTGAATGAAAAATGCAGGCCTATATAATATTTTTCCCACTAGCTGTTCGAGTCTTTTGAACAATCCAAAACGAAAAATAAATGAAATATACGTGCGTTGTTGGGTAGAGCCTTAGATCAATCAGTTTGAATTAAAAAAAAAGGTTAACTAAATACAAATATTTTATAATCTCCTGGAATCTAGACTATTCACATAAATAATATGATATTCTCTGAATACATAGCACAAAACTACAATTTACATCCTAATAATATTTTTTACCGACGTACCTATTTACGAAACAATTGATATTGGCATGAATTCTCTGTTTTCTGATCCGTCCTCTTCAATCATGGGTTTATTAAATTATTTTAGATCTCTTTTAGAACTATGCGTGCAAAATTCCTTTGTTATTTCCAATGGACGTATAAATAAACAGATTGAGGGGCTAGGGATGAGTTTCCCATTAGGATCTACTTTTGCCAACATTTTCATGTGCCACAATGAACAGAAATGGTTAGATCAGTGTCCGACTTCATTCAAACCGGCTTCTATAGGCGCTACATTGACGATGCTTTCGTATTTTCTAAAAACAAATATGACATCCACTCTTTCCTTCAGTATATCAATTCTAGACATTCCAATATAAAATTCCCGTTGGATCTAGAGAAAAAACAAATAATTGAATTACCTTGATATCAGTGTCCCCCGATCTGGTAATAAATTCATATCCTCTGTCTTCAGGAAACTAACATTCTCCGAAGTAGGTTTAGGTTGAGCTTTTGTTGCAAGCTATTTAAACATAATACAAGCTATTTGCAAGCTATTTAAACATACTACGCTGTCATTCATTAAAAAATATTTTTTTTGCACCCTTATTTCACAACCAGTGGTTATCCGTATTCAGATATTTCGTTCAGTTAACAACTTCCTGAATGGTAAATTCATTCCAAAATTTTATGTTCAAGCTCTGAAATATATAGTTACTGCGTTTCACCATATTTTGGATATCAGTCGGTAGAGTTGAAAAAGATCTTTTAAAGCTTTTACCTGAATTTTCCCGGATGCTTCCTTTTGTATTATTTCAGTAGATAACAAACGTACTTATGGATCATTTTTTAGATTTAATTCCAACCAACCTCGTCTATAATTGTAGTTGTGCGCACTGTGTATCGTAGTATGTAAAATCTACGCACCAAGCACTTTACGTCAGGGTTGCTGAACAGTAAGTCGAAGTCATCGTACTTCTCCTACTCATTCTCGTATAAGACTACATTGTATTATTTGTTCATGTGAACAAATTATTGACATTAGTAGATTAAAAATATTAGATACTTAAGCCGCCAACTTAAAATCATGTTTTTTTAAATCCATTATTTACTTATAAACTCAAACATTCTCTCGACTAAATGCAAAGAGCATACCCTATGGAAAGTTAACCGGTAAATTCGTTTTTTTTTGCTTGCATTCTGCGATTCTTTAATCTCGACTGTACGGACATTTCCTTAATTTTGTTTGCAGACTTTTTCTTCTATATTTTTATTGTATATCTGCTTCGCAAATAAGATTTTCCAAAATAAAAACGTAATCACGCCTTCTGCATGTTATATATTTACGGTATTGGCATTGCTGAAGATTTAGGTCCCGTGGCATTACTTTTCACATTATTAAATATCCTTCACTAGATAGTATCATTTGGGAAATTAGATGCAGTGAAGCCAGATACTTTAAGGTAATACACTGAATGCATCAAACCGAGCGCGGTTTCATTCATTCAACTGGTTCTTTGTAAAGTTTTGTTCAAATTTATTTGGCTAAAGAAAACGTTCAACGAAAGCATTTCAAAGTGGGAGGGACAAAAACGTGGAAATTATAATTTTAAGATTTGGATAACTTGGTAGCCCGCTGGTATCTTTACTGCAAAACTGTTTCCAAGTAATGAACGGCTGATATTTCTGGTGTCAATTGTTCATCCAAGTAACGTTTTCGCCACTCTTCCTCAATACCTTCCATATCGACTACCTTTTCATTTGGAGAATTACGTTTAAAATATATGATACAGATTTTGGAGTCAATGTTCCAGCATTAAGCAGATTTAGCCAACATTCGGCGTCATGTACAGAATCCTCGACGGAAACTTTTTGAATTTGTGAAACTCTTCCACCCAAGAAGCATCTACAATTAGTAAAACAAACTTTGTCTTCTGAAATAATACCAGTTATATCTGACATCGTTTCTGTTTCTGTCATCCCAATGTATATATCCCCTACTGCCACAAAAGCACAGTGAATGTTGGATAGGATGGATTCAGGCAAGAAATGGTTGTAGTTTTCACAAGAGCTACAAACATAAAATCTGAACCAAAGCTCATAATTAGGCTATAGATTTCTGATCTAAGATTGACAATATTTGGAGAGCCAGAATGAAACAACGTTAATTCTCCAAACTTGAAATCTAAGAACTCCGAATAATCACATGTTAGCTTGTTGTTTAAAGCATTTGCTATCTTTTACCTGAGTTCGTTTGCTAAACAAATCAACAAAATGAGTACAAGTGCATCCCACTGCTCCAGCGTTCGTCGCACACAGCTTGCAAAGAAACTGCACGTCGCACATGGCAAAACGAACATCAACTTGTTCAGTACTGGTGTGGAGCAAGTTAACTTTGCTAAATTGACGATTCAAATGTTTAAACGTTCCATTTAGTCTTCTAATATCTTCTGCGCAATTAATTCTTATTTGGGTAACTCAACTGTAGTTGTTGACAATCTTCTGTTTTTTCAGGATTTTTATAACATAGATTTGAAGAATATATTTTACCCTAGATTTCGGATTTTTTCCCCTGACCCTAGACTGTACCCCAGGAGGGGTCTGATTACCCTAAACTAGGGTAATTACCCTAGGAGTGGAAGCACTGACCGCAAGGCACTGAGTTCGTATTTCACTGCAAGTGTGCACCAAAAAGAACATTCTCAATTATACCCTGTAACGGGAATCGTGTTCTCTTTTATAATTGTAGTTACATATATCATCAAATCTAGATTGAGAAACACTAGGGATACATTGCCCTGAATCATTTATTTCGACTAGTGATATGGGTATTACAATACTCATGTGTGTGTATCATATAGGTGTATTTTCCATACTTTAAAAAATTTAAAAAAAAACAACGATGCTCTATTGGAAATGAACTGTTATTCTAGGTTAAGATATTTGAATGCAATTTTCGCTTTTATTTCAATACAAGTGCGCACAAACTTATGCATTTTTCAACTAAGCGTTGCGAGGATTGTGTTATCTAATTAACTTATATTCAAGTGTACTGTCAAAATCAGATTATGCAACGAAGGGAACTCATTTTTGCTGTGCTTTTCTGTCAATCGTTTTTTGTTTCAATATTTGACAGGGGTATTACGATACCAATGTGTTATTATCAGTTAAGGATGTTAATGTTCAGGTATTTTAAAAACCAATGTATTAACATTCCATGTTTGTACTTTATTGGAAATAAATTGTTTTTCTTTTTTCTTTTTGTCCCGACTTCACTGTTGTTGCCCTTTGAACTTTTGCTATGCTCATCATGACGACAGTTCACCATGCCCGGGTTCACCAAGCTCGGGGTATCGGCCCCGACAGTCTGCCAGGTGCTGGCGTGCGAGTCGTCCGTTCCCAGCACGAGGCTTGAAAGAGGTCCTCATAGGAAAAAGAAATTAATTATGAACTTGACTTGAGCTTCACTAAATATTATAAATGACGGAAATATAACCCCTAAAGTTTCCTACAATTTAACATACGCCTAAATATTACGAATGAGTTCTGTAACTCCTTCCATGGATGAACATCGGTCATGAAATTTAAGAAAAGTATTCTGTTCCAGACTGAAAATATAGACACTACTGGTTTTACGGAGTCTCTGTAGAGTGTTAAATTTTACGAGGCTAGTGGAGTTACTTAAACATTTCCGGTTGGTACAAACACTCGACCAGCAATGAGACCAGGAAAATTCACGTCACCTACTTTGCTACAAGAGGCTCCCCTGTTCACCCTGTCAATTCGTGAGGCCCCTCCGCATCGCAAGGAGCAGCAACAGCCGACTGGGCGGAAATTCCGCTGCGGTCATAGTATCGACAAAAACCTGCAGCGCGACACGTGCGTTCCAAATTGAGCTACTAAACTTTTTTCTTTGCATCTACAATTAAAGCTTTGAATAAAAGTATCTGAAATGAATTTTTCACACCTCGACTGAAGTTTTAAATTTTTCTCTATGCAATGAACAGTTGTTCATATATCTTTTTCTCCAGTCAAGCTCATGTGAAATTTCCAGATTCTCGCACATTCAACTAGCGCGTAGTTATGTCAATCTGTCGAACAGCAAAACCTTCGCACCCATGGTACTTCAATAAACGATTTTTCAAGTTGTCGCGTCCAGCCCCTCAACGTCGGCTGCACTGAGAAACTCTAAAGGAGGCCATCACAAATCTTTGCGATCCCGCCAATGGAGAAAGTCGACCCGGTTTTTTCATCGACTCTTAACCACTCATTTGGTATAGTTCTAATCAGGTTAGTGACCCTGCAACTAATAACCAGCGGCGATTTCAATTTAAATTTCAGGCCAACGTAAAACATCCAGTTAACTATTAAATAAAATGACGCATTAGTATTCGGCTCTCGTTGTTGCACCGTCACTACTGAATTTTAACCCTTCCACGAACAGAGTATTATCCTCTAGAACAAAATATCGCACTGATATCCATTGAAAATATCATTAAGAAAACCTAATTACGTGTGAACTTTTCATCGCTGTTTTGAAAATTTTATCGTTTCGATCCCTTAACATTGTTCGCGAAGAACGTTCGTTATTTATGTATCTTAATAGAGGCTTGAGATTGAATCCACCGAATGTGTGTCGAGTGCCACGACTAGTGATGCAAAAAAAATGGTTTTATTTGATTGCGTTTTTTTTGCAAATAAACGTGTTTTTTATGTATTTTTTTTGTTTTTTTTCGCACACCTAAATTTTGTTAAGTATATGTCTGGTTTTTTTTGGAAACCTAAAATGTATTAATATCCATGTTTTTTAGTCAATTTATTGTTATAAAAACATCAAAAAGAAACCATACAGTAAAAGTGGTGGCAGATAACCCACAATTACCTAGAGGCGTCTAAGAGGAACAGCAGGAGCCACAGAACTTATATTGAGGAGTCAAAATTCAGAGCTTACTATCTCTACTATGTCTGATTTTATTTTTATGTGACCAAAAAAATCAGACTTTGCAGAGATAATAAGCTCTGAATTTTGACTCCATCAATATAAGTTCTGTGGCTCCTGCTGTACCTCTTAGACTCCTCTAGGTAATTGTGGGTTATCTGCCACCACTTTTACTGTATGGTTTATTTTTTATGTTTTCATTACAAAAAAATAACTAAAAACCATAGATATTAATATATTTTAGGTGACCAAAAATATATGCTGTTTTTTAAAACATGTTTTTTTAAAAAAAAATTCTGACTAATAAAAATGAATAGTAATATATTTTATGGTACCAAATATAACCATGCTGTTTTTTTTACATAGAATCATGACTAAAAAACAATATACTTTATGTGACCTAAAAAGCCCCATGCAGTTTTTTTTCAAAAAAACATGTTTTTTTACTAAAAAATCATGACTAAAAAACATGAATATATATATGAGACCTAAAAAACCCCATGCTGTTTCCTAAAAAATATGTTTTTTTTACAAACAATGATGTATAAGAAAACCTGGATATGAATATATTTTATGCGACCAAAAAAAACATGCTGTTTTATTATATGTATTTTTCATAAAAAATTGTGTCTTAAAATCATGGATATTAACATATTTTATGTTACCAAAAAATCATTGTTTTTTTAACATGTTTTTTTTTATTAAAAGTTATTATTATTCATTCTTTGGTCACAACTTCTTTGTACAAAAAACACCCTCAGGGGGATACAATTATTGTATCTATGGGAACTAGCGCTCCCAGGGGGACAATGTGAGGGCCCAAGCTGAGAGTTAGGTAGGCCTCCTTTTTGTTGAAATAAAATGTTTTTGTTCTGTTGAGGACCACCTTTTTTCGGTTCACTGCTGTCCTGTTTTTCAGCACCTACTACTGTCTTCTTCAACTTTGATCTTGTTTCATAATCTTCCTTCCTCTCTTTGGCCGCATTTGTTGCTGGGTAGGGAGGCTAAAACTAATGACTAATCTAATCTGTAAAAAAAACATGGATGTTAATTTATTTTATGTGACCAAAAAACCATGCTTTTTGAAAGAAAGATTTTTTACAAAAAACAAGAGTGTTATTAAATTTTATTTGACCAAAAAAATATGACCTTTTAAAAACCATGTTGTTTCACAAAAAGTCATTAATATCCATGTATTTTAGTCATGATTTTTTTGGTAAAGAAAACATGATTTAAAAAAACTAGCATGGTTTTTTTGGCGCATAAAATATATTAATATCCACATTATTTAAACATGATTTTCCTGTAAAAAAGATGTTTTTCAAAAAAACAGCATGGTTGTTTATGGTAAATTAAAGTATATTAATATCCGTGTTTTTTAGTCATGACTTTTTTGTAACAAAAACATTCAAAAAACAGCATCGATTTTTTGGTCACATAAGATATATTAATATCTATTAGAACCATACCAGGTCTTAGAATAAAATATCCACAAAGAATCTATTAACTCTATAAAACCTTTCGGAGACTAGCTCCATCCTCAGCAAGTAATTCAGTCAAATGTTTTTCAAAGGAACAGTGAAAATTCATTGTCTATTTCACCAAATTTTACTGAATGACTGAGGATGGAGCTGGTCTCCGAAAGGTATTATGGAGTGAATATATTCTTTGTAGATATTTTATTCTAAGACCTAGTATAGTTCTAATAAACATGATTTCAATTTTAACAGCATTCTTTGTTTAGAAGATTCTAAAGACGATTCGATTAAAGAAAAATAACTTTCCTGATATTTACATCCGTGTTTTTTTAGTCATGACTTTTTTAAAATGTTTAAAAAAAAAATTTTTGGTCCCATAAAATATAATAGCCATGTTTTTTAGTCAAGATTTTTCTGTTAAAAAACAATGTTTTAAAAAAAACAGCATTGGATTTTTAAGGTCATGTATATATAAATATCCTTGGTTTTTATTCATAATTTTGTATAAATAACATGTTTTTTTTTTAAAAATAGCATGGTTTTATAGTCACATCTCTATCAATGACCATAAATAAAGATATGTTATTATAACACACCATTTCGGAAGTTGAAGGTCATTCACATGTATTGCAAAATAAATGAAATATCAAAGCATGAAACCGCAGAAAATAAAAAATTTCATAGAACCATGAAAAACCACCAATTAAGAAGTATGCTGTTTTATTTTGTAATTTGACATGAAAACAAATAATGTAATGTGGTTCTTTTTCTTGCTGAGTTATTTTCAGACAACATATTAAAAAAACAAAATATCTACGTTTTTTTGGCCACGGTTTTTTTTGTAAAAGAAACGTGTTTTTTAAAAAAAACAGCATGGTTTTTTTTTTTTTGAGTCACATCTCTAGCCACGACGGACATTGGATATGAATAGATTTAAATATTTATTATCTGAACCTACGATTTGGCAAAATACAACCTACATATTTATATATACGCTACTTTCCTGAACTTCTGTTTCCACAGAAGAACTGGTTACCGCGAACTAACCGAAGTACAACTTCCTATTTTCAATAATTATTAATGGTTCGTTATCAATTCTCAAATTACGATTCTTCAGACAGATTACCACTTGAGGCATGGAAGCTGCGATGAATCTCGGTAATCAATAATGCTTCCAAAGACCTGAATCGGATCTTTTTTAGTTTCTCGTGCGTTTGCAACCTTCTTTGGACTCTAGCTTTCTCAAATCAAAAATCGCCTAAATTGAAATCGTTCGATCATGATTAAATTACGCACTCAAGAACATGCTATTAACCTATAATTTACAATGTACAATATTCGCAACAAAACCTCCTGTAGTAATAACTAGCTTCATCACACCTAACCTTTCAGAGCAGTTTTCTGTAATCCTCCTAAAATAAGAGTAATATACTTAAGTTTTATCGGACTCAGCTGGCTCATTTTATCAAAGTACATCGATTTCCCGAGCCTTAAACCTCGCGACATTTAATTCATTTTTGACCTTTTCACTAACATAAGGCGAATAAAGTTCGAAATAACTTACGAATGTCAAACACTCGACCCCTAATCTTTGTCTCAGTGTGCTAACACACCAAAAGGGTGCCTGCACACCAAAAGATTTGAAGCGAGAAAGCAAGCGAGCTTGAATTGATGAACATGGATTCCTATGAGAGTGCACACACTGCAAGCAAGCGAGCGAGTTTTAGGAAATATTTTAATATAATGAATAAATGACTAGAAATGTATCTTTTTTTTAACGACTAGATTGGGTTTTGCTTGGTCTTGAAATTGTTACAAGGTTGCAATAATGTTTTGTATCATTTTATTAAGATTCGTTTGTTGAAAATTTTAGCGCGAAATAAAACTTATATCTTCCAACAGTGCGTACTTGTTGCATCAACACTTTGCAGGCCTTGTGAGTCCTTGTGTGTTTGTGTTCGAGTTGTGTGAATGTGAAGCTGGTAAGAGTTTGGGTAAGCGAGAAGGGCTAAAGGCCGACAGGCTGAGAAGCTAGTGACCACAAGAAGGTGATAGATTACCCGTCACTTGCGCTTGAGGGTATGCGAACAGCCAACGAGCCTAACGGTCGCTCTTCGCGACAGGAAAAAGCTCAGCGGGAAACCTAACACTCAGGCCTTAGAAAATATACAAGGAAAAGATTAGGCGTCGAATTTTCAGGAAAATGTCCCAAGCCCGTACTTAAAAGAAGGCGGAGAAACAACATTCTCACAGCCAATAAGACATCTACACCTTTACGAGAGGAGGGCTTATGCGAGCACCTCCGAAATACTGAAATTGGGTTTGGTTCGTGTAAAAAAAGAGGAACGCAAGGAACACCCACAAGCACATGCTGTAACGTAGAGGAGCTTAGTCGAGCGGTAACATTGAAAGGGTGTACAACGGCAAAAAAAGTGCGTCATAACCAAGTGCTAACTGGAAAATATTATTTTGGAAAAATAACATGTTGACATAACGTGCGGCGAAATATATGTATAAATATGAAATTAAAAATTCAAAGGAGTTATTGGTAATAGAAGTCGCTCTATCTATTTGCAGAACAAAAATTAAATTAATTTTTATTAATAACTTAAATAACGCCAATTAATTGGCCAATTAATTGGCGGTCGAAGAAAAAGAAAATCAAAAATCATCGGGAGTCAAGTCGGGAAGGTGAGAGAAGTTTTTTTTTTAAAAAGTGTCATTCGCAATTTATGTGATAAAAATTTGATGCCTCTGAAGTGAAGCGAATATCTGAATGAATACAATTTTTTCGGTAGAGTAATGGGTCAATTATTTAATTATTGCAGGTGGGAAAAAGAAGAAATGCTGAAGCACGGAGAGTCGGAATGATTAATTGAACGGCAAAAATCACAAGTAGGCTAAGCGCAATTTTGCTGCATAGTAGGCTCTGCGGCTGAGCACACTAAGCTTAGAAGTTCTCGTATTCAAACATCAGAGCTCAAGTACGCTAAGCGACACTACGGTATACTTCGAACGATGATAGATCTTGCCTCGCTTCACTGTGGCAAGTAGGACGAGTGCACTTATTTAGAAAATGTGAAGACAAGCGCACTTATTTATAAAATGTGAAGATGTCGTGCACAATGAAAACGGACTTAGCTAGAACACCGATATAATGTTGAATTCAATCTCTAAATGCATACCACTGACTGCCTTAAATTTTTGAAAAATTATGTTTGGATTATTTCAGTAACAAGTTATAATTTAGTGTGTGTTACATCATACATGAAGGTTAGCACGTAATCAAAATTGCGGCTTTTCTGTATTTTTTAGTCATTTATCATTTAACCTTTATTTTGTGGCGTAACTTTAAGCTATCATGAACAATGAAAAGTGTTTGTTCGGTTGCATAATAATCTTCATTATTATTTCCATATCGATTTAGCAATTATTCAAGTCTGCAACACTGGCGATATATATGTATATACTGAATTGAGCTCGTCAGTTTCGAAGTAATTTTTGAAAAACGTCTATAAAATGTGCCACCGTGGATAAAAAGTTTACATGTTCAGAGGCATTAGGTTCAAACTGTCGTACTCTACTGTTCTTGTTGTTGAAAATGCTCAATAGAAGGCTCATTTTGGGCAGCTTTTATTGCTAAATTTCCTGGTAGTAATCGACGGTGGCGGGATAGTATGAGATCTACCGTCTGTTTTCTGGGATAGTATGAAATATCTCGTATATTGAAATCAATTATTAGAGATGAAGTTTATTTGATTTAGGATATATACAACATTTAGAAAAAATATGTTACAAAAGGCTATTCTGTTTTTATGTGGTTACTCAGTCATCAAATCTCACATTGTTTAATTAAGAAAGAAGTTGATCCTCGTCTTTTCTCATAAGTTTCCAACAGTATTGAAGGCACATTTTCAAGGAAATTTTGCTTTCTATATAAAAAAAATGAATTCCCGCTGGAAATTATGTAAGTGCCAGGGTAAATAAACCAGGGTGGAGCTGAGCCGTTTACTGTCACTTCGTGGTTGGTACAGACAACGCGGGTTAATAGAGACGAAATGCGGCGATTAAAGGCCCGCACCAAAATTTATAAGCGAACATTGCTGATTCAGCGTGCGCATTGCGGACACCCGAATTGAGGACAACAGGAATTGAGGACAGGCAGCGTACTGAGAAACACACATACGAACATACATGCCTACACACATCTCCCCCCACCCATCGGATGAACGCAACTTTCAAAAACTTCAAATCAAAAAATCAAAATCAAGAAAATCCAGATCAAAATAACCCACCAACACGTCAAAACCAAACAGCTCATTATTGCTGAAACCAATAAAATAATTGCAAAGCAAAAATAGCGAATAATATCGAATAGTAACGCAAACATCAAGCTAATAAGAGAAAAAATAACGCAGCAAAAAGATTTAAATGCCCTACCGCAACAAAACTCATCTCAACTAAATACTACGCAACATCAAAAGATAAGAAAACATACGAACTCTCATAATGCTTAAAAATTACTTGTATAATAGAACCAACGCCAATACCAATTTGTTACGCAATTGTTCCTTCTCTATATTCGTAAAATTTGCATCGCGTAATTAATACAAAAATACATGAAATACTAATCCGAAAATTTAAATAACCAACATTAAATAGTTCTACCATAGAAAATAATTTTCAAACTTACCACAAAATTCAACCCCTATTCAGACAGTCGATTCAGATTACGCTAATTCGCATTAACATAAGAACGACTCGTAGAACCAAACAAAAAACACATCATAACCGCATTTATAAACAAATAAAGCGCAAAATAGAAATATAAGTAATAAAAAAATATCGCACACCAACTTAACAAAACTCTGTGCATAAAATTTTAACTGATTCCAAATAAACATTATTAACGCAAATTAATAATTAAACGTAATTAAAACAAATTCAATTCATAAATTTCACACATTTCCACACCATGTTAACACCATGTGCTCGATCGCACTCGCTCGCTCACTCGCTCGATCGCATAGTGAACGTAAAACACATACATCATGATTAAATAGTGATTACATAGCGAGAAAAAGATTAAATAAAGATTACAGAATAAATAGTGATTATATAGAAAACACTTCCGACCTACACTTCGGTCGCCAGACTTTTCAAAGCTGGTTTCGACCGTTTAGGACCATTCACCAGAACTCGAACACCTCCCACAATGCCAAATTGAGGGGTATGGGCAACACCGCAGAATTCACTCCTACGGCACTCCCATCTTCATTGTTCAAGATGCGGTGAACGTAATTGTTGGCGAGTGAGGATGAAATCCTCTGAGCATAACCGTTCAGTCATCACGCTCACTTCTCTACGCATGTAGTACACCGACACTCCCAACCCCAAGGAAAATAGGGTTAGAAATATCAGCGCAAGATCCGAGACCCTATCCGGAAGTAGGTCGATCTGGGCATTCGCCCGGATCCAATCCTCGGAAACTCTTCCTTGATGTTGCGCCAAAGCGTTTGCCAGTGCGTCCACCGAAACTGTAGTCATGCGGTTTCCCATGATGGATGTTTAAACCACGGTAGTAAATGAATCAGCACTGACTGCACACGCAGTTCTTGACCGTGAATGACAACCGTGGTGACCTTCGTCAAGGCCAGCTGACGTACTCGATAACTCGGGCACGCGAACTGCTGCGTCAGCACCACACGCGTCCTTGCTCTGCGAAGAGAACGATACAGTCCGATTAGCATGACCCAAAAAAAACACAGCAACAAAAAATCCTAGCTTCGAGCAGCTAATGAAACACAGCGTAAGCAATAAATATCGCTGAGTCAGCGCTGAGTAAGCAGTAAATATACCGGAGTCAGCAGTCTCGCTGCACCGCTTGCAAATTCCGACTCCGCATCAATGAGCATCAATGATGAGGGTACAATGAACCTCGCAAACTGAGCGCATCTTACAATCACCTTAACACCATTTAAACTGGAGTGCAAAGCAAACAAATTGAAAAGGTAAGATAAATGCACAAACATTGATTACAATTATAAATTAAAATAAACACATATAAAGCGGAAAAATAAATAGTTGCATCACGATGCAGACATTTATAGACCCTGTTTTTGAAACTTTTAGGTCATTTTACTTAATGGAATAACATGGTTTTTGTTACTCTTATACATCTTGTTTCCAATTTTCAATTCCACATAATTTCTGTTAACTTTAGTTACCCTCGCAGGACCTAGCCAATTCAATTCTAACTTGTTTTTTCTCAGATGGTTCCTTAATAGGACTCTGTCTCCTACGGTGAAATTTTTATCCTTACGTCGAATATTATGGTACATCGTTCGTTCAGCTGTATTGTTGACAATCACAGACCTAACATTTTCAACAGCACGAGCCGCTTCTTTAGCCCTAAATTTCCCCCGATCCACGTCGGTATCGTAACTGTAAATAGTTTCAAAAGTCTCCGCCTGGAAGTTCGGACAAGTGTCCCTATTGAAAAGAATGAAACTAGGTGTGTCACCCAACGTAGAATTTAAAGAATTATTTATGGCATTTTCAGCCGTTTCTAACCACTGGTCCCATTCAGTGTGTACTAGGGAATTCACGTATAGCCTAAGTAGGTTATTGATTTTCCTATTATTTCTTTCCACAATCGCGTTAGCATGCGGACTCCATGGGAGAACTTCCTTCTTTGCAATTGCATGAATTTTAGCAAAATTTTTTACTGCCAAGGACTTGAACTCAAGGGCTTGATCCGACAATAAAGTTTTCGGAAAGCCAAACGTATTAAAGCAGCTGTTTAGACATGAAATAACTGTATCTGCCAACCGATCTGAGGTGGCATAAAGTTTACTATATCTAGAGAACAAATCAATAACCACTAAGATGTACTTATTCCCTTTATCCGTCGAAGGAAGTGGTCCCAAAAAGTCCATTGACACAATTTCAAATGGCTCTTTGGCTATAGGAGCATCTAAAATCTTAATGGGCACAGTAGTATTTGCCTTCAGAATCTTACATACATCACACATACTAACAAATTTCCTTATCATTGTTTTTTCAAGTAAATTAAAATATCGCAGCTTAAATTTGAATAAGGTATGTACATAATCGGTGTGATACAAAGAATGAATTCCGAGCACTGCTCTATTCATCAGCGACGTCGGCATAACTACAGTTAAAATGGTACTGGGTCTCGAGTCAATTTGTCGCCGTTTGTACAGCACATCGTTTAAAATTAAATAGCTTTGTAAATCGGGAATCGTAGACTTATTAGAATTTAGTAAAGCGTCCCTGACCTCGGAACAAAACGGATCCTTCTCTTGCTCAGCCCGAAACTCTTCAAGTCCCCAAGAAACTTCTGACAACTTAGGAATGTATTCTGTCAATCTCGGTACGTTCGACCCTGGCAACACCCTGTCTGCTTGCGTCAGCGCATCGCCAGAGTTCGTTGCACCTCGCCTTGTAGTCACAGCACACACCTCTGCCTCCCCGAGCTCAGCACAATCATTTAGGTCAGATGCAGTCAATTGCTCAGGTAATCTACTCGAACAATCTGCTACAATATTTTGCTTACCGGGGTAATACTTTACAATTGGCTCAAACGAATGTACTGTTAGACACCAACGCGCCATGGTCGAATCGTCAGGGAGTCTTTTTTGGAATAACGGACACAACGGTTTGTGATCCGTATATACATATATGGGATAACCTAAAATTGAATATCTAAACGCTCTAAGAGCACAAACTATTGCCATGAATTCCTTCTCCGTAGTGCAGTATAGTTTTTGCGTCGAGTTTAAACTCTTACTGAAATACGCTATTGGATGCATAGATTTGTTTGCATCGTTTCCGTGCTGTAAAAGCACTGCTCCTATTCCAAAATTAGAAGCATCTGTAAAAACATGGAATGGCTTAGTAAAATCCGGATGCCGTAAAACGGTATCCGATGCCAAAGCAGATTTGATATTATCAAAAGCTTCCTGACAATTCGCCCCCCCTACAAACTCAACATTTTTTCGTAATAACTGATAAAGCGGATTCGAAATCGAACCAAACATAGGGATATGGCTTCGAAAATAGTTCGCTACACCCATAAAACTTTGCAATTCCTTCACGTTTCGAGGAACAGGGAAATTTGTAAGCTTTTGCGACTCCTTACAGCGAATGCCGTCTGCTGATACAACATGACCTAGATATTCTATAGAATTCTTAAAGAATTTGCATTTCTCAAACTTCAGGGATAGATTGCTTTCGCGTAATTTCTCAAAAACACTTTTTAAATCTTTCAGATGCTGGTTCATGGATTTAGAAAAAACTAATATATCATCGAGAAACACGAAACAAAGTTTGCCGATGATATTTGCAAGAACAGAAGAAATTATGCGTTGAAAAACAGCAGGACTCGAGGACAGCCCAAAAGGCAGCCTCTTAAAATGAAATTTCTCATAACCAATGCTGAAAGCGGTATATTTACGGCTACTTTCTTCCAATTCGACCTGGTGGAAGGCCGAACGCAAGTCAAGACTTGAAAAATGCTATTCCCACCACGGGTGTAAAGGATCTCGTCTACCCTAGGTATTGGATAGCTCTCCTTGATAACGATTTTATTCAATTCTCTGAAGTCGATAACTGGACGAATCTCGCCCGACTTCTTTTTTACAATGATCAAAGGAAAGTTATACTCGGAACTAGAAGGTTCAATAATACCTTGATCCAGCATCTGTTTATTCGCTTACACCAAATCTTCTCGATATTTATGCGGAATTCTGTATGGTACCAGATTTTTTACCGGCGCATCTGCTTTTACTACTATTTTGTGTCTCATTACATTAGTAATACCAATTGATTCGCCTTCCAACGTAATAACGTCACGGTACTCATTTAGCAATTTGATTAATAATGGTTTTTCTTCATTTTTATCGCAATCAACGTCTTTACTCGTTAACGGGCGTTGTTCGCCTCTAACTGCATTCTGTACAATTTTATTCCGCACATTAATTCCTAGTTCGTCAACCTGAGTACAATGATAACAATACCTCGTCTGATCAGCCCCCAACGCAAGCTCATTCCCAGTGATGGCATTGAAATTTCCACCATAACACCTATCAACCTTGGTTGGATCTGCCAGCTCGTTGACCTCACATAGATTTGACTCCCTCACAGCTTCTTGCACAGTAGTCATGTATATCTCTTGCTCTACGTCAAGTTCGTCTACTGCCTCTATATCACTTAGCATGGTATTCTCACTTAGATAGACCTCTTCTTCAGAGACATTCAACAGTAAAACAGGTACAAAACCTTCAGAGTCTATTTTCACCAATGATTCGGCCACATAGATTCCATGCTCAACACTTTTTTCTTCATCAGATATTTTCCGGGTTTCGCCCTTCGCACATAGCCATTTACGACTCGTAGAGAGTTACTCGGTATTTCCACTGCTCTGCAGTGCACAACAATTCGTCGGCTTACCCTTTTTTTCTCTTTTTTCCCCAGACTCTCCCTCTGCTGCTCAACAGATTTTTTTATCTCTGGGCCTTCTTCCCTCTCGCCATTTCCTAGGCTGCTAGTTTCTCTTTGCTTCTGCCAATATTTCTTTTTTCGCATGCTCTGAGCAACTACTTCTGCCATAAGACAATCTGTCTTATTTATGGTATTCAGGAATACTTCTCTCTTACTTTCCTCATGCATCCCATGCACATCGTAAAAAGGCACTTTTACTCGGTTCAGAATAATGAACCCTTCTTTGAAATCCAAGACTGAATCCTGCAGCACGTCTCTTCCTAGGATCACATCATAATTAAATTGACCATCTTTTAAAAGCAAAGCGCTAGTATTTAATTTTTTATTATTAGGCAGAGTGATACATAAATCAACCTCCCCTGTGACTTGGCTTTTAGAATTTATGCCCGACACACGTAAATTACTAAGCTTAACTTGCTCGTTCAGGCTCTTTATATTATTGTAACTAATTAGGCATTTGTCACTGCCGCTATCGATTAAGGCACTCAGAAAATTGTTATTGCTTTTTAGAATTATGGTAGGCTTCTTGGATTTCCGTAGGGAAAAAAATCCATCGCCTTCCTGTCTCAGCCGTCCTGCTGACATAATTGTGGCTGCTAAACAGACCTCTGCTGGTTGTTCCGATCTTGCACCCTCACTAAGTTCTTGTTCTTTTAAAATTTGAAACTTGTTCTTACACTCAAAAAGCGGATCAACAACCTCGGTCGACTTAGTTACAGTATCTGGCTTTGCTACCACCACATTAGGATTAACGAGAGCTGCGGGCCTACCCTCGGGCATTGTCCTATTGTACTCCCCCTCAACTTCAACCCTCACACTTTCGTCAGTTGTTATTCTAAAAAATCACTGCTCTCCCGGGCCTCAGCGTGATGCACTTCACCTCTACCCCTGCTACTTCCGCGCACCTTACACTCA
Source organism: Morinoia aosen (assembly GCA_030386875.1). Classification (NCBI taxonomy): domain Eukaryota; kingdom Metazoa; phylum Arthropoda; class Malacostraca; order Amphipoda; family Talitridae; genus Morinoia; species Morinoia aosen. The sequence continues at coordinate 2,378,228 of CM059568.1, read as the reverse complement.
CGAGCAAAATGCCCGTACTGTCTACATCTGTAGCAGGTTCTGCCCTGGAGACCTGGTTTGCCCTGAGCACCTTGCCTACGACAGGTAGTTTCTACGTGACCTGGACTACTGCAGAGAGAACAGTAGGGCTTTTGACCCGCAACATGTTGCCCGGAATTCTTTACGACAGCTTCATTACACTCAAGAGTTCCTAGATTTCTATCGCCTACATAGGCACAAACTCTACCTCGCGAATATCTCGCTCCAGGTCTGAAAAATTGTCTCCGACCGCGCCCCTGAAAACGCTGATAACTATAAGGAGAAGCATAAAAAACTTCGCCCGACGCTTCACAAGCGTCGCTTCCTGCCGCGTCCACGAAGTATGTTTCTCCATGCGAGGACTGCGCACTGGTCTTTGTGTCCGCCATTATTGGCCTGCTATCCGGATGATTACGGACCGCAGCTGCTAAACGAGCTAACAGCTCTTCTGAGCTCAAGAACGGTCTTGAGAAAATTTTTTTATCGAAGTTCTCATCCAAAAGCGGAGCTAAAGTTGATATCGCTAAACTCAATACTATCAAGTCTCCTGCAAATTTTGCCAACTCATTGGGATTTGGACTTGCTGCGACAAAGGGATGCCTTTGAAAAGCAACCTCCGAGCTTGTAAGGATATGCTCACTCAATTTTCTTATCTTAGCGAGAGCTGTTACCAACTGAGCTGCTAGACTATCATTTCTCAATAATTTTAGTTGACTCAAATCGCAAGCAAGAGCATGTATACTCCTCTCGCCTTTCGATATATAAATATCGTGCAGTATATTCACTACCTCTTCAAATGAGTAATTTAAATCCTGATTTACTAACTTAGTTTCCATTGAATTGAAATCTCCGGCTTGTTTATGAGCACTACGTACCAACAACTCTTTTTTAGCCTCATCAGAATTTGCATCTGGAAGCATGCTCATGTATGCACGAAGGTTGGAAACATGAGTCCGAAATGTTTTCGTCTCACAAAAGCTCGGGTCTTGACCTCTCTTACGACCACGGAAAAGGGGCAATTCGGCACCAGAAAGTATTGTACTTCCCCGCGCCAACATTGTTGGTACGGGGTTGCTCGCAGTCGCCACTGTGGACGTACTGGGGGAAGTGAACGTTACTGTTTGCGTAGACATTACGCTTGGACCAGCGGTCGTTGTCATCGTTGAAATTGTATTATTCCGATTTTTAAAAAGCGGAACCGACACACGGCCACTACGAGTTCTAATTGCTACTGCACGAATCTTTTCCTCCTCTGAATCCGACGAGTACATCAATTAAACAGTACCTAAAATATTGCGAACAACACCAAAAATAGTACTGCGTCAGAACCATTAAAAAAAACGTCTCACAGTAATATACGAAGTATAATCAACAACTTCTTCGCCCCAATGATGAACAAAACAATTTACGCTAAACTCAACGAATCTCGTTAAATGAATTCTTCAAATCGAACAATGGAAATCAACAATCAAGTCCAAGATCAAATTGACAATGTTAACAATTTCTTCAATTAATCACCGTTATCCGAATATAAAACCGTCCGTTCTAAATCAACAATATCACTGCAAAAGAATTAAACCACTACTGCAATAGTACAAAAACGTCAAAAATATGCTTACTCAACTCTCTGAGTTGCAGGGATGGCTCTCGGCGCGCTTTGCTGTTGTCGCTTGCTGGATATTCTGATACTTCAAACTGATGTTTGTAGCACTTGGGACTTCAACTGTTTATGTTGAAACTGTTTATATATTAAGTTCCTTGTTAATAATAAAATAGAGTAATATTCACACAGTCCCAAAATTTTATTGCACTAGCACTTCACAATAGAATATGTTTGCTAGAACTCTTATTCCTGCTTCCGTTGAAAATTCAGGCAGACCACGATGTTAAAGATATCCTCTTCTTTGCACACGGAAAACTTCACTTTATAGCCTTCAGGGAGAGGAAGATACAATTCCACGTTGAACGGTTCCCGGAGCTGTTCTTCGGAGACTCGACGATTGATGAAACGAAAAATGTTGGGATATTCTTCTGCTTCTCTTTCTTCTCGGCCGCTGTTTGTTCTTTTATCCATAATATTCTTTAGAGACACTCAGGCAAAACACAGCGTGGAACTTCTTCGGGTCCTCTTGATCTTCTTGCAAAAATATTTCACTCTCTTCAGAAGATCGTAACTTCTTCTGACGCGAAGTGCCGCCGAATTCGAACCCTCACTGGGCACCAGATGTAAGTGCCAGGGTAGATAAACCAGGGTGGAGCTGAGTCGTTTACTGTCACTTCGTGGTTGGTACAGACAACGCGGGTTAATAGAGACGAAATGCGGCGATTAAAGGCCCGCACCAGTATTTATAAGCGAACATTGCTGATTCAGCGTGCGCATTGCGGACACCCGAATTGAGGACAACAGGAATTGAGGACAGGCAGCGTACTGAGAAACACACATACGAACATACATGCCTACACAATTATTTTGTAAAAATCTCTCGCAAGTATTGTTATTTTCTTTTTGAAACATGCTTTTAGAAAATATAATTCCAATCTTATGCACTATTTATAACATCATATCGCAGATACTTTGCAATTATTATTGAAAAAGAAATTAAGACCAAGAAATACATAGGTTAAAGAGGTTCGTAGATGTTAAAATCGACGGCATATATCATACCCGGCACCGAAACGACTATCGTCTCTACGGGAAGTACGGTAGAACTCCAAAGTAGAAAGCGTACGGGTCCTAAGCAAAGATAAGGTATGCCGTTTTTTGTTGAGGTGATATACGTTTTCATTGTGGTATTTTTTTCGCTTCAATGTTTTCATTTTTTGTACGGCTCCAAACTCTTTTCTAGAACTATTTTTTTAAATTCATTTCCTGACTTCCTGTTGTTGTGCTTATTAAATCGTGAGTTCGAAAGCATTATTGTGCGTAAATTCCCCGTACATGTACTCATACATTACAGTACAGTACGACAATCATAACTTGCTAGGTAGCAAGACGTAGGGTATACCGGCTATGGATGGTGCATGTCTATTTAAATTAATGTTTTTTGTGAACTACCATCATCGACGCTTGTCCTGTTTGCGTTTGAGTATCTATGTTACACTGTCTGTACCATGAGCCATATAGAATAATGACCTCTGCTGCTCACCGCATCCTTCGCACAGAGTTATAGTAGTATATTTAACTCTTTCGGTACTGACGGCTACTCCAATGCCAAGTTGGCTAGTGCTTCCAGTTTAGGGCATCTAACCTAGTTTTAAAGTAATTTAACTAGTGAGGGAATATTTTGGAGTAAATATCAAAATTAGGGATATTACAAACATCCATTAAACTAGTTTTTAAACAATTCCAGAAGCCTGCACGCGTAAATTACCACAGGTTACCATAGGACCCTGTAATTACCATAGGACCCTGTACCATAGGCACGCGTAAGTTCATGCTACAGGGTCCATTTAACTTGAGCAAGTTTACTGAACTTTGTATATTTTTGATAAATTCGGGCAAGAACTTATATATAATTTCTTTGTAAATACAAAAATTTCATTATCAGCATCAAAAAATTCTGTCGCGAAGCACAGAGGATCAGAGTTTCAAAAATTTTTAAAATAAAATAAAGAAGTAGGAACATGGTTAAGCTAAAAGCACCCACACTAGGACAATTTTACTGACAATTCAGGGTAATGACAACTTTTTCCTTAGTGAATTTTTAACCAAACCATTTGAATTATCGTACCGAAAGGGTTAACACGTGCGTCTGAAGAGGGGATATTAAATTGAAACGAGCTTCGTTGAACGACATTTACTCAACTCGCTCACAAGGAGCTAATTTTGGATGCCTAATTTAGAAAATGAACCTAATGGTATTTGCCAAGCCTTTTCTCTTTTTAGTAAAGAGTGGCTGAGTATCATTGACATGATACTTTACAGGGGATGTACAATACACATGATTGGGGTTCCCCAGGCTTCTACACCTTTTTCACTTCAAATTAATTTAAGTCAAGTTCAATTTAATTCAAGTCAAGTTCAAATTAATCTGAGTCAAGTTCAAATTAATCCGAGTCAAGTTCAAATCAATCCAAGTCAAGTTCAAATTAATCCAAGTCAAGTTCAATTTAATCCAAGTCAAGTTCAAATTAATCCAAGTCAAGTTCAAATTAATCCGAGTTAAGTTCTAATTAATCCAAGTCAAGTTCAAATTAATCCAACCCTCAGTTGAGTATTAAAATGACATAATAGTTTGTAAATTTGAGTTTTTGTGGTAAATATGTATTTATTAGATGTTATAAGCAAGACTGGTTTTGAGTGTTTATTCACATTCATAGATATGTATATGCTTGAAATTCCACGTTATCATATCTATGAAATCATATACACGCAAATACAAAAGGTTATCATTGAACGATATGTAGATTTAACCTTTTAAAGAAATATACAAATGCTATTCACTGAGTACTAATGTACGATTACGTTTGATTACAACTTATACTTGTACATTACTATCCAGATATATTCTGGTACTAGCAATATAAATATTACCATCCATTCTAATTCCGTGTTAGTCAATGAAAAGATATGTAGAATCCACTAACAATACACAATTATAATAAAAATAATAATAATAATAATAATAATAATAATAATAATAATAATAATAATAATAATAATACCCCCGAGGGGCTGACATCCGCTCAGGGGGCGTCCCCCCGCTGGCGGATGGGGGGGACGGCCTATGCAAATAGGTTATCTGCGAATACTGAATAAGCAGACGCCGACCAAACTGTCCCCGCTGGCTGAGGGTAATCACTAACCGCATGGAAGCGCGCATAAAGAAACAACCCCCCAACGACGTGAACGGGACCCGACAGTCTCCAACTGCGGGTGCCGCGTCCGGCAGGGTAAGCTCCCCGGGAACTAGTAGTGAACCACACGCTACTAGTGGACCGGATGGTTCGGGCGAACCCGGTCGTCAACTCACTACGAACCCAACTGCAGTACAGGAGCAGGCTCCAGTTGCTTGTGAAGCCGTGCGGGACACGGCTCACTCGACGGCGACTACTCCAAGCAACCCAGGGAGAGCGGCAGACCGGTCACTGGAGACAGTGACCCCTCCTACCCCGCCGCCTCCCACTAACAGACGTCAACCCCGGAAAAAGTGGACGAAGGAAGCCTGGAAAACCCTTTGGATGTGCTACCTACGAAGCGACCCCCAAACCCGAGGCTTTCGCAAACGTATGAGGCAAATCTGGGTAGACCTAGGTCTTCCCAACCACTCCGAGCAAATGCTGGCGAGCCAAATAAGAGAGATCAACCTCAAAAACCTCCTTACCAACGAGGAAAAAGAGCTCATAGCCAGTGAACTGAACACGGAAGAAGGGGTTGACGAAACTAATCACCAGGCCGAAGCAAGAGCGCCTCCGATACCACCTGAAACTGAGACACCAATCATGACCACCGGAAATGACACCGACCAAAGACCAGAAGACGACTCTTGCTCGAGCAATTACACCACCGACGATGAAGCAGAAACGTCAGGAGCTGGAGCTGAGGCACCAAACCAGCTGAGGTACCACCAGATCAGCGACTCAGAACCTGACGATGCTTCAGACGTCGATTTAATAGCAGCACCTCCGCAACAAGCTGAAGTGCCGAACCGGTACCACCAAGCCGGCGACACCGAACCGGAAACGGACGAGGCGGAACCCATCGTAGGGGAAGAACCTGTGGTGGACCGCCGAGACCTTCCGGGAGATGAAGAGGCTCTGCTCAACGAGCTCCACAATACCTACTTAACGCTCCTTCACGAAACTCCAAAAGAACAACTACCGAACCTCAGACACGTCCCATCGGGGAAGATCCTAGCAGCTACTGCCAAGATTAATCATCTCATCGGCAGAATAAAGACTAGGAACATCACAGAAACTAACACCCTAATTCTGGCCGGAGCGTTCCTAGTCTCCAAAGAGCTTGCTCCTCCGCCGGCAACCAACCGGCCGGGAGGAAAGAAAGACCCCCCGTGGAAACACCGAATCCAAAAAAGCATAGATGAGCTCCGGAAACATCTAAGCTGGATCTCGGAATGGAGACGTGGCAGACTGACCTGCAGAAACAAAATGGCGGAACTCGAGGGTATCTACCACTGCAGAGAGGCAGGACTACAACTGGTAGAAGAAACCCTCAAACAAAGACTATCGGCAAAACGAAGCAAAATCCTTAGATATGAGAACAGAATCGTTGGCTTTCAACAGAACAAAATGTTCGCGACCAACCAGTCACGATTCTACAAAAAACTGCGCCACAGAAATGTCGAAATGGACGTTCCGGAAGCCGAAGGTACGCGGCGCTTCTGGAGCGGCATTTGGAGCCAAGAGGTCCAGCATAACGCCGAGGCTTAATGGCTCCAAGGCATCGCCAAAGACGTCAATCCGGACGAAGACCTCCGGATAACGGCGGCGCGATTACAAAAGCAAATAAGAAAAACGCAGAGCTGGAAGGCCCCCGGTCCAGACAAAGTCCAAGGCTACTGGATCAAGACCTTCACATCCCTCCATCCCAGGCTGGTAGATAACCTGGACAGATGCTTAACACCAGGCACTGTGCCAGATTGGATGACAACTGGAAGGACGGTGCTGATACAGAAGGATAAGGAAAAAGGATCAGCGGTGAGCAATTACAGACCCATCACATGCCTCCCGATCATGTGGAAGATCCTCACCGGCATGATCTACGAGAGCATGTATGAGCACCTAGTGAGCCGCGACTACTTCCCTAACGAGCAGAAGGGATGTAGACGGGGAACGAGAGGGACGAAAGACCATCTTCTGCTCGATAAGCTGATCATGACCCACGCCAAAGCTAAACACAAGAACCTTAGCATGGCGTGGATTGATTACAAAAAGGCCTTCGACATGGTCCCGCACTCATGGATCCTCGAATGTCTGGAGACATACGGAGTCGCAGGAAACGTCTGGCGGCTGATCGCAACTACCATGCCAAACTGGAAGGTCCAGCTCACGTGTGCAAACGCTGAGCTGGGAGAGGTGAACATCCGTCGAGGAATCTTTCAAGGCGACTCCCTATCTCCACTCTTGTTCGTACTGGCACTGGTCCCAATGACTCAGGTCCTCAACAACACGGGCCTGGGATTCAAGTACGACCGCAATAACAGCCTCAACCACCTTCTCTACATGGACGATCTCAAGCTGTTCGCAAGATCCGCTAGTGAGATCGAAAGACTTGTGAAAGTTGTGCACGAATTCTCCCACGACATCGGAATGGAATTCGGAATAAGCAAGTGCGGCCTCATCAACATCTAGAAAGGCAAAGTCTCAGCAACTGAAGGTATCCATTTAGAGAACGAAACAATCGAACAGATCGAAGAAGAAGGGTACAAATACCTAGGAGTGCTTGAACACGACAACGTTCTGCACACCGAGATGAAGGAAAAGATCAGGAAAGAATACTTCAGCAGAGTAAGGTTAATTTTGAAATCTAATCTCAACGGCGGCAACATCATCAAAGCCATTAACACATGGGCCGTACCGGTCATCAGGTACACCGCCGGAATAGTTAAATGGACGAAGCTCGAACAAAAGCAGCTAGATACGAAGACCAGAAAGCTGATGACCATCTTCAGGGCACTCCACCCCCGATCATGCACTGACAGGCTATACATCAAGAGAAAGGAAGGAGGAAGAGGTCTGCTTGAAGTGGAAGAGTGCATCCAAAGTGAGATCAGAGCACTCGGCCAGTACACGAGAGAGCACCAGGATCCTTGGATGAAACTGGTGTGGACATCAAAGACCCTGAAAGAGGAAGAGACCTCAGACAGTTTCAAGGAGAGGAGAAGGGGAGAGCGACTCCAAAAGTGGGAGGGAATGGCACTCGCCGGCCAATACCCCCGACAAACTCGAGAAGCAAAACCCGAACTCACTTGGAACTGGCTGAATCGAGGTGAACTCAAGAAAGAAACTGAGGGCATGATCCTTGCCGCGCAAGAACAAGCCCTCAATACCAAAAACAGAGCAGCTAGAATCACACACACAAGCAACGACCCAAAATGCCGGATGTGCAAAACCAAAGACGAAACCGTCAACCACCTGATCAGCGATTGCTCGGCGCTGGCGCAGAGGGAATACAAGAGGAGGCACGACAAGGTAGCAAAAACTCTATATTGGAACCTGTGCAAGACTCACAACTTCCCCTGCGCTGACCGCTGGTACCAGCACGAGCCCAAGACTGTGATGGAAAACGACGACATCAAACTTCTCTACGACGTCCTCCACCAAACTGACAGGGCCATCACAGCCAGACGACCGGACATCGTCGTCATTAACAAGACCCAGAAACAGATCAAGATCATCGACGTGGCAGTTCCGTACGACTCAAGAATCGTCGAAAAGGAGGCTGAGAAAATCCTCAAGTATCAAGACCTCCGGGTCAAGCTCGCCTCGACACACGGTTGCCGCGCCGAGGTGGTTCCCATCGTGATTGGGACACTTGGGGCCTCAACCACCAATCTTGAAAAGCACCTGGGTAGCATCGGCTGTGATAAAATCCACCCTGGATTGCTGCAAAAGTCAGTTCTCCTGGGATCTGCCCACATTCTTCGCAAGGTGCTCGGATAACACCGGACACTGAGCTGAAGCCGAACCCACTCAGACGAACTGGATTTGAATATGGAGAAGAGAAGAAGGCGGTGATCCTCAGGGTGCGGGACGCACCCCGGAACGCTACGCCTAAAGGGACCGAAGGCTGCGAAGGAAGGAAGAAAGGAAGAGGAGCGTAAAACACTCGTTACACCACTTCTGACTGGAACAACCTGAAGACAACCCTACACCAGCCTTAACAACTAGGCTGTGGATCTGTTTCAATAATAATACAAGAAGTTTCTTTACTAATTTCTCAGCATCACGATATATTTGAAGTTCATTACGTGTTAAAATTCTCAGCAAATTGCTTATCATGAATAAGAATAGTTAGAGTCCTGGTATTTTACATCCATGTGTGTTTTTGTATTAATTTTATTAATGGTCTTTATTTTTGCTTGTATGATTGTATCATTTCTATAGAGTGACCAGTTTTCTTTTCGTCTTTTCAGCCTGAGGATGATACCAGTGGCATTGAAACGTTACATTTAACCTATTGACTATAGTGTGATTTAGTAAAATGATAAGCAATTTGCTGAGAATTTTAACACGTAATGAACTTCAAATAATACAAGAAACAATGTTTCTAACTCACTACTGATTTTATTTGTGTGTGTTTGCAATTCAATTTATAATACTTTCAAGACTTAAATATTCATTAAATGATTTTCATAAAAGTTATTGAAGTCTTAAAAGTATTATATATTGAATTGTAAACACACACAAATAAAATCAGTGGTGAAATAGAAACATTGTTTCTTGTATTATTATTATTGTGTATTGTAAGTGGATCCAACATTTTTTCACATTGACTAACACGGAGTTAGAATTCATGACAATATTTTTATTGCTAATGCAGGAATGTATCTGGGTAGTAATGCACAAACACTAGTACTCAGTGAATTGCACTTGTATATTTCTTTTAAAGATTAAATCTACATATCGTCCAACGATAATATTTTGCACTTGAATGTATTTTATTTCATATATGTGGTAAAGTAGAATTTCGCGTATATAAATATCTATGAGTGTAAATAAATCCTCGAAACCAGTTTTGCTCATCACATCCAATGGATACATATTTAAAACAATAAACTCAAATTAACAAATTATGTCATTTTTTAACTCAACTGAGGGTTGGATTAATTTGAACTTGACTCGGATTAATTTGAACTTGACCCGGATTAATTTGAACTTGACTCGGATTAAATTGAATTTGACTTGGATTAAATTGAACTTGACTTAGATTAATTTGAAGTGAAAAAGGTGTAGTCACGCCTGAGCGTCAAGGCCTTATTTTCCCCTCGATTAGTGCTCAGGTAACATTCCTTGAGGAAAGTGACTACACTGCAGGCAACGACCCTGATTTGCACGTCAGCCTTTTTCACGCCAACTGCTGCGTGCAGGGCTCGAACCCGTGAAGAAAACACAGAACGCAAGCGCTCTGTACACTAAGCCACTGCAAGGCCAAAACAAAGAAAATAAACAAATAAGGTAAAATCTCAGCAGTGGTGTAAAACAAAATTGACCTTGACTATTTCAATAATGTAGAATAGATCTTCAAATATCCATCTCAAAAGTTCAATGTGAACTGTTCATGCAGCCATTCGATTGAAGTCTAATGAAAACAACAAAGCCGTAGAGTGACATGAAAAATTTAACGTGATTAATTACGTACAGCAGTAACTAGGGTTGCTGAAACAGTTTTTCTGTGACATGGCATACTAGAAAAACATACCTCTGATGGGGCGCAAACTTATTGATACTAAAGGTTGCAATTTTAACGACGCAAAATTCACAGAAAATAGAAATATGGTGGCGCAGTGCATACACGAGCATGACACAACGGTAAGTACTTCAATATTTAGCAGTAAAACCGTAACACCAAACAGATAAGAGTCTTCTGAAAAAACGCTTTATTTTGAGCCTATGAAAACAATTAAAACGCTCTGTGAGTGAACCGACAGTTTCTCATGGCCTCCTGGAAACATTGAATCATAATATAGGCAGAAGGCGAATCACCATGAAAGGCAAACTGAAATATCTACCACGTAGTGTAGTTTAATTTGAATGACATGAGCCGAATCCAAAACTAAAGAATACACTCGTGATGGTTTCTACATCCACAAAAAAGAAAAGGACATAATTACTGTACATGAAAAAGAACTGCCAACCTTTATTTTGTGTCCTGTCTATAATCCTCATAGAACCTACTGCAAGAAGCATCCAGGCTGAATTTAACCACACATATCAATTAGTGACCCCATACAAATACTTACCTATACTCCTCTGTTAATTAACACTTAGTATGAACTCATCATTCATGGAGGAGGTATTTAACAGAAAAACATTCATACACCCCACAAGAATTATCATGCGAGACACTAACTCATATAAAATGAAATCTTCTATGAAAATTTGTACTATGTTCATTGGGTAGGTAAATGTTTTAGTAAGATCAAAAATATTTTTGAACTTCAAAGCTCAGATTGCATAACATCTTGTAAGTTTGAAGCTGCGTTTCCATAACTATGACTTCGCTGGGCAAGGGGATGGGCACCATGTAGTGTGGACGTGTAAATGAAAAATCTATGCACAAACATGTTCCCATTTAACAAGCATCCGTGAGCATATAATATAAGTCAGGACAGAAGTTCAAACATGATATAAATTCCAAAAGGAAGTATTAATGATTGTAAATAGATACCAGTGAACAAAAAATAGATGGTCTCGAACAAAGAAGATCAAAACAACACACTATTATGATAAAACCAGTCCTACCCTATTTTCAGATTGAGCCTTTACATTCTCCTCCTGGGACCACTAATTCCCATACACAGTAGTTTTACCCCTTCAAAGACATTTGGGAAAGAAAATGAGTAAATCTATGAAGGAAATAATATCGTTGATAGTAGATGTAATGTAGGTTCCCTAGTTTCTCTTCAACGAACTAAATCAGACCGAAGCTCTCATGGTTCAAACAACAGATTGAAAACAAATCAATACTGCATTCAATAATCCATACACACGCCATTCTAACCGTTTCCTTTTTCACTTCACATTTTCCACCCAAAAGGCAGATGATCATACAATTTTTGCCTTTTTCACCACAAAGGTTATCGCTAGAAACGCGGAATCCACGTTCAAGGCACATTTTTACTCCTACAAGCAGCAAATGTGTTGGGATGAAAGATCATGAAAAAGGTAAATGTAAGATTGAAACAATACATAGTATCATTTAACCACAGAGAGCTTGACTTTTAGAATCCGGTAGAAAATTAAGCTCACTAACATAGATAAAGTAATAAATAAGAAAATATGGTCCTCAATAAAACTAAACACACGGCATTTCATGATTCAATCATGAAACATAAGGCTTACCTAACCATCAGCTCGGGCTCTTATACTGTGTCCCCAGGAGCGCTACTTCTTACAAATACAACAGTTATATTCCCCTGAAGAGCTTGAAATTATTCCAAATCCACGTATTTCACTACATTCTATAAATAGTAAGGAACTACGAATCTAGGTCCATGTGAAATGAATATATTTTATCAGAACTTGATGATACGCCCATTATTTGCTTCAAAAGAATCACGTAGCTTATAATGTATGTTTGCACATGATGAATTTTCGAATTACATACCAACAGCGGTCTTGTTCTGTGCACAAATTTCAAACTGAATTAACGTATTGGTGAAGTAAATACATAATATGGTTTAGATTATGGGTTACTTCAACATATTATCAAAACCCCGCATCCGTGATTTCTGAGAGGACACTGGAGCTCAATTTTTCGATTTGTCCCATGACAAGTGAAATTGGTTTACTGACGACTTTCATACTAGGACCCATTTGACCATTGACAACCGGGTTAGGGCATTTTTCTTGAGTCGGAGTAGTCCAAAGCTTCGGAGTAGTTGCTCCTGACGTCTTTGTGACCGCTGATTCGGCCCTCGAGATCTCTGCCGGTATCTTGTTCTGATGACCTGAAAGTCGGAAAGATTAATTCATTCAATGTTTCATGAGAGAAGGAATTTATTTTCATTGGGAAGAATTTCATGACAAATATCACCCATGAAAAGAAAGTCTATTTGGAGTCAAATGTACTGCGAAAAGGGGAGTAGTGTGCAGTGTGTTCAAACATAATTGACCACTGAGATCATTTTCACGATGGGTATGTTACCGATGATTCGATTAGATTATTAGTTAATTTGAGCCTCCCTATCCGCAACAAAGGCGATCCAAAGAGAGGAAGAAGGAAGGCACCATTTAGTACGGAGTTTAGGGAACATGGAATCTATGCAGAAAGGGGTTAGAAACAGTAAGACAAGATAGCTGACAAGATGTGATAGCTCAATATTAGTTTATTGCAGCTATGTTGGTACACTCGAAGACTTGGGAACTCACACGCTAGAACGAGTATTAAGAAAAAACTCCGACTCAGGAAGCTTTATAACCACAACAAGCTCAATGAACTAAGCAAAATTACGTTCTCACAACAGTTGCTCTTTGCTTATCTTAAAACACATAACTTGTAGTAATAAATCATACGCTGATTCTCAGAACCATTTTCTATTGTTGAGGCGAGAGTAAATGTAGCCAAACAGTGCGTTTGAATGGAAGTGTACATTTGCTTGTCAATTCGTTGTTCCATTTAATAACCACATTCTGAGAGTTTGCAGATAACCCCACACCATTTGCCTACTCAACAACGAGAACAGCGAGCATAAAACGAAAAATTAATTTAACATGATTATTGTCTGTATTTGCGCACGTCTTCCATAAGCAAACGTTTGCATCAATAGAACTCAAAACTTACCGCTAATATCATGAATATACAAAAGTATCAGTGCAGTTTATTATCGTTCCTTCCGTACGATTGCGATGATCAGTCAGCGCTCACAATATGCCGTCCAATATTTCTCTAAATACTTTTTTTGTTCATGACAGTGAGTATCTGATCTTCTCGACTAACCGCTGAAAACAAATTTGTTTAGCACAAGGGTGACACCGATAAGAATGAAACTACAGAGACCAATCAAAAGCAAGAATCAATGTGGGAATAGAGACCTTAATTTCCAATGATACTAAAAAAGATGCACGCCTTTGTAAATGAAGGATTAAATAACGATAAAAATTTTGCAACTTAGAGCTTAGATTATCTATCGCCTCATCCTCCCGCTCAAAGAACGAGCGGCTGCAACAGGCCACCTGTTGTAAAAGTTTGTGAAAGCGTACTGGTAAAAGGCCCCACGTTTTATCAATCATAGAAATTAGTTGTAATTTTTTTAGAGTGTAGGTAACCGACTAAAGGCACTTATAATCTTTGGCACATGCATTCATACGAGTTTGCTGGCAAGTTACTAGCTTGAGTAAAACCACTTTACTTTTCCATAACATCGTGGGAATTAGACGTTGAGTCTTGAAATTCGACTGATGCGTACACAGAAAATCTTTGTTATCTTGAAACATTGATCTCAAAATCGGCAAACTTTCGAGAAATTTTGAAAGTTGTCGTCCCTAGTATAGAATAAAATCGAAACACCTTCAGAAATCAACCATGAATAAAAATTGTGTTAACACATGACATCAAACTTCTAATAAGCTCACCACTACGACTTAATCGAGTGAACATATAATAAGCAAAGAATCATAAAGAGAGAACTTAAATAATTTGAAGAACCAATAAGGAATAATCGTGAACAAAACCTACGAACTTCAACCAAAATAGAATTAATGGTTGAAACAGCTGGCAATGTATTCTATTTTGGTTTCATATATATATATTTTAACCGGTAAAATTTACTAAATGGGCTGTTATTTTGAAAAGTCATAACAAACGACCTAATTTCATGATACAGATCTACCATATAATCATACCGATTCTACATAACGTTCCAGATGGAGTTGGGGAGACGCCCAATCTCTCAACAGGTACTGCGCTGGGTGTAGTTGGAGCGCTGGCAAAATATTCATCCGTAGGAAGTGTTGTCGTATTGGGCAGTACATCGCCCGCTGCGTTATCATTTGGATAAAGTGACTTACATTACTGAAAACACATTTGAATGGTAAGGAGTACAGTTGACAAGAAATAAATAACAAATTAAAGACTCCGACAAAGTAATATAAATAATAAATGTACATCTGGGGCGAATGTTTCATCAGCGACTGTGATCGCAGTACGTGATCGGGAAAATAGGTTTCCCTTGTATGCCGACTGCTCGTTTAAAGCGAGGAAAACATGTAGCCCCGAGATCAGGAAAATAAACACCACTATTTTGCTCTACCGTCAGTGATAAAAGCGCAAATGCTTTTAAATATTTATTATAAGTCAAAAATATTTTTGGCATGAAAGTTAGTTTAAGGCTCCTTACCCACAACAAAGGAGCTAAAAAAAGAGAGTAATCACGATATAATCATCGAGTATGATTACGAACACGGAGAACCTATGCACTAGTGTGTTCTCACACAAGTCTCTGCGCAAAGAAAATATGTCAGGTTGAAACTTCAAAGATACAAGTTAAAGAAGAAGTTAGTAGGTGCTAAATAATAGGAAAGCAGTCAACAGAAAAAGTTCTTGTTGAGAGCAAACGCACTATTTCACCTAAAATGGGTTTCCTAACCATCAGCTCAGGCCCGTAAGTAGTAAGTGGAAAAGCCTGCCGGCACAATTTAGGATTTTTGGAGGATTTCAGCAATTAAATAACGACCTTGAAAAGCCACAAAGCCTCATCCATGATTTTTGGAGGGTTACAGCAATTAAAGAACGATCTTGAAAAGCCTCAAAATCCATGACTTCACGAATTAACTTGAGGAGTAAAAAAATATTTTTATTTTGCAAAATTATTTCATTACTTAAAATATTACGATCAAGAAAATTATATCTTATGAAATTTCCAAACGAATAAATAATTTCTATAAAACGTTTAGGTATCCCCTCAAAATCTTCTTGTTTTCTTCACAACTATAGAAAATTTATTAGAAGAAACTAATGTATGCAAATACAGGTTGGGAATCTTTTGCTGTAAATTTAGGTTTAAAAGATTATCAAGGGTATAATGAGTATGTGCTTTTAAGCATGCCAAATAATCTTTGAAATATAGTTATGAATTCTTATCAAGTTTCACGTTTGTGCCCTACATCATGACGCAATCTCCTTTCCGATTGTAAAACATGATGCAATCTTCTTGAAAACTTTTCGATTGTAAAACATGATGCAATCCCCTTTAAATACTTTCCGGTTGTACAACATGATGCAATCTTCTTGATACTTTCCGGTTGCAAAACACGATGCAAGATTTAACACCCCCAATTGCTCGTCATGATGAAATTTTTGTGATAAGGAGCCAAAATTTCCGGGTTCACTTCAGACGCTTTCTCGCCTGAGTACTCAAAGGAGGTGCTACTACTGAACTCACGCTTTTTCAAATTAGTTGAACTTTTATTGTATCAAAAATGGTACATGATAAATCATCAGATGTATATACATTATATAACAATGAAAAAAACACGACATCATAAAAACTCGAAAATACACACAAAGAAAGTATTGACTTCATTTGATCCTGAAAAAATAAAATACCCTCAGATAAGAATCTTATAAAAATGAATAAACCATTCAATGTATTCTGTAACATCTGTAATGTATCTATTAAAAACTTTAACAAACATGAGAAGACACTGACACATGTGAAAAACACTAATAATATTTTAATATCTAATAAATTCTTCACTCAACATAAAAACTCGAAAAAACACACAAAGAAAGTATTGACTTCATTTGATCCTGAAAAAAATAAAATACCCTCAGATAAGAATCTTATAAAATGAATAAACCATTCAATGTATTCTGTAATATCTGTAATGTATCTATTAAAAACTTAAACAAACATGAGAAGACACTGACACATGTGAAAAATACTAATAATATTTTAATATCTAATTAATGCTTCACTCAACGTAAAAATAAGTTAAAAAAATATTGTGACATGTAAAAAACACCTGAAAAATATCTATAGCCATAGAAAATCATTGAAACATTTCCGGAATGTGTATGGATGTAAATTTAGAAAAGTTACTAAAGTAATAAATGGAATGAGCTCACAGTATGATTACGGAGATATTTCAACTAAGGATTATGAGGTATTTCTTAGAAACTTCACACCTGAAATTGAAAAAGTAATAAAAAATCAAGCATTTGACAATCTCAAGTTACAGCTTAATTTAAAAGTGCAATTTTATATATTAAAATTAGAAAATGAGAAGCAACGCTGCCAAGCGTATTTAAACTCTGGCAAATTTGTTACAGCATCGAAAGGATACATAGAAATTGCAAATTTACACAAAGCGGTTGTTAATAAAATCGATGAATTCACAAGAAATTCATCTGGTTGGATAGTTGAAAAATTATTAGAGTTCAGTTTGAAAATCGTTGAATACAAACCGATTAAAGGGTCAAGCTATATTGAATTACCTGAGAAGTTTCGAAATACCAATTATAAATTAATAAATATACCAAACACCGACAACGAATGCTTTAAATGGTGTATCGCGAGATATTTCTGTCTAGATGAAAAAAACGGTCATCGAATTACTAAAAGACTAAAAGCTGAAGCCGAAAAACTTAATTTTTCTGATATAAGGTAGAACTAAAAAGTATAAATAAATTCGAAAAAAATAATAACATTTCCGTTGATGTTTATAGTTTTAATTATAATAATGAATTGTGTCCTCTTAGAATATCAACATCAAAGAATAAAGATGTGGTATCATTACTATTCATTAGAGATCCAAACACGACTCACTATGTTCTCATGAAATCATTGAGTCCATTTTGTAAAACCAGTAACCATTACACAAAGCATGTATGTCCGTATTGTTTATCATTTTTATTTTATTTTTCAATATATCTTTATAATATAATATATATTTTATTTTATATATTATATTTTTACATACTATTCTTTTCCCAAACGTTCCACCGGGATATAAAATTGTAGAAAATCCAAATAAACCAATTTATCTACCGATATATCAACCTTTACTCTTTGATTTGAGAATTTGGCTTACTGATCAAAATGACCATGCTCTGAATACTAGAGGTGAAGAAGTAACTGTTCGATTACACATAAGATCTAGAAATTAAGATCACTTGATAAAATTATCTTTAAAAAATGGATTCTTTAAGATGGAATGAAAATATTAAAGGTTATGAATCAATTGAAAAAATTGAAACGCATAACTATGAACCACAAATAGGTACTGATCTGAATCGTGAACATAATGATATCAAGATCATTATCCAGAATCAAGATCAGTTTGTATTACCTAGTAAAAGTTTTATTTATATAGAAGGAGCTTTGAATAAAGAAGGTGGAAGTGATTATAATTTTAAATATGAAAAAATAACAATAATCAACAATGGATTAATGCATTTGTTTGATAGAGTTTCATACAGAATTGGAGATGAAGAAATTGAAGGTTAAAGTTACCCTGGAATTACAACAACTCTCAAAGGATTAGTTAACTATCCGCGAAATTTTAAAGAAAACATGATATTTTTCTGGAGCGTTGATACTAAGAAGAATGAAAAATCAAACGAAGGATTTAGCGATCGAAATGACTACTTAAGTTCAGCTAATGGGAAATTCAGCGCTGCTATCCCACTCGAACATGTGTTTGGATTTTGTGAAAATTATAAGAAGGTAATTTATGGAGTGAAACATGCTCTGACTTTAAGAAGAGGTGATAATTCTAATGTTATATTCAAATCGGATGAGAAAGATGCAAACCAGCAAGATAAAGTAGTTGATGGTAAAATTACTATTACAAAATTAATTTGAAAAATGCCGGCGTACAAACTGTCTGATGAGTGTTAAATCAAGCTATATCGTCAAATTAAGGATAAAATAACATTACCTATTCCTTATTTGAATAGACAGTTGGAACAAACAATTGTAAACTCTCAACAGAAATTCTTAGATTGGACTTTAACTCCAAATTCAGGATCCCAAAGACCTCGATACATAATTTTAGCGTTCCAAACTAAGAAAGCAAATTCACAAGCTGTAAACAATGCAATTTTCGATCATTGTAACTTGACGAATGCATGTGTTCAGCTGAATAATGAACGATACCCTGATCACAATTTACAGATTGATTTCGATTCTAACAATTATGCTACAGCTTATAAGATGTTAATAGATTATCTATCTAATGAAAATTGTGCTATCGAATACAGACACTTTAAATATTTGTATCCCATCTATGTGTTTGATATCAGCAGACAAAATGAACGTATCAAGGAAACTACAATTGATAATAAAATTAAAGCAGAATTTAAAACTAATATTCCTGATGATACACATGCATATGCACTGATTCTATCTGACAGAGTAATTCGATTGCAATCTGACGGTGATAAAATGAGTTTAAACTACTAAAAATTAAAATATATTCACATAATAATGTCTAAAAAATGTATTGTGTAAAGTGTAAGAAGAAAACTGATACTGATAATCCACAATATTTAATTACAAAGAACAATAAGATACTGGTTAAAGGTATGTGTATTATTTGTAAAAAGACAAAGACTTCTTTTGTTTCTAAAGATACTTCGAAGAAAGGGGGTTTCATATTTACAATTCCAGCTTTAGTAGCTGGCCTTGGGGCTGCTGGCTCTTTGGCTGGAGGTGCTGCTGCAATAGCATCTGCAGTTAATAAGAAAAAAGCTGATGATAAACTCTTGTCAGAAACTAAAAGGCACAATGAAGCAATGGAAAGTAAAAAAGGTTCAGGTATACGGTTAACTCCGAGAAAAAAAAACCTTGTGGAAAGTGTCTCTACTTGAAACCACCAAAGAAGTAATACCTAACAAACCATTATCGAAACATGATTTAGAATCCTACATAAATATATTGAAAAATCCCAATTTTCGAGGTATTTACATGAGAGATACTTTACCTAAACACCCTTTAGAAACGGAATGCGGAATCCTAAATTTAGACTCTGAAAGAGGATTAGGAACGCATTGGACTAGTTGGTATAAGAAAGACAATATATGCTATTACTTTGACAGTTACGGTTTGATTTATCCAATTGAATTTAAAGACTACTTAACAGATTGTGCTGATATTATTTTCTCTGCTTACAAAATCCAGAAAATAGGTGAAGTAATTTGTGGACATTTATGTCTAGAAATGCTGAAGCGCTTAGAAAATGAAAGCTTTCATGCAATTCTTTTAGATCTATATATAACCTCAACTAGTTTTTAGAAAATAAACTATAGTTACATTTTTTTCTTTAAAAAATGCCTTGTGGAAATATTTATGCAGCAAAGTTGGTCTTTTTACCTTCCTGTAAAGAAAATCATGAACATGAAAATAGTGAAAATAATTCTGAAGGACTTTTGCAAAATGTAAAGCAAATAAAAAGTTTACTTGAAGATTCTAATATAGAGTCATTGAAAGACACTATTGAAGCTCTCAAAAATGAAAGAACTGAATTGGAATCAATTATAAACGAGTATGATGAGAAATATGCGACTCTGAAAACAGATTTACAATTGAAATTTTCTGATGTATACTCAATCGTTAAATTCTTAGAGACGTTAATTTATGTTTTTTCTGAAAATTTCGGTGCTCTTCAACCAAAAACCGTTTCAAATGATGAACGACTATCAAGCATAGACTCAACATTGATGAAGAAAATTGATGAAATTGATGCTAAATTTGAAAACATTGATTCAAACATAATCAACCTAACAGACGTAAAAATTCCAGAGGTTGGGGACAAATTGAAGAGTCTAGAGTCAGGTATTGAAACTAGAATTGATGAAAAGCTGTTAGGTAAAGAGTCAGCATTACCCGATCAGATTAAAGGAGTTGAAGCAAAATTTGAGGTTGTGGACTCTAAGATAACCAATTTGATTGATGTTAAAATTCCTGAGATTCAAGAGAATTTTAAGAATCAAGAGTCAGTTATAGAAAATCAAATGGATGAACAATTGAAGACTTTAGAAACTAAAATTAATGATCAAATTGATTCAATGAACAAATTATTAAGTAATAAAGTTGAAGAACAAGAAATTAGTATAATCAATGTTGTGAATGAAAAAGAAATGAGCTTGCAGATATCACTTAATGATCAAATTGAAGAAAGGCTGAAGAATTTAGAATCAACACAACAATATTGTTGAAGAAAAAAGTAAAAGCTTAGAGGCACAACTAACTGAATTAAGTAACAGAAACCTTTTTGTAATGGAAAGAACTGTAGCCTTAGCACCCTCGTTTGTTGAAGTTGACAATAAGCTGAAAAATTTAGAGTCAACCATAATCTCATCCAGTGAAGAAAAATTCAATGATCTTAACAAAATTATAATGGAATTACGAGCAGAGTCAGTCCCATTAAGAAAAGTAGAAGAACTAGCTAAGAACTTGAGTGATGTTGAAAGTCTTTTCCAGGAGTTTTCAGGAGACATTATTTCAAATCAGAATAAAATCAGTCAGTTCAAATTAATGCTTCAGAATGAAACTGATAAAAATGTAAAATTAAACCATGAAGTGAAAAGTTTGAGTGACCGAGTAAACAATTTGATAACAATGAGAGTTAGAGAAAATTCAGAGAATTGAAAATTCTAAGTATAAAAAATGATAGGCGTAAATATTTTTGGACAAGGAAACAAATCATTTTTATCTTCACAACCAGGACCTCCTGGAATAGGTTTTAAATATCTTGATGAAGATCAAAATTTCGATTTAAATAATAGAAGATTGGCAAATATTTTTTTTCAATCGAAGAATTTGACGCAACGAATAAAAAATATGTTGACGGAGTATTGGAAAATTTGAGGCTTCATCTCAGAAAATATATAGAGGTAAGAGAAAATCTTATCAATGAAAATAATCAGTTCAAAAGTGATTCTATCCAAGCATCTATAGATGAGAATACTACAGGTTTTCAAGAAAAACTCAGTGAAGTTATGACGAATCTCGATGAACATAGTAGAATATCTGAGGAAAAAATAGAGGTTATTCGTATGGGTACTTTAGAACACACAGACTTCTTGAGAAATGAGATTAAGAGGTTGGAAGAAGAAGTAACACAAAGTATGAAATTAGACTGTGCAAATCTCGAGAGAGTATTCAACGACATGAGTTCATACATTGAAACTTTTAGAAATAATCTCCATGAACAGGATAGAGAAACTATCATAAATACAATGAAAAAGAAAAATTGGAACAATCATTGCAAAAATTGGAGGATGATAATGCTGATGTTAAAAAAAGATTAATATCGTTAGAGAATACTTTGAGACGAAAAACCGTTGAACCGTTGAACTAAAAAACATGGTTTTTAAGAGATGAACTTAATAAAAAAGAAAAACACATTGAAGAATTAAACTTAATAAAATGGAAGATATTATTACCGACATTCAGAGAGAACTTGTTCTCAATACTGCAAACATAAATCAATTGCAATTAAATGTTAATCAAATTCAAAATGATGTCGAATGAAATAGGGAAGTTATTACTCAATTAGAGTGAGATATCATTCATCTTGAAACATTAATCAGTAACGTTTCTTATGACACCAAAGGTAGCTTTTTCTCTCGTTATTGCCCAACGAGACAACCAATAAGAAAGAAAAAACATTGAAGAATTGAACTTAGTGAAGTAGCAAATTTAAAAAAAATGTTTACAATTGCTACAAACAGGAAATAAATTTTGAAAAATCAGTTGTAGTTTATTAGTTATATAAAATGATGTATATGTGGAAAGACAGTAAAAGAAATAATCAAAAGAATCACTTCATTTTTCCTTCACCGTCTTTACGGTGTGTATTAGTCGGCAGATCGAATTGTGGTAAAACCTGTTTATTGATCAGACTTCTTCTTGAGGAATATATCGATTTTACCAACCTATTTCTTTATAGTAAATCGACAAAATAAGCAGAATATAAACTACAAAAAAGGTTTTTTTCAAAAGGTTATAAACAGTCTGAAATAATTGAGCTTTTTAAAATCGGTAGTGGAAATATTGATATATTTCTCGAAGGCTTACTTGTAAAACGAAGCCCAAAGTTAATCGTTAAATATTTTGAAGATATCACGTCTATTCCTGATCCTAGTGAAGTGGATGCTAAGAAAAAAAATTTGTTTATATTCGATGACATAGCAACTGAAAAGAATCAGACGCCAGCTGATAATTTTTACACCCGAGGCAGGCATAATAATTGCAGCTCGATTTACTTGACTCAAAATTATTATTTATTACCTCGTCAGTCGATACGGAAGAATGCAAACCTATTGATTCTATTTGAATTACCAACTAACGATTTAAGAAATTTTCATATGGACATTGTCTCAGGAGATATGTCCCTAGAAGAATTTAATGAATTTTGCAGTGATACCTTCAAAATTCCTTATAGCTACATAATGATAAACAAAGACGTTCACCCATTAAAGGGAAAATACTTTAGGAATTTGAACAAAGTTTATATTCCGAAAAAAGTATTTTAAAGACTTTGTAAATACCTAGAATTTGAAACACAACCTATACACACACAGGGATTCAAGTATTGTAAATAGTTTATTACATATTTTAAACGTTTTTTAGAAATTAAATACTTTAAAAATTTCATTAGCAAATCATTTTTTCTTGATCGTAACATTTTAAGTATTGAAATAATTTTGCAAAACAGGAATATTTGTTTACTCCTCAAGTTAATTCGTAAAGTCATGGATTTTGAGGCGTTTCAAGATCGTTCTTTTGATTGTTGTAACCCTCCAAAAATCATGGATGAGGCTTTGTGGCTTTTCAATGTCGTTATTTAATTGCTAAAATCCACCAAAAATCCTAAATTGTGCCGGCAGGCTCTTTCCACTTACTACTCCCGTACATTCTCCCAAGCGTCATAGGTTGAATAGTTGTATCTTTCCGAGGGTTTAAGCAGAGAAAAGACGAAGAAAGTGCCGGGAAAGACACAGAGAGGCTTGATGCAAGGTTTGCGAAGGGATGTACTATGATCTTCCGATTTACTATGGTGGCATAGATGGAATTTTATTTGCAGTTAATAGTAATGTGCTTGTTCAAATGAATAATTTTAAAACGCACTCAAGCTTTCCGATCTGACATTTTTTTACCAACGTCGAAGCGATAATAGCTGACTCCACAAGTAATGATTAGAAACGAAGAGTTTACTTGGGAAGGATATGAAGTAAATACAACAAATTTAAAATTTCAGGAGCTAATCGTTTAGATATCTGTAGCCCAAGTACTAATGATGAAATAATGTATGCAGTGGGAACATTAGTGACAAAAGCACATCCTGCCGCGTGAGGACGAAAAGCTTGTAATGAAGTGTGGAAAATAGGTTGAAAAATTAATGCATGGAGTTTAACCAGTCCTCACTCACCAGAGGGGGAACCATGAAAAATGATTAACCAATGCATTCATATATTTGAGGTGAAATGATGCAGAAATAATGTGACTTGCTGATTAAATGTTTGAAGAACGACAATTTATCTTAATTAAGACAACAAACGTTAACTGTTACATACGCTTAGTTAACGGATCGAACACAAAGAGAATCGAAGAATTATTATTATTATTATTTTATAAGAAAGTTTTAGCCTCCCTTAACCACGACAAATATGTTCAAAGAGAGGAAGGAGGAAGGCACCATTCTGTATGGAGTTAAGGGAACGCGGAATCTATGTACAAGATGCACAGAAACAGTGGGCTGAGAAAAAAGTTCATCAAACTAGAAAAAGTTGAAGAAGAAAGTAGTAGGTGCTGAAAAACAGGACAGCAGTGAACCGAAAAAAGATAGTTCGTAACAAAACAAAAACCTATTCTATTTTAACAAAAAAGAAGACTATCTAACCTTTAGCACCAGGGATTAGTTTACAAAAAGAATGTGGAAGCCCAATGCAATGCTCTGAATCACGAATAATGACAAGTTCAAACAGAAAATTCCCCTCATTGGTTGCATAGCCTAAAATATAGAAGCACCTCGTTGAAAGAAGTGGTTACTTTAAACCCGAATTGCATCAGAATGTTAGAAGCCCTGTAGCCAATGGCACAAAGAAATAGGCTAACTCTCTAGCCCATGGACGCAAAAAAGGAGACGGTCGTACAATGGGAACTTCAGTGATGAAAAAGAGGAAATATTAGGGGGATCAAAATATAGTACTCACAGATAAAAACTGGCTATGAGTGCCATGAAACCACTTACGTGAACCAAGAGAGTGTTGCGTAAGAGAAACAAAAACACATGGGTATGATTGTGCCAAAGAGGTCCCTAGGCGCCTAATGTCACTCATGGAATGAAAACCAAGCTGACAAACGCTGGTAGTGGAAAAACAATCAGAAGAGAGATCCGCGAGCAGAAAATGTTCGGCAGTGCAGCAACCTTAGAGCCACTGATGACTTGACAGAGGATTAAACTTCTTACTACCTGCTGCATTTCGGTGTGGAGAACACCAGCACGTGTTTCTGATACAGATTATAATGACATCGCCAGCACAATAGTGACAAATTTCTGTCGTTAAATGAGGGCTGGGGCAGCCATATCCTTGTATTTTTCCTGACCTGTTAACAACATTCATTAACATTATTGCGAAGGAATGCGTTATCATTTCATGGTGTAGGGTTTTCTTCGGAGTGGCTAATGACCTATTTTAAATTACTGAGACCGTAGTGAACCTATTCAAATTGCCCCGGACAGATAAACCGGCGCTAACACTGTCACATCTCCATTAGTCTCCCCAGTCACCATGCCTGAATATATCATTGAGCCTCTGTGGTCATTGATGGATAAAACTTTGAGCAGCTGCTTCAAAGGAAGAATGTTACTCTCTTTGGAGAACTTTACACGGATTGGGTGCTTCTATTATACGTATATTTTCAGCCATTCTGAGAGCCAAATGTATACGCAGTTTCACTTCAGGTAATTACAATGTGTCAGATGATATTTTTTTACAAACCACTTTTCAAAATTTCCGATATGAGCTTCTTAATGCTGCAAAACACAAGATCTAAAATATCTTTCCACTCAACATCTTCAAAATTTGTTCACAAAGTATGAAAAACGTGAACCAAATCGTTCCCTTGCAATACTAAAATATTCGTATAAAGGCATACCTATTTCATGGAGAACACTTGATGGAATAAGGAATGAGAGTGCCAGGTGGCGAGGACGCAGTGGCATTTAGAAATATTGAATTTTCTTCCACCGCAAGACTGCAGTTTTCCATGATGAGAGTTAGTTGTCCCTCCTCTGCGTTGTCATCTAAAAGAAATTAAATTATTTAATCATTTATTTATCTGCAGTGTCGCTCATTTTTACTGGTATCGGTATCGGCAAAATTTGGCAGATACTTTCCAATAATACGTATTTTATAATAAAATTGAAGATCATAAACCATGAAAGAAAAAATCATAAATAAAATTAAGAGTCTATTCATACCTAGTAAATTAGTTAGCTAAATGTTGGATTCAGCGATTGAATCAGGCTCCCTAACTGAATTTATTTGAATTGAAGTCTTTGAATTCCCGATGAGTCACGTATCAGTAAGTGAAAGCTATGTAGCATGAATAGTTGAACACAGTAGCGACATAAAAAATTATACTTGTACAACTAAAACCTATACAGTTTGACCCAATTTCCATTTCTTAACAAACAAAAATCAAACCAATTAAATAAAGTTTAAATGCATTTCAAAGTTTTCTGTAAATTTAGTATAGAAGTAGCTGACTATTTTATTTTAATTTAGCTTGTATATCGTAAAATATTATGAAGCTAATAACTTTATTTTTATTCAGCATGTAAATCACCATACATTGCGAATCTTGCATTTTTCTTCCATTTTACGATGTTTGGAAGATTCACGAGCAATCATATAGTTGGTTGAATTTTTGCGGACCTTTTCGGGGCATATGGAATAGTAATGTTATCTTTTCGCCAAAGCATGTATTTTGTGGGAAAAACACGAAAATTATAACCATTTTGTGGATAAATTATTGTTTTGGTCCACTTATGGAACCAGTGGCTATTATAGCTAGTCTACATTACGTTGCAATACGATTAGAAACACTTATCTATCGAATGGATTTATTTTTTGTTATTTTTTCTCAAGATCATAGTTAACATAGCAAGAACAGTTTTGTTATTCTCGACCGGAAATTTTATTGTCAATATTGTTATATCATTAGATAAATTAGTATATTGTTTTATCATAACACCCTTACAGGGCTTATATTATTTTAACTAAATTGCAAAAGCATCGGTATCGGTATTCCCAAGTATCGGTAACGGTGTCGGCCAAAAAATGGGTATCGGTATCAGCCAAAAAAATAGAATCGGTACATCAGTAATATCAACATTAACATTCGCTCACACTGTGGTAGATTAAGATATGTGACAACAGAACTGCACATTCGATAAAACATATTCCATTAGAAAAGAGCAGCACTCGACTGCAGATGCAAAAAAACGAGAACACGAAATAACGAAGCAGATTACTGCTAAAATTAGATGAAAAAACGAAGCTGTTAAAAAGTTAAAAATAGCAAGTCGAGTGCAGCAATCGATGCAATCAGCGGGAAATGAGAATAACTCGCAATACAATAATAAGTGAAAAATTTCAGGTAAATAAATTGTTTTAAAAATTAGCTATTATTAAAGACATCTGGAAAAAATCTAAGCGATGAAGGAGGGAACCGGAAACCGAAAGTGAAATGATTAAAAATACACCCATATATGGGACAATCCGAAACAAATTGTCCAAAATTAAGTATTATAATAGCAAAGAGTGTAAGGAAATATAGGAAAAAAGACATGAAAAACATATAGGAAAAAGACATAGCGAAGTCATTTAAATAAATGAAATCTCTAGGATATTCTCACTCAAATGAACGAATGGGTTGAAGTGATAATACAATAGAGATAGAAATCCCCTACTTCACAAATCAAACGATCACATTATATAACCAACATAAGAATTAACTCCGAGTTAATTTTCGCACTTTTATAGCCTTCATTTCTATAGCCTTTTCTATAATTTTCTATAGCCTTCATTGTACTTCATCAACTTGATGACCCAACATGACCGGCGTGCCAAATTTCGACCAGTCGCGAGAACGGAAACTTGAACGCACTCTTTCTCCTTAAAAACAGGGTAAATAAGACCGGCAGGTGCCAGAATTTCTTGAGATTTCTTGAGTAAAACTCGTGCGATTTTACACTTCAGTTGGCCAACCATAACTCTTGAAAGAATGCATCTATCGACTTCAAAATACTCGCAAATGAAAGAGCGAAACATTCTCTTTCTCAGTGATATAAACAACACCCTAACTGTTTGCCGAAAGCTACAAAAATTCTTCGATAGACCTTGTGCACTCGCGCGCAGTAGAAACACTTCAGTTGGCAAACCATAACTCTTGTTTCTGCCTTTCATTTTGCTTTCTCTACTTCTCTTGGCCGAACCTACGAGGCCTGTCGAAAAAGTATCCGACCTTTGGCCAGAAAAAATACTTCAACAACCTGACGGGGTTGGGACCCTAATCCCCTTCAAAGTAGGCTCCTTGTGCTTCCACACACTTAGCCCACCGATCCTTCCACTGCCGGAAACACCTCTGGAAGTCTTCTTTTGGAATGGTGTTCAGCTCTGTCGTCGCGTTCCGCATTATCTCTTCTCTACTCTCAAAACGGGATCCTTTCAGTGGTGTCTTCAATTTTGGAAACAACCAGAAGTCGCAAGGAGCCAGGTCTGGAGAGTAGGGAGGTTGGCGAACGGTCGTAATTCCATGTTTGGCCAAGAAATTGCGGATCAAATGGGATGAATGTGCGGGCGCGTTGTCGTGATGCAAGTGCCAGTTGTTCGCAGTCCACATGTCTGGTCTTTTGCGCCGAACTGCATCACGAAGTCGCCGGAGAACATCCTGATAGTACTCCTTTGTCACTGTTTGTCCTTCCGGTGCGTATTCGTGATGCACAATTCCACGGACATCAAAGAAAACAGTCAGCATCGAAGGAGTCAAACAGGCAATGCGACGATGGAGCTGAACACCATTCTAAAAAAAAACTACCAGAGGTGTTTCCAGCAGTGGAAGGATCGGTGGGCTAAGTGTGTGCAAGCACAAGGGGCATACTTTGAAGGGGATTAGGGTCCCAACTCCGACAGGTATTCGAAATATTTTTTCTGGCCAAAGGTCGGATACTTTTTAGACAGGCCTCGTATACGCTACTTGATTATGCCTATTACGAACTCATCTAATTACTTTGGCGATACAATGATTCGCATAGCTTTTCTGCGTCCAAAATACGGAAACACTTTTGGATCAAGTGTGCACAGTTTTCTTCCCCTTTTTCATTTTTATTTCTCTATCTTTTTCATAAAATGTTCTTGTTAGTCGTGTCGGACAACTTCCGTTTTCTCACGCTGTTGAGTTTATTATCACAACTCTATTTTCGGTAGTTAACTTTTCGCACTGTTCCAGCTATGGTGCAAATGTTATGGTTTCCATTGTACAACAATCCTCATTTCCTTATCTCCAGTGAACTCTTTTGTGCCAGTATTATTTGCGTAGTTTGTAATTTTTTTATATTTGTCTTATGATAAAACATGTTATTCACTTCGAGCTCATTATATTGGTAAACTAATCGATACTTAAGAACGAAAAAAAATCATTCTGAATGTCGACCTCATAATCTTAGACGCAAAATAATTTAAATCTGTCCAACTTATTCTTAACATTAAATCCTCCAATCACCAGTTCCTATGTTGGTTTGCTCATATTCCAATACAAGTGCGCCCTAACGAGAGTGTTTTACACGTATGCGTTACGAGGATTATGTTTTTTAGTTACTTATATTTATTACCTAGTTATTATATAATTTTATTATATAAATTACTGAGTGCTGGTGTGCTCTCAGCCCACACTAGCACTGAACTTTCAAATAAAAACATATATAAATTTCCTCGGTGTAAATTACCGGTTAGCCCATTTATGAGATCCGATCTAAGACTCTTCGAAAGAACCTCTGAATTACAAGGACAAATAGAGTAATTTCTGAATTATAAGACGTACAATCTTGAAATTGGTACCAAATTAATTATCGTGGCGAAAACAACATTTTTACGTACTTAAAAATATTTTTCACGCCCCCGTGTGGGGCAGAGAGCGACGCTCTCGTAGCCCCTCAATGGTCGGTCAATTTTCTCGATTAACCTCGTTTAACCTCGATTAACCTCGTTATGCTGACTCTGCTGAAGCCCTAAAATTGTTTAGGTGTTTCTCCGTCTCGCACAGCGGTCTCACGCATCGGGATAACATTCGGGGTATATTGTCGTTAGTGACTCGTTACGGCTGCTCTAGTGTCTGATTCAACTTAAAGTTGCACGTGGAAAAGACTTCCGATGTTTAAGTTTATGCTGAAATTTTAGAGAACTGTAATATTGCCTGAGTAATTTAGGAACACAAAAAGACAATCACTTGAAATGGAACGTGAAATAGATTTTTTAAAAACGCTTGAAGGCAATAGTGTTCAAAGTAAAGAAAAAAATTACGGGAAGCTAATGGTGCAATTTCGTTATAGACGATATCGTAAAGAAAGATCACGATATCAAAAGCTAGAAAAGACGTGCCCCCTCTCCAATTTTCAAGTTCAGAGAATTCTACGTGTAAGTATTACCATCAAGACCTCATAATTTCATTTCTAACAAAGGATGCAATTTCCTCTTTTTGTTTATCCGCCTTTCCTTCCATTCATCCTTTTCTGTTTTCCTCTTGATTTCTCTCATTTATTTGTGCGGAAGAAAGTATCAAAGCGCATAAAGTTTGGCGGGCAATGCCATATGGGTCGCATATATTAAGCTATATTGTATTCTCGTAATTGAAACCTGTAATTTGGGTATTACGATTCATGTAAACGATCGCCATGAATTGTACTGCAAGCAAGATAAATGTATAATGTAATTAGAAATCTCTTGGTTTAAAACTCACGTACAATGCTGTGATGTTGGCTGACCCATTTGCACTACGCAAAAAATCTTTGAGCTGCCTAGCATTGTCTCACATGTTGAATTTTCAATTCCGATTAATGTCACTTTCTTAATTCTACGTGTGCGTAATGTGCACTCCATTTATGTAAGCCGTTTTAAAATAATCAGCTTAGTTATTTTCGTTATAAATAATTAACCGGTGGTTTTTGAGGTTAGTTTTTTCCAATTTATCATCAATCGAAATTATTTCATGTCTTTTCATGTAAATTTGTATTTTGCTGAAGATGAGCGAATGCTTGAAACGATCAATTTTATAGGTTTAATTGCAATTTTTTTATTCGAGTAAATGTTTTATACGTTATTTTCAGTTCTCTCCTTTTTATTTAAGATTAGGAAGCCTCCCGATAACTTTTTAACTATTTTGATTATGTGAGTAACATGAATCAGCGCTGTTAGGCCGGTGACACAGTTGGCGATTGGATTTTTTACCGTTGCGGCCGTACCAGAAGTAGGATTAAATTGTTTCGGACACATTGAGCGGAAAAATTAACGAGCGGATTATTTAACGCCGATGGCAGCAATGCAGCCGCCTACTGCCGCTATATACTCGACGGTTTTTTTTACCGCCTTCCCAGAAATGGAGGCAAATAGGTGGATATGTTCTGTACACAAATATATACTGTCTTTTATTCTCGTCTGAATTTTACTTAACATTTGTCAGTTTTTTTTTAATAGAAGCCAAAATCCTTTCTTTTTTATTTTTGGCGCAATTTGGAACGTTTTCAGCAAGAAACTTGGTACTATGGCATAAATGCAACAATTATTGCAGCTGAGATAGTGCATAGCTTTTAGCTACAGCATTTGTGTGACTGAGTGAAGTTTTTTGCTGGTGTTGAGTTATTGTTTTCACTGTAACTCGATTACGTCGTATTTTATTTTTTCATGTGCCCCAAGACCGATATTTATTGACTAACAATATATCGAAAACTTTCTTATGAAGAAGTAATTAATTATATAATGCCGAGAAACAGATACTATTTCACTTCTTAAAATTTTTAGAACATAAATATGAAAAATCTCCATTTCAGCGTATGCTGACTTAGAAACTGGGGAGTGATCAGGAGATCAAAAGTAAACATGGAAATGAAATAGTGAAATAGAATATAACTCTTAAAGAACCAAACAAACTTCAAGGAATCACTTTAGAAACGAGGAAAAATTCTCCCTATCATTAAATTTTAACGTGACCTAAAAACAAGGAGGTAAACAAAACAAAGAAATCAATTTCAAGTACGTAGGGACTATGTATTGCAGGAAAAAATCCACTAATATTCCAGTTTTAACATTTAAACACGCTAATTGAATTTTCATAATGAATATTGATTACATAACCTGACAACCAGAAGTTTTAATGAATCAGGCCGTAGCTTCAGGAGTTGCCAAGGAACAGCCATTGTTAATCTATCATAACGTAAAGACTAGAAATATTTATAATCACAACATAGCTCTAGGTTTCTGCAAAGACTAGTAATTATTAATCAATACACCAAAGCATAAGTAAGAGAAAGGCTAGAAAAGATCGTTTTCAGGAATCCCTCGTATAGAATATATAGACACATTAAGAGCGTACAGAGTTCCCACTCTTCTTATGAGTACAATGTATTACATCAGCTCAGCAGTTCTGCAAGTAACTTGCAATACATTTACAAAAAGTTTCTACAACCAATGAATTAATTGAAGGGGAAATCAGAGAAACAGAAATAAATAGAATGCATATAAGAAGCTTTTGACAACTAATTCCGGATTTTTAACATTAAAGTATGCATTATTGCTGCAGTACGAAAATTATATTTTGCACTCGTAGGTATCACATATAAACGTGTGCGAACCCACAATAATGAGAGTATTTAGTATTAGGTAGAACTACGCTATTTCGAACCTCAAAACAAATGACCAATAAATAAGATTGCGCATTTATTAGCTTTTGGGTGAAGCATTTTAATTTTATTTTGTTTACTTACAGCTTTAAAACTTTAAAGAACAAATGCTTTGCAAATTTGGGATCGCCGTTAAAATTTTAGGTCGGATAATCGTATTCGGAATTATCCATTGATCAAGATCAGAAGTTCACAATCGGACTAATATTTTGAAGATCAATGCCCGCCAATACTTATATTCACTTATACTCGGCTTTCATTTTTTGCTTCACAGATGAAATGCGCAAAATCCCGAGAACCACCTACCGGAGGAGTTTGTCTCAATGAATATTTCCACAAAGAAAACGCCTCAGCATCTGCGGGGAATTGCTCTAAGGTGAGTTCTTCTAATCTGTTCCTATTGTCTAAAGTAAAGTGGTGAAGCAATGGTTATTTCTTTCTGTTAAGATTATTCTTTCTGTTGAGCGAAAAGTATTTGAGGCAAAAAATAATAAAGAAATCCGACTCACATGTGCTGAATTCATTGTATCCACTTTTCAGATACCTATTTGTAACCTTTCATTTTGCTGTCGCTCGGCTAACATCGTCAGTAGTCTTAGCTACTCACCTCTCATTTGCTGCCTCAACATTTGCTCTTTCTAATTTTTCTCTTAAATAAGATATTCGACCGTTGAAATGTTGTTTTAATTTTTATTATCATTTATACCATTATTTTTTGTGTCAGTTCAGTTGTGTCAGTATCTATACCTATTATCTAATACTATCATTGATATCTAGTCATTGTGGGTTCGTATACAAAAAAGGTGTCTCAATTAAATGTACGTACACTTCAAATCATGAGAAAACTTTATTTTTAAACATAGAGTGAAATGAACGGACTTCAAATACAGAAGACAAATGTAATTGAAGAATCATGTTCGTAAATATTTAAATTGATAACTGTTTTTGCCCAGACAACGCTGATAACGCGCACC
This sequence comes from Morinoia aosen, assembly GCA_030386875.1. Taxonomy (NCBI): domain Eukaryota; kingdom Metazoa; phylum Arthropoda; class Malacostraca; order Amphipoda; family Talitridae; genus Morinoia; species Morinoia aosen. The sequence continues at coordinate 2,344,647 of CM059568.1, read as the reverse complement.
AAAGGATTTCCAAACGACACGAAACATGGAGAAAAGGATGAATCATCGGAAAAAGATGAATCATCGCCGGATTCTCTAAAGGAATCAGAGGCCAATTGCGAAATGAAATGTGGAGATGAAAACATAGAAGAAGACGCATTAAATAAATCTACGGAGACAGGATTCCTTATTGAAACAAATTTCATGATCGAAGAGATTTAGCTTGGCTCCTGCAAAAATGGCTCCTGTAGAACGTTCGTTTTCAACTGTTAGACAAATTTAGTACCGATAGCAAATATGTTGTGATGCAATCAGAAACAAAATATCTTTCGTGTCACAATTCCCGTGTAAGATAGGGGAATAATAAGCTGCATGTATAAAAAGCGTTCCTGTTCTGCTGCTTCAATTGTGAAGTAGAGACAGGAATAGTATTTAAAAAATTAATATTATGAAGACTGATTTGTTTATTTGACGTGCATGTCTCACCGACTGAAATTGGCTCCATGTGGTAGGTATTGAAGCCTCCGGCTCAGATACGCCCATAATTACATTTCTGTAGAATCATTTTACAAATGTTTGAAATTTTTCAAACACTTAAAAATTTTGCACATATTTAGAAATTGTGTAACTTCTGAGATAATTCATTATGTTTTAAATTCTAAGAAAATTCCTAATGTTTTAAATTTTTAGATAAGACGAAATGTTTTAAGTTTTTCGAATAAAGACTTCTTTATAGCCCAAATTATAGTCTCACTATAGCGGCAGACTGATTTTGGCAGTTTTCCATTATAGTGGGGTTGTAATGAAAGGCATAAACATCACAAAGCCTTGAAGACGAGAGCAGTGAATGAGACCAAAGGAGCCACTCAAGCCTTGGTATCTATGGTTCACCGAAAGAAGAACAGATGGGTCGTGGTCGTCGTCTTTGCTGTACGCTATCCGGAGAAAAGCTCAGGAGGTAGGAGTTAGAATAAATGTAAGGGATGCATTCAGTTCATATGTAAAGAGTCCAGACCTTCAAACGATCATCTGCAGGTTGAATTCATCCAAATTATGCTGTAATTTTTACGATATCTTCCACCATGAAAAAGTCGTTGAAAATATTAGGTAGAAAACTTATTCAGATGTTAACACAACTGCAGGTACAGAAAAAATGAGACATACAGGATACTAATATTAGCCCGTGTGAGAGTAATTTGAAGTCGATGAGTGCATTCCTTCAAAAGTTAAAAGCGGGTCAACTTGAGTATTTTGACGGCGCGCGAGTCGGAAAGGCGTATCGATAAATTTCTGTAGTTCCTAGAAAACCGTTAGGGTCGCGTGTACAAAATGGGAAGAGAGAATGTTTCGCTCTTTCATTTGCGAGTATTTTGAAGTCGATAGATGCATTCTTCCATGAGTTATGGTTTGCCAACTGAAGTGTTTTTACTGCGCGCGAGTGCGCAAGGTCTATCGAAGAATTTTTGTAGCTTTTGGCAAACCGTTGGGCAGTGGTTCTTAACCCCTGGGTCGCGACCCAAAGCTGGGTCGCCAAGCCATTTCATGGGGTCGCTAAGGGTTTATGTAAAATGGGTATAAAAACCCTTTGTATAATATTAAAATACTATAATTTTGATGTATAAATGATAACTTTGAGCTTTTCTGATAACCCAGATTCTCTGTTGTGCGACGGCGAGACACATTCAGCAGTGGGGCCAGAGACTCAGAGTTATGAGTATCTGGCAACACGTTATTCAGTCACGTGTTGGCAGTAACGATTTGTGGTTCCATTCTGTGCCACTTCCAAAAATATAGACATAATTTTCCCCTATCGTGAAAATTGTCTATTTTGTGCATTTTAAACGTTACTGTGATTGCGGTACACAAGGAGCTCGCGAGACTCGAACTCAGGACTATAAATTACCGCGCCGGCACGCTATCGACTGCACTATCGATCACTCAAAGATGATCGAAGCCCAACGACAGCAATGCTTGGCCCAGTGCAGGTACGTGCTGTCCCGACATATATTTATTCCCTATTTTATCGAGAGTTCACACTCTAGTAACCCCCAAAAACAGATAATGAATCAGGTACGGGAAGCTGCTGCTTCCACAAGTTGAAACGAAATAAATGTACACAACCCAATTGAAAATCAAGGACGTTTCGCCGGTGAGTACGCGTCGGTTCCTAGGCGTATTTTAGTTGTATTACGCGCGGTTTAAGGGTCAAATGTCCACTTTTTCGGACACAAAACTGCACGCGAATCGCCGTTGTTCCGCCTTACCTAACGGTCGTTTCCCGCCTCAGAACCAGATTCGAATCGCGGCTGGCCGTCCATGGATTATAGGTTAAAAAATCGCTCCCGGTTGCACGTGCCTCGCCTCACGGGGTGTACATTATTGCACTGGAAGCTTTGGATCTTACAATACATTCACACTCAATGCATTGTGAATGTATTGACCCATTAAGCTCAGTACAATATTGTACATCCAATGAGATCGATGCACGTGCAACTGGGAGCTCAGGTACATTTGACAATACATTAGAAAGGACATAGAATCCCGCTCTTTCTTCAACTTTTATCACAAAAATTAAACCATCTCTTAATAAAAATTTACATGAATATCTTACTTCCATTAAATCACAGCCTTCCCACCAATGGCACACCAAAATAATATAGGCATTAAACATAAAATCCAATTCGTTCAAAATGCTGCATGTAACAAACAAAAATCAACTACATAAACATAAGGATGGGAATGAAATTTCCATATCACAAAGTTCCCTTTCAACGCTCGTTTACATTATAGATTAGATTATTGGTTCGTTTAAGCCTCCCTATCCGCAAAAAATGCGATCCAAAGAGAGGAAAAGGGAGGCACCATTTAGTGTGGAGGCAACACGTGGACTACGCTTTGGGACATATGTGTACCACTAAGTAAATTGCTCACTCGCACACCGGCATAAATGAATAGCATTTCCATTATTTCACTTCCTTTTTCAGAATTGATTTCAGCATACCAGTTAAAATGATCGTACACTTAAATTTTTCACACTTTCTATAAAGGACAAGAGTGCTTTTGAGTAGTACAGTCGGCTTCTAAATTCTGCTACTCACAACTTAACCGAACCAGGCGTAGCAATCGCACAAACGTAGTCAACGTTTTAAGGGAACGCGGAATAGCACAAAAGAATTTTCTTGCATTACTAAAGCTGTTTTAGAGAAAAAACTGGAACACAATTAGCTAGCGCAATTATGTACCAAAAAAGTATTTACAATAAAAAATACCCTCGAATGATAGATAGGGTGCACTGTAGCACAGGACTTGATGCACAGAATTAAAAATCTTGAAAAAAATTGAACAAGAGAATAGTTGAAGAAAGAAAGACAAGCTGACATGGACAGTAAAAAAATGAATAAAAAATGTCCATCATGAAAGGCATAACAATAATTACGATATAAAATGACCCACCTGCACAATGACCTATCTTCTACATGCTTCCAATGTTCATGAATATAACTTACAAATGAATCAAGTGAATGTGAACTGTTCTGTAAACTTGTTCAATAATCTATCCAGAGTACTTTGATATGAATACCACTGCTCTAGTTTCAAAACAGTTGGAAAGACAACGCTTCACACAACTGTGTTTAAAAATTTGAACTCAGCTTGAGCCAACGCGAAAATCTAAAGATGAGCGTAACTGTCGATGGCCTCAACATCCCGATAAACATTAAAAAAAAACATGTTTTTAGCATGATGATGCACTAATAAATCACCGTTTATCTAATGCAATAATTGCGAAGAACACATTCACAAGGAAAACTCACATCAGCAATTGCGATTGCAAAAACGATAACTTCCAGTAAGTACATCACTCGATGACTCACAGTCGTAAAGTAAGTCTAACAGATCGCGACGCGTACCGGCAGGCTGCAGCACACTACTGGCAGCATACATTTGTACGGCTGTAAACCACTGATGGCCGCTCTCAAATGTTACGGCCATTCCCCAACTGAACATTTTGCGCCATCAAACCGTCCATGGCCAACCATGAATTTCACGTCCGATTTCGACCGCGGGTAGTTGAGAGCGCATTGAAGGAGTGTTAATGCAGAGTAGGCCGACCAGCTTATATATCGCACATAATCGACCGTCACGTCCTTAACCCACCGGTGATCCGTCCATGATTTTCAATTGGGAAGGAGCTCGCGAGTGTTGTTGATTTCCCTATCGTGAAAATTGTCTATTTTTTGCATTTAAACGTTACTGTGATTGCGGTACTGTTAGCATTTTATTTCAATGTTTGCTTTTGTTAAGCAATTTAGTTATCCAGTTCACGTATGGCTTGCATTAAGCCTCGTACTCACTGCACAACGTGTTGTGCATCATGCCTCACGGACTAGTTGCGGAGCGCTCTTTCGCCGCTCGATAACATGATGCATCATTATGAACGGAAAGTTCATCTACAGTGCTAGACCGATTGCTGTTGCAGTTGCACGGAGTAAGTTTGATACTTGCATGCAATGAGTACGGTTGTAGTGTAGATTTAATAATCAACAGACGTATACACGTGGCTTTTCTTAGGATAAAACATTTATTACATAAAACGTACACTATCCAGCCAACGTTTTGCGTTTCTACGACAGTCATCAAGAAAAGTATAGCTAGCTGTTACTATAAGTATTCATAACGAAAATATAAATTCTAAAAATTTGAACATCGAAATTCAAACCTAAATTAGTGAATTACAAAACTAATATTATTTTGTCCTTTACTAAATCTATTCAATAAATATTTTCTTCTCATGACTGCAGTTGGTCGAAACATTAGCTCGAACGTATAGTTATTATTTGAGATTTTACCCGAAAATGATATAGATGTTTATATCACTTTCACCTTGCACCAAAGTTTAAAGACATTCTCATGCTACTATTACTAGGATGATATATTTTCAGCAAATTTTTAATTCATATTATCATTGAAAATAACTATTAATATGTTGCAACAGCGCTCTCGTCCACAAGCCAGTGTGTACAGCAGAGGTTGTTCTGTGACGCCACTACGACTACGAGTTGCACTGACGTCTTGCGAGGTGTATACGGGGCTTTGACAAAGCCGACGCGTGCGCCTTCTGGGTATGTAAACAAACCTTGCAACGAGCAAGGTCGACACAATACTCCGCGAATCTATAAAAAATGAGGATTGTATGAAAAGCAGGGAGGCGGAGGGGGGGGGAGAGAGGGAGGCCAATATATAAACTCAAAAATAGTTAGAACAATCGATGTACATATTTACATTGCCATTCATCTTGTTCATTGCGTGGTTTGTTTACATTCGCTGAGAGCGAGTCAGGGTCAGTTGTCAGCAGCTGCCGCACGCACGTGTTGTAGTTGTTGATGACATTACCACTCGCTGCACAATAACAAATTTTTATTTTGGTGTGATATGTCACTCAGCTGCTTGAAGAATGAGTACAATGCTTGCACATTGAGATGAAATTCCTGTCAAATTGTTGATATCAATTTGAGCGTAGATTTGTTGTTTTTCACTTTGGAAGGAATTTTGGCGAAAACTGAGGGTTTCATTAAATAAGTCGCCATGAAGAGATCGGGTGCAACTATCAAAACAGGAAGATTAGCCAATATTTTATTGAGGAAACAAAACACGCTTATAATTAGCGCTTCTTAAAACAATGTTAAAATAGCCAACTCGAAGGAAGGCGATCTTGGCATTCAACACAAAACACAATTTTCGACGTTAATTAAATACTAAGATTAGGCAATAGGTTTCGTTTAGTTTCTTTATTTTCATAGTTCGCAGAAACATCAACAAGTTTAAATTTTTATAAAAAACGCACAAAAACGGTACGTCGGCGGCACACGGCGGGCCCCGTAGCACCTCGTGCCGACTACGCAGCAAGTTAAACCTAATAGAAGAATTATTCAAAGGTAAGTCACTTGCCAACGGCCTCTAACACTTGTAGCTTGAACACCTGCCAGCCCCTCTCCAGGTCTGTACAAAACGGACAGCCACGGACGGTTAGCGTCTAGCTGACTAGCAGCCGCTATGACCCCTCTCGTCCTACGACGAACGGACGGACAGTGACGACAGTAAGGCCGGTGACACACTAGGCGTTTTGTTTCCGATCGGAATTTTGACCGTCGCCGCTCTAACATAATGTAGTGCTTACACATTGGGCGGTAAAATGTCCGTCGCTCACCGACGGCACTTATTTGATCACTGACCTCCATGCAACAAACAAGTGCTGTGCAACATGAATCGAGAACAACTTCTTGCATTATTGCTATATCGTCGTCGATTACAAAGAAAGCGAAAAAATAGACTTATTTGGGTTCATCTGATTAATCAGAGGAGAGAGAAAGTTGGAGCCTTCTACACTTTGTTTCCCGAGTTAAGAAACGATGAAGAAAAGTTTCTCAATTATTTTAGAGTGTCAATCTCATCATTCGACGAACTTCAAGGCCTGTATTGTGCTTCATAATTATGTTAGAGATAGAGATGTGTTAGTTGAGGATAAATTGTCAATGTCAGGACTTGAAAACATCCAAGTATGGTGCAACAAAAGAGGAGGTTTGAAAGCCAACAACGTGAGAAACATTCTCTGCAAGTACTTCGTGTCAAGTGTTGGTAGCATTCCCTGGCAAATGTCAAAGATCTGATGGTCCATGTAGGAGAAAGCAGCAAATATAAGCATCACTACATGAACTGTGAATACATATGATACTGTTTAGCATAAAAAAAATAACTAGAATCTCACTGACTAGTAGAATTATGCATATAACAGGTATTATGTTCATTAAAACTTTAAAAATGTCAAATAAATAAATTATATTGAAAATTCGTTTTGAAAGGCTTTTAATTATTACATGAAATGTTATTTAAATGATCTTCAATATATTTTATATGTGTAATATAGTATAAATTTGTTTGTACGGTGTTGTCTGTTTTTTTTTAATTCCGTTCTTTGTATGTGTTGGTAAGTTTTCAAGAGCAAACAGAAAATGTATAAGTTCAAAGTTATTAAGGTCAATTCAATAGCATGAAATAAATATGATATTATTTGGCATCTTCCGCACTTGGTACCTCGTTAAAAAATGTATTTTAAATTAATCTTATTCTAAATAACCATGATATTTTAATTTATTTATCAAATTTATTTAATGAAGTTTAAATTATTGAATTTAAAATAAATTTTAATGAACTAATTAACAAATAAAGATTGTTATTTTCGGATTTTATGGGTAAAATATATTGAAAAAAGTTATTTAAAATGAATTTTTTTCACGGATCACCAAGCACGAGTGGTCCATTATTTATGCTTACAGAAGTCATTCTTTGTGCTGTCTTCCAGTTTGTTAAAATCATTCTTAAGTTGTAGACAAACTTAATGCCACGCATTCCTGTTGCGTTCTTATCTTAAAAAGGAATCCAAAATTTTGTACCAGAGCTCAGGCCTTTCTCGTACAAGGTGAATTAGTAATTCATTGTCAATTGAAACCTCTTCGGCAATGGTAAAGCACACCAATGCAGAGCGCTCAATAATTCATACATTAGAGCGGTTGGCGGCAGACTGGATGACATGTGTGTAACCGCGCATTGAGTCACGTATGCCACCACTTCTGTGGAGGAGATTAAAAAACCGTCGATTGTAGTGGCAGTGGGCGGCTGCATTGCTGCCGTCGGCGTTAAATAATCCGCTCGTCCATTTTTCCGCTCAGTGTATCCGAAACAATGTAATCCTACGCGCCACTACTGGTACGACGGCGACGGTAAAAAATCCGATCGGAAAGAAAACGCCAAGTGTGTCACCGGCCTAACGGACGGTCGTCGTCCTCGCCGTGGTGTAGCCGATCGGAAAACGGCTTGGCACAATTACTCAGCCGGTCCAAGGGAGGCACCACTCGCGAACAACTGGGCGATCGCAAGAGTAGCTGGAAAAAATTATGAAGGTTTAGGAAAGCTCGTAATGACGGTAATAATAGTAATGATGAATTTAATTATTGGTCGAATAAAAAATAAGCAAGGTTCAAAGATAAGACATTAGTACCTGTCAAATAGCGGCTGCTGCAACCGTAGACCCAGTTGACCAGCAGAGACAGCTCCCAAACGTATACTATGTGTGCAAAGAGAAAAAACGATAAGTATATTGAAAGTGGACGAGCCAGCAGTAAAATGTCAACGAAATGAATGCAATTATGTTCAATTACTATCCATACGTTAAATATACCCACCTAAAGAAATGATGCCCTCAGTGTGTTAACTTGCAGAACAGAGTGAGGGATGACGATGCAATTAGTCAAGAGGTCAAAAAGTCAAGATGTCAAGTTGATGAAAATTATTCCTTCGTACTCACCGAAATTGTCCGCACTTCTTGGTAATGACATCTCATAAGAAGTACAAGAGGAAGCAGCTGGGGTCTTGCTTCGGGGGTGCAGGGACAAAATAGGACAGAGATATTTTATTGTGCCAACCTGCAGGTTCTTTTCAGTTTCTCTTGTTTTTACTTAAGTTTTGTTTGTGTGATTGAGTTTCCTTGTGTTAAGTTTCTAATTTGCATGTTCGCGCTTCTTGTGTTCCACTTGGTTAAATTTGTTCAGTTGGCTGAAAGCCACAAATTGGGTCCTGTTGGACATTTAATAAACTTAAAAGTTGAGACTGCGGCTTCGTAGGCTCTGATGAGTTTTAAAAAACCGTTAAATTTGTGATTTCAAACCTACGAAATTAAATTAATCTCTTAACTAGAGCGGTTGCTCAGGACATTGTCCTAATTAATCTAAATTCAAAATGTGCCTAATAACCTCCAAAAATTTGCGGCTTTAAGCTATACTTGAGTGTAGCTTGTGAAGTCTAACTTATACTAACCTTTAAATTGTAAGTGGAACACTGCCTCAATCTATTTTCCATTATCTATTAGCTGCATTAAGGTGGCTCTTACTATAGTCTTCGTACTATCCAGACAAATAGGTACGTGCTTTGCCAGTAAGTAATTGCTATAGGTGCAATGATAATTTGGATTAATGAAATAATTGCATTATCGTATATACAAAAATAGGGATCGTGTGAACTTATGGTCAACATAGATCTTCCTTTACCAGATAAGAATCTGTCAAGTTGAGGGAATTCATCTTCTGCGATCGAGCCGGGCAATTGTTGAAAGTTCTGCCTGCGTGCTTCACATTAGATCTAAGAAACTACAGATTATCTATGGTGAGAGGAACGTGTACTCGGTACAAGTAACTGTGATGTAAAGTGACTGATTGGCATTCGTTGCAATTTGAAACACTTAAGTATTAAAATTATTGGTATCTGTTAGTAATGTATTGTTCGTAAATTACAGTTCGTTCAAAATTTGTACGCCACCCGGACTTCTTGTTGAAATTCGCCAATAGTTCATTTTTAAAAAGAGGCTACAAACTACGGTCCTGTAACGTTGGCGTTGAAGCGACTTGTTCCTGCAAGAACTGCTACAATAAAAGTATTGCAATTCATCTGGGTTTCCTTGATCTTTTGCTAATTTTCAATAAAGTAATTCAACGAGATCAAGTGTCCCAAGGTTGAGGACAGTCAAGTCGTCCCCCAGCAAAACAAAGTGCAAACAACACTCTTAAGCAAGAGAGCTGGGAGAACGAAATAGAGAGACAAGCTCAACTAAAGTAACCTAATTCAGAACCAAATACCCCAATTACCAATTCTAAACCAACTTCAATAAATAATGACAATATAAACAAACTCCAGCGACTCCGCAATCAAAGCCACAGCGAAGGAACGCACTTACGAGGACGAGCAACCACCAGCGCCACATACGACCGCCCTTACAGAGTGAAGGTCTGACGATCAAGGTAGTACGAACAGGAGACTACTGAGGCCAGGAAGCGTCTGTTCTCGGCGATGGCAAGCGAACACCTCTCTAACCAGGCAAAACACGCACAGAGACAAAAAAACAAGAATTCAATTTAAAATGTCAACCTCACGTACACCCTGTGGGGATTTTTCCCACAGAATTAAATTAATTAATATTAGTATCACTTAACTTCAAATCAGTCTCTTTTTCAGGAAATGATTACTAGAATTTTTGTGTATGAATCATCATAAAATAAACGAATCAACCAATTTTTGGCAAGAATGATTTGAAAATGAAAGGCATTCCCTTATTAATATGGTATTTGATGCTACGTATCTAACCAGTATATGTAACAATATGAACAACCATTGTGTTTTTCTGTTATTTTCAGACTGTTAAATACAATTATCATGGCTAGTAAGAGAAGATACCGCAATGATATTCTTAACTCAGGCTTCACTTATGTGACTCATCAACGCGTACTTAAACCACAATGTGTTATTTGTGGAGACGGTTTAGGTAACGAATCCTTCAAGGAAAACCAACTTCAACGACATTTAGAACAAGCAAACATTGGCCAACAAGGACCGCAACTTTTTTAATTAAAAGAAAATAACAGCAACTGAAAAGGTAGCGACTGGATGCTCCTACGAACCCAGCAGTTATTGGCATGCAACAAGCAATACTGGAATCATTTTTGGGGAACCGGAAAATTGAAAAAGCAAAAAAGCCACATACGATAGGTGAGCAACTGATTAAACCTGCTGCTTTGGACTTGGTGCGAACAACATTATTAAATGAATTTATTAAAAAAATTGAACATGTTCCTCTTTCCGATGACACAGTTAGAAAAAAGAATTCAGATTATGCCTTGCGAAGTTAAAACACAAGTGTTGGGAGCTATGAAAGGAAGTGGACAGTTCAGTCTCCAGCTAGACGAGTCAACTGATTTGAGTGATGATGCCCAACTTATGACTTATGTTCCTTATCAAGGTCAACATGATATGGAAGAAATGTTTTTGTTTTGCCGACCACTTCAAACCACAACAGGCGAGGATATTTTCCAAATTGTGAATTCTTTCAACAGAGAAGAAGGCCTTAATTCGAAGGAAGAAAGTATCAACATTTGATTCATAAATAGAGCACATGTACACATGTTCCATACAGGTACTGAACAAGTTGCAGTTCTTTTCGCAATGTGTGGCGTGTAGTTTCTTCACAAGCTTGTGTACGGCGATTGCTGGGGCAGTGGAATGCACTCACACTTTACTTGGTTGAGTTGTGGTTTAGCGATCCAACTCAGGCAAATGATGTGATAGCAAATGCTTCAAACTAAATGCCAACACGCGCTTATTTGGAGTTCTTAGATTATAACTTGGGGAAATTGAACACATCGTTTCAGACTGACTTTCCGAATTTCTTCAATCTGAGATCAGGAATTTAGAGCCTAATTAGGAGCTTTTGTTCAGATTTTATGCTTGTTGCTTTTGTGAAGCATGACACCATTTCTTTGCTGAATCCATCCCATTCAACATTCACTAGTGCTTTAGTGCTAGTAGGTGATATACATATACATTGGAATGACAGCAACTGAAACGATACCAGAGATAACTGGCATAAGGTCACAAAGGAAAGGGATTTTGTACCTAATTGTAGATGCTTCTGGTTGGAGCAGTTTCACAAATCCAAAAAAGGTTTCTTCATCGGGGATCCTGCACAAGACATCGTACTCTGGTCTGCGTAATGCTTCAACTAGGGGATCCCGGGATCCCGGATAATTTGGGGCTGAAATTTCCCGGTTCGGGAAATCTTTTCTTCCCGGGAATTCCAGGGAATCTAAATAGTATATATTTTTCAAGATATGGGTGAGAAAATAACTTGAAATCTTGCTGTTTAATATGATTCATCAATTAGAGAGCACAAGATAGGACTTTATTGTAATAATATTATTGCAATTTACATCAATACACCAGTGTAGGCTATACTATCTCTTAATAGTGTTCAACTATTGCATCAGAATAAATTTTGTGGTTTAATTTTGCAGGGAATAAATAATAGACTGTAATAGATACGACAGCAACGGCCGATGTTGTAGAAACTGCCCAGATAAAAATTTTAGACTTTTTCAAGTAGTTTCTATGCTGCGGTAGGCAAGACTTCTAGCCGTATATTATTCGGAAAAGCAGTAGTTTTTTGGGCGCCATGACCACTTTATATGGCAGTAAAAAACGACTTCAAAACCATTGAATTTCCTTTGCAGCTTTTCCTAAATTTCCACTTCTATCGGCTACGTATCGACTTTCTACGCACCTAAACGGCCACGCGCCGCGTCGTTCCGAACATCCTGCCGCATTATTTCGACCTTGCCCGAACTCAATTACACCGGCCTTCCGTACACATACGTGCACACACACGTACACACACACACACAGACGGACACGTACACACACACAGACACACACACGTACACACACACACGTACGCACACACACGTACACACACACACAGACACACACACACAGACGCACACGTACACACACGTACACACACACAGACGCACACGTACACACCCACACGTACACACACACACAGACGCACACGTACACACCCACACACACAAAACACACACGTACGCACACACGTACACAAATATGTAGATGTACATATCGTTCATCACCTGCCAGAAGGTCCTTAATTCAATTCAAGAGTTGCTGAAGACTGGCCGGGGAGAAAGTCATGCTTCGTTTCCATTTTTTGTTTTTCTGTGTGTGATGCTTTAATTGCCTTCTCTACAAGTCCCACCACATCGATGAATTGTCATATATATCAATTCACCGAAGCCGTGAGACTAATAGTTGGGATCTTGCCTTTATTCGTGCTTTCAAATTGTAAACACTAGCTTAATACTACAGATGTTTGCAGTCCAATCTTCTTCAAGTTGTTGCAGTCCAATCTTCGTGGTGCAGTTGCTGGGTTGCGACGATTTCCGTATGACCTCAATTTGGGAGTAAAGTGAATGTCCTGAGCTGATAACGTCTAAAACTTTAAAAAATGATAAATTGAATAACTATTAAACATATGCTGCAATTGTTATTCTACATGCGTTATAATTATAAACCTCCAATGCCAACAGGAAAAATATGATGGACTCACCTAACTTACTGTTGGGCTCTTGCCTCCATTCTTCATTGAAACTCAAAAGGGTCACTCAATACAGCAGCTGTTTGTCGAAGCAAGCCGCAAGTTGTTGCAGTCCAATCTTCGTGGTGTAGTTGCTGAGTTGCGACGTTTGCCGTTTGACCTCAATTAGGGAGTCAAGTAAATGTCGTGAGCTGATAGCGTCTAAAACTTAAAAAACTGATAAACTAAATAACTATCAAGTCTAAGCTGCAATTTATTTTTTTTACACGCGTTATAATTACATACCTCCAATGCTAACATGAAAAATATGACGGACTCACCTGAGCCAGCGAAAGAGAGCTGAGGAGGTTTAGGCTTGTTTCTACTACACTTGTTTTCTACTCGAGCGATTGAGAAAAACGTCAGGCTGTGGAGTGTTGAGGAGTGACTCATGCAATTATATCTCCATTGAAAACATCTCTTCTGAAAACAATGTAAATTATAGAAAACATTGTATTGTTCTTAAATGATACTGGAACTTAGAAGCTTGAAGCCTAAACACTCACTGTAAAATAATAATGGAATTACTAGTTAATGAACATACACTATCAATGCTTAATTATGGATGGTCCATAATTTGGAACGCCCTGTTCATAGAGACCTAAATAATTTGTTTTTTTTATCTCACTGTAAAAGTTTTTATCTTTTTTAAAACAAAACAGCCAAATTTCAGAGAAGCTTTTCTTTTATAAAATGCATTCCCTCATGCAGCACTTGATTCACACTATCCAGTTCTAACGTCATCAATGGAATTAAAAACTCACGTGAGAGCGAACATCTTATACCTTATGGTACAAATTTATTACAAATAAAATACACCCTCACGTACTAAACACTCGCACTGATACACTGATATGCACTCTAACATGACTTGAAACTTAAATAAATGAAACACGTTCAAGACACCTGTCTGCCGCTCACAACATCAAGGTGAAAACTGGCGGGAAATTCAGCGTCTCAGGGCGACCAACATCTCAGTGTGTTTTACCCTCAACTCGAATGCAAAGAAAAAGAATTGACTCAGCTGAGCAGCGGAATAGTATTATTCATAATAAACTGGCAAAAAATATTAAATTGACATTTAAATTTCGAATAACATATAAACTATCCATAAATTAAAATTTTAAGGTTTATTAACCAATGTCGTAGTTGGCAGCTCTGACTAGTAATTAAGTTTCCCTCGGGAGCTTTGGAACTATAATTTGATTTCATGGCAAAAGAATTTTGCTTAGGAATGTTAGCATGTACGATTTTCCCTTGAGAATGTTTTATTCTTTCGTTCGAGAGTAATTTGAACTCCATTGACGCATTATTTCGATAGATACGAGGGGATAAACTGATGTGTAATGGCGGCGCTCGAGGCGGATAGATTTATCCCGAAATTTTTTATTTATCCAGAAATACATGTTTTTAAAATGAATCTTCTCATTCGCTTGAATTATGAAGTATTTTTCTCATATGAGAATTGCACGTATAACTTTTGTGGACATTTATGCATATTTGTAAGGCTTTAAAAGAATAAAACATCCTGTTCGTAGAGACGTAAATAACCTAATTTTTTACTTCACTGTGAAACGTTTTATCATTTGTAAAACACAACCGTAAAATTTCTGAAAAGCTATTTCTCTCATTCATTCAAGAATGAAGGGGTTAGTAAACCAATTTTTTTTTTTATTGGAATGAAAATTTCTTAGAATTTGTTAATTACATATTATAAAATAAATATGCCAGGGAGTAACAATAATTGTTCTACGCGGGCGCTGTGTGAAAGTGCACTGGAGAGAAATTAATCGAAGTATATATATACCGGATGCTTCCCGGTCGTTAAGTCGACCGCAGGCCGACACTGTAGCTTGAAACCGCCCTTGTGAAAGAGCTCGATTATTCCGGCTTGTAACGTCCAATTAGATTAGCAAATATAGCCGTCGAACGGTAAATTTGGGTCGAGAGCGGCCGACAAAGAAATATTTTTGCCTTCTGCTGCCATGTTTCACTATGTTCGGCTACCTGTCGCTCTAAAAACGGCATGAATTTTTAACTGGGTGATGTCTTTGTGCAGCGATATTATGTTAAAGATGCAACTGGAGAAAGTGCGAATTGTATAACGTGCGGCAAGAGTTTACTTTGCAAAGGCTGGTCTACCAGAGGTTTGTTACGTTACTTAAAGAATAAAGAGTAAACACAACATACTGAAGCTTGAAACTGTAGACCCAGATGCGACAACTAGTAGTTCAGAAGACAAATTCGTATTGGAACAAAGCGCCCTCATGCAAGGGAGAGCAGCAGGAAAAGCACTAACAACTTTTGTAAATGTACATAGAAGTGCTGGGGAAGAACAAGTGACCAAGCTAGTACCAGTTGATGGCGTGTCAGGAAATACAGTGTGAATTCATTAGTGAATCCTTCTCAGATAAAGGTTTTTCGCTTCCTAAATCGTCAAATACTGTGATGGGGGTGGGCAACAAATTACAATAGCATAAATGTATAAATATGAAGAAATCCGTGGATCCCGGGAATTCCCGGGATTGTCTTCCTGGAATCCCGGGATTCACGGATTTATCGTTTTGTCCCAGGATTGCAAACCCTAGCTTCAACACCGACTCCAAAATCATTGTCATATATATTAGACAAAATTCCTCGAATGAAAAAGTTTGTCGATTTGACATTTCTTAGTGGTAAATGGCGAAAACATTACTTGGATGAACAATTGAAAGCAGACATGTCAGCCGTTAATTACTGGGAAACAGTGTTTAGCCGTAAAAATGATAGTGGGCTACCATGTTGTCCGAATCTTAAAATTAGAATTTCAATGTTGTTACCCCTCCCATTTTCAAGTGATTTCGTTGAACGTTTCTTTAGTCAATTAAATTTGACCAAAACTGTCCAAGAACAGTTTGAAGAATGGAACCCTGCGTAGTTTGATCCATGTAGTGGATAACCTTGAAGAGTCTCGCTCCACGGCATCAAATTTTTCAAATAATACTATTTTGATTAAGGCAATTAATGAAGTGAAAAGTAATGCCACGCGTGCAGAATCTTCAGCGATGCCAATACATTAGATATATAAAATACGGAAAGCTTGATAGCGTTTTTATCATGTTTTGGATTGTAGTTTTGTAAAAGGTATTCCCAGAACTTTATTTTTTATGTGAGTAGTATAACTTCCTGGAGAAAAAATTATTTTGAACAAATTTATCTAAGGCTATACTTAACACCACACGTACGTAGGGTTCATTCATTTTGTATTTGTTTTTAGGATCGGTCAAAAAACTCAATACCACGAGCCGAAAAAAATAATACGTAGGTCTATATTTTTCATCAAAAATTGTTTGTTTAGTTTCTGTAATACTTATAATTTATGCATTGTGAGCACTAATTGCGTAAACCTGGATTTCAATTTTGTCGACCACATTGCTTTGTGTATTTGTTGAGTTGTTTATCGATTCACATTCGGAAATATCTTTTGAAATTTTAATGAAAGAATATCGTTTTATACACATTTCCAAAATAAAGGTGTTCAGATCATTGATTTATTAATTAACGAATCCCCAGAAACTTTAAAAATGTTGTAAATGTGACGTAATTAAGAACAAAGCCAATTGCATTATTAAAGTCTATACGGTAATTATTAGAGACCGGATTTTCAAGCAAAATGCTATAAATGCTTATTTTGCTTAAAAATGATATATCGCCATGAAAATGCCTATTTTGCTTGTAAAAGTTATTTTTCATATAAATGCTTATTAAGCAATTGATAGCGCGTTATACATTTGCTAATATTTCTATAAATGCATGTAAAAGCAAGTATGACGGCAAGCGCCTCTCAGGGTAATTTGTACACCTCTTGGGTAATTTGCATGCCATGCTGGCAAGTGATACTAGAAAGTTCTACAGTGCGTGTATGTCTGTGTTACTATTGAAATTGCATTTTTTTTTCTGTTGATATTTATTAGAGTTTTCCCTTTTTCTTTCTTTATAAAGAAAAGTACACCGTGCGCCAACCAGAGAGATGGAGAGAGACGTAGATTTAACTTACAAATAATATTTGGATTAAAATATCAAATTACATCTAAAGTTTTCTTATCATCTCTCTCTCTCCCTCTCTCTCTCTCCCTCTCTCTGTGTCTGTCTCCCTTACATGGCATATTATCTGCAGTAGTTAAATTGTAGGTTTCCCACACCTAATACCTAGAAATAATGTTATTCCTACAGTTTGGTGTGTAATGATATATAGCTTATTACGGCAGTCGTGCACTTGATCTCGATCTGTGAATGAGTCCGTACCTAGTGCGTATGTCCCTTCACTCAGGCATTATATACGTATATACTCGTAGCTTAAAGTTTCAGCGTTCTTGTTGTCCCTGTACGAAGTAGCTGATCCATTATTGTGCGTGTAACTTTGGGTTCCGTGCCTACTGCTGTCCCTTTTTTCATATCTTATGTTATGTTGTAAATTTCTGGTCCATATTAAGTTTACTTCATTCCGCAATTTTTACAATTTTATTGCCTTATTTCTATAAAATGAATGATTTTAATGTGTCCGGTTCATCACTATTATACAGGATGTAATTTGATCTTCAAAGTTGAACATCTCGGAAACTAAGCATTTGCGAGCAAATTGTTTTTCATGGCAGATGTCTTAAAATGGTTCCTTTTATACAAATAAGGCAACAAAATTGTGAAAATTGCGCAATAAAGTAAACTTATTAATGACCATATTTCTTTGTCACTTGAATGAGTTTGTTTACTTGTGCAGGATATTGGCACCTAAGTGACATTAGGTGAAATATGCCAAAGGTTCCTGTGTCAACAGGTGTAAAACTCCGAAATTTAGTGATAACTTTTGGCAGCACTGATTTCACACAAAATTGAATAAACCTGTTTTGCCTGCTTTGCCAATGCGATGTCAATTTTTCGAAAATGTTTAATGCACAACAACATGTGAATTCAGCTAAACATAAAAGAAATAAAGAACTACAAAGAAATACGGCTACTGTGAATGTATCAGAAATAGAAGAAGCATCGGTCAATGTGAAGTTTAATGCAATCACGGAAATTGATAATTATATTCCAAACAATCACTAAAGGAACCCATTTAAGAACGTTTTTCATGAACGACATTCTGCTCGCTGATGCGTTATTTTCGAGTTATTGAACTTAGAAGTTGGCCGTCGCGCGCCCAAGGAAGCGAGCGTAATTTAATTAAAAACGGAAGCTAACCCCCTATTACAAACGTAAAGAGGTTGGGTCGTGAGGGGTAGCCACAGTTCTTTTAGTGAAAAGTATAAATAAAGCTTCAAAACCACCAATTAGGGTGACGACCGCAATCTTGTTTACATCGGGTCGAACATGGCGACCACCATGGGCGCCGCCATCTTGGACCCGATGTCAACAAGATTGCGGTCGTCACCCTAATGGGTGGGTTAGAAGCTTTATTTATAATTTTCACTAGAAGAACTGTGCCTCCCCCTCACGACCCAACCTCTTTACGTTTGTAATAGCTTCCGTTATTAATTAAATTCCGTTTCACGCGCTCGCTTCCTTTGGCGCCAAGGCCAACTTCAAAGTTCAATTATTCGAAAATAACGCATCAGCGAGCAGAATGTCATTCCTGTAAAACGTTCTTAAATGGGTTCCTATAGTGATTCCTAAGATCGGAATTCTTATTTTCCGTGATTGCATTAAACTTCACATTGACCGAAGCATCAACTGTTGACAATCTATCTGAACAATCTTCGTCCACCCCATCAACATATCAAACTTAATACCTCCATACTGTTCTTCGACGCAATTTTGTAAAGACCTTTGCAACGCTTTTGTGGACTCCGCAATCCCATTTTGGAAACTTCAAAGTCCCTCTATGAGAAGCTTCTTGAATTCGTATACTAAAAGAAGTGTCTCAGACGAATCAACGCTGCGTACAAATTATATTGGGTAATGTTATAGTGCAACAATAGAGCAAATTAGAAAAAATGTTGGTGAAAACTACATCTGGCTATCAATCGACGAAACCACTGATGCAAAAGGCAGGTTTGTTGTGAACGTTGTTGTGGGTTCACTAAATGGTGACAAAGAAACCAGCATCCACTTACATCAGAACAAGTTGAAGGAGCAAATGGCTCTTCGATAGCCCAAGTGTTTTCTACAGCTCTTTTAGTACTATGGCCGGATGGTATAAAATATGATAAAGTAATGCCGCAGCTTACAGATGCAGCTGCATACATGAAGAAAGCAGCTACTGCGCTGTAGGTGATTTACCCTCACATGTTACATGTCGCGTGCCTAGCTCACGCGCTTCACCGAGTTGCTGAGTACGTTAGGGAAATTTTTCCAGAAATTGACCAACTAGTTGCCAACAGTAAAAAGAAATTCCTCAAAGCTCCCTCTAGAATTCAAAAACATAAAAGTGTTGCTCTTAACCTTCCATTGCCACCACTACCAGTAGTAACACGATGGGGCACTTGTTTGTCCGCCGTATTTTATTATTCTGACAATTTTGACGTTCTTGTGCAAGTATTGAACAGTTTAAGCAGTGAAGATTCATCAGCAATAAGAAGAGTTGAAGAATTACTTGGAAAAGACTTGATTAAAACAGACTTAACATATATTGCGACTCGTTTCAGAAATCTTCCGAAAGCAATCACCTCACTAGAAGCACGCAACAAGCCCTTCGTAGATTCTATTTCATTATTTGAAAATGTAATACATTATTTGAAAATGTACTTGTGGTCTGCTGTCGGCTACCCTCCCATAGAGAGGAGACGCCTGTTATATGTATGTAAAATGTAATACAAGAACTTTCATCCCTTGCAGGAACAAAGGGTGATGTGTACGAGCGAAATGTGAAATGGTTGTGAATGGCAATCTAAATTTAGACACTCTTGTTAAAATAGCTGACACTTTCAAAGGAGGAAATTTTCCGTGTTCCCTTTACCACGTTTACTGGTTCCAAATTATTGAATTATTGAACTTGGTGAAGGGAAAGAAGTCGGAGACAAGGATTGATACAGGAGTACCTGCTCACGAGCAAGTATCCAGCTGACCCGGCACCTTCTCGTGGTGGTACTGTGAGGACCAAGGTCAGAGAAACGCTTGATAACTGCGACGTTTACTGATAGCGATGTTATTACAGGATGGGATGCGGACCAAATGCGGCGTTGAACGCCCCGCACCCTAATTTATATGACATATATTGCTGATTCAGCAAGCGCATTGCGGACACCCCGCATTGAGGGCATTGTACTGAGCACACACACGAACAAGTGCACATACAGTACCGTTGATATACCTAACTGCTCTTTCCTCTATCTTTTGAGTTTTCTTTCGAGGGATTAAGATTTTAGTTCTTTTTCAAAATCCCCGTTGTTGGGTAGAACTAAGCCGGGCGGCGGCCCGAGCTCCTCGGAGCTTGGGTATCAATAGTTATAGTTATCTTTTCTTTAATTTACCCTATATTCCAGGGCCCCAAAATAATCTTTAAGAATAGACTTATGTTACGTATACCAATTGTCTATATTGGATCGCTACTTTAAATCATAAAGTAAAACTTTAAACGGTTCTGGCAACAATCAGCGAATATCTCAAACCCCGACTTCGAGGCGGAGAAACCCCCTCTGAAGCCGGGAGTATGCACGCCAAAAATAAAAACAAACCAAAACAACGAACAAACCCCAACAAAAACAACCCAAGCACCGCTACCAACGTAGGTGCAACAAACCCAAAAACTAACACTATCACCAGGAAGATAAGCGAGAACAATGAAACATTTGACCTAACAACCGAAAAAGCTCCATCACCGGAACCAAACGGTGCTACCTGTAAAGTGGACCAAGTGGAGGCTAAATTAAATGAAGTGCTGAACAGACTTGCGGCAGGTGATGCAAACAAATGCATCAACCCCGATAGACATGAAATTAAAAAAGAAACAAAAATATAGACGACCGAACAAGGAAAATCGAAAATACACTCGGAAAAATCCTAGAAATGACGAAAGCAAAGAACATAGAAAAAAAAAACAGTAAAATCATGGGCAGCGAAAAAGAAAATGTGAAGAAACAAAGCAAAGCTAGCAAATACGCACCCATAACGTTGAACCAAGAGATGACGAAGAAGGACCATTATACAATGTTCTTCTTGGTCAAATTCAAAATTGAAGAGAGAAACCAAATAAATCCATTTGGCCCCCAAGATTATTATTATTATTATTATATAAGAAAGTTTTAGCCTCCCTTAAACACGACAAAGATGTTCCAAGAGAGGAAAGAGGAAGGCACCATTTGGTATGGAGTTGAGGGAACGCGGAATCTATGCACAAGGTGCACAGAAACAGTAAGCTAGGAAAGAAGTTCATGAAACAAGAGAAAGTTGAAGAAGAAAGTTGTAGGTGCTGAAAAACAGGACAGCAGTGAACCGAAAAAAGATGGTCCCTAACAAAACAAAAACCTATTTTATTACAACAAAAAGGAAGCCTACCTAACCTTTAGCTCGGGCCCTCGCATGGTTCCCCTGGGAGCGCTAATTTGCCCCCAAGAAGAAATAGTAAAAACAGCTGGTCTAAAGGCTAAAAGAATAACTTATTCAGGTAAAGATAGCTTTACCATAGAAACTCGAAACAAACCCCAGTCTGAGCGCATCACCAGACTTAATAACATCGACGGTATTAATTGTCAGATCAGCGAACATCCGCACTACAATCAATCCAAAGGACTAATATATATTAAAGAATACGATGTAGACAATATGGAAGATTTTTTTGTGGGAGGCCTGAAGAGTCAGTACAATATCAGTGACGCTTTCCGTGCCAGTTTCATTAAAACTCGATTCTCCCAAACCACCCCACTCCTACTAACCTTTAATAGCTACACTACACCAGACTCTATATGCATCCCAGATCCCAGAAAATCAGATGCGATAGTATACCCGTTTATTAATAGACCAATAATCTGCCACAAATGTCAAAACTACGGCCACACAGCCAAACACTGCCATAACGAAGCAAACTGCAAACGATGCGGAGAAGCAGGCCATGACAGCGAACACTGCCCAATTGAAAATTAAGGACGTGTCGCCGATGTGGGAAGGCCGTGCATGCGCGTAGCTAGAGCCGTCGTGTCGATGCGGCACGTCCGCCGCGACGGCGAAACCGCCGCTTTAAGGTCGTGTCACACGACCACTACACGTCGACGGCCGTTCGCGACGCACGTCCTTAGCGCGTCCCTGCATGGCTCTACACGTCTTTCATCGGACGCGACGCGTCGATGCTGCGCACGTGGCCGTCCCCAAATTTCGAGTTAAAAAAATGGCTCTCGGTTGCGCCCAGCTGATTATTCGTCGTCTGCATAGCCATTACTCACACGCACATATGCCCATATTGCATAAGTGCGTATGCGTGATGACTATGCAGAGACGACAATATCAGCTGAGCGCCGCCGAGAGCTTTTTATATACTTGTAGATATGTTCACACATCCACACATATATATTCATACATGTGCACGCATAAGTTTGTACAAGCGCAGGCAAATAAAAAAATAGATTATTCGAACGAGGCACTGTATTTCTGCAATCATTACCAGACTTTCAATGTGACTTCTATTCGAATGACAACTGTTGTTCGATTAGAGTATATTTTTCTGTCCCAGCTCTCATATTCGTTTTCCGCGAGAGCATATACGTTTTCCGCGCTTTTTCGGTTCGGCACTTCAATACTAAAAACGCGGAAAACGTAACCTTGTATTTAAAATAACTGTTTTGTTGGGCGTGAACAAGAGAAAGGTTTTAAATTGTGTATTCTGGAAACAAGCGTTTAATAAGTGAGGGATAAAAAAATGATGTAAACAACTCGTTTAACAATGTCCTTTACAAGCAGCTAATCAAATGGATCAAAATTATTCATTAAACTATTTAAAGTTTCTGCTCCCACTTCGCATACAAAATAATATAGTTTCCCGAATAACACGATAAAACAACTCATTTATGGGTAAAGTTTGTATGAGTCTAAGTTCCACTAAAATCTAAACCCAATTAAGGAACTGCAGCATCCGCTTCCTCTGTCATAAAACGATCTTAAATGATTGACTTATTACTGTAATGCGAATAAAGGCCATTGAAGGAATAAAACACAAAATAAACATCAGAAAAGATTCCCCTAAACATACACGTTGAGTTCTAAGTGACGACGAAATATTTCTCAATTAACTATATTAAATCGCGTGTAATATTGTGTTACTTGTGTAGTTTGCAAATAAGTAGCTATCTTTACGGACAAACAATATATGTTTGATAAAATTTCCGCTTCCGTCTCAACCTTGACTTTACTGACACGGATTTCCAGTAAATGACCATTCCATTTTTGATTTATAATCCACAAATCTCTGCGCACTAGATTTCAACGACTGACTTCTTCAAGCGAAATAGATTGAAAGTGATGCCGGCTGTATTTTCTTCGACTGCAACAAGCTCTGGATTGGTGTCTTCGTTGCTCTCGCCTTCTGGGATCCGCGAGCTCGAAGGTCTTTTCCCTTGGTAGCCGCCTTGCCAGTGCTATTTTAGATGCTGAACGTGTAGGGTGTGTCGTCTCTGCTCCCTGCCTACACGTTCTCTTGGAACAGTGGCGTTTAGCTGCCAAAAAATGACTTTAAGCCAACGCTTCGCCCACATTTTCCTCATTCGTTTTTGTTTCTTCTTTATAACCGCGACAACTGATAGAGATTGAAAGCGCCATTGCCTGTCGCAGAGCCACCTTCGTACATTCTCTCTCTACCGCTGCTAGGAGCAGACTGAGGAATGAGGATTCTACTTGGAGCAGTGCTGCACCTCTGCCATGGTCCGTGTGGACACACTGACTCAACCAAGTACTTTACTTAGCTCGTGGTGAAGCTCTCGCCCATTGACCGTGTCAACAGGCCTTAGGGTAGCTGCACACCAAAAGATTTGAGGCGAGAAAGCGAGCAAGCTTGAATCGATATACATGTATTCCTATGGGAGTGCGCACACCACAAGCAAGCTAGCGAGCGAGTGAGAAAGATTGAAGATTGGCTGCAGCGAGAAAGCGACTTGAAGATGGTTTCACGCTTGAAAGCTCCAGTGAGAAGCCTCTGGCAGTGGCAGCGCTGCGTCTGGCAGTGCGCGGCGAGATGTCGAAGGGAGAGGTGTGCTACACAATTTCTCCAGCAAAGACTGAACTCCTTATATCCAAAGTTTATGCTGTACTGTGCCTTTGGAAGTCAAAAAATCCAAAGCACAATGACAGATAACATGTTTCAAAGCAATGGGACAAAGTATGAATGATACTCAACGTTACAAACACATGCTAGTTCCGCTTATTTTTGTTATAAACCTCTCTCCATGACATTTAGGAGCAAACTGGCTATCTTTTGGTGTGTGATAGATCTCGCCAAACATCTTTCTCTCTCGCTTGCTTTGTCTCTTGCCGTCTTTTGGTGTGCAGCTACCCTTAAGGGTACGCCCTGCAGCTCTCAGGCGTGAAGCAATGTTGGAGTCGCTTTCTCGCGTCAGCAATCTTCAGTCTTTCTCGCTCGCTCGCTTGCAATCTTTTGATGTGCAGGCACCCTAACAATGAAATGAAGCGGAAGTGCCGTTTCAGATCCTTAAATTACCTTAACTAGGAGAACCAATTTCTCTTATCATGTACCCAACCACGCTAAATTAAGCTGATTTGCTGTGCTTGAATACATCTCGCATTTTCTCAGTACGACGCTCTTCTCAAATTGCTCCTTTGAACAAGCAGCTACTGCTGCGACTGTTCAGAACATCTGTTCATGGTCTCTCGAGAGTAATAGTGCACGCTCTCCACCCGAAAAGGAATCTCGAACTTTTAGAACTTCGTATTGCCTCCGCTACTACAAACTGCGAAATTTGTTTTTTCTCTAGATGCCCATCCATTCACGTGTGACTTCAACATAGAAATATAATAGTTCTCAAGTTTTTTCACTGCTGAGCGAAACGCTTTCGCTTTCCTGTATCACGTTCCAATAACACAGATTCCTCTAAGGAAGCCAATTCGCCGATATTGTAAAATAGTTTTGCTACCATGGGAGTACTTCAAGAATTTTATATTAGCGTTTACTTTCAGATTAGCTTATAAAAAATTCCACTTCCCTAAAATCACATTTTAGTTAATCGGAACTTTTAAGAACAACTAAGGTATTGTTGTTAATTTAAGTTGTTTCGACCTTCTACTGCAGTCATTATCAAGTTATATATATAAAAACGAATGACAAAGCTTAATAAAGCAAAGTTCGAAGTCATTGAACACATCTATCAGCTAGGGCTAATAATTATGAACTAAAATTTTAGTAGTTCCAGATGAAGTTTAGGCAGCTTTGGGTGAACAAAGCAGACCAGTGGAGAGAAGTGCTCTAATCGAAGCTTAACTTGAGATAGGTGGCGTGAGTTCTTGACGATGCCGTAAGTAGCTTCTTTTATTCTGTATGCTTTTTCTGTGTGAATAAGTTTAAGTAGTTGGATAATTCGTAGTACTTTACATTAATTATCAGCGTATATTTTCTGATTTTTCCAAGTTTTAGCAACTGTTATTGGTACTGTGTTGAAGAAAGTGTGCATTAAACTGAAAGCTGGAAGTATTTTATTGAAAAACTGAAAAGGTAAATTGGGTCGTTTTAGGATATCTGGCACCTTACCTACGGTAAGTACAGTTGGCCGGTCCTTCGCAGGACCAAACTACGAAGTTAAAATAGAAGGGTACCCGGGGAGAATTCTTGAGTTTAGTCTGTCGAGTGGCTGCTGAAGTACAGTCAGCGTTCATACTATCGATTAACGTTCTGAGAAAGTGGTTTTATGCGCCCCATTGACGATCAATTCGTCGATATAATTGGCAGGGTTGCCAGATGCAGGGAAATTTCCCTGCTTTAGGGAAATTATAGGTCCCAAAGGGAAAAAGGGAAAAAACTTCGAAAAACGTATGAAAACAGGGAAATTTTGCTCTGTGGCTCCATTTTCATGTAAAATTATATGTAAGTGATTAGCTACTTAGCATTTTTTGCTAAGCTACTTAGTATTTATAGTTTTTAACACTTTTCGGACATGTTCGAACTTTGTTACACGTATTGTACGCGTACATACTGACTAGGAGCAATCAGAGGCGCCAATGCATCGCAACCGCTCAGCGCCAGTTCAACTTCACGCGGTTCACGCTTCACAGAGTCACAGATCCTAATCATCACAGTTGCATTAGTCATTTTAATGATTGTAGCGATAGGAAATTGAACAGACGCGCATCAGCATTACGGAAATTTTTGAAGTGAATTAACGTAATATGTAAAGCAGTGGAATGAAACCCCACAATCAAAAGAAAGACGTTAACGTTTAATTCATACTCATAAGTACCTAGAGTTGTGGGAAACTGAAATGAAATTCAAAGGGTGGCTCTGTAAAAATTAAAAAGAAGCACAAGATTTTCAATGTAAATTATATGATGTAAATAGATGGAAAAGCTGGCAGATCAGAGATTGAAAACCATGCGGAAATGACATATACCAAAATGTAAAAATTAGAAAAAACATCAAGAAGTTCTTTGGATACGTAGAACGGCAGTAAACGAAGAAAAAATACACAAGTAGAAAAAGGTGAAATTAGACTTGTTGCATTTTAATATGAGCATAATCTTCCGCATTCTATTGTTGAACATTTAGTCCCAGTTGTGAAAGCAGCTTGTCTTGATTCGGAGATTGCGAGAGGCTTCAAATGTGGTAGGACCAAGTATATTGCAATTGTGAAGAATTTTTTAAGAGGCGAAGTGAGTGATAATATTTATAAGCTCTTGAAGAACCATTATTTTTCTCTGATAACGTATGAATAAACACATAAACGAAGTACAAAGTATTTATCATTGGTGGAAAGGAATGTTAAAAAAGATGTTGTTAAAGATCCATTTTCGACTATCATTCCACTCATTAGTGCAACAACATGTTTGCATGGAAAAATGAAAGAGCTATTCACTGAAATAGGTATACTCTATAAAAGGAATATGATTCTATGTATGTACGTATGTATGTTTAAAGAATCTACGAAACAGGGAAATTTTTAGTCAAAAAAGGGAAATTTTGAGACTAAAACAGGGAAATTTAGGTTAGACCATCTGGCAACCCTGATAATTGGACACAATGAAAATTGACAATTTAATGATCGTCTGTGGGCTTGATTGACGGCCGTCAATTCATTGACTTGTGTATTGACGCATTCAAACAAGTTCGATTTTTATCAATGGTTGGTCAATTAACTGAAACGACATTTTGGACACGTCAAATATTATATTGTCAATATTTCATTTTGAGCACTGGACGTCGTAGTGTATAATCCTGGGAATACTTGGTATTTCATTTTTGGGTACACGCCGATCTCATACTTTTAGCATGCTGTAGTATGCTGCTACAAGTATCTAGTACTTCTTATGTTAATTGAATTTATTTTATTTAGAATTATCTTATTTATTTGAATTATCTAGAAAGTAAAAGCTTGGTACTTTTCCATCGGAATCTGGTACTTTCGTATTGTTAAAAAGTATTTTTTACAAACTGCGTTTGACAAGTTATGGCAACCCTGCTGCAGTACGCAGCAGGTGTCAAAACGTAGAAACAGGTACATGTTCGTGGAACTATAATCTCGATAATTGATCAAAATCGATCTTGATTATCTTTTATTCCATCCGACATGGTGACAAAGGATACCAAATAAGTGAAAAAACAGTTCCTACTAGAGGTGATTGAGGTTTATAACTCATTTCCATTGCTACGGAGGATTAAATCGAACGGTTGTAGGAATGGAATGAAAAAATGGACTTTACGAAGAACTTCTGGAAAAATTCAGAGAAAATAACCCAGACGTTACACTTGAAAGTTTGAAAAATAAGCTGAACTCTCTGCGAACTAATTTTAGAAAAGAGCTTAAAAAAGTTAATGACTCGACTAAATCGGGAACCGAAACCGAAGTGTATCAGCCAAGCTTGTTATACAGGCTGACAGAGGTTAGAGATCACAATGGAGAAGAGCAGCGTTTACTGGTACGATGTAGTACAGGTGGGGATGCGAACCAAATGCGCCGGCCCTAAAGAGCTAACCGCTTAATAAAGACCTCTGAGGTGCACGGGGGAAGAGGGGCATGGATGGCGCTTGGCGCACATTGTGGTACTTTGAAGCAATGCTTTTCCTTGAAGATCAAGAAACGCCTGCTGAGTCCCTGAGCAGCATCAGCATTGGAGAAGCAAATGAGGTGAGCCCTACATTCATATTTAGTTCTCGCATCTTTTCACACTTTTCCAAACCCCAAGTTAATAATTAGAATTGATCAACAGTATAGCCTTAATTCAGTCGTAGTTAATTGTACTTGTTTTTAAATATGTTTTACGTGTTGGTTGGCTTGAATTACAGCGATATAAACAAGGAGGGTTAAGTTAATAAATTCCTCATTCTCATAAATCCTTTAACGGATACAGAGTCAGGGGTCATAAAGTACTCCGAAACAGATCCGTTTCCTCAACCATTTGAAGACCAAATGGCAAAAACATCTTGTATTAAAGCTGATAAATCCACTTTTGCGACTCAAGAGGGTTTAAATTGTAAAAGGACATAGATAGATACATCGTCTGTGTACAAACATTTCTTGGCCGCTCTAATTTTGATGCTGTAAAAATTTAATTTTAACTCGGTCAACGTATTCTAAAATTGATTTAAAATCAATGTAAAAAACATTGGACATAGCAGAGATGGAGGTTATCCCAGCATCTTTAAAAAAAGTCTTAAGGAATGCGTCCCCCTTATGAATCCTTGCTTCTGGGATTTCTTGAGATACTGGGATTTTTGCTGTTATAAGAAGTGTAAGAGGTCAGGTACATCCTGTGAAAAAATGAGACTCGTTCGTTCACTCGTTCGCCCGCTACGGGGATTTAAAGAATGGGGGGGAGGGGAGGGGGAAGTGGTATTTTATCATGTTACACATCCCCCTTGCCACTTTCTTCACGACTTGACGTTGCTATTTCATCTCCTATGTCTCTGGATTACTCTGCAATGATTTTAGGGGTCTAACTTGAACCAAAAATAAAAAAAAAATTTTATTTGTATTGTTTATGTTTCTTTGTTTTGCTTATAATGTAAACAATGGTTTTTGGGGTTTCAAAATGCTTCTCCTCCTACACTTTTTGAGCTACAGTGATGGTTTTGGTATCATTATATGCGGGAAGACGCGGGCTTTTAGGGGTGCTAAAATTTGTTTCCTCAAATTTACATTTTCAATATGAAAAAGTGTAAAAATAGGAAAAAAATGCCCTTTTTCGGAAATGTAAAAATTTATGACGTCATAACTCATGAGCAATAAATAATTTTGGAATGAATATTAGCATCCATAAAAGCCCGTGTCTTTCCGCATTCATTGATACCAAAATCATCACTGTAGCTCAAAAACTGTAGGAGGAGAAGATTTTTGAAACCCCCCCCCCTTCAAACTTCGTTTTCTTCGATTTCCCATTTTCTTTTCAAGAAAATTGAACTTTTGCTTTAAGCAAAAACGATTCCAAATTCAATTTCCTATCAGTATATCAAATTTCATTGTTCTAGGTTCAATAATAAAGAAAAAAGTCCGTATGGAGGACGCTCTCCTTAATTCAATTAATACATTTTGTTTCATCTGGTCCACTCACTTCTCCATTTGCCAGAGAACTCGCTGAAAACTTCTTAATATTAGTAAGTGCTTTCTAGCCTCGAATCTAGGTTTTCTAAACACATGTATCTAACTGGAAAAAATGTTTCCGATTGTTAAAAGAAAAACTTGTAGCCAAAGTAATAAGTCGAATTCATGTCGTCTATCCAGAGAAATTAATCAGCGGGCTCAGGGTTGCCGGATCGGCCATTTCATGGCAAGTTTACACATAATTGGCCATTTTTTGAACGCCGCGGCCATGAGAAATTTACTTCGCCATTTTAAAATATCGCACAGTTCATGAAACTGAAGACCTACAGCATCTCGAGGAGGTGCTCTCGTCATAACATTGTCAAAGTGGGTAAACAATTTATTAAAATTGTAATTTTTAAATGAAAAAAAGCTTTGATTGTGAGTGGACATCTACCTGAACTTGCCAAGATTGCAAGTGAACCGTTGAGATGGGATTCTGGAGTTAATCACCTTCCAGTCATCGGACTATTTTTCCAGGCTCTTGGAAATGTTGGTCGAGCCATGCTCCTCAAGAGAGAGAAGACACCAGTCCTCGTGGAAGTGAAGCATGGAATGAGACCATTACCAGCAATCATGAAACTGCTCTCTTGGTGGAATTCCAGTTTCAGAATTTAACATCGAGAGAAACGAGACTTGAACTGGTTGTACAGCCTAAATAGGTTCAGACAACTCTGCCCAACACTAAAAGTAGGTGCTGTAGCCGCCATTGAAAATACACTAGAATATGGCAGAAGACCACAAGCAGTTCTAGAGGATTTGTCTCCTCAACCAGTGACTGACGAGGCAATAGAACTGCCAATGTTGTCACAGCTCCCGAAGCCAAACCCCAATCTGCAAGTACACTCCATCTCTAGATCAGCAAAAAGCTCTTTTAAATGCTCCGCAAAAGAGATGCAGGATCTAGTACAAGACCAGCCTCACAAACACTGGAAAATCATCTCGAACATTGAGAGATGGCCAACATCCGCATCTTCGGGGAAGTTCAAGATGCTAGAACTCCTACTGATCACTGGACTAGTGCACAGTGTTTCCACGAGCAGAGTAATTACTCCAGTTTAGTGTAATCAGGGGTACCTTAGGGTAATGTTTAAGGTAATGAAAAATATGGGCAAATCTAGGGTAATCAGATCTCCGTGAAGGAAGTGCCCGCCTAATCTACGAAAAATTGAAAATTGAAAGCCAATATGCAAGCACCCTGCTGGTCACCACTTGAACGAAATACAATGAAACGAATCAGAATTTAGAGTTCACAAAACTGCACTGCTGCTGTGGTTAATGTCGCTCATTTAAATGTCATCAGGTATCGCTCACGAAAGACGTCGTCAAGATACGAAGCCGTAATATCTCTTGTCCTCTTCGTTATGACAAATGATTCTGAGTTGCATTTCGCTAATAAAAAAACTCGATCGGTGTCAGCAACAGCCAGTCGACGAAAGTGACTGTCCGGTTCTGATTGCGCGCGTGCTTATATGCTTCAACAGAATATTGATAGGTATGTTTGTTGTATTTTTAAATACCACAGCTAATATATTTCATCGTATAAATATTTAATAGGTTCATTCTGGTGATAGTCATTGAATTAACAGCAGAGTTACCTAACAGCGCCGGTATTTTGCCAGCTAATTAGACGAAAGGCGTCCTATTTCTTAGCCATGTTGCCCGCTAACGAAGCATGTTATTGTAGCGATGAAAAAAAAATTTAGACAGGGTTCTTTGACACTTCGAGTTGCAAAAGGTGCTAAAGGCGAAAGGAAGAAGCTATAAAATTAGTTACAAAAATTTATTCAAACAAAAAAGTACAGTTATTGACTTAAAACTTGCAATATATGTTTGTATTCTCACTGTCTTTCTTAGGCGCTGTAACACGGAATAAAATTTGATATAGCTGCGATCATGCCTAGAATTCCGTCAACCGAAATTGAAGCACTAGGGCTTCTAACAACTGAGTGTTGAGGAAATTTTATACTTGTTAATAAAGAAAAAGTAATTTTTTCAAAACCTCTGAATTTCCTCAATCGCCCTTTGAGAAAAGAATAAGTTTGATTACTTTACGATCAACATCATGAGTTGATGAGTGAATGTGATTACAACGAAGTCTCTGAGTAGCATATGTGATGTAACAAGACTTCACTTGGATGAAATCCGTAATGAAAAGATATGACGGTCATGTGTGAGGAAAGCCAGAAAGTCATCAGAGAGAGTAGATCAAAGTGTTAGGTTAGATTGAGCATGCGGAAAGAATGGCTGAAGCGCGTGAATGGACGGAAGATTAAATGAAAAATAGATAATTATACTGGGGATAGGTACATTTATTGTTGCATACCTTGCAGCATGGCAAATGATCGCGCACCGAGTGAGGAAGAGCCAACGACACCACCTCGAAAAAAGGAGAGCTCTACGTGAAAGGTAAAAACTACCTGCAGAAATTTAAAGATGCGTGGACATCGGAACTTGAGTTGAGGAATGGTTAGCCAAGTCTTCAAAATCAACAGAGCAAAAGGATGTGGCATATTGTAAGGTTTGTCGAACCGATATTACTGGTGAGGAATCGGAGATCAAGCGTCACATGCCTCAGAGACACAAACAATGATCCATGATGGCAAAAGAAAACATCAATTGCCAGCTACGTGATATCCAAAGATCCTCTCGAAAATCGTGCTCGTAAAGTGGAACTGTAAGTTTGTGCATATTTAGCTTAGCACCACCTACCTATCTCACTGTGTGAGCCTCTTTTAGATTTGATGAAATTAAAGTTCCCAGATCAACAGTCGCTGAAATAGGTGCACCTTGGAAAACAGCGGGCATCAAACATAATTCGACAGGTATTTGGCAAACATTTTGTATGTGATATCGTCTGGGATATCAAAGCAGCACTCTAACGTCGTTCAACTGGCCTTCCCTCCTGACGCTCATGCAGTATGTAACACAGGACTTATTCATACTGACGGAGCTCTGGAAACCAGTCCATTTACCTTTTAGTTAATTTATCGATTATAGGTCTGGATTAGCTATTTTAGGGTAATCTGGGGTAATCAACACCCTTCAGCTGGGTAATTAGAGTCGCCTCGCGTGGAAACCCTGCTAGTGCATGTGAATTTCAAACTAGTGATCTCTCTGGCAGAAGGAGCCGGATGTTACCTTAGTCTTTGTCTGCACACATTTCCTGATGCAATTGGATTGTACAATTATCCAAAAGTGTACCCAGAATCCGTTTCACATGCATACAGTGGAACTCTGGTTCCTCCTGAGTTGGAGTGTAAACACGATGTTGAGCACAGGGTTAAAAATCTCCCCTACAAACCAGTAGCTTGTGGTGATCTCAACAAGAAAGAGACTTGGATTGTGCTTATAGACCAAGCAAAAAGCTCCAGACAATCTCCTACTCTTGTCACATGGGACATGGAAGGATTCACAACAATATATTATGTAGTTGTCGTTTTGGCCACAAGTGGGATTGGAGGAGCTCCTTACTCGTAAAATCGAAAAGCAGGAAATTTATATGTTAATATAAAACTTTTGAATAGTATTGCTTTTATGCCAGCTAATGCTGATAAGTCTACATGGTGAGAGCAGCATAATTTCGCGTATTTGAAATAATTGATTTGAAGTTCGAAGAAAATCCCTCAAGTGAAAAATATCACTAGTCTCATATGTGGATGAATTCATTCAAGTTGAATTGTGTAATTGGAATAAATACTATTTGGATCTTGGGACAATTTTCTTCCCCGTAGACAATTACGCGCACTGTATTCGTTTTCACTCTCAGCTCACAAACGTATCTTGTATTGCGGCTCCCATACTGAGTCCAATGATGTGTTAAAAAATTCTGTATCCGCCTTTCGGCGGTTGCTAATATCGTCGTCATAAGCTGTCGGCTGTTTGATACTCGACAGTTGTCACTGAGTCTTATGTGACTGACCCATATTCATTCAGAGAAATACCACAGTAATTTAAAATTTTGGATGAACTTTTGATCCTGTTGTCCTACGTCCCTCTCCGCGAAATTCCTTTGTATTCAACGGAATTGAGATAAGCAGAGCGCCTTGATTTGAGAAGCTTTCCAGAACCACGCTGACAGTACCACAACAGTCAGTCCCGATGCAGACCTGTGTTTCTTTTAAAACGTCATGGACTCATTAGTCACTATATGGATGAATTTATTGTTGCCCACAAACGGCGTCAATCATTAATCAATATAATCGATGAAAACCTCTCATTTGCTCTACCTGCGGACGCCTTACGTGATGGACGACGAATAAATTACCGTTATAGCGCTCGCATTGGCACTTTCAACTCTCAGAAAATTTCAGCGTAAACACAAGACATGGTAACATGACAATATTTGGAACCGACACGTTGCTCAAGGAATTACGTGCAAATGAGTCGGAAGATTTCAAGAGCTATCTGCGAATGCACACATCATTTTATGAACTATAGCATCTAGTCACACCGTACATACAGAAAGAATCGACGATCATGCGAGAACCGAAATCTCCTGACCAACTCTTCGAGTTCAAAGAAACTTTAAAACTTTAGGTACGATACTGCGACAACTGCGTGCGAGCTGTCTTTAGAGTTACGATCCCTACTGCTACTAGCCTACTACTAGCTAGGCCGCCGTCGGAGACCAAATGGCAAATAGTAACGTTTCGTCATAATCTTCTACAGTCAGCGGTTCCACTTGGTCTGTCCAGGTCCACTAAACTATCAGATTTCAGTCTTGGTTTGACCAAACTGGTCCCAAATTAAGGCTGAAATCTGACGGTTTCGTGGCGCTGGACAGACCGAGTCGTGCCGCTGACTGTAGAAGATTATGACGAAACGTTACAATTTGGTCTCCGTGTGACGGCGGCCTACATTAAATACTGCAAGCATTTTACGGTTAGGAAAAATATCCGATCTATTTCAGTTAAGCACCGCCACTAATGCAACACACAAGTTCACCCACTTGTAACTTTCGAAATAATGCACCTATCTACTTCAAATTACTCCCAATCAAAAGATTAAAACATTCTTCTGTGTGAGGGTAATTTTAAGTCGATATGTGCATTATTTCGTAAGTTTCAAGCGGGTGAACTTATGCGTTGCACTAGTGGCCGGGCTTATCTGGAAGATAAAAAATATCTGTAGTTTCAAGCTCTTACACATTTAATAATGTTTGTACGTTATTGGAACACGCGAGTTGAATATCCAAGTTTGATTTAGCTAGTTGACAAAATGTTGCACGTGAACATGCAGCGTTGAGCATTAATTTATACTTTGTTATTAATATCCTACAATACCTCTGACAACAAGCTTCTTACAAATTGTTAAAATGAGGCTTTTATCAATTTAATGAAATGAGTACGAAAGTTTATCATTGATGGCCTGATGTTATTTTCCCAACGAACATTCAAATTACAGATATTTTTTCTAACTGTTTAATGCTTGCAGTTTTTATTTTAAAAATAACAAAAACCTACTTTAGTAGGATTGGAACTATCAAGACTAGCGCTAACATTGGCACGCACGTATCATGTTATAAGTTTTAAAGTTTTTTCAAGTCCTTATAACTCGAAAACTAAGGAGTTTTTACAATTTATAATTTGTAAAAATAAATTTCTTTCGAGTATTTCTACCTATGGTTGAAATTTATCCGCCCCCCAAAAAAACGCCCTATACGTACTTCAAACTCAGTTCTCGGCTATTCATTTCCATTGAGGGAAATCAAACGCACTGAGATCTTTCAATAAATGTTAATAGGAAGAAGTAACCGTTTTTGCGAAACAATACGTGGTAGATATTACGTTCTATTAATATGCAATATGATGATTAATGATAATCAATGAACTAACAAATTATCACTTTGAAAGTACAGAAAAAATCTGGTAAAACATTGAGTTCGATGACGTTACAACAACGTTATTAAAGGTATCCAGTATGAATAAATTTCATAAAAACATCCATCCATGATTATTTTAATTAATTACTCTATTACTTATGATAATATTCCCTTCCGACTGCAAATGCAAGTGGTGTTTCTCTTCCGTTCATGTTCAATAAGAAACCGCTGGCCTGATTGAAAGTTGCAAAATACTCTGATGTTTAAGTTTTCACTTTGATGAGAACTGGCAGGAGTGTGCTGCTGGAGTTCATTTGTTGGAACGTTGAAGCGTCTTCCGGTATTATTCACCATCATGAGAGGGCCGGGACGCTATGCGGCCGGGGAGCACAGACTCCACTGTCACCAGATTTAGACATCGCCCACACACTCACTCCTTCCACCTCTGTAGCACCAAGAGCAATGATGCCACTCGCGCCAATTTCAAAGCATTGAAGTTTACTTTCACACGTTAGGGCACCGAGAAAAGGTTCCATAAAAATTATGTACAGAAACTCAAGTGTTATTGATAGAATTTGATAGAAGTGCAATTTTGACTACTTGCTCTGTGCTTGTGACATATAATAGTAGAAAGAAAATCAAAACCACAAATTATAACTTTCCTTTATTCTTTACATCACTTCTCAATGTATACATCACAACGTGATGGCAATGATCTCTTCTATAAATGTAAATACAATATAAGATATATGTTACATTATGTACGAAACAAGATGTGCTTAGAATTATAACGGGTGGTGCAGAGGAAACGCATGTTTTTCAATATTGAATTACTGGGACACAATGGGTTGAAAAGAATAAAAACAAGTATTAAATAATAGGCTTTTTAATACAGTTTTTGAAATTACATACCATATTTAGGTTCGGAAAATAATGTCTTTGAGATGACGTCCTTCTTGCTGGAGACAAATTTGGATCCTATTCTGAAAATTACGGACGGCTCTCCAACATTTCATTCGGCACGGCTTCAATTTCCTGACGAATGGAATTCTTAAGGTCATCGAGTGTGCGAGGCTTGTTGATGTACACTTATAATTTTAAATATTCCCACAAAAAGAAGTCACATATCGACAGGTCGGGTGAGCGAGGGGGCCAGTGAACATCACCAAATCTTGTAATCAAATGTCCTGGGAACGAACTCACGATGTTGAACGCTCCAACGCTCCATAGCGACTGAAACGGCATTGTATGGGCCGTTTGCCAACATTCGTTCAAGGTCAATACTTCCTCCCGTCGCCGCGTACTAGCGGTTCTAAAAACATGCGTTTCCTCTGCACCACCCGTTATATTAAAAATAGATGTTAAATCATATTGATCTTTTTTATTCGATTAATTGCAAGTAATTCAACGATAAGAAATTTTTAACTGTGTTTCAATTAATTCATATATTTAATGAGTTGTGACATAGGGCTGAATTTTGTTAATGTTAGTTGTTAGGTTTCGCTTGCGTTTCACTCCACCTCCTTTTAGAAGTTTACCTTTTCCTCGCGATTCTCCATTTCGTCGTCTGGATACTGATGTTGGCTGGCACAAAATTTTTCTTCTCAAAGAACCATTTCGCAAAAATAAAGATGTAGTAGTCGTCGCTTCTACCCCTTATTCCGAAGTAGTTGCTTCTTCCTCTGATGGAGTATTATCAGTGGGGTCCAGTGCGTTGATACAGCTCTTCTCAGCAGCATCAAGGGGATCCTTTAAACTTTGGAAAAACTCAAGATCTGAGATCTCTTTATCGCCGTAAACAACCCTTACCAAAGCTCTCTTGTCTTCAGCAGAGAAACTAAGGCTTGTGGTAGACGAACTGCACTAAACTGAGAACAATCAATTTGATGTTTGCAGATTGCACTAGTATTTCCAGAGGGACAGGTGCACAAGCCGATTGCTAGATCGACACTGTACGATACATCTCGATCACTTTCAGATATAACGTTAAACATAGTGCTTCCCTCGTGAGTTATGGAATCCATACTTCTCTGACTTGCATTTTTAGACGAACTCTCCTTTTTTACGACAATATCTAGCACAAGCAAGCGAAAGCGAGGGTAGCTGTTCTACATCTTAGAACAGGCGAGAAGCATTTCGAACTTTGTTCCTGCAATAATAGACGTCATTAGGTAATAATAGACGTCATTTACACATATAGCGGACTGAGTTACTCGTATGAAACTGCATGTATAATAATTCATATGAAATTCCAAGAAATTGTTCTGAATGTACAGTTAGTACTTAACCTTCGTAGTACAATTTCCTTGATCACCATCATCATACTTTCGCAGATGTTGTTGGTGTTGTGTCCACGTTATGGCACCCTGCTCGCCATGGCGAGCTCCAGCACTCTCTTCTTTGAACTTCTGCTCTGAAATACATTTGAAAAAGGTATTTAATTGCTAAAAAAATTCATTAAAAAATATTAAAGTGTAGAAAAATATAGATAATAGTAATAGGTGTGAATTCATGTAAAACATTCTCTTACTCTGTGCGTTTGTACTGAGAAACTCACTTCAAGTTTAGTCAAAAGCTTCTTTTGACTTAGAGTACACAAGTGTCTTCATAATGAGTATCATAGGTTTTCTCTGATCCAATTCAACATCATAATAGATAAATATCTAACCTTCAATGAGCACATCGCTCATATTAGTTCTAAATTATCAAAAACTATCGGAATCCTAAATAAAGTTAAAAAATTTCTGCCTGACACAGCTGTGCAAATGCTCTACCGAACGCTCATTTCTCCATACTTGCAATACAGAATAGAAGCATGGCACGGAACTAATAAAAAAATACAACCAACAAAATTTTTACTATGCAAAAAAGAGCTATCAGAGCGGTAAAGAACCTAGAATATAATGCTCACACAAACGATTCATTCAAAAACTTATAAATACTTGAACTTTCGGATCTCTACAAAATCTCCATTTGTAATTTCATTCACAAAACATTAAAAAATGATGCCGACAATAGCCTAAAACAGTTTTAAGTGCGCAAACTGGTCATCACGACCATTTAACCCGAAATAGAAGTAAATTCATGCTTCCTTACTATTCAAAGGCTCGGTCGCAACACAGTATCCTCTTCGTTGGAACTAAAACTTCGAACTCAATACCTGCGAAGATCCGTGAAAGTAACTCTTACAAAGTATTCAAAATACATCTTGAGTCTCACTTTGCTATCAAAATACAAGTCGTGTAAGATCACCAAGTCAAATCTTGCCTCCCACATGTCTGGTCCTAATAATGTTACTTGCCATTGGTAACATAATCGATCTTCAGTCTGCAGTTGAATCGTTTTATCGAATATACTGCTAAATATAGCCGATTTGATCTATATTGTAAAATACAGCATCAGATATCGAGTTAATTATCTCGTTGATCAGCCTAATGCGAAACTAGGTTGAATGAATCAGGTTAAGCATTATTGTACACCTTAGAATAACGTGATGGTAGGATGCCCTAGAAGTCGCTGAACTTGTTCGGGCCCACAGGTAGCTATACTCAAGTTTGACCATTGTACTAGACTTAAGAAACATTC
Organism: Morinoia aosen; assembly: GCA_030386875.1. Taxonomy (NCBI): domain Eukaryota; kingdom Metazoa; phylum Arthropoda; class Malacostraca; order Amphipoda; family Talitridae; genus Morinoia; species Morinoia aosen. The sequence continues at coordinate 2,305,532 of CM059568.1, read as the reverse complement.
TACATCTGTATCACCTGTAGTGAATAAATTGTTCAAATTGTCTAAATTGTTTAACATCGTGCATGGTGAGCCAAAGCCAGCGCCAGGCAGCTTGAAGGTCGTGGAACACGCAGAGAAACAGCTTCGCATTTGGCCATACTTCACTAACTCTCTGCTTCACTGTCATCCGTAACAATGCACTCAGGTTGACGTCTTCCAAAAAATCTTGACGCTCCTAGTTATTCTTAGAGTAGTCGAAAACCAGTAATCAAAAAAGTCATTGTTTATCAAAACGAGTGTGATTGTGGATGTCGTAGATATGAAACTGTCATAACGAGGTTTACATTTGTTCTTAAACTTATTTACATTTTTATTGAAATAAAATATTTTTCAACTTTATACACATATTGTTACAAGACAATTGAAGTTAATATCAAAAATAAATTTATGAAAATTTTACAAGATCAAATTTATGTGGTCCGTCAATGTATTAATCACGAATGCATTTTTCACTGTATTATAAATCAGGCAAGCAGTCATAAAAATGAAAATTTATAAAAATCGTTCATGATAATTCAAGTCCTTTAATATGCATATTTTGACAATTAGTAATTTACACGGTTCTTTCACCAAGCTTCAGTTTTGAAACAATTTCTTAAATAGGTAATTTCATCACAAACTCTTTAGAGATGCCGAAAAAGGAACGAAATATATGCTAGCAATATTAATTCAAGTATAAAGCATATGATCAGTGTTTAATTTGTATTTTTGTGTATGAATTAACACGGTCCAGAAAATGGTCCTCGAAATATATAAATGTGTACTTATAAACATCTTGGTATAGAATTAGTGGTTTATGTTTAGTTAAAAACAATCTCTTTGTCAACAGTAATAAGTTCATAACCTTTAATATAATCCTCTTTAACTTGAGTGGAGGTAATGATTACTATTAGAGGTAGACCTCCAGCAAGACTTGCCTAAACAAGGATTGTCGATGAGCAATTTGTTTGATCGACATGACTTGTAGTATCGACAAACATAACTTCGCTCGATGATTTCATTTCTCTGTGAACTCGTAACATAAAGTCGGTAACAAGTACAACAACAATCCCCTTCTCGTTTTGTTCGCAGGCAATTTTATGCTGCGGCATACATTTCTTAACGTTTCGTATGGCCTACACAACAGAAATGTCATTATAACCGCCGTGATGGGCTTCCATCCAACGAGCTCGGAGGTTCTGCACAGTACTGAGGGTTGGGTTGTCGCGCACGGTATACATAAGACAGGTAAGTCCACTTCAAAGGGGACAGCTGCTCGAAACCGTTAGACAAGCCAGCCAATAGGAGACGTTTGAGCTGACGCGTCACCACACCCATACCACGTGACCCACACCACACTCGCGGCAGCGATGCACTGGCTGCCGTACGTATGATTGAACCATGGCAGGAACTGCCGGGTTTCCGCACATACGTATTGAAAAATATTTTAATAGTCTGGAAACTATGATACTGAATAACTTTGATAATCTCGAATGCAATGCTTAATAGCCACGTAATAATTAAAATTTGTGTGCATACTGAGCAAAACCTTCATGTTTATCAATGCAAAGCTCCTTTTGGGATTTGCATACTCATTGTAATTCTAAAATTCAGATTTTTTTCGAGTGTTTAAAGGATAAATCAAATGAAAGTCCTTATGATGTTGCTTTATATTTCAGAAAGAAACACAGAGTTCATAATTCGTCAACGTAAATAAACCACAGGATGATATTAGTCTGGCAAACAATGCTTTCCGCTTCAAGAATAATTATTATTATTAATTAAGAAAGTTTTAGCCTCCCTTAATTGCATGACATAGATTTTCTAAGAGAGGAAGGAGGAAGGCACCATTTAGTATAGAGTTGAGGGAATACGGAATCTATGCACAAGATGCACAGAAACAGGAAGCTAAGAAATAAGTTCATGAAACGAGAAAAAGTTGAAGAAGAATGTAGTAGGTGCAGAAAAACAGGACAGCAGAGAACCGAAAAAAGATGGTCCGTAACAAAACAAAAACCTATTCTATTTCAACAAAAGGAAGCCTATCTAACCTGTAGCTCAGGCCCTCACATAGTCCCCTTGGGAGCGCTAATTCCCATAGATACAATATACCTGTATCCCCCTGAGGGGTTTCGCTTCAAGAAAGTCTTAAATTCTTTTAGAATACTTGTTGAACGATATGCATAGGAAGCAGGATTAGTTTTTTACGATGTCCATCATCTATAATGCACATTTATTTCAGAATATATATATATATATATATTCTTATATATATATATATATATATAAGAATAGGCTCCCGAAGTACAAATCTTTCTCTTGCACCTCTTTCATATATATATATATATATATATATGTATAAATATATTACAGGCCTCGTATAAATTCAAATTATAAATTATAAGAATAGGCTCCCGAAGTACAAATCTTTCTCTTGCACCTCTCATAATCTGCTGTGCTGTCTTTCTCTTACTTACCAATTTGTTCAGACGATTTTTGAATAATCACCGCTACGTCATATTGCGTTATAAAGAACGTGTTAGCTTAGATTATTTAATTTTCTAATTGCTCTGTACATGATCAACGTCCAAATAGTTGAAAATTTGAATAACGAGCATTGTTGAACTAAAAGTATAGCTTTGAGTAACTCCAGGAATATTGGCAGTATTGCTGTAGTCATTCCAGTAGCTACACTTTTCCCATAAAATCCCTCAATACAGTAAAACATGCATATTACATGGAAAAAGTAGCCTTAGATCCATATTTGTTCGATGAATACATTATTTTAGCAATTACATATTGAACACTACGTCCTTTAATTAATAAATATACATATATATATATATATATAAGTAAGTAAGTAAGTAAACTCATTTAACGACAGCTTCGGTCCAAGACTATTTAGCTGTCGCTTTGGCATTTTGCCAAAGTTACACAACATTATACATTTTAGGATATAGTTGCATAGTTTGCATCATGGTCTCGAATTACGTCCATACTTTCCAGATACAGCTTAATTGACCAGGTTTCGCAAGAAGGTAGGATATCACTGCACTGACTGATGGCAAGGTAGTTGTAATACGCTAATACGGTTACAGACACTTGTAGTATAGCGACAGCACTGAAAGGCAGGGGAAGCGACCTCTACGTCAACCTCTACTATAACTCAAGAGATTTTTGAATAGCTGTTACTGCGGTGACCGTCAAAAAAATCGACCTGGCAATAGTCGCCATGAGTTCAGGTTCATTTATCATCCACATCGTCTCTTATTATCATATACAAGGCCCAATTGCTATGGTAATGATTCACTCACTAAGCCACAGATCATTTGAACGCACTGGGCAGCCAAATCCCCTAGGGGGTTTCAGCTGCCCACCCATTTATGGCCGGGCGCCTTACCCACGCTGAAACCCCCCGAGGTATCAACGCAGCGCGCCCGGCCATATTGCAGTTTTCCATCTTCACCACCAGAGTAAAGACATTCTAAGCTGAGGCACTCATTCCTCAAGTTAGTTTCTGTAATATCGTGGTTTTCAGCACGATATAAGGTTTACTGAACAGAACTAGTAGATCGGTTAGCCTAGCTGTAAACCAGGCAGCAGGATAGCAAAACGAACAGCAGGACTACTAATATTGTACTGACTCTGTAGTTCACACAGCTTGCTCTTAAGTCTAGTTCGCAACAATGGATATTTCCGGCGCTGGGCAATAGGGTCGCTTCCGACCTATCCGGCGCTCGTAAACGCCCTATCTATACATGTGACCGTGCCGAGCGAGACTCATAAATCTCCGCAGCCGGAACCCCCCATAAATACCACCAGTACGGCACTATACAACAGTTTCCTATAAGTAGACTGCATTTATCTAACAGCAGGTAAAGTGCTGTCACATTGAAGTTGAGCGCTCGCTTTACATGGACATTTCAATTAGCACTTCCTCACTTCGATTTCGAGTTGCGGCTGCTTGGCTTCAGACTCCTCTTCTGAGTTCCCGAGTAGGTTTTCGCGCAGTTGACGTCAAAAGGCTTGTGGCACGTTTCGCCCCATTCCAATGAAGTTGTAAATTTCAGTTGAAGATGCGTTTCCCATGCTACAGAAAACAGCTTGTACTGATACACAAGTATCATTTCGTATTCCCAGCAATCTTCGGATAACCATCTCTACCGAATGGTGGAATTTACAAATTTGCATAAGCATTTATTACTTTAACATATTCCAGTACTTTATGTACTGGGCCACCATCTTTCAGTAAGTGACCAACACTGTTCCCGCCAACTTCTCCGCAAAGGATTCTTCCTCTCGGCTGCTGCAACGCAGGGCACACTTCAATGATGTGTTTCACCGTCAGTACTGCGTCTCCACACCATCCGCATATTGGTCTCTGGCCAAGGGCATCTGGGTTCAGTAAATAGTTGTGGGTCAGGGCAGTATGTTTTAATCGGAGTCGATTGATTACTACCTCTTCTTGACGGTTAAACTTCTGCTTGCGCAACTTCCACCTCCCGGGGGAGCTCTTCATCTCTCTGAGGTCACTTTGTTGCTGCTGCCAGTCATCATTCCAGATATCATACGTCCTCCTTCTTATCAATGGAAACCAGTGTCTGTAGGGAATAAGGGCAAATTCAGCCGGTCTCATTGCTGCTTCCCTGGCTGCTTGGTCCGCACGTTCATTCCCACCAATGCCTACGTGGGCTGGCACCCAGCTGATAGTGATACTTTTCCCTTCTTGAATCAGTTGATGCATATTCAATATAATTCTATCTAGGAGTTCATTGTTTCCAGAATCGTTGTTGATAGCTTGTATGCTGCTCAGTGAATCGCTAAATATAACAAAATTATCAAATTGTGTTTCTTTTATTATGCTGACGGCCAGTTTGATCGCATGAAGCTCCGCAGTCATAACACTTGCAACCTTCGGTAGTGAAATCCTTCTTATGATGTCACCCATCACTGCTGCTGCACCAACCCCCGTCGGTGACTTTGAACCATCAGTGAATATCAGCATATGATCATTGTAGTTGCTTACAGTTTCTTTATGCAGGTGTCTCATGAATGCTGGAGATATCTCTTATTTCCTTAGATTTGTTGTATTTTCCTCAATGTTCGGCCGTTTTAAGATCCATGTATATGTTGTAGGAGTGAAATAGGGCTGGACTGGTTGAGTTGGAATATTGTAATCATTTAAAACTCCACGGAGTTTCACGACAACTGATCTTGAGAGTCGCTCACGGCTGCTGAAGAATAATTCTAGGTTCGTGTTGTGAACACAACGATAGGCAGGGTTGAGAAAGTGACACTTAAGCTTGAAGTAGTATCGCAGGAGTAGTTCTTTCCTTCTGAGCTCTAGTTTTGGTTCATTAGTGAGGATGTTCAGGTTCTGCGCTGGAGTAGTCTTGTAAGCTCCAGTACTGATACGCATCGCCTCATTCGTGATGACGTCAAGCTCCTTTAATGCTGATGCACTAGCTGATCCGTAAATTATACACCCATAATCTATTTTTGGGCGGATCAGGGATCTATATAATCTCATTAGGATCTCTTGATCTGCTCCCCATATAAATGAGGATACAGATTTCATCAGGTTAAGATCTTTGTTGCATTTTGCCTTTGTTTTTTGAATGTGTGAGACCCAGTTCAGTTTCCTGTCCCACTCGAGTCCAAGAAATTTGGTGTTCTCCGCATTCGGTATGTCATGTCCTTCTAGTTGTAAAGTTGGGACTACTATTGGGTCTATTCCTCTGTAGAATTGCATTGCTGTTGTTTTGGTTGAGAATCTGAAGCCGTTGTATCTTGCCCATTCCGTGACTTGGTTTATAGATGCTTGCAGAGTTTTTTGCACTTTAGGTCTACTATGGTCAGCAAATGCTATGAGTAGGTCGTCCACGAATAGTGACCTAAATACTTCCTCAGGAATTTCTTTCGCCAATGAATTAATTTTCAAGGAAAAGAGGGTGACACTTAATGTGCTACCTTGCGGTGTGCCGTTAGCCAGTTCCTTTCGCGATGATAGATGGCGTCCCACTCTTACTTGGAAAATGCGGTTTCTTAGGAATTCTCCAATGAAGTTTGGCAGCCTTCCCTTCAGGCCTGCTGTTTCTAGGTCCCTCAATATACCATGGCGCCAAGTCATATCAAAAGCTTTTTCCAGATCGAAGAAGACTGCCATTACGTACTTGCCGGCGGCGAGTGACTGTCGTATGTAGGTGTCAAATCTCACGAGGTGGTCTATTGGTGCACGATGTTTTCGGAAGCCACACTGTACGTCCGCAAATATTTTATTATTTTCAAGGTATTCTGTCAGTCTTCGGTTTATCATTTTTTCATAAGTCTTGCACAGAAAACTTGTCAGTGAAATTGGCCGGTAGTTTCTTGGGTCTGTGTGATCTTTGCCTGGCTTGGGGATAGGTAGTATGACGGCGTCCTTCCATGGAGGATAGACGTATTCTTCTGTCCATATTTTATTGTAGACATTCAACAGGTATTGGTGAGCATTTTTTGGCATATTTTATATCATAAGATTACTGATATTTTCAGGTCCTGGGGTGGTAATTCTGCTACTCTTGATCGCTGATGTTAGTTCAAAGATGGTGAACGGGCTGTTGTATGGTTCTTCGTTATTGCTCGCAAAGTCTACTGGCATCTGTTCGGTGTGCCGTCTGTACTGGCGGAACTCGCTGGAGTAATTCTCGTCACTGGAAGTATGAGCAATGGTTTCTGATAATTTTTCTGCTATATCTGAGGTTGTTGAGAAAAGGGCGTTTCCTTCTTTCAATATTGTTATTTTTCTTTTTGCTCTGCCACGGATTCTATTTATCCGCTCCCAAATGCAACTACTCGGTGTGGTTATGTTAAGCGATGATACATACTCTCGCCAGCTGTTGAGCTTTGCATCTCTGAAGGTACGCGTTGCTACCGCTCTTGCCCTTTTCCACCTGACCTTGTCTTCCAACGTACTGGTGCGTTTGTAGTCTCTGTAGAGCTTCTCACGTTCTCGCCACACACTCTTACACTCAGGTGTCCACCAAGGCTTTGCGAAGTGGCGTCGGATCTTATATTTAGGAACCCACTTTTCCATGGTGCATCGGAACAGTCTGTATAGTTCTTCAATTGCCATTTCAGGACTCTCTGGCAGTTCCTGCTGATGAATGTGTCTCCACGTTATATCATTGCGGTATTCTTTCCAATTGCCTTTCTTATAGTTCCATCCCTCAGCTTCGCCTCTTCCGTCACCCTGCTGTGTAGTCACTGACAGAGTTATCGGGTAGTGGTCACTACTTTATACCGAAGGGAGCACCACAAAGTCCAAGTCAGGAGTTACATCAGGAGAAGCAAGCGTAAGATCGATCACTGTGCCAGATATGTGCGTGGCTGAGCTATCATTTATGATGTTCAGATTATTTTGGGTGAGGAGGTTTTGCAGCATACGGCCTCGGCGATCTATTGACCTGTTGCCCCAATCAGTGTGGTGAGCGTTGAAGTCTCTCATCATGACAACCGGCTGAGGTAAGTCTTTCAACACGCTGGATAACTCTTCAAAGTCGACATTTGCTCCAGGCGGAAGGTATATAGATGCGATAGTGATAATTTTGTAGTGGTTTAGATGTATTATTGCTCCTATGATCAGGAGTGATGACTGAATATCAACTTGTTGGGTTGGTATTGAAGAGTGAATGTATAGCGCTACTCCTCCATGATATCTATGATTGAAGTGTCCTCGTTTGCACAGTCCATTGTATCCAGCTATAGGAGAAATAAAGTCATTACCATAAAAAGTTTCTTCGACCGACACCACAGCCGGTTTGTACGTGTCTGTCAAGTTGATTAGGTCTTCCTTTGATGAGGACATTCCCTGGAGATTCCATTGTAGGAAGATTTCCCGTCCTTCTGCTGCTCTCATCGCCATTTCCTCCCTCCACTTCCAGGTCTTCGCTTATTACCACTGGCATTACCTGCCTGTCCTCTTCTAGGGGATCTCTGTCCACGGTTCTCTCCAAAAGTGCCACGTGACTTTGGTAGTGTTTTATTCTTTTCCAGTAGACTGGATAATCTCAACTCTTCTTCATACATGTCTCTATCTTCTTCTGGAGCACTCCTTTCCATCTGTTGCTCATGTCTGGGATTTCTATTATCTTCCTTCTTTTGGTTTTCCTTTTCCCTCGCTGAGGTTGTCGTATCTAGGTGGAGGTCAATCGTGGTAGTGTATATTCTTCCTGTTTTAGGACTTTCGCAGACAACTTCGGTCGCGGCGCATACCCTCCCATCAGCAACCGGCCGTCCACCGCTTCCGCCTGCTGCATCATCTCTAGGATCTTCTGCTTTTTGTTTGTTATTTTTGGTTTCTGTTTCTTCTTCTCCAGAGCGATGTTGCTTTTTTGTATTTGATGTTCCTGTTGCATTAAAAGTTTTATTTTTCGTGACGGCTTCGGCATAATTCATAGTGAAGTTTGGATTTCGACGGTGGAATAAAAGTTTGGCATGTCCTTTGGAAACTTTCTCTCTACTTTGTATTATGAGGATTTCTTCCTCCACCCTCCTTCGCTTGCAAGCCTTAGCTCCCGCCATATGCTCATCTCCACAGTGGTAGCATTTAGTTTCTTCGGAGTTACAGTCATTCACTCCGTGTCCAGCCGAACTGTATTTCGAACAAGTTTCTTCACCTTGACAATATTTTATACCGTGGCCGTATTCCAAACACTTTTTGCACATCATTGGTCTTGGTTTGATCTCATAAACTTTGGTTTTAGCTTGCTCTCCGGGTATTTCTATGAACTCTGGTATGGGTGATTCCCTGAAGGACAAGAGCAAGGGTTTTGCCTGCAAATTATTGGGTTTTATCCAAGTTGCTTGTATCGCATCTTGGATTCCGCATTTCTCCAGCAGACCGCTCTTGAACTGCTCGAAATTGTTCATGTCGTATTCATAGATATATACCAGGCCTTTGTTGATACCAATGTTGAGGTTTTCCTCTACAGTGACGGGTAGTTGATTCAATTGCTTCAGTTGCTTCATTTTTTGACTCTGCGCTGCGTTGCTCATTTCCACTGTGAAGACCGTTGTGCTACTTGCCCTTATGGTTTTAGGTTTACCTTCAAGATGATTAGCTACGCATTTCTCCAGCAGCCAAGGAGACATTTTCCGCCTGTCAGATTCCCTCATTTTGCAACCGAGGTGTGTGATGTACTTGCTGGTTGGCACCACGCGTCCAGTTTCCGCTATTCCCTCGTTGATCTGCTTGGCTCTTCGCAGCGTTACTTTTTCTCTTTGTATTATTTCTAGCACGCTTCTCTCCTCCGCCTCCCTCTGACACAGGCTGCTACCCGCTGCGTGTGAACCTCCACAATGGTGACATTCCTCTTGAGCGGAATCGCAGCCACGAGTAGAATGGCTGACTCCAGCACACCTCCTGCATATAGCTGTGTTGCTGCGACATCTCTTCGCAGTATGTCCGTATGTTTGGCAGTTGTGGCACATCATCAGTTTATTTTTGAATGGGTACACTCTTGTATCCTGTCTTTCGCCGGGGATGTAGATGTTGTACGGTACGTATTGTTGTCTGAATGTCACAAGAAAAGCTTGCGTTTCGGGGTATCGTGGTCTGATGAAAGTTGCTCTGGTGACATTTTCCACATGATATTCCTATTTGGAGTCCAGCCTTGAATTCATCTATGTCAGTGATGTCGAAGTCATTTATGTATATCAGTCCAACTGAGAGGTTGAAACGGTCATACTCCTCTGTCCGGCACGGCACGTCCCCAATCCGTGTGAGACTCACCATTTTCCCGGCCTGTCGCTCACTCTGCACTTCTACCACCATTGTATCCCTGCTCATGCTGAACAGTCTCCTTTGTTTCTGGCCAGTAAGCGCCACTATCTCTTCCATTATTTTGAAGGGGTTGACGGTCTTTTTCTTTTCTGGTTCAAAGATAATTGAGAAATACTTCGGGAAGTACTTTTCTTCGGTCAGTTGTAGAGGGATGTACTTCTGTTTCTTTTTCTGCTAGGGCCCTCCATTTGCGGGTGCCTTCGGAGGTCCCTCTTAAGCTGAAGTCTCCATAGGTTGCGTAGATTCCATGTTTTTGTTTCACAAAAAGGGGGGTAGGGGTCCTTGCTGGGCAAGGGCCCACACACGAAATTTAGGAAAATTTACCCTATATTATTGTATATTTCTTAACCCTAATCCAAAAATAACAAAAAGACCCTGATGGTAGAGGGCACCGCCCGGGTTGATTCTAGCCAGAAGAACTAATGAATGGAAAAATTTATAAGCAATACAATCAGTTACAATATAAATTGTACACTAACGCAGCTGGCTATAATAACGGTATCACCTCGGGAAGGTACGGGTCGGCTAGGTACAGACAAATTAATGAAGGTACCATACAATCAAATCCTTGTCTATATGCTCTTAACGTTCCCCTTATCACCAATATAATCAGTTCAGTTAGATACCAGTAAAACGTGGTAAAGGGAACAGTGAAAATTCCTATAACTATATGTATACACATGTATATATATGTGTACAGACATATACGGCACACATCCTATAATATACCATTAGCTCCAGTTAATTATAAATATAAATGAATAATAATAATAATAATAATAATCTCAGTTAAAAACAACTTCGGTCATAGACTATTTAGTTGTCCCTTTGGCATTTCTACCAAAGTTGCTGTGCTGTTGTAAGGTGATACGCTGAGGTTATGAGTGTCTTCCATCTTTCTCCGCAATCTATACAGATTACTTCAATTACGACGTTGTTGTTCGCATATTCCATCTTACTCAGTCAAGTGCGATACAACTCAATACAATACACATTTCACCAAAAAAAACAAAACTCATGTCTGACTTCAACAATAGCTGGCCTAACACAAAGTATGCACTCCTTTCGTCAGGCCACAACAATTCTCCAGAACTTTACCCCCATTCGTTACACAGCAATATAGCATTACATAAATGTCGATAACTACCGTTTAGCATGAGCCACCCGAAAAGGAGCCGTCATGGTCATTTTAACACTTATCACAACATTAGCTTCTTTTTACCCATCATCATAAGGATTCAATCACCATATGAACAAAGATTGAGGCCAATATAGCTGAAACTCGTAATTTTTACCTGAAGAACCAGGGTACATGGATGCAATGGAACAATGAATGTGGATGGATTGAAGCTAGGACCCCAAAGTTGGGGTTCCAGCTCCCACCCTCACTTTGGCTGAGCGTCTTATCCGCGCTGGAACCCTTTCTCAACTCTGCGTTGAGGAGCGCAGTACGCTCGGCCATTTCGGTTCTAAACTGTACCGCAGAACATACCAACTGCTACAAGACTAAGACATAGGCAAACCGTAATACAAACATTAAAACACAACCTCGCCACTCTTGAACTGGGTGATTTAACATCATATATTCCCTAATATATTCACTTTTTTAACAAATTCCATTACTTTATGAACAAGTCCCCCATCAGATAACAAGTTGGCCACACTTATGTTTCCTCCTGTGACCGCTTAGAAATTACAAATCTCATTTCCTTTCCTGTTGGACATAACAAATTTTATGACTTCAGCTGTAACCAGACGCTTGAAACGTAAAATACACATTTTGTGAAACCTACCCCTGCAGAATTGTAATCTCTTAGAAATACCTTTCCGTTATAACACCAACAACGTGAAGAGAACTCTCGAAGAAATGATGCTATAAATATAAAAATGACACCAATCGCTATACATATACAGGGTGGGCCAGAAGTAACCGAGCCTTTTAATTTGCTAATACAAGGAAAACTATGAACGCTAAGGAGTTGAAACTTGTTTAATTTGAAAGAATAACATTTTTGTGGTTTGTCAAGGCTAAATTTTAAATACGTTCGAATGAGTGCCACGACTGTTTAGACAAATTAGAGCTCTTTTCTTTGTCGTTTCCAGAACGCTCCTTAGTGTATCAGGCGAGAGTTGAGCTATTTCATATAAAAGTTTGTTTTCAAGTTATTGTAAATTTGTTAAATTGGCTACATTAACTCGAGACTTACGGGAGACCCACAAGAAAAAGTCGCATGGGGACAAATCTGGAGAACATGACCAGGTTATGTTACCAAATCGTAAAATTAAGTTATTTGGAAAGCACTCTCCCAACAATACCCTTTTTCTTCCTGTTAATAACAATAGTGTTGTTAACCTATAAAAAAATTTTATTCTAATAAATCAATTTCAACTTCCTAGCGTTCATAGTTTTACTTGTATTATCAAATTAGAAGAGTAAGTTACTTCTGGCCGATCCTGTAAAAACCAAAAGAAAATTAGCATGGGCTGGACAATTTTGGAACACATTACAGCTACTACCACACCTTAAAAGTACTGTCGTTGCTAAAATCAGAAATTGTGAAAAGATAAAAATGAATGCTAAAAAGTTAAAACATTAACACGCAAGTTGGAAAGTGAAAATAACGTTTCTGAAACTTGCAAAGCCCTAGGAACTCTTAGAGCGTGATTTACGATGTTAAAAAGTTGTGTCTATATTTTACGCAACGTTGATTCGAGATCAGATGTTAGGTTAAAGGCTCCCTAACCGCAACAAAGACGTTCAAAATAGAGGAAGGAAGAAGGGACTGTTAAATATGGAATTAAGGAAACGCGGAATCTATGCACAAGGTGCATTGAAACTGTACGTTCAGAAAGAAGTTCATTAAACAAGAAAAAAGTTTATTGAAAAAGTAGTAGTAGTAGCAGCAGCAGCAGCAGCAGCAGCTGAGAAACAGGACAACAGTGAACCAAAAAAATGATTGTCCATCCCATAATAAAAAATTAATTTCAACCAACAAAGCCTACTTAACTCGCTACTCTGGATCTCACATATTCCTCCTAGGATCGCCAATTCCCTTGGATACAGAAGTTGTACCCCTTTTATGATGAACTGTACAGATATTGGACCCGGGTCATATCGGTCTAGCCAAAATAGGACAATTTGTAGTAGTAGTAGTAGTAGCTAACGCTTCAGTTACTCAAACTATGTCACACCGAAGGTCACATAATTTAACTCGTACCAGACTCTCTTCCAAATCACCACACAAGATGAACATCACTATTATTTGCAACATCAACATTATATGAGCATTGTGGTTATAATTGCAACTCAAGATTACAAGTGTCTCCCCATTAAAATTTGTTCACAACACTGTACAGTCGAATGCACTGGGCATCCAAACCCCCCCCCCCCGTAGGGGGTTTCAGCTGCCCACCCATTTATGGCCGGACGACTTACCCACGCTGAAACCCACGAGGTCCAACGTAGCTCACCCGGCCATATTGCAGTTTCTTCATCTTCAAAACTTCTTAGACGATATGACGTCTGGCTCTAATGCGTTTACAGCGCGGCTTCACGTTAAATCTCTTTAAGCAGTGCAACATGGAATACGAGGGTTAGTCAAAAAGTTCTCAGACAATTGCCATAATTTTGTACTGAACAGAGATTTACGAGTTGAAACCTGTCCTGAGAGCTTCCTTGATAACTTGCAGCTGTCTCATCAGTCTGTGTCAGGTCAACATCGAGAGAGGTTGTATCTCAAAATGGTAATTTTCAACTTTTCAAATGGCAAATTTGGAGATCAGAGCTAACATCAAATTTTTAACTAAACTAAATTGGAAACCTGTTGAAATCATCGAAGCTTTGCTAACAGCAGGTTTATGGAGATTCTGCACCATGTAGAGCAGTCGTTTATGAATGGATTGAACGCTCTAAAGAGGGAAGAATCCAACTTGATGACGACCCATGAGGAGGAAGGCTCACAACAGCAACAAATGAAAACATCTCTCTCGTACAGAACCAACTAGAACAAGCTCCCCCTCCCCCCAATTTTATCAGGAAGGCATTTACAGGTGGAAACATAAATTACAAAAGTGTATAGACCACAATGGAGCTTATGTAGAAAAATAAAAGTAATGAGTTGTTAAATGAAGAAATTATGGCATTTGTCTGAGAACTTTTTGACTAGGCCTACCCCTCGTATCCCCCTGGGATAGCTAATTTCCCTTGAAACAGTAGTTGTGCCTCTCTGATGATTAATTATATATTGGGTCCTAAACCCCTTGACACCAATTAGTAATGTGAACTACTTCAAGTCTTCTGGTAGCTTAATAATCGCATAATAGAATTCTAAGAAAAACTTGCCCCTCTTCATTTCAACAGAAGTGCTCCGTGTTTTCCATCATTAAAAATGGAAAGTTACAGTTAGATACACATTTGTAAAAATTGGCAATGCACTGCTGTACCCCAGAATACTTTGAGGACATACAAATTAAATTCAACTTAATGACGCAATAATTCATGTTTTGTTCAACGCTCTTGTAGCGCTGCAGGACTGTGCATGATGCACGGGCCATACCAGTCTTACCAAAATGGGACACTTTAGAGACCAAGTTTCATCGAGGGAAAAACTTAATTGTTCGTTATTTTGTCCCTTTTTCTTTCACACATGTCTTTCGTAATGATCTACTCTGATTGATTGTACATTTCTACACTTCACATAAAATTTGATGAGGGAGAATGAAATCTGCGAGCAACAAGTGTTAGGCTTGGGACAGTTTGAATCGATTACTTCACGAATTGTCTTAACAAAGCCAGGCAAATGACTTATTTCTGCTTAACAAAACCAAGAACTGAATGTGTCCGTATAAAGTAAAAACCTATTCATTATAAAAAAGGGCTACTTAACCGTCGGCTCGAGATCTCATATGCTCCTTATTGGAGCTGGAGCACTAATTCACACAGATAAAATACTTGTATCCCCCCAGGGGTGCTTTTAAGTTGAAGTTATTGTGATAACAATTTAGCGTTGAAGAATTCTTCCTTCAACAACATATATATTTTCATTTCCACACACGTACGGCCTCTCACTTTTTCTGGTTCAAAATTTTTTGTTTTTTCCATACTCCCCTTGCACATAACTGGAGACATTTCCTCTTCTTATCTCTATTTTTCTTGCTAATGGGCTGAGGGTCCTCTTTCTTCTGTTTCGGAACCTGAGAGGCAAAAAAAAAATTAACAAACTCACAACAAAACAGCATTTCTGTGATGTAGGTGCAATTCATCATCACAGTGAGAGAAGTTGGGACTTGGAAGAGATTTCTGTGTGATGAAAGGAGACTTGTAGTAAGAACGGGATGAAGAGGATGACTATAAATTGCAAACCGGGAAATGGTGAGCATGACCAAAAATGTACACCAGGAAATGCAAATGAATCCGAAATTCCCCGGAAACAAGCAGGAGAAAGGATGGGAATGAGAAGGATTAGGTTAGATTATTGGTTAGTTTAACCTCCCTATCCTCAGCAAATGAGATCCAAAGAGAGGAAGGAAGAAGGCACCATTTAGTAAGGAGTTAAAGGAACGCTGAACCTGTGCAGAAAGGGCATAGAAACACTAAGTTGAGAAAGAAGTTAATGAAACGAGATCAAAGTTGAAGTAGAAAGTAGTGAGTGCTGAAAAACAGGACAACAGTGAACCGAAAAAAGATGGTCATTTAACATAACCAAACATTAAATTTCAACGAAAAGAAGGCCTACTTAAATCTAAGCTCGGGCCCTCACATTGTCCCCATAGGAGCGCTAATTCCCATGGATACAAAAGTTGTCTCCCCATGAAGGGGAATAAGAGGAGAGAGACATGGAAAGAAGAGTGAAAGAAAGGAAATGGAAAGGAAAAGGACATACATCTTTCTAACAAACACTGTAGCAAGTTGACAGGAGTTATGTTATATGAAGCTTTTCATTACCAGAAAATTAAAATAACATCATGAATAATAAAACACCTCTCTCAAAGCAAGCCTAAATTTTACATAATAATTACTATAACATCTCACATGTTAACTTAACGTAATTCGCCTGAAATACTAAATATATATACACAAACCATCACCTGAACCATGCCGACTATCATTGTGCCATTTATTTTTCCATTCTGACTAGAGTTCAATCATCTTACCTTCAGAAAGAAGCCCAAGGTGTCTCTCTCAGCTGCTGATCAGAGAGTCTTGCAATTGCAGGCAAACGGGGTACGGATGAGAAACTCCATGGGGGTCTTCATAGATCTCAAGATGAAGACGAACATTTTGGAGTTTCTGCAGTAGACGAGCCTTGTGGTAAATGTTAAAGCTTCCATAATGCACTTTGCAATGCCAGTATCCATTACTGCCAATCATGAATTAGAAGAATAAATTTTGTCAAAAAGGGTCCCACCTTTGAATGTATTTGTGATATAATGTTGAAATTTTTATACAGAACAGGAGTCCTTTTCTTTCTGACAGCATTTTTTCTGCCATTCCTTGTTTTTTGATGTCCTTTTGACCCTCATGGGGCATGAAAATAAATTCCTTCAGATGGGTCATGAAATGCCTTGATATTTTCTGCCACTAGACATTCATCAAAATTCAGATCTGGTTGACCCAGGGTTCTTGACAGCTTCTATTAGTTCCAGATGGGGAAGTTGTAGAGATGCTTTAAAAAATTGAACTTCTCCTAGTTACACTTTCAGGAGTTACAGTAGTGAGGATGTCATAGTAACATCATAAACAGTCTGGCAAGCTTCAATGCTTGCCAATTTAGGAGATTGAGAGGCTCTCTTTTGCGCTGCTCGTTGAGATGAGCATGCTTACTTAGTTACTGTCTGAGAAGTAGAATATTGTTGACACCTTGTGAATTACCTAACTTAGTTGACAATTATTTGAACAGGCAATGTAAACTCATGTCCAACTGAAGTGGGTATATGGCATGATGCAGCATTTATTAAAGGTGAAACATTCCCAGTGCAGTGACTGGCAAGTAGCATACATTAACTCGACCACACTCTTCCTGTTGGACAATGAGAAAGAATGAGACAAGGTACAGGAAGTTGGTAGAATCATCAATCATGACTAATATCATTTGCTCCTACGGCCATAATATGCGGCATCTCCGCACATGTTTATCTGTAGTAGTCTTTCTGTATCTGGAGGGCACTTATAAAGGGCCGCTCTTATCGAGGCCGGGTGCTCAATCCATCAACATCTCGTCTTCTGTCAACATCTAGCTAAATAAACTCCGCGCCAAGCTTCACAAGTGTTTCTCTGACCGCACATTAAGTGGTGGCCATATGTTGCGATTCGAACTCACATTCGCATAAGGTTAACTGAAGATCAAAGGCTCCGTGCAGACAGCTTTGAACAGTATAATATCCAAATGTGTTCCAGCGAAAACAACCAGCTCTGGCAGCCTCAACAAACAGTTATTGTGTTTGGAATCGTCGTCTCTAAAGAATTGTTGACGGAAGCTTACTGTAGATTTACAGTATTTCTTAATTTATACTCACCCCTGCGTACAAAAATTTTGGTCTACGAGTGTGAAAACGACACTATCGAATTAGTTTTTCAAGTCAGAATTGCAGCGTTCCCAGCGTCAACCATTGAGTGAATTTTACATCTACAAGAAGAGAATTCACAACTACAAGTACTAAGAACAATTTAATTTGTGTGAGATAAATTACTACGATTGCACCAAAAACAGTAGCAGTGACTGTAGCAGTGAAGTGACACGTACTTTCATTTTAAAAGTGTAATTTCTTCAACGTGGTGCACAGTATAAACGCAGTATAATCTTGCTGTACCAACCGACAACATTGTCTACAAGCACAGCATCACAGCGTCCCATCATTGCCTGCAAGAGACGTGTTCAGCTGTCTTCAGTTTTTTTACACAGTTAAGTCTTTTGTGGAAAATTTTTTTTTCTTTGTTTAGTGATACCTATCTCTGTTCCCGGGCAGCTGGAATTAGCACCTTCAATTGTCGTCGTAAGTTTCAGAATTTTTTTTATAATAGCATAAGAGTGTCAGTGGAAGTGTCTGGAACACTAAGATGTTAAGTTTTGAAGCCTTAAATTGATAGAAATTCTCGTTTTTGCGGTGAAGCAGACGTATATTTTTTTTCTAACGCCTTGACGACAGTTTTAATGAGCTAAAGCAGTCACGTGGGCACTGTGTGATATTGTTGACCAGTCACAAGTATTATTGAGGTGCTAATAAATTTAAAATTTCAGGATAAGAGACGCCACTTCTTGTTTTTCAATTAGATTATTGGTGATAAAGTATTGATGTTATTGATGCTATTATTTTATGGGTGCAATTCATTAATTTTTGTGTGTATTACTTGCATTTCTGTGTTTATTTTTATTCTCGGAGTACGATATTAATTTTTGAATTAAATTGGAGTGAATTCTGGTATTGAATTGTTGATTTTTAGTGGAATAGGGAATTCCTATATGACTTTAGGAAAAACGACACATGTCGGATTTTTCTGATTCTTTGGACAGTGAGGAGGAAGTAGTACGAACTAAACCTACTGTAACTAAATACGGACGAGTGAGTAACCCAGTAGTTAGCAAGATGACGACTCCTAACACAGCGGCTCCTAACACAGCAGGGCCTAGTTCTAGTGTTCCTAGTAATGTTAACACGACACAGCTTGCACGTGATATTGCTGCAAATATAGTTGTGCCTCCTGTCGGAACGATAATGACGAACGCAGAGCTTCCCATATTCAGGGGAAGAAGACGCATCCATGATGGAGAGTTCCTAGAAAATAAGAGTTTTCATACTCATATACAGAATCTCAGGGCATACATGTCCTTGTTGCCTGATGCCACTAGTGATGAACGTCGTAAGGAGTTCCTAGTACGCTCCGCTAATAAGAACGTAGGCGACTTCAACTCCGTAGTTACGAAGTTGGTTAACACGGATCTCAATTATTCTTTTGATCAGGTAGTTCAGATTCTTGAGGACATTTACGTTTCACGAGGTGAAAAGAGTATTCATGCCTTGGCTTGCGATCTAAACGAGTTGCAACTAGTTAAAAATAATGCACTAGCTGCTCAGATCGTCAATGCGTTTTCGAAAATAAGGAAGCTAACCGAGAGTATTCTTAATTCAAATTCGCTTGGGTGGCAGCGTCACGCGTATTTTCAGAACTGCACGAACCAGGCGGAGTTAAAAAAATTCGTGGGCGACAGCATGTCGTACAGTCTGGCTTTATCAACGTTAGGTCCGCTTTTTGATGAGTCGTTCGCTAGAAAAATTTTTGAAACACAATTTTCAACGGCGGAGGAATTGCTCGCTAGGTTAATTTCAGCTGTGCGCAGCCAATCCGAGACAAAAAAGATACTTGCGCAGAAAGTTCCGGTCAGACACGAAAGTGAAGTTTACGTAGGTGAGGTAAACAGTGAATTGGAAGAAGTTTTTGAAGAGCCAGATCACAATGAAGTGTTCTATGGTAGTGTAGGAGGTTACCGGAGGAGTTATCGACCAGGAATGAGGAGGATTGTTCCTAGACCTTGGCTAAGGAATCCCCGAATTAGAGGTAGAGAGTTAAACAGTTATGTAGGAGATCGAAGTAGCGGTTCCTTAGAGTGCAACATGGTTAAATCAGATAGCGGTAGTTCTGGTCAATTCGGAGGAAATTCAGGAACGAAAAAAGCGGGATTCCCGTACTGTAACTCTTGTTCCATGGTAGGGCACTTTGAATGTAGAGGCCAAAGAGGTCAGTTTCCAAGGGGATGCTTTGCCTGCGGTGGAACTTATGTAGTAAAGAATTGTAGAGCGAGCGGTACGGAGGTCCGTAATTATAAGGCGTATTTACGCGGTAGAGGTAGCACAAACCGTGGTCAAAGTGAAGTTCATTGGGCGGAGAGCACGTCAAGCGATTTTTTAAACTAGGTGAAGGTAGTAAGGGGGATTTGAAACAGATTGAGCCCGAGGTATTTAGCGGTACCAACCTCGTTAAACTGGAGACCGTGGCAACAATTCCAGATACCACCGGGATAACTAAATCGTATGTTGACCCCTTGTTTCAGTGTAAAAATAGATATAACTTGTTGCAAGATGAAGAGCTTGAGAATGATCATTATCAGGGCAAGACTATCGAATCCTATTTTTCGGTATCCGTTGTAAAAAATGTTAATAAAAATGCTGGGTTAGTATCATTCAAGGATTGCAACAAACCAACCATTATTCTAAAAAATAATGACCAGTATTTAAGCGCTTTGCTTGACAGCGGCTCAGAGAAATGTCTTCTCAGTTACAGACAGGTAAAAAATTTAAGCGAGGAAGTAAAACCGAGTAAATTGAGAGTAAAAGGCATTAACGGGAAGAGTGACGTCACAGGTGAAGTAGAGTTATCTATTAAAATTCCCGGCACTAATAAAGTAATTAAAACAAGTGCACTCGTTGTAAAAGAAGCTCGATTTAATTATGACCTGATACTGGGTCGAGATGTGTTAAAAGATGCAATCATTAACTTTAAAGATAAAGAACTTCTCTGGAATAATGTTTCAATTCCTTTTCAAGATTTAAATATGGAACCTTTGTTAAGCAGAGAAATAGTGATGCGAAAAATAAGGAATAGTGACTGTCTATTGTCAGAGATCGCTGTTGAGAGAAAAAGCAAGAAGCATTTAAGAATTGATGACTGCAGGGAAAAGAGTCCAGCGACGGCTGAGGCACAGTCAACGAGTACGAAGCAATTAATCGTTCATTGCAATCAGGCTGAAGTGCCTGGGAATTCACTTAATGTCATTTATGGCTTCCTTAAGAAACCAATTGCAGGAGAATACGTCATTCAGAAAAGATGTCTTGATAATGGTGCTCTTATAGCTGACTCAATTGTTCAAATAAATGAAGACGGTGTGGTACCGATTATGGTTTTGAATCCAAGTGATGAAACAGTGTATCTCTCTGAGAATTCTATGCTATGTAATGCGGAATTAATAGGAGCTAATGAGATTGAGAGCGAAGTATTTTTAACGAATGTGGAAAAAGCGCTCAGAGATGCGAGTGAAGTTGAAGTAAATTCTGTCGCTGGGTCAGATACGACGAAAGTTAAATCGACATGTGGTGGAAGGAATGCCATTGTCAATAGAAAACTTGCGTTGGAGGCTGATACTCGTGGCAGAGGTGAAATTCTTGTTGATGACGAGGAGTTATGTTTTAATGCAGAAGTAAATGCAGGGTTAATAAGTGGAGAAAAGGAGTTAAGACGTGACTTGACGGTAAATGATATTTCATGCAAGGAAGATGACGTACAATTACCTTTAGTTAAATTGTTAAATAAGTACCGTGATGTAGTAACTTTGGAAGGCGAAAAAATAGGTGTAACGAATATCTTGAAGCATCATATTCAGTTGAAAACTGATGCGCCTGTATTAAATCTAGCTCCCTACCGAATACCTCATAAGTACCAAGAAGAGGTAATGAGAATAACTAACGATATGCTCGATCAGGGAATAATAGAGGAGTCATCTTCTGAGTTCAATTTCCCTGTCATTGTAGTTAAAAAGAAGTCAGGAGATTTGCGTCCCGTGATAGATTTCCGTTCCTTGAATAAGGTTTTGATTAAACATTCTTACCCAATTCCCCGCATTGACGACATTTTATCGACGTTAGGTGGTAACACGTGGTTTTCTAACCTTGATCTTCGCTCGGCATTTCATCAGATAGAGTTAGAAAAAGAGAGCAGGAAATACACGGCATTTAGCGTAAATTACCGTAAATATCATTTCTGTCGTGTACCATTCGGACTTTCTACGTCTCCGGGAATATTTCAAAGAGTCATGACATCTGCTCTTGCACCCATTCTGGGTAAACTAGCTTTCGTATTCCTAGACGATATATTGGTGTTTTCAAAAAATAAAGATCAGCACTTGATTGATATAGAGATTGTGCTTAAGATGCTGCGATCCGGTAAATTATCCTTAATGCTTGAGAAATGCCATTTCTTTAAAAAAGAGCTCGAATATTTGGGCCATACCATTGCCGCCGACGGTATTAAGTGTAAACATTCAGAGAAATTACAAAACTGCCGAGCGCCGACCAATGTGAAGGAACTGCAACAGTTTTTAGGGTTGGCGAATTATTTCCGAAATTTTTTACCCAACTTTGCAGAAGTAGCTTACCCCTTGTACAACCTTTTGCGGAAAAATGTAGGTTATACTTGGACCGACGAGTGTCAGAGAAGTTTTGATTTTATGAAGTTGTCACTAACTTCTGACACAGTTCTAAGACATCCTGACTATACTAAGGACTTTCATGTTTTTACTGACGCTTCCAATACAGGAATTGGTGCTGTATTAATGCAAGCGGATGATTCAAGCGACAAAATTCTAAGACCTATAGCTTATTTTAGTAAAAATTTAAATTCGAGTCAACGAAGATACGCTACTACCAAAAAAGAGTTCTTCGCAATTCATTCAGCTCTAAAACACTTTAAGTATTTAATAACTGGTTACCCTGTCCGGATATACTCAGACCACAAACCTTTAGCGCCACTTTTTAATAAAAAACTCCCTGACGACACGAACATAGCGAGATGGTGCCTAAATGTACATTCCTTTCATCCGGTTGTAAAATATCTACCTGGTAAAGAAAACGTTGTCGCAGACTATTTAAGCAGATTGCCTGTTAATAACGAGAAGTTAAACCTTAAAGAACTAAATTCTTGTGATGATTTGGAAGTCGCATTTGAATCAGAAGTTTGTGTGGTGGAGACTCGGGCACGACGCAAACACATGACAGGAAGCGAGGTAGTTGACCTGCCTCCGACTCGGGACAATGCTGACAGTGCAGCAGACACAGACGCGCGACCGGCGCTGATAAATTATGTACCGACAGAGTCTGAGATATCTTGGACGATTAAGGAGTTTATCGACGAACAAAACAACGACGCATTTTGCATAGAAATTAAGAATGCTTTATTACATGACAGTATTTCGACTATCCCAGACTTGCAAAAATTTTTAATTCTGAATGATATTCTTTATCGACGTAGAGAGATTGATAATCGACCGAGTACAATACTCACAGCTGTTGTACCAAATTCTTTAATGAGTAAGGCCACTCTGGCCATACACACTCTATACCACACGGACTACAAGCACACTTTGTTTAAATTTAAGTTAAAATATTGGAATCAGTTAGAGAAAACCATTGTGCGCAAACTTGTTCAACATTGCGAGGTGTGCAAAATTATCAAAGCAAGACCATCAGTTCCAATTAAAATTTTGACAGCTCCGATTGCTAAAGAACCTTTCGAGGTCGTTTCAATGGATCTTTTAGGGCCACTTAAAGTAACTGATAACGGGAATAAGTATATATTGGTAGTGATTGATTTGTTTTCAAGATTTTGTCGTTTATATGCAATCTCAAATCGAAATACGGATTCAGTGATTTCTTGTTTAAGCAATTGTTTCTCACTTTTGGGTTATCCTAGGACGCTGATATCAGATAATGCTCTTGAATTTAAGTCAGTGGCACTCAAGCAGTTTGCAAAATTACACGCCATTGCAAAAAAGGAAGTTTTGGCTTACAGTCCACATTCTAATGCCATTGTAGAGCGGAATAACAAAAAAATTACGAATCTTTTGAAGCTATATGTCAATACACTCGTCCATGCAGAGTGGGACCAATTATTAGAAGTTGTAGAAAATGCCTTGAATAATTCTTTAAATTCTACTATTGGCGAAACACCAAGTTATGTAATGTTTAATCGCGATACGTGTGCTTACTACCAGTCCGAGAATTTTGATTCAGTCATTTACAGCTTTGATGAAGAATTAGATTTAGTGAATATCAGAGCTAGAGAAGCCGTTCGAACCGTGGAAAATATTAGAAATTTAATTATAAACAATACAACAGAGCGAAATCTCTATAGAAATCTCAAGCGGCGCAACAAGGATATTAACATAGGGGATCGAGTACTTTTAAAGAATCATAACAAGACACATAAGCTTCAATTAACTTGGATTGGTCCAGCAGTAGTCCAAAAGGTTAAACGAAATTACGCTGATATTAAAATTGGATCTAAAATTGTTAGAAGTAATCTTAATCATCTTTTACCACTCAAAAAGGTACCATCTGTGAGTTAAAAAGACGAATTCATTGGACTAATATGACTTCTTGACTAATCGACGAGTAAAGAATTAACCTTTTTATCGTTATTTACTCCGTTTTACCGTTTATTTTACCTTTTTACCGTTGTTTTACTGCATCAATAATGTTAAGGAATATAACCATAATTTTAGAGGCATTTTTTTCTTTCGCTATATGCAATATGCTTTGCGTTCATCTTAATCTCAATAACCAATGCGTTGTATTTTTGTATGTTAAGCTTACTGTTGCTTTATGCTCGAGTAATTTGATGTAATGTTTAGGTATTTACCCCAGAGGAATTTGTACTGTCTCGTTTAGCTGTCGCTAAGACGTTTCATTAATTTTTTTCTTGAATTCACTCAGACATTCGTATTGCTAAATTGACAGTTTTAATCATGAACGATGCGCCGACGGCGAATTGCAAATCGCTGAGGTTGCTGTTCACCTTGCGAGATGGGTTGTTTTGACGCTGCGGCCGTATGCTGCAGTCTCGCGCCGAGCTATTTTTGTTCCGTCGGAATGTCCGGCAATCAGCAAATTTAGATTAAATTCATTAGAAAGAAGGCTTGTCACCGGAGGTAATTTTTTTTCAATACGATCAGCGTTTATTTTCTTTATGCGAGACTGTCGTGGTTGTTTAATGACTGTTGTCAGGCAACCGAGATCTGATACCAAATTATATGTTGTATTTATTTTTATTTTGTAACGGCCATGCTAATAGTTTCTGTATCTGTTCCTTGCAGCGCATGCGCGGGACGAATCATCCATGGCTGAAGCGTTCGAGAGCGAGGCGGTCGCGGGTGCGGCGACGACTTTCGCTGGAAATGACGATTTTCTGGTCCTCTGCACGACAGTGGCGTTTGACCAAAGGTTTAATAACATGGAGATCGCGCTGATAGTGATCCTCATCCTATTTTCGACGTTAGGACTCGCCATGATTCTTCATTGTCTTCGTAGGAGAGCAACGATTTTACTTAGTCTACGAGATCAACGTTAAGAACTTTAGTGATACATTTACCTCAAGTTGAAAAATGAAAAAGTTGAAAAATTTTATTGAATTAGTTGAAAATTTATTAATCAGAAAATTTATAAGTGTTAGATTTTAAATTATTGGAAAATTTACTGAAAATTTATTTATTGAAAATTGATTCGAAAATTGGTTTGAAAATTTTGAAATATTGGCGCGCAGTGATTGCAGGATATCCATGTCGCATGAAACACGCGATAAAATATGCGCGCAGTGTTCTCTTTAATGTATTTTTAAATCTATTTAGCCCATGTGTTTAATTTAAGTATACTGGTTTTAATATTGACGCAAAAATTTTAATTAGCAAATGCTTTATTTGTTTTTGGTGTTAGAAGTGACATTACTAATTTGAATATGTTGTGTTTTGATTGCATTATTTTTTTATTTGTGTGACAATTCGAATTCGAAACACTGCGCATTTTTAAATTTTTCTAGTAAGGGTATTATGCGAAAACACAAAAGGTATTTGCGATGATGCAACGGGTAATTATTTGTTAATTGATATGGCGCAGGTTGTTTTAAAAAATATTAAAATGGCGTTTCAATATGACCCTTTTTACACCGATCTACATGGCTGTCGACGTGCTAGTTATATTTAAGCACGGTAAGTCAGTTGCTTTGCTTCTTGCATATTTTTCATTGCTTGCTTTTTGCTTTTAGTTATTAAGTTTTTTTTATGATGACATGCCTAAAATTTTGTGTTAAAGTCGAACTAAACGGGGTTGAGTCCTTCTCTTAGGGGTTGATTGAGGTAATATGTTAAGAATTTGAACGGGTCTTGAAAAAAAAAAAACAACAAAGGGGGTTTTTAACATTTTTAGTTGAATGCGGTTTGTCTCACTGTTGGATTTTTGCGGTGTATTAAGTTTATTTTTAGTGTTCTAAAATTTTTTTTGGGCTTATTCCTTAAGTTTTTTTTGGCGTTTTAATTATTTTGCCATGTGGATAACCCAACTGATTCGGCAGGGGGTGAATTGGTAAAAAGCATTTTTTATTTTTAGCATGCGTTTTACCGCGTTCTAGTTTTAGAGCTTTGGTTCTAGCTTTAGTTGTGCGTTTTATTAATCAACGTGTTTGTTGCGTTACCCTATAATCATTTCTTGGTAATGCAACAGTTTTAATTTCCATAGTGTAGTAAGCGTAATCGTTTCTTTAAATGTTTCATTTTTTTTTCTTTCTCCTCCGCGTTCTAAATTTTAATGCGTTAAATGCGTTACCTATAATCTAACTGCTTGCGTTTATTCTATATCTTTTTGGGTGATGTAATCGGTTCTTGTGTTTTGAACTATGATTTTAGTGATGTATTGAGTTTTTTTACGATAGGGTACGTATATATAATGTTCGCTGGAGTTACCCTCGTGATTGATTGCTTTGCTTGAAACTATAATAAGGCTTGGCGTGATAACAGTTGTTAATTTTTTTGCTTTTGATAATACAAATTGCGATACGGTTAACGTAATTTAATGTACAACGGCTACGAGCGATTTCATAATAGTTCTTTTTCGTTGGAATGGTCGTTTAATTTTTTTTTTCTCAAACAATTTATTGTCAATTCATGAATTGTACTTTCATTGAGTGCTTTATTTCTGCGGATTCTTGAATTTCGTTTAAAAGTTTCATTATTTTTGTGTGGTGCTCTCTTAACATTCGGGAGGGGGAGCAATATGCGGCATCTCCGCACATGTTTATCTGTAGTAGTCTTTCTGTATCTGGAGGGCACTTATAAAGGGCCGCTCTTATCGAGGCCGGGTGCTCAATCCATCAACATCTCGTCTTCTGTCAACATCTAGCTAAATAAACTCCGCGCCAAGCTTCACAAGTGTTTCTCTGACCAACAAAATCTTGATACTACTGATACCAGAACTTAGTACAAGAATAATATTAATTGGACTATAACAATAAACATACTACAACAACAACGTGTAATAACTGATCTGTACATGCCTCTTGATTGAAGCATTTCTGTTTCAGCTGGGAAATTTATTTTGCCTACTGGAAATTGGAAGCAAAGAGGGCTGAGATTAGTTGAAGACTGCAAAAGCCTTACAAATCTTTTTCATTCACATAAATAGTAGGATGTAACCTCATCAACCATAAGATTGGTTTCCAGTGTTCCTCCCTCAATCACTCAATCCATTACTAAATTCTTTCCATTCCAGCTTGTCATTTCATCTTGAGAGATTTTTAATAAACTACTCATATTCTCCCACTTTTCCCTACCCTAATTATATTTTAGAACATACATCAGGCAGTCAATGTAAATGTAAAACTCATTTTCACCCATATATTCTGTGTCATTACTCTCTCTTTTGGATATTTGAGAAGGAGAGGACCATAATCGATTTTCCAATTTATGCTGCCTAAACGTAGTTGATATGATGAAACAAAAATTTTTCTTCTAAGCATTTTCTGTCATAAATGAGTATTTAACGAGTTATAGCGGTATGTTAATTTTTGTCGTTGATGACTGGAATGCGCTCGAATAAACAGCTACTAATCTATTTTTGAATTTTTGGTCCTTAAATCATGGTAATAGCATCAAAATAAACTACTTTTCTACTATACACTTTTTGCAGTGAATGAGTATTTTACGAGTTATAGCAGTAGGTTTAGTTTTGTGTTCCATACAGCAGAAACCGTTGCACGCTTGAGCTGTTCAAGTACGTTCGGGTACTTTGAAATTTTATCAATAGCAAACCCCGCAAAGCCTGAACCCACCTCTAAGACCTTTTAGCTAACAACACAATAAAGGTTATCACCCATAAACAACAAGTTATGGCGGTAAGTTAATTTTCGTTTTTGATGGCTGAAATAGGATTGATCATTCAAACGCATCGATAGGGAAAGTCCATTGTAGTCTTCCCCTCTGATCAATTTCCTTCCGCTTCAAACATCAGAGTTGCGGTAAGTAATTTACACCTATAACTCGATAAATACTCATTATTGACGGAAAGTGCATAGAAGAAAAATTGTTTATTCAGATCTAATTAGATATGTTTAGGCACCAAAAAGTGGAAAATAGATTATGGTCCTCTCCTTCACATTGACTCTCTCTAGTTTCAATCATCCATATAACATAGTCAATTGCTCTTTTCAGCCCCTTTCTCTTTTATATCAGCTCAATATAGACAATAAAAATTTGTGATTTTAATAATGTCCCACTAAGATCAATCACCATATACATCTTTCCTTCAAGCATAGCCACATTAAAATTCATACCCTTAGACATCTCTACAAGCCAGCAATATTATTGCATTCAAACATAAACTTGCATTAAAAATGCTACTCATATATCAAAGGCTGTGTAGTTTTGATACTAATAACAACAAATATACATTTTAGGCTAACACATTTCAATATTCTCTTATTATTAGAAAACATCCCCACAACCTAGTTCTTTATTCGTTCTACAAATCTCCTGCAGTTGATAATTTAAATCAATACAACTAACTAAACATTTGGCCCTTGTTCATCTAAAATTGTAGTTGCAGAGTTACCTTTATAATGAAACTTAAAATTAAAAATCTATGACACATGCTACCTGCGTAGAATTGTCATTTATTTGAATAATTAGTTTCTTATCAACACTTCTGGTTTTGGTAAATGTGTAGCGCTTGGCAGTAATTAATTTTCCAGTTTTTTAATTAGGTCAAAATAAAGAAGTTTTCTTCTATGCACTTTCCGCAGCAAATGAGTATTTAATGAGTTAGAGCGGTAAGTTTAGTTTTGTCTTTGATGACTAGCGCGTTGGAAGCAAGACTCCATTGCAGTGTTGCCATCCGACGCGGTCGATGAATTACTTGCCGCTTCAAACACTTGAGTTGCCGTACCTAATTTGCTGCTATAACTCGTAAAATACTCATTTACAACGGAGAGTGCATAGAAGAAACCTTGCTTATTTCTATTTAAATAACTTTATTTAGGCAGCCAAAAGTGAAAAATCGATTACTACCCAACGCTACACATTTACCCTGGTTTTTGTCAAAATCTGTGCTCAATATTGATTTTAGGTGTCTCACGGAAATTAATAATTCCGTTCCAAACAATCACTAAAGGAACACATTTAAGATCGTTTTACACGGATGTCATTCTGCTCGCTGATGCGTTATTTTCTAATTATTCAACTTTGAAGTTGGCTTTCGCGCTCCAAAGGAAGCGAGCCTGCCAGGCGGAATATTAATAGCGGAAGCTAACCCCCTAGCACAAATGTAAACAGGTTGGGTTGGTGAGGGGGAGCCACAGTTCTTCTGGTGAAAATTATAAATGAAGGTTCTAACCCACCCATTAGGATGACGTCTGCAATTACGTTTACACCGTACCGGGCGACCATACCGGGTGGCCGTCATTTTTGATGGCAGCCATATTTCTACGATGGCAGCCATCTTTCAACTGATTGTTTCTCTGTACAACGTGAACAGTATTACAGTTGAATAACTGTAAAATATCGCATCAGCCAGCAAAATGACATTCATGTTAAACGCCTTTAGGTAACCTTTATTTATAATTTCCACTAGAAGAACTGTGGCTCCCCCTCACGACCCAACCTGTTTACGTTTGTAATAGGGGGTTAGCTTCCGTTGCGCTCTCTTTCTTTGGCGCGCAGAAGCCAACTTTAAAGTTGAATAATTCGAAAATAATGCATCAGCGAGCAGAATGACATTCATGTAAAACGCTTTTAAATGTATTCCTTTAGTGATTGTTTGGAACGGATTATTAATTTCTGTGAGGCTCCTAAAATCAATATTGACCAAATCTGCATTTAAATTGGTAAATCTGACTCATATGACAGTAATCAATTTTGTAAATTTCAATGTCAAAACATAGGTAATTTAATGAAATTAAACAAGTTTTCCTATATGCACTTTCTGTCTGAAACGAGTATTTTATTAGTTATAGCAGTAAATTACTAATACAACTCCAGTGTTAGAAGCGGAAAATAATTTATCAATCCCGCGGAATAGCAACACTGCAATGGAGTTTCGCTGACCGCGCTCTCATCATCAAAGACAAAGCCAAACCTACCGCTCTACCACGTTAAATACTAATTTGACGAACAAAATGTACAGAAGAAAAGTAGTTTATTTCGATGTTATTACCATGATTCAAACAACAAAAATTCAAAAATCAATGAGTAGCTGTTTATTCAAGCGCATTTGTCATCAAAGACGAAACTAAACCTACCGCTATAACTCGTAAAATACTCATTCCAGACGGAAAGTGCATAGAAAAAAAACTTGTTTATTATGATTCAATTAATTAGGTTCAGGCACCAAAAAGTGTAAAATCGATTACTGTCATATCCTACAGATTAACCTTTGAATTTAGTATAATCTAACTTTGCATTAATTGTTGCAAAATTATTTTCCAGACTGCAATTTGTGGTGTGATACATGTCTTTCTGTTTAAATGAAATCTGATTTTAGTATTTTACTACTACAAATCTACAAATTTAGCACTTCATTCAGAACTTCAATTTGAAGTAATGTGATAATTCAGTCTTGTAATGCATAGGTGGAATTATTATTGATCAATTTATCATGGTCTTTCCATCTTTGCCAAGTATCCAGATTATGATCAATAATCATAATTGAACTATTAAATAATTCTGGTTACTATCATTAATAAGTCACTCAATAAAGTGAAATTTTGAAAACCTCTTAAAAAAGAAATAGACAGACATTTATAATAGTTAAATTCAAGCAAATTGGTATACCAGCTGAATAAAATATCATCTTCAACCACCCTTTTAATTGGCACGGATAATTACAATTTATGAATAAATGTTTTAAAACATAATTAATTAAGCACTTCTAATAAAAATTTGCCTGGCATTATTTCTTCCATTGTAGCGCAGCAACGTATTCAGAAAAACTTTCAACTAAATTATACTACCATAAATCCACCAACCATATGAAATTCCCCCCACAAATTTCCAATAAATTCCCAGATAACGAACTAGTTATAAAAAAATTTCAATTTCACACCTTACACTTTCAAGCTACAGTGAATAATTATGAGGCAATTACCTTACACCAGTTTCTAGATATACGTAGATTTTCTTTTAAAACCTAGTCGCCATTGCGCCCGATTCAATGGCCGCCAATGTGGTATTGTTGTTGTCCAACTTGTCGTACAGCTGACTCGAACATGTCACATATTGTCGCCAGGTGGCGTATTCCTGGGTTGCTATTCGTTCTAGGCCCGTGACGTCACTACACCCAGGGCCCTTTCGAGAAATTACTTGAATGCTTCTACCTGTCTTGTGTATACCGTGGTCCACGCTCTCAGCCAGTAGTCGTCTCCCGAGTCCCGACAGTCGGCGACATGGCTGTCACACCCAGCCGGTGCGCACACTTTCGTTGCCTCCTCTCGCGGCAGCGAGCACCACAGAGAGGTGTTCTTATCTTAAAAATATCTTATCCTCGTCTATCCCAGCCTTTACCAACGCAAACTACCTTTTCCAAGCCTATCCCATCATTAAAAACTTAGCTTAAACTAGCACTAACATGATATTAAGTGGCCTAACCAAACCAATCCACATCAAATATAACTTACCATTATCTATAACGACACATCTCAATTTCACTGTATAAACCTTTGCCGAATATTAACCCAACTTCAACTGATCCAACTTCATGTCAGCTAAGCAAATCTATTCTGATATTGAATTAAAAAATCCAAGGAAGCTCATAAATTTACTCAAACAAACACGTAACTTGAAAGTTTTCG
Source organism: Morinoia aosen (assembly GCA_030386875.1). Lineage (NCBI taxonomy): Eukaryota > Metazoa > Arthropoda > Malacostraca > Amphipoda > Talitridae > Morinoia > Morinoia aosen. Next base: position 2,273,820 of record CM059568.1, on the reverse strand, counting down.
GTACTGTGAAATGAAATGGTAAATTTTTACATCTGTACCAGAAAAGTTCAATGAGAAAAAAAGGTCAAGAAGAATGGTCAACGCAAAAAATTGATTTTTTCAACAGTTTTGCGAAAATGGAATGTTAGTGTTCCGTCAAAATTCAATCGCTGCTCTGAATAACCTGAAGTTTGACTTACATCGTTTTAATCAATTTTATACCAGTTTTCATCATAGAAAAATTATGATATGTAGTGGATAATGCTTTTTGATATACTCTCGGTCGAAACAGGCAGCTAACAATAATAATATATATTATTGTACTTCATCCTATCATCATATAAATAAACTTCTACCGCCCAGTAGTTTGTTCTTTCTTTGCATTGAAAAGCTCCCGAAATTCTGAATGCGATATGTCATACCTTGGAGAATCATTCCATCCTTGGTGCACTGAAGATTTTGGAGCTCTGAACACGATGGTTCCGGCACGGTTTCATTTTCTTTCAAGTGCCTTCCTTCATACAAGCACACTGAAAAAATGAAACATGTGAATAAATACTCATCAAGATATCATTTATAATAGGAATGCAGGAAATATTTGCTGCCAAACCAACTTCAATTCCCTGGGAGATTTTCAATCTATGCTCACCTGCACTTAATACGTATTATGCAAGATACAACGTGCAATGTTTCATGCACCATACATCTGTAAAATATACACTAAGGATCGTATGTTTCAGAACTGTGAAAAAGGGCAAAGAATGGACATCGATTCTGTCATTTCAATGCAGAACGAGAAAATAATAACTACAAAGGTAAATGCTAAGAAGAAATTTAAAACCATGTTCATGGAACTGTTTGAGCACCAGCTCAACATCAGTCATAATCCACAAAAGCGGAAAAATACACATGCATCAAACAAAATGTAAAATATTCGCAGAATCACTCAACGAGTATTAAATTGGGTTCTTTATAGTATAATGACGTGACGCAGATTGAAAAACTAAACTAATCTAAATTTCAATAACACAACTAATCAGTATGGGAAATTCGAGTTAAATAAATAAATACAGCAATAAAATTAAATCACAGACACCCTAAAATTTGCATTCACTAAATCTTTACTTTCAAATTTTCCTTGAAGGATTTTAGCAGCATTTATTCTAGTGTACATAGGAATGAATATAAAGACACAAGTGTGTTTTAACGCTTGTCCCGACTTGCTTTGCTCATAATATTGTGCGCTAACTAATACCTCATTAAGAGAACCTAACTGGAATATTCGCCTTCAAAAAAAGGAGAATTCCCGGTTTATGCAATACATAAGACAGGTCCACCCAGAATCGCCAAATCAGATTAAATTTTTGTGAAGCAAGATCATCAGGAGATTAAGGATTTACATAACTCCTGTGATGCGAAGGTTAAATACATACGCAAAGAAATAGAAGACTGTAACTTTTTGAAGGTAACGAAGGTTCAAATGTTGATGCAATGTTCACTGCAACAACAATGGCCGCTGAAAGTTGAATTATATTTGTAACGTACCATATTGCTGCTTATGTATTCGTATAGCATGCAAAGTAGAATTTCATTTCAGGTAACCTCTGCACAATTGAACTTGTTCCCAGTTTTTAACTCCATTTTAATTCAGAATTTCGCCTTCGTTAAAAAAAGATGACTTATAAATTGTTCCTTTCAGTTTTCGAGAAGCAAATGCATTTTTACACAATATATAACTCGAAGAATTCGAAGTTGCGTCTAGGTCTCTAGGATATCCGAAATTGGCATGTATTTTTAAGTATTTTCTGTTTTCTACAGTCAAAAATGACGAAAAACTTTGGGGTGTTTCATGCCCATAATCATTATAATTGACCTCACATGTGATTAGATATTCTCAATTTGATTCAACCTACAACTGAAAAAAGATTACCTTAGCAATAATAGGCTAATTTGAAGTAACTACAGTCTTTTTTTCTCAGACAACTCATACTGATACTTAAATCCCAGCAGTTGCTTAACTCTTAATACTGCTTGGCTGAAATAAAATTACGTTGAACAGTTTTTTGGGATAATTATTTTGATCTTCTATACCTAGAACAATTCATTTTAATTTTTTTCACGGTGAGCAAGCATAGAAGAAAATCACTCTGTAAAACGTTCTGCTAACACTATACGTATAATTAATTCATGGTCTTGACCAATACTTGTTGGTGAAAAACATCATTGAGCCATGAATTGCACAGTAGTTATAATTGGCGCAAGAAATAAAACATACTACTACAATTATTATCATATTACTACGTTACGTACACAACTACACTTTGTTGACCAAATACGGAAACTACTTTACAAGGAGCTGTTATAAAGTTATGAAGATTGAGAAAATCTCTGTGCTCACCCTGGGAATACCAGCATGTGAAGCCCTCAGTCTGCTCTCCCTCGACGCGCGGCAGGTACGCGGAGGCAAAAACGCACCTCGAGGACTTGTGGCACGCGAGGTTGGCAGGAGGACTCCTTGCAGCGAGCAAAGCACAAACTATGAAGCTTGTAACGGTAACTCCCGTGAAGTTTCCACCAAAAACATGGGCCATGTTGGCTCCAACCCTTCTCCATACGCGGCTTGTTGGGGCTGTGCACAAAGCCTCCATCCACATCAGAAAGCAGAGGACCATTGCAACGGCCTGGTTGCGCACCAGATTGATCACCACTTCGAGAATACTTGAAGTCATGTTTTAGGTTGTTTACTTACTATAAAAAGTATGATTTTGTTTAAATACTTTTTTTTTCTCCTAAAATCTGAAAATTCATCTCTTCTTTTATTTTTCTAGCACAAAATCAAGAAATTTTTCGGTTTTTGTCTTACTAGACAACAGTGAAGTAACGTGAAGACAAAACATAATTTACATGGGTTTTTATGAGTGATACGAGTGAAGTGCAAAAAATTTCCGCATTATTATTCAGAAAAGAATTACTTCCCCGTATTTCTAAAATCTGTTAACTTGACACTGCATTTAGAGACATTCGTTTTTGAAACAATTTAATCGAAACATTACATGCCGGAATCGATTCTGCGTCTGGGTAATTTATCACATATTTGCATAACAACTGCAATATCAGACATAAATTACGAGGAGAAGTTAATTTTCGTAATTGTTCATTTTTTAGGTGAATTACTAAAGCAAAATTACTAGTATAAACTAAAGAAAATAGAAGTAAACATCAAATGAACCCAATATACAGTTGAAATCGTTTTTTGAGGAGGTGTGATTACGAAGTATTCAGTTTAAACTTATCCCAAACATTTTCAAATCAAGAGTTCAGTACCTGAAGTTTTTTATACAAATTTACGTCGAACGTGAATTTCGATGATAAATGGAATATATTGTTCACATACATTTATTTTTAGTATCCACCGTTGCATGTGTTAATGCATACTGGATCCCTAATTTCATCAGATAAATAATGAAGTGAGTGATTTTTCTAAATAATTTGAAACACTTACAAAAGATCATGCGCAGTTCACCTCATAATTTGGCTAATTTCTTGAAACTGAACGTTCTACTTATATCCCCTTCTGAATTATCCCACAGGTTATTTGTGTCATGTGAGTTATGAGCCAGTCAATATGTCGGTTTTGAGTGAAAATGGTTGCTTTAGCTTGATTGAAATTTGACTTTTTTAAAGCTCGTGTATTGACGTAAATATTTTGTTCAACTTGGAAAAACAATTTTTAGCGATGAAATTTTGCCATGAATTCTGAAGTATTTCAAGGCATTTTAGCAAATACGTTGGGATGAAAAATATAGTTCACGAAAACAATGTGAGAAACCTATCCAATGTACCGTGCAGAGCAAGACTGCACCATCGAAAAGACGCACTGAGCTTTATCAGCTTCTCCTGGAGTGCAAATTACTGAGTCTTTTTTATACGCTGCTATGGTCGATCGTAATTATCCAGTAAAAAAATTGGGTATAGAGCTGCTATCGAAATGTTGGGTAAATAACGGAGATACGGACAATCAGGTGGTGTAATGTATCACAAAAATGGCTGAGCTGTGTCACATCAATTCACCGAAGAATCGCATATCATTTTATGAAAACTTCACCTTATGAGTTCAAAATTTCTGTTACTTATGCACAGTAAATAATCAACCTTCGTATCAGCTGAGTTACTGGGACTAGTTATTGGACGGTTACTTGCATGAGGTGATGCTAACCTGGAAAATCGAATGTAAATCATAATCCCGAATTTTGGAAGGGGAGTTTTAGATATTGCTCTCCAATTGAAATGAAGCAACAAAATTAAAGTGTTCAGCTGTGACTTTCTCGTTTTATGTTTTCCACATGTCAAACATAGCAACCATACATCAAATATTTACATGGTAAGTACCTGAATTTCTTCAAATAAACAGCAATTTAGTACCTGTACAAACTGAGAGCTGAAGAAAACGAACAAGTTGATCAAGCTCTCATGAAATTAGCTTATTGTTACCATAAATATTCAATGTTCTGTGACCGCCAGGGCACGTCTATAAGCAATCAGAAGAGGATAAATCTTGGCATTCGTGGTACACAATAAAAAATTCTTATCGCTGAAAACCTAAATATGAGCGTTAACTTCGCCATGTATAATAGTTTTCGTACAACCGTGACTAAAAGTAGGGGAGAAATTTGTTATTAGGGTGCGTAAATTCGTTCCAGAATTATACATACGAGCTCTAGATGATATTTTCCAAAGGGATATGATGATTTCTACAAGGCATTCACCTAATGGGTGATGCGCCTAGCAATTCGGCGTGCTCCTAATTCTTTCGCATGGGAATTGCTTATCGGTGCCCTAACGTCAAATTCGGGTTTTTAGTATAGCAACTGAAAGAAATGTTTTGGAGGCCGAAGTTAGGTGCATTTTACAGTAGGGAAAATGAAGCCAAATAGTCTCTATATAAACGCTAGGAATTCCTACTTCTCTTCAGAAAAAAACTTAAATTAACAACTACGATGGGGATGGCGATTTTCAGCATAACTAGAGGATAAATTGACAGAACAACCAGCAGTCAAATATGACTAGAAGCTTCAAGTGAACAGAGTCGAAATGCACGTTATTCCCCCGATATCTTTTCAGGAAATGAATTTATCTTCCGTTCCACCACCCTACCGTAGAGTAGAACGCAATCAATTATGTCAGGCTGATCATTAGTTGATAATGGGAAATCACGAAGAACTATTTTTTAAAAGCTTCTTTATTAAAAGGGGGAAAATATAAATCACCTTACAATATTGCAATAAAAAATTGTATGTTGAAATGCGCTTTTGATGATAACGTATCTTCACGAAAACACCAGAAATTTTTTCAACAGCTGTTAGAAAACTGGACAGGCCAATAATGATACATTGGCACGCTCGTGTAATAATTAGGGCTCGCATCATCACCAAAATATGTCAGTCTACTCGCAATTTCAAAATAGCTTAACAATTATATTGATCAAGTAAGTCAATTTAGGGAGATCAACAAAACCATTGACATCATAACGTCAATAAAATGTCAGAAAATGCAGTCAAATATATGTTTTGATAATTGTAATCTAAAATGCTAATGGTTTACCATAAGCTTTGTTCCCCATTTTATTTTAAATGCATCATTTTCGATCCATTTAAAGTAAAATAGAGAATATTATAATTATTTTGGCAATAACTAAGGTTATTTCTAGATTGTACTCTCATTCAATCTTTAAAGAAGTTATTGTTGTCTCACATGTATCATTAACTTAAATCTGACTGTAAACATCCGTAGAGTTATTTTCAGATGTGACAATGTTTGCTCAACAGGAACGAAACTAACATCTATTGAACACTGAAGCTCTGATGAATAAGGCATCTTAAATATTTCAAACTCAATATCGCTGTTCCATATTTTTTTCGAATACGCAACTGTATACATGGAAGGAAATTAGTTCCTGAAAACATTATATAAAGTTTCTGATAAAAAACCGCCAACTACTGAAACATGGATCTAGTTTATACATCATTTCAGCCTGTAAATTTTAATTGATCTAACCACAACCATAAATGAATAATTTATTAATTATTTATATAAAAAATACATTTTTTGTTTACACGCTGCTCAGAATTGTTAAAAAAGTGACACTAATAATCAAAACACAAAATCATAAGTTAGGTTTATCATCGCGACAAATCACACCGAAATTCTATAATATCACCAAAACTGAGTACATCAACCATTCGATGGACGTCCCAATCATTTTTTTTATTTATCAGTTCTAAGTTATATCGAAGGCCGAAATTATAGTTAGATGGACAGTAGCAGCGTTAGAGAGGGGTCCATATTCCATGTACACTAAGATTAACGTGAATATTTCAAATAAATTATATTCGTGCATGCTAGTGTTCATCTGCAATCCATTTGGTCATCAAAATATTTTCAAGTTTATGAAATATAACTGTTTGGCTATTAATTTTATAACTTTCAACATTCTTTGAATGAAGAGTGTTGTCTACTTGAGTTTTCTGTAACACTCTGAAAAATACTATTGCTCAGAGAATATTGTTTTTCTTATCAGTTTGCTAGCGGTTTCTCTGACCGAAAGAACTTATTTCACTTCGGACTTAGAAACATGCAATAAATTCAGTCAAAGAAGATTTTATACACAACTCGTATGTTGGAAATTATTTCTACAACTGGTATTTTTTATATTGGGCAGAAAGCTTATTAGTATATGAACACTGAACAGTTGCCCGAAATTTGTTAAATATTTTCTTAAATAGTGGTTGTTTGATTGTGAATTACTGTTTATTTACAATTTCGTCTGCGGGGTGGATGAGGTCTAATGTCTACGGTTTTTTCATGGTAGATTGAACCTATAATAGAAGAATGTATCATTAAGATTTGCGTGAACTCCAAAGAACTTTGAAAAATTATTGAGCGCACCAGCTGCTGAAAGTCAATAACCAAAGTCTGCTATGATCTACTTTTAATTTACATCTCAGAAGTACTTCGATTCTATAGTACAGAAAGACACAAAAAACGCACGCTAAAAACAAAGATTTTAGTGTGATATGTTGGCGGACCTTTGAATAGGGCAAAGGATCTCGAAACTTTCGGGAATTAAGTGCAGGTCTGCATACATCAATTTTACTGCATTTTTCCACGTAATTTCAATTTTATTATCGATCTGATACGTTCGAGACATAATGCTGTGTGTTTGGATGATAAAATTAAATTTTATTTTCTCCAATGTTGTAAATTTGAATATTGGATGCAGATTATTCGAAAATGAGGAAAATTTTTATAAAGAATGGCCATCATATTTTATCGAGTATTGTCATAAATTCATGAAGTAAAAGAGATCATTTAAAGGTTTGAACACTCAGCAAGAAAGTCAACATATTTGAATACTCGATTTCAATACCAGTAAGCAAAGAAACAGATGTAATTTTATTTTTGCTAATAACTGAGAAAGACAAACTTTACCTTCGATATTTACCTCACATTTTTGACAAAATATTTCCCATAATGAAGGATTTTCTCCAATCTGATCAAGGGAAATAACTGATAGTTAAATTACAGACCTAATTCAATGGGAACTTGTAACTATTGGAACAATAGTTGCAATTTCCAAATTAAAACAGGTAATGCATGTTTTGTTCAAATGATGCATCAAAACGTAAGCAATTGCGAGATCAAGATGGCTTCTTTGTTCCTTACACTTGTCCAGAAGCCAAGTTAGCAGCCACACCTACTTCCAGACGCCAATTCGTATGCTGACGCTGAACAAATTTGACTCTGTTTTGTGTTCATTTTGGCATTCAATTTAGCATCTAGCCCAGGGTAATAAATCAATTTTATTTCTAGCACTCATTCGTCAGCAACAGAGCACAGTTCGAGCAGAGTATAAATCCTAACTTTACTCCTTAAAAGGCACTTAAAATTTCCTCTGTGGTCTGTACAGATTGTACATCACGAAAAGTCTCGTGAACGGAAATCTATTGTATCTTTTGTTTGCTATGCATTTGCGTACACTTCGGATGCATACAGAAGTTTCTTTTCAACTGCATGATTCCGTTCACACATTACAATTAACATATTATGTTTCTCATGATCCAATGCTCTCAAATTATGGTCGTATCCAATGCATTACATTGGTCAATATGTATTGTACTCAAATGTAATTGGGGCGTAATTATTTTCATAAGATTTTTAACTACTGCTCCTTCAACTATCACGTACAAGTCAAAGCATTCGCTACTGTCAGTAGAGCTTCCAAAAATATAGTGCAACATTATCATCAGCAGTAAAAAACCCTCTAGTTACCGTCAACACAAAGTTGCTTTGCAAAACTGTCATGAAGAGCTATCGCCATAATTATTGTAACCCTAATCTAAGTCTAGCAAAAAAAATCAACTCACGGTATGCTAACGATGACTGCATGTGAGTGAGACACAAAATCAACTCGATATGCCATCAAAAAACTTGTAACAAAAACGGTGTACAATAATTTGTGTTTTCAATCGATGCAATTTAGCTACCTACAACACTCGTCGAAGGCGCGATCGAACAGTCGAGAAAAGAGCACTATACTCTACAGATATTGAAACTAAGATTTAAGTTACTCTAAAAAAGCATCAGTTATTCTGTTTGTGGTAGGAATAACATTGCGAAAGGAATTCGAGTGCTCATTAAATTTCCGTCATTGCGGTAGGAACAACAGTAAGGTCGTTGCTAGGCTTTCACGTACTGAGGTATTTTATCTAGATGAAATTAAAAACATATAAAACACCGCGAATGTTGCGTAGTGCCAAAATAAATTAAATAGCGTTCAAAAACGCCACCATTATTTGCTGCAACAATTTACAAATTTTTAATATAGAAATTTCATGACCTATTACGCCCAGAAGCGGCGGAAGAGAGCAAAATTCGCACATGAACACCAGCCGCATATTAAATATTCAGGAGTAACAACCTGTCGGAAGCTATTAGCATTTAACGAAAATCTTTGACGTATATTGCAAAAGTTTCAGGTAAAGGATGCTAACTATTATGGCATCCCACATAAGAGATTAATTAACAGCTCCGTTATTTTCGTAAAATTCAGAAGATCAAAGTCTCTACGCTCAAAATAATTGCGAGACTGATCCCTTGTTTGTCGTCATAAAGTGAGGTTTTAGTCAGCTGGCTAAGAAATAATAAATTTTTCACACTACTGTAAAAAAACAGAAGATCTCTTCATTTATAATAACTTAAAGCCTTTGGTTTTCTATACTTAATCGTTTATCAGTAAAGCCCGGACATTTGCCATAAATGCTTATAATGCCTAAAGCGCCATAAGTGCATATAATGCCATAAATGCCTTCATAGCGCCATAAATGCCCTCATAATGCCATAAACGCCTACTTATGCCTATGTTAGATTTCTTATTTCTAGAGTATTGCAACCCATCATAACTATGTAGTACATACCATCAGTAAAGAATTCTTAAAGAGAAAAATTATTCGGTGGCTGCCGGTGATTGGTTGTTTGGAAGTGACCGCGTTTACGGTACGGGATGCGGGTGATAACATTATTTTAGTAAGCAATGTGAGCGAAGTGTGCGAGGTTAAGCGGCCCATAGACGATCAATTTAATTGTCAATATAATTGTCAAAGATGAATATTGATAATTCAATTGATCGTCTGTAGGCTTGATTGATGAGTGTCAATTAATTGAATCAATGTATTGACGCAATAAAATCAGTTTGATTTTTTATTGATGGTTCGTCAATATTTCATTCTTAGCTCTGAAAGTCGTAGTGTCTAAACCTGGGAATACTTGGAATTTCATTTTTGGGTTCATGCAGATCTGGTAGTTTTTGAATGCTGGAGGACGCTGCTACAAATATCTGGTACTTTTAATGTCTTATTATTATATTATTTGAGGGTAGTTAAGTTATTTTATTTAGAATTGTTAACTTATTTGTTTAAATTATCTTGAAAAGTAAAAACTTGGTACTTTCCAGTTCTTGATACTTCGTCTGGGTATTTTTTATGGAGTGACCAGATGCAATAGTTCATCAAATGATGTAGTGTCCCGTCAAAGATTGTTCTGAAAATCGTCTGGCTCATTTTCAAGTAATTCATTGAGCAATGCGTCGGTTCCGAATATTCTGCCACGTTCCCTGAGCCATTTTTTGGACTATGTCTTACGCTTACGCGGGATTTTCTGGGAGATGAAAGTGCCAAGGCTATCACTACAATGTTAATTTCTTCGTCGACCATCACGTATACCGTCCGCTGAGCAAATGACTGGTTTTCATCAATTACATTGATGTATAGAATGATGCCGTTTGTGGGGAACATAAGGCCATGCAAACAAACAGATGCAGCGATGTTCTTAATTACAAAGCAGAAAGCGGCGAAAATGTTTTTCTAGTGGTGCAAATAATACACTATATTGCAATAAATCCAAGACACGGGTAAATGTCAAAAAAAAATATTTTGTGTTCCAACACTTACGGTCTAAGCGGCATCGACAAGACGACCTGGAAGTCGACACTTCATAACCGTCAGGAAGTGCTGCCAGTTCTGCTAACGCGTCTACTGTTCAGTATTCGCCAAACTTGGACCGTACGTTTAAAGAGGACTTGAGCAAGACTTTCATTGTTGGTATCATACCCTCGTGGAAACTGACCAGTGAAAGCCTTTGGATCACTTTTCGAAAAATATACCGAAAGAGCATCTCAGATGAATCAACTCCGAGAAAATACTATGTAGATAAAAACTACTCTAACACCATACATAAAATAAGGAAAAATGTTCGTGGTTAAAACATTTGGATTTCAATTGATGAAACTACTGATCCACTGGAAAGACATTTAGTGAATGTGATTGTAGGTACCTTAGTAGCGTCAGATGAACAAAGCATGCATTTACTGACAACAGAGTCTGTCTCGTCAACCAACAGTTCAAATATATCACAGGTATTCAACTCTTCAGTTGCATTTTATGGCCAAATGCCATCAAGTATAACAACGTACTTAAAATTGTTACGGATGCTGCTTCGTACATGAAGAAAGTGGCTAGAACTTTGCAGGTTCTGTTTTCTCGCATGATCCATGTTACGTGTTTAGTGCATGGATTTCATAAAATATCCGAAGAAGTTCGCTCACTATTTCCACGAGTGGACAATTTCATTACAAACAGCAAGAAAATTTTCCTAAAGTCGCCAAGAAAGTGTGCCCACTTTCGTGAGTGTGCTCCAGCCCTGAGCTTGCCCCCACAACCAATTATCACTAGATAGGGAACGTGGTGATCAGCTGCTTTCTATTATTCTTCCAACTTCGATGCTCTAAAAGACATCTTCAACACTTTGGATGCTGAAGACTCTGCCTCCATAAGCATTGTTCATGAATTGATGTGCAATTCTAGTTTGCAGGACGATCTCTCCTTCATCGAAGCACACTTTCAAACGCTACCGCAAACTATCCAAGCGCTCGAAAAAAGGAATATTTCGCTGCATTATGCTTTAGATTTGGTTGATAGCACTATAGAAAAATTAAGGAGCACTCCCGTAGATAAAGGCAAACACACAGCTCAGAAATGTCAAAATTTGTTTGATTCTAATGTTGGCCTACGACAGATGAAAGATATTGCACAGGTTCTTAACGGAACAAATGTTCAATGCGTTGGTAATCTTTCACCAAGCGATGTAGCATGTTTCAAGTACGCCCTCGTTACATCCGTCGAAGTTGAAAGATCATTCTCAAAACTAAAGCATATACTCTCGGATCGACGGTTGAGTTTCACCTGTGAAAACGTCAAGAAGCTTATTGTCACAGCTTGTAACAGTGAACTGACTGACGAAAACCAGTGTATTAAAAAAGTTTTTGGTTGTATCTATTAACATTGTTTCGGAATTTTCACTGGTGTTGAAGTTAAAGTTCTGTTACGCGTTACTAGAAGTTCATTCCATGTTATAGAATATTATTTATATTTCATATGTATAATGAATTTCAGTTATTAAAAATGTTTTTTCGTGAAGATTGCAGTAAAAATAATACCTTTAATTCGTTTTATTTTTTCACTCCTTACCTTAGAACTCATTTTTACAGTACTGCGGGACAGGCTGATTTTCAGGAAAAGCATGACTTGTTTAATTCCAAAATGCCTGCATTGGGTGTCTAAAATGCCTACGAAACTGCTATTAATGCCCATGGATAATGCCCTAAATGCCTACATAACTGCCATAAATGCCTACTTAACTGCCATAAATGCCTACTTTACTTCCATGACTGCCTACAAACATTGCCATAAATGCTTATGGTTAAGTGCCATATGTGCCTATGTTTAAGTGCCATAAATGCCTTTTTATAAACGCCTAAACGTCCGGGCTCTATTTATCAGGTATGGAGTGTTCTAGGAAACTGGTCTGAGATACTGTTCTGAGAGACTTCTGGAGACTATTCTAGAGACTGTTCTACGAGCTTGTTCTAGGTGACACTCAATGAGAATTTTTTGTTCTTGTTCTGTAAGAGTGATCTGAAAGTCTGTTCTTGGATACTGTTCAACAACACGGTTTTGGGAGATTGTTTGGCAAGCCTGTTCTAGGAAACTATTCCAGAAGATTGTTCGGGGACACTGTTCCGCCAGGCTGTTCAAAGACACTGCCAATGTTCACAGCTCTGACAAACTGTTCCGCTTGACTGACACACAGAATAGTTCCACATGACCATTTCTAAGAATAACCAATCAAAACATTCTTTCGGTGCAGTCCCCTAAAATATTGTTCTTAAACAATCCATAAAACAGTCTACTATATCACTCTTCAGGAACTATATTCAGAATCGCATAAACTTCTATTTTTATGAAGGTGCAAAGGCTTTCAATTGGGTTAAGGGGGTCATCCAGGCCCCTGCCAGGCCCCTGTCGGTCCAGTGGGCTTTTTTTGTTATGTTGTTGGAAAAGAACTCTTAGGTGGTAGACTACTCGGCCCTAAAATTTTATGGCGCTACGGACACAAGATAACCCCTAAGATTTTGGTAAGGGGACCAAAAATCCTGAATTTTCGTCCCCATTTCGACCCCATATAAAAAGAAAAAAAAATGGAAATGTAAAATTTGAAACCGTAACTTTGTTTACAATGCTTTAAGGATTCTAAAACTGTCTTTGGTTTTGTTATAGCATAAAAATTTAATGAGTTCTATTCATTTGAAATATCAATAAAAATGAACTAAAAAACCAATATGTCCAAGTTTTCATAAAACTAAACTCTGAATCAGAGAAACGAATAGAAGAAATTGTGTTTCCTTTCAAAAGTTACATATTATAGTCAAATTTCATAAGAATCAGACTGAAAATAATTTTTTATGGAAATTACAACTCAAAGTGTGAATATGAAGTTATGAATGGAGATTATCGCTCGCCATAGCCGTGTGGCTTTCGGACCCGCCTCAGTGCGGGCAAACCCGGGTTTGAGACCCGGCGCTGGTGGAGATTTTCTCTGATGGGTATAGGGGAAAATTATAAGCACAATACCTCACTCTACCCAGGTGTCTGAAATGGGTACCGGTCTTGATCGGGGGAAAGCGTCATGGCGTCCTGGTGTTAGTTATAAGGCATTTGAAAATCCAATGTACATGGTGATACGTATCAGGCTTGAATTGGAAATAAAGCATCCGTAGATGCCTTGATTATTATTATTAAAATAAAAATGAAAACAGCGTTCAATTACATAAATTTTACATTATATTTCACTTCTGCAAATATTTTTGTTTATGGCTTATATCCAACACCTCTAACTTTCAACATTCAAAACGTATCTCCTCAGTGAGTTTTGATGCTAGAGCAAAACCAAAGACAGTTTTAGAATCCTGGAAGTATTTATAACAAAAGTATACTGTAAAATTTCAGCAGTTGAAAAAAAATTTCTCTGATAAGCAATATTTTATCATTACATCACGTGATGTAATGCTAAAATATCGCTTATCAGAATTTTTTTTTTCAAATGCTAAAATTTTACAATATACTTTTGTTATAAATGCTTCAAGGATTCTAAAACTGGCTTTGGTTTTGTTCTAGCATCAAAACTCAATAAGGAGATCCGTTTTGAAATATCAATAAAAATGTACCAAAAAACTCATTTTTCGTATAAAAAAATAAGGCCTAAATCGAAAAATTCACTTTAGTATAAAAGGTTTACTTTCAAAAAATACATATACTGGCCAATTTTCAAACGAATCGGACGGAAAAAGTTGAAAAACCCGGATGACCCCCTTAATATCAGAGCTTTTCAGAGGCCAGTCCAAAAAATTCGAACCATGAAGACCAAGAGCTTTAAGAAAAATCCTGCGTGCTTTGGAGCATATGCTGGGGCGTCGTTTTGCATGAAGATCAAAGAATCTCTGTCGTGGGATGGTTGAGTTTCAAGCCGTGGGATGAAATTGGAATCAGGAAACTCACAATAATTATCTGTCGATCTTAACGCCTTTTTGCATTCTAAATGGCCCAATTATCAGATACATTTTGATTTTAGCACGAAACAAGACCCCAACCCCTCCCTGCTACAGCTACAACGATGTTGAGGATTTTTACCTGATAAAAACCATCCATAAAGGAACTAATGCCGTCCATCAATTGTAACTCTACACTCATCAGTCCGTATCACTTTTGAGAAATCTCGCTTGAGGTAATTTATGAACTGTTCAACTGGTTTTTTGTGTTTATTCTTCGGTTAGAACAAGAATACTCTTCATTTTCTTGACCACTCCGATCTACTTTAAGTAATCATTCCTGGTCGAACTTTTAGGAGAACTACTGAAATAACATTGGAAATTTCGGGAGACGAGCTTTTTTCGTATGTAATTCGAGGAATTTTTCGAAATACATTCTTTATCTTTCGATGATCTCTTGCACTCGAATTCTCTGGGCTTATTCTATTTCTGCTTAGCGCAGGACACTTCTCCATCAGATGTGTATTCATTGATGGAACAATGGTCCCTTTTCAATATTTGTGCTCTTTCAAGGCTGCATTTACTTTCTGCGAACAATATTAAAATAATTATTGTCCTAGTTTCCTTTACCCAAAATCCTAAATTTTACTTAACTATTCGTTTACTGAAACATCTGTAAAATGCAGGAACACAATATTTAAGATATGGTCATTTTACAAATAAGGTAATTCAAGAAAATTAATAAGAAACTAATATTTTGAATAAAAATTCTAATTGGATAACCTTAACACAGAATTAAAAACTTCATTGAAGTGTTTTGCATCAACTTTCCGGTCGCACTTTGGTCGAAAGAGAAAATCGAAATAATTTAGCATGATAGAATTATAACTATTCTGTCGAAGCTATCCTATCGATCGGAACAGCTTATCAGAACAGAATATTTTTACTGTAGTTTGATCAATTGCATCAGGCTTTTTTAATATTATCCGCCAGAAAGCTTTTATTGTTATGTATCATAACAGTCTTTTTGACGTAGTTTATTAGAACAGTAATCTATTTGAACAGCCTCATTAATGTGATCTGTTAGAAAAGTCTTTTTGATGTGACCTATCAGTAGAACTTATCAAAACAGTTTTTAATGAGATATACCACAAATATATCACAACAACTTTTTAGAACTGTCAGGCACACATACTCTCACCGAAAGAAAAAAACAAAGACTATACAGAAAATATTTTGGCCGCCATTCCTGCGGGCACCTTAAAAATAAATAACTCCGGGGTAAGAATTAACGAAAAACGCCTCAGCCAATCAGGAGGCAGCACGCAAAACTTGGCACTGCCTACAGTCCGAATAAAGTCTCAGAAAGTCCGTCAGTTGTTAGATTTTAAGGGAAAGTCCTGGCCAGAAAGTGAAACCAAAGAAAAAAAGTAAAAAAGTAAAAGAAGTAAAACCAGATGTCACGCAAAAATTCCACGGATAAAGACCGCTTTTTTAGGTTTTTAGTTCTAAAAAACATCGTTTTTATTTACGAGTTTCATATTCGAAAATCGAAGTGGTTGTATAAAAAATGTACCAAACGACTGCATTTTATCGACTCAAACCAATTCTTTCATTCCAATCATGAGCATGTATGGTTAACACATGTCCTAACTTTTTTAAGCCTAGCGCTGTCGAAAAGATGTTGATGACACATTTGTATAGGTTTGTAACCAAAGTGACGTTCATCTTTTCTTACGCTACTTCAACCATGAGCATTGTTCAATTGATTTCAGGCATAAATTAGTATACGACAAACAGGATTTCTCGAATTTTTTAGTTAAAAACTGATAACTCCTTCACAACTAAAGTCGTTCTGAAAACACTTACTCTCGGTTAAGGAGGCAATTTAAAGGTGCCATATTACTCAATTTTGCGTTCAGTCTTTTATTTTGTCTAATAGATATGACTTTTATACTACGCCGTTTTCACTTTAAATTAATCCAAGTTCCAAGTATAAATTAATTGATATCCATGCTTGGAATACCTTGGATTAATATTAATATTAATCTAAGTTCAATTTAATCCAAATCATTTTCAAATTAATCCAAGTCAAGTTCAAATTAATCCCAGTCAAGTTCAAATTAATCTAAGTCAAGTTCAAATTAATTCAAGTCAATTTCGAATTAATCCAAGTCAAATTCAAATTAATCCAACCCTCAGTTGAGTTAAAAAATGACATTATCATTTGTTAATATAAGTTTTTGTGTTAAATATGTATCTATTGGATGTGATGAGCAAGACAGGTTTCTAGGATTATTTACACTCATTACCGGACATAAGTACTCAGAGAGACGCATTTGTAAATTTATTTTCAAGATTTAATCTACATATCGTCCAATGATAATTCTTTGTATTTGCATGTATTAGATTTCATATATGTGATAAAGTGGATTTTTTCACGTATATAAATATCTATGAGTGTAAATTACCGCATAGTGACGAACCACATAGTGACGAGCGTAGTAGAGTTCCAATTGACTGGTGCGCTTTCTTTTCCCTCTCTGTATAGTCCAGCTAACATTATTTTTCTGCTAGAATTCATTTATTCAGTCGTTAAACTCGGTGCGGCTTTAATCGCAGTTCCAATGCGCATTACATTTTCCTGATCTTTACTCTTCGCCGGTAAAAGCAGGAATTTAAAACGATCGGGTGATTGAACTTCTTCCATATTGCCCATAAGCTCGCACTCTACATGACTATTTCTAAATTACGACTGACGATATTTTGTAAGCATGTGTATTACATGGTAGACGAAAAGAGGTAAAGTCATTTCTATAGGGACAGCAGTGCAAATTCGCATACTCGATTAGCCAATAGAAAGGCTTCATTTCGAACATGCCGGATGACGTCACTAGCACCACATGACGACAGCGGCGGCAGCGATGCAGCGTACTCTGCTCTTCCAGACGTACGATCAGAAACAGGCCCGACTGCCGGTGCTGCTTTCGCACGACGGATTTCAGGAAAATAGAATTCCGTCCGCCTCTGCGCAAATCCACCAGTACCAAAAGGTTATGGATCTCCGGGTTTATCATACGGACAGCTTCATAAATTAGAAGCTCAATCGGAACAGTAGGAAAGTTTTTTTTTATTCGGTCTTAAAGGGTGTTTTAATACTTTTCTATACTGACGAAGCTGACGATTGTGCACCGTGTTCAATTGTAAAAAGGATCATATCAAATTCCACATTACGACGTCGTTTATTTTCTAATAAAAAGTGTGACATAAGTATACCGCTTATAAGTTTATGAATTAAACGGCGGGAGAATTGATTTTCAAATGTATATACGTTTCCAGCATTCAATTTTTTCGAGTAATGTCAACACCAAAAAAATTCCAAAGTTTCTTTCAGGCGCCAATCCAGCTTCAATGCCAAAGAAATTCGAAAACATTCAGTACTAGAGCACACATCCGTCATATACTACCGCATTGGTTAAGGCTACATTACAAACAGAAGGCAGATTAGATTTGATTAGATGTTAGTTTAAGGTGACCATCCCAGGCCCTTGCCAGATGCTGTCGATTCCATGGTCATTTTTCATGTTTTTGTAGTAAAAGGACCCTTAGGTGGTAGACTATTCGTTCCTAAAATTTTATGGCGCTACGGAAAATAATTTCCCCCCCCCCCCGGGGGGGGGTAAGGCGACCAAACTTTTTCAATTTTTCCGATTTTGACCCCACATAAAAAGAGAACAAATAGGAAATAGAAAAAAAGCTTATATGAGTTTGTTAGAAATGTTCCAAGGATTCTAAAACTGTCTTTGCTTTTGTTCTAGCATCAAAACTGAAGAAGGAGTTACATTTTGAAATATCAATATAAATGAAAAGCACCCAAAATTTTAAATTTTTTCCCGATTTTGACCCCATATAAAAAGAGAACAAATAAGAAATGGAAAAAAAGCTTAGAGTGAGTTTGTTAGAAATGTTCCAAGGATTCTAAAACTGTCTTTGCTTTTGTTCTAGCATCAAAACTGAAGGAGGGGTTCCATTTTGAAATATCAATATTAGTGAAATATCAATACCTAAAAACCAATATGTCAAATTTTTGCAAAATCTAAGGCCTGAATCAAAAAAATGAATGGAATCAATTGTGTTTATTTTCAAAGGTTACATATCATAGTCAAATTTTATAAGAATCAGACTGAAAATAAAAAAAATCATTTTGTTGAAAAAAAATTATAATTTTTTTTTTTTTAAATCACAATTCACACTTCGAATATGAAGTTATGTATAAAATTATCAAAATAAAAATTAAAACTGCATTCAATTACATCAATTGTTCATTATATTACACTTCAACACAAAATTGTATTTTTTGCTTCTACCCAACACTTTGAATTTTCAACATTCATCCTGGGACTAGTTCTCGAGTTTTGATGCTAGAACAAATCCAAAGACAGTTTTAGAATCCTTGAAGCATTTCTAACAAACGCTCGTTCGTTTTTTTTTCAAATTCGAATTCTTTGAAAAAATATATAGCTCTAAACCCAAAAAATTGTTGCTGATTTTTGAAATTTTAAAAATTTTTGAAAAAATAGAAAAAATTTGAATTTGAAAAAAACTGAACGAGCGTTTGTTAGAAATGTTCCAAGGGTTCTAAAACTGTCTTTGTTTTTGTTCTAGCATCAAAACTGAAGGAGGAGTCCCAATCTGAAATTTCAATAAAAATATACCAAAAACACATTTTTCGTCAAAAAAAAAGTAAGGCCTAAATCGAAAAAATGACACGAGTAAAAAAGGTTTACTTTTACAAAATACATATACTGGCCAACTTTCAAACGAATCGGACTAAAAAAGTTGAAAAAGTGGGATGGTCTCCTTAAGCCTCCTTATCCACAACACAGGCTATCCAAAGAGAAGAAGGCACCATTTAGTATGGAGTTAGGGAACGCGGAATCTATCCACAATGTGCGTAGAAACAGTGAGTTTAGTAAAAAGTTTATGAAACAAGATGAAAGTTGAAGAAGTATGCAGTAAGTGATGAAAAAAGGACAGCAGAGAACCGAGAAAAAGATAGCCCGTAACACAATAAATAAAACTATTCTATTTCAACTAAAGGAAGGCTCAACTAGCCTGTAGCTCAAATCCTCCTACATTCGCCATGGGAGCACTAGGAACAGAGAACTTTGATTATTGTAATGAGGAAAAGTTAAAATTACCCGCATTTATAGAACATTGTTGTAAGGATTACATAAAGAAACGATAAGATGCAGAAAATATAGAAGAATATAAAATCGTATAGCACCTCTCGCCACAAAAAAAAGGAGTTTCACAAACAGGAAGGAAGAAGACACCATTTGGTAGGGCAATAAGAGATCAGGGAATCTATGCACAAGGTGTGTTCCCGTATAAGATGGTTTACATGGAAGCAGCAAGGTAGGAAGTTTATGATAAAAATTATACGTTGAGTATGTTGGGTTTCAAAGAACATTTTTAAACAATTTAAACAATTTAAACAATTTATTTACCACAGGAGATACAGAGGTAGAATGTTTCTTAAGTCTAATACAATGGTCAGAGTTGAGTATAGCTACCTTTGGGCCCGAATAAGTTCAGCGACTTCTAGGGCATCCTACCATTACATTATTCTAGGGCGTACAATAATGTTTAACCTAATTCACTTAGCCTAGTTTCGCATTAGACTGATCAACAGGATAATGAACTCGATATTGATGTTTAATTTTACAATATAGGTCATATGGACAATATTTAACAGTATATTCGATAACGATTTGGGAGCAGACTGAAAATCGGCGATATTACTCATGGCAAATTGCATTATTAGGACCAGACATGTAGGAGGCAGGATTTGACTTGGTGATCTTACACGACTAGTATTCTGATAAGAAGTGAGACTCAAGATTTCTTTTAAATACCTTGTAAGAATTACTTTCACGGATCTCCGCAGGTATTGAGTTCCAGGTTTTAGTTCCAACGAATAGTATACTATGTTGCGAGCGGGCCTTTGAATAATAAGGAAGCATGAATTTACTTTTATTTCGTGTTAAATGGTCGTGATGACCAGTTTGCGCAGTTAATAACTGTTGAAGGCTATTGTCGCCATCATTAGCTAATGTTTTGTAGATGAAATTGCAGATGGAGATTTTGTAGAGATCCGAGAGTTTAAGTATTTGTAAATTTTTGAATGAATCATTTGTGTGAGCATTATATTCTAGGTTCTTTACCGCTCTGATGGCTCTTTTTTGCAGAGTAAAAATTATATTAGTTACTATTATTATACTGTTGATTGTGTTCTGTACTGTTCTGTCTTGAATTAAGACAGGAAACCGCTCGCAAGTTACTCACTTGCCAACACACACGTAACCTGAAATTGTGAAAAATACGAAAAGATTAGCATGGCGAAAGCGCAAAATTTACTACATGAATGCTTAAATAAAATAAAACGAGAAACACTTCCATTGTCAGAGTGATCATTTACCGAATCTTACTATTTAGTTATTTGCGAGTAAACTTCCTTAAAACTTTCAAGTTAGTGATTTCAATTTCCAACAAAAACAGGTCTCTCATTATCATTTAAGTTTTTTTCAGAAAAAGAATGCTGAATCAATAAAGGTCAGCTGAATTCCGAATAGGCTTTTAATTTGCTGAGAGATCGAAAACCCTCAGTCTCCTCGTTAAAATCTCGGCATCAGCAGCTAGATGTCGCTCGAATTTTCCAGTCCGTATTTAAAGTATGAATTCAGCATATTTATTCATATCGAGACATGAGCGATCGCACTTGAAACGTTCCCAGACATTGCTCGGCAAAAAGATTTAAATATATGCAAAGTCGTCAATTCTTGCATCACATGCCAACAATCACGTGTGGCTTTTACAAAAGAACATTATGTCTTGTCATACTGTGTTATACTGTTATACTGTAAACGATTACTTTATATTTCACATATCGCGCTAGATTAATGCCTTAATCAAAATTAAGAAGCTCAAGCATATACGTGGTTAAAGTGAAGCATAAGCAAAAAAAACAGAAAAACATAGTTGAATACTTAAGAAACATATGTAAGAACATACTTTTTACGGTACACATACACGAATAGTTGTCTAGGTAAAAATCAATGGTGACGTTATTTGCTCTAAATTTTAACTGTTCAAAAAGTCGTCAATTTTCTCGTGGAAACTTTCGGGACCTGACGATAAATTCCATTCTGTAACGACTGATATATTTCAAATAACAAAGCATAAAGCTTTACTGATCGTGGAATTCGAGTAGGCTTGCAAAATGACCGTTATAACGACTTGATCATTTAAACGTGCTTAAAAAAATATTAAGTCACTCTCAACAAATAACTATGATATAAATTGAATTTTGCTTATACATTTGATTAGTGTGCTCTCGTGAATTATTCGTCAATCATCCAAAACACATCTTATTCATGACTTTTCACCTAGTCATATTCATAGTCACGCTGTCGTTTGTCCGTTGTCTGGGCACTGTTACCAGCCAGAGTCACCAGAAATACGTGGTCTCACTGTCTGGCGTGTCGTGCGCCTTGCTAGAGTTCATTGCCTGGTACAGCCTGAGCTGCGTGCTGCTCTGCACACTCTAGCATTCAATTACTCGTTACTCTTTTCTAATTACCAGACCACCACGTGTGGTTAATTAATGGGCGCCTATCATCTCACATTATTCCTCATATGGTACTTCTTCTGTTAGCCAGCACAGTGACAACAACAATCTACAATGCTAACCTCTGACCTTCATGGTATCAATGGTATTAGTTTCACCACTGAAAAACAAGTTTAAGAAAACACAACAGGACAGGCCAACCACACCACTCGCGAGCAGGCTTCCAGTACCGCGTCAAAAAAAAAAATTACCTTCTTATGCTCTGCTTCCACTCGCTTCTGTCCGCTGTCATGCCTCTCGCTACGTCCACTGTCAGACCCCTCTCATACAAAGCACGTTTCACCCCATCCATCCAACTCATCCGTGGTTTATCTCGCGCTCTAGTAGCACTCACTTCAGACGTATAATATTTTTTAATGGCCGCTCAACATTCATTCATTCAAAATGCTCAAACCATTCAAGCACTCTTTCTTCTACACACCTGCTCAACTTTTTGACAACACCTGTCTGCCCCCTAACCAACTCATTCCTGATCCTATCTCTTCTTGTTACTCCATACATGCTCCTCAAACACCTCATCTCAAACACATCCATCTTCCTCCTTTCAGCTGCTCTTTAACCCCAAGACTCTGCTCTATACAGCAAAACTGGCACGCTCAAGTTTTCGTACAGTCCTCTCTTAGCATTCATACTCATACTCTTGCATTCAAAAACTTTCCGTATTGCGCCCAATGTTTTGCAGCATTCACTCACTCGATGCATCACTTCTACGTCCATAATATCGCTCACAGCCATGTCTGACCTGAGGTACCTAAAATGCTCTACCTCCTCTAAAATGCTACCTACCTCTAAAATGCGCTAATTCACCAAGATAACTGAACGAAAAAACTTTAAGAAATGAAAATCCCATAGGCTTAGACTATGCAAAATAAGTAACATGGGAATCGTGAAGAAAGCTTCATGAGTTTTTTTTACACGGTTTTCCAAACCGAAAATTTAATTTCGAAAACCATCGAGGTCCTTATTGCGAAGATTTTTTCCTTCAAAAACGTATACAAACGTCGCAGTTTACTTTATTTTATTTCCAACGTCAGTACAAAAAGTAAGCGACAAAACACGTCAAGAAAATCAGGGAACAAGCACAAATTATTTTTCATGTGAACATTCCGAGAGCTGGAGTTGCAGGATATGATTAAGGAGCTGAAAAACATGCGGAACTACTTCTGAACTTTAAAGAGTGATACATTTTTATAGGAAACAATTAAATTTCCAATCTTTTTTTTTAATTCCAATGTACGATAAAAAACACAGAATTACCGAGATTGCGAAAGAATTGTAGCCTTTGAGTGCGAGATGAAGGGTGCGACAGCACAGAATAGGATGGAGGACGTAGGCGGGCTGGGTGGTTACCTCCTAATCTCTAGGCCTACTTCTGGGACAACGAAGCAATGATGTCACACAAGTGGTTTGATGATAACAGCAGTATTGAGTAGGTAAACAGGTCTCTCTCATAATTTCCTTCAAATCTTTTGTGATACTATTCGATGGTGCTAAAAAGGTTTCTATATCTTATTTGTAGGGGCTTTTACATCCGTTATGCCTATTATTTTCATAAGCTGTGTTTTTTCTTATGAATTTTGGGTTTTCTCAGGTGTAAATGAAGAAATCACAGTCGTCTTGATATTTAGTGCAACTAACTAAAAAAGTTTTTAGAGTCTTGCTCTCCCATTTTGAGCGTTTTTCAGTTTGCATGGTGAACATGTGCCATGCTTCTTTCCTAACTGACGGTTTTTGTTGATCTCGGGTGAACAATTATAAAATGAGCAAGAAAATTACTTGGGGCAGCCTCACCTTACGAAAAATTTATGTAAAGAACGAAAATGAAGGGACATGCTGATGCCGATTGCTGCAGGCATATAAAATAGTACTATATTTTCTTTTTGTTGAATGTTTAATCTGTTGGCGCTAGTGAATGCCAGGACAAAACAATATGGACTACTGTTATTTTCTGTGATTTCCAAAATAATAATAGAAAACGAATTTTTCATCCGCTCATTTAACTTAAAGCTCCACCACATATCTCGTTATTTTTCTACAATGTGGTTAACTCCGTTTCGAAGCTAGTTAATCGACGATTGATTGGGGCTAATTTAAATTTGCTCCTTCGATTCGTAACAAACGACGGACCACCAGCGTAACGTCCCGATTTCTATGAGCCTGAGGATATATGAAGCATTGACAGAGTACAATCAGAACGTATGATGTGGAAAGCGGAAGTGTCTATTCTATAAGTGAATTGGATGGAATGAAAAGTGAAATTAGAATTCGGAGTAAATGTAATGGCATATTTTTTGGTATATGTAACTCAAGGGGCGAGTTACGATGGAACCACTCACTGCGGTCTCTCTACGTGTGATCCGAAAACAAAACCTCGGACCCTATTTTGAAGGTTCTCACTCGGGCAATGTTTATTAAGTGGTACATGCCAGTTGAATTTGTATGTTTGCATTAATTAGCGACTTGCCTTTGACCTGGTTTACGCGCACATATACTGATGTGCGTTGACAATTATTGATAATTATCAACATTGGCATTATGACGCAATAGATAGAGGCCGGTACAATGCCGGTAAATGATTTACTACGCATTTATCCATTGACATGACTATTTTAAATCCCCGAAACTCACCGATTATTCTTTTGTTGAGACATAATGATAAGAATTTTATTGGATGGAATGGGATTTATATACGTTTTAAGCAGCGTACGCTACCTCTGGAATAACTTTCTTCTTAAAAGTACTATTTTAATAAATAACTTTTTAACAGGTTCCCACACTTTTTACGTTTATTTTCAATTCACTGTTTAAAAACTTTTCAAGATTCTACGTCTTCTGAATGCCTTAGTGAGTAATTTTACTGTAAATGAAAGAAAACAAGTGAAAATAACAGCTCCAATGTGAAAGTTGAAGGTTCTTGAGGGAAATGGACTGTTGTATATTAATGGACTCTACGTATTATATACAGGGTGTTCAACGACATGAGGTACAAAATTGCATACCAAGTAGAAAATGACCAAATAAACACTTTTTCATCAATGAAATTTGCAGAAAAGAGTACGGGTTTTTGAGATATTAGCTGTTTATTGTTTTAAAGGATGAAGTTAATTGACACAATTATAAGCAAAATTTATTTCGAACTTACTTTGCAAATGTTAATCAAAATGTGTATTTTTATTATTAAACCTATACCAATTCACTTTTCAAATCATAGCCTCAAACTCCCGGACGATAGGAAACACGTCTGGCATTTCAGAAACCTCACCAACAACCCCTGCAATTCTGGCCACGAGATCTTCCTCAGATCTCAACATTCTAAAACCTTATTGCTAAAACTTGTCTATCAAATATCACTAAAACTAAATATTTTTATTGTAAACTCTCGTAGAATAGAAGTCTCTGCAACGTAAATTCAAATAAATATTGCGAGCAATTGGGTGATTGAATTTCATCCTTCTAAACAATCAACAGCTAATATCTCAAAAACCTGAATTTTCTTCGGAAAATGTCATAGATGAAAAAGTGTTTATTTTATCATTTTCTACTAGGTGTCCAAGTTTGTACCTCTTGTTCTCAGATACCGTGTATAGCTTTATGCATTAAACAGGTAACTACGTATTTTATTTTGTATCAACTCAATAATTGATCGCTACAGAATGGGATTAGGATAAATATACTTGGTTAAACAGAATTGTACTTCTAATTTCAGCATTTTGATTGGACGATTTGTAACGAACGGAAATTATTTGGGTACCCAAGAAGCTATATTCAAATGTTTTTTTATTTCAGCAATCCTATTCAAGCATTCTTCTCGTGTATTCCCTGCGGTAAATAAATTGTTCAAATAATAGATTATACGTTTCTTTAACAAGTTTATTATTGCTCGATGATAGTTATATTTTTTTATCAGCAACTACTCATTAGCGTCGTATTGTCTAATAATTTCCAATGCTAATAATTTTGTACATATAATTTTTTATTGAAGAATTAACTACTTGACGTAGTATTTATACCAATAAAATAGTTACAGTAAATATGTTTTGACTAAATGTTTTGTCATTTAACAATTTAACATTTAAATTAACATTCAGGTGTGATGAAAATGCACAGTTCCACACTGATTACAGTGCAATATGAAAAAAACACTCTGCAACTTTGATATGTGTTTTACGACTAGAGTACGAGTTGAAATGATTTAAAACTCATTTGTACAAATAGTGATTTGCATTTCAAAACATGTCGTTAAAAATATTAAAAAATCACTGATGCATAAAAGGAAGTTTCTGGGAGAAAAGATCTTGAACATAAACTCAAAATGAACACACACAGATGAATTATTCACTTAAAATTAGGGAATCTTACTACCAGTTTGCCTTAGCTTTCAGAAGCTTTACTCAGCTTTTATTCTTTCAAAGAAAAAGATTATTTTCGTGACAACATGTAAGTTATAGGTGAACGGATCAAAGAAAATTCGCTTGAATTATGTGTCTTTACAGAAGATCTGAAGTACTAAAATTTATTTTCACTTGAGAGCAATAACCGAATACAATTGGCTTCATGAAATATCATAGCCCTAAAAAATTACTGTGACTATTTTTTTGTTGATATAAATAGAACTAACTTAACCGAATAAATAAATATAAATAGAACCTCCCAACCGAAACTGGAATATTTTTTATTGTTTAATTCACTAGAGATATGCTTACTTCACAAGCTGTCAAATTTGTAGAATGATCTGAGCACCGTAAGTGGAGGAAATGCGGTTGGGAAGGGGGGGTGGGGTGGGAGGAGGGGTCCAATCGGGAGCCAGCGCCGACCAGCAAGTGCATGTGCCACGCCCCTGAAAATTCTTTTATTGCTCTATTCAATACAGAAGTCCATATTTTACAAGCTAGCAAAGGTTTAGAACGTTTTGGGCTTCGTGAGAGGGGAAAGGAGGGGGGGAAAGGTGAGTGGATTTGAATGCATCTGCTAGCGCCGGACTGTAACTGCTTTAGACTCGGACGAGAAATATCTGCATTAAGTTTTGTTGGACTATTCGACACAGAACTGCTTAGTTTACAATTTAGCAAATCTACACAACGTTCTTTGCTGCGTGAAAGAGAGATACAAAAGCGGGAGGAGGTATAGCGCGTCGAAGAGGACGCCGCAGCGTGCGCTCTTGGAGCGGTGATGCGTAGCAGTGATACCAGTTCCATACGTATCTGTGATACCTGTGGTACCAGTTCCTTCAAGGAAAAACTTAAAGGAAAGATATTCATATGTCCAGATAGCTTTCATAACGTCAACCGCGTCAATATTTTGTATTAGTAATATAACTTGCTAAGGAAAAAAAAGAAAAATTGTGGAAAAATGCGCTTCCTGAACAGTTGATGGTAAAAAGTTCAAAACTATCTCCAAAATTTATTATCGTAGAGAAATGATTCAAGTCTCATTCAATGCACAAAAAAGTTGCTGCATATCTGGACGTAGGCTCGCTTTGAAATTTATAGCAATTTTTTAGTTACATTGAAAAACCTACGGAAAAATGCATTATTTTTCAAATTATTAATTTCAATATTTTTTTAAAATGTACCGTTGCTAATTTTATAACGTGCTCATGTCCAGCTATGCAGCAACATTTTTCGCATTCAATGAAACCTGAATCATTGCTCTACAACAATAATTTTCGGAGAAGATAGTTTTCGAAAATATCCTATTTTTACACCCATTTTACCCAATTATCTCTGCAATTATGACAAAATGGGAGAAAGTCCGGAATATGAGCCCTATTTAATTTCTGAAATATATAAGTATGCCAAATTTCATAGATCTGGATCCCATAGAACAAACGTTAGAGCCATTTCTAGAATGCGTACGGACGTTCCCCAAGGATCGTGCAGATGAAGGTATGTCTCGAGCATCAACATATTTACAGCTTTCCTCTATCATTCAAATTTTCCCTAAAAATGTGTTGGCTCGATCAGAATTACGATGTAAAGTAAAACAAGAACTCAGGAACTCTAATGGTTTTTGGGTCAGAGTAAGACAGATCCTTCACGAATATCTTATCGACAATCTTCTTGAGTAAGTTTCAACCCCTGGTCCATAAAAACCGATGAGCTCATACCAGATTCGATAACGGTGGCTCACCCCATTACGGAAGCAGCTTCCCGTCTTCGGGTAACTATAAATTACTCAGGCCTCAAACTTACCATCTCGAGACAAAATTCGATCATTCTTCTCGTTGAAGTGCTGCTCTACGTCGAACTTCTTCTCGTCACTGAACACAATGATTAGGCAGAGTGTCTTTTTCATTACGAGAAAGAAGAATTCAAGCTGTGGCGAGGCGTTTCTCCGCAATTTTTGCAGGAAGTAACTATTTCTTCGTGTGTTTGTTTGGAGACATCTTCAGGTTATGATGAAGAACAATAAACATAGTTCCATGCGAGACATACGCTCGTTCGGAAAGACTTTGGGCGGAACTCATAGGATTCTTTAGCCGGTTTTCTCTGGTGGCCTTAAGGTCTTCATACTTCGGCGGCGACCTTGCCCCGGTAGATTTTCCAATTTTTTCGTCTCCTCAAACCCCTTCAGAATCCTGGGAATGACAATTCTTTTAACTTTGAAATTTCTGGAAAAATAATATGGAGCTTTGCCAACCCTAAGCATCTCTCCAAGTGCAGTTTTTTTATTTATATTTTCAGCCTTAATCAAATATTAAAGCCTTGTAATATTAAAAATTAAAACATTAGAAATTTTATAAAGCTCAATTAATGAAATGAAAAACATTTTCAATAGTTGAGTTTTATGAAAATCTTTACATTTAATGCTGATAACTCTATAGATCTCAATTATTATCTAAATGCATTGTGAAATGGGAGATTCTAAATCAATGTAACCATTATAGACTTGAAGCTAACCGAGTTGATTGTTAATGAAAAATCTTCAAAACTTTCATAACCAATATTTGGAACAGCAATTATAGAAAATTTATTATATATGTATTTTTTCAACACATTTATTGGTGGGAAAGTACTGTATTACAGTCGACAGACGTTCATTTCATGTTTCATTACCTGATGCTCTTAATTGTTGGAGATTGTAAGCTAGCCCCCCATTTTTTATTTCAGCAGTGTTACTAATTGATTATCGTAATATTTCAAACCCGAAATATCAAATTGTATTTGTGAATTCATCGCGTAGCATCTGTGAACTCGAGTGTAAGCATATTGAAAAAATCCTTAGCTCATATAAAATTTCAGATATACTATCTAGAAAACAGGTACGATCGGGATAGAAAATAAAGGGGATACGGGTTTTTGGAGTTGTGTGTCGATGTAGGTACGAAATTTGGCAATTACCCTTAGAAGTTCTCGTATAAACATGTTGCTGTCGCATCCACTACTACTAATGCTGTTTTTTAGATTACACTCGTGTCGTTGGCAATTTCACATACATTTCGGCGAAGAAGTGAGTCTATGCTCCATTCACGATTTTTTCTTTAAAAGAAATAAATATATATATAAGTATGGAGTAAATACATTTAATAACCTGAAATTTCCTTTAGGGGAATAGAACAGTTTTTTGGGCCGAAAAATAGAAAATAAGATCATAGCCTGAAAATGCTGCTAAACCCATCCTATTTCACGTAGAAACGTCATTTGTCCCGTGTTAGGACTTCAAACCCCCAAATTGACCCCCTCGCGCGCCAGACGCGCTCAGTGCGACCAGCGGCACTGCTTAGCTGTTGTTGGTTGCTTCATTTTTTTATTTTTTTTACACCCCTGTCCATTCATTATAGAGATTTAGTGGTCTTTGGACCTTCTTAGTGTGCGGTTCTGTGCGTGCGCGTCATGTGAAATGCCTAGAATATCAAATGCAGCAGTCAGCTCTGCCGAATATCTGTTCAAGCGTTAGCGGAAAGCTTGTGAAAGTTTTAACTGTGAAGAAATTGTTCGAAGTGCAGTGAAAAGATGAAAACGTCTGCCTAATATTGAGAGAAAAATCATTTGAACTAATGTTTGAACGTTTGAATTATCAAAGGCAGCTCAATAGCCGCGCGGCTGCATTGCCCTGAGGGTGACCGCTCTGCAGTTCGCAGTCAGTGTTAGTGATTTTAGTGGTAGTGACTTATTACAAGTATGGAAGACTTATCTAGAATGTTTCAGACTTATTAATGGTGTATTAGTTTGAGAGTTTTGATGAAAAACAATGAAGTGAAACACGGTTTTATGTGTGCTCTGGTGCTCGGTAACTTTGAGCGCCATTTTCTCATAAGACGTTTCTTCAGCTTTGCGGCTCAATTTCTCCCACAGTTTTGAAGGTAAGCAGAATTGGTTTGGGTCGTGAAGATCAAAGTGAGTTATAAGAGCGAGAGGTATTTTTATAAGTTGAAAAAAAATTCTTATTGTCATATACATAAAATTTGGTTCAAATTAGGTATAAATCGCTTCAAAAAATTTGCATATTTGTAATTTGTGAAATTTAGGAGTATGGGGAAATTCCAAAAACTTTGTGGCTATAAAGGTCTATTCGAATGTTATAAACACGTTGTTAATACCTCAGAGCTTTTTTCCCTCCTGAAGTATTTTTTTTATTTTGAATATTTCATAAGGAAAAATCGTTGTGTTTCCTTAACTGCATTCTAAGATATTTTTAAACTGTGGTTTTTAATACATGTTTCAGAGCGGCTAGAGGTGTAATTTTGGGTTTTCAGACTTAGCGAAAGAACGCTTTGCAAAATTCTTTAACTGGAGTAACCATTTATTTTAAACTCCTGAAACGATGCGCAAGCCACATGTCTGCTATCATTCAGTGTTTTACTTCAAATTACATCAGTGCATCAAACAATTTTGTATTTTACTGCTTATATTTATTTCTGGGGTATATTTTCTTTCTTGCTTTAAAATTTGTGATTAAATTTTCATGAACTTATTTGCTTGATTTTGCATGTATTTCTTATATTCAAATAGTCACTGCTATTAATTGTTAGTATTCGTAACTGAGAATCGTTATTATTTGTATTGGAAAACATTCATGTCAATTGCCATAAATGCCCCAACCAGAAACCAAGTGAAACCGGAAAATAATAGAAATGAGGTGCCAACTAATGAAGGACAGGTCAACATGTGTCTGGTGCAAACCTGGACGAGCAATTTTAGATCTGAATTCAGAGGAAAAGACGATGTTCACGATTTCATACGAAGACGAAATTTCATTCCATCACTTGAGCAGCCGAGATTGCGTCAATGTATTTTTCTTCAGTCTTAGTAATAAAGAAGTAGGAGAATAAAGTAACATAAAACATATTCGTACAAATATTTACGAAACTGAGAAACAGTTGCGTCCAATTTCAGAAATGAAAAGAACATCCGACTCAAGCTTCGTTTTCGCTAATCACTAAAAAAAATAAAATCAGGGAAAAACAAAGGCAAAGTACCAGAAAAAATACTTTTAACAGCAATGTTGGATGAAACCCTGAGTCTGAGATAGCTAAAGATGCATTGTAGATGGAGGATGTTAGAAAAAACTAGCGAGAACATCCATTGAACGTTCCCGTTTTAAACAATTTAAACAATTTTAAACAATTTATTTACCACAGGAGATACAGAGGTAGAATGTTTCTTAAGTCTAGTACAATGGACAAGTTTGAATATAGCTACCTGTGGGCCCGAATAAGTTCAGCGACTTCTAGGGCATCCTACCATCACGCTATTCTAGGGTGTACAAAAGTTTAACCTAGTTCACTTAACCTAGTTTCGCATTAGACTGATCATTGAGATAATTAACTCGATATTTTACAAGTCGGCTATATTTAACAGTATGTTCGATAAAACGATTCAAGAGCAGAGAGAAGATTGGTTATGGTACACAAGGCAAGTTACATTATGACATTATCATTAGTTACATGTAGGAGGCAAGATTTCGACACGGTGATCTTACACTACTAGTATTCTGATAGGAAGTGAGACTCAAGATGTCTTTTGAATACTTTGTACGAATTACATTCACGGATCTCTGCAGGTATAGAGTTCCAAGTTTTGGTTCCAACGAAGAGAATACTGTGTTGCGACCTGGCCTTTGAATAATAAGGAAGCATGAATTTACTTCTATTTCGGGTTAAATGGTCGTGATGACCAGTTTGCGCAGTCACTAATTGTCTTAGGCTATTGTCGCCATCATTTCTTAATGTTTTGTAAATGAAATTACAGATGGAGATTTTGTAGAGATCCGAAAGTTTAAGTATTTGTAAATTTTTGAAAGAATCATTTGTGTGAGCATTATATTCTAGGTTCTTTACCGCTCTGACAGCCCTTTTCTGCAGAGTAAAAATTTTGTTGGTTTTATTTTTATCAGTTCCGTGCCATGCTTCTATTCCGTATTGCAAGTATGGGGAAATGAGCGTACGGTAGAGCATTTGTAAAGCTGTTTCAGGCAGAAAATTTTTAACTTTATTTAGGATTCCGATGGATTTTGATAATTTAGAACTAATATGAGTGATGTGCTCTTTGAAGGTCAGATGTTTATCTATTATGATGCCCAGAAATTTACATGAGTTGGTTTCTTCGATTTCACCTTCGCCAATTTTAATGCATGGGAGAGATACATCTTTCTTGTATGAGAAAGAAATATAATTTGTTTTATCGATATTTAGGCTTATTTTATTAGCTTTGAGCCACGATGAAACCTTGTGAAGTTCAGTATTTATACTCTCCACAATCATAGCAGGATTTTGGTTCGGAAGGACCGCAGAAAGCGTACTGTCATCGGCAAAAAGTATGAATTTGAAGAATGATGTAGATTTTACAATATCATTGATAAAAATCAGAAACAAGAGAGGCCCGAGAACAGATCCTTGTGGAACTCCATGGCTAATTGTCTGTGGGTCTGATTTTGCGTCGTCAATGACAACGTATTGCTTCCGATTTGTTAGGTATGATCTGAACCAATCATGGGCAATCCCTCGAATGCCATAACAGTGTAGTTTCGATAATAGTATTTTATGGTCCACACAATCAAATGCTTTTCGGAAGTCAAGAAATACAGAGAAGACAGGCTTTCCTTCATCTATATTAGAATAGAGGAATTGTAAATGATTTAATATAGCCTGTGTTGTTGATTTTTTAGAGCGAAAACCGTATTGTTTATCGTAAAGAAATGATTTTTGTTCAAAATAAGAGTACACTTTTTTATACACAATCTTTTCGAATACTTTGCTAATAATTGGTAGAATGGAGATAGGTCGATAATTGTTTACACAGGTTTTTTCACCACTTTTAAAGATAGGGGTTACTCTAGCAACTTTGAGGGAGTTCGGGAAAGTGCCTAGTAAGAGAGACTGGTTAATAATATTTGATATCAGTGGGGCTACAATGTCAGCAATAACTTTAAGTACTTTAGTCGGAAACGTTTGTAACCCACTCGATTTATTTTTCATGTTGTTTATGCACGTAATTACATCGGAGGAGTTTGTAGGCGTAAAGAAAAAGGAGTTGGGTTCTCGAATATGATCCATAAATTCCAGGTGATCAGTAGGTTCACTTGGAATACCATCAGCTATTGTTTTCCCTACGTTTACGAAGAAGTTGTTAAAGAGATTAGCAATTTCTTTCTTCTCATGATATTTTACTTTATCTTGAACAACATATTCAATTTTCTTTTTATCGGCATTTTTCGGTTTACAGCAGGAGTTAAGGAGATGCCAAATCTTTTTAACGTCAGTTTTGAATTGAGTAAACTTGAGCGTAAAGTAGTTCTTTTTTGATGTTCTTATCTGGTTTGTTACATAGTTTCTAAATCGGTTATATGTTTCTCTAGATATTCGTCCTTCGCAAAGGAGGGCTAGGTACGCTTGACGTTTCTTTATATTTATCACGATGTCTCTGGTAATCCAGGGCTTATGTTCATTTTTCGGGGTAACTGTACGAGTTACAATTGGGCAACACTGATTGTATGCGGTCATTATAGTTTCAGTCAACTTTACTACTGCTTCATCAATGCTCGTAGTATTATTGTTTTGTTGAGAGATGTGCAATGTAGGCATTGATTCTTCTAGAACGGTGCGCATTTCTTCAAGATTTGATTCGTTTATTTTACGATATGAATAAGTTTCAGCCCGTGCCTTGGTGCAAGCAATATAGACATTTTTCTTAATAAGAAAAACTGGGAAGTGATCTGATAAGTCAGAAGTAATTATTCCAGCAAGAAAATCACTAGGGTCTGTCATAAAGATATTGTCAAGCAGCGTAGCACACTCTGAGGTTATTCGTGTAGGCTTTGTAATGATCGGAAGGAAGGATTGAGACTGAAAGGTAGTTAGGAAATTAGAGATTGGTTCATGGCTTTCATGTTTCAGTAGATCATAATTGAAGTCACCGCATATTATTATGTCATTGTATAAGGGCCTGTTGAACTGAGAAATAATACGATTCAATTCATTCAGGAAGGATATAGGACAGGCTGTAGGAGGCATATACACCGTTCCAAGCACAATGCGTTTACCATCTCTAAAAAGTTCTACGAAGAGTGATTCTATATGATCCTGATTCATGGTTGCACTTGCTATGGTTCTCGAGTCTATGTGGTTAGATATATATGTGCTGATGCCTCCGCCCCGCTGGTTTTTTCTTAGCGAATGGTAACTATGATAATTTTCAAATCGAATCATGTCTTTAGTCGAGTCATCTAGCCAGCTTTCGGTGAAGCTAATCACGTCTAGGTTATATTTAAGTTCAGTAATAGTACATTGTATCTCTTCCAATTTTGGATAGAGTGACCTACAGTTCCAACACAGGAGTGAGAAATCTCGGTCAGTTATTCGTATAGTTTCGTTGAATTCTGATATATTAGTATACCTACACTCTTGAGAGTCGTTTAGGTTTGGATATATTCTGTTCAAATGATTGAAATCTGGATCGATTTCCTCAAATATTACAGGGTGATCAGTCATTTAAAATAAGTAAAAGTAAGAATTATGTACTATAGAGCTTAAGACGAAATACAGAGTCAAGCTTAAAGGGATATTTCAGTCTAAAAAGTAGCTTATTAAGTAAGAGAGAATAGAGTAAAAAAGAAAATCTAGCGCGATTTCGTGAGTACATACAAACTCAGTCCATGAGCGAGTGATAATGGAGTTCAATATCACAACATTGGTGCAAACAGATTGCTAAGGGCGTTTTCGCAAGTTCACATACAACAGGTAATAAATTTCTAAAGATTATGACGACAATGATACAATCAGCTAATATGGTTTACGCGTAATAATAAATGTAGTGGTAAATAGAGAAGAATTCACAGTAACATTGGTTGGTGAAAAATTACTAATTGCGATGTTACAAAATGTGACACACAGTTGTCATAGATGTTTACACACACATCTATTATTTATTTGTTATAATATTGGAGTTCGATATCACTACATTGGTGCAAACAGATTGCTGAGGGCGTTTTCATAAGTTCACATACAAGAGGGAATAAGTTTTAAAGATTATGATGACAATGATATAATCAGCTAATATGGTTTACGCGTAATAATAACTGTAGTGGTAAATAAGGAAGAATTCACAGTAGTATTGGTAAGTGAAAAATTGCTGATAGATTATAATGACAATGATATAATCAGATTATAAGAAGATTACAACGACAATGATATAATCAGATTATAAGAAGATTACAACGACAATGATATAATCAGCTAATATGGTTGTACGATGGCAGTGGAGGGCAGAAGCGATTATCAGATTATAAGAAGATTACAACGACAATGATATAATCAGCTAATATGGTTTACGCGTAATAATACTTAAGTGGTTAAGAAGAGAAAAAATTCACAGTAACATTGGGAGGTAAAAAATTGCTGATTGCGTTGTTTCAAAAGTTCACACACAGCTGTCATAAATGTTTACAAGCACATCTGTTATACACTTGTATAGATTCAGGTTGAACGAGCATCAAGTTGAGGTTTACTGACATGATACCTAATTGAGGTTAAATTAATACGAAATTGACATATTTAGGGG
This sequence comes from Morinoia aosen, assembly GCA_030386875.1. Classification (NCBI taxonomy): domain Eukaryota; kingdom Metazoa; phylum Arthropoda; class Malacostraca; order Amphipoda; family Talitridae; genus Morinoia; species Morinoia aosen. The sequence goes on along the minus strand of CM059568.1, from coordinate 2,237,717 downwards.
ATGAAAATGAAATTGACTAATTTAGGGGATCACCTAGTCTAGGGAATTTAGGGGATCACCTAATGACAATGATATAATCAGCTAATATGGTTTACGCGTAACAAAAAAACTTTAGTGGTAAAAAATGAAAAAAATCACAGTAATATTGGGAGGTAAAAATTGCTGATTGCGTTGTTGCAAAAGTTCACATACACCTATCATAAATGTTTACAAACACATCTGTTAAACATTTGTATAGATTCAGGTTAAGCTAACATCAAGTTGAGGATAAGCTGATATGATATCTAATTGAGGTTAAACTAGCACGAAAACTGACAATCAAATTGAGGAGATCACCTAGTCTAGTCACCCATGACTTGTTTTGATGTCATATTGAGTTGTTGCATCAGGTATTGCTCGAGGTCATCTGGCGTGTTGATCTCGCGGCGTCTTGAATCTGGGTTTCCGGGGTTAAATATGAAAATGTTTCCATCCTGTGTTTTTGGGGTTCCAACTTTATCCGGGAATTTTCTTTTGGCCATCCTCAGAATGTACATGGCGTTAGCTCGTGAAGGTATGAGGTATTCATTTATGAAGAAGAACTTTGGTTTCTTTTCTCGGCAGGCGTTGAGAATTTCACGTTTTTTGTTGTAATCTTTTAGTTCAAATGCAATGTTTCTTTGATCTACGTTCCCAGTTAATGGTTTTTTCCCCATTCTTGTAGCTGACGTCATATCAGTGTCGGAGAGGTCAATGTTGATCTTGTCCTTCAGAAGTTTGCAGACTGTATCCTTACAGATTTCGTTTGCGTGAGATTGCGGTATTTCCCTTCCAGAAATGACGAGAGTACATTTTTTGTCTTCAATGTCTCGGCGTTGATTATTTTTTTCCAACTGGTCGAGGCGGGAGGTTAAGCTATCCATTTTCTTGTTCTGTTCATCGAGAATTTTTTTGTGTTCCGCTTCTTTTGTTCCAAATAGCGTTTTAAGGTGGCTTATTTCATTTTGCATTTTTTTCAATATCGCTATTAAATTTTGTCATCACTGAATCGAAGTATTTTATTAAGACAGAGACCACTTCTTTACCGCCTTTCGTTAGGCTAGACACATCAGGGTATTGATCAAACTTCGGTTGAAATTCGGTGCTGTTGTTGCTGCTGTTGTTGGTGCTGTTGTTGGTGCTGTTGCTGGTACTGCGTCGTTTGTTAGTCATCTTGAAGATTGAGGGAGTGCGGTCGTTGTGTAAACGAGGGTTGTATACTCTCACGCTTTTGAGGGAATATTATGCTTTTAGTTTGATTATTTTTATATATGGGGTATTTAAATCACATTTGAATACTCAGGACGAGAGTGGGTACCCATTTAGGTTAGAGGTACATTCTTTCTAACAATAGGCACTTTGTTTCGGAGCGAGCGCCACACCCGTCCTCACACCACGGAGTCACTGAAGACACTGAAGACACCCTGGTCTCAATCTACGTGGTCGCGCTCTACGAGTCCTGCGTCGTCTTTTATGACGGTGTGACCGCCGCAGCCCAAGCACATCCAATTATTAAATTTACTATGGCAGTGTTTCGTAATGAGAACGTCTCTCTTATATCTTTCCCAAGACCATAGCACGAAAGCTGGTACAAACTTTACGACCCGTGTCATTTAAGATCCAGTCTTAACATTAAATATATTCTTTTGCTCGGCAATGCTAACGGCAAAGATGGGATGAATTTGACTTCATACCCTGACTTTATACACCCTTCCCCCACTTGCGCAAAAAGAAATTATGACATAATTTCTTTTTCTATGTCTTGGCCTCAGTGCATTTCTTACCCGACTGGCGAACACTGATACAAAGCACCCCGAAACGACACCGAAAAACAAGACGACAGACAATGAAGATATGACTCGCGAGTGCCCCTAATATTTCCCGAAAACATCAATAAATTGCAATGACCCTACTTTAACATGAGACACGTATTTCAGTATTTCGCCTAGCTCGCGGAGACATTACTACAGCCGTGGGTGACGCCCAGCGACTCTCAGCTACTACGACCATGAATCTTGCATTACAGTGTTCCGCGCTATAACCGTTGTTAGCGACTGATCATCAGTCGGAATTCCTGATGTCGCAGTTGTTCTGCCCAAAGGTAGTAGGGGAACACCCATGCGGATGAGATCCGCGTGCCTGACGTCCTTGCTTCAATTTCTCCATCATCGCGGGGCACGACCAGGTGTCTGATGACTTCGTTGAGGGTCGTCCCCGCTAGGTGTACTCCCGGCCTCGGGACGAAGTGGACGATGAGCGGGTGCCCCGCCAGGGTCGCAGCCGCTCGCGCCCAGTCCGTATCCTCCGAGACGCTCTCCAGACTCCCGTCTGGTAGCCACAGCGACGTCTCGTAGTTGCGCGCTGCGACGTATGTCCCGAGCTGGCGCACCACTTCACTCGGCCTCCGTCTCCGCCCTCGATGCATGTACGTCGCCGTTTCCTACGGCACACGGTCGGGCATTAATTTTGTTACATGGGTTAGACATCAATATAGAGCCTATTTTCAAAAAATTTTCCTTTCTTCGCCTCATAATGAGCGCGTATGTTACCTGATGAATGATATATGATTGTGGAATTCATGAACATAACAAGTCCTAGCAGACTTGAATGACTAAGTCCCCACACTCCTGCACACTACACAGCACATACTCCTGCCCACGATACAGCACATACTCCTGCACACGACATAGCACCCACCTTTCATGCTCGAGTTTGATGAATTCGTCACACAAAAAAATGCACTAAATTACATGCGGAGCTTCAGAAAAATGAATATGACGACTGATACACATGTTATCATCAAGGAGAGTTCGTCGTTGCTTCAGTTTTGCGTGCAATACTTACGTTATTAAACAAACTTCGTGTGTGTGTGACTTAAAGTTTGCAGCACTCCTATTGGGGTTGTGCTAAGGTTTCAGGGCTTATAAAGGGCTAGAACACCTTGAGAGTGATGAAGCAAGAGCTGGATCACATTTTACGATGTCTTAATATTAACATGGAGGTTAATTGAGAATTGAAACAAGCTGTCGTGACCCTAGCGCACGATAACGCTGTAGAAGCTCATTAAGGTCACGCCAAAACGAATGGAAGGAAACGCGAGCTCCAACTAATTATGTGACGACTAACGGACCAATCAAAACGCTCAATATATTAGACAGGGGATCAGAGTTCACATAAGGTTCGTGTTTCAAAGCATGTGCAAGAAGTTTAAAATTAAACATAGTAATACTTAGGCATGCATATCATGCCCAGCCGAACGAAATGACTGAATGACAGAATAAGTACTGTATATTAAAATAGTTTACTCTCAACTTGCCGCAAACGATTAAGTTTTTGCATGATGCATTGTCTTTGGCGTGTCTAGCTTTAAGTATTAGTTACCTGAGCGTTATTCAAGAGATTCAATAAAACCTATTTTTGAAATAATAGTTTCAAGTCATCAGTTTATCGTAAAGAAACATTTTCTGATCTGGGCTTGAGTTTTTAGCTTCTGTAGTTACAAATTCAAAATTAATGCAATTAAAACCTTATTCTACCGCGCATACAATATCTGTCCAAATTTTAATGACCTGCATGTCGAATTTACTAAGCTGCCGTCTTTCTTCTCAAATAATGGTTATCCCTCGGCTATTGTCAAACAGTCATGTCAGAAGATTTTTAGACAAGAAATATTTAGATTCTATTTCCACCGTTGACCCACTACAACGTTTTTATTGCGTTTTTCCTTACTTGGGATGTTTTTCTGATAAAATGTCACGAGAACTAGAGATGCTTTTCAAACGCTATTTTTTGGCAGCGCATTTACGCCTTGTATTTGTTAATTCTCATAAAATTGGTTCGTTTTTTCGTTATAAAGATGTTATACCTAAGCGAATGCGGGCGTCCGTTGTGTACAAATTTAGTTGTGTACAATGTACATCGGGCTATGTCGAAATGACGACATTGCCATTTCACGTGAGGATTGCCCAGCATCGTAGTGTGAGCTTTAGAACGGGGAATCGACTTACGCAGCCTGGTCATTCTTCTGTCCCCGCCTTCATGCGGAGCAGTGCAGCGCCCGTGTGTCTGAAGATGATTTCGAAATTTTATGTTCTGCTTCTAATGATTTGGATTTGAGAATTTTAGAATCATTGTACATAGCTAAAGACAAACCGGTTCTTAATAATGCCACCAGTTCATTCTCTTTGGAAATTTATATATAGTTCATTTACTTGTAGAGTAGAAAGAAAATTAAAATAATATTGCATTTTCAACCATTCTCATTGTAAATTTCAGATATGACTTACTGATGATGGAGCTGGACTCCGAAACGTTTAAGAAAAATAGGACTACTAGTTTTTTAGTTTCTTCACTTCTATAGATTAGGTGTGTAAAGAAAGATGTAAAATTTAAATGATTTCACTACGAGCTGTGTTCTTCGTTTTCAAGTTCCTGATGAACATTCGTCTGAAGAATTATGAATTTCCTGACTATTTTTGAAATGGATACAAAAATCCCCTCAATTTACTGGTTAAAAACGCCCAAAATTATATACTCCGTATGAAACAATTACAGTGTGAAAGCTAGCTTGAGGTTGCACAACGCGTTCACACAGTTACGCGAAATCGAAGACAGCGCATGATGATTCCGAGCAATTGAAAAAGCATGGAGTTAAAAATGATCACGTACTGGTAGGAGACATCGTACTGTTGCTAACGCTACGAGAAAAAGAAGGCTATTGCATTGTCGACGGACTAAATTGAACGGTACTGAGTTTTGGAAAAAATGAGACAATGCTATTAAGGCGTTGCTCTCCGGTTGGGAGGAAGAGTGCACGTGAATCGAATGAAAATTGCTTACTTGTTAAATAATGCATGCCCGTGCTTGCTTAGAGAAAAAAAAAATTGAAATGCAAGATTTCACGGATGATCAAAATGTCTAGCTGCAGCTTGAGGGAAGGTGGCAGTTCTCGAAACAAATGTAACTTGCGATCGAAATATAGATGAATATACAACTTGGCGCAACGCTATGTTAGGGAAATTCAATACATTCGAACATTAGCTGTTTCTTCGGGTGCTTTGAGATATTAGCAGGCTTCAAGTTTGTAGTTAATCATCTGTTGTGTTCTTGTGTGCTTAGGGATGTTAGCGCACCTCACGTTTGCATCCGATTTGGGTTAAGTTGAAATAGCCTATACTCAGAAGATCACATTGCCAACTGTGTATCATGGTGGCGAGTTCATAGTGGCGTAGGGCTTATTTTCCCTTTTATGAACAGGACAGTGGGAAATATTTGAAGGAATTAAGAATAGACATGAACTACATGAAATTTTAGGGAAAAGAAAGTTTGCGAAATCTATTGAGAAATTGGATTTCGGATCTGAATGGCTGTTTTAATAAGACAATAAATCTCAAACTTATATTGTCAATGCAATTTGCTGATGGTTCTAAAGCAAAAATATTAAGGAATTAACTTACGTTTCAATCACCGAGTATAAATCAGATGAAAAAGCTCAGTGTTTTAATCCACGCGTCGGATATGTAATGGAGGAGTATGCTTGAGTTCTACTCTCGAATATTCTACTCAAATCTAAGCTGTATTTTACATCGTAGTAGTAATTCACAGGAACCGCCTAAGAGCTGTTACTGCAAATGGAAGTTCTGCAACTGAATGATAACAGATTTTATTCAAGCGTTCAATTATTTTTCTGCAAAATTTGCAAAAGTGAATTTAAATTTATATGCACAACGAATATTTTAATTATATCTCTCTGTTATCCTCGTTAGTATCATCGTTATACTTGGCGCAGCTTAATTTTAAAAAAGTTGTATACAATTTTGTTCGTCTAAATACTTGTTTCCCCTAACAGTGTAAAAGGAGCGTAAGTTAAGATCTGTTCAATAAATCAAATGTTGGGAAAATGACCTAAAATTAAAGATAATTGCCTCGAAGATCTTATTCAGCTCTGGCATTTATAAGTTCGCAAAAAAACATAATTTAATTTTGAAAAATTCAGAAGTAGGTAAAAAACTAAATAGGATTGCCTCCCTCGCTGATCTACTGTTGTTAATTTTCCAGCACGTCCATGGTCTAATTTAGGATGGTGCGACTCCCCAAAGCGAGACAAGTATTTTTTCTCCTTGGAGAATAAAGATCTCTGCCATAAATAACAGGTCAACCTAGGTGTGTGGAATGGGCGTGAGTAACTGTCATTGCATAGTGGCATAAATTTTACGATATTTAATAACAATGTTTGGGATATCAAGAATCAACTTCAATGGACTGAAAACAACATCCAGTAAAATCTCTTCTCGACGAAAAATATATCGAGCAAGGAAGTTCAAGAGAAGTCCGTCCCTCTATTTCTCAGAGTAATTCGATAATTTAATTTTAATGCACCTGAATCAAATCAAAAGACGGGCTGCCGGTCACGTTAGAATAAAATGGTAGCAACCAATCCTTTCATCAGTGTAAACAAATTTCAGATCCTAGGTTTATTATGTCTTGACTTCTTGGTATTTTGATATTTGGATTTACTGACTTCATTCGCTTTTTCCTCTTCGAACTTCCTTACATGAAAGCTTGCCAAAGTTAAGGATAAGCAGAAGAGACATTCAAAAATGATAGAACAGTATCATTCTCACCCAACAGCAGTAGCTATTCCACACAAACATTGACCATTTTGCAAACATCGACATTTTTCTAAAACCCTAGCTTGGACTTCAATAAAATAACATATCAAAAAAAATTATAATTAGTGGTGTATTATTTTGTAAGTTCAGATGAAAACAAATGAAAATATATAAAAGAAACAACGTGTACTCTGCACTGTGGTGCCTGATAACTTTGACCGACATTTTCTCAAAATATGGGTGATAGACTTTGAAGGCCCATTTCTCCAACAGTTTTGAAGCTATTGAGGAGATCTATTTTGCATCGCGGAGATCAAGCTGAAAACTATAAATCTTAGGATTTTTTCTCTGAAAAGTTGAATAGAAATTTTTACATTGTCCACAGAAATAGAATAATTGTATATTTAATATTCAAACAGTTGTAACTTTTTTCAGCGAAAACAAAAAACTGCAAATAAATTTGGTAGATATTTTCATTGTTAATTGAACAAAAAACATTTGCTTCTATGTACAGTATTGGCTGAAAAATTGAAATTAAAAAAAAATTCTATTGGGGGGGGTCATGGGTGAATTCCCAAAACTTTATGGGCTACAACTTTCTATTCGTATGTTATAAACATGCTGTGATTACCCAAGAGCTTATTTTACTTCGGAAGTAACTTTTATTTATTTTTAAAAAATTCATAGGAAAAAGCGCTCGATTACCTTAAGACTGTCATAGCCATCAGCTAAGTCGTCCTATGTTCTGACAGATGACTATGAAAGCTTAGCAAAATCTCGCTCTTCCTTTAGTGATCGGTGTCCTAAATTTGGGTGTCCTAAATTTATTGAAGGAGTTTTTTCCTCAGCAGAAACTAATCAATCAAAAAATGAGAGGGTGGTTAGAACTAATTCTGAGAAATAGACGAGTAATCATTGTGATTTAGATGGATTACACTTTTCGTATCCCGGGCAGCATGTGCCACTCTAGCGTTTTCTTGCTAACTAGTTAAGCTCGATCTAGATTTTGGCCAAAATTCATTTATATATGTCTTGTACCATAGCCCAAAAATGAACCTTACGGTTTTTTTGCCAGCTTAATTTATTGAGTCAAATATGCTTCACAGTGGCACCCTTGAATTGAGACTGAACATCGGTTGATATTGAGTTTATTGTGCTCACGGAATTTATAAATTCGATTCTCGAAAACCAGTATAGGAACACATTTAAAAACGTTTTGCACGAATGACATTTTGCTTGCTGGTGCGTCATTTTCGGGATATAACATGAATTACGTTCTGGTAAGTATAACTTTATATAGTCGGTAGCGCGGTACCTGCATTGTTGGAACACGCGCAGTGTTTTGACGGGACGATCAGTGTCGGTATAGCTAAGTCAAGTCGAGTTATCGGTAAATGTGTAGCGTTGGTCAGTAGGGTAATTCATCAAATATCGAACTGAACTGATTATCGAACAACTTTGGAAATATGCGCGTAATAAATTTAGTAAGCATCCAAACTTGCTCAGTGCCAGTGATCTTACATCTAAAACTCCTATTTTAGTGATAAAAACTCATTTCTGTGAGCTGCAAACTGCTACCAGCTGTTGCGAACGCATTTTCTGTACGACCCTTAGAAATTGGTCGTATTTTTTCACTTGAAAAATCTTACGCACCTCGGGAAAATTGCGACGGTTTAATTGTTGTTGGGTCACCGTCAACCTCCCGTCATAACTAGAGAGTAGTGTTGTCATATGATGTTCTGTTGCTGTATTTTTTTCTTTCCCGCTAAAAACTTAATAATTATTCCATGTTCGACATTCAGTTCCTATTTCATGTCAGTATTAAATACTGAACAAAGGTGTTCGAGTCAAAATTCCTTAAAAATCATGAATTTATGCCTCGAACAAGGCTTTTCGATTCTTAATTCTTTTTAATAACTGAATCGATCTATTGAACGCCTGTGTCATTTCCTTAAAATATTGTATTAACGCTTGATAATAACATTGAATAGTTGAAGATGGCGACCAATCAGCTGCTGGTGTTCCAAGGCTCTCAAGATCATCAATGATTCGTCTGGCTACATTTACTGATGATCAATCCCTTGCCAAGAAAATTGATGCAAGCATCAATAATTATTCATTGACGAGTGCTCTACACTCTACTCCAAAAAAGGTCACACAGGTTGATGATCACAATGATGGTTCAACAAGCACTGCAAATGAAACATCGACATCATATTTAAATTTTGATAACTCTCCATTCAAATGCTTCCTGAAAATAAGTAATGAGACAGTTATTTTAAACAAACAAACAAAACAAACATCGGCATCTTTGGGATGCTTTATTTCCAATCAAGCCTGATACAAATGATCTTAAGCATTGGTTTTTCAAATGTCTTATAACTAAAACTATGTATAGGACACCATGACGGTTCCCCCGTAAGCCAGTACCCATTTCCGACACCTGGGTCGAGTGGGGTATTGTGCTTGAGCTTTCCCTTATACCCAACGGGGAAAATCGCAGCGCCAGCGCCGGGATACGAACCCGCGGCTCCAAGATACAAGTCCGTTCCCTTAACCGCTTTGCCACCGCGAGCACTTCCAAGAAAATCCAGTGCACCAAAGAAAAAAAGGAATGAAAGAAAAACGTTTATTTTCTAAGTGGCCACATGAGATACATGTCAACATATTGGGTTTTAAAAAGTTTCGTAATATAGGACGTCCTAAAAAAAAAGTTCCATACGAGGAGTACTAATTGACAAACCATCAGAGGTGTACAAATAGAAAAGCCATACGAGGCATAATAATTGACAAACTATACGAGGTGTACTAATAGACAAACTATCAGAGGTGTACAAATAGATAGACCATACGAGGCATATTAATGGACAAAATATACGAGGCGTACTAATAGACAAACCATACGTGGCATGCTAATAGTCTAACAAAAGTTCCATACGAGGAGAACTAATTGACAAACCATCCTGTTCGGATCAAAATTCTTGTTCGATTCATGTTCGATATTGATGAAATTATGTTATACAAGAATTCGATTTTTAGAACAATAAATAAATACCAATAATCTACGTTGTCTTTAAAGCGACATCACAGGGCAAGAAAGCAACTGTTCAAGAATAATCTTGAGGCCCGTAACAGTTATTCAGAGCAAAAGTTACCGATTTATGAAGGTTATTTCTAGACACACGTGGTTTCTGTTCGATATTTGATGAATTACCCTAATCGATTTTTGAGTTTTCAGTGCCTAAGCCTAGTTAATTAGATCGAAATAAACAAGTTTTCTTCTATGCACTTTCCGTCGTAAATGAGTATTTAACGAGTTATGGCGGTAAGTTTAGTTTCGTCTCTGATGACGAATGCGCTCGAATAAACAGCTACTCATCGATTTTCAAGTTTTGTTGCTTGAATCATGGTAATAAAATCGAAATAAACAACAAATACTTCCATACACTTTTTTCGTCAAATGAGTATTTAACGAGGTAGAGCGGCAGGTTTGGTTTCGTCTTTGATGACGATCGGGCTAGAAGCGAGACGGCATTGCAGTGTTGCCGTCCGACGTGCTGTTTGAATTAGTTCCCGCTTCAAACACTGTAGTTGCGGTCAGTAATTTACCGCTATAACTTGTAAAATATTCATTTACGACGGAAAGTGCATAGAAAAAAACTTGTTTATTTCGATCTAATTAACTACGATTAGACACCGAAAAGTGGAAAATCGATTACTGACCAACGCTACACATGTTCCGAGTTATCTTAGGTATATTTCGATTAGTTTAGGCAAGTTTATTCAACTAACTCAATGTTACCTAACCTAACCTAATCTAACCTATCGTCACGTCAGTACCATATTTCAGCGTATTTGTGTCCGTTTTTTCACTATTGTATACGACGTTCCTATAACTTCAAAGTTTAACTACTCGATAATTACGCATCCGAGAGCAAAACGTCAAAACAATGTTCTGGTCAATATTCAATTTAATGTTGTCAACGATTTCAATAATTTCGCTGCCACGCATAGGTAATATGGTAGATTTGAAAACGGTGTTACACGAATGACATTGTGCTTGCGAACGCTTAGTTTTCGTGATTTCGTATAAATAACGTTCAGGTAAGAATAGCATTAACGGCAGTTTCGATATGGCTCTTCCGGTGTATGGCGGATACGGAACATGCGCAGTCACTTAGGCGTTAAGTAGCCATCGGGATCGGTATGGCTAAGTTAGGTTATTTTAGGTTTACTTAGGTTAGTTCATTTAACTAGGGTAGTTCATCAAATATCGAACTGAACTTATTATCGAACAACTTTGGTAATATGCGCGTAATAAATTTAGTAAGCATCCAAACTTGCTCTGTGCCGGTGATCTTACATCGTAAACTCCTATTTTAGTGATAAAAACTCATTTCTGTGAGCTGCAAACTGCTACCAGCTGTTGCGAACGCATTTTCTGTACGACCCTTACAAATTGGCCATATTTTTTCACTTGAAAAATCTTACGCACCTCGGGAAAATTGCGACGGTTTAATTGTTGTTGGGTCACCGTCAACCTCCAGTCATAACTAGAGAGTAGTGTTGTCATATGATGTTCTGTTGCTGTATTTTTTTCTTTCCCGCCAAAACCTTGATAATTATTCCATGTTCGAAATTCAGTTCCTTTTTCATGTCGGTATTAATTCGTGAATAAAGGTGTTCGAATCAAAATTCCTTGTAAATCATGAATATATGCCTCGAACAAGGCTTATCGATTCTTAATTCTTTTAAATAACTGAATCGATCTATTGAACGCCTGTTTCATTTCCTTAAAATATTGTATATACATAGCAATTGTGTTTTGCATTCATCTATATATTGTTCTATGTTTATTTCAGTTTCAGTTTATTTATATTTATTTTGTGTCGATTAGCCTATGGCAATAAGCCTAGCCTAGCGCAATAGTTAGTAGTTGAAAAATAAATAATAGTTAATGTGTTTCCAACGTCACAAAGGTCGGTTAATAAGTCGTATTTCGTAAAGTAGCCCGTGTACGATAGTCATTTCTGCTTTAGCAGGTGGATGGACCCTGTCCTGCATTCACTAAAACCAATTATTATTTCTGGCGAATGAAATGAATTCTTTTCATTCATTTTCTTATGTAACCGTACATTTTTTGTTAGTTCATGCTGGCATTATTTTATATTATATCAACCCCTTTTGTTCTTCGTCAGATCACAGCTACCCCCTTACGTTTACACTCTTTTAGTCATACTATTTTACGTTCTCGTTACTTCTTGAGATTACTGGCCTCAGTAATCTGAACAATAAACCCATTTCTCCGACCGATTTGTTACTATCCCTTACCGAGCCTCAAACCCCATGATAGACTCGAGGGAGGTGCTAGAGAAAATTAGCAACCTTCCATAAGCCTATGGCAATATATACGGACGGGCTTAACATTACAAAGTGTATTATACGGGTCAAACGTCAATAAAAAGTCAATTTAATTACTGAAGAATATATTTATTACAAAAATAAGTAAAATAAAATAATATCTCCGTCTTAACTGTATACAAGCTCGGTCTACCTCTCCAGAAGATATAGGCTACGTTGCAGTACTTAGCCATAATCGTAAATCTAAGATCTAAAAAATGTACTGTAGTATAAAGAAGATGGCGCTCCTTGAAAATATTGACATAGGGTATCTCACAGCCTTTTTTCCCTAATCCTAGATATGCCTACATAGTTTTTAGTTAGTTTTGTTCGGATACAAAATGCGAACAAAAAACCTGTTTGGATCAAAATTCTTGTTCGATTCATGTACGATATTGATGAAATTATGTTAATAAAGAGTTCGATTTTTAGAACAATGAATAAATTCCAACAATCTACGTTGTCTTTAAAGCGACATCACAGAACAAGAATGCAACTGTTCAAGAATAATCTTGTGGCCCGCAACAGTTATTCAGAGCAAAAGTTACCGATTTATGAAGGTTGTTTCTAGACACACGTGGTTTCTGTTCGATATTTTGATGAAATACCCTAGTGGAGCCCGCTCTAGATTTCGGCTAGAATTCATTTATATATGTCTTGTACCATAGGCCAAAGATGAACCTTACGGTTTTTCTGCCAGCTTTATAGAGAGCCATATATGCTTCCCAGGGACACCCTTGAATTGAGACTGCACATCGGTCGATATTGAGATTAATGCACACACGGAAATTATAAATTTGAATCTCGAAAATCGCTTTAGGAGCACATTTAAAAACGTTTTACACGAATGACATTTTGCTCGCTGAAGCGTCATTTTCGAAAGTTAAACATGAATTACGTTCGGGTAAAATTAACATTATATAGTCGGCTGCGTCGTACTCGCATTGTTAGAACACGAGCAGTATTTTGAGGGGACGATCAGTATCGGTATAGCTAAGTCAAGTCAAGTTATTTTAAGTTTATTTAGGTTAGTTTAGGCAAGTTTGTTCAACTAACCCAACGTTACCTAACCTAACCAAATATAACCTATCGTCACGTCAGTTCCATATTACAACGTATTTGTGTCCATTTTTCCACTGTTATATACGACTTTCCTATAACTTCAAAGTTTGATAACTCGAAAATTACGCATCAGCAAGCAAAACTTCTGGTAAATGTTTAGGATTTGTCAGTTCTCGATTTTCCATTTTTCGGTGCCTAAAAGTAGTCAATTAGATCAAAATAAACAAGTTTTCTTTGAACTTCTCGTCGCAAATGATTATTTTAAGAGTTATAGCGGTAAATTAGTTACCGCAACTCAAATGTTTGAAGCGGGAAGTAATTCGGTCGATATCGGGTTTAATGCGATCGCGGAAATTAATAATTCCGTTGCTATGAATCACTAGAGGAACGCATGTAAAAACGTTTTACACGAATGACATTCTGCTCGCTGATGCGTTATTTTCGAATTATTCAACTTTGAAGTTGGCTTTCGCGTGCCAAAGGAAGCGAGCGCACCAAGCGGAATTTAATTAATAACGGAAGCTCACCCCCCTATTACAAACGTAAAGAGGTTGGGTCGTGAGGGGGAGCCACAGTTCTTCTAGTGAAAATTATAAATAAAGCTTCTAACCCACCTATTAGGGTGACGACCGCAAACTTGTTTATTTCAGCTCCAAGATGGCGACCACCATGGGCGCTGCCATCTTGGAGCCGATGTAGACAAGATTGCCGTCGTCACCCTAATGGATGGGTTAGAAGCTTTAGCTTCCGTTATTAATTGAATTCCATTTGCCGCGCTCGCTTCCTTTGGCGCGTGAAAGCCAACTTCAAAGTTGAATAATTCGAAAATAACACATCAGCGAGCAGAATGTCATTCATGTAAAACCTTCTTAAATGTGTTCCTTTAGTGATTCTTTGGAGTAAAATTAATAATTTCCGTGATCACATTAAGCCCGACATCGACCAGTAATTCATCGAGCGCGTCATAGGGCAACACTGCAATGGACGCTCGCTTCCGACGCGCTCAAATGATCGAGCCCGTTCCCACCATCAAAGACAAAAGTTGACATACCGCTATGATTCGTTATTTTTGGGTGATAATTTTCATTGTGTCATTAACTGAAAAATCCTAGAAGTGGGTTCAGGCGCCACAAGCTTCGCGGGGTGAGTTAATAATAAATTACGAAATATTCAACTTACTCCAACAGCTCAATTGCTAAAAAAATAAAACCTACCGCGCTTACTCGTAAAATACTCATTTACGACAGAATGTGCATAGAACTAAAGTTGTTTATTTACATCTAATTAACTATGTTTAGGCACCGAAAAGTAGACAATCGAAGACTGACAAATCCTCAACATTTACCAAACTTCATTCCTGTAAAATGTTCTGGTCAATATTCAATTTAATGTTGTCATCAGTTTCAACAATTTTGTTGCCACGCATCGGTAACATGGTAGATTTGAAGACGTTTTACACGAATGACATTGTTCTCGCAAATGCTTAGTTTTTGTGATATAGCATAAATAACGTTCAGGTAAGAATAGCATTAACGGCAGTTTCGAAATGGTTCTTCCGGTGGATGACAAATACGGAACATGCGCAGTCACTTTGGCGAAAAGAAGCCATCGGTGTCGGTATGGCTAAGTTATTTTAGGCTTCTTAGGTTAGTTTAGGTAAATCTGAAGGAGATGACAGTAATCGATTTTCCACTTTTCGGTGCCTAAACCTAATGAATTGAATCATAATAAACTAGTTTTCTTCTATGCACTTCCGTCTGAAATGATTATATTACGAGTTATAGCGGTAGGTATAGTTTCGTATTTCATGACTTATGCGCTCGAATAAACAGCTACTCATCGATGTCCGAATTTTATTGCTTGAATCATGGTAATAACATCGAAATAAACAATTTTCTTCTTTACTCTTTTTTCGTCAAATGAGTATTTAACGAGGTAAAGCGGTAGGTTTGGTTTCGTCTTTGATGACGATCGCGCTGGAAGCGAGAGTGCATTGCAGTGTTGCTGTCCGACGCGCTCCTTGAATTACCTGCCGCTTCAAACACTGGAGGTGCAGTAAGTCAATTGCCGCTATAACTAATAAAATATTCATTTCAGACGGAAATTGCATAGAAGAAAACTAGTTTATTTCGATCTAATTAACTATGTTTAAACATCGAAATTTACAAAATATACAGTCATATCCATCAGATTTACCTTAGTTTATTTAACTAATCTAAATTTACCTAACTTAACCTTAACTGTCGTTATGTCAATACCGTGTTTCAACGTATTTACGTGTTCGTTTGTTCAATTTTATATACGTTCCTGTAACTTCTAAATTAAGCATCTCGAAAACTAAGCATTTACGAGCACAATATCGTTCATGTAAAACGTCTTGAAATGTCTCCAATTACCTAAAGTTCCTAATGAAATTATTAAAGTCAGGGAGAACATTAAATTCAATATGGATCAATGTTGCTAAATGTGTTTCTTTAGTGATTCTTGAAACAATTTTTAATTTCCGTGAGCACATTAAACTCGATATAGACCGCAACCACTTCATCGATACCCATGACAACCTCCATCTGTTTAGTGAAAGTTTGTCAATAAATTGTTTTTTCGAATTGAATACAACGTCTGCAGAATTAGCTAACCTCAAGTTGTGTTAATTCTTTGAAACTTGCAACGTGCAAAGGTATTAGAGCAAAAATGCTTCATTCTCTTGTATCCCTAAGGGGGATACCGCTATTGTATCTATGGAAATTAGCACCTCGTGGGGAAAAATGTCTGAAGTCCCGAGCTGAAAGTTAGGTATGCCTTCTTTTTGTTGAAGTAAAATGTTCCTTGGGTTTTTGTTTAGGCCAGACACTCATCGCTTTTCCAATTTTTGTTGCGTTTATAATGGTAATAATATTGAAGCATAAAACTTTTCTTTTATGCTCTTTCCATCGTAAATCGGTATTTAACGAGTTATAGCGGTACTTTAACTTTCGTTTTTCAAAGCTGGAATGAACATTACGTTCAACTCAGGGGGCTAGCACTGTTGTATCTATGGGAATTAGTGCTCCCAGGGGGACTATGTGAGGGCCCGAGCTAAAGGTGAGGTAGGCTTCCTTTTTGTTGAAATAGAATGGGTTTTTGTTTTGTTACGGACCATCTTTTTCGGTTCACTGCTGTCCTGTTTTTTTCAGCACCTACTACTTCAATTTTTTTTGTTTCATGAACTTCTTTCCTAGCTTACTGTTTCTGTGCACCTTGTGCATAAATTCCGCGTTCCCTCAAATCCCTACTAAATGGCGTCTTCCTCATTCATCTCTTAGAACATCTTTGTCGTGATTAAGGGAGGCTAAAACTTTCTTATGTAATAAAAATAATAATTATGATGAACATTAAGTTACGTTAGGTTGGGTAGGTTAGCTTAGGTCATCTTATTTAAGCAATTGTACTCACCTGGAAATTCAATTGCTTCATCATTCTTTTCTATAAATTTACCGATTGTTATAAAATAATTCGATTGCGCGAATGATAAGTAGACATCAGGGCAGCCATGACGTCACTTGCGGCACCGCAGCCATGACGTCACTTGCGGCACCGCAGCCATGACGTCACTTGCGGCACCGCAGCCATGACGTCACTTGCGGCACCGCAGCCATGACGTCACTTGCGGCACCGCAGCCATGACGTCACTTGCGGCACCGCAGCCATGACGTCACTTGCGGCACCGCAGCCATGACGTCACTTGCGGCACCGCAGCCATGACGTCACTTGCGGCACCGCAGCCATGACGTCACTTGCGGCACCGCAGCCATGACGTCACTTGCGGCACCGCAGCCATGACGTCACTTGCGGCACCGCAGCCATGACGTCACTTGCGGCACCGCAGCCATGACGTCACTTGCGGCACCGCAGCCATGACGTCACTTGCGGCACCGCAGCCATGACGTCACTTGCGGCACCGCAGCCATGACGTCACTTGCGGCACCGCAGCCATGACGTCACTTGCGGCACCGCAGCCATGACGTCACTTGCGGCACCGCAGCCATGACGTCACTTGCGGCACCGCAGCCATGACGTCACTTGCGGCACCGCAGCCATGACGTCACTTGCGGCACCGCAGCCATGACGTCACTTGCGGCACCGCAGCCATGACGTCACTTGCGGCACCGCAGCCATGACGTCACTTGCGGCACCGCAGCCATGACGTCACTTGCGGCACCGCAGCCATGACGTCACTTGCGGCACCGCAGCCATGACGTCACTTGCGGCACCGCAGCCATGACGTCACTTGCGGCACCGCAGCCATGACGTCACTTGCGGCACCGCAGCCATGACGTCACTTGCGGCACCGCAGCCATGACGTCACTTGCGGCACCGCAGCCATGACGTCACTTGCGGCACCGCAGCCATGACGTCACTTGCGGCACCGCAGCCATGACGTCACTTGCGGCACCGCAGCCATGACGTCACTTGCGGCACCGCAGCCATGACGTCACTTGCGGCACCGCAGCCATGACGTCACTTGCGGCACCGCAGCCATGACGTCACTTGCGGCACCGCAGCCATGACGTCACTTGCGGCACCGCAGCCATGACGTCACTTGCGGCACCGCAGCCATGACGTCACTTGCGGCACCGCAGCCATGACGTCAATTGCGGCACCGCAGCCATGACGTCACTTGCGGCACCGCAACCATGACGTCACTCGCGGCATTTGAATTGCTTGCAGTTTTATATTGCTCTAACTCGTTAAATACTCATTTATGACGGAAAGTGCATCGCAGAAAAGTCGTTCATTTTATTCTCATTACCATACAACAAGCAACAAATATATGAAAATCTCGATTAGTTTCCGTTCGTCAAAGTCTACCGTTTCTTGTTATGTTGAGAGCACTTTCTTCGGTTCACTGCTGTCCTATTTTTCAGCACCTACTACTTTCTTCAACTTTTTTTCGTTTCATGATCTTCTTTCTTAGCTTTCTGTTTCTGTGCCCTTTCTGCATAGATTCCGCGTTTCTTTTAACTCCATACTAAATGGTGGCATCTTCCGTCCTCTCTTTGGATTGCCTTTGTTGCGGATAGGGATGCTTAAACTAACCAATAATGTAATCTAAACTAATCTAATATCTTCCTCAGTTTTTTCGCCTTGACTGAAGCTAGAGACGCTAACACAATTTGAAATCTTATTTGATCTTGTGCTTCCATACTTTTCTTGTGCCCCAGAGGATTTCACTGCAAGATTTATGAGAACTATTCCTTTTAGGGGGAAAATGTGAAATTTTGAGCCGAGGACACGCCTGGCTTTCTATATGTTCAAACAAAGTTTTTCGTTATCTTCATCTTTTCCCGGTACACAACTTTCGTGTTTTTGGACACCTGTTACTTTCTTCAACCTTCATCTTATTTCATGAACCATTTCCACACGCAGGGAAAGTTGTATATAAACACACTTTGTGCATAATTCCCCGTTCCCTTAACTTATTACCAAACGGTGCCTCTATCCTTCTCTTTGTAACACTTATTTTTGGTGGCGAATCCCAAATTAATTCCTAATGTGAGTTAATTCTTAATTTGAGTTTATTCTTGATTCGAGTTAATTCTTGAATTAATTCTTCATTTGAGTCTTACTCTGCGCTCCCCGGCGAGGCATGTGTCACCAGACGTTTACTGCTTTAAAACTAACGCTTTAAACTTCCACGCTGAAGGAGTTATACCACCAGACATTTAGAGGAAACTGGAACAACTGCTGAAAGGTACACAGCAAGAGAAAACAAGACCGATGAAAATAGAAACGGCGAGTGTTCTACGTCTACCAATTCTGCTTGATCAACATCAGGAAAACTTCGATCACAAATTTATTTAAAGTTAAAAGCACTCGTGAGCATAAATGAGTATCAATACTTGAATGACACACAAAAATGAAACATTGAAATCGGTTAACCACGACGCAATCATCTGTAGTACATGTGAACGATAACACGAAATGAATTGGAACACATTATAGGATGTGAGGTAGCCAACGATAAAGAAAATCAAACACGGTTGTGCATTCGGCACCTTATAAAATCGAACATTAGCACTTGCTATTTAGAAGGCAAGGGTTTGCACTGTACACTGACTGCTCCTACTAAGGCCATGCACTATCGGACGCACTATTCTTGCTCTTTTATAAATCGCCCTATGAACGCTTCATAATTGGCTACTTGCTCGGAATTTGATACAATAATATATTTCTGGCCTTCTCTGCCAACAACTACCCTGAAAGTTGATCGATTAAAACTAGCCGCAATCGTTCTTGTAACTGAGCATTCAACCTCTTCCCTCGATCCCCAGGGGATCTCCGTAGACCCGCAATTATCTTGCTTCTCAATTATTGCATACTCGTACCACTTGTCAGTCTCCATCTTCTGCTCAGCATCCAGCAGCACAAGGTGATCATGTAGTCAAGTCCCCGTAACTTCCGTCGAAAAACGGGGAGCCCATGAGTGACCGAGCGAGGGATGAAAAACCAGCCCTCCTGAGAACAATAAACAGTTTTTAATATGTATTCTCCTTAAGCTTTTTTCCCCTGTAATATGATCGAATTATAAATTATTTTGATTTAATCGCGATTCACTCTTAATTTGGATCAAGACTGTAAAATGGTAACTTGTTCGCGCACGGATAACTAAAATAAACTCTGACTCAAAAACTTGAACATTTGAACGAAATCTCTTACTTATACATTATTCAAGATGACGTCCTCAACTCTAATTGGCTTCGCAGCACATACTGTAACACTCTATAGTTCCTCGAAAAAACTAGAATTTTTAATGCTTTCACTCCCTCAAATAAGCTCTCACATTAATTGCACCATAATTAAACTAATTACGTTTAATTCCAAATTCTATTTTTACATCTCATCAATTGGAGTTTCATCCTACACCACCTATGTATTATGCAAGAAGTAGGGCTCCCCTAAGTTACGCTGCGTTTAGAACGTCGCTGCCCTTTTCCCATTTCGATTGTGCGAGATCCTTCACTAGCGAATTTCCCAAACCATCATTCGCTAGCTTATGCACGTTCCCGAGAATGTAACGTGTCGCTGGTATCCATTATCCCATGTGCTGGTCGGTACCCTCGATTGAGCCACCAATTCTTCCACGTACATATCGAAATATCTTTCGCACACTTTCTCCCCTTGTATTTTAACATTTTCTTCTGTTCACTTCACTTATTGTACCTATTCATATTTCAAACTTTAATTAACGCTTGAGAGTCTGTGAAAGTTCGTCCCCTCAGCGGGATACAACTATTGTATCTATGGGAATTAGCGCTCCCAGGGGGACTAAGTGTGGGCCAGAGCTAAAGGTTAGGTAGGCTTTCTTTTTTGTTGAAATAGAAAAGGTTATGTTTTTCAGCACCTACTACTTTTTCAATTTTTCTTGTTTCATGCTAATAATCTAATCTAATCTGTGAAAGTTCGTTTTAGGAATCTATTCCTCAATTTATAAACACGCTTGGGGGACGCTTCCTGCACTCATGCCCCAAAGGATACCCCCATTCTGTAAATCACAAGAGCCTGGCCTCAACTGTTTCAGGCGCTTTATGTTTCAGTAAAGGTTTTCCCGCGTATTATGTCGTTTCTTTACACTGGCCCAGCCTCACCTCCTTCCCCCGTGCCTCCTTCCCCCGCACCTATTTCCACCCTCGGTAAGTCTTGCCCTGTGCCTCCTTCCCTCCTAGGCGAGTCTTGCCCTGTGCCTCCTCCCCCCTAGGCGAGTCTTGCCCTGTGCCTCCTTCCACCCCAGGCGAGTCTTGCCCTGTGCCTCCTTCCACCCCAGGCGAGTCTTGCCCTGTGCCTCCTTCCACCCCAGGCGAGTCTTGCCCTGTGCCTCCTTCCACCCCAGGCGAGTCTTGCCCTGTGCTTCCTTCCACCCCAGGCGAGTCTTGCCGTAGGCCTCCTTTCCCCCTAAGCGAGTCTTGCCGTAGGCCTCCTTTCCCCCTAAGCGAGTCTTGCCGTAGGCCTCCTTTCCCCCTAAGCGAGTCTTGCCGTATGCCTGCTTCCCCCCTAGGCGAGTCTTGCCGTATGCTTCCTTTCCCCCTAGGCTAGTCTTGCCGTATGCCTTTTTCCCCCTTAGGCGAGTCTTGCCGTATGCCTTTCCCCCCCCCCCCCCCGTCTAGACGAGTCTTGCCGTATGCCTTTTTCCCCCTCGGCGAGTCTTGCCGTGTGCCTTTTTCCCCCTCGGCGAGTCTTGCCGTATGCCTTTTTCCCCCTCGGCGAGTCTTGCCGTATGCCTTTTTCCCCCTCAGCGAGTCTTGCCGTATGCCTTTTTCCCCCTCGGCGAGTCTTGCCGTATGCCTTTTTCCCTCTCGGCGAGTCTTGCCGTATGCCTTTTTTCCCCTAGGCGGGTCTTGCCCTGTCCCTCCTTCCCCCTAGGCGAGTCTTGCCCTGTGCCTCCTTCCCCCCTAGGCGAGTCTTGCCCTGTGCATCCTTCCCTCCTAGGCGAGTCTTGCCCTGTGCCTCCTTCCCCCTAGGCTAGTCTTGCCCTGTGCTTCCTTCCCCCCTAGGCGAGTCTTGGCCTGTGCTTCCTTCCCCCCTAGGCGAGTCTTGCCCTGTGCCTCCTTCCCCCCTAGGCGAGTCTTGCCCTGTGCCTCCTTCCCCCCTAGGCGAGTCTTGCCCTGTGCCTCCTTCCCCCCTAGGCGAGTCTTGCCCTGTGCCTCCTTCCCCCCTAGGCGAGTCTTGCCCTGTGCCTCCTTCCCCCAAGGCGAGTCTTGCCCTGTGCCTCCTTCCCCCCTAGGCGAGTCTTGCCCTGTGCCTCCTTCCCCCCTAGGCGAGTCTTGCCCTGTGCCTCCTTCCCCCCTAGGCGAGTCTTGCCCTGTGCCTTCTTCCCCCAAGGCGAGTCTTGCCCTGTGCCTCCTTCCCCCCTAGGCGAGTCTTGCCCTGTGCCTCCTTCCCCCCTAGGCGAGTCTTACCCTGTGCCTCCTTCCTCCCTATGCGAGTCTTGCCCTGTGCCTCCTTCCCCCCTAGGCGAGTCTTGCCCTGTGCCTCATTCCCCCCTAGGCGAGTCTTGCCCTGTGCCTCCTTCCCCTCTAGGTGAGTCTTGCCCTGTGCCTCCTTCCCCCCTAGGCGAGTCTTGCCCTATGCCTCCTTCCCCCCTAGGCGAGTCTTGCCCTATGCCTCCTTCCCCCCTAGGCGAGTCTTGCCCTGTGCCTCCTTCCCCCCTAGGCGGCGAGTCTTGCCCTGTGCCTCTTTCCCCCCCCTAGGCGGCGAGTCTTGCCGTGTGCCTCCTTCTCCCCCCCCCCCCCTCGGTGGCGAGTCTTGCTCTGTGCCTCCTTTCCCCCTCACCTCGTTGGCGAGTCTTGCCCTGCGCCTCCTTCTCCCCCCCCCTCGTTGGCGAGTCTTGCCTTGCGCTTCCTTTCCCCCTCACCTCGTTGGCGAGTCTTGCCCTGCGCCTCCTTTCCCCCTCACCTCGTTGGCGAGTCCTGCCCTGCGCCTCCTTTCCCCCTCACCTCGTTGGCGAGTCCTGCCCTGCGCCTCCTTTCCCCCTCACCTCGTTGGCGAGTCTTGCCCTGCGCCTCCTTTCCCCCTCACCTCGTTGGCGAGTCCTGCCCTGCGCCTCCTTTCCCCCTCACCTCGTTGGCGAGTCCTGCCCTGCGCCTCCTTTCCCCCTCACCTCGTTGGCGAGTCCTGCCCTGCGCCTCCTTTCCCCCTCACCTCGTTGGCGAGTCTTGCCCTGCGCCTCCTTTCCCCCTCACCTCGTTGGCGAGTCCTGCCCTGCGCCTCCTTTCCCCCTCACCTCGTTGGCGAGTCCTGCCCTGCGCCTCCTTTCCCCCTCACCTCGTTGGCGAGTCCTGCCCTGCGCCTCCTTTCCCCCTCACCTCGTTGGCGAGTCCTGCCCTGCGCCTCCTTTCCCCCTCACCTCGTTGGCGAGTCCTGCCCTGCGCCTCCTTTCCCCCTCACCTCGTTGGCGAGTCCTGCCCTGCGCCTCCTTTCCCCCTCACCTCGTTGGCGAGTCCTGCCCTGCGCCTCCTTTCCCCCTCACCTCGTTGGCGAGTCTTGCCCTGCGCCTCCTTTCCCCCTCACCTCGTTGGCGAGTCCTGCCCTGCGCCTCCTTTCCCCCTCACCTCGTTGGCGAGTCTTGCCCTGCGCCTTCTTTCCCCCTCACCTCGTTGGCGAGTCTTGCCCTGCGCCTCCTTTCCCCCTCACCTCGTTGGCGAGTCTTGCCCTGCGCCTCCTTTCCCCCCTCACCTCGTTGGCGAGTCTTGCCCTGCGCCTCCTTTCCCCCTCACCTCGTTGGCGAGTCTTGCCCTGCGCCTCCTTTCCCCCTCACCTCGTTGGCGAGTCTTGCCCTGCGCCTCCTTTCCCCCTCACCTCGTTGGCGAGTCTTGCCCTGCGCCTCCTTTCCCCCTCACCTCGTTGGCGAGTCTTGCCCTGCGCCTCCTTTCCCCCTCACCTCGTTGGCGAGTCTTGCCCTGCGCCTCCTTTCCCCCTCACCTCGTTGGCGAGTCTTGCCCTGCGCCTCCTTTCCCCCTCACCTCGTTGGCGAGTCTTGCCATGCGCCTCCTTTCCCCCTCCGCTCGGGGGCGAGTCTTGCCCGGTGCTCAGGGGTTTACAGCTATTGTATTTATGGGAATTCGCAATTCCATGGTGAAAAGGTGTGAGGGCCCGAGATGAGTTAGGTAGGACTTATTCTTGTTAAAATAAAATGTTATTTTGATATGTCGAGGACCTAGTTTTTTCGGTTCACTCATGTCCTGTTTTTCAGCACATGCTGCTTTCTTCTACAACTCGTTTCATAAACTTCTTCCTCAACTTGTTTTTATGCTCCCTTCTTTGTTGATTCTGCGTTCCCTTTCCTCTACAGGTATACTAAATGGTGCCTCATCCTTCCTCTATTCGAAACGCCGTTTTTGCTGTTAGGGAGGTATTAAATTTCATTTAATCTAATTTAGGATGTTTCGTAACCTGAGACCTTGATGGGAACCTAATAATGGCGATGCTGGTCGTTATGTTGCGTTCAAGTTTGCATGTGTAACGGTGCAAAATTCATTCTAATATGCTTTATATATGTGTTAATTCCATCCTGTCCTAATCAGAACGAGAAAAATCCTGAGCTTATAACCGAGATGGCAAACGACGATCGAAATTTGGTAGCGTTTAACATACTCTGTAAGCAGCTGGAAGAAGAAATCAAGGCAGCAAGAGTGCGACCACTATGGACCGACGAAAGTAGATGCCGGCCTACCTCATCCTTGCTAGTAGACGGTGATTTTACCTATGATATCTTTTCGTCACGTTTTGTTTGACTTTTTTCTCTCCATTCATCATGACGGAACGAGTGTTATTTTAAGGATGACGCTATCCATGTAGATGTAAATTTTCGGATATCCAATAAGTTGTTAGCATCAATAGGGATTGGTCTCCTCAAAAGTGTGTGAAGTACAGGGCTAGGAGTGAAATAGGCTTGTCTATTATGGAAATAGAATGGGTTACTTTCGTTACGGACCATCTTTTCTTGGATCACTGCCGTCTTGTTTTTCAGTGCCTCAGACATCGTTCTACAACTTCCCTTTTTCTTCATAGCCATCTTTCTAAACTAATTTTTTTTCCGAGATCTTGAGCGGGGCTACGTCATGTGCATAGTTTTCACGTACCGTTAACTCTATCCTAAATGAGGCTTTCATTCTTCTTCTTCTTCTATGCGAATTAAGATGACTAAAACTAATAATTTAATTAATCCCGATGTAAAGATGCTGCTACCTTCGCTGACTACAGGAATTAGTGCTACGAAGGTATAGGGTGTGTAGGTCCGAGCTTAGTTATGCAAGCCTTTTGTATGAAAAAATAGGTTTTTGCTTAGTAACAGGTCATCTTTCTTTCGGTTCACGGTTGTCTTGTTTTTCATCGCCTACTACTTTTCTCAATTCTTTTTGTCTCATAAGACTTCTTTCCTAACTCGTTTCTAAACCTAGGGAGGGATCACACCTTGTGCATAGATGACTCGTACTTTCTACTTCACATCTAATGGTACCTACATCCATTTTAACTTTGGGATACTTTTGTTCAGGCTAGGGAGACTAAATTTTACTTGCAATCGAATTATGTTACCTCTGCTTGCTGACATCTTTAAGCAGCAGTTGTGAAATGGTCACCCCTTTTAATGTCATACTAACCTTTGTACTCCGTATTTAAATGTTCGTTGTCGCAATTCGTAAAAAATAATTTTCTTGCTGTGAAAGGTTACACTTCTGCTTGACATAACCTTCAACGAATTCAGCATTTAATAAAATTTTACAAGAGTTTGAGTCAACTTGTCTAATGTGATAACTTTATCACGAATTTCATAAGTGCACGACATTCTCAGGTTTGAATACTAAAGTTGTATTTGTGGATGTATTGAAAAACTTTTTTATCGCTCTGTTTGTATTTTAAACTGTTTTTCCTCTCTAACTGCAGACCGTTACGATTCCGTCCCCGTAGAAGATCGGTATCGTCAATGGTTGGATGAGCGAAAGAACATTTCGTTTTTCGATGAGAATTCGGTGAGACTTTATCTTTATAGTTATAATTTAGTAAGATTCTAAATTGCTAGCGAGTTTTTACTGCTGAAAACCAAGAATTCCCACAATGTTCGATTTGTGCATACGAGTCAAGTACAAGAACTAATTGAACTAGCAGCATATTACGGTTTAGTTTCTCAACAGTTTAAGGAAGAGTACCCCTAGAATGTCGAATTTTCTAGAGATAATGATTTTAGCAGCTATAGGACGGGTAAGATGTCAGGTACATCCTGTGAAAAAATGAGGTTCGTACGTGCACTCGTTCGCGCGCTACAGGGGTTTGAAGTATGGGTTAGCGGGGAATGGGGGAAGTGGGATTTTATCATGTAAACACCTCCCCCTTGCCACTTTCTTCATGGCGCGACGTTGCCATGTCAGCTTCTATGTCTATTTATTACCATATTATGATTTCAAGGCTCTAACCTGACAAAAGAAAACAGAAAAAATTTTAATTATAATTTTTTATGTTTCTTTGTTTCTTTCTTTTTTGGGTGGATCGGATTGTGGGGTTTCAAAATGCATTTCCTCCTCCAGTTCTTGAACTACTGTCATGATTTTGGTGTCATTGGATGTGAGAAGACGTGAGCATTCCAAAAACTCAAAAGGAAATTCAAAATTAATTTTCGATCCAAAATTGTGACGTCATAAGTATGTTATTTTAAAAAATAGGCATTCTTTGGAGTCTTTTGTTTTTTCATTTCAAACTAAAAGTTTTGGAAATTCCATTCCACGTTTTGGAATTTACAAGTGTTTCCGCATTCAATGACTCCAAAATCATCCCTTTTTCTCAAAAACTGTCGAAGGAGATGCATTTTGAGAAAAAAAATCGTTTTCTATGAATACCTCGCTTTCTATGGGGAAAATCACATTTTTTCATACATGACAAATGATTTCAAATGGCATTTCCTATCAGTATACTAAATTTCATTGCTCTAGGTTCAATATAAAATAAATAATTTAAAGGGCTACTCTTTCCTCAATGAAAAATAAAGCAACAAGCTCGTTAGGCTTTGTAAGTAAATGAATATGTTACTTTGAATCGAAAGTCTTAGCAAAAGTTAATTGATCAGGCACAGTGATAAATACTGTCCGTACAAATTGTATTAGATTAATGGCTAATAACTGCATAGCTTTCAAAATTTTTTTGAGTCGAAGAAAGAACTAAATCTATGACTGTGAATAACAGCTAAATAAATACTAATGAAACACTTAGCGAACAGGGTAAGCTTCTATACTCTTCGTTCTGTTTTGAATGTAAGTAAAAATAAAAGGGTTCAAATTATTTTTTTACCAACTGGGGCAATAGATGAAGTTACATAAAATCTATTTTAAATCTATGAAATGCAGTTCTTCACGGATATTTCAAATTGAACAGAAAAGAAGATCATCTGAACGAAACTCTATGTTAATTGTAAATTCTTAGTGATGGTCGGTGAAGCTAGCTAGCGCAGTGTTTCTCAAAGTGGTCCGTACCGCCCCTTTGGGTGCGTTGAGGAAATGCAAGGGGGCGGTAGGAGGACGTACGCCTTGAATGGGGGGCGTTGAACGTACAGTAGGGGGCGCTGAACACATAATTTTGCCGATATTTTGAAATGTATTGTGACGCTTGTATTGCTCACCCTCACTCAGTTGAGCAATGTTGCCAGAAGCTGACAGTATGTTTAATTTTTTTACAGCTATTTAATTGAGTTACAAAACATTCGTTAGTTTCAGATCCATGTATTTCATTCCATGATGCATATTACCCATAAACTTATTTACAAGTAAACTTTTTCTAACCAACGATGCTTGTAACAGTACTAAATGGACATTAAAAGCTTTTCCTGCTGCTTGGTAACTGTATTTGCCTCCGAGTAATTGCAAACTCAGCCCTTGTAGCACTGTTGCATTCGTGCAAGAGTCTACTTGAAACGTAACTCCAGTGGACAGTTAAGCAAATTTATTGCATTTCAGTGGCCGATTCTAATTGACAAACAAATAGTGTTTAATCACTCATATGATTAATTGTACGTACAGGAGAGCAATAAGTGATCACGCACTTATACTCTGGCTAATTTTTGCCACTCGTGCAAATTTTGATAAATACTTATAAGTTTACACTATTTATAGTTTGTATCTCGTTTTAAATTAAGCTAAATTTTTGGAAAACACCCATCTGTCACACTAGAAGTCAAACTAGAATTCAAACTTAGACGGTAAACATGATGGAAGACGCGTAGGCGCAGTTGACCCAACTGCGGTCCCCGCGCATGCGCAAATGAATGGTAACACAGTTGAGACAAGTTTTTTTTCGTGTGAAAAGTTTTTATGCGACGATTATGTATGGTATTTTCGTGGCAAGCAGACATGAAAAGTTGAACAAAATAATGTCTCCCTAATCATACCTGAGACGGTTTTTTTTTTCAAGTATACCTAAATAAATGGAGTTCAGTCATGTAGTTGGCCTATTCTTTCGTTTTTCTGATTCATCAGTAAAGACTATTAGGGGATTAAGGACTTAAGGTTTCTTAGTGTTGCTGAAATTAATTGTAAACGAATAACACATATTCATTTCAGAACATTTTGTTACCGTAATTATGCCCAAGGGCATACCACATTCTGTTGAATATTTAGAATTTGGCTTTACGACATCTCGTCTAAATGATCATTGCCTAAGTGTCTTATTTGCGAGAAAGAACTTCCGAACGAGGCGATCAAGCCATCAAGACTCGCTGAATTCAGGAGACCGAAGTTAATAAATCCATCCTTTTGGGTCGAGACATCATATATGAGATTTTTGCGTGAAAATGTTCCTAAACCTTTCCTACATCACGTAGTGAAAACGGGAACCCTGTACAAGGCTTCTAACCGCCCCAAAATACACCTCGAAGGGATATTTTACTGTAAATACCCTCCAAATGAGGGTATTTGGGGTGTATTTTGGAGGCATACCCAGAGGGTTTCCATAATACCCAAAGGGAGAAAACAATGGAAAACCAAGTGAAATATAATAAAAAATTAGTTGTGTTATAGTTATTTTGTAGCAATAACAAAAACCTAAGTATCATGTATGGCAAAGTGCCCTGAAGGGTAGAATACCCCCTTCAGGAAGAATTTCTCTGATATAGAACCTAGAGCAATGAAATTTGATACACTGATAGGAAATGCAATTTGGAATCATTTATCTGAAGTAAGAAAAATGTGATTTCCTTTAAAAAAAGGATATTCCAAGAAAACGAAGTTTTTAGGAGAGCAAACTCCGAAAACTTTATGGGCTATACCTGTCTATTCGAATGCTGCAAACGTGCTCTGAATACCTCAAAGCTTAACTCAATCTGGAGGTTTTTTCTTTATTTGTAAGAAATTTTAGGAAAAGCGCGTTCGGTCTCCTTATTTAACTTGAAAACAATCCATCCTTATGAAGTGAACCAAGCTTAGTCGTATTTTCAAGCTTTAAGAGACTAGTTTAAGAAAAGAAAATCCATCGTCTCCCTAATGACCGATCATAAACAAAAATATGACGATGGACTCGTTTGTTCCTACAATATTGCCAAATTTATTGCCAAATCAGGCAAGCTGCGTTCAACTAGCAGCTTCTCTTACCTGTCGTAGATGAAGTTTACGCAAAGTCGTTGATCATAGGCATTCATAGCTCTCCTCGTGTTATTACTCAATGTATTCCTCTTAGTGATGATACTGTTTGAAGAAGAATTGACGAAATGGCCGAAGATATCGAAGAAAATTTAAGTCATATTCTGAGAAAGCAAATGTTTGCTTGCAGCTGGATGAGTCGACGCTACCAGGCAATGAAGCACTGTTGTGCGATTATGTTCGTTTCATCGTAGATAATGAAGTAAAACAAGAATTAATTTTTGCTAAGGAGTTGTAAGCCGGCACTCGAGTTGCGTCTATTTTTACGACAGTTGAGCAGTTCTTCAAAGAAAATGATACACCAATGAAAAGCATCATTACTTGTGCTACAGATGGTATTCTAACATTAACTGGAAAACACCAGGGTTTTCTATCCCACTTGAAAAAGGCAGTACCAGACGTGTTTACGTTACACTGTGTAATTCACCGCCACCATTTGGTTGTTAAAAATTTGAGCTCTCGTCTCCGTAAGGGAACCATGTTCAGGGCATCTGCAGTCCTCTCCCGATTTTTTTTATTGCTTTAAATGAGTTTGAGATATGTCCATGAATGTCTGTAAAAATATCAGGAACGTATCCCAGAGCTAGCGTCCCCCCCGGGAGGGGGAGAGCATCCCCCTTACTGACCTTTTTTTCATTTTTGAACCTAGAGCACTGAAATTTTGTATACTGATTGGAAATGCAATTTAGAATCATTTATCATTATGACAAAATGCGATTTTCTTTAAAAGAAAATGGGAAATCATAGAAAACGACATTTTTGGGGGGTTTTCTAAATGCTTCTCCTCCTACAGTTTTTGAGCTACAGTGATGACTTTGGTATCATTGGATGCAGAATAACGTGAAAAAAAAATTCTTAAATTTTCAATTTAATTTTTTTTATATTTATATATTTCATCATTCATATTCCTCAAGGTAAGCATCCCCCATCCGAATATTTTTTTTATTATTGAATATAGAGCAATGAAATTTGGTATACTGATAGGAAATGCAATTTAGAATCATTTATCATTTATGACAAAATGCGATTTTCTTGAAAAGAAATGGGAAATCATAGAAAACGACATTTTGGAGGGGGTTTCTAAATGCTTCTCCTCCTACAGTTTTTGAGCTACAGTAATGATTTGGGTATCATTGGATGCAGAATAACGTGGACATCCCAAAAACTTGAATGCTTTTCCTCAAATTTCCAATATAAAAATTTGAAAAATTAAAATAAATAAAAATCAAAATATTCTCAAGAAAATTCAAATTTATGACGTCATAACTTTGAAACAAGAATGAATTCTGAAAAACTTCCTAATACATTGTAAAGCCCTTGTTGTTCTGCATCCAATGATACCAAAATCATCACTGTAGCTCAAAAACTGTAGGAGGACAAGCATTGTTTTTCTTAAAATCGTCGATATTGAACAATCACAATTTTCAATACATTCGTTATAATGGGGCCGAAGTTTACACAGCTAGAGCAATAGGATTTCCTGCATTTGGAAGTCACAGGTGTAATCTACAATTGCTGTGTTCATGATTTTCAAAAATCTTAACGTGAAATTTTTTCCGTAGACTTTTTACTCTAAGTTTAAAACTCTGATTATAGCTTTTTCAAAAAAAATTATTTAAATTCAAAATGAATTCAAATTCTAAAACCGGTACACAAAATTTTTGGAGAATACGTTGTACTTTCGCATGCAACAAACCGCATTGCTCTAGCTTTCTAAATTTCGGCCCCATTATAACGAATGTTGTACATATATTTTTTCTTATTTATCATGAATAACTCATTTTCTATGTCCCAATGCAAAAAAACTTGTAGAAGAAAAGTTGTTGGAAATCTAGAGATCTAGTAGTCTGCAAATTTTCATAGACGTAAGTCAAATAGAAAAAAATCTACTGATGGAAAATCAAGTTTTGGCCGACCGGTGGAAATGGTTCCCTTAATTCCCTCGGTATTGTTGTGCAATCAGTGAATAAATTCAAGAGCCAACCCCTCAATTCTCGATTATTACGTCAATTTTGTGTAGATAATACCCAGTCTAACTTTTTCGCCGCCTGCATGCATGTTTTTCGCCGTCTAAGAAATTTAACCAGTTGAATAGTTTGGGCGTCAAAAAACATGCATGCAGACGGCGAAAAAGTTACACCTGACATACAACAAAGATATTGTGCATTAACTGTTTTATTTTGTAGATTCAGTCATCTGAATATGCCATTGCGAGGTGATGATGTAAGCCTCATAGAGGCAAAATCTCAAAATCTCAAATCTCAAAATCTCTGTAATTTCATCGAGTAGCTGTATTTCTATGGAGAAAAACACTGGTCGTCGAAATTTGCCTCATTTTCCGAGTCTTAAACTACCAACTGATGACGCTGATACTTTTGTTGTAGATGACGATCTCTTTATTTACTGTGATCATTTGAAAGCTCTGCAGAAGGGCATAATTGAGAGATACCAAGACCGTATAAATATGGAGATACCAGACTAGGTGCTGAATCCATTTACTAAAGTTACTAAATCTCATAATTCCAGTAAACTTAATTACTGTGGAGAACACCTTTGAGTTGAAGACTCTATTCAATAACTCGTACGCGGGTTTTTGGCTGCTGAAAGAAATTTCAGAAAGACGTCTAAATATATAGAAGGCAATTCAACTTTACTTTTTTGCTTTCCTCTCATCTTACATGGCTGCAAGCGGATTTTGTGTAGTTTCTATACTTCTCACTAAGCTGAGAAATCACCTTCATAGTGTAAAAAGGGATTTCAATATGAAGGGATCACCTTCATACTGTAAAAGATTTGAGACTACTTCTAATTAAGCAGCATCGACCTTGGAGTGAATGCCTTATATAGTTAATACCAATGTCATTCATGTCATTAAATGTCCTTAACAAAAGGTGAGTCTCCCGGAAAGTTTTTTCGCCAATAAAACTCATTTATTTATCATGCATCTTGTGACTATAATATACAGTAATATAATCATTAGGGGGAGGTGGAAAATCAAATGGTGTCCTAAAACTAAGTGACTACCTGAAACGTGATTGAAATAACTTTGAAAAACTCTGAGCTAGAGCATACTGCAAATGAATGTAAATTGTTCTTATCTTATAGACTGGGGTTTATTAGTAATTAAAACATTACAGATTACCGAGAAAAAATTAAATTCTCATTATGGAAACTATTTTCAAGTTCCATTTTTTGTATTGCCTGGATGTCGAAATAGATTCATTCATCGCTAAAACAGCAACGAATTTTCACGTCGCTTACGGAACCTATCCACACTGACCACGAGTTCCGTCCTCGAGGCACGTTTTCAAATTTGCGCACAATTTAACTTCAGGTAAAAAAGGGTGACGACGAGGACACAAAATACTTCTTTTGAGAACAGTGTCACATAAAGGAGCAAATACATACTCTCCCTTAAAAGCCAAATTTTTCAGAAGTTTACATTTCTCATCTACGATTAGATGGGCTATCTTGACACTTACACTGCGTATTGAGCCACATGTGTACCAACTGGTAAATTGCCCACTTACGTGCCGGTATAAATGCCCATTTTATCTGTTCCGCGACATCTTTTGAAATAATTGTAATCATACTAGGTGAAATGTTATCGTGTAATTGTATTCTTCATCTTCATGAGGAAGAATTAAAATTTATTCAAGCTGGAAAATCGATTTCCCTATTTTGCTACTTACAACCTAACCAAACCAACCGTAACAGCTGTGGAAACGCAGTGAACGTGTGTATGAGCTCTGACATACCTAAACCCTGTCGATTTTGTGAATCCAGGCTTGGCCTTACTGCAAAACTTTCACAGAATGCGGCTTCGACGGCTCTACTTCTGCTGGATCACTCGGTAGTTGTCACGACCAAATTCATGTCGATACCGGCCGAGAAAGCGAGAACTTTCCAAGACTGCGTCGTTGGCGTACTAGACCTCAAAAGAAGGGAACTCGTTCAGTAAGTAAATAACTTAAATTTGGTGAAACAATTATGAAGCGCATGTGGGGTGAACCTTGACAAGCTAATTAGCATAGTTGTTTTTGTTTTATTGTAGCAAACATTGCTGAGCGGGTCCAAAAAGAGAGAAATGTGAAGTAATGGGAGTATCGGAAGATTCTAACCAATTTTACTGCCGGAGAATAGTCATCATTGCATGTCAGTTGATCTCCAGTTCTATGTAAGACCCCTTAACAATTTGACTGCGACGTGCACCACCAGTGGTACACGGAGGTACTTATCATAATGCTGCTGACCGGCCAGTAGCCGCAAACTCAATTTTCGTAAATACTTAATTAATCGAAGCTAAATGTGGGCACGATCCAGTTCATGTTTGGTATTTTCCAAATAGCTTACTACAATTGACAAGTTTGAGTTTGGTGTTGAACTTAATATTTAGTAGTCGCAGTCAAAGTGTTTACTACGCTGTGATATTCTTTATCTAATCTCATTTCAACGCGTGCAGTATACCTCGGTGGAACGGTTCACACAGCGTCGAGCACTGCAGGTTGGTGCTCGGGGATGTCATTAGGGTCATCGTTAATTTTGCTGATGACCAGTCGGGAGAAAGCATCTCTTGTCCCTTCAGGCCCATCTTCCATTATGACCATCCAAAATTCTCCATCCTAGCCGATTGGCAGGTCACCGTTCCCAAGAACGTCAAAATTGTGTTGCAGGCTCTCGAAAAAGCTTGTCTGGCTCTCATGCAAATGGCGGACGCTGCTCTAGCTGCGAACGAGTGAGTTTTTTACTTCTACCTACGATATTTTTCTTTACTGTAATTCAGTAGCTTTTAACTGTTTATTGCTGATGAGTAAATTGAATATAATTTATTATTATGATAGCGCCTTGTTGCCAATACCAGATGATAGGCAACAGGTATAGGCGAGTTCGGCTAATCTACCCTGTGCTATGGGGGCGGGCGCCTGTTAGGTGACCTCGATATTAGTGGGCCTTCGGGGACTTTAATCTTTCATGTCTACTCTGTTTCTTTCCGTTTTCATGCCTTCTTTGCTATATCTTTCTTGTCTTTGCTTCCTCTTCTTAGCTTGCTGTTTTATTGCTCACGGTTTCCCGAGTGGTAACTTGCCTAGAGCATAGATTCCCTTTTATCTTTTTTCCACTCTAAATGATCCCTTCTCATCGCTCCCATGAGATTCTTTTTCTGGTGGTTAGGGAGCATTAAAGAAATTAATTTATTGAAGTGGTGAAACAAGTAACAGTGGTTTGTAAATGTCCTAGAAACAGAAGCAATAATTTGACAAAAATGTGTAAGGTAAATAGTAGTTACTAGACAAATTGGAACAATTTAACTTGAATGAACTCGTGTTTAAATACGAAGATAATCACTTATCGTCGTTACTAAAAGAGCACTCAATTGTTAAAATACTAAATCTTTCAATCTCTACAGGCAACGTTTCGATGTTACTAACATCATCATCAGGCTGTAAAATACAAAAGAAACACTTAGTCACATTGGTAAAACTGTGACAATGCAAAATTAACTATATCAGACTGGATAAAAAATATAGTTCATCACACTGCGAGAAGACTAGATAGGACAAATTGTGTACAGGATTGCAACTACACCTGACTAGTTGCTATTGCACACCAGATATTCACATGCTAACGGCACCAAAGATGGAGGCAAAATGGACCAACGGAGGTTACAAACGTCTAAGCGACAGTCCTACTCAACAACTTTAGAGTTAAAAAATCATTTATATTTTCGTTGAGGCTAGGGTTAAGCTTATAAATGTGTGGTGTTTCTATGATTTGAATATGCTCCTTTTTTACAACATGTTGCATTTGCATTGTCATAGTTTTACCAATGTGACTGTTTCTTATGTATTTTACAGCCAGAAAATGTAACATCGAAACGTTGCCTTTAGAGATTGACAGATTTAATATCTTACAATTGAGTGTTCTTTTGGAAAGAAGATAAGTTATTATCTTCGTATTTCAACCCTAATTCAACTGAACAGTTTCGCAGTGTTGGAAAATTGGAATTGAATAAACTGTGTAAATTAGTGAAAGAAATTAGAAGCAATAGTGGAAGAAACTTTCTAATGGCTTCCAAAATTGCATCCTAATTTCAGCTTTTCGGTGGGGACGGTAAATAGATCGTTTTCGTCGCAAAGTTCCCTCAAGGTGGATGCAAGTATTGCATCTTTGGGAATTGGTGTTCCCTGGAGTTGGGAGGTCCCAACCTGAATTTTATGTAGGTCTTTTTAATGAAAAATTTTTTAGTTCCGTTTTCTTACGCTATTTTTTCGGTTTGCTTTTCTTTTTCAGCGCTTGTTACTCTTTTTTTTTAACCTCTATCTTGTCCCAGAAAGTACTTCCAATCTGACTGTTACCATGAGGTGTCAGGCTGCTCACTAGTGCGAAAGATTTGCTTTTTCTAGTGTTCGTTACTAAATGCAGCGATTTAATGCAATAGGTGTTACTGACGCAGCATTTTCGTTCTGCACTAAATTGAAAGTTCTGCGTGCTATCGAATGCATTTCCAAAGGAATTAATTTGCCCGTCTTTCATTGGCTGCCTCGATTAATGGTTCTTTGTTTAATGCAGGATTTATTGACAAGGGAAGACCAAGCGTAAAGGGTCTCAAAATATGTTCAAACCTTTTGACTGACGATTGTTCGTGTATTTTTGTTGCCACGCGCTACGGAGTTTTCTTAAGACGTTCAATTTTCTTGAACCTTCGTTTATTTTTTTAACTCCTCAGACTTTGTGTGTTTGTCAACAAACGCCTACATCAATATAAAATACACGAACATTGGCCACCCAAAGAGTGAAGATATTTTTTTGCACATTCTGCATGGGGAGATCTGGCCCAACGGTTAGCATTAGTCAGGCTGTTCATCACAGTTTTGCCCTGATATTTCAAGCTAGTAGTATAAGTTGGAAAATTATCATTGAACATAAATGAAAGGTATGATTGCACTCACAATTTTGAAAGAGTTCTCTTTGATCTAAGCAGTACATGGTTATTTTTACATCGTTTAATAGCCTTGTACCCTTTAGGGGGATACAACTGTTGTATCTATGGGAATTAGCGCTCCCAGGGGGATTATGTGAGCTTCCGAGCTAAAGGTTAGGTACGTCTTTTTTTTGTAGAAGTAAAATAGTGTTTTCTTTTTGTTATGGACCATAATTTTTCGGTTCACTGATGTCCTGTTTTTTGACACCTATTACTTCAATTTTCAAATTTTTCTTGTTTCATGAACTTCTTTCTTAGCTTGCTGTTTCTATGCACTTTTAACAAAGATTCTACGTTTTTTAAATTCTGTACTAAATGGTGCCTTCATCATTCCTCTCTTTGAACATCTTCATGGTGGTAAAAGGAGGCTAAAACTTTCTTATAATCAATCAATAGCCTTGTACAAGTAATTCGATGTTTTGTCATGTCAGGAGTAGACGGCATACATCTCCAACACAATCGTTATAATGTGCATTACATCCGTAATTTCAATTCAGTTGCAGCCTGTTCTGCGAATTTTTCATTCAGATGATTGACACTTTGATCATTTTCATGTCATGGCTTGCGCGCAATAGTAGAACAAAGCGTCACCATCACAGTGCATAGATAGCGTACTGCGGCTTTTTGAAGGTGCGGTCCCATGACCGCCCCACGATGCGGGTCAGGTTACAGCAAACCGAATTTTACCTTTCTTTCATGAGTGCACATGCTACACAGACATATCACTAGCTGAAGTAGGCGTAGGACACATACAGGGCGTCACATAAAAATGTACTCTCACTTCAATAACTGTCGCTTATAACTCAGCTTGGAAGAGAAGAAATTTATCCCGAAATGTTATTGGAAGACAGGAAACGCAATTGAAAGTGCTAAGACGATTTAGAACTGGATTCGTTAAAATCGCCACCAACGCGCCGGACCATTGCTCGCAGACCCAAATTTGAAGTAGATGAAAGCGTCCAGAACGTCACGAAGACAAGTTTTGGACGACAACTGACATCCACGAGCCCTGGGAAAGAAAAGCTGGTACAGGAAACACTTCTTCGATCACCACAGAAATCTTTTCGACAAACTACTCAGGAAACCCACATCTCAAAAGAAAGCGTCTGTCGCTTAATGAAGCGTCTACACTAGAAATGCTTCATTCCAATACTACAAATATGATCATCAGTTTGAACATTTACGAACATGATTCTTCAGTTACATTTATGTTCTATATTCGAAGCCATTCGATTTCACTTCATGTTCATAAATAAAGTTTTTCTCGTCATTCGAAGTATGAATATATTTTTTTAAGACACCCTGTGTAAGAATGGTTTGCCTTTGCGTATCCAAATTATAAATAAAAGTGCCAAGAATGAGGTCTTTAATGAGAGCGTTATCTTATGACGAGTTCCTTGCGTTGAACAATTTTAATATAACTTGTTAAAAGATTGAAATGATCCTGAAAGTGTTCTATTGCAGTTTGGGGAGCGCCCTCGCAATCTTAGAAGTCCAGGACTTTACTACGGATCAAATTACGAGACTCGTTCATGGCGAAAGGTACGAGGAGCTCAAAGAGATAACTATGCAGCCAACAAATTGGCCTTGGTTTTCGCGGCTTCTTGAAACTAATAAGACGTACACTCACGTCACCACCAAGTGGATGTTGGCTAACTGCCTCGCTTGCATCTCCATGAAGTGGTGTTCGAATAAGCAAGAAAACAACGATGTTCTCCAGAAAAAATTCCAAACTGCGGTATCAGATCTCGATAACTATATTAATTGTGTCTCAAAGCTGCGTAAGTTTTAAATGCTTGTAACATCAATTTCCGAGCTGTCCTAAACTTTGTATACTTACAACTCTTTAATAATTGTTCTCGTCTTAGTTATTTTGAATATCTCTGCTATGAATGAAATGAATTATCGCGGTAAACTGAGACCCTATGAAAATTTTGTCCTGGTGAAAAATTCTCGTTAATTTTATTTGAATGGTGCTACTTTGTAAAATTTCGCCTAAAGGTTTAGGTTTTCAGAGAAGCTATTATCCAGACAATATTGTTCTAGTGAACACAACGGGTTATTATGTCCTGGTAGACAATATGTTTTCTGTGAAAAATATTCTTCTTTAGAGACTAAATATAATACAAGCTTTCAGGTAAATCCGACACATGACAAATCTATTTTAAATGGGATGAAACGAAAATTTTATATACAGGTTCATGAAATTTGGTTTAGCAACAGCAACATTTTAAGTAACATACTACATTAATTTTCGATGTAGCTACCTCTAGCAGCGTCGAACATCTTAGGCATTGACCGAAGCGTGGCTGTATAACAATGTCCCTCACTTTGGTTGCCGGCATTGTGGCCGCTCTCCTTACCAGACTGTAACCCTCTTGACTATTTGTTCTGGGGCGTGATCGAAGCCAAGCCCAAGAAACACGCCCTCAATACAATCGACTTTCTGAAGGTTGCCATCGTGGAGATATTCGCCTCCATGGAAAAGGACTTAGTCACCAAAACGAGTGGCTAATTTCGCGCCCGCCTTGAGATGGTCGTCGCTGATGGCGGCAGTTACACTGAAAAATAATATACTTTGTAACTATGAACAGTTGCTGAATAAAATTTGAAGTATCTGCAAATGCAACTTTCGTTTTAATTCCCCAGTTTTTTTTTTTTTTCAAGTGTCTTGATTTATCTGCAACACCCTGTAAAATTCCATTCCCATTACCAGGAGCGAACGAGTTTTTACCGGCCATTTTTGACCTGCCAGAATGTGCGCAAGTCGCCCACAGTCTCTACAAATGCTTCCAGATTCCAGAAAGTTTCCAGCGAACAAGTTTTTACGCAGCGTACGTAGAGTTGTTCAGCCTTTCACAGAGTAAGTTTTAATTATGTGTGGCAATCCGATGATTTACTTATGAGGATAATTGATGAGCGAATTCATCAGACGGGAGTTACTATATTCTTAGCTAGAGGTTTTCATGGAAAAGCAAACTACTTCTATGTTCAGTGAATGCGTGTGCGAAGTAATTGAAATTGCTCCAAACTACTGTACTAAATTGTGCCATTCTGCAGTCCACATTAGGTATGAAACCTTCATTTTCGATAGATGTCGATCTCAAATTGATCTTCCGCTAGTATACTATTATAGATTGTGGTCTGCAAACAGTACGCTTAGCGGAGACCAGGTACTTCATTAATGATGAGTAGCGATTAGAAAATGTGCTCTATAACCCAACAAATGTTAAGAGTGCTCGTTAAACGTCAAATTCATCATTATTAGTGGCCAAAAATCCCTTGATGCCTTGTCCTCGTCAATGCAACAAGAGTTTTTCCAGGTAATGACTCCGCAGAAAGATACAATCATGATATCTATGGAAATTAGAACTCCTAAGGAGAAAAATACGAAATCTTAGTTGAGAAACCTTTTTTATGGTCTTTTTTCCGTTCTTCAGCAATTATTAAGATTTGTGGTCATCTATAAGAACGTTTCGGGCCGAAACCCATCATCAGCTAGGAAATCTGGAATAATACAAAAAGTCGTACGTAAAATAGAAAAACATGAGCCAGATATTTGAACAAAAAACATTTATAAAGCAAAAAATTTTTTAAAACAGACACGAAAACTGCACCAGCTACGCATCACAAAGGAACGAAAGACAAAACGCTTAAAAAATAAAATCGAAGCTAACTATCCTAAGATCACAAAGGGACGGAAGGGCAAGTGATCACTGGAATTCGGTGAGAGTAACTGACTAACCAACTAAAAGTAGAGGATGCGCACTTTGCATGTCGTTGAGCTCAGGTTTAGATTTATGAATATGCAGAGATTCAAATATTCTAAGTTTTATGGAAGAACTAGAGGAGCCAATGATAGAAAAGTCAGAGTCTGAGATTTTTACGAGAAAAGTCAGACTCTGACTTTTCTATCATTGGCTCCTCTAGTTCTTCCATAAAACTTAAAATATTAGAATCTCTGCATATTCATAAATCTAAACCTGAGCTCAACGACATGCAAAGTGCGCATCCTCTACTTTTAGTTGGTTAGTCAGATACTCTCACCGAATTCCAGTGATCACTTGCCCTTCCGTCCCTTTGTGATCTTAGGATAGTTAGCTTCGATTTTATTTTTTAAGCGTTTTGTCTTTTGTTCCTTTGTGATGCGTAGCTGGTGCAGTTTTCGTGTCTGTTTTAAAAAATTTTTTGCTTTATAAATGTTTTTTGTTCAAATATCTGGCTCATGTTTTTCTATTTTACGTACGACTTTTTGTATTATTCCAGATTTCCTAGCTGATGATGGGTTTCGGCCCGAAACGTTCTTATAGATGACCACAAATATGTTTTTTTAATTTTTGAAAAAATTATTAAGATTTTCATCAAATTTTTCATGTTACATGAATTTTTCCCAATTGTCCGGTTCGTATGCGCAAAGGGTAGATACACACCTTGTATGTGAGTTGATTCCAAGTTCCCCTATTTTCACTCGAGGAATCTTCCCCTTTCCTCCACTGGAAATAACTCTGCTGGTTGTATGGAAGCTTGTACAAACTACGATCTAATTTAAATGCATTGCAGAATTAATGAAATACAGGATCAATTCCTGATCATATTATTAGTAGGAAACTTTTTTTCGCCTTCTAATTCGTAATATTGCGGGAGAACTATTAGTTTTTACTTCGTACTACGCATTTTCGAAGCAAAAATACAGGTGAAGCATTCTCAGTCAATCAAAACATAACATGAACGAATTTGAGATTTTAATTTGAATGAAGTAAGACAAGAGCTAACGGAGTCATGCTCACTGAACTCCTAGTTTTAGAATGTTAGGCCTTCAGGTTACTTGATTACTCACTACATACATATTTTTCTTTCAGCAACGGAGAAATCTCTTCGAATATACGACCCTCACTTTCGATCATTGGGTCTCAAGGAAACCACAAATAAATTGGAAATTCTCCAGCACAAAGTTAAGACGCAACACAAGTGTCAACATCCAGATGGCCTGACGCTTCTAACTGAACTGTTCCTCGCCCAAGTCTATCTACTTCGTGCATCCCTTGAAGCATCATTTGTGTTGTGTTACAGCGAAGAGGCGCAGTTCTCTAAAGGCCGGTACACGTCAGATAAAGACAAGGAAGCAGAAAGTGGTGCTGTTAAACTATATTCGAAGGTAAGTGGTATTCTCCAGGAGTTTGTGTTGCCATTTTCTACAAATGTTTGGCTAGTACAACTCTAACTACAGACAGGTGTGGCCAATGATTTTCGGAAAAGTGAGTTTTTCTATTTCCTCGTTAAACTAAGGTGAAGTCTTGCGTAGTTTTCTTTCATAAAGAATAAAATCATGAGAGGATAAATAGGAAATTCGGAAGTAAATCATAAAGGATAAATAAGAACATGAATTGCCCACAAACAATTTTTGATACCATGCAAAACTAAAAAGTAATTTTTCTCAATATTTGAAATATTGACCACGCTTCTTCAGAAGTGTTTTGATGCGCTTAGGCATGCTGTTTACTAATTTTTCAATGCCATTATTATCACAGGACCTCCACTCTTCTTCAATTAAGGCACCAAGTTGCGCTAAATTAGTTGGCTTTTTTCTGTTCACTCGACTTTTGATGTTAGCCCATAAATTTTTGATCAGATTCAGATAAACCGAATTCCCAGGCAAAGAACCAAAAATTTCTCCTCCATTGTCATCAAGCAAGGAACTTTTAAACCACTCTTGCACTATGACAAGAAGCGCCATCATGTTGCTAAACCACCTCTTTGTCGGGAAACTGACCAACTATAGTTGGAAGGAGATGACCTTTCAAGATTTTCAGGTACCAGGCTGAATTCATTGCTGTACTTCTGGGTAAATCGTCAGTGGTCCAGTTCCATTACCTGATAAGCAGCTCCAGACGTGAAGAGTGGCAGGGTGCTTGACCGTTGGAACGACACGCTCCTTGTTAAATCTCTCACCTTACCTTCGTCGCACGAGGATTATCGTGAAGGTGGCCAAAAGGGGGAACGGAGATTCATCGGAGAAAATGCCCTATTGTTCAGCATTCCAATGCTGGTACTTCCTGCAAAAATTGAGTAGGTCATTGATGTTTTTCACCGTGAAAAGTGGGTTCTTCGCAGCACGTCTTGAAGCAAGTCCGTTGTCGAAGAGTCGACGTCGAACAGTTCGTGCTGAGGCATGGACGCCATCCTTCTCCTATTCTAGTACCAGCTCTGAACTGCTGGCTGTTTTTCCCGTAACGAGGAGCGCTCTAAAAGCACTATATTGACGAACTTTTCCTGCAAGCGGCTGTCTTCGTCAGCATTTATTTTGTCTCGTTGAATTGTTTCATCAATCTGTTGACAGTTGACCATAATGCGAGTTGCCTGGCAACGATTTCTTTTTTAATAGACCACTCCAATTGAGAAGAATGATGGTGTTCCTAATTTTTTCTGAAATCACCATGATTTTGAATTTGATAAAAAAATATTTTTGAAAATCTAGAAAATAAATGAAACAAAATATTTGAAAATAAGCATATTTGAAAATGAACAATTTTTCATCATTACCACTGCCCGTATCAGCTTTTAAACCAGCACATGTATGTTTTCCTTATTTCAGGATTTACAAAATTTGTTAATTTTTAGAGTTCCACATAATTTTGTCTTTTTTTAAACCTCGCTTTTAAGTAATTTTGCGACATTATAGGACTGTTAACGATTAAGCGCAAGTATATTCTGAAATGAAGCCCTGAAATAAAGGTTTTTTCTCAAAATCATTGGCCACACCTGTACTTGTTCAATCAAGTTCGAGTAATGCATGTATTCGAACTAGGTCATTTCAATAGTATTATTTAGGGAAGGCAGTATTATTATCAACTCTATAAAGTTCTTATCATTTTAAAATCGTTTAAAATTCAGGTTTGCTTCATCGAAAAGATGAAAAGTTGGAGCAAATTGTCTCGTTATAAATAATAGCTCATTTTTTGCGGTTAGTGATTGAGAATATTTATTTTACAGAACTCGACATTACCAATGTAGTGGAAGTGCCCCTGTGATCAAATTGGAATTTCACGACGATTCAAGTTAAGTTATCGTAGCAGAAAGCTCTGTAATAAAAGTGAACATTAGCAAAATTAAACAAAATTCCCATGTAAGCCGAATAATATTCGTGAATTAGTTTTTCAGCGTAAGAGGTCGTTCCAAAGAAATCTAAACATGGTGAACATATCATTTATGATCACAATTTGTTTGGTGTATAATTTATTGGGAACATTGAATTTGCATTTTCTTATAGAACACTTCCGAATTCTTTCGATCAAGCATTAAAAAAAGAATAAGGCTATTGAAAGTTTTATTTATAAATTAACTTGCCTGTTGAAGGTTTTGTTCAAAAATTACCCAGCCTATTAGAGGTTTTATTCCAAAAATAACTAGCCTATTGAACGTTTTGTTAGAAAAATAACTAACCTATTGCAGGTTCTACTCCAAAAAATAACTAGCTAATTGGAAAATTTCACAGTTACCTTTACCACATTTTACTGTTATCTAACTGAACTGATTGCAATTGTGATCAGGCCAACACCAAAAGCAGACAAGGATTTTATTTTATTCTACCTTCATTACTTTTTCTGTACCTAGTCGACCCGAACCTTTACGGGGTGATACTGTTCGTATAGCCAGCTGCGTTAGTGTACAATTTACATTTTAACAATTTGTATTGGTATTAATTTTTTTCATTTATCTAGTTCTTCTGGCTAGAACCAACGCGGGTGGTGCCCTCTAACATCAGGGTCTTTTTAAATTTTTTGTACCACTGTTGAGAATTTATAAATAGAATATAGGGAGTTTTCCCGAAATTTTTGTGTGCGGGCCCTTGCCCAGCAAGGACTCCTCTCTTTCCCGACCTTGGCTTGGCGTTGAGGCATGAAAAATAATCAAAATATGGACATGATGTAAATTACACAGGAAGGAAGGTACCAACTTCAAGGTCTACGAAGGTACCAACTGTCAGAAGAGCCCATCAGAAAAAGTAACGGTATATTAGCTTCGATTTTACAGAAGACAGGTACTTTCCGAAGTACTTCTCAATAACCTTTGCCCCAAAAGATAAGAAAACTGTCAATTCCTTCAGTATAATGGAGGAAATCATAAAATTCATGGGAGAAAAGGCGAAACTACTCCGGACATGAATAGAGAAATGATGATGGTGGAGGTGCGCAGCCAGCGCATGCAAGGAAGATCGTGGATCTCTCGGAAACGTGTCATGCCAGACAGTGCAGTATGATTGATTCAGTTATTCAGTTGGACTTGTTTGTGTTAACGACTGCAACAT
Source organism: Morinoia aosen (assembly GCA_030386875.1). Taxonomy (NCBI): domain Eukaryota; kingdom Metazoa; phylum Arthropoda; class Malacostraca; order Amphipoda; family Talitridae; genus Morinoia; species Morinoia aosen. The sequence continues at coordinate 2,193,188 of CM059568.1, read as the reverse complement.
TACAGATGTAGAGGAGTTCAAGGTTGGACTCGTACAAGAAAACAATGTAGGAAACATAGCAGGGGAGCATTCATCAAACTACGGTACTCCGAAACGCAGGCCTTCTTTAATAACCTTTCGACAACAATATATGCCCTACAATATCTACATCCCGGGATATAGACATGATACTAGAGTGTACCTCTTCAACAATAAACCAATGATGTGTAACCACTGCCACATATACTGGCACACTGCCAAAAGATGCCACAGCGACACAGCGATATGCAGGAGATGTGGTGGAGTGGGTCACTCTTCTCAAGGCCGCACATCCGACCAGGAGAAATGCCACCACTGCGGATGTTCACTAGCAGCGGGAAGTGCTGCGTGTAAGAGAAATAGAAACGAGGAACGTGTTGGAAATCATGGAGATAGAAAAATTAACTATGCAAAGAGCAAAACAACTGAACGACGGAGTGACACACTGAACGTGCGATGCCATCTAATAAATATATTACCCACTTTGAGAAAAATGAGAGAATCACGCCGTCGAAATATGTCCCTTGGCTACTGAAAAAAAATGTATAGCATATTTCCTAGGAAGCAAACTCAAAATCATACGATCAACGAGCAAGAAGGCGATAAATGTGGCGGTGAGCGACGCAGCACAAAGCGACAGACTGAAACAATTAAAACAGATAAATCAGTTCCCCGTTTCAGTGGAAGAAAACTTCATTATTGGAATCCACAAAGGCTTGATATGTTTATGAATACGACATGAATAATTTTGAGCAATTCATGAAGGGTCTACTGGAAAAATGCCGAATTCAGGATGCAATTCAAGCAGCCTGGATAAAACCCACCACTGTACTTGCCAAGCCCCTACCACTGCCTTTCAGACAATTGTCTATCCTGGAATACATATACATACCAGGTGAACAGGCTGAAACTTAACTGTATGAAATAAAACCAAAGCCAATGAGGTGCAAGAAATGCGTTAAGTATCTGCATGGAATCAAATATTGTCAAGGGGAAGAAACATGTTCGAAGTGCAGGGATGCAGGACATGGAACTGACAAATGTGAGTCCGACGAAACCCAAGTGCCTATCACTGTTAGGACGTACAGCTGGAGCTAAAGTATGACAAATGAGTAAAGTAGAGGAGGAAATTCTGATAATACAGACCCGGGAAAGGATGTCCAAAGAACAAGCCAAACTTCATTTCAACAGACGTCATCCAAACTTCAATATGAACTACTCCAAAGCAGTCACCAAAGAAATAACTACTTATGAAAAAGGAAAACCGAATACCAAAATCGCCAACGTTCTGGAGATTATGGTGCCGAAGCCCAACAACATAAGCAAACAGGAAGCTGAAAACTCCAGTGGTCGTGTGATTGTGAAGAGCAGTGGGTGGCAGAGAGCTGATAAAGAAAGCGGCGGTGTGACTGAAGTGGCCTGTGAGAGCCCAAACACAGAAAGAAAAATGGCAACTGTTGACCTTAATCTACACACAATTGCGTCCAAAAGAGGAAAGAAGGGCAAAGAGAAGAGAAACAGCTGGTACCATGGGCAAAAGCAACGAGCAGACAGAATGTGAAGTAGACAGACACGTATGAAGAACTAAGAAACTCGATTTTTTTGTGTACAGATGGGCCTCAACAAAAATCGCTTGGAACTTCTCGAGAAAACCGTAGACGAGTGTCCCCGAAAATAGGGCAAGTCAGAGATAGCGGACAGCGGAGACCAGGAGCAAGTAAAACGAAATGGCGGTAAGTAGGGGGAGTGATGGGGAAGTGTTCCTACAGTGGAATCTACAAAGTATAGCTTCATCAAAGGAAGACTTGATGAACCTTATTGACGCGTATAAACTGCTGCTATAGCTGTTGAAGAGACATTTTACGGTAATGATTACATACAGCTGGCTACCATCGATTCAGTAAACAAGGCCATTGCAACTATAGGTATGACGGAGGAGTTGCATTATATATTCATTCTTCACTACAGGTCCAAGAAATTGAGATTCAATCGTCGCTACAGATCATTGGAGCAAGAATTCATCTAACGCACGCTACAATTATAACAATCGCATCTATATACCTACCACCAAGAGCAAATGTTGACTTGCAAGAACTCTCGAACACCCTGAAGACTCTTCATTAGTCGGTTGTGGGGATGGGGGACTTCAATGCCCACCACACTGATAGGGGAAACACGACATCAGACCGCCGAGGCCGTTTGGTGCAGAATGCCCTCGCCAAGACTAATCCCAACATCATAAATGACAATTCAGCTACTCACATATCTGGCTCAATGATCGATCTTGCGCTAACCTTCTCTAACATAACACCAGACTTTAATTTTACAGCATTGTCTTCAGTATTACTATCTGATAATTTTGTCAGTAACTGTACAGCAGTATGACGAAAGAAATGAAACGGTGGGATGAAATTTCAGAAAAGGTAATTGGAAGGAATACCGGAATGAATCGTAATGGAGAGAAGTGCATCTGCAGGAACAGTTGAAAGACTGTGAAGCAGCAGTCGATGAACTTTACACGAGATTCAGATCCACGGCAGATAAATGGAACGAAATACAAGACACGACGACGTTTGCGAGTGCAAGAGTGTGGCGAGAGCAGGAGAAGTGTTACAGGAACCACAAGCGGACGATTGCGCTCGAAGACAAGTTAAAATGGAATAGGGCAAGAGTGGTGGCAACACGTACCTTCAAAGAATCGACGCAAAATAACTGGCGCGAGAGTGTCATCGCTCATCACAGCCACACTGAGCAGTTATATTTGGGAGAAGGTGAATCGAATATGTGGCAGATCCAAGAGACAAATGAAAATATTGAAAGAAGAAAACGAAAATTTTTCAACGGTATCAAATATCTCGGAGAAATTAGCACAAACCTTTGCCCACACTTCGATGAAAATTATTCTAACGAGTTCCGTAAGTACGAGCAACAGATTGAACAGATACCAGTGAACCTGACAAGCAACGAATCCAACGATGACGAACCTTACAATAGGCTCTCCGCCTTCGAAGAACTCATGTCAGCAATTAAGAGTAACAGAATTACAGCCCCGGGATCTGATGCAATTAGTAACATTATGATTGAAAATCCACCAGGCAAAGCATCAGAAGAGTTGAACGTGGTTGACTAAATAACAATTCTGAATATATTGATATGAAATACAAGGTTAGTTTATTCAGAGAAAATAGGAATTGAGTTGGGCCGCATGGGTAAATACAACAGATGAGATCAAAAGGTATGTTCACTTTCAAAACTTGGGCGAAGATTATGAGGGAAGATCAATTCTCAACGTTATAGGTTTAGTTCACTCACAAAAAGTCATTAAAGATTGAAACCGACATGAACCATAATTTGAAATTTTAATATTTTTGGAAGAGGTTTTAATTAGCCGTTCAATTTTTTTTCCAGTGTCAGACCAATTTGTTCGAAGAATTGGGCTTCGGAGTGAAGAAAGATGACATTTCGAGATGGGGCCCTCAGGTGCTAGAAGATGGCATCGCTGCAGTGCATGCTGCGGTTCTCATCGAGAGTTTCGTACTCTTAGGAGCTGGAGGAATTGATGTAAGTTTACGCTCAATAAGTGAACTCAGCTGAGAACTGCGGGGAGTCATGTCCGATAGTGTAGCTCGATTTTATCAATCTTTCTTCTTCTATTTTCATACCTTAGAATATCACGGGAAAGTTGGGTTGTTATTGCAAAGATCTTGGTCTCACTTTAGGTCGTGCTGTGTCCGTGGCGCGTTCCGCTGGAGTACAGCTCGAAAACTTATTAACTCCACCGAGCACGGCGTTACTGGTTGTTCGTTGGAGGAAAAGTGCTATTCCCTTCTCTGCCTTTCCCTTCTCATGAGTTTGAAATACGTACCAGCTATACCGGAGACAACTGCCATTGCGTGTTGGCAATAGTTATCAAGTATTTGAAAAATCTAGACACACGCTGAAATATTTCAACCAACTTTGGCCGCAAATATTATTTCGAATGAAGTATTCAAAGTGTTTCTGAGAGAGTATTTCTGATTCTCCCTCGATTTGCTAGAATATCGAGTTGAATTTTTACGCATGTGTGTTTTCCAAACCCTTGCGAGGAACTAAGTCCAACAGCATTGTTAAGCAATTATGGAATCAGTGTGTTACTACTACTGAATTGGTAACCTTGTGTCAGGTTTCAAATATTGAACACAAGTTGCTTGTACTTGAAGGCGCATGAAGTACTGCTTAGTGCTTATCTGTTCACCTAAGATCTACCATGTCTCTCACTTGCAGAGCCCTTCCCAAACGCTGATCTCGTTTGTCAGAAATGCCATACGAATCGGAGCGTTGCGTAAAATGGAATCGTTACTTGTGAAACAGGAAGAAGCTGGTCCCATTGAGAAAGTATCAAGACCTATTCTTTCTGAAAGTAAAGTTGGTGAGGAAACCTCTGTAACAATGAAAAGCGAGGCTAAAAGGCCAGAAGAAAAGAAAATTCGTCCTAAAAAGCCAGCATTAGCTCAACGTTTAGATACAATATCGTCAAACTTCGCCCAAAAAACCGTAAGTCCCTACTGGAAACCTATTTGCCATGTTTGGCGCGGTTTTTCAAATTCTATTCGGTGACTAAATACTCTGTTAACGATGATTCGTGCGTAGGTAACCAAATGGTAGCCATGATGTCGGAAACGGAGCCACCTGAGTCCGGAGAGAGCTCGTTTGCAAGTAATATAATCGTCAAAAATTTCTACAGTAATTTTTATCATTGAAGTTGAGATACAGGCACTTCATCGGCTCCACTTGTGTACGTAAATTCTCTTTTATATATTTAAAAAACATCTTTAATGAACCTTTTCTCAGAAATATCTATTGAGTTTGAAATGTGAGATGAATAATCAAGAAAAATGTTCCGCAACGGATATGACCGTGCAGCGAGTATTAATGACAACGCGCGTTCATAGATTTCTTGAAAATGAGGGTTAAATGTAGAGATCAATCTCCTGATTTCAATCGCGAAGGTAATTTCAATAGAAAACTGATCTCTTTTCAGTTTTCGGAGCTATAACTACTTGTATAATCTCATATTTCGACAATTTTAGTGTACGGTAAGATTTTTAACAGAATACTTAACTTCGTCATATTTTGCCGCATAAAAATTGTTAAGGATTCATTACTTCCAATATTTAAATTGGAACGGGTAAACCTAACACACTAGGACTGTTTGAAGCCACATTTTATGAAACTTTAACACGTTGACTCAGGGTTGCCAGATGGTCTAACCTAAATTTCCCTGTTTTAGTCTCAAAATTTCCCTTTTTTGACTAAAAATTTCCCTGTTTTGTAGATTCTTTAAACATACATACGTACATACATAGAATCATATTCCTTTTATAGAGTATACCTATTTCAGTGAATAGCTCTTTCATTTTTCCATGCAAACATGTTGTAGCACTAATGAGTGGAATGATAGTCGAAAATGGATCTTTAACAACATCTTTTTTAACAACCCTTGCCACCAATGCCAAATACTTTGTACTTCGTTTATATGTTTATTCATCCGTTATCAGAGGAAAATAATGATTCTTCAAGAGCTCATCATTATAATCACTCACTTCGCCTCTTAAAACATTCTTCACAATTGCAATACACTTAGTCCTACCCCATTTGAAGCCTTTCGCAGTCTCCGAATCAGGACAAGCTGCTTTCACAACTGGGACTAAATGTTCAACAATAGAATGCGGAAGATTATGCTCATATAAAAATGCAACAAGTCTAATTTCACCTTCTTCTACTTGTGTATTTTTTCTTCGTTTACTGCCGTTCTACGTATCCAAAGAACTTCTTGTAGTTTTTTCTAATTTCTACATTTTTTATATTTGTCATTTCCGCATGGTTTTCAATCTCTGATCTGCCAGCTTTTCCATCTATTTACATCACCTAATTTACATTGAAAATATTCTGCTCCTTTTAATTTCTACTGAGCCACCCTTTGAATTTCATTTCAGTTACCCACAACTCTAGGTACTTTTGAGTATGAATTAAACGTTAACGTCTTACTTTGGATTGTGGGGTTTCATTCCACTGCTTTACACATTGCGTTAATTCACTTCAAAAATTTCAGTAATGCTGAAGCGCGTCTCTTCAATTTCCTCTCGCTACAATCATTACAATGACTAATGCAACTGTGATGATTAGGATCTGTGACTCCGTGAAGCGTGAACCGCGTGAAGTTGAACTGGCGCTGAGCGGTTGCGATGCATTGGCGCCTCTGATTGCTCCTAGTCAGTATGTACGCGTACAATACGTGTATCAAAGTTCGAACATGTCCGACAAGTGTTAAAAACTATAAATACTAAGTAGCTTAGCACAAAATGCTAAGTAGCTAATCACTTACATATAATTTTACATGAAAATGAAGCCGCACAGCAAAATTTCCTTGTTTTCATACGTTTTTCGAAGTTTTTTCCCTTTTTCCCTTTGAGACCCATAATTTCCCTAAAGCAGGGAAATTTCCCTGCATCTGGCAACCCTGCACGGTTGACTGCGACACGACCCACCGGTGGGTCGTGCTTAGGTTTTTCCTGCTGCGAAACGACCCATCGATGAGTCGTTTTGAAAAATTCTAACAACCTTTCTAAATTAGTGGTATTTAACAGGCCCAGTTAATGTTTGATAATTACAAATTTGATTATCACTTTTGACTTTAAATTCAAGTTGAATATTGAACTTCGGTTTAACCCATCGCAACTAACGTGTTAATACTTAATTTCAACTATGCACTTCTCAATGCGTGTTGAAACTTTTAAGTATCGTTTCAACAGAACGTTTTAAATTTTGATAGTTTATTTTTGTTAAAGATTATGTTGAATTCTCCTATTTTCTGTTTTTTAACGAGTATTAAAGTTTCGATAGCTTAATATACAGGGTGCGGAAGGTACCTGAGGGCACCTTGTACGCTTTTAGAAAAACAGAAAATGAAACTGTTAATCGATGAAACTTACAATTTCTAGTGGCATAACAAATAGATATATTTAATATTATCCTACTTTTTATTCTACATAGACCGAAAACGACTTAAAGCTTTGACCAGGAGGTCTTTATTTTTTCCCTCCATTGATCGGGCTATTGCTCCCATCAGAGAGGATTTGGTGTTATGGGGATGCTTATTAACTTCCTTGTCAGCGACGCCTCACGCGTAATAATCAAAAGGATTACGGTCTGGTGAGTTAGCTGTAACATGATCACGAAAATTCTCGGCCATCCAGTCGTGGCTTTTGAGAGCTTTATAGGATGGATCCGAATCTTGTTGGAAGATATAGGCTCTCCCATTCGCTACGCTGTCAAGGCATAACAATGGCTTACAGATCATTCAACCATTCAGAGCAGAGCATATCTGCATTAACTCTAAGGCCCTGTGGAAAAAAGTGAGAAGGCATGATGTGCCGTTCACTGCTAAAAACGCCGAAAACCATGCACTCTTCTGAAAAATTCAGGTATTCCGAGTGAGTCAGAGCGTTGGCAGTGTTGTTTTCTCTCGCTTGCGGTCAATTCATCTCCATTGTTTTCATTCAGCTCTTTTCTAACTTTGCAAACGAAAAATCCGGTCGCTGTTAGAAATCTTGTCATTTTTAAATTCCTGTGTTACGCATTTATGAACACTATTACAACGTGTCTTTTCTTTTCATTAGTTATAGTAATATCTGCTATTGAATCTTCTGAAATAAATGCATTAATTATTGTCAGGTTAGTTTCAATTACAAATATATAAGCGTTGTCAGATACCTCACGCACCCTGTAGATCACGACTATTTTGTATCGACCATTAAGGTTTGTGTACTTTACAATTCTGGAGGTATTGTTTTCAGTTTGTTCGAATTAATTTCAGCGGCATCTTAAAACCCGTTATTCCCAACGTGCGAGAAGTAAATTAATTTTGGCAGCATCTTCTTTCAGTTTTCTTGCCTTCTTCGCATATTTCGTCTTGTCGTATCTTTCTCTTGCTTCTTAACTTTATTATTCAATACTGACTAATGCATAGATTCCCCGTTTTATACAGTTCATACTGAATGGTTCCTTTTTTTGCTCTCTTAAGATCGCCTTTGTTGGGGCTAGGGTTAATAATTTTGACCTTCATTGAAATGAAGAATCTTACAATGAGTCTAAAATTTGTTGAAATTAGTGAAAGGGATCTAAAGACCTATAAAAAGTACTAAAGTGGCAGTAGCAGTTAAAGGAGACTACCAAAACTAAAAAATAAAAAACTCGTCGAGTTCCTAACTACCGGTTCTCAATGCATTTCTCTGATATAAATTAACTTGGGTTTAACGAAAGTTGTAATATTTTCGTTCAAAATTACTTGTTGATGACACACGGTGATTTTGTACCATATGTATGGTTATGTCCGTTAAACAAACGTGATGAACTTGATATTTTAATTCTTTAATACATCTTCCCTTTGCAAATATCCTTTGTTATGCAGCATTTCATTGTTCTCTGTTTTTGCTCGCTAGCAAAATGTACTCTGCAGTTAGTTACAGATGAACTTCGGGGTTAAAATGTTAAAGCAACTTATGTTAGCTGATTATACGTCAAGAAATACCGGGTGGCTGATAAGAAACTTCATTTAAAATCAAGCACTCAAGAATTTTATTTGGAGATTTAATTTACATATTGGCCCTCTGAAATCGTATACTGGAATTCTTTTTCGTGCATTGCTCTCCGTGGTACAGTGGTTAAGGGATCGGGATCGTATGTTGGAGTCGCGGATTCGTATCCCGGCGCTGGCGCGGAGATTTTCCCCGTTGGGTATAAGGGAAAGCTCAAGCACAATACCCCACTCAATCCAGGTGTCGGAAATGGGTACCAGCTTTACGGGGGAACCGTCATGGTGTCCTATATATAGGGTTAGTTATAAGACATTTGAAAAACCAATGCTTAGATCATATGTATCAGGCTTGATTGGAAATAAAGCATCCCAAAGATGCCGATGTTAACCTTTTTTGAACCATTGAGATTCCTACGCTGAGTTATTTCGGTGCGCGCTGCAGTTTTAGTTGAATGCAACTCCTGGTGATGTGTGCGTTCCTACAATTTTTCATGTTTTACGACTGGTTATACGCTCCACTGTCATAGTTTGCCCTGAACAGGATGATAACTGGAAAAGTTAAATTTAGCACGTTTCTAACAGAACGTCATTACTTGCTTCGTGGAGACCCCTCAGGGGGATACAAAAATTGTAACTATGGGAATTAGTGCTCACGGGGAGAACATGTGAAGGCCCTAGCTGAGAGATAGGCAGGCCTTCTTTTTGTTTAAATAAGATGTTTTGTGTTAAAGACCATCTTTTCTCGGTTCACTGCTACCCTGTTTTTCAACACCTACTACTTTCTTCTTCAACTTTGATCTTGTTTCATAATCTTCTTTCTCATCTTACTGTTTTTATGATCTTTCTGCATAGATTCCACGCTCCCTTAACTCCATACTAGATGGTGCCCACCTCCTTCCTCTCTATGGAACGTCTTTGTTGCGGATAGGGAAGCATAATTAAACTAACTAATAATCTAATTTACCACGTAGAGGCCTTACCTCGCTCTATATACTTGGATGGTTGGACACATCTATCATATCATAAATTTCACTAATTGTCACACCAAGTTTCTTAATTTTTAATATATTTTTTCAAAATATCAAGTAGTGGTAATTATCTTACAATTTATTCTTCTTCATCTTTTTGGCCAATTTTAGTGTTTGGCGATCGCCTCTCCTTAATATCTATATCTAAAAAGTTTTACCATAACCACTGAACAGTCTACAAAGCTACTGACAAATTTTATACAAAATCTCCCTTGCGAACCACTCCAAAATATATTAACGTATTTACGTAATTAAATTTTACAGAGCTCATAAACAATATGCTCCACGAACTCCGATAATCAAATATTGCAAAAAAACGAATTATAAGATGGTCTATGGGTCATGAATTTTGTATAATAGGTAGAAGTATTTTGAGGTATTCTCACATCCAGAAATAGACATACTGCTTGATGATCAAAATTGATTTCAACGTTTCTTTTGAAATATCACTAACAGAGCTCAACCAACGGTCATCCTATGGAGATAGAGAAAAAAAATCCTAGAGATTACCATCAAGAAAACAAGAAACCGAAAAAATTTGTTGCTGAACATCAAATACCCGAACATTCGGCGCCATTGAGTTCTACTCAACATGGAGTTCAGGCCTCAGGATTATTTAATTCCAATTTATATGGGGACCAGTCTGCTGGATCACATGCTCACACCCAGCAAATTGTCCTGGCTTCTAGATCATATGATCTCACTCAGCAAAATGTCCAGGCTGTTGGATCATTTGAGCTCACTCAGCAGCAAAGCGTCCAGGCTTCTAGATCATATGATCTCACTCAGCAGCAAAGTGTCCAGGCTGCTGGATCATATTATCTTACACAGCAGCATAGTTTCCAGGCTACTGGATCTTATGATCACACTCATCAGCAAAGTCTCCAGGCTGCTGGATCATATTATTTCACACAGCAGCAAAGTGTCCAGGCTGCTGGATCTTATGATCACACTCAGCAGCAAAGTGTCCAGGCTTCTAGATCATATGATCTCACTCGGCAGCAAAGTGTCCAAGCTTCTAGATCATATGATCACACTCAGCAGCAAAGTGTCCAGGCTTCTAGCTCATATGATCTCACTCAGCAAGGTGTCAAGGCTTTTAGATCATATGATCTCACTCAGCAAGGTGTCCAGGCTTTTAGATCACATGATCTCACGCAGCAGCAAATTGTCCAGGCTTTTGGATCATATGATCTCACTCAGCAGCAAAGTGTCCAGGCTGCTGGATTATATTATCCCACTCAGCAGCAAAGTGTCCAGACTGCTGGATCATATTATCTTACTCAGCAGCAAAGTGTCCAGGCTGCTGGTTCTTATGATCACACTCAGCAGCAACGTGTCCAGGCTGCTGGATCTTACGATCACACTCAGCAGCAAAGTGTCCAGGCTGCTGGATCATATCTCACTCAGCAGCAAAGTGTCCAGGCTGCTGGATTATATAATCTCACTCAGCAAAGTCTCCCGCCTTCTGGATCTTTTGATATCACTCAGCAAAGTCTCCTGGCTTCTGGATCATATGATATCACTCAGCAAAGTCTCCCGGCTTCTGGATCATATGATCTCACTCAGCAAAATGTCGAGGCTTCCGGATCATTCGATGATTTTTTAGAAAATCTTCTTTCTACTTCATTAATTGATTACAACCTACAAGCGTCCCAGTCTGCTGGTTCGTTTGATCCATGTCAACGTGTCCAAGCTTCTGAACCATTCGATTCTTCTCAGCAACGTCTCCAAGCTTCTGAACCATTCTATTCTACGCAGCAACGTCTCCAAGCTTCTGAACCATTCGGTTCTTCGCAGCAACGTCTCCAAGCTTCTGAACCATTCGATTCTTCGCAGCAACGTCTCCAAGCTCCTGAACCGTTCGATTCTTCGCAGCAACGTCTCCAAGCTTCTGAACCATTCGATTCATCGCAGCAACGTCTTCAAGCTTCTGAACCATTCGATTCTTCGCAGCAACGTCTCCAAGCTTCTGAACCATTCGATTCTTTGCAGCAACGTCTCCAAGCTTCTGAACCATTCGATTCATCGCAGCAACGTCTCCAAGCTTCTGAACCATTCGATTCTTCGCAGCAACGTCTCCAAGCTTCTGAACCATTCGATTCTTCGCAGCAACGTCTCCAAGCTTCTGAACCATTCGATTCTTCGCAGCAACGTCTCCAAGCTTCTGAACCATTCGATTCTTCGCAGCAAAGTCTCCAAGCTTCGGAATCATTGGACCTCTCACAGCAAAGTCTCCAATCTGTGGAATCATTGGACCTCTCGCAGCAAAGTCTCCAAGCTTTGGAATCACTGGACCTCTCACAGCAAAATCTCCAAGCTTTTGAATCATTGGACCTCTCACAGCAAAATCTCCAAGCTTCGGAATCATTTGACCTCTCACAGCAAAATCTCCAAGCTTTGAAATCACTGGACCTCTCACAGCAAAATCTCCAAGCTTCGGAATCATTAGACCTCTCGCAGCAAAATGTCAAAGCTTCGGAATCATTCGACCCCTCGCAGCAAAGTCCCCAAGCTTCTAGATCGTATGATGCTAATCTACATGGTGGTGACCTATCAACATCAGTTGATATTATAGAAAATGTCCAGTCTGCTTCATTGTTTGATCCAAATCTATTTGAAGCCGAGTCTTCTAGATCAATTGATTTCAATCCACAAATGACCCGGTCTGCTGGCTCATTTGATCAGAATCTACTTGGTGAACTGCCCTCATCACTGGTTGATGATCTTCTAAAACATATCCAACCTTCATCAGATCCTAATTTACAAGGTAGCCAGGGTTCTAGATCAGGAGTAGGGTTCAACTCTCGAATTCGTCAGCCTTTTTCCCACGCTTCTAACTCGGCGCATCTCTGTTCCCCCAAACGAGCAAGTAAGTTCCCCTCCTCACCTGCAAAAAGGATATTTGTTGAGCCAGTTTCAGTGCCTCACACCTATTCATCACCCCAGCCTTTTTCATCATCCCAGCCTGTTAACACAACCAGTACCACACAACGCAGTTCCCACCGAATCCCCTCGCCTCCAACGTCTCCCCACCAAAAACCAAGTAAATCGGCCGCCACTCCAACTGCCGCCTCCACTAACCAGCCCGCCACCTCGCAGCGGTGCAGGGAGAGGGTGGCGCTGTACCTGGCCACCACATCCCTCGCCTTCCTGGCGCGCTATCAGAGGTGAGCGGCTCACAATAACCGTTTTTGGCTCTGGTTTCTCAGGGGATAAAGCTGTCGTATTTATGGGAATTAGCGCTCCCAAGGGCACTGTGTGAGGGCTCGAGCTAAAGGTTAGGTAGGCTTGATTTTTGTTGAAATAAAATAGGATTTTGTTTCGTTTCGGACCATATTTTTTCGGTTCACTGCTGCCCTGTTTTTCAGCTCCTACTACTTTCTTCTTCAACTTTTTCTTGTTTCATGAACTTCTTTCTTTGCTTACTGATTTTGTGCACCTTGTGCATAGATTCCGCGTTCCCTCAACTCCATACTAAATGGTGCCTTCCTCTTCCCTTTCTTGGAAAATTTTTGTCGTGGTTAAAACTTTCTTATATAATAATAATGATAATACTACTAATAATAATAATTTTCTGGCTCGGATCATCGAGTTTAGTCTCCAGGCCTAAACATCTGATAATGGATTTTGGTTTGACAAGCGTATAGAGCAAATGTGGTTTACGTAGTTAGCTATTTGGCTCAAATTATCAAATTTGACCTCGACGTTAAATTTTCTGTACAATGGCGAAATTAAAAATTTTGGTGTTAATGCTGATTTCAGCAACCCTAAGTTGAATATTGGAGTGTTCTGTGATCTTTCCCCGATGAGCACAAATTTTAGCTTCATGATTCTGTTCTGAAGTACAGTAGTAGGCCCGCCTATTTTTTATGATGAACGAAATAAATATTATTATTATTATTTTGAATATTCACAGGTCTTTTCGCTCCTGAGGGGAATATATTAAGTCCCTAGCTAGAGGTTAGGTAGGCCTTCCTATTAAAGAAATAAGCTTTTTTGTTTTGTAATGAACTATCTTTTTTCGGCTCGCTGCTGACCTGGTTTTCAGCACCAATTTCTTTCTTCTTTCAGTCATATCTTGTTTCATGTACTTCTTTTTCAACTTGCTGTTTCTAAGAACTTTGTGCAAAGAATCCGTGTTCCCTTAACTCCATTGTGAATGGTTCCTTCCTCATTTTGGAGTGCCTTGGTTGTAGTTAGTGAGGCTTGAACTAACGTCTAATCTTCCACCCAGCCCAAATTAAGGCTTTTCCCCAGATGTTAAGAGACCTTTTCAAAATCCCGCCTATAGCAACACATGATATGAAACTGTTCATTATTCTAAGTTTGAAAATTATATTTGTGACATAACAGAAAAATGTCTTTGACATATTTGTATGAAGAATACAAAAGAAAATAACTGCTGAGTCAACTTGAAATAAAAATCGTTTCCTCTTATTTATTATAACTATTAAAGCGACAAGAAATGAGTGTCATGATGAATGTACGAAACAAAATTGTGTGATCAGGAATCGAAATCATAGAGCTCCTCTTTATAGAGCACTTCCGTTGCACTAGTGTTTTGCAAAACTAATTTGATGAGGATATTCACTTTTAGTCAGCGAGGCTTGTCTACCCTATGCCAAGAGGATTATCGCTCCTCTTGGGTGCTTAGATTGCCTCAGTAGTAGGCCTTCCTTGGGCACTTCCATTTCTTGTGTTCAGGTTGATAACTAAAGTAACCTTGCTTCCTTCATTATTTCTCTCGAGACAATCTCTTCCATCTACGTTTGATGTTTCTGTGCTCAAGATTTCTGCGCGGGAACGCAACTTGTGCGAGGATTTCCGTTTTATTCGCTCCGTAGAGGAAAAGAACTTTAATGAAACAGAACATATATAACAGCAGTTTTGCGATACATTGTCTCAAGCCGCAATGAAATAAATGAACTGCCCACGACACTATTGGATGAAATTGACTGAAAAACACAGTAGGAAAAACGAGTGAAGGAATTGAGTCTGCTGTTCAGCATCAATTGAAGCTCAAAAACAATTGAGAATTTCCATCAATAAAAACTTTTTCTACCCTATCTATATGAATGCAGTGCACTGAGTCGGTATATTCTGTACGTTCTCAACTTGTAGGAGTATTTCAGTTATTTGAAAGAGGAAAGATTGTGAATGTTTTCCTTGCAGATGAATGTGGTTGTGTGGATAATGAATTTAGCCATTGAAGGGAGATGATGTGAGGTCATGAGCAGAAAATAGGTTGGCCTTCTGTTTCAGTTCACCATTCTCCATTTTTCAGCCCCTATTACTTCTTGAACTTTTATTTCGTTCCATAAATTTTCTTGTCTTGATTTTTATGGAAGAGGAATCGTGAGTGAGAACATACTTGTGCATAGATTCGTTCCTCTCGTCGATATTAAATAGTCCTTATCTCCTTCCATTCTTGATGAATAAATTTTAAGGGGTCAAAGAAAGTTCAACTAATAATCTTGACTTTTTCACTGAACGATTACTTCCAAATTGAGAAAAGAAATTTATCGTTTGAAATTTGAAATGACTACTGGATATCTTGCAAAGACGACGTTCAAGAAATCAGCATTAGCAAAAAAATGGTCGCGTCATATGGGGTAGTTTCTGAAAACCTTGACGAGGGTAAGCAAACACGAAAGTCGAATATAAGATTATTTTATTATTCGCGGGGGATAAGGAAAGGTCATGAGCTCCTATGAACAAAAATGGTATATAGTGCACTTTTAATGTCTTGGATGCCTTAAATTTTCCATTTTCGAGATGAACCACGCCCCCTTTTTAGGCATCCCACTGTCTTCAGGGGTGCTTACAGCATGGCTTGATTGGCCAGTGCTGCAAGACACAAATAATTTCGAGGAACAAATCTACGGACTATTTTAAGCACAACGTATTATTTGTAAATTCTTGTTCAGTAACGGTAGAAAATACGTATGAATATCTTCTAGTGTACAGTAACGCGTGTGTGTGGGTTACGCTTGGTCTCTTCATGATGGGAGGCATTTCACTGGCTTCCCAAGTAAAAACATGACCAAATTCGGAAATGGGAGGGCCCGAGCTCAGAGTTAGCTAGGCCTTTTTTATGTTGAAATAAAATGTATCTCATACGTTGATGATCATCATTTTGTCGGTTCACTGCTGTCTTGTCTTTTAGCATCTACTACATTTGACAAAAAAACGAAGCATGGCACTGACACAGGGATAGGAAAGAGTCAAAACTCAAGGTTAATTTATTCCATTGAATAAATGAATGACTAATTTTCTATCCCGCGAACGGGCTGGAAGAAGGGAGAAACTGGTACACCAGCACGTCCTCAGTGCCCCTCCACTACCGTGCCCCGATCACTGTCACGGGAGAACGGGAATACAAATATTTTGTAATTTGAAGAAATAGTCTTGAACGACTGCCGAAAAATTTATGCATTAAAATTTTGTTTCAATTTAAATTTGTCTCACGCCGCAAAATAGATCAGAGAGACCGCGTACGTAAAATAATAATCGCGACGTGAGAATAAGGTATTGATTGAACAATTAGTCCTGCAGAAAATAATACAGGGCTAAAGAGTTCAGCTTAAAGTAATTGTTAGGACTAGCTGTATTAAAACTAATTCTAGTCTCAGTGAATATGCTAAATCCTAAAGTAGTTACGGTAATTAAATATTGAGATACGTTATTAATTTCAATACTCTAAACCAAGAACACGAATTTTAATAATTTATTTAGAAATTAACAGTAACAATTGCCGTATTAATGTAAGGTAAGAATTAAGTTGATTTCAGCACCGTTACACAAGAATAATCTCCCCTTTTATTAAAGGTAAGTAAGGCAGGTTCTTATGAACTGCAACTGACGTCTTACGTAAAAATATGGCGCTGACCATTTCGGTGACTCACATGAGTTAGGCAGCCGAACTCGAGTGGCGAAGCGCAGGGAGGCAGGTCGGCAGAGATGACTAGCCAATCATTGCACCGTCAAGGCCCTCTCCACGTAGGAGTGGGACTGTGGCCACGACACCGGCCAAACTTAGGAGTAGATCTTATGTAGCAGGCTTTAATACAATTGAAGAGCAGTACAGGGGGTCAAGTGAGGTGGAAGGCTGGTGGGCAACGACGCTGAGGCTGTGGCAAAGACTGCAGAGGTTGCATATTCTTCGGTGTATTTGAGGAGAAGATAACTTTATCGTAAAGTACACCGAATGGCTGCGCCTTTTTTATTCGAATATACTATAGTGACGTTTTACGTTAATTCAATAGTTGGATTTTTATGGGAGCAATTTATATGAAAAAAACGTTTGCCAAGAAAGAATCCCCGGGGAAAAGCTTAAGTTTTCCTACAACTTTCTCTATTTACTCATATCTTATTTCATGAACTTCTTTCTCAGCTTGATGTTTCTATCCCCCCCTGCTGCATAGATTTCACACTCGCCTATCTCCATACTAAATGTGGCCTTCCTCTCTTAGGAACGCTTTTTTTGCGGTTAGGGAGGCTTAAACTAACATCTAATCTACCAAATTCAAAATTTGATACTCTGCGCTGACTAACATACCATTCGATTTTTTTTCTAGGAGCATTTGGGGCTTCGTTGTAAAAGTATAAAAGCATGAACGGATTTGCAAAAACACGCGTCATACTTCGTGGCCAATTTGGATTATTGGAGACTAATTCTAACGTCATTATGCTCCAGGCAAATCATCGCTAAAACGAGACGCCAAGGAGATCCACTAAATCCTGATCCTTCGCTAATTCTGAGCAACGCACGTTACTTCCACACGTGCATGACATTACACTGCCAACAGTGCCCTGTGCTATTTGTTGCTCTCCTGCATCACTTCTACGACCACATCAGCGACTCGTCGCCGCTGCCATTGAACGGTGAGGCGGTAGTGTTTAGACTCAATGTTAATTACAACATATCACAACATGTACTTTTAATGACATTGAGACACATTGTTAGCTACGTGGTCGTCGGTTAAATTTGCAAAACCATATTTATAGCATCAAAGTTACTAAGCTGTCGTCTTCTACTGACGCCGAAGTTTATGCCTTACTATTCCTTATATGCGTTTTTTATCACTCTGACTTCTAATATTGCTAATAATTTGACTCCGTCACTGAATTAGTCAAGTAATGACGTGATGAATAAATATATTTAAATTTTTTTGGTTAATAGAAAATGTATGCTCGTTGAACTTGCTTCTT
Source organism: Morinoia aosen (assembly GCA_030386875.1). NCBI lineage: Eukaryota > Metazoa > Arthropoda > Malacostraca > Amphipoda > Talitridae > Morinoia > Morinoia aosen. The sequence continues at coordinate 2,175,353 of CM059568.1, read as the reverse complement.
AGAACAGCATTTTACATGAAACTGAGAAAATGACGTGCATAAGCGTCATTAGGATCACCCATGAAGAGGCAACTTCAAACGTCCCCCCTAAGGTATCATACGAGGGTTGGTCAAAAAGTTCTCAGACAAACGTCATAATTATGAACTGAACAGAGATTCACAAGTTTTTGCAAGTTGAAACCTGTCCTTAGAGCTTCCTTGATAACTTGCAGCTGTCTCATCAGTCTATGTCAGGTCACCATCGAGAGAGGTTGTATCTCAAAATAGTAATTTTCAACCCTTCAAATGGCAAATTTTGAGATCAGAGCTAACATCAAATTTTTAACTAAACTAACTGGGAAACCTGTTAAGATCATCGAAGCTTTACAGCAGGCTTATGGAGACTCTGCACCATGTAGAGCAGTCGCTTATAATATGATTGAACGCTATAAAGAGGAAAGAGTCCAACTTGATGACGACCCACGAGGAGGAAGACCCACCACAGCAACAAATAAAGAAAACATCTCTCTTGTACAGAACCTAGTAGAACAAACCCCCCCCCCCCCCCCCCGAATTCTGTCAGGAAGGCATTTACAGGTGGAAACATAGATTACAAAAGTGTATAGACAACAATGGAGCTTATGTAGAAAAATAAAAGTAATGAGTTGTTAAATAAAGAAATTGTGGCATTTGTTTGAAAAATTTTTGACTACCCCTCGTATGATGGACCATAGGTTCAAGTTAGTATCTTTCGTCAGTCCAACACTATGCAGATTAGCGGCCTCATAGGAATACTGTACGTTTGCCTCAGCTATATGTAGACCCTCAGAGCTTCCGATTTCTGTACTCACCTTATTTCTTCACTTTATTTCTTCCCTCCCCTGAGAGGAATACAACTATTGTATTTATAGGAATTAGCACTCCCAGGAGGAATCTGTGAGGTCTCGAGCTATGGCTATGTAAGCCCTCTCTTCGTTGAAATAGAATAGGGCTTTTTATTTTGTTTCGGACCACCTTTTTTCGGCTCCCTGCTGTCTTGTTTTTCAGTACCTGCTACTTTCTTCTTGAACTTTTAGCTTGTTTCATAAACTTCTTTCTATCTTTGTTTCTATGCGCCTTGTGCATAGATTCCCCATTCCCTAAACTCAATCATAAATGGTACCTTCCTCCTACCTCTCTTTGGGTCGTATATGTTGCGGAGAGGGAGGCTTAAACTAACATCTAATCTATTTTTTTCTTCAGTTTTTCTTCTTGAACTTTTATTTCTTTTCTTTCCTATCTTGCCGTTTCTGAGCGCAAGAGATCCTGTGAGAGATGTTTCTTCCACAAACTTCACTTGAAAATCTGATGAATCATGCGATGTTCCCTAAAATTCGTTATGTCTTATTTATGGATGTGGAGCACCTGATCTAATGTTCCTGTTGATGTTTTAGAAAGACGCTTCCAGATCAGACAATGCTTGGAGCTATTGCTTCGTTGCTCCTTTAGCTAACCTCGCTCAATCATACTTCACCAGAAAAATTTTTCCACACAAAAAATTTTGTGTGGAAAGCAAGAATTCGTGTTGAGATTTTTCTTAAAAAGATTTAAAGTTTGATCCCACATCAGGGTACAAAGAAAATTAGCTGTTTAACGAATGAAAAGTATTTCGTTTCGCAGACGCATCCCGTATTACCAACAAATTTCGAGCTTCAACATTCCAAATGAGGAGGCTCCTGAACACGCTCCCCCTTCTGTGGGAGTTGGCTATCTTCATTGGGGACTCCGACAGTCCCCGGCACTGTGTGTATTGTCCGACAGTCCCCGGCACTGTGTGTATTGTCCGACAGTCCCCGAAGCTGTGTGTATTGCCCGACAGTCCCCGAAGCTGTGTGTATTGCCCGACAGTCCCCGAAGCTGTGTGTATTGCCCGACAGTCCCCCGGCACTGTGTGTATTGCCCGACAGTCCCCGGCACTGTGTATTGCCCGACAGTCCCCGGCACTGTGTGTATTGCCCGACAGTCCCCGGCACTGTGTGTATTGCCCGACAGTCCCCGGCACTGTGTGTATTGCCCGACAGTCCCCGGCACTGTGTGTATTGCCCGACAGTCCCCGGCACTGTGTGTATTGCCCGACAGTCCCCGGAGCTGTGTGTATTGCCCGACAGTCCCCAGAGCTGTGTGTATTGCCCGACAGTCCCCAGAGCTGTGCGTATTGCCCGACAGTCCCCGGCAGCACCCACGTCAAAGTTGCTCCTATCAGTGTGCGTGTGCCAGTCTGTGAGTGTGCATGTCTAGACACCGTCACCAAGAACCACGCTCAATTCAGCAGCTGCCACACGTCGCTGCGTGACATAATTGTAGTGCAAAGATTTATTGTTCTATAGCTTTGCATTAGAAGTATCATTTAGTAATTGAATATAATACTCTATGTTTCACTACACTTATAAGTCACAGTCGTCTTGAAAAACACATATTATATAATGAGTTAGACCCAATGAGAGCCAAGATTCTACCGTATGTCGTAGTGTATTGTTCGTATGTCACGATGTATTGTTAACAATATAAATCTTTTTAACTTCTATTATTTTTATGCATTTAATTTGATCAATTAACAGATTATTTTATATCAATTAAATGAAAATATTCTAACAGGTTTTTTACATTATGAATTAAATTAAGGTATTCTTGTGATGAAGCGTGTTGTAAGATGCCTCTTAAGCATATTTTTGCCAAACGATCGGGTTATTGAACTCCTTCCAAATTGCACATAAACTCGCACTCTGCATAGTCCTTTTTAAAACACGACTAGCAATTTTTTGTAAGCAAGTGGATAACTAAACTGCCTTGCGACATTTGGTAACTCATTATAGCTAAACGATACAACGACTTTTGGCAATAAGATCACCTCTGGACCACTGCACATGACGCGCCCTACTCGAACACGGACGCTTCAACACACGCACACACACCAAGAGGAGCAACTTTGACGTGGGTGCCGGCAGCAGTCCGGGTCAAGATGGCATCACCTATTCAATGATGAAATCTGCTGATCCTACACTTCAGCAGCTAATACTGCACCTGTACAACCAAATATACATCACGCGCTCATATCCAAACTCATGAAAAATCGCCATTATAATCCCGATTCTCAAACCAGGCAAAGATCCCCGCGTTCAAAGCTCGTACAGACCGATCTTTCTCTTAAGTACACTGTGCAAACTACTGAAAAAACTTTTTAACGCCAAAATGTCATGGCTTTTAGAGCGTGGAAACCACTTAAACCCTAAACAGTCTGGTTTCCGCCACAACCGTAGTACCACAGATAACTTGATTCAGCTGGAAACTGCTCACTCTCACTGGTCGAAATACTCTCTCTCCACCTCTCTCCCCCCTCCCCCCCTCCACCTCTCTCCCCCTCCCCCCTCCCCCTCTCTTTCCCCCTCCTCTCTATCCCTCTCTCTCCTCCTCCCCCTCTCTCTCCTCCTCCCCCTCTCTCTCCTCCTCCCCCTCTCTCTCCTCCTCCCCCTCTCTCTCCTCCTCCCCCTCTCTCTCCTCCTCACCCTCTCTCTCCTCCTCACCCTCTCTCTCCTCCTCACCCTCTCTCTCCTCCTCACCCTCTCTCTCCTCCTCACCCTCTCTCTCCTCCTCCCCCTCTCTCCTAAATTACGGAGATTCATCGGAGAAAATGACTTCCTCCCCCATAGTTCAGCAGTCCAATGCTGATACTTCCTGTTAAAATTGAGGCGGTCTTTGATGTTATTCGCCGTCAAGAGGTATCTTTGTAGCTCGTCTTGACGCCAGTCCGTTGTCGATGAGTCGTCGTCGAACAGTTCGTGCTGGGACATGGACGCCATTCCCTCTCTCATTCCGACGCAAGACCTGAACTACTGGCAGTCGTTCCCCATAACGAGTAGCGCACTAATGCCATATTTTGACGTACCGACGACAATCTTTTTCTGCCAGACACCGTCTTCGCCAACACGGATTTAGTCAAGTTGAATCGTTTTATCAATCTGTAGACAGTTGATGGTGATGCAAGTTGCTTAGCCACGAATTCCTTTTTTGATAGACCATTTTGATGGAGACAAATGGTGGTTTTCCTAATTTCTTCCGAAATCATGATTTTGAATCTGGTATAGAAAACGTATTTTAAAAACCCAATCTAAGATAAAAAAAAAAGTAAGCAAAGTATTTCAAAATAACTTTGTCAATCACCTTGCAAACGAATTTTTCATCAGTACCAATGCCCGTATCAGCTTTCAAACCAGCACAAATAGCTTTTCCGTATTTTAGGCACAACAAAATCGTTAAATTTTTAGAAAATCCACGAATTTTTAAAATCTCGCTTCTAAGTAATTTTGCTACATTATAGGACTATTAACGGTTAGGCATAAGTAAATTCTGAAATAAAGCCCTGAAATGAAATAAAATATCTTAAAATCATTGGCCATACATGTAAGAGTATTTTCCTTAAAAATATATATTCGAGTTAATAGTTTCAACGCTCGGCCGAACGCATCTTCTCTTCGGTTTAACCATTTCATTCCAAAAATTGATGAAAGTTCGAAAGACGGGTTGCACATGCCCAGTGCTTTCTGAAATGCCGCGTGACTTGCCTGTAGACACATACGTAAGCCACGTTTAAAGAGGACTTTGGTGCTTCGTGTTGAGTGAAAACTTGTTTTCAAACCCATGTTATTATTCTAGGTACTTTCTTGTTAATTTTATTTTTTTTCTACAGATAACGGAGCACACGTAAAACAAGTGAAAGTTCCTTTCCCGCCTGAAGCCCTGACTGCCTCCCATGAGGGGCGGTGGAGCTCGACTGAAATACAGCAGCTGGTAAATGAAGCGAAGGCAGCAATGCAGCTCACGGCGAGTGGCGTGTTGATGCCGTACGTGACTGATGCTTTGGGCTCAGTTGTTGCTTCGAGCGCGGCAAGTGGTCGAAGCTCGGCAGGTGGTCCGAGCTCGGCAGGTGGTCCGTGCTCGGCAGGTGGTCCGAGCTCGGCAGGTGGTCCGAGCTCGGCAGGTGGTCCGTGCTCGGCAGGTGGTCCGTGCTCGGCAGGTGGTCCGAGCTCGGCAGGTGGTCCGAGCTCGGCAGGTGGTCCGAGCTCGGCAGGTGGTCCGAGCTCGGCAGGTGGTCCGAGCTCGGCAGGGGGTCCGAGCTCGGCAGGTGGTCCGAGCTCGGCAGGTGGTCCGAGCTCGGCAGGTGGTCCGAGTTCGGCAGGTGGTCCGAGCTCGGCAGGTGGTCCGATCTCGGCAGGTGGTCCGAGCTCGGCAGGTGGTCCGAGCTCGGCAGGTGGTCCGAGCTCGGCAGGTGGTCCGAGCTCGGCAGGTGGTCCGAGCTCGGCAGGTGGTCCGAGCTCGGCAGGTGGTCCGAGCTCGGCAGGTGGTCCGAGCTCGGCAGGTGGTCCGAGCTCGGCAGGTGGTCCGAGCTCGGCAGGTGGTCCGAGCTCGGCAGGTGGTTCGAGCTCGCCTGTTTCCCTCGCAACTGAGAAACTGTCCAGGTTGCTGGAATCGCAGCTGCACCGCGAGCACAAGCCGCGCTGGGCAAAACAAAGGAAAAATGCGTTGGATAAGAACACGACCGGTTCTTTTGCCTCAATTTTTTCAAATTTGATTGCATTGGAAACGGATGATCTCCAAAAGGAGGAAGAAAACGCTAGAGTTGCAGCAAACGCCGTGACAATATCTAACGAAGTCGTTAAGAGCGTACAGAAGATGATGCACGATTATGATTTTAGCTTAAAAAAAATCTCCTCGGAGTCTCAAACTGCTCGAATAGGAACTGACCTAACCCTCTGCCTGGTATCTGGACTCCTCGGTACAATCGTCTCCAAACTCCTTGTAGGCCACGTAGACCTGAGCATCGAAAGATTCAAATCCGCCGTCTCTGCATCGATCGTCTCCAGTATTTTGGCCAGCTTAAGTTCGTTTACACCTTACAAGTTTAAAAGTAATCAGAATATTCCACTGAGATTACGGATGAGACATAACAAGAAAATGATTGCAGCTTTTCTCCAATCTGTTGAAAAGAAACGGCTTTCGTCTTCGTTAGAAACTTCAATACGCTATTGTGTTAAACAACTACTAGACCCACGGGTGATCTTTAAACTGCAATCGGATAACATCGATCTCTTATATTCTGGAATCTGCCTTGAAGAACTCGTATGTGTCATCATCAAGATTTTCAATGATGTCAATAAACATAGCTTGACTCAGCCTCATTATCAAGAACTTGAGAAACCAAAGCTCATGCTTTTTAGTTCGGCTTTCGCCACGAGAATAGCTCAAGTTTTCGCTCATCCCATTGAGATCATGTCCTTAAACTACGTCATGTTTTATTTGGACTTGGAAAAATTCCCAAAGGAAAAGCTGATGGAAATAAATACTATTAGAGGAATCTTGCCGCACGATCAAACTAATGCTCAAAATGTGCCGTTATTTGAAAAAGTTGAAGAGTATGTGGTGAAAGATGAGGTAGAGTTTGACTCCTTAGTTCAGAGTGATGTGAAGCTTTTCAATTTGTTAAAACTAAGGCGTCATGAAGTGTGTGAAAACGATCCCCATACGTTTCATAAGGAGTTAACGACGCTTTTAGGGAGGGCTCAGGCTCAGATTGCTTCGACGTTCAGCGAGTTTTTCAAGTCTGTTAAGTCAGCCGTCGCTAGGGCTACGAACTTTGAGAACAAGTGGTACGTATCTTGAAAAGTTAATACAATCGCTCCTGATAATTTAACAAGTACTTGAGATTTTTGCTAAATGAGTCAAAATTATTTAACCATTTCATACCATCACATTTTACGTCGAAGAAAAATCTTAACATGCAACTGGGGGAAAATGTGAGGGCCCCAGCTGAGAGTTAGGTAGGCTTTTTTGTTTAAATAAAACGTTTTCTGTTATGTTAGGGACCATCTTTTTTCGGTTCACTGCTGTCTTGTTTTTCCGCACCTCTGACTTTCTTCTTCAACTTTTATCTTATTTCATGAACTTCTTTCGCAACTCGCTGTTTCTATGCCCTTTCTGCATAGATTCCTCATTCTCTCATCTCCATACTAAATGGTGCCGTCCTTCTTCCTCTCTTCGATACGTTCTTTTTTGTAGCGGTTAGGGAGGCTTGAACTAACTTATAACCTAATCTTTAACATGCAACTGGTAAACTTGGATTATTCTTGAAGGGCATTAAAAAACTGCGTTTATCATTTTGCCCACAGTTTTTCAGTCGAAAAATGTTAATGAATAGCAGTACATACGAAGCATACATTCTTAAACCTCCTGAAAATGACAAGCAACCACATAGGCATTCAGAAAATATTCATTAATTTCACTACCGTGAAATACGCAGATTTTTTCTACACGGGGTTATTAGTTCTGAAATAAAATAGTTCATTTTGCATCGTACTTTCCAGCATTTTTTACTTCTTTTACTTTAATTTTATTCCCCGTTTTCATAGAGAGCGATATTTCAAAATGTAGAAAATTTTCCTTCTCGTGGGCTATCAAAACATTCCATCGATCACGTCTCATCCTTACTCGTTTCAGCACGATCCAAGGCGTGGTGGTGGAAGAGAAAGACTTGGATCGGCTGCAGGTCATCCTTGGCCGACTCCAGCAACAGGACAAACGGCTCCTGCACATCAACCACGCCCTCCTGGTCTACGACGAGTTGTTCAACCAGCGTACCATCAGGCAACTTCTGCGAGGGTGTCTCCCCTTGGATAGCTCATCGTCATGCCCCCACCACGAGCATATCTGTTTCTGAAATGGTGGACAAGATAATTTATCTCAACATTTGGTAAAGATTTGGTATAGATAATGCATGTATTTCAGCAGACTAGGATGCTTCTGTAGAATTTCCATGCTAATTGGTTTGTTAAAGTCTGAAGATTTCTCTATTTCTACCTCAGAAGGTACTCACGAGCGAGAATGACGAGAAGAGTGGATTGTTACATAATGTTAGATATAGCCTGATTTTAGGTAGGCTAGGACAGAATGGTAAAATTTTTAAGGAATTGGACGGATTGGTTTTTCAAAACCTCAAATTTTCTCATAAATACTCTGACCAAATATCTTCTAATTACGAAATAAAAAGCACAGATTGTTTACACGTGTTTCCTTGCGTAAAATAGCTAATTTTTTTTGAGCATTTGGGCCCGAAAATAAGTTGAAGATGGCTTTCTTCAGAGCATCTTACTCTCATCACCAGTAAAGTTTAGTTACTGTATAAATTATCAGGCTTCACAACATCCATGAGAAAAAAAGCGTAAACAAAGAAAATTTTTACCCGCTTGAAAGGCAAGAGAAGTGAAGCATTGTCTCCTTCCGAAAGAAGTTTTACTCCCATATTGTGTACTCGGATGTTTTGCATTGAAGGCGTTTACCAATCTAAGCTTTTAATGAATAGGTTCTTTACACTTATGTGACTTTAAATAGATGTTGATTTTATAATAGCAAATTTGTTAAGCATATCTTTTAGTTGTGGTCTTGATAGTTTGTAGGTTTTAACTCGCCCCTGCTTTCTTGATTTTTTCAATAAAGGTCATGGAAACGAAATGTTTAATTTGAATAATCCAAACTAAGCCATCTTCGAATTGCCTTTCTCTTGTTGATAATTTTACGGTGGCTTCTTTTTTTCTGGTTTTTATGTAAGAATGCAGAGCATCGGGATATAGGTTTCCAGTCAGATCAGTGTTTGCCAATCTAGCGGTTTTCCCGCTAGATCTAGCGGTATGATAGTGATGTCTAGCGGCTAGCAAGCGCAGTGCGCAATCACGCCATAAAATGTAACGCATCTATGTTCCCTAGCGACTTAAAAATCATAAACTCGGCCTTAACTCTCTATGACCTTAGGATTTTAAAGTTCTTACATGTTTTTAACCGTAAATCGACCCTCAAAAATACTGACAGTTCATACCCGCTGCAAAAAGGAACTAGTTCACAATCTTTTCTCCAACATATTTTTGTTTTCGTGGTATATGTTAATGACTGCTTTCAACATTTTGCTTTTCACCTTTCATTTCAAAAATAATTATTTATACTTTTTGAACTGTTGATGGAGCGGAAATCCGAAACGTTTTCCTATTTAAATATGATAAATTTCCTAAAAATTTTCCTCATTTTCAAGTTTCTCAAAAATATATCAATGAAATGGTTCGTAATTTCAAGATTTCATAATTTACCAGAGCCCGGTATGAATGCAGACAGGGTGAGTTTCCTTGATTTTCCTTGGGGAACTGATTATGTATTTCTCAATTATTGATGGGAGGTCTGCGTTCGTTCTTAATTATCATATGATTTAAGAATGAAATTCAATCGAGTTCCTATACAGTATATTGACAAGGAGGAGCATAGAATTTCAAAGAATATATGTTGGTTTGATCAACTGACAAGTTATTGAAGGATTCACAACTTATTAACGGGAGGTAAGCCGGTAGGGGGTGGGCCACATAAACGGACAATAAGTCGACCATAATTATTATAATTTGCGCCGTCTGATTTACTGTACTTCGACGTTAAAGACGTTCTGTTTCAGGAAGTCGAGAATATCACGCTATTTGTTGTGGGTGTGTGTAGTCCTCTATATATAGATATGTTCTCTTTGAGTACTTCAGTTTTTGAGATGCGTTCATTGGGTTATTACTGCGACTGAGGTCAACAGACCTAAATGAATATAACTAGTTTTAATCTGGTTTTACACTCACAAATTTATAACTGTTAGTCTCTCGAATATTTTCTCAACGCTGATCATAATTTTACGCATATATGGATGTTTTTATAGCAAAGAAGTATCCATATAGTCACTTTGACATTTATGCATACTTAATCAGCTTCAAGCAGAAGCGAAATACTTTCAAATCCTTACTTATTTGGTTGTCGACGTTCTAGCTGCTCTCTGCTGTAGATCTCGATGGTAGCGTTACCCTGTAGAATAATATGAATTTGAAACATATTCTCGTTGCACACACCTTTTACGAAAATGGAAAAAAATCCTAACAACAGTTTCTTTCTCTGAGATACCATTGGTGATTTTATGCTATTCTGATTTTGAAATGCCACCTACCAAATAATGCTTATTCTTCGAGAAATGGTATTTTAACTTTGTTGCGGGCCTCTGACTCCGTAGTGAAAAAGTATATGATTTACACAGTCAAATATTTTATTCATCAATTCTGAGGAAATATTGAGTACTTGGATTCTCTCTTCAATGCATGAACAGAGAAGTTATCATTGATATCTTATCAATGACTTGGAATCTCATGGGATCTTGGATTGCCAAGATTGTTAACCGAACTAATCATTGAATCATGGATTGCACTTCAGCGAGAGCATGTTATTTAAAATTAAATCTTTCTGATGATCGGCTCAGTATGAATTTTAGTCGAGTTATGAGCGCACATCTTACCATTTTTCTTTACGATGAGAATTGGTCCAGTATTTTTCTAACACGAAATACAAGATACCAGGAGGAGAAGGTTACTACCAAGTAACATAAATTTGCAGAACTAGAGGACAGAATGTGAACACTCTCATTAAAAATACTTTTTTCCTACTTGATTTTTAGCGCTTTAGTACTCTTGGAGCCATCTGAATCTTTCGCCAAACGTAAAAAAGACTTTATGGCATTTTAAGAGGGTGTTCAAATTAACATTATCCGGTACATTAATTTTTCTTAATTTCCGGATGAAACGACGTTGATGCCTAGTCGAGCTGTTACTTATTCAAACTCCTCACTAACGAAGATAATTCTTGCAGCTAACTGTTTCTGTTTCTCAGTAGGATTAAATAGCGGGCTTGCGCCGCGAGGCTTCGTAGTTGAGAACCCTCAATGCGAAAAGTGTGTGATATTGACCACTAGGAAACGAAAACCTTTTCAACGAAAAAAAAAAGATTTGAGAGTGCACATAAGAGGAGGTGCGCATTTGAATAGTTTTTAGCGTCTCCTTGAAATTTCTGCCTACTATAACAAGAATTAATTATTTAAAAATGCATGAAATGTCAACATTCTTTTCAATTCAAAATCTACAATACTTATAATTTTATTGTATGTGTAAAAGAGGCTTCAGATCATTTTCTGGTGTGTTAAACGAAGTTTACAAATTCTCTTGAATTCGTAGACCATTTAAAATTGTGATAATTGTATGCGAGATAGTTCTTGTACAAGCTTAATTTTACTGGTAACGTGATATCGAATTGTTAAAGATTAGAAATAATTTATTAATTTTTCCATCAAAAGTGTAAATGAACTTTACAGTATCTAAAGCCTAAAAATGCCGGCATTGTTGACCAAATAAGCTAAGAGGCTTCTAAGACAACCTGTCAAGGGATGAACAAATTCTAGAGGAAAAAATAGCAAATAATTTCGTGGCCTGTGTTTCAATCTTAGAATTAGTTGAGTATCAAAAGAAATAAGCTACAATCAAATCGAGTGAAAGTATAGTTTTATTTTCTACTCATTGTGTTTCTTTACAGGGAGTCTTTTTAAATTGTAAGTATTATATGTTATATAATTTTATATCTTGACGAGTTACTCATGCATTTTCAACGCATAAAACATGGAAAGAGAAACTGATTTATTCATAATAGTAGCAAAATTAAACGAGCAGCGTACTAAAAAACCCTAACTGAGAAAGTATTTTTCTCGCTGTTTTGGTTTTTTAATACTTCAATGTAAATGAAAAATCTATAGAGAACTCACCGAAGCTAGATAGAACGCAAGATTAACATATAAGTTCGCAACGTAGGGTAAATGGTTAGTTATCTCTTATGGGCGATATATGGCCTCATTCTTAAATAGTTTTAAAACATGTGTATTATAGTTGTGATAAGATACAGCGTCATGTACAATTTTTATTGTATTTTGGGGTTACTCTACGGCCTTTAAACTGAGTCGAAGAGAATTCCAGTATTTTTTACAATGCTCATGAACAGTAAATTAACTTGTAAGTTGAAACTTTTCCATGCATCACTGTTATAGTTAAACACATAGAGACTTGAATTCATCATCGTAAAATTGCAAATATTCTTGACGGTTGCTGAATTTTTACAGGATATTTTTGTTCGTGAATTATTTCACAGAGTAGTGTTGATGAATTACTAGGTTCTCAGACGAAAAATTAATGTGGTGCAATTTTGGAGCTGTTACGCGAGGAAAACCTCAATTCGAACTGAAATGACGCATAATTAAGAATTTGTCATTACTTTAAAATCATCAATGCACAGGTGGGGGTGAGTAATGCAATTCAATGAATGTCTATGAGTTATTTCATCAGTTTCAGTCTCGTCTCGGACTCTAAATCAGAGATAATAACTTACATAGGCGATGATGTTATCAGAAATAATATTGATATAGTAAAACGACATGTCTTATATGGTCTCTAGTTCAGATCCACTGCTGCTGAGTCACATAAACATCATTTGATTCGTTTTACACGTAATCACAATTTTGTTATGATATTTCAAAAGCATCTTCGACAATGCGGCTGCAACGACTTTTTATACTATGGCTGACACTGTGTAGCCAAAACATTCATTGAAATTTAGGTTATGACTTTAAATTTATGCTACATTTATGCAACAAATGAACTACTTATATGTATATGCGGTGTACTCCGTATGATAAAGCAATTTCACATACATGGAACGTTGAACAAACGCACCGTCATTAGCTTGCAGAGATCTCCGCATCCAACCTTCCGGACGAGTAATACTTTTAAAACGTAACCTTGGAATTGGCTTTTTTTAACTTCTCCCTAAAAGGGTTCTCGGCAAATTTACGCTTACAACCTGAATAACCACCAAGTTTTGGAATAGCTTTCGTATCGAATTTAATGATGTATATTATAAAATTTTAAAATCCCAATTTTGTGAAAGTTGCACAGAGCCTTCGTACGTGGTATTAATTCAAAAATAATGGCTGGTATACAAGTATATTTGTCAATATCCAATTTCATCACTTACTCTGTGTCAGTGTATTACACTACACAATCATTTAGTGTATAAGAGCCGGACGCTTATTATTCAAACAATTTTTTTAAAAGGCGAACAGATCGCGGTAACTTGCAATTTCACCAGGAAAAATTCTATTTGCTACTAGTGTTGTATCAAAACTGAAATACTATATAGCCAGTAATTAACGGTAAATTTTTTTTGAAATTTTCGTTATTCTCTTCGCATAAATGATATAAACAAGAATTGATACAAAGATTGCTTTCGGATTGTCAATGCGTCCAACTTCATAATTTTATAATCAGTTATGCGCTAATTTCTCGGTGATTTATCATCTCGTTATTAGCGCTAATTGCGTTGATGCTTAATGTGGTACAAAAAATTACACTGAATCTTCAGTCTCAATGAAATCCTTGAGTGTTGTTATTGGTCAAATAACTTTTCATTATCTTAAATCCCGCTCTTGACGCTGTGATTGGTACGTTTTATTCAAGTCCTCGCAATCCACGAATAATTAAACCCTTGTATACATTTCAGAAGAAAACAATGCTGAGCAGTGTGTAAAAGAACAACGACCTGTAACGGCCCTATAGTGTACCTTCTTATGACGTTTTTACGTTCATTCATTCTATGATACCGACACTGAGATATGAAAATATGTAATTCGTCTGTGTATATGGCATGTTTTTTCCATTTATTGAATTATTGCTCGATTGATACTTCTCTTTTTTTACCCACTACGTAAAAATGAGTATAAAACTTTTCCAAAAGGTTATTTCGATTTTAATTGAGATTTATGGATAAGAAATCAAACAAAACGGAAATAACACCAATAATGCGAACCGCAAACTAATTATTTTAAACATTTATAATTATGTGAGTATGAGTAATTTACATTTTAATTTTGAATGTAAATCGTTTTATGATTATCATTTAGTAGAATACATGAACGAAATTTCGTAGCTGACATTACGTTTTGTAGAAAGTACAATTGTTATTATTCCCTCGCTAATAGTACGGTGAGGAAGACAATGGAGCTCAGAAAACTATTTCTCAGCGATTAGTTATACGTAGATGTACAGTACTGTGCATCATAAAGAAGTTGAAATATGCACGAATCAGAGCTTGCTCGTTCACGGAAGCAGATAATATTCTCGGTAAAACCTACCAAAAAATAAAAAAACTGCACGAAGTAGGCAAAACCCACAAGATTTGTCCATTGAAAGGGGCTACAAGAATCATTTGAACGCCAGGCCATTAGAGTATAAACACTCGCAAACTACAGCTTTGTTGGAATACTAATGCGCTGAGTGGAAAGTTACCACGATAGGTGCCTCATTTACAATAACAAAAAAATCTTGAGGAAAGAATAGCATTTTTTAGAAAATGAAAGCTTTCAAATGATAAATAAGCAATTAATTTGTTTTGATATTATAAAGTGAAGACGAGAAAGAGAAAAAAGTTTTGGATATCATACTAGCAAAGTGCCAGCAGTAAAACTTGATACCGTTTCTGCGGTGTTTTGCGGTTGTTTAGCCAAATACGACTGGGAAACTAATCGCGAAAAGACGAATAATGAAATTTGAAATCTACATACATCAACATAACGAACATACAAAATAAAAACCTGGAATTACCGGTCAAAATATCTGACTTGTCCTAGTGTACTTCCAAATGAGTAGCAGCAAAGCTTCGTTGAAAGAAAACATTAGAGCCAAGGCAGTTTAGGTATGCCAATTTAGAATCACTGCGAAAACCTATGGCGGGAACTCGTAGTTAGTGCCACTCACCGGGCATTGAAATGTTCCTTGAATAAAAAATATAGGGATTTAAGGATGAAATAAAATTTTATCCAAAACTTAAACAAATCTATGAAATTTTATAGGAATTTACTACTGAAAATTATTAAGTTTAGAAACCAATCTAAAAGTATTCATATTGTGTGCACTATTTAGTTTCGTAAGATGAAAATCTCAGGAAGTTACTGTCGTTTAGATTTCAAAAATCCGTTTTTTGCGTCAAAAGGTACTAAATAATTTTTCGGGCTTCATATTTAAACAACACCCTGTTTACTACTTCAAGTCGTCCTGAGATAATGGTTTGATTGGTAATTTTTTTGGTAGTTTCAAGTAGAGCCTTGGCCGCAAGTTCTTTTCCCATGAGTTATTCCTACACCTGAGCCTTTTTTAGATTCCACAGCTTTATTAAGCCTTATTGTTTCCGACAATAGTTTATCATCAGCTTTTTTCTGATTGCGGATGCTACCCAGTTGAAAATCGGACAGTGTTTTCGGCAGTTTTTTTGACGTTTTGGCCAAAGGTTAGTGGCGCTGCAGCGCAGTGCAGCGGTCTCTACGTCCGCTTTAGGGACGACTATCTCTGCCGAGGCTGTCGACGGCACTCGCGAGAACGTCTGCTTAGATCTGCCTACAATTGCTTTACATTTTTATAGTTTTTTTGGTAGTTCTTGGCAGATAAAAACAACTGCGTGCAGCATTTTCCGGTCTCCGAGATTATATCAATCGGCTTGCACAATTTAAAAATCATATGTCATTTAAAAATGATTTTTCAACAACAGATAATTGTAAACAACAGATAAATCTCAGGATAATCCCTGATTCCCCGATCTACGTCAGGTACCTTTCTTCACGAAAAGCCTTTGTCATAAGAGAGTCCTAAGGTGGTCCCATTACATCAAACGACGCGAGGTGTCTTAAAATCAATGTATTTATGATACGCAGCAAGCAATAACACTTTATTTTATTAGTAAAAGCGTTATTATACCTTTACAGTGCCTCTTAAGTACACAAATACATTTCAACAAAGACAGTAATTTATTTTCTTTTGCAAAAATAACGCTTAAAGACAAAAGCTACTGCAAAACACAACAAATACACGTACAATAAAATGTGAAGTATTTCTGCTATTTAGCCAAGTAATCAGACTAACGTTAGAATATTGAAACACAATACAAATGAAAATTAAGGACTAACTAAAGTGGGGAAATTCCGATAAAATTTATCATCTTTACTACGAAAACGTTTCGGAGTCTAGCTCCATCATCAGTTCAAACTAAAAAAGAAAGAATTACTCCAGAAATATAAGATCAAAGTAAAATCAATTGAAGGTACTAAAAATATATCATGAAGGTAAAAATACAAAGTATGACACGGACAAAAACAAAGAATAAAGTACAGAAGCACAAAAAAATATATACATGTGACACATATAGGTATGAAAGGAAATTAGGCTGGTACTGACAAGGAATCTAACTATTCGCTATTTCCAAAGGGTACGAGCTGTCCATGGTGTTCAAATCCGGGTTTCGCTTGAAGATATGCAAGGACTCTGAATTTCTGAGGTCACACGTGGTTGAAGCGGAGTATAAAATTTGGAAATCGGGTGGAGAAATAGGAACATTGCATTTGTCAGCATGATTTCGCACTGCAGCATGCGATGGGTGTGCTAATTGGTTACCAGTACGGAAGCTTCTACCTCTATGTTCTGCCACTCTGATATAGAAATTTCGTGACGTCACACCGACGTACGAAGATGTGCACTGCACACAACTATAAGAGTATACCAAAGAGGCTCGCATATAACTGGGAAGCGTATCTTTGTACCAAAAAAAGAACCAATTTGAAATTATTAACCTGAGTGACATGTAAAGTAAAATTATGGAAATATTTCGCACACAGTAATTTCAATTCACGAGACAGCTTATCTGACGGTGCCCCCAAATACGGAAATGAACAGTACAAACGGTCTTTACTGTTAACCTCGGCAGCTTGTGACTTGTATTTCTTTGACAAATTTTTTTTAATTTGCAGAACTAACCGAACACAGACCCAGCAGAAACCCATTAGCTTTATAATAAGACTGTAAGAATTCAAATTCACAATGCACGTATTTGAAAGTTGAACATACATTGTAACCCCTGTAATTAAAGTTTGGTTACAATTAATTTTGAAATGTATCGAACAAAAACTGAAAAAACTAGAGCCTAATCCAGTAAAAGTGGGCTTGCGATACACAGATGTTTGAAACAGATCTTTAACCTTAGTCACGAGAAAGTCTAAAAATTCGTAGTAAAGATGATGTATTTTATCGGAATTTTCTTCGTTTTTAAGTTTTTAATAAGGTTGCGATCAAAGCAAACCACTGACGTGTTCAGATACACTAACTGAAGTAAATGTGCAAGTGCACATCAGCAGAAGCACACTTATTACTGCCTGCTTACGACCGAGGCATTTACTGCTGCGAACGACGAAGGCCAACTATCTGCTCCAATTCGACTGTACACAATAACTGCAAAGGTCTGCCAAAAAACTTGATTCGAATTGATTCCCATGCCTTCTGTCTGCTGTGAACTGCTGGAATTCGTCTTAAAACTGCCATCACTGCGAAAAACTGCCAAAATTCTTCCGCGCAACTGCGCTACTTTTCAACTGGGTATTGCAGGAGTACCTCCAGCCAGAGAGCCAGCAGCCCCAAGACCTGGCAATAAAGCTGGAATTGTGAATATGAAACCCGTCTTTTTTTGCTATATCTTTAGAAGCAAGAGAAGTATTTGTCTTTTTACGATTTGAATATCTAACCGTTATCAGTATCTTATTGTTCTTTATCATTTATTATTATGGGTTATCAGCATCAGTTTTCTGCTTACATTTTATACATTACTTCATGTTTCAAACATTATTTAATTTAATTTTATCACCGTCGGATTGTAGTCGAATTATTCTATATGATATAATTAATGCATGAGTATCGTTTGGAATGTTTGATTTGAATTCTGCTTTAATTTTTATGTCAGTTGTGGTGTTTTAATTGGCTCATCCTCTCGGCTGAAGTCAAACACATATATTGGATATAAATATCTTAAATGTCAGTACTCAACAGCGCAATTTTCATGTGGAACGATATCTGTGAGCATGTTATAGGCTCTTGCATAGTTATCGTTCTCGAAATCAATTTGAATATCATTCTCAGGGTATTTTCACTGTTTATTTGAACATGAAGCATTTCTCAAGTCACAAAGCTCGAAAACAGCATTGATCTCAACCTGAAAGTCATTTTTTCGTTTGAAACGCCAAAATAATGTATATTGGTTTTTGGGTTCCTGCACCTGTAGTTAATATTCAAACTATTAATTTCTGGGGGAAGTTAATAATGATTTGTTCTAATGTCGATTTAAATAGGGAATTGGTAGATTTATTTTTCCTTTTAATTGCCGATATAGTTTGGTTCTGAATTCCCCACATAATTTATAAGATGACATCTTCCTAATAAGCTTATTTATCGATTTTTTTCTATCACTGACTATGTTATCATTGGTAGTTTTTATTTTTAAAATTGTAATCATTTCCGTCTTCTTTATTCAAAACTCCGATGTAAAGAAAACTTTTAGCAGGTAATATAAACTGATCTTGATATCGAATAACGATTCTGAAATCATTATGTTCACGATGAAAATCAGTTCCAATTTGTGGCTCACAATCATGGGTTTCAATCTTTTGAATACTGCAGGTGTGGAACTAATTTGTATGAAGTATTAATTTTTACATTTTCTGGCGCTCATGGGAAATCATTTTGAATATTATGTAATTCCACATGATATGGTATATCCCAATTGAAATTCTGAGCCTTTTACAGATCGTTTTCAGGCAGTTATAAGCCAAGAGTTTAGTCGTTTTCGAGCAGTAAATTAGCCTTTTTCGGAGCAAATGTCTAGTATTTTTAGCCTATTTAAACGGCTATTTCTGGGCATCGAAACGGCTAATGCAACGGCCATTTTGGGCTTCTCTACTACTTGAACGAGGCTATTCACGACCATTTTTGGCTTTTCCATTGCTTGGTCGAGTCTCGTCCTGGCCTTTTTGGGCTTCCTTACTGCTTGATCAAGGCTAATACCGGCCCTTTTGGGCTTCCTTACTGCTTGATCAAGGCTAATACCGGCCCTTTTGGGCTTCCTTACGCCCGGCCTTAAAAACAAAAATACATATGGAATCAAAAGTCCCAAATTGAAACATTATACCAATAAAAATTAAAATTTTTATTTATTAACGAAATAAATATGAAAATTACTAAGTATTGATTTACAATAGTGGCATAATGGAGCAGATCAGATCGCTCCAACATCAGATTTTCTATACGATATAAAGAGTTTGTAAGGCCGGGTCTTGTGGCTGCTTCGCCTAGTGAGTTCCGATTTGAGGCGAGTGAAGCAGCGGCCTTACTTTTAGACTTCTCCGGCTGTAGGTATCGGTAATACGCGGCGGAGAAGTGGGAACTTTTTCTTAAATAAATTTACATTGGGATATATTAAGATTACTGAACATAGAAGGACTAGAATCGAGGTTTGAGGGGTAACTAGGGTAAAGCACTACAAGTTGAATGCTCAGCGATGAAGTAGTGAGACAGAGAGAATTAAAAGAAAATTATCTAGTATTTAGATACTTTTGGACAAGTATCTAGTATCTAGATACATTTTGAAGTATCTATGACCAGCTCTGGATATCTACATGAGCATAATATTTTTTTAACTACTAAACCGAAATTTATAGTAATAATTAATTGATGAAACTAATCGAAACTAACTTTGGCCACCTTACCTAATCTAACTTAACTAAGTTAGGTTAGTTGAAATTCATTTAGTTTTTTACATTTACTGAAGCAATACGACTTGTACAACATTTACGATTACGAGTCTTTTTACAATCTATTACGCGTCCAAATAGAGGTCGTCGAAAAGGCCTGAAAACGACTTTAGACGACCCGAATGAGCCCGCAAACAGCCATTGACTAGACCTATAAAAGGCCAGTTGAATAAAGAGCCCTTTTCAAGCCCTAATAGGCCAAGTATAGGTAGGAGTCGGTTTGAAGTCGTGATTTTTGGCCCTTTTGGGCCGTTTTCGACCTTTTACGACTAATTTACTACCTGAAAAGGGCAATAATTTTCAATTGGGATGAACTTCTAATATATAACCCTCCATTTAAAGTTTCCTGTTGGTATTGCTTGGCTCATAGCACAGCAGTGAAAGTCATTCGCATCCATATAGGTGATTTAACGATTTGGTTTTCCTTTATCAAATGTTTCTGGAATATATAGATTATTTGCGTTCGCATATTATTTTGATACCGTTGAAATTCCACCTCTTATTCCTTTTTCAATAAACGGAATCATATCAGGATCCGTGATTATATCTAATCCAATTCGCGTATGTTTAAGCAACGCATCGAAAGAGAGTCCAGGAGCTGTAAAGTGATGCACTGGATCCAGAGAATTGGCTGTCATATATGTTGCTAGAAATTTTTCAAAAACTTTTGTCGATAATAAAGTAAGGTGTATTTTAAGATCGAGATTATGATACACTCCTGACCAAAAGTTTAAGACCACTTGAAAATTTAGAAAAATGACAACTTTTCAGTGACAAATAATTGAATGCACTCAACTAGGGATCGGTAATTACTAAAGGTAAAAGAAGGAAAGGACAAATAATAACAATTGTAACAATTTATTAAGAAATCAACACTTCTAATGAATAATGACTTTTTAAGTTGATCATAGTTATAAGACCAGGGTAAAAAAAGTTCAGTTTAAGGGTAATTTCCGGCAGTTTAGATTAATCACAGGTTGGTACTGATAGCGCAAAGGTTTCACCGTGCCCAAAACAAGCAAACTTTCCGAATTTGAACGTGGTCGAATTGTCGAACCGCAAAAGCAAGGCCTGTCGCAACGCGCAATCGCAGCTGAGATTCACCGCAGTATAACTGTAAGTTGCAACTTCTTAAGAATTATGGAACAGCAAAACCTAGTGGTAGACCGAAAAAAATTTCACCTGCATTGGGTAGGAGAATAAAACGGGTGGTTTCTCAAGACAGAGGACGGTCTTCCAAGCAAATTTAGGCCCTCACAGATGCTGATTGCAGTGCAGTAACGATCAGGCTGCACTTACGACAAAACGGCATGAAGAACAAAAAGCGTGTCTACAAGGTCCTCGGTTGCTTCAACGTCACAAAGGGGTCCGTTTACAGTTTGCTCGTGAGCATCAAACATGTGACGTTGAGAAGTGGTCTCAAGTTTTGTTTTCTGATGAGGAAAAATTCAATATGGATGCTCCTGATGGCTTCCAACGGAACTGGCATGACAATGAAATCCCTCCTGAAATGTTTTCCTCGCGCCATAGTGGTGAAGGCACCGTTATGGTATGGGGCGCATTTTCCTACAGAGGAACTTTGGAGCTTCAGGAGGTGCAGGGTCGTCAAACAGCTGCTGGTTACGTCGGAATGCTGCAAAGATCATCTATGTCAACAGAGAGTCCTCGTCTGTGTGGTGATAGATAGATTTTTTAGCAGGATAATGCAGCAGTCCACAACGCCCGCCAGACTACAACTTTCAAGAAAATGGGGTCACTGTTTTGCGTCATCCAGCATGTTGACCGGATTTAAAGCCAATAGAAAATGTTTGGGGGTGGAGGGCGAGAGACGTTTATGGAAATGGTAAACAATTTGCGTCAGTAAACGAACTTCGTGCTGCCAGCTTCAGGAGCTGAGACAACATTCCTCGAGCCCTCATGGAAACCCTCGTTTCTAGTATGCCACGACGAATTTTTGAGGTTATTAACAAGATAGGCAGTACTCTTTACTAAGTTCAATGTTTGCCCACCGCAACGTCGTTGTAGAAAGATTTCCTATGATTTTTGCATATGGTCTTATCATTTTGATTAACTGAAAAAGTCGTTAATCATTATAAGTGTTGATTTCTCATTAAATTGTTACAATTGTTATTTTTTGTATTTCTCACCTTTTACCTTTAGTAATTACCTATCCCTAGATGAATGCATTTAATTATTTATCACTGAAAAGTTGGCATTTTCTAAATTTTCAAGTGGTCTTAAACTTTTGATCAGGAGTGTATAGTCTTTCAATGTTTTACAATTATATGAACGACAAACTTTGAGTGCATGCTGGTGCTCATCTTCTGTGATATGTTAGTTTTTTAATGTAATGTAAAATTCAGGTTCAGGTGGTAAACTCTCAAACTTCATTTTTCCGCAGCTCCCTATATATACATGTGAATATATACCTTTCTTTATAACTAAAGAAAACTGTTCAACATCGGTAAAAACTTGGATATTTCTTTGGAGTGGGATAAATTCTTCAAATTTTTATTTAGAGAAGGGAAAAGCCGCTAGCTCTCTCTCCAGATTTGTTACATAGATAAGCATCAACTTTAATTTTTGTATGGGACTAATATAGTCTTCATCTGTTTGGGTAATGGCATTTAACTTCCCAGCTAGTTTTTCTAAGTCTTTTATGAACAAATGAGCATCATTATTCGATAAATTATGCATAAAAATTATTATAAAACTTAGATTCTGTATCTTTAAATTACATTTTAAATAAGCTGCTCCTCTGTTGTTTCCTGTTAAATGATTATGATTTTTACCTTTTTTTCCGTAAATAGTTCAAGACATCCCAACACTTAGACCCAGTCAGAATTTTATCGCCGGCGTAACGGTAATTATGATCGGTTTTCATCTTTTATCGAAGTATTCCGACGGTAAATAATATTACCAGTGATCAACGGTAATTTTAGACGCTAAAACGGCACGCCGACGATGATGACCGTGATTTACCGTCGATTTCTGACTGTCATTTTTACCGTAGAAATACCACGGTAAAACTACTGTTGTTTTTCAGACTATACTTCATTATTTGAATCTATCGTCAATGTTTGTCCATGAATAAGTTTAATCAAGGACAAGTCAGAAAAAATTATGTTATGTATTACCCGTGGTCAAATGAAATTAGTTTACGTAATCTTCACATGATGTAATTTGAGCTTTAGTTCTTTTATTGGGAAATTGAAAACTTTAATTCGAAGCTTAGATCTAAAAAACCGAAGCTTTCAATTGGATTTTCGTATGCAACTTTTCAATATTCATACATTTTAATTTTATACATTGTAATATGAAGGTGAAATTCTCCAACTGAGGCTTCAAATGCTTTGTATTTAATTTCAAGCGTTTTAATTTTAACACTTTATACATTATATTACAAGTGAAATGGTGAAGTTTTTTGACTGCGCGCTAAAGAAATTTCTGTAGTTTCAACAAAACCGTTTCTGAACCGTCTCGGCTGCGGCCTGTCGGTCAAAGCATTTTCTTTCAGGATAATGCTTTGCTCTTTCGTTTGAGAGTAATTTAATTAAAGTCAATCGGTGCATTCTTTCAAAAGTTACGAGTGGTAAACTTAAGTCTTTTGACTGCGTGCTCAAAAAATTTCTGTAGTTTCCACAAAACTTTCTGTACCGTCCCGGATGCGGCTTGTCAGTTTTTAAATGAGTTAGAGTACGAGAGTACAATTGTTTATCACGTTCGTGTTTGTAACAATTTTAAACCTTATTGACCTATTTTCTAATGAAATAATTTTATGTGAGGTGATCGAAAACGAACATATAAAAAAAATGCAAGCCTACCTTTGTAAATTCCCAGGTTTTAATAATGAAATATGTTTAAATGAGTGAATCCACATGCAAAAATTATTGAAACCTTCGTGATTGTTGGACTTGCATTTGAGCTGTTGTTCATTGCGTGGAGTCATTGTGGAGCTACAAGTTTGAGCGTTCATACTATTTACTGTTTGGAATGCTTCAAAGTATCAATGTCTAAACATTGAAATTTCATAGCTTATAATATTGGAACCAAGATCTAATTGCCTTAATGTTGGCGTTTTAAGTTATTTTGATGTGTTTAACTGGTAACGTGGGAGACTTCAAAATTATTCTGTGCATTCTCAAGAAAAAATTGCTTTTTATATGTGCACGCACATCAAAGTTACCATTCAAGTTACTCTACTGCAATAAACAAGGATTAATGAATAAAGAAGATACCTAAGTTGTTTGGTGTTATTAATTATTCATTTCAGCTGCCTTTCTTAAAATAGTGTGGATGAAAATGGGTGTGTAACTGAATCGAGCTGCTGATTCATGCCAGGAAAATCATGGTTTGAGCAAAATTTCAATTGTAAATAATTTCTACCCTTAGATTTATTTGTGCTGATAGTTACCTTCTAGAAATTTTTGGTAACTTGCTTATGCCAATTTTGTTTGTATTTGTGACGGTGCAAATTGTTTTCTGAGAGACTAAAAATTTATTGATAATGGTGCATGATAGCCTAAAAATATTACCATTGAGTCCTGCTCTGGTATGCCTATTATGATGAAATGTGAAGCATTCAATGCTCACTTGTTGAATATTAAGGTAATGTGTCTCATTGGATCAAAATCATTATTTAGATTAGTTTCAGTATAAATGTAAATTTTCAAAGTGACTTTCCTTCTGGTGACTGGTGGAGAGTAACCTTGTGTAATCATTACAGAAAATTAGTGGTTAATGTTCAGGAGATTTCAATGATCAATTTTCTACTTTTTGGTGCCCAAGCATAGCTAATTAGATGTAAATGAACAATTTTTATTCCATGCACTTTTCGTCGCAAATGAGTATTTGACGAGTTATAGTGGTAAATTACTGACCGCAACTCTAGTGTTTGAAACGGAAATTAATTCACCGAGCGCGTTGGATGACAAGACAATAATGGACTCTCCCTTCCGATGCGCTCTAATGATTGAGCGCATTCCCACCATGTAAGACAAAAGTTAACATACTGTTATAACTTATTATTTATGGGTGATAATTTCTATTGTGTTGTTAGGAATTAAAGATCCTAGAAGTGGGTTGAGGCTCTGTGGGGCTGGCAAATAATGAATTACATAGGACCAAAACTAAACCTACCGCTTTAACTCGTTGAATACTAATTTGCGACAGAAAGTGCATAGATGAAAAGTTGTTTATTTTGATCTAATTAGCCATGCTTAGGCTCCAAAAAGTGGAAAATTGGTAATGGTTCTTTCCAGACCGTTTGCCAAATTACATTCTAGTAATATATTTGTTTGTGAGAATTATTTGTATATGCGTATTAGTATTCTATTTTTATACACAAAAATTTATTACAGATAAGGCATCATTGAGAGCATTTTCCAACTGCATAAAATTGTCACAAATGATGAAGTTTGTAAGATCTTATTTTAACATGTGTTGACATTACAAATTATATTCTGACTCACTTTAGTTGTGTTTTTAGAGACGAGGTGTGGTGTATTTCTGAATCACACTTTTAATGGACACCAGCAATATTTTTTGGGGAAAAATTGAGTTTAATATTTTCTCACACCCACTCCAACTTATTACTACTGATAGTTTCTTTCTGATATGCTATGCTGACATCCCACTACTTATCTACAATGTCTTTGCAGAAGCTGAAATTATGTTCTTGATTGCTTGTGCAGTAGAAACATTTGAGGATTGTCATGAGCATTATTAATTCGGAAATTGTTCTCAATCTAATGACAAATCGGAATTAGTTGGGCAAAATCTCCAACTTTATCAAATCATTCCATTTCCATTTCATTGTGTGTTAAATCAGTAATAAATTCGCTCAACATATTATTATTGAAACAATGTCAATTGTTGATAAATTCTCTAACTCTGTAGTCTATAAAAAGTGACGTTTTAAAATAGGAACACCATATTCAGGCTAAAATGATACAGAAAAATATTTTCAGTCATTGATAAAATGCAAATCTAATACTCAAAGCTACATCAGACAAAGTAATAATTTTAGAAATGACAACACAAGAAAATAACTAGAAACTAAATTTGTACCACAGCAATATGTACTACTTTAGTAAGGTTAGGTAACAGTATTAACATATTTTTTAGTATTACACCTAGAGCAATGCTGTTACCTACACTTTTTTATTTACGCTCATAAAAAGCTAAAGTTCTGTTTTAAAAAGCACAAGTTTAATTCAATACAGGTTATATTTTAAAATATGTCAGGGATATTTTGTAACAGAATTATTTTGAAAATCTAATGTTTCTAAAATTGTTTACCTATACCTATGTACTTGACCTTTTATAAATAACACCTGACCTCTTTTATATCAAAATTGGGTGCTTTAAATTGAACTTGAGCTTTTTAAAATCAATTTCAGATTTTTTAAATCAACTTGAGCATTTAATATTAAACTTGAGCTTTTAAAATTAAACTTGAGCATATAAAATTAAACTTGAGCATTTAAAATTAAACTTGAGCATTTTTAAATTAAACTTGAGCATTTTTAAATTAAACTTGAACTTTTTGATGTTGAACTTTAACTTTTTGATGTTGAACTTTAACTTTTTTATGTTGAACTTGAACTTTTTTATGTTGAACTTGAACTTTTTTAGATTGAACTTTAACTTTTTTACATTGAACTTGAATTTTTTTATATTGAACTTGACCTTTTTTACAATGAACCTGAGGTTTTTTACATTGAACATGAGGTTTTTACATTGAACCTGATGTTTTTTACATTGAACCTGAGGTTTTTTACATTGAACCTGAGGTTTTTACATTGAACCTGAGGTTTTTAACATTGAACCTGAGGTTATTTACATTGAACCTGAGGTTTTTACATTGAACCTGAGGTTTTTTACATTGAACCTGAGGTTTTTTACATTGAACCTGAGGTTTTTCACAGTGAACCTGAGGTTTTTCACATTGAACCTGAGGTTTTTTACATTGAGCCTGAGGTTTTTCACATTGAACCTCAGGTTTTTTACATTGAGCCTTAGGTTTTTTACATTGAACCTGAGGTTTTTTACATTGAACCTGAGGTTTTTCACATTGAACATGAGGTTTTTCACATTGAACCTGAGGTTTTTCACATTGAACCTGAGGTTTTTCACATTGAACCTGAGGTTTTTCACATTGAACCTGAGGTTTTTTACATTGAGCCTTAGGTTTTTTACATTGAACCTGAGGTTTCTTACATTGAACCTGAGGTTTCTTACATTGAACCTGAGGTTTTTCACATTGAACCTGAGGTTTTTCACATTGAACCTGAGGTTTTTCACATTGAACCTGAGGTTTTTCACATTGAACCTGAGGTTTTCCACATTGAACCTGAGGTTTTTCACATTGAACCTGAGGTTTTTCACATTGAACCTGAGGTTTTTCACATTGAACCTGAGGTTTTTCACATTGAACCTGAGGTTTTTTACATTGAGCCTTAGGTTTTTTTACATTGAACCTGAGGTTTCTTACATTGAACCTGAGGTTTTTAACAGTAAACCTGAGGTTTTTTAAATTAAACTTGAGCTTTTTTATATTGAGCTTGAGGTTTTTTCAATTGAACTTGAGGTTTTTTACATTTAACTTAAGGTTTTTTTAATATGAACTTAAGGTTTTTTTAAATTGAACTTGAGGTTTTTTGAATTGAACTTGAGGTTTTTTAAATTGAACCTGAGGTTTTTTTAAATTGAACTTGAGGTTTTTTAAATTGAAATTGAGGTTTTTTTTAAATTGAACTTGAGATTTTTCAAAATATGTGACCTAGTTATAAATATAAAACCTGAGCTTTTTGAAACAAAATCAGAGCTTTTTGAAACAAAATCAGAGCTTTTTGAAACAAAATCAGAGCTTTTCGAAACAAAATCAGAGCTTTTTGAAACAAAATCAGAGCTTTATGAAACAAAATCAGAGCTTTTTGAAACAAAATCAGAGCTTTTTGAAACAAAATCAGAGCTTTTTGAAAACAAAATCAAAGCTTTTTGAAATGAAATCAGCTTTTTGAAATGAAATCAGCTTTTTGAAATGAAATCTGCTTTTTGAAAAAAAAATTGAGCTTATTGAAATAAAACCTGAGCTTATTGAAATAAAACCCGAGCGTTTTGAAATAAACCCGAGCTTTTTAAAATAAAACCCGAGCTTTTTGGAATAAAACCCAAGCTTTTTGAAATAGAACCCGAGCTTTTTGAAATAAAACTAGAGCTTTTTGAAATAAAACCCTCGCTTTTTGAAATAAAACCTGAGCTTTTGGAAATAGAACCCGCGCTTTTTTAAATAAAACCCGAGCTTTTTTAAATAAAACCCGAGCTTTTTTAAATAAAACTCGAGCTTTTTGAATTAAAACCCGAGCTTTTTGGAATGTAACCCGAGCTTTATGGAATGTAACCCGATCTTTACGAAATGTAACCCGATCTTTACAAAATGTAACCCGATCTTTACAAAATGTAACCCGAGCTTTTTGAAATGTAACCCGAGCTTTTTGAAATGTAACCCGAGCTTTTGAAATGTAACCCGAGCTTTTTGAAATGTAACCCGAGCAGCTTTTTGAAATGTAACCCGAGCTTTTTGAAATGTAACCCGAGCTTTTTGAAATGTAACCCGAGCTTTTCGAAATGTAACCCGAGCTTTTTGAAATGTAACCCGAGCTTTTTGAAATGTAACCCGAGCTTTTTGAAATGTAACCCGAGCTTTTTGAAATGTAACCCGAGCTTTTTGAAATGTAACCCGAGCTTTTGAAATGTAACCCGAGCTTTTTGAAATGTAACCCGAGCTTTTTGAAATGTAACCCGAGCTTTTTGAAATGTAACCCGAGCTTTTTGAAATGTAACCCGAGCTTTTCGAAATGTAACCCGAGCTTTTCGAAATGTAACCCGAGCTTTTCGAAATGTAACCCGAGCTTTTCGAAATGTAACCCGGGCTTTTCGAAATGTAACCCGGGCTTTTCGAAATGTAACCCGAGCTTTTCGAAATGTAACCCAAGCTTTTCGAAATATAACCCAAGCTTGTCAAAATAAAGCCTGAGTTTTTTAATTATAAAGTAAAAAGATATAGTCTCACCAGCACTTATTAATGTGGTGCAAGTTTTGCTTCTAATCATTTTCCAGTGCTGTCATTTTCAAAATTATCACTCTGTATGTTGTAGCTTTGGGTATTATATTTCCACTTTATCATTGTGACTGTATGTGTTTTTACATGTATTTTCAGCCTGAAGATGTTTGTAAATCAAAATATTGCTTTTTTATAGACTACAGAGTTAGTGAATTTTTCAACTATTGACAATAAATCAATAAAAATATGCAAAGTGAATTTCTTACCATTGTTCTTCCAATGATGTTCTTGAAAGGTTTTTAATGTTGAAAAGTTAAATAATAAATGATCTAGTTTCTCATACTTGCCCAGATGTATTTGGTAATGTCTCCCAACCTTGTGTTAATGATTGATTAATTTCAGAATCATCCAATAATGGAAATGAAGTGAACAGCTCTTAATTCCCTCTAATTCTTATTCACATCCTGATAAACACTTAGACTTGTTCAGTAAATCTGTTTCATTTAACTGTCAAAATTCAATGTGATACTCCCATCAAAAACAGCCCAGAGTCAATAAAACTTTGGAAACTCAGTAAGTGAAATCCATCTAGATTTGCTTGAGTCTGATGCTAGAGACAATAGTTACTTTTCATGCAATTCACCCAATGAAGCCTTTGCTGATACCTCAAGTAAATTAAGACCTGTCATGTTGAAATGTGAAGTATTTAATTCTTATGATTCAATACTATTGCTTTGGGTTGATTATCGGACATTTCTTTCATTTCCGTAACAAGGTGTCTACTAGGTAGTAAGAAGTAAAAAAATTTGAAAAGCAGCAAAAAAGAAAGTAGTAATGATATTTGCCTTGAGGGTTTATTTTACCTGTCAGGGTTGTAAAAATTTTGAAGCGGGATAATTCACTGAAAATGGAACGTAAAGTAAATAAGCACATAGAGTTTGAAGATTTATTTTCAAAAATTCTTTTCTCTCAGAATCAGATATTTGCTGCAGTTTGTGGGAAATGTTCCTGTAAGAGGATTGGACAATTCCCCGGTGTCTACTAATTTCCAGTCAGTTTATTTTTTGCATATGATCTGTTCTCATTGTTGAAAAATGAGACAGGGTCTTGGCCAAAGATTTGTTAAGGTCTGTTTGGGAAGGGGTACATAAAAAATTGGGTATTTTTTGCAATTATGCATTGGACGCTTCATTTAGTAATAAGTTTCTAATTTAGTATTTTATATATTAATCAACTTGAAATTTTTTTGAACACATGCTATGGCATGTATTATTGACTCAAACTACTCATTATAGGATGATTTCTTACATCCTGCACATTTGGACAACATTCATTTTGTAAAAATTCGGAAGTCATTTTTTGCTGTTAAAGGTTGTAAAAAGTATTAAAATTTGGAACGGAAATATAAGAAGACACCCAGCATAATGTTTGTTTAAATTGTTTTGATGATTCCGGGCAAATGTAAAATTTAGAAATGAATTTTTTTCCAATGAGGAACATTTAACACTATATTTATAATCAGAAATTACTTTCCAGGTTTATTGTGTGTGGAATCAATTTGAAAATTTTAATTTTGCTTATGAATAAGGATAAACATTAAAACTTATCATGGAAATGATATCAAAGATGCCAATTTCCAACTGCATTCAGTCGGCAAAAAGCATAAAGTTGTTGAAAAGTACTGTGAAAATGTGATGCTGGTCAGTGATTGCACACGTAAAACTTTTCATTACCAGAGTGAATAACATATTACGCTGTGATGGCTCTCTTTGCAGTACCTACCCTCAGAGGCTAGGAATTATTGCACAAAGGCTGGACTGACTGGCCTATCCGCCGTTTATTTAGAATTTAACAATCCATGAAAACTTTCCTGTGAAGGTAAAAGCGGCATGAATCTCGATCCTATTTAGATGTCTAAATGTCCTGGTCATTCATTATTTAGTAAGATATGGTATGGTGTAGTAAAAAGGTTTTTACAAACAAAGCTGCATTCTTCTTGCAATTAGGCAGTTTCCAAAATGGGGAGCGCGTTTGATTTTGATTTATCACACACAATTACATGCTCTATTTAATTTCTATTTAATTTCAGCGATGTGTGGGTGTCAGTCCGCACGTCACCAGCTCACCATGACGCCATGACGGTAGTGTGGCCTAGGAAATATCCTACTCTGTGTTAGGACAAGCTCGTCTACAGATGAAAATCTCTTTCAAGGAGCATTCCACCTGTGAGTTAGTATAAGGTTCGTGTAAGCTTACACAGTTCTTTTCGTTCATTAACTAATATCTTTCCCCTCAGGGGGATGCAACTATTGTATCTATGAGAATTAGCACCCCCATGGGGAAAAGGTGTGAGGGCACAACTGAGAGTTATGTAGGCCTTTTTTTATTGGAATAGAATTTTTTTTGTTATGTTATGGACCACCAGTTTTTGGTTCACTGCTGCCCTGTTTTTCTGCACCTACTACTGGCATCTTCAACTTATATCTTGTTTCATGAACTTTTATTTCAACTTACTGTTTCCATGCCTCTTCTGCATAGATTCCGGGTTCCCTTATCTCAATACTAAATGGTGCCTCCCTCCCTCTTTGCGAAACGATCTTTTTAGCGGTGGGGGAGGCTTAAACTAACATGTTATCTAACTGATATTTTAAATGGCATTCCATTATAGTAATACCCCGCCGGGGGAGACGACTATTGTATCTATGGGAATTAGCTCTTCCAGGGGGAAAAAGTGAGGGCCCGAGCTAAAAGCTAGTTAGGCCTTCAGTTTGTTGAACTAAAATGCTTTTGTTATGTTAAGGACCTTCTTTTTTCGGTTCACTGATGTTCTGTTTTTCAGCTCCTACTACTCTCTTCTTGAACTTCGATCTTTTTTCATGAACTTCATACTCAACTTATTGTTTCTATGCCCCTTCGGCATAGATTCCGCGTTCCCTTGACTCCATACTAAATGGTGCCTTCTTCCTTCCTCTCTTTGCATCGCATAAATATGGCTGCGGATAGGAAGGCTTAAACAAACTAATAATCATCTTTCGTCATGGTAATGCAAATAAAGGGATTTATTGATACTAATTTGTTGTGACAATGACTGGCACATTGGTTGCAACATTTGAAAACGTATTAGCATTGCAGTGGGCAGAATCGATAATTAAATGCTAATATGAATAATCTGTTTTTTCGTTCAACAATTGGTTATTCTTCAGTATATTTGAGCATTGCATGGACGTCAGTCCTCAATGTTACGTTTTAATATCAGTTTGTTTTATTCACACATCATTTTCTTCAAATTTAACAAGCCAAATTGGTTCAAAGTTTCCTATAAAAATAAATTATCAATAACTTAACGCTCAGCTGTCCAATAGGTTACCGATACCAAGTTTTGTATTCAGGGTTAAGGTAATCGACTTATTCTCCGATTGCAGCCAAAGCCTGATGGGCCAAATGTTGAGATCACAATTAAAGCTAGCTTGGCTTGCTCCAAACACAGTCATTCAGCAAGTGGTAATTTATTTTATTTTGTTTTCACTTGCACAGGTAATATTTACTAATAAATTCTATTCATCAGATGCATTAGCTGGAGTCGGGTATGATGAAGATAAGAACCTGAAGGCGTCAGGCATCCAAGGGGTCCTGCTTCGTTGCAA
The DNA here is from genome assembly GCA_030386875.1 of Morinoia aosen. Lineage (NCBI taxonomy): Eukaryota > Metazoa > Arthropoda > Malacostraca > Amphipoda > Talitridae > Morinoia > Morinoia aosen. Next base: position 2,143,078 of record CM059568.1, on the reverse strand, counting down.
CGATTGAGCTGGCTCAGAGACGACGGACTGAATCAGAAAAGTGGCCGGACAAAACCAGTGCACTTCCTCAAAGGCTACTTGCTTCTTCATCGCTTACTTTGATCGCCTCTCACTCCCTTATTTGCCTAGCTCCGTCGACATCAGGTCATGATGCTCCTTCCTCAAGCTGGGTTTAGATGGAGGGTGCTTTTCTTGGGGCAACGCCCCTTCTCCCTCCCCGCCTCTTCAAAAAACCCCTAACCCACCATCTAATGTCTCCCACCCGTTCCCCATGCGTGCTGTCGCTGCCAACCTTCATGCTGGAAAAACTGAAAGGCAACTGACAGTGTTGCCAATTTAGCGGATTTCCAGCTAGTTCTCGAGTATTGAGATTTCATCTAGCTCCTAGAAATCACTATCTAGCTCCTGGCGGAAAAACCAGAGTATTTGAAGTACGGTTTGGCTCTAATTTACCTACTTTCCTATTATAGGCGCAATTATTTATGCCTATAGAAAAATGTATTCAACTAATGACGTAACAATTTCTAGCGGTCAAGTTCAGTACATGTAACGTTTTTTTCGGCGACATCATTCCATGCCAGCGGCAGCCATTCATGTGTTGGTTGTGGTGAGTAGCGTGTGGGGTAGAGAGTGCGGCGTAAACACTTGTGCTTAAGCATGATACTTCCGGAAAAGTTGGAAATCTTTTCCTGAATGTAGAGGCTGCCTACAATGCAAATGCATTTTGGGACTATTGTAAATGTACCATAAACGCAAAATTGTGTGCCCTGAAAAATTTGATGAGCCAAAAACACGATTAATTTTTCGCATGTTGCCTGGAGTGTTCGTCAATCGAAAATCACAGCTTTTGAGGAAGACGCTACAGAGTGCAACAGAGGGTAAATTATGTTTGCATATCGCAGAATATAGTTCCTCTGCGATTGCTGACCATCTGTCGTGAGTGTGCTGCAGTTCATTTACTGACTGTAAAACGGCACAGGGTATCAAACTTCATTTCAGCAAGTACAGGGAATTTTTTAGTGAATGTTCTTGCACTTCATTTTGTAAGTAAACTGTGTGCCGATATCTCAGCATACTGATTGTAAAGCAGAACCGGGTATCAAACTTCATTTCAGCAAGTACAGGGAATTTTTTGTGAATGTTCTTGCACTTCATTTTGTCAGTAAACTGTGTGCTGATATATATGTGAAAATTTGAACACACTAATTGCTGAAAGCACTGATACATCAGATAATAAATTACCTGGTGAGGTATTTTAGCAAACCATTGAGAAAGGATGTTTCGACGCAACTCGGTCTGATGCTTGTGCCATTCAATTCAATGGTCAGTATCTAATGATTGAGCAGTAGCTCCGCTAAGAAATGTAGATTTTATTATTGAATAAACCTATAATTGGTTCCCTCAATCAGCTAAAAGGCAAGCGACTTGTTCTGCCATAACTACAATACGAGGAATTTTCACTACTCCCTTTACCACGTTTTACTGGTGCCGAACTGAATATTGATTATTTGTGCGTTGTGAAGGGAACATTAAACAGACAAGGATTTGATAAGGATTACTTGCACCTGTCAAGTATTCTAGCCTACCCACACCTTCCCGTGGTGGTACCGTTAGTATACCCATTTGGAGTCTTGTAACTCATTACATAGTTTATATGTAAATTGATAACAAGGTGTTTATAAGATTAATTATTGTATTGTTATCTGTGGGTAGAACCAACGTGGGGGGCGCCCACCAACATCTGGGTCTTTTCTCTTTTGTTTTGTGTAATTAAATTTCTTTGAAATATTGAGTGTAGAATAGACGTGTCCAAGCGAGGCCCCCTTGATTTATCAAGGGGACCCACTCCTGAAATAATGAATCGTTCGAATGCGTGTGACCAAGTTTCGAGCATGGAAGAAATGGAGGATCCGCAGCGGCAGCGAGGTGACGCTGGAGATGACCCCCTCGCCTCGAAGGTGGACCAACGTGACAACATCGGAAATATCAAGAGAAGAATTGAAGAAGCCATCGCAACAATTGCGGGTGATGTGAGTGATGAGAGTTGCAGAAATGTGAGCACCAATGAAGTGGACCAGATTGTGAAGCATCTAACAGAAATTGAGAGAGCGGTGATTTCGGCCCGAAGTGGTTCATCTTCAGGGCAGGAACAGCCAGCACGTAAGTGTGGAAAACTGCAAAAAAAGGAGAAAATAAAATACGTTCCTCTGGTGCTACCTGACGAAGAGTTCTTTCCCAGGTACTTTTCCATCACCTTTGAACATGGAGGAAAGAGGAAAACTAACCCGTTTGGAGTTCTCCAACAAATCGCGGCTGTAACTGGCACAAAACCCAAGAGGCTGTTTAGCATGGGCCCTGAAATGATGATGGTCGAAGTGCGAAGTGCGCAGCAAGCGAAGAAGATTGTCAGCCTGACGCACGTGGAAAATGTACCCTGTCAGACTGCAGAATACAGCAGGTTCAATTACTCGACTGGCTTGATATACGAGGCCTGTCGAAAAAGTATCCGACCTTTGGCCAGAAAAAATACTTCAACAACCTGACGGGGTTGGGACCCTAATCCCCTTCAAAGTAGGCTCCTTGTGCTTCCACACACTTAGCCCACCGATCCTTCCACTGCCGGAAACACCTCTGGAAGTCTTCTTTTGGAATGGTGTTCAGCTCTGTCGTCGCGTTCCGCATTATCTCTTCTCTACTCTCAAAACGGGATCCTTTCAGTGGTGTCTTCAATTTTGGAAACAACCAGAAGTCGCAAGGAGCCAGGTCTGGAGAGTAGGGAGGTTGGCGAACGGTCGTAATTCCATGTTTGGCCAAGAAATTGCGGATCAAATGGGATGAATGTGCGGGCGCGTTGTCGTGATGCAAGTGCCAGTTGTTCGCAGTCCACATGTCTGGTCTTTTGCGCCGAACTGCATCACGAAGTCGCCGGAGAACATCCTGATAGTACTCCTTTGTCACTGTTTGTCCTTCCGGTGCGTATTCGTGATGCACAATTCCACGGACATCAAAGAAAACAGTCAGCATCGACGGAGTCAAACAGGCAATGCGACGATGGAGCTGAACACCATTCTAAAAAAAGACTACCAGAGGTGTTTCCAGCAGTGGAAGGATCGGTGGGCTAAGTGTGTGCAAGCACAAGGGGCATACTTTGAAGGGGATTAGGGTCCCAACTCCGACAGGTATTCGAAATATTTTTTCTGGCCAAAGGTCGGATACTTTTTAGACAGGCCTCGTACATCAATGACTTTGACATCACCGACATGAACGAATTTAAAACCGGCCTTCAGGAGCAGTACAATGTGCAGGAAGTTACAAGAGCTAGTTTCATTAAACCAAGATATCCCGAAACACAAGCCTTTCTTACAACGTTCAAGCAACAAACCGTACCATACAGCATCTATATCCCAGGTGAAAGGCAAGACACCAAAGTATATCCGTTTAACAACAAACCAATGTTGTGTTTCAATTGCCAGATGTATGGTCACACCACTAAGCGATGCCGAAATACCTCTGCAGTGTGCAGAAAGTGTGCTGGGGTCGGCCACTCCGCTCTGAACTGCACGTCTGACGAGACGAAGTGTGCCCACTGCGGAGGTCCACACGCAGCAGGCAGCATCCAGTGTGACAGAGAAATAGAAGAAAGATGCTTGTTGCAAATAGTGGAGAGAGAAAAAGTGACCATAAGAAGAGCTAAACAGATAAGGGAAGGAGTGGATGAAACTGTACGAGCCCCACCATCTAGCAAGTACATCACTCATTTTGATTGCAGGATGAATGAAGCTAATAGACGAAAGATATCTCCATGGGTGCTCGAGAAGTGTATCACCGACCACCTCGGCAGTAAACCCAAAGCCATAAGATCGCGGAGCAAGACGGTGTTTACAGTGGAAGTGAGTGACGCAGCTCAGAGCCAGAAAATGAAACAAATGCAGCAACTAAACCAAATGCCCATCACTGTCGAAGAGAACCTCAATTTTGCCATGCAGAAAGGCCTTATCTATGTATATGAATACGATCTGAGTGACTTTGAAAAATTCAAGCAAGGATTACTGGAAATGTGTGGAGCTCAAGATGCGGTTCGAGCAACCTGGATTAAACCGAGAAGTCACCTGGCACTGCCTATTCTGTTGTCTTTCAGGCAGCCCGTGCTACCCGAATACATTGATGTCCCTGGAGAGCAGGCTAAAACCAAGGTATACGAAATTAAGCCCAGACCTATGCTCTGCAAAAAATGCCAAGAATATGGCCACGGCATTAAACACTGCCAGGGAGAACAACTGTGCTCGAAGTGCAGCTCGACTGGGCATCTAATTGACGAATGCACTTCCAGCGAAACCAAGTGCTACCACTGCAGTGAGGAGCATCCAACGGGATCAAGAAATTGCAGACAGAGAGTGCTGGAGGAGGAAATCTTGGCCATTCAGAGTAAAGAAAGAGTTTCAAAAGGGCAAGCCAGATTGATGTTCAACCGCCGCAACCCGAACTTCTCTATGAATTTCACTAAGGCAATTAAGACACACACTAATCCCATAAAAGAAGATATTACAAACAATAAAAAGAGAAACCGATCAGATGACCGAGAATCAACACCAGAGCCACAACAAAGCAAGAATAAGGTTGAAGGAGTCGAAACAAGAAATGAGTCCAGGAATAGAAGTATGTCGGCGAAAGAAGATAAAATAGAGAGGATGACAGAGGTTGTGTGTGAGAGTCCCAAGACCGGAAGGCTTTTCACAACGACTGTAAGCCTGCACCACGGTGCAATATCACCTGCAAAAGAAAGGGAATCTAGAAGGAGAGAAACCAGGAAAATTTATGATGAATACACAAAAGAAATAAGAGAAACTGAAGAAATTGATAGAGATAAATATGAAGAAGAACTGAAAAAAGCTAACCGTCCGAAAGTGGGAGAGACGCGTAGACAACGCTCACGTGCAACATCGAGGGAGAGCTTCAGGAAGAGATCTCCGAGAGGCAAAGACGAGAGGAGGAGGTCTGAGGACATCAGGCGCAGGTGGAGGTGATGGCAGAGCAAGAGGTTACATTCCTACAGTGGAATTTACAAGGAATGGCGTCTTCTAAGGAGGACCTCATAAACCTTGTTGACACCTACAAGCCAGCAGTGATAGCTGTACAGGAAACGTTCTACGGTGATAATTTTGTGTCCCCAGTATCAGGATATGTTAGTTTCTGCAAGCAAGGTCACTACAACCACAGGTTTCATGGGGGAGTGGCACTATATATACATTCATCAATACCCACTCAAGAGATCAACATACAATCACCGGCTCAGATAATTGCTACGAGAATATCCCTTAGTAAATTCAAGATAATAACTGTTGCATCAATATACTTACCACCCAGAGAGCAAGTAAATATCGAAGAATTATTCACCACCTTGAGGGAATTGCCCAAACCTGTTGTTATAATGGGAGATTTTAACGCTCACCATAGTGACTGGGGGAATAAGAGAACAGATGGGAGAGGACGAACGATGCGGAACATGCTGGCAGTGGAAAACCTCAACATCATTAATGATGATTCACCCACTCATATATCAGGAACGGTAATAGACCTCACACTCACATCCTCAGACATAACACCGGATCTAAAGTTCAATGTTCTACCCTCGGTCCTGAGTAGTGATCACTTCCCTATAATGCTCACCTTTACAGTTCTGCAAGCAGATGGACGACTAGAGACCGAAGCATGGAATTTCAAGAAAGGTAACTGGAAGCAGTACCGAGAAGACACCATATGGAAAAATGTACACCAGGTGGAAATACCAGAGGACCCAGAGGCTGCAATCGATGAACTCTATCAAAGATTCAATAGTGCAGCTGAGAATTGGGTGCCTAAGTACAAGAGAAGACGGCACTACGCAAAACCATGGTGGACAGCGGACTGTAAAGTAGCTTGGCGAGAGAGGGAGAAGTGCTACAGGGTATACAAGAGGACTGGGGAAATGGAGGACAAAATACGGTGGAAGAGGGCAAGAGCAATAGCAACGAGGACATTCAAGGAAGCTAAGCAGAACACCTGGAGAGAGTTCGTATCAACTCTGAAAACCACCACACCCAGTAGTTATATTTGGGAAACAATAAATACAATTCGAGGAAGGGCCAAGAGGCAAATAAAAATGCTAAGTGAAGGAGAAAATCATTATTCGACCACGAAGGAAATAGCACAGAAGCTCGCAGAGACCTTCGAAATCATATCCAGCAACGTGAACTATTCAGAACAATTTGTACGATACAAGCAACTCGCAGAACAAACTCCCATCAACTTCATGAGCAGCAATGAGGAACCCTATAACAGACTTTTCACAATGCAGGAACTTACATCCGCCATCAAAATAATAGAATTACAACACCAGGAGCAGATGATATCAGCAACCTGATGATCAAAAACATGCCGGACAATGCTCACCAATACCTGCTGAACGTGTACAATAAGATATGGGTTAAAGAATATGTGCACCCACGTTGGAAAGAAGCCATAATTGTACCTATCCCTAAACCTGGTAAAGATCACAGCAATCCGAAAAACTACAGGCCCATATCATTGACGAGCTGTCTATGCAAGACCTACGAAAAAATGATCAACAGCAGACTGATGGAATACCTCGAAAACAACAAAATATTTACTAACATCCAGTGCGGTTTCAGGAAGAATCGAGCAACTGTAGACCATCTCGTGAGGTTCGACACCTATGTGAGAAGATCGTTCGCGGAAAATAAAGTGGTCCACGCTGTATTTTTTGATTTAGAAAAGGCCTATGACACGACCTGGCGGTACGGGATATTACGAGACCTAGCAGCGGCAGGAATGCGAGGAAGATTACCTAGGTTTGTGAAGGAGTTCCTCAGGGGTCGAACATTTCGAGTGAGAGTGTCTGGCGAATTGTCCCCCTTAACAGAACTGGCCACTGGAACACCGCAGGGAAGCACACTTAGTGTCACTCTGTTCGCCATCAAAATTAACTCATTAGCAAAGGAAATCCCTCGTGAAGTTTTCAGCTCCTTATTCGTAGACGACCTTCTTATTGCTTTTGCTGGTCACAATAGCTACGAAGTTCAAACAACAATACAGTCGACAATAGATCGAGTCAACCAGTGGGCAAAACATAATGGATTCCGATTTTCACCCACGAAAACTGTTGCAATGCAATTCTATGGAGGGAATGAACCAATGGTAATTCCAACATTACGGATGGACGAACAAAGTATTCCCATTGTAGACAGCACAAAATTCCTCGGCCTTCATTGGGATAAGAAGCTAAACTGGATTACCCACATCAGAAGTGTAAAAGCTAAATCCAGTAAAGACCTTAATTTTCTGAAATCCGTGTCTTCCTTTGCTTGGGGTGCGGATCAAGAAATTCTAATGAGACTGTACCGTTCCCTGATCCGCTCCAAAATTGACTATGGCTGTGTGGTCTATGGCTCGGCGAGCGCAACTGCGCTAAAGGAACTGGACGTAGTGGCGAACGAAGCAATGCGTATTAGCACTGGAGCATTCAAGACGACGCCAGTAACAGACTTACAGGTAATATGTAACGAACCGAGACTGGAACTCAGAAGAAAAGACCTGCTGCTAAGATATTATTTCAAACTAAAATGTCACTACATCAACCCAGCATACAGCTCAATCTGCAACTCAAACCTAGAACTGTTTTTTACTAGCCGGAAATGCTCAGCACCAGTAATCCAAAGACTGCGCCGGACCATCACGGAGCACAACATTCCGACCCAGCCAGTCCATCCGTACTTCACCCCTGCATCATATACATGGACTCTCCGCAGACCCAAGTTTGAGCAGCAAATGACAGATTTAAGAAAGGCGGGAATTATCCCATCTATCCTAAGACATATGCATAACGATATTATGAGTAAATACCACAGCTGCAAAGTAATTTACACCGATGGATCCAAGTCGCCAACCGGAGTTGGAGCGGCGGCTGTGATGGGGAACATCGTCAGGAAGGCCTCACTACCGCTCGTAGCAAGCATATTTACAGCTGAACTCCACGCAATCAAGCTCGCTCTAAACATCATTAAGGAAACTTCGTCTCTTAACTATGTCATCTGCAGTGACTCAATGAGCTCGGTACAAGCAATTGACAACTATACCGGTGATAACGAACTGCTAAAAAAGATCTTATTAGAAATGCATCAACTCATAGAAGATGGCAAAAACATTACCATCAGTTGGGTCCCGGCGCACGTGGGTGTCGCGGAGAATGAGCGTGCAGACGAGGCTGCAAGAGCAGCAGCGCAGAGACCTGCAGAATTTATATTGACCCCTTACAAAGATTGGTTCCCGCTAATAAGAAAGAGAACATATGAAATGTGGAACAGGGAATGGCGTGAAGCGGAGAGAGGCCTCAGAGCTGTCAAAACTTGCCCTGGAAAATGGAAGAAGTGTATCTTCAAGTTGACCCGCCAGGAGGAAGTCGTCATCAATAGGCTCCGACTAAACCACACAGCGTTGACCCACAGCTATCTCTTCGAACCAGAAACTCTTGGGCAGAGACCTATATGCGGGTGGTGTAACGATGCAGTCCTGACGGTGAAGCACATGTTGGAAGAGTGTACTTCACTACAACAGGCCAGAGACAGATTACTTCGACCAGTGACTGAAGGAAGCATGAGTGTGGCGATTGTGCTATCGGATGGAGGACCTATCCAGAAAGTGCTTGAATATGTGAAGGAATTAAATGTATTCGGTAATTTGTAAATCTTAACAGATATGAGTGAGTATAATTGATGAAAGTCTGGTTTATCTCTGAACTTTGATTTCCAAGTTGACCTGAACAATAGCGAGACTTGAATGATGGAAGTGCTCTGATGGAAAGTATTAAAGAACAATGGCCGAGCGTCCTGTGCTATTACCCTCTCTGATCTGATGAGAGGGGGGTTCCAGCATGGGTGAGACGCTCGGCCAAAGTGAGGGTGGGTAGCTGGAACCCCTGCCAGGGGAGTCTCTAACTACTGCCCGTAAGATAACTTAGAAGTTATTGCCCCGCCCACAATTCCAAATGCAATTAATCTCTCCGACTCTTGGTAATTCTGGTCTGCATCGGTCTGTTGCGCTCGGGGCGCCTAAAGGTGATATACGTTGGTGATTGTGAGAGTAAACCCATTGCAAGGGGATCATAGTTCCGGAACTCGTCTGTGTAGTGAGACTAAACTCGTGGCCCCGAATGTTCTACTGGTCGAAATGTTTCAATTATTTGGACGTCAGTTAGCTGGGCTGTACGCCAACCCTAGTGGTTCGGATTGAGTGGAGAAGCAAAGTGAGGGTATTGGGAGTACCGTGCATGGACGAACGAAATTTGGTTATTGGCGGAAGCACTGAGGTTTGAACTTGGATGGAAATATCAAGTCGTGATGGTGAAAAAATACTTTGGTAGTTTACCAAAGCGACAACTAAATAGTCACTGACCGAAGTTGTCGTTAACTGAGTTTATTATTATAAAAAGCAATGAAGTAGCGTGAAACAAACTGAGATTGTTACAGTCGAAGAATATTGAATCCCCGACAGAACTTTAGGTAGAAGTAACTGAATCTAACAATGCTGCAGGCAACAATCCATTCAATCACGTTTCTCCCATAGCAATGAATTTATTAGCATTGCCACGCTCAATCGCCGATGAAGAAACACTTTATTATTTAATCAATTCCCCTCAGGGGGATACAAGTATTGTATCTATGGGAATTAGCGCTTCCCGGGTGACTATGTGAGGACCTGAGCTAAAGGTTAGGTAGGCTTCCTTTTTGTTGAAATAGAATAGGTTTTTGTTTTGTTACGGACCTTTTTTTTCGGTTCACTGCTGTCCTGTTTTTCAGCACCTACTACTTTCTTCTTCAACTTTTTCTTTTTTCACGACCTGCTTTCTTAGCTTCCTGTTTCTGTGCACCTTGTACATAGATTCCGCGTTCCCTCAACTTCATACTAAACGGTGCCTTCCTCCTTCCTCTCTTAGAACATCTTTGTCGTGCAGTTAGGGGAGGCTAAAACTTTCTTATATAATAATAATAATTTAATCAATTTAGTCCATACTTGCAAGTAACTTTTAACATGATTAACGTGCTATGCTGACTTATTATTTTTTGTAATTTACTGTCTAAACAAAATATATCATTCAACAATTATCTAGCGGATTTCTGTTAGAAATCTAGCTCCTTGCTGCGCTATAGAGTTGGCAACACTGTGACTGACTTGGCAGTCTTAATAGTAGGGTGTATCTGTCAGTTGTTCATTTAATTCAAAAGTACGTACCTGTTAACAATCGTAACACAAAATTTTCGCTGTTATGCTATTATTAACACAGGATGACTCGTGAAAGGACTTGGATATAATTTGTGTAACTAATTTCTGTAATTCTTGAATTCTTCACGAATGCGTTGACGTTCTTGTGCCGGCCTCCGTGGAATACTTTGCAGGTTAATAAAATGAGGTATTATCGGCATTACAAAAATTTCTGTGGCTGGAATGTCAAAAAACGAATGCCGAAATAACATATGCATCAACGAATTGAGTTCATTTGGAACTAGTTGTTCCCTACGGAGGATACAATCATTGTATGTATGGGAATTAGCGCTCCTAGGGGGAAGATGTGAGGGCCCGAGCTAAGAGTTAGGTGGGCCTTCTTTTTGTTGACAAAAAAGGTTTTTTTTGCTATGTTAAGGCCGACCTCTTTCGGTCCACTGCTGTCCTGTTTTTCAGCACGTACTACTTTCTTCAACTTTTGTCTTGTTTCATGAACTTCTTTCTAAACTTACTGTTTCTATGCCCCTTCTATATAGATTCCGCAATCCCTATTATCCATACTAAATGGTGCCTTCCTCTTTCCTCTCTTCGATACCCTTTTTTTGTTTCGGTTAGGGAGGCTAAAACTAAACTATTATCAAATCTGGTCTTGAACTAGTCTTTACTGATCGTACTAACTTGATGTCGGATCTGTTCATCTATTTCTGGTACCAAAAAGGGCCCCACTGTTTTTCGCTTTTGTCTTCGGATTTCATTTGTGTTTTATTGAACATAAGGGATCGGCATTACGAAAGTTTCTGTGGCAGGAATGTCAAAAATCGAATGTGAAAATAATATTTTCATTCACGAATTAACGAGTTCATTCGATACTAGCACTTACTGATCGTTCCGATTTGATGTGGCATCTGTTCATCTATTTTTGGTACCAAAAAGAACCCAAAGTATGGTGTATTTTTTCGACGGATTTTATTTTCGTTTAATCGAACAGGATGTATCGGCATTACATTTCTGTGCCTAATAACACCAGTTTTATGGGAAAGTTTCATTTGAAAAATTTCAGTTGCTCATTTGTTTATGATGTGAATATATAGTAAATTAAGAATCCTATAGAGGAACAAACGTGGAGCCGCATTGCAGCGGGAGGTGGAGGGTAACTTCTTCTGAAAAGATATGGCTGTGGAGGATAATTCCGCCCTCTGCTACTTGCGACTCGATAGCATTAGTGCGGGCCCTGTCGTCTCATCCCGTTTAAAGGACTAAGATGTGTAGTGGTTGAGAGGGCTGGTCATAGTAGATATTTGATGTCTAAGAATGGAAGGGTGCAAATTGAATTAAAAATTGGTAAAATTTTCTTAGTAATCGGTTGCTTGACGAATCCTTTTGTGGTGGCGGTTAATTTTAAATGAAGGTTATATACGTATTGTTTGTAGTGGTGAATCTTACAAAAACATGTGATGAAATTCTTTGCGTGCCGAAGATATTTTTGTAAGAACTTATTTTAATAGTCAACTGACGGCTGTTGAAAATGAAATAAATATATGTGTTGAAAAATCTCATTTCTGTAATGTTTTAACCTATTTATAAATCAGTGGCGTTTTTGAAATAAATATATTGTACTGTGAGACTTATCGTAATTGTCTCGTGTTCTTCGATGAAGATGACAATTTGAGCCTTCTTACTGTAGCATTCATCAGCATTGCAACTGTTTTTTTCTAATAATGCATTGTTACTTGTTGCAATAGGCTTCACCCTGTAATACTAATCTGTTCCATTATCGCAATTTGCAAGAAACTTGCGGAAATATATGGACAGTGTTTAACATATTTGTTGAATTAAATTAAGTTATTTCAGAATTTTTGTGCAGTGTTCAAATTTGCGGTAATTGGACAGACGCATTTCACGAGGTGTGGCCCATTTTTTTGGGAGCAATTCGCTATTTTTGGGACAAATCGTTGCACTGCTTATGAATCTCCTGGAATATAGTGGTTAGAGTAGCGATTTATAACGTTAAATCAACGGTAATTATCGTGAGTTTTGAACGAAGACCGACTATAATAATCGTTTAACTGCCGGTAATTGACTGGTTAATATCGTCGGTCTTCGTCCAAAATTCACGATAAAAACCGGTAATTTAACGTAAATCGGACGTTAATAGGGGACATTCGCGACACTAATTCTGACGATATATCGTCGGTTTATAGGAAGAAGAAGATGATAATTACTGGTAAATTCGGACGTAAATTTTCGTCGGTCAGACGATAAATTTCTGACTGGGAAGCTGCTTTTGATACTGCTTCAGAGGAGGGGTGGGAAAGTGCAGAAGGTAGCTCTGGTGGGGAGTTACATCCTTATTTTGAAGCTCCTGAGAGTCCCATTCCTAATGAGGGTAGTTCTCTCTCTATCGAACACCCAGGAGATCAGCAATACTTTTATGATAACGATTCTTCGGAATCTCCCGAAGAATTAATAATGGAGGCAGCTGCCCGTCCCAAACGGCAGGCAGCTCAACAGCAGCGTAGCAACCTTGCTGATTTAATTAGGAGAGGTCATCTTTGGTTTCCCTTACTAAGTTATCTAGCTATATTAAAAATTGTATATGCGCATAAAATAAGTGATCGCACTTTCTATATTTACTCTGGAAAGTATTGTGAATATAATGAAATGTTTTGTGTATTGGAAATCTATGTAACGGAAATTTGAAAATGAAAACTCCGTTTTTTTGTTTGCCGGGATTGTGTGGAAATTCTAGCCATTGCTCAAAGCCGGGTTCCTCTGCGGGCTTAGTAAGGCATTATTAATGGCCTTCCACAGTAAGGGGTCTTAGGCTGCTGTTAAATTAATTGACCTAAACGGCAATAAAACAAGTAATTAACGAATAGCAGAGCAGTGGTGGGGGTTCCTCACATCTTCGGTTGCAGGCGTATTTCCAAACTTCTAAAGTATGCCTGCGCTTTTTCTTCCGAGTCCTAAGCCAATACAGCGGATTCGGATGAAAACCGATGTGTGCGGTCTTTTCGGACTGCCACGCCAGACAGCTTCCAACCGCCGCCTCGGGTGCACCTAAATCTTGTGCCTCGCTGGTCACCGGTCATCTTTCCTCGCTACCTTGGACCCTTGGGTTCATGGACAGCCGGCTACATTGAGAAGTGTTCACATGAAAAAATATTTTCGAAGGTGAGAACCCCCTTTTATTGTCATGCTCTGATTGTTTAAATGATTACTTAAATCGTTACTGACCCCTGTCGGGTGTCAGGCATTTATGTGAATTCTGTGTCCCTTTACCATTTGGGACTTTGTTGCCGCCTTGTAGCCGGGAGGCATCACAATGTATATGCATCAAGTAGAAATGCAAGGCCTTTTTGAAGTACTCAACTAATGTCAGACCTCTGTGCTTTAGATTTCCTACTGTGTAAAATGAATTTCACAACTGAAGTAGAAATGCTTTATTTAAGTGTCACGGGCCGTTGAATAATTCCGGATTGTTTTTGTCAAAATATAGTACGAATTCACTGATTGGTGATTTTTACAAATTTTTAACTCTGATTGCTAAGTAGATACAATGTTCCACATCGATGACTGAGTAAATATCCTTTTGTCTGAGCTAAAGATTAAATGGGCTTCCTTTTTGTTAAAATAAAATAGGTGTTTGTTTTGTTACCGACCATTTTTTTCCGGTTCACTGCTGTCCAGTTTTTTCAGCACCTACTACTTTCTTCTTCAACTTTGATCTTGTTTCATAAACTTCTTTCTCATCTTACTGTTTCTATGCCCTTTCAGCATAGATTCCGCATTCCCTTAACTCCATACTAAATGGTTCCTTTCTCTCTTTGGATCACTTTTGTTGCGGATAGGGAGCTTAAGGAGATCATCTCAGGCCCCTGTCGGTGCGGTGAGCTTTTTTTGTTTTGTTGTAGGAAAATGACCCTTAGGTGGTGGACTATTCGGTCCTAAAATTTTATGACGCTACGGACACTAGATCCCCCCCGGGCCCGAGGAAAAGGACCCTTTTATTGTAAGAGGGCTAAAAGTCCTGAATTTTCGAACCCATTTCGACCCAACATAAAAACAAAACAAAACAGGAAATGGAAAATTTGAAACTTTAACTTTGTTTATCATACTGCAAGGATTCTAAAACTGTCTTTGGTTTTGTTCTAGCCTGAAAACTCAATGAGTAATATTGATTTGAAACATCAATACAAATGAACTAAAAAACCAATATGTCTAATTTTTTCAAGCAACTAAGGCCTGAATCGAAAAAATTAGAAGAATTTGTGTTTCTTTTCAAAAGTTACGTATAGTAGTCAAATTTCATAAGAATCAGACTACAAATATATAATTTCGTAATCTATTCGGGTGAAATCAAATATTTATATATAACTTTATGTACGAGATTTCTTACATGTTTCATTGAACTCCACAAGGAAAATGTTGCACATTATTCGTACATCAAAGAAGATCATGGGAACTGCATTCATGTACAAAAATTTTCCATGATATTGTAATTCAATAGATATACTAATGTTTATGGGCTCTCCTGAAAAATCGAGCATTTTACCATTCAAAACGTTACACGTCATTGAGTTTTGATGCTAGAACAAAACCAAAGACAGTTTTAGAATTCTTGAAGCATTGTCAACAAAGTGACGTTGTAAAATTCCCAAATTTGAGAAACAATTTATATAGCTCAAAACCAAACAAAATTTATTTGTGATGTAATCATAAAATATCGCTTTTCACAAAAATTACGTTGTAAAATGTTCTAATTTTGCAATTTCACTTTGTTTACAATGCTTTAAGGATTCTAAAACTGTATTTGATTTTGCTCTAGCATGAAAACTCCATGAGGAGTAGCGTTTCGAAATATCCATATAAGTACACCAAACACTAATTATTGGTATCAAAATCCTAAATCGAAAAAGTGACGGGAGTAAAACAAGTTTATTTTCAAAAAATACATATACCGGCCAATTTTCAAACGAATCGGACGAAAAAGTTGGAATATTGGGACGATCTTAAGGCGATCATCCCAGTTCAACTTTTTTCGTCCGATTCGTTTGAAAATTGGCCAGCATGTGTATTTTTTTAATGTTACCTTTTTTTCTCCTATCACTTTTTCGAATTAGGCCTTATTTTTTTATGAAAAATTAGTTTTTTGGTACATTTTTATGCACATTTTAGGACATATCTCCTCATTGAGTTTTGATGCTAGAACAAAACCATAGACAGATTTAGAACCCTTGAAGCATTTCTAACAAGAAAATGAAGGAAAATTTCCACATTTTGAAAAAAGTTTTTCTGATGAGCGATATTTTATGTTACATCACGGAAAATTATTTTTAGGAGTTGAGCAATTTAACTTTTTTGTTCTCAAATTTGGAAATTTTGCAAATTCACTTTGTTTAAAATGCTTCAAGGACTCTAAAACTGTCTTTGGTTTTGTTCTAGCATCAAAACTCGTAGAGGAGATACGGTTTGAATGTTGAAAGTTATTTGTTTTGGGTATAAGCCATAACCAAAATTTTTTTGTTGAAGTGTATTATTATGGACTTGTTAGGTAATTGGATGCAGTTTTAATTTTTATTTTGATAATTACCATACATAACTTCATATACACACTGTGAATCGTGATTTCCAAACCAAAAAAAAATTTTTCAATATTGAAATTTTTTTATTTTCAGTCTAATTCTTATGAAATTTCACTATAATATGTAACTTTTGAAAATAAACAGTTCTTCCATTCATTTTTTGGATTCAGGCCTTAGTTTTTCAAAAAACTTGGACGTATTGGTTTTTTAGTTCATTTGTATTGATATTTCAAGACGTATCAAGTCATTGAGTTTTCATGCTAGAACAAAATTAATGACCGTTTTAGACTCCTTGAAACATTTCTAACAAAAGTCAATTGTCAAATTATCCATTTTCCGTTATGTTTTCTTCTTATATGGAGTCGAAATATGGTCGAAAATTCAGGATTTTTGGTCCCCTTATACCTTCCTGGGGGGGGGGGGAGGGATCTATTCTTCGTAGCGCCATAAAGTTTTAGGACAGAATAGTTCTCCACCTAAGGGTCCTTTTCGAACAACAAAACAAAAAAAAGCGCACCGGATTGACAGGGGCCCATGGCAGGGGCCTGGGATGATCACCTTAAACTAACTAATAATCTAATCTATCCATTTGTCCTTTTTTTCCTCAATTATTGTGGTGAAATTTGAATAAATCTTCAAATCTTTTCGAATTTTTGGTTTTGGGTGCACTAGGATTACACGTAAATGTAGCAACGATCCACGTTTCATGGACAATCTACAATGTGAACCACAACTGAATGATCATTCTAAAAAATACACAATTAATGAAAACCAGTGGAGATTAAGTGTTTCCATTCGATTTTCTTTGTTGTAATTTATAATTTTTAAACAAATTTTCCTCAGAAAAATATAGTTTTCATTGGAACTGACTTAAAAAAGTAATAATAGTTTAAAAATGGACCCAAATTGAGTACGTTCTCTGTATTTTCCTCTTTATTGTTCAGGTGGACCATGTGGCATCCAATCAACCTATGCAGGTTGTCAGTCACCGCCCTTAGATGTTTCACCTTCAATGAAGACGGGGCCTAGCACTTCACCCACTTCAATGATGGAACGCAAGTTTTCACTTGCTAATCAACTTGATACCGCAAGTGAATTCACAGATAGTCAAAAATGTTCTACTCAAGCAGGTACGAAGAAAGCATGCTCAACCCATCATGCAGCCACAAAGAAAGCATGCTCAACCCATCAAGCAGTCACGAAGACATGCTCAACCCCTCCAGCCGCTACAAAGAGAACATGCTCAACCCCTCCATCAGCCACAAAGAGAACATGCTCAACCCCTCCATCAGCCACAAAGAGAACATGCTCAACCCCTCAAGCAGACACAAAGAGAACATGCTCAACCCCTTCAGCAGCCACAAAGAGAACATGCTCAACCCCTCCAGCAGCCACAAGAACATGCTCAACCCCTCCGGCAGCCACGAAGAGAACATGCTCAACCCCTCCGGCAGCCACAAAGAGAACCTGCTCAACCTCTCAAGCAGCCACGTAGAGATCCTGTTCAACCCCTCCGTCGGCCGCGAAGAGATTTTGTTCCAGCTCTTTAGTCACAAAAAAGCCTCTTCTGCCTCGAAATCGGTTGAAAAAGCTGCTAATTGGCCACTAATAAAGCTACTACTTTTTCATTAAACTTTTATCTTGTTTCATGAACTTATTTCTGAACGTACAGTTTCAATGCACCTTGTGCATTGATTCCGCGTGTCCTTAACTCCATATTTAACGGTTCCTCCTTCCTTCCTCTACTTCGAACGTCTTTGTTGCAATAAGGGAGCCTTAACCTAACATCTGATCTCGAATCAACGTTGTGCAAAATATCGACAATACTTTTTTAATATCGTAAATCACGCACTGAGAGTCCCTAGGGCTTCGCAAGTTTCAGAAACGTTTATCTTCACTTTCCAGCTTGCGTGTTAATGTTTCAACTTTTCTTCTAGCATTTATTTTTTCCTTTCACAATTTCTGATTTTAGCGACGACAGTACTCCTGAGGTGTGGTAGTAGCTGAAATGTGTTCTAAAATTGTCCAGCCCATGCTAATTGTCTCTCGGTTATTACAGGGTCGGCCAGAAGTAACTTAACCTTCTAATTTGATAATAAAAGTAAAACTATGAACGCTAGGAAGTTGAAACTGATTTATTAGAAGAAAAACATTTTTATGGCTTATCAACACTATTTTTATTAACAGGAAGAGAAAGGGTATTGTGGGGAGAGTGCTTTCCAAATAACTTGATTTTACGATTTGGTAACATCCCTTGGCCTCCTTGTTCTCCAGATTTGTCCCCATGCGACTTCTTCTTGTGGGGCTCTCGTAAGTCACGAGTTTATGTAACCAATTTGACAAATTTACAAGAACTTGTAAACAAAATTTATTATGAAATAGCTCAACTCTCGCCAGATACACCAATTAAGGAGCGTTACGGAAAGGACAAAGAAAAGAGCCCTAATTTGTCTGAACAGCCGTGACACTCATTCGAACGTATTTAAAACTTAGCCTTGATAAACCATAAAAATGTTATTCTTTCAAATAAAACAAGTTTCAACTCCCTAGCGTTCATAGTTTTCCTTGTTTTAGGAAATTAAAAGGCTCGGTTACTTCTGGCCCACCCTGTATATGTATAGCGATTGGTGTTATTTTTAAAGTTATAGCATTATTACTTGGAGAGTTCTCTTCACGTTGTTCTTGATGTTATAGCGGAAAGGTATTTCTAATAGATTTCAATTCTGCAGGATTGATTTCACAAAATGTGTATTTCAAGCGCCTGGTTACAACTGAAGTCTTATAATATATGTCCAAGAGGATAGGAAATGAGATTTGTAATTTCTAAGCGTTGACAGAAGGAAACATAAGTGTGGCCAACCTGTTATCTGATCAGGGACCTATTCATAAGATACTTTAATTTGTTAAAAAGTGAACGTATTCGGGAATATATGATGTTAAATCTGAGTGGACCCACCCAGTTCAAGAGTGACAAGGTTGTGTTATAATGTTTGTATTACGGTTTGTCAAATTCCTAGAGGCTTGTAGCAGTTGGTATGTTCTGCAGCACAGTTTAGAACCACAATGGCCGAGCGTACTGCGCTCCTATACTCAATGCTGAGTTGAGAAAGGGTTCCAGCGTGAGTGAGACGCCCGGCCAAAGTGAGGGTGGGAGCTGGAACCCCAACTTTGGGGTCCTAGCTTCAATCCTTCCACATTCCACATCCCTTGCATCCAAGGAAGTTGGATTCATGGAACCCGACATCATCGCTCTAAAGTGAAGCCAATTTTCGGTAGCTGTAGGCAGACGGCCCCAGACACGGAGATGGGGTTCAGTTCGCTAGTGACACTCGCCGTGGAAGGGTGCAGCTTAGCCATGCTGCATGCCGAGCTCATGCATTATACACAAGTGCAGTTACTTTCAAAAAAAGATTCAGACATAAGTTTTCACGTGTACGTACAGAAATTTCATGAATTGCAAACGGTGTTCAGTTCTTGATGTTGGAGGCGGTGGTACACCTTTACTGCCACACCACCTCTACACTAGGCCCAAATGCCTGGTGGGCGGAGCTTGGGAGGGCAGAAGTGGCTTCACTCGCTTGACTGGCAAAAGATAGCGATGCCGGTTCGATGTATCCAACTTCCTTGCTTGCATCCATGTATCCTGGTTCTCCAGGTAAAAATTACGAGTTTCAGCTATATTGGCCTCAATCTCTGTTCATATGGTGATTGAATCCTTATGATGACGGGTAGAAAAGCAAATGTTTTGATATGTGTTAGAATGTCCATGACGGCTCCTTTTCGGGTCGCTCATGCTAAACGGTAGTTACCGACATTTATGTAATGCTATATTGCTGTGTAACGAATGGGGGTGAAGTTCTCGAGAATTGTAGAGGCCAGACCCGAAAGGAGGGCATACTTTGTGTTATGCCAGCTATTGTTGAAGTCGGACATGAGTTTTGTTTTTTTTGGTGAAAAGTGTATTGTATTGAGTTGTATTGCACTCGACTGAGTAAGATGGAATATGCGAGCAATAACGGGGTAATAGAAGTAATCTATATAAATAGCGGAGAAAGATGGGAGACACTCATGACCTCAGCGTACCACCTTAAAACAGAACAGCAACTTTGTTAGAAATGCCAAAGAAACAATAGTCTACGACCGAAGTTGTCATTAACTGAGTTTATTATTATTATTATTCATTTATATTATTATTAACAGGAGCAAGTTGCATATCATGGGATGTGTGCCGTATATGTCTGATATGTCTGCCGTATATGTTTATGTATATTTAATAATTAAAGGGCGTAGTGTTTAATATTTAATTGCTACAATAATGTATTCATCGACTAAATATGGATGTAAGGCTACTTTTGCCATGTAATAAAACTAGACCAAATGCATGTTTTACTGCATTAAGGGATTTTTTCTGGGAAAAGTGTAGCTTCTGAAATGACTACAGCTATATTGCCAATATTCCTGTAGTTACTTAAAGCAGCAACACTTTTAGTTCAACGATGCTCGGTATTCAAATTTTCAACTATTTAGGCGTCGATCATGGATACAGAGCAATTCGAAAATTATCTAATCTTGGTAACGCAATTTGATATGACAGTGACTATTCAAAAATCGTCTGAAGAAATCGGTAGGTATGAGTAAGAGAACACAGCAGATAATGAAAAAGGTGCAAGAAAGAGATTTGTACCTGGGGAGCCTATTCTTATAATTTGATTTTATTCGAGGCCTGTAATATATATATATAGTCTAAAATAAATGTGTATTATATATGATGGACATCGTAAAATAACTTGTCCTACTTCGTTTGTATATCGTTCAACAAATATTCTAAAAGAATTGAAGACTTTCTTGAAGCCGAAAGCATTGTTTGCCAGAGTAATTTCATCCTGTGGTTTATTTACGTTGACCCCAACGATGAACTCGATGTTTCTTTCTGAAATATCAAGTAACATTATGTGGACTTTCATTTGACTTTCTTTTTTTATTATATTGATGTTCATATTATTATCATTATTATTATTTATAATAGTGTATATATTTCATATAATTATATTAATATTTTATAAATTATGTAATTTATTTGTTTAAATTAATATTGTATAATGCTTGTGATTAAAATTTTTGTCTTCAGGTTAATATTGTATAAATTACACATATATTATATATATATAGTATTGTTCATGCTTTGAGTGTACCCGAACGGGTTTTAACGAGCTTCAAACGAACTTCAAACGTGTATCATACCGACTGGGGACTTACAACACTGTCTCATGTGGTAGCGTGTTATCAAGATGGATGAAGAATGCAAACGAGCAGTTTTAAGTGAATTCATCGATCTATATCACTCGTATCCCTGCTTATGGAAGATTGAGTCCAAGGAATATTACAATAGAAATGTGAAACTATCGGCACAGGACAAATTAGTTGAAAAACTTGAAGAAATAGACCCTACCGCGGACAGAAGCTTCTGTGTCAAGAAAATCAATTCCTTGAGATCTAATTCCAGAAAAGAACATAAAAATGTGGGTGTATTAAACACATTTTCAATTAGAACTTCACTCTTTTAAATTCTTTATTTACATTTTTATTTGAAATTGACATTCTAACATTTTATAACAAATTTTCATAATTAAAAGTTTAAACGGTGAAGCCGTACTAGGCCTATAGGTAGTTAGGTATTTAGTCGCATTGGTAAATAGGTAAGTAGTCGTATCAGGAAAATATATAGGTTGATGTACCAACTATGGCATTTAGTGTATATCTGTACCCATGCACCTCGATTTATTTTCATAAGTTCAGTGACAATATTACAATATAGCCATAGTGACATATGCAGTCCGTCCTTTTTCGAATGCTTGTGATTCAAATTTTTGTCTACAGGTTAATGCATCAATGAAATCAGGGGCTGGTGCCGATGAAATATATAAACCGGACCTTTGGTATTACGAGAAGCTTCTTTTTCTCAAGGATCAAGAGGAAGTAAAACCTCCCAGGAGCTAGTTGAACTCTAGTGAGGAAAGAGAAGTAGACACGGTAAGTTGAAATTTTTTATTCCGTTTAATAAGATAAGTAAGCCTCTATTTTTGACAAACAGATTACATCTACTTCATTCAAACACTAACTTAATTGACATTAGTTTGCCAGGGAACAGCGGCTTCATTTAAAAAATAAGCCATAAAGTTATTCCTAACTTCTTTCGTTTTTTTTTTTTGGGGGGGGGGGGGGGTTTCTTGCATGAGACCTTTGCAATGGCTGAGGTTGATTAGCTGCAAACATTTCATCTGCTGGGACTGACGGGTTGTTGCTTGCGGCAATTACATCTTCAATTTCTGGCGGAGTATATGTTTCAGAACAT
Source organism: Morinoia aosen (assembly GCA_030386875.1). NCBI lineage: Eukaryota > Metazoa > Arthropoda > Malacostraca > Amphipoda > Talitridae > Morinoia > Morinoia aosen. The sequence continues at coordinate 2,120,866 of CM059568.1, read as the reverse complement.
TTCCTCCTCAGAAAGTTATGGAGAACACAACATGCTAATACAACTTTCTCAATATTTGTAATTTTTAAATTTATAGCCGAAGAAAAAATCCTCAATCGTGACCACATTATGCCAAAGACATTTTCTATTATTCTTCTAGCTCTAGATAGCCTATAATTAAAAATTCTGCGTTCCATTGTAAGTTCTCTACATGAAAATTGCTTTAACAAATTTTTTCTTAGGGTGAAGGCCTCATCTCCCACAAAGACGTAAGGTTGCATTTTATCACTATTCAGTGGCTGATGTGGCTCTGACAGATTAAGGTTGTCTTCAAACAAAAGTTCTCCAAATCTTATACTCTCAAGAACTCCCCCATCTGATACGCGCCCATTTGTGCCAACATCGCACATAATAAATTCGTAGTTAGCATTTGCTAGTCCCATTAAAACTATACTATTGAATCCTTTATAGTTCCAATAATAAGAGCCAGCATTTGGAGGTGGTATGATGTGTATATGTTTACCATCCAGCGATCCACAACAATGAGTAAAGTTTCATCTGTCATCAAATTCTTGTGCGATAGCTCTCCATTCTTGCGCATGTGAAGGAAACTGAAACAAAAGTAAATGAACTGTTTAGTACGAAGATATTTATCAAAGCAAATAGTAGACATAAAGGATCTTTTTGGTTTGGGTCCCATCGAATTTTATTGTTTTCCTCTTTTCATTTCAGTTAGGTTAAAATTAACTTAATAATGGAAATAAAACATGTTTTTGGTGCTTCTTAAACCTATTTTTTATTATTTATTTTTATAGGATACAGATGCTTCATCTCCGCTGCCTCCCCAGTCCTCTTCCCCAATCCCGGGCCCCGCCCCCAAGGCCCCAAAATAGGTTTGCTACAACCAAAGAGAATTATACCAGGCTTTGACAGAAAGAATGAAATATCAAAAAGAAGAGGGGGCATACGACTCTCAGGTGCGCGCTTGGGGAGTACAATTTCATGCACTTCCTGATGCAACAGCCACAGAGGTAGTGAGAATTATTAATGACGTTTTCTACAAAGCTAAAAAAGGCCTGGTGACAGAAGCCACGCAGTGTGTCACCAGTGCTAACTGACAGCCAACCATAAATGTGCCAAGTCCAGCTGGGGCCCAGGCAGACCCCCATGAGAACCTAGCGGTGTACTTTTCAAATTTTTCAGGAGGTATTTTCCAATAAGCTACCTAGCAGTTACTTTTGTTGCAATATTTAAGGATGTTCTTTCCAATCGAGGTTATAACCATATATTTTTTTCCATTATTCCAGGGAGTTCATTCATATTCAGGAGTATTTTACAGGAGTACATATACAAGTATTTTTCTGCAATTATTTAGGAAGTGATCTGTAATAAAGGTCATAAAAGTTATATTCTTACCTTCAAATGTTCCGATTTGAGCGCCTTGTATATCGCATCGCAGGTTTCAGGCATAATAATTCCCAATGCTTGTGGAGAAATCCGAGTAGAGAATTTCAGATCTTCATATGAATTGCCAGTGGCCAAAAATCTAAGAGTTGCTGATAGACGTTGGTGCGGAGTAATCACCTTACGGAGCTGTGTATCTTCCCTCTGAAGTCTGAATAGAAGGAGTAACCTTCGAAAGAAGATCTCGGTACACGTCTTCATTCATCCTCATGTAATTAAAGTAGTCTTGGGGCTCTACTTTAAGTTCTTCTAACAAATCCGTATGAGAAATTTCATTTCTTTTCAGCAGCCAAGATTTTCTCCACTTAGACCGTTTTTTGCGCTTCTTCGCACCAAGAGTAACCGCAATGCCAATATAATCGTCGGTATCGAACTCTGATGACGATGCCATCTTATCACTCACTGCGAACCAACGAGCTGAACTGATGCGTTACGTGTAGTGTATGGAGAGTGCTACCTTCATGTCAGGCATCAGGCGACCTGACGCCTGACCTGATATCGTCCAATGTATGGGGGCCTTTAGGGCACAGTCCGTCTATGGATGCTTGGATGGACTAGAAGACTTCGGAAAGCTGGTGTCAAAAGTATGGTCCGTCAGAAAAGTTTAAAAGTGTTATGAATTCCGGTGCTCTGGTTGTAGATGGACGATTTGTTATTCCCGATCAATTCTGCCCGAGGATTTGCTGTCGGATGTACTGTGGTTCATGGCGCAGTATTTTTGTATTGTACACCAAAATTTATGAACTGGCCAAATCGAGAGTTGACATCGCGCTTTTTATAAAGAGAAAGCGCCCAATGATGATGACCAACATCCCCTCGCTGGTTGATGAAGCTCAGTTACGTAAGATAGACGACTAGTGGAGAAGTTTTCTCCCAAATGTAGCTGACCTATCGGTAAGGAATACTCAGTTCCTCAGTATTGGAAATCATTAAGTGAAATGAAAGATGGCTTGGGCAACCCTGAATTTGGTATCCTTTCATAGTTTATGAATTGTCTCACATGCTTGCGCTCTGTCTGCATCTGTTGAAAAAATATTTTCTTAACGCAACTGCGTAAAAAATAAAACTAACAATTCCTTATAACCAGAAACTGCCATAGACCGTTTTCTTGCTAAGCAATGTTCAGCAAGAAATAATGCTAAGTTTGCTACGTGGGATCCACAAAAAAGTTGTGTAACTGACCTAAGAAAGAAATGGAGCCGTCTATCAAAGATACCAAGACCGATTGCAAGAAACTTAGTCTCTTGACCTTCAAACTGACATAGATGATGATAATGGAGAATAAACCTAAAAATGTATTGAAGATAAGCATAAATTTTATTTTTATCACTTGTAATATCTAGGGAATGTATTTACGATCTTGGGAAATTTCAGGGGTCAGGGGGGGTTTTGGAAAAAGGGGCCACTCTAGCTATAAAATAGCTAAATCCTGATAGTTTTCGTTCAATCTAGATAACGAATTTCGTATCCTGGATAATAGCTATAAATCTAGATAGTTTTTTTGAATATCTTAGATAGTTTCTAGCTAAAGCATCGGCAATGAGTTGGAAGCTGAATTGCATTAAATATGACATCAGTAGAGACCTTTCATTCTACGTTTGAAAGGCGTTCAAGGGTTGTTTTAGCTTCTTTACTCGTTTAAAATCACGTGAGTCTGTGAGAGATTCTGTGGGAAGTTAGTTGGGCTCGGGCACATCAGTGATCAGTTTCTCAGTTGCTGTCAGCTAACTCAGCTTGCGTGGATATTTGTTTGTGATACTGTGACTCCCATGAAAATGCCAAAATTTAAACAATATCAAGAAAAATTTAGAAAAAGGTGGATGAAAGGTGAAGTTTATTAGGAGTGGATGATGCAATTTGAACTTGACGAAAACAATTTTCTATCTTATTTTTCGGAATTCCTTATTGATATTTTTTAAACTTCTGGTGATAGAATAGAGTGAAATATTTATTTACCACGATTGGAACCCTGCATTTCTTCAGTAGGAAAAAAGTAGACCATGAAGGCCCTTTTCAGGGCAAAGTTGGAGTAAAACAAAGAAAACTAGGTTTTGATGTTGAAAACTTAAAAAAATAGTACTTTCTACTGTGTTAGGAATTTAAATTGTGCATTTTCATGTTACTTATTGCCTTCAATGTTTTTTTTCAGTTTATTTGTTGGTTGAAAATTTACAGATCTCTAAAGAGAGTTGTCTTTTTCCAGTAAATGAACTGCTTCCTGCGGGTGAGTCATAAGCTAAGGTTAGGTTATAAGCTGTTCAGTTAAACAAAAGATTTCTGAAGGTAAGGTAAGTTTATCTTTCAGTTGCACTTACGTTGTACCGTATTTCTTCTAAAGTTTCGTTGGGATCTTTCTTTCAAATAATGAATTTAATTTATTCTTTTCACTTTAGTGTAGAATGTATCTTTCTATTGCTGAATATAATGTATTATTTTTCAGTTTAGTGTGTGACATTTGTTTTAGTTAATGAATTTAGTTGATCCTTTGTCACCTCTCTGGAAATGCCTGTTTATTTGTAACTGCTATTTCTTTATTTTGTAGGTTGTTTATGAATCTTGCCATACTAGTTTCATTAAGTAGCATTGCATAGGCTGACTTTAAAAAATTAACAAGTACTCTTTTTACCAGGAGTTACAGCTTGACTGGTAGTCAATAACTTACTACGAATGTGTTTTCTTCTCAATTAATAGAGTTAGATTTGCACGCGTTGTACGAGAACGCTGCAATCGGAGGTTCTGAGAAAGAAAATAGACTGAGACGTGATTTGTTCATCAACTGATGAAAGCGATCTCAGCGATTCCTCAGCCACCTCACCAATTAACGACAGTGAAGAAGCAACCGCAACGATGTCTTCGCAACCCCGGAAACGCCTACGGTTTGAATGTCCTAATTGCACTAAGATCCTTGTAAATCTACCTCGCCATCTGGTTTCTGTGCATAATTACAAAACCGAGCACGGTTTGCCGTCATCAATTTTAATTTACGGAAACAATTCAAAAAGAAAGAATCCAGAAAGAGGCGGGACTATAGAACAAGAAAACCGTGCCTTGTAGACGGCTGCTGTGCTTCAATCAAAATTGTCGTCGCCATCTCAGCACCTACTATCGAATGACCCTTCATGAACAGTTGGTTGAGTTTGGCGTGAATACGAATGAGGGGCATTCGGAAGACTCTGAAAACCAAGACGTAGAATGAGAAGAATCTGCCTGAGGCTCGCCCGCTGAAAGTAATGCTGAAAGATTTCAGTGATTACTTATCAAGCCCAGTGGGCAAGGATCTCGACAAGGCGACAATATACCAACACCGCCAACAAATAAAAAAAATGATGTCGTGTTTGAAGTCTAATTAGAATAACTACAGAAAGCTGTTGAGCATAACAGTAATTAATGAAATTTTCGGAGAGTTGAAATCCGAGAGCACCGATGGCCGAAAGGGATTGAATCACGGTACCCTGAGGGGATATATTTCTTCTCTTAAACATCTCAATAGATTTTTCAAACTACATCCTCAGTATGGTTCTGAGGTAAACCTAACCAAGTTAGAGACGCTCAATGAGCAACTGACAGATTTATCAAAGGGCATGAAAAAGCAATGCATGAAGGAGAATTGGCATCGCGTGGAGCGAGATCAGCGAAAACTCACTTCAGTGTTTGATCTGAAAAAGTATTTGGAAAGTAATAAAAAAAAGAAAATCAAGGAACTTCTACAATACCTAACTTCACAAAATGCGACCGAACTCGCGAGAAAGTCGCTGATAGAAATCAGCGCATTCCTGTTTTTTAGAAATCAGCCTAGATAATGCGAACCGAGCAGGAGAGGTGCGTCACTTGCTCCTAAGTGAGTACCTTTCTACTGCTCAAGCGGATGACGGCAGTATTACTTTATACATAGAAAACCATAAAACCTTCCATAAATATGGATACGCATCTCTATACACAAAAGCCGAACTTGCGTCTTACGTCGCTTTCTATGTTCAATCTATCCGCCAAATTCTGGCGACGCCTTCATCCCTACCCAATCTATTCTTAACAAGATCGGGTGCGGAGCTTTCGGCGTCGAGTATGAGATTTTACATGCAATCTCTCTGGAATAAATTAGGCATGAAATCGCAGGTTGGACCAACGCTACTGAGAAAAAAGGCAGTCAGCCAAGTGCACATCCCCCACCCGGAGAAAAAGGCTGCCAAAATGCACCACAAGGAATCAACAGCAAGCAGGAGTCACTTTATTATAAGCAAAAAAACTGCGAGGATGTAGGGCGACAACTGCGTAACATGTTGGTGCCATCTTGTCAGCCATCAACGTCGAGAGATACTGCAACTTCGTGCGCCATCCGCCATCCCGAAAATTCGAGCGAAGCACAGAACCTGAGCGAACCTCAGGACCTGAGCGAAACTGAGAGCCTAGGCGAACCCCAGCCTCAGGAGACCCAGACGCTGCAGTCACCACCTCGCGATGACCAACAAGAACCTGAGCAGGAAGAAACGACCGTCAATACATAACCAGGACCGTCAAGGCAGCGTATAAACCGTGTGTCTTCTCCTCCAATAGAGGAGAACGAAGACTTGGACGATTCCGGACGGTATGTCCGGAATCATTTTTTGGAAGATGAAAATTTTTAAGCTGTCGCTGCTCAAAGTCTTTTTGCCAAAGGCAAGGTGATGAAAAAAGAAAATGTGATGCGCCTCCTGAGGTCATCAAAGGAAGGCAGGCGCATATTGGCTAAATTTGATTTCGCAAAAATTAAAAACAAACTTAATTACCTTAAGTACCGAAAGTGTAGGAAGTTCTAATTATTTCTTCTCCTTTGATGCTCTTGTTCTTCTTTCTTTAGCGCACGAAATGTCTTCATTATTTATTTCCTTTGATTGCGGTTATTATTAATATTAAGAAGTAAATTTCTGGGAAAATTAACCCTTTGATGCTCTGATTTTCTTTCCTTTTCGCACGTAATCTGTTCATTCTTTCCTTCCAGCGATTTCGCTGTATTAATATTAAAAGGGGAAAAATTCCTGGGAATTAACGCTCTGATGATCGTTTTCTTTCTTTTGCGCGCGTAATGTGATAACGCTTTCTGATTATTGCTCAAATTAACCCTTTGATAACGTCGTCTTCATTTTCTTTGTCTTTTTTTCACGGAATATGTTCACTGTTTTTCTCGTGAGACTAACGCATCTGCTATTGATAAGAGTCTGAGTCGAGCCAGACTCTTCTGGAGTCGAGCCAGACTCTTCTGGAGTCGAGCCAGACTCTTCTGGAGTCGAGCCAGACTCTTCTGGAGTCGAGCCAGACTCTTCTGGAGTCGAGCCAGACTCTTCTGGAGTCGAGCCAGACTCTTCTGGAGTCGAGCCAGACTCTTCTGGAGTCGAGCCAGACTCTTCTGGAGTCGAGCCAGACTCTTCTGGAGTCGAGCCAGACTCTTCTGGAGTCGAGCCAGACTCTTCTGGAGTCGAGCCAGACTCTTCTGGAGTCGAGCCAGACTCTTCTGGAGTCGAGCCAGACTCTTCTGGAGTCGAGCCAGACTCTTCTGGAGTCGAGCCAGACTCTTCTGGAGTCGAGCCAGACTCTTCTGGAGTCGAGCCAGACTCTTCTGGAGTCGAGCCAGACTCTTCTGGAGTCGAGCCAGACTCTTCTGGAGTCGAGCCAGACTCTTCTGGAGTCGAGCCAGACTCTTCTGGAGTCGAGCCAGACTCTTCTGGAGTCGAGCCAGACTCTTCTGGAGTCGAGCCAGACTCTTCTGGAGTCGAGCCAGACTCTTCTGGAGTCGAGCCAGACTCTTCTGGAGTCGAGCCAGACTCTTCTGGAGTCGAGCCAGACTCTTCTGGAGTCGAGCCAGACTCTTCTGGAGTCGAGCCAGACTCTTCTGGAGTCGAGCCAGACTCTTCTGGAGTCGAGCCAGACTCTTCTGGAGTCGAGCCAGACTCTTCTGGAGTCGAGCCAGACTCTTCTGGAGTCGAGCCAGACTCTTCTGGAGTCGAGCCAGACTCTTCTGGAGTCGAGCCAGACTCTTCTGGAGTCGAGCCAGACTCTTCTGGAGTCGAGCCAGACTCTTCTGGAGTCGAGCCAGACTCTTCTGGAGTCGAGCCAGACTCTTCTGGAGTCGAGCCAGACTCTTCTGGAGTCGAGCCAGACTCTTCTGGAGTCGAGCCAGACTCTTCTGGAGTCGAGCCAGACTCTTCTGGAGTCGAGCCAGACTCTTCTGGAGTCGAGCCAGACTCTTCTGGAGTCGAGCCAGACTCTTCTGGAGTCGAGCCAGACTCTTCTGGAGTCGAGCCAGACTCTTCTGGAGTCGAGCCAGACTCTTCTGGAGTCGAGCCAGACTCTTCTGGAGTCGAGCCGGACTCTTCTGAGTCGAGCCGGGCTCTCCTGAGTCGAGCCAGGCTCTCCTGAGTCGAGCCAGGCTCTTCTGAGTCGAGCCAGGCTCTTCTGAGTCTAGCCAGGCTCGTCTCAGGGTTGCCCAACGGCTACCCTGTCTCGTTGAGCAAAATTTCAATGCAAAAATAACTAGTGATGGAATGTTTCTTTGCATATTCCGGAAATTTATTACGAAATATTTCCTTGACGTCCCAGTTCTGCATTGTAAGTACAAACTTGAAACTTGACTTATATCCTTCAAAAGTTGATAATATGGAGTATTTTCAACATGCCAAAGCTAATGTAAAGATGCGATGAACATTTGTTTACCTGAAAAACAGCCTTAAAAAGTAATAACATCCTTGCTTTAAGATTATTCAAATGGTGATTACTGACTCGATAATGTGAGATACACTGCATGAAATATGCTGTTGCATAAATCTACAATCTACTGAAAAGGGTTAATTTATTTGACATTTGTCTGCTTGAACTATTTTTCGTCAGAATCAATTTAGCAGTCATCACCTTGGCAGCATGCGCGACTCTGCATTCCAAATACTTAGCAGCCACAATATTGAAATTTAAATTCTTAAACCGCGACATTCAAGTTTAAACCGCAGAATCTAGGGTGCGCTTGAATGCAGTCATTTGTTTTCACCTGCGATTGGAGTTGTCATGGGAGATTCAGGCAGGCATGCGGGTGATTGGTTTTGAGAGCCCTTTTGGTAGCACATTGAGTTCCTTTTCGTTAAGTTTCTTCTTTTCCGTTTCAAATTTTAGTTTGTGTGAATGTGATTTCGTTCTATTGAGTTATAATTTTGTACGTTTTCGCTTTTGTTCCACTCGTTAATGAATTAATGAGTGAGTTCGGCTTAATGCCGGTTTTAATCGTTCAAATTAAGCTCGTGTTAATTAATTAACACGTTCACTGCGTTTCCGCGGTTGTTACCGGTTGGGTTGGTTAGGTCGTAAGTAGCAGAATAGGGAAATCGATTTCACAGCTTGAATAAATTTTAATTCTTCCCTATGGGTATGAAGAATACCATTGCACGATAACATTTTAAATCGCATGATAACAATTTTTTGCAAAAAACATCGCGAAACAGATAAAATGTCGTGCATTGATACCGGCACGTAAGTTGGCAATTTACCTCTTGGTACACATGTGGCCCAATACGCAGTGATCTTGTTAAAATAAAAGTAGAGAAGTTGACTGTAACCCTCTGGCTGCCCGTGAGTCGGATTACCTCTACGGCCGCGATACGCAGAATTAACTTTAAAATAAACCTAATGTATTGGCTGCTTGAAAGCAGACTTACCCCAACGCAATGTCCTTAATTTACCTAATTAAAATTAAGCCATGCTTATTTTGCATGATTCCTAACAAATTGACTTTCTACTTGGTATAATAGAGCGGAACTGTTTCTTACTCTATTTTCCTAATTCTGAAGGTCCCCTCACACGCGCAAATATATCTGAAGTGGTGCTGAATTCGTGAGTTTGTACGCTCATTTCAGGTTGTCACAGACTGTATGAGGCAGATGAGCTATGCTCGATAATTTTGGAGCGACTGGCTGCAAACCTCGACACGACGTCTGTGTCAAGCGTGGAGGGAGAATATCTGGAGGGAGCATTGCCGATTTCTATCGGATTCAAATTGGCAGCAAAAGTTGAGAGACTAGGGCATTGGCAAGGCCCGACACGTGACCACCTTTGAGCCAAGCAGAGACGCTTGGCTGAAGTTGGCTCCTCCCCCTCCTCTACAACTCCCCCTCCCATTTTCCAAAGCAAGATTAGTACCGCTCCACAAATCGAAGGATGAGGTGCGCGTGCAAGTCGCTCTCTAATTTGTTATATTCAAGGGCCTGTAATCTTCACAGTTTTCAACTCTTAATGTATCTTTGCTAGTAATTTTGATATTATTAAGTGTCCTCGAGTGAGAAAACACAATTTATTATCTTTCAGAGACTTAGAATCCCAAATTAATGATTACGATAAACTCAACAGCTGGAAGAGCAACCACCGAGCGTGTGCGCACCCTGTCGTAGTTAGTAGGTAACTGACTTCCGTGCTGACGTCACACTTGCGAGACGGCTATTGGTTACCACAGACATAGGAGAAATCTCAAAAACTGGTTCGCTTCACAGACGGCTATGCTCTCTCCATATATACTCCCTCCACGCACTGAGCCCCATCTCCGTTTGTGTGCCCGTATAACCCTACAGCTACCGAAAATTGGCTTCACTTTAGAGCGCTGATGCCGCCTCCATTCAATTAAAGCTCCTTGCAAGTCAGCCTTCGTGGGTGGTGCACGACTGTACTCGGTCTCTCCCCTCCTTGTGCACTTCATTAAGCAATTTCACATTTGTTCATCCACTACTTTTTAGGAACCATTCTTCAGCCCATTTTGAGCGAGCTTTTACATCTCTTTTTTTCTTATTTATTGCAACTAGAGCAAATCCCATCAGCTGTACGAACTCGCCGTCTGGAGCCGCCGTTCTTGTGCGTGCTCTCAACCTAGCTGCTGCTGGCGCACTGACGCGTGTGCCTGGGTACTCACTACTCAGGCCTTCCACGCTTGTCAATTTTTGTACCCTAGGCTGACATGTATTTTACCCTAGATTGCTCTTTGACTATTCTAGAAAATATAAATAAAGACAATATAGTAATAACTGTGTAGGTTTTAATAATGCTATTTGGTTTACCATTAATTACGTCACATAGACATCTTTTTAAAAGTTTCTGGGGTTTCATTAATTAATAAATGGATGATTTGAACACCTTTGTATTGGAAATGTATAGAAAATGACGTCTTTCCATTAAAATTCCCAAATATATGTACAAATGTGGATCGATAAACAACTCAGACAAATACACAAGTACTGTGATCAACAAAATTGAAATCCAAGCTTACATAACTAGTGTTCACTACAGATAAATAATAATTACTCCAGCAACCTGACGTAAAATTTTGGATGATAAATGCAGACCTATGTAATATTTTTCCCACTAGTTGTTTGAGTTTTTTGACCAATCCAAAACGAAAAATGAATTAAACCTACGTGCGTTGTTAGGTAGAGCCTGAGTTCAATCAGTTTTAGTTTAAAGAAAGCCTAACTTAATTCAAATATTTTATATTCTCCTGGAATCTGTGATACATAAATAACATGATGCTCTCTTAATATATGGCACAAAACTGCAATTTACATCCTAATAACTTTTTTCACCGATGTACCTATTTACTAAACCATTGATATGTGCATTAATTCTCTGTTTTCTGATCCGTCCTCTTCAATCATGGGCTTAATAAATTATTTTAGATTCCTTTTAAAACTATGTGTGCAAAATTCTTTTGTTATTTCCAATGGACGTATAAATAAGCAGATTGAGGGGCTATAGATGGGTCTCCCATTAGGACCTACTTTTGCCAACATTTTCATGTGCCACAATGAACAGAAATGGTTAGATGTGTCCGACCTCACTGAAACCGGTTTCTATGGCCTCTACATTGACGATACTTTCGTCATTTTCAAAAACAAATTTGATGCCCACTCTTTCCTTCAGTATTTCAATTCTAGACATGCCAATATAAAATTCACTTTAGATCTAGAGAAAAAACAATTAATTAAATTATCTTGAAATCGATGTCCCTCAATCTGGTAATAAATTCATTACCTCTGTCTACAGGAAACTTACATTCTCTGGAGTAGGTTTAGGTTGAGCTTTTGTTGCAAGCGATTTAAACATACTAGCATTTCAACCCTTATAACTCGCGTCTAGAGTATTTTTTCAAACTACAATGTCACTCATAAAAATTTACTTTGTTTCAGTCTTATTTAAAACCAATGGTTATCCGTATTCAGTTATTTTTCGTGGAGGTAGGTAACAACTTCCTGAACGATAAATTCTTTCCGAAATCTCATTTTCAAGCTCTGAACTATAGTTTCTGCACTTCACCATATTTTGGATACCAATCGGTAAAGTTGAAAAAAAATCTTTTAAAGTTTTTAACTGAATTTTTCCCGGACATTTTCTTTTGTATTATTTCAGTTAACAAACGCACATTTGGATTATTTTTTAGATTTAAATCCAACCACACTCGTATATAATTGTAGTTGTGCGCATTTTGTACCACAGTATGTGAGATCCACCCACCGAGCACTTTACGTCAGGGTTCCTGAACAGCAAGTTGAAGTCACCGTACAGGTCGCTTGCTTACTTCTCCTACTCATTCTAGTATAAGACTACATTGCTGTATTGGTTCCTGTGAGCAAATTATTGACATTAGTAGATTTAAAATATTAAATACCTGTGCCGCCAACTTAGAATCACGTATTTTAGTCATTATTTACTTATAAACTCAAACCTTCTCTCAACGAAATCCAGAGACCATACCCTATGAAAATAGTTAGCCGGTGATTTTTTTGTGCTTGCATTCTGCGATTCTGTAATCTCGACTGTACTGACATGTCATTAATTTTAATTGCAGGCTTTTTCTTCTACATTTCTATTATTATATATCTGCTTCGCAGAAAGATTTTCCACAATAAAACGCTATCATGCCTTTGGCATTTTATATATCTACGGTATTGGCATTGCTGAAGATTTAGCTCCCGTGGCTTTACTTTTCACTTTATTAATAGACTTCACTAGATAGTATCAATTGGAAAATTAGATGCAGTGAAGCCAGATTCTTCAAGTTAATACACTGAATGCATCAAACCGAGCGCTGTTTCATTCAGTCAACTGGTTCTTTGTGAAGTTTTGTTCAAATTTATTTGGATAAAGAACTTCAACGAAAGCGTTTGAAAGCGTGAGGGACAAAAACGTTGAAATTATAATTTTAAGATTTGGATAACTTGGTAGCCCACTGGTGTTTTTACTGCTAAACGGTTTCCAAATAATTAACCACTGATATTTCTGGTGCCAATTGTTCATCCAAGTAATGTTTTCGCCTCTTCCTCAAGACCTTTCTTACTAACTAACTTGTCATCTGTAGAATTTTGTTTAAAATATATGAAACAGATTTTGGAGTCAATGTTGAAGCATTACACAGATTTAGCCAGCGTACGTGGTCATGTACAGAATCTTCAACGGAAAACTTTATTTTGACTTGTGAAACTCTTTCAGCCGAGAAGCATCTACAATTAGTAAAATAAACTTTGTCTTGTGAAGTAATGTCAGTTATATCTGGCATCGTTTTAGTTGCTGTCATCGCAATGTATATATCACCAACTGCCACAAAAGCACAGTGAATGTTGGATGGGATGGATTCAGGAAAGAAATGGTCGCGTTCTTCATAAGGGCTACACGCATAAAATCTGAACAAAATATCATAATTAGGCTATAGATTTCTGATCTAAGATTGATGATATTTGGAGAGTCAGACTGAAACAACGGTAATTTCCCAAAATTGAAATCTAAGAACTCTGAATAATCACAGGTTAGCTTGTTGTTTAAAGCATTGGCTATCTTTTACCTAAGTTCGATTGCTAAACGACAACTCAACAGAATAAGTACAAATGCATCCCACTGCTCCAGTGATCGTCGTACACAGCTTACAAAGAAACTGCACGTTGCACATTGCGAAACGAACAGCAACTTGTTCAGTACTGGTATGGAGCAAGTTAACTTATGCTAAAAGAACGATTCAAATGTTTAAACGTTCTATTTTGCGTTAATGTCATCTGCTCAATTAATTCTTATTTGGGTAACTCAACTGTAATTATTGACAATCCTGCTTTTTCATGCTTTTTATAAAATAGATTTGAAATATAGATTTTACCCTAGATTTTGTAGTTTTTCCCCTAACCCTAGACTGTACCCAAGGAGGGGTCTGATTGCCCTAAACTAGGGTAATTACCCTAGGAGTGGAAGCACTGTGGGTACTGTGCCAGTCTTCATCAGGTTTGCAGTGTGTTGTTTGCATCGTGTGAAGGTCCTTGAGACCAAGGAAGTTGGATACATGGAACCGGCATCATCGCTCTAAAGTGAAGCCAATTTTCGGTAGCTGTAGGCAGACGGCCCCAGACACGGAGAAGGGGCTCAGTTCGCAACTTCGCCAGTGGCACTCGGCGTGGAAGGGTGCTGCTTATCCATGATACGTACGAGGACTACTTTCCCAATATGCCGAGCTCATGCATTATACACAAGAGAAGTTACTTTCCAGAAAGATTCAGACATAAGTTTTCACGTGTGCGTACAGAAATTTCATGAATTGCAAACGGTGTTCAGTTCCTGATGTTGGAGGTGGTGGTACCTCTCCACTGCCACACCGCCTCCACAACTGGGGCCAAATGCCGCGTGGACGGGGCTTGGGACGGCAGAAGTGGCTTCACTCGCTTGACTGGCAGAAGATAGCGATGCCGGTTCCATGTATCCAACGTCCTTGGTTGAGACCGACAAACCTATCTCAGTTCAGATTGTCTGCAGACATATTTGTACTTGTGAGGGGGCCTTAAAAGCTTCTCAGAGGCTCTTGTTTATGGTCCCTATAAAAGGCCACAAATAGGTGCGTAAAACTAGGCTGTTGTCATGAAATTATATTGATCATACTGCTATACCTCTCTTGAATTAGGAGAATACATAATCCTAATGTGTTCTGGTTGAAAGTAACATTAAACCTGAACATTGTTCAGATATGAATACGCGGCGCATCGCTGCTTCTTCGGTGGCACTTGGTAAAATTTTCCTAGCGTGTAATGGAGGCCAGCGTCGGTAAGTCGACTGCCGATATGTATAAGCCTTCTTTAACGTTTGGGTGAGCAGAAGGAGATTCCTGTCCTTGAACCAAGCAACGTGTCTATAACTGAAACATGATTATTCCGATTAGCTTAGTTGATTTGTACTTGTTTTTTTCGTCTGTCTAATCCAGGATGCGTCGATCCTTTCACTGAACGAGTATATTAAAAATTGATAAATGGTAAATAACTTGAATTCAAATACGACGTCGTCTTGAAACTCCAATATATCTGTTGTTGGTTGTTCGCATTTCATTTTCTTCTAAAAATTACCACAACAGCTCTGATTAGAAAGCCTGTATGATTGCTTAGAGGATCAGTATTCAAGGAGTGTTCACGGAAACTTTCGAAGATGGGCATGCCTATAAGAGACAGATTAAATTGACTAACTTATTGAAACTTATGTTTGGAGCAAAAGAAGAAATGTTTGCTTTGTATTGCTGCTCTGTAGATAAATAAATAGTAACTAAATCTTTGCTGGGATAAATTAGATTCCCTTTTGAAACAAGGTTAATCAATCGAAAGCATGACTGCTTGTGAATAGTTTCCGAGCTTTCATTTAGGCACTTACAGCATTTTGAACATTTGAGTTTCTTAATAATTTGACGAACCACAAATCCACCAACATAAGACAGACACTGCATTCTTATAGTAAGTATCATTTACTGAAAATGTATATTGAACATCAGAGTCGACATCGAAATCCAATTCAAACTTTGCTCACTAGTCATCTACCACGATCTTAGTTTCTTTCAGGCTCTCATTTATTCTACGTACGAGATACAAGCTTAAAGGCATTGCTGTCGTCTTAGATGCACTGGATACGGTAAGTATTGGGACTTTTCCCAAAGGGTAGCAGAAGTATGTAAGGCTATCGGACATGTCGTTCTGTAGCATCAACCGCTTGTAAGCGCTAGCGAAATGCCTTGCAGTTGGGTTGTTATTGCATGCACAATAAGCTCGAATTTGTCCGAAAAATAGTTGCAGATGGTCCTGACTGAACTTATATGTGCATAAGAAGCTCATTTCAAGATCATTTAACTTGTTTTACGGTAAAAATGTTCCTGCTATCAACATCAGAAAGCCGAGAAAACCTGTTTAGCGGTTAGTACAGATGAGCTTTTGGTCGGTGTTGGGACGTTGTAATCCTTTGACGTACTCAGTGTCTATCTAGCTTCAACTAGTGAGAAGTCATTTGGAACTTTTCAGTTCAAAGGGGATTTTTGAAGGCAGGAGCCAGTAAATTACGTGAATTGAACACATCAAATGGACGATTAAACGTCCTCAAAAATTTGATCGTAGCTGTGGCATCCTCGAATCCTTCAATATTATTATCCATGCAGAATTTAAATGAATCAGCGACTGAATCGCTCAGAATTTGCGCTGCCAACTTTACATTCATTTGCTTTCGAAAATAAGATAAGTGCTGAGGCTTAAGCTTGTTTTTAGGATGTAGACTAGTTTCTTCTTGAAACTGATTAAGCTTTTTTATTACAGAAAATCTTACACCATTGCCATCCATATCCTCTAAGAAACCGAAATCTCTAAATGTATTTCTCACTGGTTTTAGCATGTGGCACGCATTTTAAAAGTCATGCATATCAGTACGTGATACGGGATGAGGAAATTGAGGTCGGAAGTTTGTGAAGTTAATCGAGCAACCTACGTTTTTCGCCATCGATATTTTAGACGCAGCACAATCAAAAGTAACGCACTCGACATCAACTCCATTCTGATGCAGCAGAGGTATGCATCTTAAAATTAAGTCTTTAATGTTCCAGCCCTCCTAGAGAATCTATTAAAAAGTATCCAACTGGCAACTTCCAATTCGAATTGAGTGCAACGATCATGAAAACTAGAGCATTCATCACGATAGGGCAATCGTCATTCACAGCAGGCACACCACAATCAAGTGAACGGACATGTTTGTTGACGCACTCGATATGCTGTCGAATCGCCATTTCGTTCAGAAGGAGTGCGCACGGAATACGCTTTTGATCTGAGCGCAATTTAATTATTTCAGAAATTCTTCAATGAAACCTGGTGCTCCGTCACTGCTTTGATACCAATTTCCTATCGTTTTTAGACGAGGGAGGAAATTCTTGAAGGTCTTTCTAATACTTATTAGCTCTCGGAGAGTGGAAATTCAAAGTCAAGGCGAACTAACGAATATTGGGTGAGTAGGATTACGGGAGCTTCCTCTTATTAATTTTAGCCAATTTCTTTCAAACGGCTCTTTCACTTCCGTTCCTGAATCTTCTAACAAAGCTGACACCTCATGAGTGAGATAACATTTATTTTGTAATATCTTGATAATTTCATTTAAGGAAATGATCTTGCGTAGCAGTTTGACTTTCTGTTTGCGAGGCCTGTTGTTTTCAATGCGTGTTACTTTCAAAGACTTTTTCGCCTGTGATAACTTATTTATTGACAGTTTTAGTTTCTTCTTAAGTAACACTTTCCTAGGTGAATCCAATGTATTTTTTATAATTTGTCAAGCAATTTCAGAGAGGAATTGTAGGATAGAGTATTTTCCATATCCATAGTAGATGGATACGAAACGGAAGATGGCAGAGTGGGAGCAGTCGCTGGGGAAGAGGATGTAGTGGAAGACGACGGAATGGGCTCTTACCTGAATGGGTCGGAATGGGACCAGGTGCAACTGAAACTTCATCAGAAGGCTCGAATTGTTGATCGTCACAGAAGCTTGGCACAGGCCCTTCTTTTCAGATGCCTTCCCTGAGACCAGCTGTACGGAAAACTTACAGGATTTCCTGTAACCGTTTACCGTTTATAACTTTAAGCTTTTTCGTTTATGAACTTAATTTTAAGACTATGTTTAATTATTAATAAACCATAAGTAGCTTTTCACAACTTAAACTTACAATTTAGTTACAGATAATTTAGCCAACTCATTACCTTTAATATGTAAAAATTTCTATAACCCAGCTCTAGGCTTATCTTTGATTCTTGAACTTTAGTTTACTAACCTGACTACAACCTAATGAATACATCATTCGAGCGAAGCCGCACTTAGCTCGTAAATTTTCTGGATGCCATATCAGATCGCCTCCAGACATTCACCGGACAACTTGATCCATCAACTTAATAACGAAGCCTACACAGCCTTCGTCGTTTTCATCTGCCTCCGCATCGCCTGCGGAACCTCCCGTGCAACCAACGCAGGGACGCCGGTGGTTTTTCATCCGCTTCGCTGCGCTTCCCTTCCATCGAGGACCGAGCGGACGGAGGATGAGAGGCTGAGGCTCCTTCCTTGCTGCTGACTGCTCCGCTCACCATCCACTCGCCTAACTGCGCTTCCCGGCATGTTCTGAAGCTCACGAGTACCTTGGAAGATCGTAAACTCAAAGTTCATGACAAATTACTTGCCGTGCCGTGAGCTGGGTACTTAAAACAACGTTTCTCCATGCATTCTTAAAACTTATAACTTGAAAACTATAACTTGCTATAACGATAACTGTATTGAACCTAAGATTTAATCTGTATCAGAATTAACTGCAACTACTAACTCCACAGAGCACGGCTTGCTTCCTAAGACGGTACAGTTGCAGACCGCAAGTCCAACGCCCTTATGTCTACCTGAAGACCAGATCTGAGAAGTTCATGATTTTGTTGCCCTTAACTTTAGTCGTCCATCTTATTCGTTCTTATGTCGTGCCGACATTTATCGTAATAAATTAAGATAATTTTGCCTATAATTGGATACCTTTGTATTTACTTTCCTTAATTGGTCAACTTTTTCTATACCAGCTAAGAAAACCCAATCTTGATCCTTGAAATGATCCGAGCAAACATAAGATGCGTCTGTATGCGGCCTCTTCAATTTATGTCTTCCGATCGCCTCCGTCCACGGCTTCTTGAGCGATTCGCTGCTAGGAAACCTTAAAGAAAATTAAATTGATCAAAATAATAACTGAAAAGTTTTACAGTACACGGAATTTTAAAGTATAATTCTTCACGCTTTTTGGAATCTATAAGTTCCTATTCCAAGATATAATAGTACTGGTGGGCCTCACAACTTAACTGTCTCAAACCCCGTTCCCTTGTTAATCGAACAAACTACCTCAAAACTGGAACAGATCCCTCATTTCACGGCCTTTAGTTTAGGGTACACTATGTTATGCTCTTTGACTGATTTTGTAAGCAATTTCAGGGTTAGTCTTGCTATTCTATATGAACACTTTGTTATAAGTTTTTACAGTTGAACCATAGATAAATGGTTTGTGTTGTTCATTAGCGTTTTATTGAATAAAACCCAATATTTTGCAGAAGCACAAAGTTGGTTAAATTAGAAAAACTAGTTTTTATGAGTAACAGGTATTGTGTAGGCTACCATACCAGCCGTGTATGAAATTGCTACCGTTATAGATGCTATCTGTTGTGGGAAATTTTATAAATCCCTCACAATCATTGAAGGAGAAGGAATACACAGGAATTTTATTTTCATTCGTTCTCTACTTTTAACTTTCAGGTTGTACAAGTTTTAGAATTTCGAATAGAAACATTATTGACAATATCCCGGCAGGGGTATAACTAATTTCAATTCAGGTTCGACAGACTAAAAGGCACGGTCAAGAGAAATTAAACAGTCATTGACGGCGCCAGACGAACAGTTACAGACTGATAAAGTTTAGACATTTAAAAACTATCGCAACGGCGATCTAACATTTAGTTAAGGGTGTCGCGACGGCGATCTTTTAACAATTTAACTGTTAAGGGTGTCGCAACGGCGACTTTTTAATTATTTTAATTGTTAAGGATTAAGCTTTAAAAGGACAATTTATTCGTTTAAAAGTTTTAAAAAGGTTTAAAAGTATAAAAGCGTTGCTTCGTGCTTCCAGTTAAGTCGAGATCGAGGCCAGGAGCTTCGGCAGGCAAGCCGGCATCGGACAGCGTCAGACAGCTGTATATTTAGTTGACAAAACCCCTCTCACTCCGGAACTCAGGTTCACAACTCGTCCAATCTCCCAACGTCAGCTGGAAAGTAAAGACAGAATTTAAAGAAAAACCGTCATCATTCGAGGGCCGCATATGAATGAATATACTAAAGTTTAATTAAGGATTAAGTGAAATTCAAGTTAAGGAAAATTACCTAGTTAGACACCATCGCCAAGCACAACCGCTGCCGCAACACTGCAAGTTAGAAACGGATGAAACTGCGTCAAAACGGTTCGAGGATACTGGGGAAAAACAAAATCACATCCACCGTTAGAACTCGAAAAGAACCCCACCAAAATTTTAAGTTTATTTAATTGTTTTATTTGATAGCAAATAAATTGAGCATAAGCATGAATACACACCTGAGCTTTTGGTTCAACTCGGGGTAGAAACTTTTAGCACAGAAAGGAAACTTGAAGTTTGAGATGAAGATAGTTAAGTAAGTGCTCCAGAGTGAGTTGAGTTTGAGGTTAAGGTAAAGAAGAGAGACATTGGTTTAAGGTTCAAGATTTAAGGTTTAGTTAAAGTTTTTAATTGAAGGTAACCACATCACTGTATGTCGACTCGTCAATTAGATGGTTCCTTCTAATTTAAGGTTCAGACAAGCAGTCTGATATAATAGTTTGAGGTTCTGGAGCACTTTAAGGTGAGGAGCTATAACAAGCCACTTTAACTGAAATAACCACACACACGCTCACACAAGCACACTAATTGAGAAATAAAGATGAACAAAAGGAGCTGACGGAGGAGAGATGGAGAGAACAGAGAAGTTACGCCGGGGATGCCTCGACTTGCAACTGCGAAGCGCCGCAGGATCCACCAACACTGGTAGCCTTTAGACACAGGATTAGTTTGATCTATCCGTTTCACTTTCAACAAATTACTTATACCGCAAGGCACTGAGTTCGTATTTCACTGCAAGTGTGCACCAAAAAGAACATTCTCAACTATACCCTGTAACGGGAATCGTGTTCTCTTTTATAATTGTAGTTACATATATCATCAAATCTAGATTGAGAAACACTAGGGATACATTGCCCTGAATCATTTATTTCGACTAGTGATATGAGCATTACAATACTCATGTGTGTGTATCATATAGGTGTATTTTCCTTACTTTAAGAAATTTAAGAAAAACCAACGATGCTCTATTGGATATGAACTGTTATTTTAGGTTAAGATATTTGAATGCAATTTTCGCTTTTATTTCAATACAAGTGCGCACAAACTTATGCATTTTTCAACTAAGCGTTATCAGGATTATGTTATCTTATTAACTTATATTCAAGTGTACTGTCAAAATCAGATTATGCAACGAAGGGAACTCATTTTTGCTGTGCTTTTCTGTCAATCGTTTTTTGTTTCAATATTTTACAGGGGTATTACGATACCAATGTGTTATTATCAGTTAAGGATGTTAATGTTCAGGTATTTTAAAAACCAATGTATTAACATTCCATGTTTGTACTTTATTGGAAATAAATTGTTTTTCTTTTTTCTTTTTGTCCCGACTTCACTGTTGTTGCCCTTTGAACTGAGCAATGAGACCAGGAAAATTCACGTCAACTACTTTGCTACAAGAGGCTCCCCTGTTCACCCTGTCAATTCGTGAGGCCCCTCCGCATCGCAAGGAGCAGCAACAGCCGACTGGGCGGAAATTCCGCTGCGGTCATAATATCGACGAAAACCTGCAGCGCGACACGTGCGTTCCAAATTGAGCTACTAAACTTTTTTCTTTGCATCTACAATTAAAGCTTTGAATAAAAGTATCTGAAATGAATTTTTCACACCTCGACTGAAGTTTTAAATTTTTCTCTATGCAATGAACAGTTGTTCATGTATCTTTTTCTCCAGTCAAGCTCATGTGAAATTTCCAGATTCTCGCACATTCAACTAGCGCGTAGTTATGCCAATCTCTCGAACAGCAAAACCTTCGCACCCATGGTACGGCAATAAACGATTTTTCAAGTTGTCGCGTCCAGCCCCTCAACGTCGGCTGCACTGAGAAACTCTAAAGGAGGCCATCACAAATCTTTGCGATCCCGCCAATGGAGAAATTCGACCCGGTTTTTCATCGACTCTCAACCACTCATTTGGTATAGTTCTAATCAGATTAGTGACCCTGCAACTAATAACCAGCGGCGATTTCAATTTAAATTTCAGGCCAACGTAAAACATCCAGTTAACTATTAAATAAAATGACGCATTAGTATTCGGCTCTCGTTGTTGCAACGTCACTACTGAATTTTAACCCTTCCACGAACAGAGTATTATCCTCTAGAACAAAATATCGCACTGATATCCATTTAAATATCATTAAGAAAACCTAATTACGTGTGAACTTTTCGTCGCTGTTTTGAAAATTTTATCGTTTCGATCCCTTAACATTGTTTGCGAAGAACGCTCGTTATTTATGTATCTTAATAGAGGCTTGAGATTGAATCCACCGAATGTGTGTCGAGTGCCACGACTAGTGATGCAAAAAAAACGGTTTTATTTGATTGCGTTTTTTTTTGCAAAAAAAACGTGTTTTTTTTGTGTTTTTTTTTCGCACACCTAAATTTTGTTAAGCATATGTCTGGTTTTTTTTTTTTTGGACACCTAAAATGTATTAATATCCATGTTTTTTAGTCAATTTATTGTTATAAAAACATCAAAAAGAAACCATACAGTAAAAGTGGTGTCAGATAACCCACAATTACCTAGAGGCGTCTAAGAGGAACAGCAGGAGCCACAGAACTTATGTTGATGGAGTCAAAATTCAGAGCTTACTATTGTACGGGCACGTTTGTACCTGGAGTTCGTACCCGCACATATATAAGCCGTTTTGTCGAGGCTTAGGTGCTCATTTGTCTTCTGTCCACCCTGCTACCAACATCTTATAATAAATCCTCCAAGCCTTCACTCTGAGTTTACCTCGACACACCTGGCACGCATATGTGGTGGCCTAAGTATGTGGTGAACAGAACTCACACTAGCATAATCGTGCATAAGTGTTAAGTGGATATCAAATGTCCAATCACTGGCAATTTTGAACACTATTAAATCCCGATGTGTACCGGAGGAAACAATCAACTCTGGCAGCCGCAGGAAACAACTATCGTGTTCGGAATAAGTGTACCGAAAGAAGTATTACAAGAAGCCTACTGCCAATTTACAGTGTTCCTGAACCTTGATTCCCCGTTGCGTACACGAATTTTGGTGTATGAAGCCGGAGACGACATCGAGCTGGTGTTTGAAGTCAAAATCGCTGCATTGCAAACATCCAGTGAAGAAACAATTTTCTACATCTGCAAGTGCTACAAACAATTTAATTTGTGTTGAGATATTTTACTATGACTGTAAAATTAACTGTACCAGTGTAAATTGTGTCAATAACTGTTCCAGTGTAATTGCATCAATAACTGTACCAGTGGAGTGACACGTTCTGCCATTTTTCAAGTATAAATACATCAACGTGGTGCACAATATACACCAATACCAACGTGCAGCATCCGTCAATATCATTGTCTGCACCTCATCCCACCATTGCCTGCAAGCGACGTGAGCTGCAGCTGTCTCCCTTGTTCACAGTTAAGTCTTTTTTCTTTTGTTAGTTGATAGCGCGCTCTGTCTCCAAGCAGCTTTCTTTTTGTTGCACTTCTTGCCTCGGGAATTTTTTTTTGCCCGTGCCCATCCGGTAGAGCTGAGAGTACTGCAATCTGTAGGCAGGCGATAGAGATCAGTCTCTGTGTGAAAGTTGTCGAAGACACAGCTGTGTACTACGTATCTGGAAGTAGCCGATTTACCACATAATTCCTTACATACCCATTGTAAGTGTAAAATTTTACAGTGATTGTGTAGGAGAGTTAGTGGAAGTGTCTAAAACACTTGGAATTGATTTTTAGAGTCTTAAATTCGGAATAAATTCCTAGCTGCAAAATTTCTGTCGCTGTGAAGCAGCAATATTTTTTTTTTCTGACGCTTCGTCGAGAGCTTTGTCTTGAGCTGCAGAAGTCACGTGCACGGCGCACAATATTGTTGACAAGTCACCAAGACTAATTTGATTGTGGTGTTTTAAAAAGCTAATTATTGTGATTAGGGAAGCTATTTATTGCTCGTTATTGAAAGTATTGGTGATAGGTATTGAGATACGTCAGTAGCTAGTATTGGAAGTTTTGGTGATAAAGTATTGATATTATTGATGTGATTATTTTACGTGTGCAATTATTTAATTTTTGTGTGTATTACTTGCATTTCGGTGTATATTCTCATTTTTAGAGGACGATATTAATTTTTTGAATATAGTTGATTGAATTTTGATCGATTTTTGAAAATTGAATTTTTGAATTTTGGTGAAATAGGGAATTTTTCAATGACTTTAGGAAATACGACACATGTCGGATTATTTTGATTCTTTTGATAGTGATGAAGTAGTTCGAACTGAACCTACTGTGACTAAATTCGGACGTGTTAGCAAACCCAGAGTAACGACAGCAACAACCATGACGACCCCAAACACAGCAGTTGCTGGTTCTAGTGGTAATAGTAACGTCAACACGACTCAACTTGCACGCGACATTGCTGCAAATATGAATGTTCCAAATGTAGGTACGATTATGACTAATGCCGAACTTCCGACGTTCAGAGGTAGACGGAGGGCTCACGATGGAGAGTTCCTCGAAAACAAAAGTTTCTCGACGCACATACAAAATCTAAAGGCATACATGACTTTGTTGCCAGACGCCACAAGCGACGAACGACGTAAGGAATTCCTGGTTCGCTCAGCAAACAAGAACGTAGGAGATTTTAATAGCGTTGTTACGAAACTCGTCAATGCCGATCTAAATTATTCCTTCGATGAAGTAGTTAAAATTCTAGAGGATATTTATGTTTCGCGTGGTGAAAAAAGTATTCATGCACTAGCCTGTGACTTAAACGAGTTGCAGTTAGTAAATAATAATGCCCTCGCGGCGCAGCTCGTGAACGCTTTTTCAAAGATTAGGAAGCTTACGGAGAGTATTTTAAATTCAACCTCACTGGGGTGGCAGAGACACCCGTACTTTCAGAACTGAGCGACGCAGGCAGAGTTGAAAAAATTTGTAGGCGACAGCATGTCGTACAGTTTGGCGTTAGCGATTTTAGGTCCGCTTCTTGATGAGTCGTTCGCTAGGAAAATTTTTGAAACACAATTTTCCACTGCAGAGGAGCTATTAGCTAAGTTAATTTCCGCAGTGCGAAGTCAGTCCGAGTCTAAAAAGATTCTCGCGCAAAAGTATCGTGTCAGAGAAGACAGTGAGAGTTACGTAGGTGAGGTGACTAGTGAATTTGAGGAAGTTTTGGAAGAGCCAGATCAATTTCCGCATAATGAGGTATTCTACGGGAGTGTAGGAGGTTACCGTAGGAGTTACCGACCAGGAACGAGAAGGATTGTTCCTAGACCTTGGCTAAGAAATCCCCGATTTAGAGGAAGAGAGTTAAGCAGTTATGTAGGTGATAGAGGAAATGGATATTTAGAATGTAACATGGTAAAATCAGACAGCAGTAGTTCTGGTTCTGTTCAAATTGCAGGAAATTCAGGAAATTCAGGAGAAAAGTCGATAGGAGGAAACGTTGAGTGGAGATCTCAAAGAGGTCAATTTCCCAGAGGATGTTTCGCGTGCGGTGGAACTCGTGTTGTGAAAAATTGTAGAGCGTCAGGTGCGGAAATCAGAAATTATAGGGCGTATTTGCGCGGTAGAGGTAGCTCAAATCGTGGAAGGAGTGATGTCCATTGGGCAGAGAGTGAGTCGAGTGATTTTTTAAGTTAAATGAAAGTAGTAATGCGGATTTGAAACAGATTGAGCCCGAGGGAGGCGGCGACCTCGTTAATATAGCGACCGTGGCAATTCCAGATACCACCTCCGAGGTAACCAAATCGTTTGTTGACCCTTTATTTAAATGTAAAAATAGATATAACTTGTTGCAAGACGAAGAGCTTGAGAATGATCATTATCAAGGCAAGACTATCGAATCCTATTTTTCGGTATCCGTTGTAAAAAATGTTAATAAAAATGCTGGATTAGTATCATTCAAGGATTGCAACAAACCGACCATTATCATTAAAAATAATGACCAGTATTTAAGCGCTTTGCTTGACAGCGGGTCAGAGAAATGTCTTATCAGTTACAGACAGGTTAAAAATTTGAGCGAAGAAGTAAAGCCGAGTAAATTGAGAGTAAAAGGCATTAACGGCAAGAGTGATGTAACCGGTGAGGTAGAGCTGTCAATTAAAATTCCCGGCACCAGTAAAGTAATTAAAACAAGTGCTCATATCGTGAAGGAGGCTAAGTTCAATTATGACCTGATACTGGGTCGAGATGTTTTGAAAGATGCCGTGATTAACTTTAAAGATAAAAAACTTCTTTGGGAGGATATTTCTATTCCCTTCCGTGATTTAAATATGGAGCCTTTGTTAAACAGAGAAATAGTAATGAGAAAAATAGTGAACAGCGACTGTCTGTTGTCAGAGATTGCTGTTGCGAGGAAGAGCAACAGGAGATTAAAAAATGATGACTGCAAGAAAAAGAGAGAAAGCTCAGCGGTGACTGAGGAGGCACAGTCAATGAATACGAAGCAGTTAATCGTACATTGCAATCAAGCGGAAGTGCCTGGTAATTCACTTAATATTGTTTATGGTTTCCTTAACACATTCATTGCGGTATGACCCACCGGTGGGTCGTAGTTAGGTTTTTCCTGCTGCGAAACGACCCTTCGATGGGTCGTTTTCAAAAATTCTAACAACCTTTCTAAATTAATGGAATTTAACAGGCTCAGTTAATGTTTGATATTTACAAATTTGCTTATCACTTTTGACCTAAAATTTAAGTTGAATACTGAATTTCAGTTTAACCCATCGCAACTGACGTGTTAAGAAACCAGTTGCAGGAGAATATATGATTCTGAAAAGATGTCTTGATAATGGTGCTCTAATAGCTGATTCAATTGTTCAAATAAATGAAGACGGTGTGGTACCGGTTATGGTTTTAAATGCAAGTGAAGAGACTGTGTATCTCTCTGAGAATTCTATGCTATGCAATATTGAATTAATAGTAGCAAATGATATTGAGAGCGAAGTATACTTGACAAGTGTGGAAACAGCGCTCAGGGACGCTAATGATGTTGAAGTAAATTCTGTCGCGGGGTCAGATACGGTAAAAGTTGTATCGACAGGTGGTGGAAGGAATGCCATTGTCAATAGAAAACTTGAGTTGGATGCTGATACTCGTGGCGGAGGTGAAATTATTGTTGATAGCAAAGAGCCAGAATTTAATGCAGAAGTAAATGCAGATTTAGAAGCAGAAGTAATTGTGTCAGAAAGTGGAAAGCAGGAGTTAAGACGTGTTTTGTCGGAAAAGGACATTTCATGCAATGAAGATGACGTACAATTACCTTTAGTCAATTTGTTGAATAAGTTCCGTGATGTAGTGACTTTAGAAGGAGAAACAATAGGTGTTACGAATATTTTGAAGCATCATATTCAGTTGAAAACTGATGCGCCTGTACTAAATTTAGCTCCCTATCGCATACCTCACAATTATCAAGAAGAGGTAATGCGAATAACTAACGATATGCTCGATCAGGGAATAATAAAAGAGTCAAACTCTGATTTTAATTTCCCTGTCATTGTAGTTAAAAAGAAATCGGGAGATCTCCGTCCCGTAATAGATTTTCGTCCCTTGAATAAAGTTTTGAATAAACACTCTTATCCCATTCCCCGCATTGATGAGATTTTATCGACTTTAGGCGGTAACGCGTGGTTTTCTAACCTTGAACTTCGCTCGGCATTTCATCAAATTGAGTTAGAACAAGAGAGTAGAAAGTACACGGCATTTCGTATAAATTACCGTAAATTTCATTTCTGCCGTGTACCATTCGGTCTTTCAACTTCTCCGGGAGTATTTCAAAGAGTAATGACCTCTGCCCTTGCACCCATTCTGGGTAAACTAGCTTTCGTCTTCCTAGACGATATATTGGTATTTTCAAAAAATAAAGATCAGCACTTGGTTGATATAGAAATTGTTCTCAAGATGCTGCGATCCGGTAATTTATCATTAAAACTTGAGAAATGCCATTTCTTTAAAAAAGAGATCGAATATTTGGGCCATATCATTGCCGCCGATGGTATTAAGTGTAAATATTCACAGAAATTACAAGACCGCCGAGCGGCGACCAATGTTAAGGAACTACAACAGTTTTTAGGGTTAGCAAATTATTTTCGAAATTTTTTACCCAACTTTGCAGAAGTAGCTCACCCCTTGTACAACCTTTTGAGAAAAAATGTTGATTATAATTGGACGGACGAATGTCAAAAAAGTTTTAAGTTCATGAAAGCATCGCTGATTTCTGACGATGTTCTGAGACATCCCGACTATAACAAGGACTTTCATGTTTTCACGGACGCTTCCAATACAGGAATTGGTGCTGTATTATTGCAAGCGGATGATTCAAGCGATAAAATTCTGAAAACCTATAGCTTATTATAGTAAAAATTTAAATTCGAGCCAGCGAAGATATTCTACTACCAAAAAAGAATTCTTCGCAATTCATTCAGCATTAAAATGTTTCAAGTATTTAATAACTGGGTACCCCGTCCGGGTATATTCAGATCATAAACCTTTAGCGCCACTTTTTAATAAAAAACTTCCTGACGACACCAACATGGCAAGATGGTGTATCAGTGTACATTCATTTGATCCAGTTGTTAAATATCTACCTGGTAAGGAAAACGTTGTAGCTGATAATTTAAGCAGATTACCTGTTAATAACGAGAAATTAAATCTTAAAGAACTAAATTCTTGTGATGATTTGGAAGCCGCAATTGAATCAGAAGTTTGTGTTGTGGAGACTCGGTCACGACACAGACGCACGACAGGAAGCGAGGTAGTTGACCTGCCCCCGACTCGAGACGGTGCTGACGATGCATCGGACGAAGACGCTCCCAGACGTCCCAAGCTGATAAATTATGTACCGACAGAGTCTGAGATATCTTGGACGATTAAGGAATTTATCGACGAGCAAAACAACGACGCATTTTGTATAGAAGTTAAGAATGCATTATTGCATGACAGTATTTCGACTATTTCTGACTTGCAAAAATTTTTAATTCGGAATGATATTCTTTATCGACGTAGAGAAATTGATAATCGGCCGAGTACAATACTCACAGCAGTTGTACCAAATTCCTTAATGAGTAAAGCTATTCCAGCAATACACAGTCTGTACCATACAGACTACAAGCACACTTTGTTTCAATTTAAGTTAAAATATTTTAATCAGTCAGAGAAAACTATTGTGCGCAAATTTGTTCAACATTGCGAGGTGTGTAAAATTATTAAAGCAAGACCTTCAGTTCCAATTAAAATTTTGACAGCACCGATTGCTAAGGAACCTTTCGAAGTTGTTTCAATGGATCTTCTTGGTCCACTTAAAGTAACCGATAATGGTAATAAATATATATTAGTTGTGATAGATTTGTTTTCAAGGTTTTGTCTTTATACGCGATATCCAACCGAAATACAGAAACAGTGATTTCTTGTTTGAGTAATTGTTTTTCACTATTAGGTTATCCTAAGACGCTCATATCAGATAATACTCTTGAGTTTAAATCAGTGGCACTAAAGCAATTTGCGAAATTACATGCGATTGCAAAAAAGGAAGTTTTGGCTTACAGCCCTCATTCTAATGCTATTGTAGAGCGCAATAATAAAAAAAATTACGAATCTTTTGAAATTGTATGTCAATACACTTGTACATGCAGAGTGGGACCAGTTATTAGAAGTTGTAGAGAATGCTTTGAACAATTCTTTGAATTCTACGTTAGGCGAAACACCAAGCTTTGTAATGTTTAATCGCGATACATGTGCATACTACCAGGCTGACAATTTTGATTCAGTTATTTACAGTTTTGATGAAGAATAAGATTTAGTGAATATTAGAGCTAGAGAAGCCGCCCGAAACGTGGAAAATATTAGGAATTTAAATATAAACAATACGACAGAGAGAAATCTCTATAGAAATCTCAAGCGGCGCAACATGGATATTAACGTAGGTGATAGGGTGCTTTTGAGAAATCATAATAAAAAACACAAGCTTCAGCTGACCTGGGTGGGTCCAGCAGTAGTCCAAAAAGTTAAACATAATTACGCTGATATCAAAATTGGTTCAAAAATTATTAGAAGCAATCTAAATCATTTGTTACCACTGAAAAAGGTTAAAACTGTGAGTTAAAAAGACGAGTTCATTAGACTGTATGACGTTCTAACGAATCGACTGGTAACGAATTACATTTTTATCGTTTTTTTAACAGTTTATCAATAATGTTAAGGTTAATAATAAGGTTAAGATTTTCTTCTGTTCTGTGCAAAACGTTTGAGTTAATATTTAATCTCAGTAATCAGTTCGTTGTATTTTTGTATGATTATTCTTACTGGCGTTTTGTTATCAAGTAAATTGAGGTAATGTTTAGGTATTTACCCCAGAGGAATTTGTACTGTCTCGTTTAGCTGTCGCTAAGACGTTTCATTAATTTTTTTTCTCGAATTCACTCAGACATTCGTATTGCTAAATTGATTTTTTTTATTCGTGAACGGTTGAGCAGCCTGCGAATTGAATGCGCTGAGCATGTAATTTATGCTGCGAGAGACGCTACTGCGATCTTGCCGAGCTATTTTTAGCTGATCCGGAATGTCGCTGATATAGCATGTCGATGATCCAGAAGGTTCGACGGTCAGCAAAAATTTAAGTTAAATTTATAAGACAGGTGTCTTGTCACCTGACATTTTTCGATACGTTCAGCGTTTATATTTTTTTTTGTAGGCGAGACTATCGTGGTTGTTAAATGACTATTGTCAGTCAACCTAGATTTGATACCAAATTATATGTTGTATTCTTTTTATTTGTAACGGCCATGCTAATAGTTTCTGTATCTGTTCCTTTCAGAGGAATGTTCGGGGCGTACCATCGATGGGCGAGGCGAATGACTTCGATGGGGTCGCGTGGGTGTCGACGTTATCTTCTACCCATGATGACTTTATTATCATCTGCACAGCAGTGGCTACCGACCAGGCGTCTAAGCACCTAGCGATCACAATGATGCTGCTAGTCATGATGCTGCTAGGCACCATAGGACTAGCAACGGTCCTATACAATCTACGTAGTCGAACGATGATCTTATATAGTCTTCGAGATCAAGAATAATGAAGCCATGGGAGTGCGCGGCGAGAAATTTAGGCATTTTTGGACACTTGAAAATTATTTAGGCTAGAAGGAAACATGCAAATAATTGAAACTACAGGAAATGTGAAATTTAAATTGTTTTTGAAAATTTCTTGAAATATTGGCGCGCAGTTAAATGAAAATGCAAATCGCATGAATGAAAATGCAAATGAAAATGCAAATCGCAGTGTTTCGGTAATCTTAATGATGTATTCTTAATTTTAAGCTTGCGGTGTTTTTCTTTAATATTGACGCGTTTAAGCCTTAAGATTTTATTAAACATTTTGATTATTAATTTTATCGTTAAGAAATTTTATCTAATAATTTCTAGTTTCATATGTTGTGTATCGATTGCGTTATATAGTTTTTTTTGGATGGTGTTATTTCCAACCTTTTGCGAAAATTTTAAATGTGTTTAATATGTTTTTATGTTAAAAACAAACGCAAGGTTTTGTGGTTTGTGGTAATTTCGATTTTTCATGCGTAAATTATTAAAATTGATTTGGGTTGAGTTGACGTTTTCAACGGATACGATGGCGTTTTACTATTTTGATCCCTTGCATCATTCAACGAGGCTGACGACGTGCAGAGAATTATTTATTTTGCACGGTAAGTCAATTGCTTTGCTTTTGCGTGTTTCCTTTGCTTTCGCTATTTCTTGCTTTTAGTTATTAAGTTTTTTTATGCTCACATGCCATAAGTTTTTGTGTTGAAATCGTACTAAACATTGCTTGAATCCTTCTCTTAAGGGTTGATTGAGGTAATATGTTAAAAATTTAAACGGTTTTGAAAAAATAAAAAAGGTTTAATCATTTTTATTTGGATGCGGTATTTCTAATTATTGAAGTTTTTGCGGTGTGTTAATTTTATTTTCGGTAATTCCAAAAATTCTAATTAATCTTCTAGTTTTGGCGCTTTATTTTTTAACCATGTTGAACCCAGCTGATGCGGCGGGGGTAAATTGGTAGGGTAATAGCGTTTTTCTTTTGGCATGCATGCTAGCTTTAGTTTTTGCATTCTATTAATCGATGTTAGTTGCGTTTACCTATAGTCATTTTTGATAACGTAACCAGTTTTAGTTTTGCGTTATGAGTATTAACCGAGTTCTTTTTATTTTTTAAAAAACAGGTATGCATATATTGTTCGCCAGAAGCTACCTTTGTTTTTGCTTTATTCTTTTGCGTAAAACTATATTAGGGCTTGGTTGATGAGTTTATAACATTTGATTAGTTTTGGGTATTATGAATGTTGTAGCAGTTAACGTAATTTGATTTCGAAAAACGTATTGAGAAAAAT
Organism: Morinoia aosen; assembly: GCA_030386875.1. Taxonomy (NCBI): domain Eukaryota; kingdom Metazoa; phylum Arthropoda; class Malacostraca; order Amphipoda; family Talitridae; genus Morinoia; species Morinoia aosen. The sequence goes on along the minus strand of CM059568.1, from coordinate 2,088,839 downwards.
TCGTTGGTGGTGCCTTAATAGCGTACTTTTCTTTTAAAACTCTTCATTTACTTTTGTTGTTTTTTTTCTCAATAAATTAATTGTCAATTTGTTAGTCTGAGCGAACTTGGTAATTTTTGGGGTTTCCAATTCGTGGTTTCCAATTAGTTTCAATTAGCTGGAGTATAGTACTCTCTCTCGCAATAGAAGGGGGTGCTATGTACGGGCACGTTTGTACCTGGAGTTCGTACCCGCACATATATAAGCCGTTTTGTCGAGGCTTAGGTGCTCATTTGTCTTCTGTCCACCCTGCTACCATCATCTTATAATAAATCCTCCAAGCCTTCACTCTGAGTTTACAACGACCCGCGTGGCACGCATACTATCTCTACTATGTCTGATTTTATTTTTATGTGACCAAAAAAATCAGACTTTGCAGAGATAATAAGCTCTGAATTTTGACTCCATCAATATAAGTTCTGTGGCTCCTGCTGTACCTCTCAGACTCCTCTAGGTAATTGTGGGTTATCTGCCACCACTTTTACTGTATGGTTTCTTTTTTATGTTTTCATTACAAAAAAATAACTTAAAACCATAGATATTAATATATTTTAGGTGACTAAAAAATATGCTGTTTTTTAAACATGTTTTTTTACAAAAAATTTCTGACTAATAAAAATGAATAGTAATATATTTTATGGTACCAAATATAACCATGCTGTTTTTTTACAAAGAATCATGACTAAAAAACAATATACTTTATGAGACCTAAAAAGCCCCATGCAGTTTTTTTTTATAAACATGTTTTTTTACTAAAAAATCATGACTGAAAAAACATGAATAATATATTTATGACACCAAAAAAATGTTTTTGTACCAAAAAATCATGACTAAAAAAACATGAATATATATATGAGACCTAAAAAACCCCATGCTGTTTTTCAAAAAATATGTTTTTTTTACAAAGAATGATGTATAAGAAAACCTGGATATGAATATGTTTTATGCGATCAAAAAAACCATGCTGTTTTATTTTATGTATTTTTCATAAAAAATTGTGTCTTAAAATCATGGATATTAACATATTTTATGTTACCAAAAAATTATTTTTTTTAAACATGTTTTTTTTATTAAAAGTTATTATTATTCATTTTTTGGTCACGACTTCTTTGTACAAAAAACACCCTCAGGGGGATACAATAATTGTATCTATGGGAACTAGCGCTCCCAGGGGGACAATGTGAGGGCCCAAGCTGAGAGTTAGGTAGGCCTCCTTTTTGTTGAAATAAAATGTTTTTGTTATGTTGAGGACCACCTTTTTTCGGTTCACTGCTGTCCTGTTTTTCAGCACCTACTACTGTCTTCTTCAACTTTGATCTTGTTTCATAATCTTCCTTCCTCTCTTTGGCCGCATTTTTTGCTGGGTAGGGAGGCTAAAACTAATGACTAATCTAATCTGTAAAAAAAACATGGATGTTAATTTATTCTATGTGACCGAAAAACCATGCTTTTTGAAAGAAAGATTTTTTACAAAAAACATGAGTGTTATTAAATTTTATCTGACCAAAAAAATATGACCTTTTAAAAACCATGTTTTTTTCACAAAAAGTCATTAATATCCATCTTTTTGGTCATGATTTGTTTGGTAAAGAAAACATGATTTAAAAAAACCAGCATGGTTTTTTTTGGCACATAAAATATATTAATATCCACATTTTTTAATCATGATTTTCCTGTAAAAAAGATGTTTTTCAAAAAAACAGCATGGTTGTTTATGGTAAAATAAAGTATATTAATATCCGTGTTTTTTAGTCATGACTTTTTTGTAACAAAAACATTCAAAAAACAGCATTGATTTTTTGGTCACATAAGATATATTAATATGTATTAGAACCTTACCAGGTCTTAGAATGAAATATCCACAAAGAATCTATTCACTCTATAAAACCTTTCGGAGACTAGCTCCATCCTCAGTAAGTCATTCAGTCAAATGTTTTTCAAAGGAACAGTGAAAATTCATTGTCTATTTCACCAAATTTTACTGAATGACTGAGGATGGTACTGGTCTCCGAAAGGTTTTATGGAGTGAATAGATTCTTTGTAGATATTTTATTCTAAGACCTAGTACAGTTCTAATAAAAATGATTTCAATTTTAACAGCATTCTTTGTTTAGAAGTTTCTAAAGACGATTCGGTTAGAGAAAAATAACTTTCCTGATATTTATATCCGTGTTTTTTTAGTCATGATTTATTTCAAATGTGTAAAAAAAATTTTTGGTCCCATAAAATATAATAGCCATGTTTTTTAGTCACGATTTTCTGTTAAAAAACAATGTTTTAAAAAAACAGCATTGGATTTTTAAGGTCACATATATATATAAATATCCATGGTTTTTATTCATAATTTTGTATTAATAACATTTTTTTTTAAAAACAGCATGGTTTTATAGTCACATCTCTATCAATGACCATAAGTAAAGATATGTTATTATCACACACCATTTCGCGTCATTCACACGTATTGTAAAATAAATGAAATATCAAAGCATGAAACCGCAGAAAATAAAAAATTTCATAAAACCATGAAAAACCACAAATTAAGAAGTATGCTGTTGTATTTTGTAATTTGACATGAAAACAAATAATGTAATGTGGTTCTTTTTCTTGCTGAGTTATTTTCAGACAAAATATTTAAAAAAAACAAAATATCCACGTTTTTTTGGCCACGGTTTTTTTGTAAAAGAAATGTGTTTTTAAAAAAAACGGCATGGTTTTTTTTTTGTCACATCTCTAGCCACGACGCAAATTGGACATGAAAAGTTTTAAATATTTATTATCTGAACCTACGATTTGGCAAAATAGAACCCAATTGAAAATCAAGGACGTGTCGCCGGTGAATTAAAGACGAGACAGTCGATCATGTATGAATTAAAGGCGAGTCGGCCGGTTCGGCCTTATAACTCTGTCTCCGCGCTCTTAACCACGAACGGTCGAGCTCGGACGTAATATGCTGAGCCGGCCAAATGTAATTTGAGGGCGCAAACTTCTAAGTTGGTTAATGGCCGTAGTATTTGAGGAGGCCATCCGTTGTTTACAGCCATGCAAATATCATTGTTCTATCGCAATGAAACGTATGCTCTGACATTGTGGCGTACAATGCATCAAGCTTGAAATTATATTTCACATATTTTATTCAATTTCATGCTTTTCCAGAAATATTCACAACATTGAAAGTGAAGACTTTACTGTACTGCAGAATAAATGCATTGCTGCGTTTACTTGTGTTCAATTGTGTATTTTTTACCATGCCATTGTTATACGCATGTCTTTATTTCAATCTTCAAAACCAGACACAAGTCAAACACATTACCACAGTCCCAGCAGTCTATCTCTCTCAGAAGAGAAGTGCTCCTTACTGAGAGGACATGAATATTTATTCATATCTATGCAAGATTTTACATTGAGAAATGATATTCACGAGTGAAATCGGTGTAATTACTTTTTAGTTCTTAATACATTCTAATGAATTTAATCATCATTCGGAAATTTATAAAATAAGAAGTAATATATAATGGAATTTATAAACCGTGAATCATATACCTAAGAATTATACCTAAGATTAATCGTATTTCTAAATTTTATTCTTAGTCGTTTTCTTTTTTATGGTGAAGATATCGTGATGTTGACAATGCTAATTATTTCAAGAAGCACAAAGATTTCAAACAATGCTAAGAGAAAGCGCATTTCATTATGATAGTTTCTAATAACAAGTTTCCTGACAGTACATGCTGTAGTTTCCTAAACGAAATACCGCATAAAACTTTGCTAATTACTTTGCAAAGAATTACATGTGGTAATAAGAAACACTTTTATTCTAACGAGTAATCAAATTGATTATTGTTTGAAAAAGTAAAGCAATACAAGTTCCCCTCAGGGGGATATAACTGTTGTATCTATGGGAATTAGCGCTCCCAGGGGGACTTTGTGAGCGCCCGAGCTAAAGGTTAGGTTTTCTTCCTTTTTGTTATAATAGAATAGGTTTTTGTTTTGTTACGTACCATCTTTTTTCGGTTCACTGCTGTCCTGTTTTTCAGCACTTACTACTTTCTTCTTCAATTTTATCTCGTTTCATGAACTTCTTTCTTAGCTTCCTGTTTCTGTGCACCTTGTGCATAGATTCCGCGTTCCCTCAACTCCATACTGAACGGCGCCTTCCTCCTTCCTCTCTTAGAACATCTTTGTCGTGGTTAAGGGAGGCTAAAACTTTCTTATATGATAATGATAATAATAATAATAATTAAAATAATAATAATAATATTAATAATAATAATAATAATCATAAAAATAATAATAATACAAGAAGTTTCTTTACTAATTTCTCAGCATCACGATATATTTGAAGTTCATTACGTGTTAAAATTCTCAGCAAATTGCTTATCATGAATAAGAATAGTTAGAGTCTTGGTATTTTACATCCATGTGTGTTTTTGTATTAATTTTATTAATGGTCTTCATTTTTGCATGTATGATTGTATCATTTCTATGGAGTGACTAGTTTTCTTTTCGTCTTTTCAGCCTGAGGATGATACCAGTGGCATTGAAACGTTACATTTAACCTATTGACTATAGTGTGATTTAGTAAAATGATATGCAATTTGCTGAGAATTTTAACACTTAATGAACTTCAAATAATACAAGAAACAATGTTTCTAACTCACTACTGATTTTATTTGTGTGTGTTTGTAATTCAATTTATAATACTTTCAAGACTTAAATATTCATTAAATGATTATTTAGATTACTAAGTTATTGAAGTCTTAAAAGTATTATATATTGAATTGTAAACACACACACAAATAAATTCAGTGGTGAAATAGAAACATTGTTTCTTGTATTATTATTATTGTGTATTGTAAGTGGATCCAACATTTCTTCACGTTGACTAACAGGGAATTAGAATTCATGACAATATTTTTATTGCTAATGCAGGAATGTATCTGGGTAGTAATGCACAAACACTAGTACTCAGTGAATTGCACTTGTATATTTATTTTAAAGATTAAATCTACATATCGTCCAACGATAATATTTTGCACTTGAATGTATTTTATTTCATATATGTGGTAAAGTAGAATTTCACGTATATAAATATCTATGAGTGTAAATAAATCCTCCAAACCAGTTTTGCTCATCACATCCAATGGAAACATATTTAAAACAAAAAAACTCAAATTAACAAATTATGTCATTTTTTAACTCAACTGAGGGTTGGATTAATTTGAACTTAACTCGGATTAATTTGAACTTGACCCGGATTAATTTGAACTTGACTCGGATTAAATTAAATTTGACTTGGATTAAATTGAACTTGACTTAGATTAATTTGAAGTGAAAAAGGTGTAGTCAGGCCTGAGCGTCAAGGCCTTATTTTCCCCTCGTTTAGTGCTCAGGTAACATTCCTTGAGGAAAGTGACTACACTGCAGGCAACGACCCTGATTTGCACGTCAGCCTTTTTCACGCCAACTGCTGCGTGCAGGGCTCGAACCCGTGAAGAAAACACAGAACGCAAGCGCTCTGTACACTAAGCCACTGCAAGGCCAAAACAAAGAAAATAAACAAATAAGGTAAAATCTCAGCAGTGGTGTAAAACAAAATTGACCTTGACAATTTCAATGATGTAGAATAGATCTTCAAATATCCATCTCAAAAGTTCAATGTGAACTGTTCATGCAGCCATTCGATTGAAGTCTAATGAAAACAACAAAGCCGTAGAGTGACATAAAAAATTTACCGTGATTAATTACGTACAGCAGTAACTAGGGTTGCTGAAACAGTTTTTCTGTGACATGGCATACTAGAAAAACATACCTCTGATGGGGCGCAAACTTATTGACACTAAAGGTTGCAATTTTAACGACGCAAAATTCACAGAAAATAGAAATATGGTGGCGCGGTGCATACACGAGCATGACACAACGGTAAGTACTTCAATATTTAGCAGTAAAACCGTAACACCAAACAGATAAGAGTCTTATAAAAAAACGCTTTATTTTGAGCCTATGAAAACAATTAAAACGCTTTGTGAGTGAACCGACAGTTTCTCATGACCTCCTGGAAACATTGAATCATAAGATAGGCAGAAGGCGAATCACCAAGAAAGGCAAACTGAAATATCTACCACGTAGTGTAGTTTAATTTGAATGACATGAGCCGATTCCAAAACTAAAGAATACACTCGTGATGGTTTCTACATCCACAAAAAAGAAAAGGACATAATTACTGTACATGAAAAAGAACTGCCAACCTTTATTTTGTGTCCAGTCTATAATCCTCATAGAACCTACTGCAAGAAGCATCCAGGCTGAATTTAACCATACATATCAATTAGTGACCCCATACAAATACTTACCTATACTCCTCTGTTAATTAACACTTAGTATTAACTCATCATTCATGGAGGAGGTATTTAACAGAAAAACATTCATACACCCCACAAGAATTATCATGCGAGACACTAACTCATATAAAATGAAATCTTCTCTGAAAATTAGTACTATGTTCTTTGGGTAGGTAAATGTTTCAGTAAGATCAAAAATATTTTTGAACTTCAAAGCTCAGATTGCATAACATCTTGTAAGTTTGAAGCTACGTTTTCATAACTATGACTTCGCTGGGCAAGGGGATTTGCACCATGTAGTATGGACGTGTAAATGAAAAATCTATGCACAAACATGTTCCCATTTAACAAGCATCCGTGAGTATATAATATAAGTCAGGACGGAAGTTCAAACATGAAATAAATTCCAAAAGGAAGTATTAATGATTGTAAATAGATACCAGTGAACAAAAAATAGATGGTCTCGAACAAAGAAGATCAAAACAACACACTATTATGATAAAACAAGTCCTACCTTATTTTCAGATTGAGCCTTAATTCTCCTCCTGGGACCACTAATTCCCATACACAGTAGTTTTACCCCTTCAAAGACATTTGGGAAAGAAAATGAGTAAATCTATGAAGGAAATAATATCGTTGATACTAGATGTAATGTAGGTTCCCTAGTTTCTCTTCAACGAACTAAATCAGACCGAAGCTCTCATGGTTCAAACAACAGATTAAAAACAAATCAATACTGCATTCAATAATCCATACACACGCCATTCTAACCGTTTCCTTTTTCACTTCACATTTTCCACCCAAAAGGCAGATGATCATACAATTTTTGCCTTTTTCACCACAAAGGTTATCGCATGAAACGCGGAATCCACGTTCAAGGCACATTTTTACTCCTACAAGCAGCAAATGTGTTGGGATGAAAGATCGTGAAAAAAGTAAATGTAAGATTGAAACAATACATAGTATCATTTAACCACAGAGAGCTTGACTTTTAGAATCCGGTAGAAAATTAAGCTAACTAACATAGATAAAGTAATAAATAAGAAAATATGGTCCTTAATAAAACTAAAAACACGGCATTTCATGATTCAATCATGAAACATAAGGCTTACCTAACCATCAGCTCGGGCTCTTATACTGTGTCCCTAGGAGCGCTACTTCTTACAAATACAACAGTTATATTCCCCTGAAGAGCTTGAAATTATTCCGAATCCACGTATTTCAATACATTCTATAAATAGTAAGGAACTACGAATCTAGGTCCATGTGAAATGAATATATTTTATCAGAACTTGATGATACGCCCATTATTTGCTTCAAAAGAATCACGTAGCTTATAATGTATGTTTGCAGATAATGAATTTTCGAATTACATACCAACAGCGGTCTTGTTCTGTGCACAAATTTCAAACTGAATTAACGTATTGGTGAAGTAAATACATAATATGGTTTAGATTATGGGTTACTTCAACATATTATCAAAAGCCGCATCCGTGATTTCTGAGAGGACACTGGAGCTCAATTTTTCGATTTGTCCCACGACAAGTGAAATTGGTTTACTGACGACTTTCATACTAGGACCCATTTGACCATTGACAACCGGGTTAGGGCATTTTTCTTGAGTCGGAGTAGTCCAAAGCTTCGGAGTAGTTGCTCCTGACGTCTTTGTGACCGCTGATTCGGCCCTCGAGATCTCTGCCGATATCTTGTTCTGATGACCTGAAAGTCGGAAAGATTAATTCATTCAATGTTACCTGAGAGAAGGAATTTATTTTCATTGGGAAGAATTTCATGACAAATATCACCCATGAAAAGAAAGTCTATTTTGAGTCAAATGTACTGCGAAAAGGGGAGTAGTGTGCAGTGTGTTCAAACATAATTGACCACTGAGATCATTTTCACGATGGGTATGTTACCGATGATTCGATTAGATTATTAGTTACTTGAGCCTCCCTATCCGCAACAAAGGCGATCCAAAGAGAGGAAGAAGGAAGGCACCATTTAGTACGGAGTTTAGGGAACATGGAATCTATGCAGAAAGGGGTTAGAAACAGTAAGACAAGATAGCTGACAAGATGTGATAGCTCAATATTAGTTTATTGCAGCTATGTTGGTACACTCGAAGACTTGGGAACTCACACGCTAGAACGAGTATTAAGAAAAAACTCCGACTCAGGAAGCTTTATAACCACAACAAACTCAATGAACTAAGCAAAATTACGTTCTAACAACAGTTGCTCTTTGCTTATCTTGAAACACATAACTTGTAGTAATAAATCATACGCTGATTCTCAGAACCATTTTCTATTGTTGAGGCGAGAGTAAATGTAGCCAAACAGTGCGTTTGAATGGAAGTGTACATTTGCTTGTCAATTCGTTGTTCCATTTAATAACCACATTCTGAGAGTTTGCAGATAACCCCACACCATTTGCCTACTCAACAACGAGAACAGCGAGCATAAAACGAAAAATTAATTTAACATGATTATTGTCTGCATTTGCGCACGTCTTCCATGAGCAAACGTTCGCATCAATAGAACTCAAAAATTACCGCTAATATCATGAATATACAAAAGTATCAGTGCAGTTTATTATCGTTCCTTCCGTACGATTGCGATGATCAGTCAGCGCTCACAACATGCCGTTCAATATTTCTCTAAATACTTTTTTTTTGTTCATGACAGTGAGTATCTGATCTTCTCGACTAACCGCTGAAAATAAATTTGTGTAGCACAAGGGTGACACCGAAAAGAATGAAACTACAGAGACCAATCAAAAGCAAGAATCAATGTGGAAATAGAGACCTTAATTTCCAATGATACTAAAAAAGATGCACGCCTTTGTAAATGAAGGATTAAATAACGATAAAAATTTTGCAACTTATAGCTTAGATTATCGCCTCATCCTCCCGCTCAAAGAACGAGCGGCTGCAACAGGCCACCTGTTGTAAAAGTTTGTGAAAGCGTACTGGTAAAAGGCCCCACGTTTTATCAATCATAGAAATTAGTTGTAATTTTTTTAGAGTGTAGGTAACCGACTAAAGGCACTTATAATCTTTGGCACATGCATTCATACGAGTTTGCTGGCAAGCTACTGGCTTGAGTAAAACCACTTTACTTTTCCATAACATCGTGGGAATTAGACGTTGACCCAATTGAAAATCGAGGACGTCGCGCCGATGTGTTATGGCCGAGCAAGGGATTATGTAAGAGACGTATCGCCGGTAAATCATCTCCGCATCATAGGCGAAATGTCCACTTAGGGACGAAATTTTGGGCCCAGGGACATCGGCGGCCAACTGAGATGATCGACCATTTTACGTCTTTGCTCGTCTCCGGCATGTCTAATTTCGCCGGCGATACGTACATGATACGCGGCCGGCCATCCTTGAATACTGCTTTAAAAAAAAACTCTCGGCCACGCACAGCCGAGATTTATCGCCTCTGAACGACCCTCAAATTTATATATAGGGTCGTTCAGAGGCGATAAATCTCGGCTGTGCGTGGCCGAGAGTTTTTTTTAAAGCAGAATTAAAGAATGGCCAGCTGCGTATCTATATATATAGATACAATTATATATTTATTTAGGTATTTATATAATATATATATATATAAATTTCTGAGTCGTTCCGTAGCGATAACCTTGGTTGTGCGCTGCCGAGAGTTTTTTAATCGCAAAATTGAAGGATTGCCAGGCTCAAATCATACATACATTAATAGGGAAAATGTATTATATATATATACATAAATATTTATATATATATAGTTATAAACTAGTTTACCAAGAGACTAGCTCGGAAAAAGTTCAACCATTCAACCAATTCATGATATTTCTTACGCGAGCATAATAGGCTATATATTTGCCTACAAAAAATAAAAAAAACACTCGAGTCAGGACCAAGGAAATGATAGTCACATAATTATAATCGAAAACATTTTACAAACCGAATGGAAAATTTCGTAAATGCCTACCAAAATCATGAAGTCAAAAAGCTGTCGTAATGAAAGAATTAAAACATCTTAATATTAAGATCCTTGGTTGATATCCGTACATGGGTATCGTAATACCCATGTCAATTATTGTCGAAACACAAAATGATTGAGAGAAAGGCACGGTCTACGTGCCTTTATCTATGTTCCCTTCGTTGCGTTAATCTGATTTTGATTATGCATATATATAAAAGTGATAAGGAAACATAATCATAGTGATGTATTGTTGAAAACTATCTAAGAAGTGCGCACTCACATTGTCATTTTAGCATGCGAACATAAGACCTAGTCATATGAGCGATTAATGTTGAAAGTAAAATGGACATATTTCAATTGTTTTGCGTCTAAGTCAATGAGGTCAACATTCGGGACAATTTTTCATTCTTGCGTATCTACTATTGTGCCAAAATAACGAGCTCGAAGTGAATAAAATATTTTACCATAACACAAAGTTATAATTTCCTACGGTAATAATACTGGTGCAAAATAGTTTACCTGTCAAAAACATAAGGATCGTTGTACAATGCCGACCATGGCATTTGCCGCACAGCTTGGTCAACACAAAAAGTCAAACTACCTAAAATGGTGTCGTTATAATGTACTCAAGAGCGCAAGAAACTATTTAGTGCCACACAAGTTGAACAAGAACATTTTAGGACAGGGATATATATTTATGTATACATACAAAACAAAAAGCTCTAAGTATTGAAATAATATTTAATAACGAGTTCACAAAATTTGAAGCTAAAATAAGTACGAATTTCCTCATCACCGTATTTTGGTTTAAAATTCCTCAACAAGTCAGTGATTTGCTTTAAACGCAACCTTATCAGAGACTTTTGGAAACTTTCCGCTAAAATTTATCATCTTTACTAAGAAAACATTCCAGAGTCCTGCCCCATCATCGGTTCAAAGGAGGAAAATCATTGCGTCTGAAATAAAAGATCTAAGTACAATGAATTGCGGAGACTAAAAATATATCATGCGAGTAAAAACAAAGTATGGCACGGAAACAAAACCAAAACACAGAAGCAAAAAAATCCCGTAAAATATGAGTACGAAATGAAATTGAGCTGGTAATGACGTGGTTTCTACCTATTCAATACTTGCAAAGGGTACGAACTGTCCATATTGTTCAAATCAGGGTTTCGCTTAAAAATATGCACGGATTTAAAATTTCTGAGGTCATACGGTGTTGAAGCAGAGTCTAAAATTTCGAAATCGGTAGGAGATGTAGGGACATTACATTTCCGGCATGATTTCGCACAGCAGAATTCGATGGGTGTGCTGGTTGATACCCAGTACGCAAGCTTCTACCTCTATGCTTTGCCACTCTGATATAGAAATTTCGTAACGTAATACCAACGAACAAAGATGTGCACTGCACACACAAGAGTACATCAATGCGGCTAGTATTTGTGGCTTGTGCTTCTGTGTTTTGTTTTTCATTTTCCCGTGCCATACATTGTCTTTTTACTCTCCTGAGATATTTTTGGTGCCTACAATTCACTGTTCTTTGATCTTTTCTTTCAGACGTAATTATTGTTTTCCTTTGATCTGATGATGGAGCGGGACTCCGAAATGTGTTCTTAGTAACGATGATAAATTTATCAGAATTTTCTTCCTTCTTATGTTTCTAAATAAGTACATAGCGTCAGTTCTATTAAACTTTTCGAAGACCAGCTCCCTTAAATCATATCATCATATATTTCGAGAAATCTTTTAAAATATGATTTCAATACTTAGTCCTTTCTTCGTTTCTAAATTCCCAAAGATCATTCGCTTCAAAAAAGGTAACTTCCCTGGCTTCTTGAAAATGCTTTATTAAAACAACTAATGAATGGCCTACCTAACCTCGTGCTTACGAATCAACCTGGGAGCGCTAGTTCTCCTAGATACAATAGTTCTAAGGAAACTTTTATCACTCCAACTCAGAGCACGGCTAATGTCTTCCTGTCTAATTCTACTGACACTGACAGTGGCTCCACACCGGCTGGTGAACGGTTCTCCACTGCTGGAGGAGAAGGAGTCTCTTGCCTCTTCCTCCACTCCAGTTTACCGATCCTGTATAAAAAGCATGGTTTACATGGTAGCCAAGCATTGGTTTACGATAAAACAAATGAATATTCTCTCATTGCGAAATACCTTAACTCCAGTTTACTGATATTTCTGGCATTCTACGAACAGTTTTTATTTATGACTGGAACTTTTATACGAACCAGTTATGCAAAATGCAAGGAAAACTTCGGAGTATGGCCAAAATATCACCTCCGAAAAGCAGTGTGGTGCGCAGCTTCTTTTTCTTCAACTATTTCATTAATTGAATTTCAATGAGGATAAATGCTCATCACAGAAAGAGGTTTATCAAGTTTACTCTTCATTTTAGGTCATGTACCAGCAGCTTAACTCATTCTAACACATTTCCTGCGAAGTGACCAACCGGTGGTCACTTAGGTGATTTTCATAGTGCTGCTGACCCACATGCAGTCACTAACTCATTTATCATTAATATTTAATGAAAGCTAAATATAGGCTCGATACAGTTAATGTTTGCTATTTTCAAAGTTGATTACCACAATTGACTTGAAATTTGCATTGAATATTGAACTTCAGTTTACCCCATCGCAGTTAACGTGTTAATAAGGATATACTGGCTAGACAAAAGCTCTGAAAGAGAAAAATACCGAATTACTTGTGTATTAAAAATTAAAAATACATCTTGAATATATTGCCAACCTTTTGTTTTAATTATATTCTGACGTACATATTAGAGACACTTGTAAAATTATGCTTTCACTACTATGATGATAAAATAGTATTTTTAAAAAGAAACTATACCATCAAATTCCTATGAACAATGAAGAAAAAGGTTATAGCAATAAAAAATTCTCTAGTGTGTATCAAGAAATCAAGAAGAGGAGAGTCCCAATACATTACGCACCAAAATATCACCAAAAAATTTGAGAAAATAATAAAATAAATTAGCACTAAACATTAACTGGAATAGATTTCCTTCCAATGCGAGGCCTCATATGAGCAGAAAAAAAACGAATTTTACACATCAATCTGAACGAAACAACGTTATCTGAGCGTTATTCTCACCGGCTTACGTCAGGAAAGAATTCATCCATTTTCATAATTGGGGCGGTTGAGTATCTCTCTCAGGGTCCTCAGATGAATCCGATTCTTCTGAAAGTAAAACGCGGATATGAGATACTTCCAGATAGGTCTAGGTCTATGTAAGGACGTATCACGTATTTTTTTCTGAAAAGAAAATTTCTTTATTCCGCCTTAGTTTTAGTACAATGATAGTCTTATTAAAATTTCTTGCAGAAGATTAACAATTTCACCCCTATAGGTACTAGTGTGGATGACTGCTTAATAAGTAACCTCTAAATTAAAGATGTTGAATATTATTTAGGTTTCCTGCTGGACATATTAAAGTGTTTTTGTGTTTAAGCAGTCTACACGTCGAGCAAGTTTGAGTTAAGCTTTGCTAGGGTGAGTTATGACAAGCCATTTAATGTTTAATTGAAAAAAAAAACTTTACTGTGGACGGTGAAAACATGTTAATGGCACTGTTAGATTTTGCGTGGGCTGCAGATTTTTAATGTTGGATTTAATCCTACAATATCGATTGCAAGAGAACTATTGGGAGATTTTCATTAGAAATTGAACTGGCACCTATAAATGGAAGTTGTTATATTATCCTGTTCATATTCATTCATGTTTACACTAAAGTATTATATTCACACATTTGTATTAGAAACACATACAATTTATGTCCACTGCTATAATTATAGAGATATATTCTCAAAAAGATACTACTCCAACAAATTCCTATGAAGATGTGCTGAAGAAAAAGGTTATAGCAATAAGAAATCCTCTAATGTGTATGAAGAAAGAGAATGTTCCAAAACATTATAAAATGAAGTGCATTATTAGTATATAGTTAAATAAAAGGTATTACTGTTATTGATGCCACAGTACTTTAAAGTTCAACTCGCTCTTTCTTTATCATTGATATAAGAATCATAAAAATATGATTTTCGGTAAAGAAACATTTTCAGAGGGAAGCATATATGACGAGTATAATTTGTGTGCCATTCCACTTATTACGTGTTGTGGTGACGACAAGTTGACTAGTTCTCAACAAAAATCTCTTACCTCGTCTGCACACAATTACAGTCCCTCCTTTTCACTTTGATATTCTAATTAACAATAATGCTGCATAAGAACAGCCTATTTTTAATTGCATAAACATTTATACGCATTTTCAAGTTTGTAGCGTAGACCCTTGCATTGTCTGTTCACTTACCTCAATTCTCAACAGCCTTTCAACTTTAATTTAAAAAAGATCAAGTTCAATTAAAAAAAACTCAAGTATAATTTAAAATAGGTTGAGTTCAATTAAAAAAGCTCAAGTTTAATTTAAAAAAGCTCAAGTTTAATTTTAAAAAGTTCAAGGTCAATTTAAAAAGCTCAAGTTTATTTTAAAAAAGATAAAGTTTAATTTAAAAAGGTGACTTTTAGATGAATCCATTACTGCCATAACACCCAGGCTATGTTTACGCTCCTACAATCATATATAGAAGCACGTTGCTAGAATACTTGCGTTAGAAGATTTAAAGATGGGAGATACCGCATAAATGCAATGGTATAAAGGGGTAAAAATTAAATTATTACTCGAGAGATTGGCCTTTAATTTGGTATACATTTTATGTGTAATACTATGTTATATAATATGATATAATAAGCCATTGTTGTAGAGCATTATGGTTTAAATATAATTTTGAAGCTATTTAATGTTCAACTTTTCAGTCTGTGCAGTTTGCTAATTGTCACACAGTTAATTATTACATAAAATTTATTTTGAATTTTTTTGTCAATGGATATACACCGTACGTACCGATGATCTGTTTGTCAAATGCTTACCAAATGATTCATAGGTAAAACTTGAAGAATGTCAAATTAAGTACAAAATCACAACAGCTTGGTTTGTCTGATTTTTGATTTACTCTATTTTCAGTGTCAGTACTTTAATATATATGCATTCTCAGAAATAAACTTTACTTATATTATTATTACATAAGTATGAAATTTTAGAAACATAAGGTTTCAAAATTGAAATTCTTTTTTTTTATATATAGCCTGCTTGAGACTTTTCAAAATAAACTTGATCTTTTTTAAATTAAACTTCAGCTTTTTAAATTGAACTTGACCTTTTTTAAATTAAACTTGAGCTTTTTTAAATTGAACTTGAGCTTTTTTAAATTAAAGTTAAAAAGCTGCAGTATTCATATTTCTACTCAAATATATATCAACTGCCACAATAAGCACCTAAAAGCGTTGAAACTCAAGTAATTGAAAACAATGAAATATTAGAAATATGTATAGGGCTATTTCAAAATAACCAAAACTCAAAACAATTATTCACACACGCGTAAAATACTTACTTGATGTGACTTAAGTTTGAAGGTGTAAGAACGCCCCTGCCCTTGCAGCAGTTTTTTCAGGCAACGAGCAAGTTCTGTAACATTTCCTTCACTGGGCCACCGCAATTTTATCACGGCCTTCAGTAAATATTTAATTTGACCGAAGAACTTGCTTCTATTTATTTTTTACTGAAAAAAACATTTTTTAATAAGTAAATTTTTTTAATAAGAAGTAAATCAAGAAATATAATGAGAAAGCAATCCATCTTGAGTACTTTTACATAAATACCTCTAAAAATACCCTTCACACAACAGAATTTGAAAAATTAAACTAAGCTTGAACTCTCCTACCGATAAGGAAGTTCTAACGATGAGAGTAACTCGATCGACACAAAATCGTTTAAAAACGTTCATCCAGTACAAATTCTAAGTTTGCCCATGCATATAACGTTCAAACACCTGCATTACAATAAATCAAATCTCAGTTTTTAAGCAATAATTGTAAATTGGTCACTTCAAGTCGGGCAACTTCACAAACTAATCAACTGCCAGTGCAACAGCGCCGGGGCGGTGAAACAGACTGCTACTTTAAAACTTCGAGACTTCGAGTGCTTCGACCAGCTCATAGGGCAAGTTTTTAGGGTAAATTAAGTCAGAGACTTCATGTTTGAATGTTCGTCACAAATTTTTGAATGAGAACATTATTCTAGACAAAAAAAATTATACATGCCACTTGTTCTTGGAAGGCTGTATGAGTGTAATACAAAACACTTTTTTGTTATTCCATTTTAATTCAAACTAGCAAGGATAGGGTAGTTCGTAGATTGGTCTTCGACTGATGGTCGATTGATCTCATGCTTACCGAACTCTTTACAAATCACTTGTAAACTTGTATTACAGACATGTTTATTTATTAAAAGTCTTCTCAGTATGTTTCGTTGATGATTAAGTTTTTGTTTTACATTGAGTAAAATTAATAACTGATTTTTAGTTTTCGTTCTAGGTGCTTAGGTATGTGGCGAATTTGTAATCATTTTGCTTTTCAAAATGCAAGAGTGTAAAAGTGTCTCTAATTTTCCCATCTCCTCTTTCTCTCATCCAAACGAATGTTCATTTGTTCTATGTCTCTAGAACGTAATAATTAGAATAACATTAAAATTTTATGTATTATTAACATCTTACAAACACTCATATGTCTTGAGAAGAGACTTCAGCTTCGCACGACTGCCTCGGGAATAAAAAAGTTCAATAAAAATTAAAAGATCAACGTTACTTGAATTGCGAACCACAAAAACTTAGACTTGTATTGCTTTATTATTATTATTATTATTATTATCATTATCATTATTATATAAGAATGTTTTAGCCTCCCTTAACCACGACAAAGATGTTCTAAAAGAGGAAGGAGGAAGGCGTCATTCAGTATGGAGTTGAGGGAACGCGGAATCCATGTACAAGATGCACAGAAACAAGAAGCTAAGAAAGAAGTTCATGAAACGAGAAAAAATTTAAGAAGAAAGTAGTAAGTGCTGAAAAACAGGACAGCAGCGAACCGAAAAATGAAGGTCCGTAACAAAACAAAAACCTGTAATATTTTAACAAAAAGGAAGCCTACCTAACCTTTAGCTCGGGCCCTCACAAAGTCCCCCTGGGAGCGCTAATTCCCATAGATACAACAGTTGTATACCCCTGAGGGGAACTTGTATTGCTTTACTTTTTCAAACAATAATCAATTTGATTACTTGTTAGAATAAAAGTGATTCTTATTACCACATGAAATTCTTTGCAACGTAATTAGCAAAGTTTTATGCGGTATTTCGTTTAGGAAACTACAGCGGGTGCTGTCAGGAAACTTGTTATTAGAAACTATCATAATTAAATGCGCTTTCTCTTAGCATTATTTGAAATCTTTGTGCTTCTTGAAATAATTAGCGTTGTCAACATCACGATACCTTCACCATAAAAAAACGACCAAGAATAAAATTTAGAAATACGATTAATCTTAGGTATAATTCTTAGGTATATGATTCACGATTTATCATTTCCATTTCATGTTACTTCTTATTTTATAAATTTCCGAATGATGATTAAATTCATTAGAATGTATTTAGAACTTAAAAATAATTACACCGATTTCACTCGTGAATATCATTTCTCAATGTAAAATCTTGCATAGATAAGAATAAATATTCATGTCCTCTCAGTAAGTAATACTTCTCTTCTGGGAGAGATAGACTGCTGGGACTGTAGTAATGTGTTTGACTTGTGTCTGGTATTGAAGAATGAAATGAAAACATGCGTATGACAATGGCATGGTAAAAATACATAAATGAACACAAGTAAACGCACCAATGCATTTATTCTGCAGTACAGTAAAGTCTTCAGTTTCAATGTTGTGAATATTTCTGGAAAAGCATGAAATTGAATAAAATATGTGAAATATAATTTCAAGCTTGATGCATTGTACGCCACAATGTCAGAGCATACGTTTCATTGCGATGGATCAATGATATTTGTATGGCTGTAAACAACGGATGGCCTCCTCAAATACTACGGCCATTAACCAACTTAGAAGTTTGCGCCCTCAAATTATAACTGGCCGGCCCAGCATATTACGTCCGAGCTCGACCGTTCGTGGTTTAAGAGCGCGGAGATAGAGTTATAAGGCCGAACCGGCCGACTCGCCTTTAATTCATACTTGATCGACTGTCTCGTCTTTAATTCACCGGCGACACGTCCTTGATTTTCAATTGGGGAGTCTTGAAATTCGACTGATGCGTACACAGAAAATCTTTGTTATCTTGAAACTTTGATCTCAAAATCGGCAAACTTTCGAGAAATTTTGAAAGTTGTCGTCCCTAGTATAGAATAAAATCGAAACACCTTCAGAAATCAACCATGAATAAAAATTGTGCTAACACAAGACATCAAACTTCTAATAAGCTCACCACTACGACTTTATCGAGTGAACATAAAATAAGCAAAAAATTATAAAGAGAGAACTTAAATAATTTGAAGAACCAATAAGGAATAATAGTGAACAAAACCTACTAACTTCAACCAAAATAGAATTAATGGTTGAAACAGCTGGAAATGTATTCTATTCTGGTTTCATATATATATTTTAACCGGTAAAATTTACTAAATGGGCTGTTATTTTGAAAAGTCATAACAAATTTGACCTAATTTCATGATACAGATCTACCATATAATCTTACCGATTCTACATAACGTTCCAGATGGAGTTGGGGAAACGCCCAATCTCTCAACAGGTACTGCGCTGGGTGTAGTTGGAGCGCTGGCAAAATATTCATCCGTAGGAAGTGTTGTCGTATTGGGCAGTACATCGCCCGCTGCGTTATCATTTGGATAAAGCGAGTTACATTACTGAAAACACATTTGAATGGTAAGGAGTACAGTTGACAAGAAATAAATAACAAATTAAAGACTCCGACAAAGTAATATAAAAAATATATGTACATCTGGGGCGAATGTTTCATCAGCGACTGTGATCGCAGTACGTGATCGGGGAAATAGGTTTCCCTTGTATGCCGACTGCTCGTTTAAAACGAGGAAAAACATGTAGCTCCAAGATCAGGAATATAAACACCACTATTTTGCTCTACCATCAGTGATAGAAGCGCAAATGCTTTTAAATATTTATTATAAGTCAAAAATATTTTTGGCATGAAAGTTAGTTTAAGGCTCCTTACCCACAACAAAGGAGCTAAAAAAAGAGAGTAATCACGATATAATCATCGAGTATGATTACGAACACGGGGAACCTATGCACTAGTGTGTTCCCACACAAGTCTCTACGCAAAGAAAATATGTCAGGTTGAAACTTCAAAGTTACAAGTTAAAGAAGAAGTTAGTAGGTGCTGAATAATAGGAAAGCAGTCAACAGAAAAAGTTCTTGTTGAGAGCAATCGCACTATTTCACCTAAAATGGGTTTCCTAACCATCAGCTCAGGCCCGTAAGTAGTAAGTGGAAAGAGCCTGCCGGCACAATTTAGGATTTTTGGAGGATTTAAGCAATTAAATAACGACCTTGAAAAGCCACAAAGCCTCATCCATGATTTTTGGAGGGTTACAGCAATTAAAGAACGATCCTGAAAAGCCTCAAAATCTATGACTTTACGAATTAACTTGAGGAGTAAAAAAATATTCTTAATTTGCAAAATTATTTCAATACTTAAAATGTTACGAACAAAAAAAAAATTATATCCTATGAAATTTCCAAACGAAATAAATAATTTCTATAAAACGTTTAGGTATTCCCTCAAAATCTTCTTGTTTTCTTCACAACTATAGAAAATTTATTAGAGGAAACTAATGTATGCAAATACAGGTTGGGAATCTTTTGCTATAAATTTAGATTTAAAAGATTATCAAGGGTATAATGAGTATGTGCTTTTAAGCATGCCAAATAATCTTTGAAATATAGTTATGAATTCTTATCAAGTTTCACGTTTGTGCCCTACATCATGACTCAATCTCCTTTCCGATTGTGAAACATGATGCAACCTTCTTGAAAACTTTTCGATTGTAAAACATGATGCAATCCCCTTTAAATACTTTCCGGTTGTACAACATGATGCAATCTTCTTAAATACTTTCCGGTTGCAAAACACGATGCAAGATTTAACACCCCCAATTGCTCGTCATGATGAAATTTTTGTGACAAGGAGCGAAAATTTCCGGGTTCACTTCAGACGCTTTCTCGCCTGAGTACTTAAAGGAGGTGCTACTATTGAACTCACGCTTTTTCAAATTAGTTGAACTTTTATTGTAATAAAAATGGTATGTGATAAATCATCAGATGTATATGCATTATATAACAATGAAAAAACACGGCAACATAAAAACTCGAAAATACGCACAAAGAAAGTATTGACTTCATTTGATCCTGAAAACAATAAAATACCCTCAGATAAGAATCTTATAAAAATGAATAAACCATTCAATGTATTCTGTAACATCTGTAGTGTATCTATTAAAAACTTTAACAAACATGAGAAGACACTGACACATGTGAAAAACACTAATAATATTTTAATATCTAATAAATTCTTCACTTAACATAAAAACTCGAAAAAACACACAAAGAAAGTATTGACATCATTTGATCCTGAAAAAAATAAAATACCCTCAGAAAAGAATCTTATAAAAAAGAATAAACCATTCAATGTATTCTGTAATATGTGTAATGTATCTATTAAAAACTTTAACAAACATGAGAAGACACTGACACATGTGAAAAACACTAATAATATTTTAATTTCTAATAAATTCTTCACTCAACGTAAAAATAAGTTTAAAAAATATTGTGACATATGTAAAAAACACCTGACAAATATCTATAGTCATAGAAAATCATTGAAACATTTCCGGAATGTGTATGGATGTATATTTAGAAAAGTTACTAAAGCAATAAATGGAATGAGCTCACAGTATGATTACGGAGATATTTCAACTAAGGATTATGAGGTATTTCTTAGAAACTTCACTCCTGACATTGAAAAAGTAATAAAAAATCAAGCATTTGACAATCTCAAGTTACAGCTTAATTTAAAAGTGCAATTTTATAAATTAAAATTAGAAAATGAGAAGCAACGCTGCCAAGCGTATTTAAACTCTGGCAAATTTGTTACAGCATCAAAAGGATACATAGAAATTGCAAATTCACACAAAGCGGTTGTTAATAAAATCGATGAATTCACAAGAAATTCATCTGGTTGGATAGTTGAAAAATTATTAGAGTTCAGTTTGGAAATCGTTGAATACAAACCGATTAAAGGGTCAAGCTATACTGAATTACCTGAGAAGTTTCGAAATCCCAATTATAAATTAATAAATATACCAAACACCGACAACGAATGCTTTAAATGGTGTATCGCGAGATATTTCTGTCTAGATGAAAAAAACGGTCATCGAATTACTAAAAGACTAAAAGCTGAAGCCAAAAAACCTAATTTTTCTGATATAAGGTTCCCCGTAGAACTAAAAAGTATAACTAAATTCGAAAAAAATAATAACATTTCCGTGAATGTTTATAGTTCAACTGTAATAACCAGGCACAGCCCGCTAGGGGCGAACACACAGACATTCCTCTGTACACCACTATCATAATAAGCACAATACAAACACACATTCCTCTGCAACACTATCATAATAATCACAACACACACAAACACACACACACACACTCACGCAGACACGCTCAAACATGTACACAAACACACGCACACACTTATGTACACGCACATGCAAATTTCGTGCACACTTGCCAAATCACCACAAATCTGCAGCAACGCAATGAGATGCACCATCGTCTCAAATCACAAAATAATATATGTATCAATATCAATGCTATTTACTTTAATTTCTATGTTTACCTTTCAAACACCACAAGCATTTCATTCACCAACTACAACACCATTGATGAAGAAACTTAATTCACTTTAATTCAATTGACGTGGAACCTAATTCAATTAACGAAACTTAACAAATCACCACAATTAATAAGCAACCCACTTTCACACACACCATCGTCTCAAAAGACAAACCAATATATATACACGTCTTTCAACCTAAACTCTACATCGAACTTGGAAACTCCTCAAGAATTTAATTTACCAAAAGCAATATCATTCGCATATATACTAACAGTAATATCAACCTAACCTTGTCACTATAACAAACTGATGCGGAATAATTTCTCCAAACCATTCACACGAATAACAAAGCCTAACCAAAACGATGCCACCCTCATTCATAGTATAACACAGACCATACGTATGTGTTACAACTCATCAAATCTTTAAATTAGCTTTCGTGTCACACTGTCACACCTTATCTAAAGAAATATAATGTTCTATAACCCAACCTAACTCAAGGCGAAGTCACCTAACCTCAACTAACGAAACATGGTCTAAACTGACCTAAAAAAATCTAATTTATCGTAACCTACTCTAACCTAACTCAACTTAATCTATCTTGCTCTAAATATGACGTGAATTAACTTAATTGACACATTTCCAACTCACGTACATACAACTACACTTTAATAATTCAGGGTTCCCTGTCCTATATACTTACAATTTCGGTAGCACCTATTTTATCTGATTTATTGGTTACGCCTTTGCCCTTATATTCCTCACGAATTCCTAACCTCTATGTGCGCTAAAATATCCTTCCATCCAACTGTAACTTATAACCAATTGATATTCTATTGGTCACAAAATGAAAATGCGTTCCATAACTATTTCACCGGCAGAGACATTCTGCCTGCTATATTTTCTCGTTAAATAATGGGGATTAGGGTTTCATTGAAAATTTGTTCCAAATTTTACCTCACGAAATATTGTGACGAAACATTTATGACATTTCGGTTTATTAATGGGTGCGCATCACTAACCTTTTCCTTTGTTTCGAAGTTGACTAGTTTATTTCGTTCTAATCGACAATTCATCAAATATCCAACCTACATACTCAACAGAAATTCGATGTCACGAAGAAATGACGTCACAACGATGCTTATTTCAAAATAATAGATAAAATCTTTATTTTGCGGTAAGCTACTTTTGAAAATTCAAGCATAAATGTTTACGTTCGAAACACCGCAATAAAACAGTTATCATTCACAATTAATTCTACGTATAATAATCAAAGTCTCTTATAACTGTGCATCACAACTCGTTCAACGAATATATACAACGCGCTATCGCGCGCTAACTTAAACGCCGAAGAAATAAACTCTCCATTTTGGGAACGCTTGGCGAGATCTCAAGCTCTCGCCAAGCGAAAGCGTTTTTGTGTTGAAGTCAGTTAATACAAAGAAAGAACGCATTCGCAGCAAATCTCATGGAAACTTTCAACAATATTTGAGCATTTGGCACTCATCTATAATTTTGAGTGCACTTACAACTTACATACAACTACGAACTTTCTAAAAGCATCATTGACACGAAATCAATCTCTTCATATCAGAAATCAAATTTAGCAAGTCCACATTCATTACGACAACATCATATCCGAACATATTTCTGACATTTCTCAAACAAATTTATCTGTGAACACCTGCGGCTATATAGCTTGGAATCACTGATGTTTCCTAATAGACATCATTTTCGCCACAACAATTATTAGTCACGAATGTGAACAATTTCAACCTCTTTCTAATTATATATTTCTATTGTGGATCAATACAGAAACCTTCAATTAGGCTGAGTGGAATTTATAAATTATTATTGCAAATACATTACTTATACCATTTCAAATTCAATAAATAACATCATTCAAACATACAAAACCTGCACAAGATTTCGTTGTCTTCGGGGACACATATTCACCAAATATTAATCATCAGTTAGAACCTCGTAATCTTGTCTATACTCACTCAAATGATGACTTCCTGAAACTCACGCATGCAATGTGAGCGATTTTGAGGCCTTCAAACAACGACTTTTAATTATTATTATTATTGGAGATCGAATTTTCCGTGAACACTTTACAGGTTCTTGGTCGTGAAGATCCAGCAATTTTACATCCCAACCATAAAAAATTATGATACAAATATTCACTCAAACTATACCCTTCCTAGAAAATGCCGCGTTCAATCAAAGCATATATGTCGACATGAACCATTTTCGTGTTGTTTGAACCACTATATATATCGAGAGATTCGTTCCTCAATAAGCTTTATTAATTTAAAAAATGAGAAGTCAAATTCTTGGACTATGAGCTCTTTCAATTTCAATTTTCTAACGTCAAAAAACAAGTTTCAAACGCAACACAAAAATAGCCACAAAGACCTGTACCGAACGAAAAATATTTAGAACCTATATCTCTATATAGAGATGACTAATTTCAACTGTATCACCTTTTAATTATAGTTCAGTTACGAAGTTTAACATATATCCGGCTTGTTTTCCGATGACACAATTTGCGATGTCAAAATATTATAAGATTGCTATAAAATTGCTCTCAACAACGCTAGCACAGAAGTTGCGGAATTTTTGGCGTCGAAAACTACTCGCTTTGCGTATTTGAACTCATACTACGAAGTAACGTCGATGATGCTGACACTTTAAAGTAAAACACTAGATTGAACATTGAATTTGTAATGTGATGAAGTGACGACAACATATAATACGTCATCACAAAGAAATCAAGCTTAACTGAAATCAGCACCTCGAACGAATATGAGCATCTTTTCTCGTCAAAAACGCATCAACAACAATATTTACGCCTCTACGCAACATCTGGTTTGCGATTTATGTCACTTTATATTACTTCAATTTGATAATTATAGTACAATTATTATAAGAAGCTCAAAATTTACGTCTCAAATACTAAACCTCATTACTATATTGCAATTGAAAGGGGCCATATACCGCTTAAAATTACTCTTACGTTCATGGACCAACAAGCAGGGTAAATAAAACGCGTAACCATCATTTTTTCTCCTCTGCCAAACATGTTAGAATTGAAATAATACTACCATAACCTGAATCACAAAGTCTAAACACATTTCTTCTCTATAAAGTTCCAAGTTAAACCAGTTTCAACACTTGAAAAGGATGATTTACTAGTCATGACTGCAAGTTATGCGAATCTAAAAGCGAAAGAACCGAGTTCGAGTATTGAGTTCCACGTCAAAATAAATTTATAATAACTTTAACAACACTGTAGACCTATGAAAAATTTGCAACACAGCCTCAAACGGTCAAAAATTGGTTGAAACTTTGAACTTTATCAATCACTCGAAATATATGGGATCAAACTCGACAGACATGAAAACATAAGCGTCATGATGTTCAAGATCCTTATACAGCCCTCACAACTCAAGCAAGCTTAGGCCACGTCATCGCAGTCACCCATGATCTCGATGTGGAGACTTCAATGCAAAACAAGAAATAATCCGTGTCATTAATCTACGGAGATTGAAAGACCTTTTCACTGGCACATTTCGCGTCCAGGGGAAATTCATTTCGATGTTTTTTGCATTTTTCTCACAAACTTGAAAAGCTACGACTTTGAGACACGTATCATTATAGAAAGATGTCCCCGAGACGCATCAGTACAGAGTATTTAAAAGCCCTCAAGGGTAAAGCAGGGGGCGTGAGAGGGGTAATAAAAGTCGAAATGACGTGAAAACCATGTTTTTTTCATATATACATGGAACGGTTCATGCGATCGTTCCATAAAATCTTTTTTGTATGTATCATGAAAAAACACACACAAAGAGTTTAACAACTTTCCCTGTCAAACGAAGCGTTCTCCAATGTTTTTGGCTTAAGTGAGTTTTCAGACAAAAAGGACTATTTTTAAATCGTTCATTTTGAGAAAAGTATCGCGTTTGTCGCTTCATAAATTTGATAGATTTTAGAAAAAACTCGAACCTACATTCTATCAAATTTTGGAAGGCGAAACCCCATCGAAAACGCCGCAACTGGCAGCCAAAGTCACACTCAAAAAACGGCCGTTTTTTTACCCAAAAGTTTTTCATTCATTGAACATTTTCCCGAATACTTTTCGAAGTAACGATCACACCGTCATAAAGCCCGACATTTTCTCTACCAGTTCCGACCAATTCAGCTCCTCCGACTGCGCAATGAAAACTTTTTTCATGTTTGAAATGACCCTATTTTCGGTCGGTTTTCGAGTTCTCGGGGGTCTCCTATGGGGTCTTAGGGCCTGGAAAGGGGTCCGTAGGTCTTAGAATTTTCCCTTGTACACGCTCACCAAGTTTGAGAGCGCTGGGACCCCTGGAAGTGCGATTTTGCTCGAAAATGGGGGGTGTTTTGGTATATTCCTGATGCTCCACCTTATGGCGACAAGCATTTCGGTGATTGTGCACGTTCGTGTCTTTTCACGGGTACTATTTTTAGTGTGTTCTCGCAACCTACAAAGTTCGCCCGCCGCAAGTAATGAATTGTGTCCTCTTAGAATATCAACATCAAAGAACCAGGCACAGCCCGCTAGGGCGAACACAGACATTCCTCTGTACACCACTATCAAATCACAACATACACAAACAGACATTCCTCTGTACCACAATCATCATAATCACAACACACACACAGACATTCCTCTGTACACCACTATCATCATAATCACAACACACACACACAAACACACTCACGCAGAGACATTCAAACACATGTAAACACATTTACAAACACATGTATATACTCGCACATGCATATTCCGTGCACACTTTTACTTGAATTTCTTTGTTGAACTTCCAAACACCACAAGCATTTCATTTATGAACACCAATACCGTTGATCAATTGACGAAACTTTACAATTCACCATAATTCAAAAGCAACCCTATTAGAGACACCGTCGTCTCAAAAAACAAAGGTGAAACGCAAACGTATTTCACTTTAAACACTATGCCGAACTTGAAAACACTACAAGAATTTCGTTTAGCAAAACCAATATCATTCACATATATATACCCACAGTAATATCAAACTAACCTTGCCACTAACAACCTAGTGCGAAATAATTTCTCCAAACCATTGCCACGAATACACAGCCTAACCAAAACGAAGGTACCCTCATTCATAGTATTACACTGAATATACGTATGTGTTACAACCAACAAACTGGTGAGAAATAATTTCTCCGAACTATTCCCATGGTTATCACAGCCTAACCAAAACGATGGCACCCTCATTCATAGTATTACACTGACTATACGTATGTGTTACAGCTCATCAAATCTTTAAATCAGTTTGCGTGTCACACTCTATCTAAAGTAATATAACGTACTCTAAGCCAACCCAACTCAAGGCAAAGTCACCTAACCTCAACTAACGAAACATAGTCTAAAATCACCTAAGCAAACCTGATTTAACGTAACCTACTTTAAGGTAATTGAAATTAACCTATCTTGCTCTAAATATGACTTGAATTAACTTACTCGACACACTTCCAACTCACCTAAATACAACTAAACTTGCCTAATTCAGGCTGCCCTGCCCTGTTCTATCGTTCATATTTCGGTCCCACCTACTTTATCTATTCAACTCTTACGTCTTTGCCTTTATTCCTCACGAATTCCAAACCTCTATGTACGCTAACATATCCTTCCATACAACTATAACTAATAACCACTTAATATCCTAATGGTCTCAACACGAAAATGAGTTCCTAAACTATTCCGCCAGCAGAGACATTCAGGTTGCTATACTTTCCCCTTAAATTATGAATTGAGGTCTGGTTGAACATGTTTGAAATTTTAGCTCACGAAACATTGTCGCGAAACATTTATAACGTTTCGGTTTATTCATAGGTTTGCATCACTAAATTTTACCTCTGTTTCGAATTTGACAAGTAAACTTCGTCCTAATCAACAATTCATCACATATCCAACCTACATATACTCACCAAAAATTTGTTGTCACGAAGAAATGACGTCACAACGATGCCAATTGGGAAACATTAGGTAACATCTCTATTTAGCAATAAGCTTTTCAATATTCAATTCTAAAACTTTACTGTCGACAAACCGTAATAAACACTTAAAATCAACAAAAACCTTACCATCAAAACACTTAGGCAAGCGGAACTTAATCATACAAGTTTCTGAAGTGTGCATCACAAATCGTTCAACGAATATACAACGCGCTATCGCGCTAAGTTGAAGGCCCAGGAAATAAACTCTCCATTTTGGGAACGCTCGGCGAGAACTGAAGTTCTCGCCAAGCGCAAGCGTCTTTGTGTGGAAGTCAGTAAATACAAAGAAAGAACTCATTCACATCAAATCTCTTGGAAACTTTTAACAATATTTGAGCATTTCGCATTCATCTACAATTTTGAGTGCACTTACAACTTAAATTCAACTCAAAACTTTCTAGAGCATCATTGACATAAAATTCATCTCTTCATATCAAAAATCAAACTTATCAATTCCACATTCATTACGACAACATCATATCCGAACATATTCCTGACATTTCTCAAACAAATGAATCTGTGAACAACTGCGGCTATAGCTTAGAATCACTTATATTTCCCAATAGACAATATTCTTCACAACAACAATCAATTCTTTCAGGAATGTGAACAATTTGAACCTCTCTCTAATCTTCTATTCCTATTATGGATCGATACAGAAACCTTCAATTAGGCTGAGTTGAATTTATAAAACATTCTTGCAAATATATGTCAGTTATACCATTTTAAATTTCATAAATCACATCATTCAAACATACAAAACCTGCAAAATATTTGGTTGTCTTCCGGGACAAATATTCACCAAATATTAATCATCAGTTAGAACCTCGTAATGTTGTCTATACTCACTCAAATGATGACTTCCTGAAACTCACACATATGCATGGTGAGCGATTTTGAGGCCTTCAAACAACGAGTTTTATTTATTATTATTATTGGAGATGGAATTTTTCGTGAACACTTGACAGGTTCTTGGTCGTGAAGATCCAGCAATTTTACATCCCAACCATAAAAAATTATGATACAAATATTCACTCAAACTATACCCTTCCTAGAAAATGCCTCGTTCAATCAAAGCATATATGTCGACATGAACCATTTTCGTGTTGTTTGAACCACTATATATATCGAGAGATTCGTTCCTCAATGAGCTTTATTAATTTAGAAAATGAGAAGTCAAATTCTTGGACTATGAGCTCTTTCAATTTCAATTTTCTAACGTCAAAAAACAACTTTCAAACACAACACAAAAATAGCCACAAAGACCTGTACCGAACGAAAAATATTTAGAACCCATATCTCTATATAGAGATGACTAATTTCAACTGTATCACCTTTGAATTATAGTTTACTTACGAAGTTTAACATATATTCGGCTTGTTTTCCGATGACACAATTTGCGATGTCAAAATATTATAAGATTGCTATAAAATTGCTCTCAACAACGCTAGCACAGAAGTTGCGAAATTTTTGGCGTCGAAAACTACTCGCTTTGCGTATTTGAACTCATACTACGAAGTAACGTCGATGATGCTGACACTTTAAAGTAAAACACTAGATTGAACATTGAATTTGTAATGTGATGAAGTGACGACAACATATAATACGTCATCAAAAAGAAATCAAGCTTAACTGAAATCAGCACCTCGAACGAATATGAGCATCTTTTCTCGTCAAAAACGCATCAACAGCAATATTTACGCCTCTACGCAACATCTGATTTGCGATTTATGTCACTTTATATTACTTCAACTTGATAATTATAGTACGATTATTATAAGAAGCTTAAAATTTACGTCTCAAATACTAAACCTCATTACTATATTGCAATTGAAAGGGGCCATATACCGCTTAAAATTACTCTTACATTCATGGACACTCAACAAGCAGGGTAAATAAAACGCGTAACCATCATTTATTCTCCATTGCAAAACTTGTTAGAATTAGAATAATACTTCCTTAAGGTGAATGAAATATTTTAAACACATTTGTTCTCCATAAATTTCCATGTAAAACCAGTTTAAACACTTGAAAAGGATTATTTACTAGTCATGACTGCAAGTTATGCGAATCTATAAGCGAAAGAACCGAGTTCGAGTATTGAGTTCCACGTCAAAATAAATTTATAATAACTTTAACAACACTGTAGACCTATGAAAAATTTGCAACACAGCCTCAAACGGTCAAAAATTGGTTGAAACTTTGAACTTTACCAATCACTCGAAATATATGGGATCAAACTCGACAAACATGAAAACATAAGCGTCATGATGTTCAAGATCCTTATACAGCCCTCACAACTCAAGCAAGCTTAGGCCACGTCATCGCAGTCACCCATGATCTCAATGTGGAGACTTCAATGCAAAACAACAAATAATCAGTGTCATTAATCTACGGAAATTGAAAGACCTTTTCACTGGCACATTTCGCGTCCAGGGGAAATTCATTTCGATGTTTTTTGCATTTTTCTCAAAAACTTGAAAAGCTACGACTTTGAGACACGTATCATTATAGAAAGATGTCCTCGAGACGCATCAGTACAGAGTATTTAAAAGCCCTCAAGGGTAAAGCAGGGGGCGTGAGAGGGGTAATAAAAGTCGAAATGACGTGAAAACCATGTTTTTTTCATATATACATGGAACGGTTGATGCGATCGTTCCACAAAATCTTTTTTGTATGTAGCGTGAAAAAACGAGCAAAAAGTGTTCAACAACTTTGCCTGTAAAACGAAGCGTTCTCCAATGTTTTTGGTTTAAGTGAGTTTTCAGACAAAAAGGACTATTTTTAAATCGCTCATTTTGAGAAAAGTATCGCACTTGTCGCTTCCTAAATTTGATAGATTTTAGAAAAAACTCCAATCTACATTCTATCAAATTTTGGAAGGCAAAAGCCCATCGAAAACGCCGCAACTGGCAGCCAAAGTGACACTTGAAAAAAGCCCGTTTTTTTACCCAAAAGTTTTTCATTCATTGAACATTTTCCCGACTACTTTTCGAACTACCGACCACACCGTCATAAAGCCCGACATTTTCTCTACCAGTTTCGACCAATTCAGCTCCTCCGACTGCGCAATGAAAACTTTCTTCATGTTTGAAATGACCCTATTTTCGGTCGGTTTTCGAGTTCTCGGGGGTCTCCTATGGGGTCTTGGGGCCTGGAAAGGGGTCCGTAGGTCTTAGAATTTTCCCTTGTACACGCTCACCAAGTTTGAGAGCGCTGGGACCCCTGGAAGTGCGATTTTGCTCGAAAATGGGGGGTGTTTTGGTATATTCCTGATGCTCCACCTTATGGCGACAAGCATTTCGGTGATTGTGCACGTTCGTGTCTTTTCACGGGTACTATTTTTAGTCTGTTCTCGCAACCTATACAAAGTTCGCCCGCCGTAAGTAACCAGGCACAGCCCGCTAGGGCGAACACAGACATTCCTCTGTACACCACTATCATAGCAATGAGATACACCATCGTGTCAAATGCCAAAATAATATATGTATCAAAATGCAAATCATAGCAATGAGATACACCATCGTGTCAAATGCCAAAATAATATATGTATCAAAACGCAATGCTATTTACTTCAATTTCTATGTTTAACTTTCAAACACCACAACCATTTCATTTTTCAACACTAATCTCTATTCAACACTAATCTCTATCTCTAATCACTAATGCTCAATTGACGAAACGAATCACCACAATTCAGAAGACACCCACTTACAGACAACATCGTCTCACAAAACAAACCAATATACAACGTCTGTCACTCTAAACTCTATGTCGAACTTGAAAACACCACAACAATTTCATTTAGCAAAAGCAATATCATTCACATATATACTAACAGTAATATCAACCTAACCTTGCCACTAACAAACTGGTGCGAAAGTGGTTCTCTCTAAACCATTCACATGAAAAACACAGCCTATCCAAAACGATATGATACCCTCATTCATAGTATTACACTGACTAAACGTATGTCTTACAACCAAAAAACTGGTGAAAAATCAATTCACCAAACCATTCCCATGCTCATAACAGCCTAACCAAAACGATGGCACCCTCATTCGTAGTATTACACTGACTATACGTATGTGTTACAGCTCATCAAATCTTTAAATCTGTTTGCGTGTCACACTCTATCTAAAGTAATATAACGTACTCTAAGCCAACCTAACTCAAGGCAAAGTCACCTAACCTCAACTAACGAAACATAGTCTAAAATCACCTAAGCAAACCTGATTTAACGTAACCTACTTTAACCTAACTGAAATTAACCTATCTTGCACTAAATATGACTTTAATTAACTTACTCGACACCCTTCCAACTCACCTACATACAACTAAACTTTACTAATTCAGGGTGCCCTGTCCTGTTTTATAGTTCAAATTTCGGTCCCACGTATTTTACCTTCTTGAATTCTTATGTCTTAGCCGTTATTCATCAAGAATTACAAACCTCTATGTACACTAACATCCTTCCATCCAATTCAAAATAATAACCACTTAAAATCCTAATGGTCAAATAACGAAAATGCGTTCCATTACTATTTCGCCAGCAGAGATATTCTGGCTGCTATATTTTCTCGTTAAATTATATGGAATAGGGTCTGCTTGAACTTGTTCAAAATTTTAGCTCACCAAATATTGTGACGAAACAGTTATTACATTTTGGTTTATTCATGGGTTCGCATCACTAGACTTTACCTCTGTTTCGAAGTTGACAAGTTCACACTTCGTTCTAATCGACAATTCATCATATATCCAACCTACATACTCCAAAGAAATTCGATGTCACGAAGAAATGTTGACGTCACAGCGATGCCAATTGGGAAATATTACATAAAATCTTTATTTTGCCAATAAGCTACTTTTCAAAATTCAAGTCTAAAGCTTTACGGTGCAAAAATCTGAATAAAATAGTTCTCATTAACAATTCATTACAGGGCTAGCAATCAAAGTCTCTTAACTGTGCATCACAAATCAGTAAACGAATATATACACACCGCGCTATCGCGCTAAGTTGAAGGCCCAAGAAATAAACTCTCCATTTTGGGAACGCTTGGCGATAGCTGAAGCTCTCGCCAAGCGAAAGCGTTTTTGTGTTGAAGTCAGTAAATACAAAGAAAGAACGCATTCACAGCAAATCTCTTGGAAACTTTCAACAATATTTGAGCATATGGCCTTCAGTTACAATTTTGAGTGCACTTACAACTTACATACAACTACGAACTTTCTAAAAGCATCATTGACACGAAATCAATCTCTTCATATCGGAAATCAAACTTAGGATTCCCCATTCATTACGACAACATCATATCCGAACATATTTCTGACATTTCTCAAACAAATTTATCTGTGAACACCTGCGGCTATAGCTTAGAATCACTGATGTTTCCTAATAGACATCATTTTCACCACAACAATCAATTCTTTCAGGAATGTGAACAATTTTAACCTCTCTCTCTAATCTTCTATTTCTATTATGGATCGATACAGAAACCTTCAATTAGGCTGAGTGGAATTTATAAAACATTCTTGCAAATATATCAGTTATACCATTTCAAATTTCATAAATAACATCATTCAAACATATAAAACCTGCAAAATATTTCGTTTTCTTCGGGGACAAATATTCACCAAATATTAATCTCCAGTTAGAACCTCGTAATGTTGTCTATACTCACTCAAATGATGACTTCCTGAAACTCACACATGCATGGTGAGCGATTTTGAGGCCTTCAAACAACGAGTTTTAATTATTATTATTATTGGAGATGGAATTTTTCGTGAACACTTGACAGGTTCTTGGTCGTGAAGATCCAGCAATTTTACATCCCAACCATAAAAAATTATGATACAAATATTCACTCAAACTATACCCTTCCTAGAAAATGCCTCGTTCAATCAAGGCATATATGTCGACATGAACCATTTTCGTGTTGTTTGAACCAATATATATATCGAGAGATTCGTTCCTCAATGAGCTTTATTAATTTAGAAAATGAGAAGTCAAATTCTTGGACTATGACCTCTTTCAATTCCAATTTTCTAACGTCAAAAAACAAGTTTCAAACACAACACAAATAGGCACAAAGATCTGTGCCGAACGACAAATATTTAGAACCTATATCTCTATAGAGATGACTAATTTCAAGTGTATCACCTTTGAATTATAGTTCAATTACGAAGTTTAACCTATATTCGCCTTGTTTTCCGGTGACACAATTTGCGATGTCTAAATATTATAAGATTGCTATAAAATTGCTCTCAACAACGCTAGCACAGTAGTTGCGGAATTTTTGGCGTCGAAAACTACTCGCTTTGCCTATTTGAACTCATACTACGAAGTAACGTCGATGATGCTGACACTTTAAAGTAAAACACTAGGTTGAACATTGAATTTGTAATGTGATGAAGTGACGACAACATATAATAGGTCATCAAAAAGAAATAAAGCTTTACTGAAATCAGCACCTCGAACGAATATCAGCATCTTTTCTCGTAAAAACGCATCAACAGCAATATTTACGCCTCTACGCAACATCTGATTTGCGATTGATGTCACTTTATATTACTTCAACTTGATAATTATAGTACAATTATTATAAGAAGCTTCAAATTTAGGTCTCAAATACTAAACCTCATTAAAATATTGCCATTCAAAGCGGCCATACCGCTTCAAATTACTCTTACATTCATGGACCAACAAGCAGGGTAAATAAAACGCGTAACCATCATTTTTTCTATTCTGCCAAACATGTTAGAATTGAAATAATACTACCATAAGCTGAATCATAAAGTCTAAACACATTTCTTCTCTATAAAGTTCCAAGTTAAACCAGTTTCAACACTTGAAACGATGATTGACTAGTCATGACTGCAAGTTATGCGAATCTATAAGCGAAAGAATCGAGTTCGAGTATTGAGCTCCACGTCAAAATAAATTTATAATAACTATAACAACACTGTAGACCTATACAAAATAAATAACACAGCCTCAAACGGTCAAAAATTGGTTGAAACTTTGAACTTAACAAAGAATCGAAATATATCGGATCAAACTCCACAAAAAATAAAACATAAGCGTCTTGATGTTCAACATCCTTATAGAGCCTTCGCCACGCAAGCAAGCCTAGGTTGCGTCATCGCTGTCACCCATATGATCTCGGTGTGGAGACTTCAATGCAAAACAAGAAATCATCCGTGTCATTAATCTACGGAGATTGAAATACCTTTTCACTGGCACATTTCGCGTCCAGGGGAAATTTATTTCGATGTTTTTTCCATTTTCCTCAAAAACTTGAAAAGCTAGGAGTTTGAGACATGTATCATTAAAGAAAGATATCCTCGAGACGCATCAGTACAGAGTACTTAAAAGCCCTCAAGGGTAACGCAGGGGGCGTGAGAGGGGTAATAAAAGTCGGAATGACGTGAAAACCATGTTTTTTTCATATATATATGGAACGGTTGATGCGATCGTTCCACAAAAGCTATTTTGTATGTAGCGTGAAAAAACGAGCAAAAAGTGTTCAACAACTTTGCCTGTAAAACGAAGCGTTCTCCAATGTTTGTGGTTTAAGTGAATTTTCAGACAAAAAGGACTATTTTTAAATCACTCATTTTGAGAAAAGTATCGCACTTGTGGCTTCATAAATTTGATAGATTTTAGAAAAAAGTACAATCTACATTCTATCAAATTCTGGAAGGCGAACGCCAATCCAAAACGCCGCAACTGGCAGCCAAAGTCACACTTGAAAAACGGCCGTTTTTTTACCCAAAAGTTTTTCATTCATTGAACATTTTCCCGAATACTTTTCGAACTACCGACCACACCGTCATAAAGCCCGACATTTTCTCTACCAGTTCTGACCAATTCAGCTCCTCCGACTGCGCAATGAAAACTTTCTTCATGTTTGAAATGACCCTATTTTCGGTGGGTTTTCGATTTCTCGGGGGTCTCCTATGGGGTCTTGGGGCCTGGAAAGGGGTCCGTAGGTCTTAGAATTTTCCCTTGTACACGCTCACCAAGTTTGAAAGCGCTGGGACCTCGGGAAGTGTGGTTTTGCGCGAATTAGGGGGTGAATTTTTATAATACTCGAGGCTCCACCTTTCGGCGACCAGCATTTCGATGTTGGAGCCAGGTATGATTTTTTCACGGGTACTATTTTTAGTGTGTTCTCGCAACCTACAAAGTTCGCCCGCCGCAAGTAACCAGGCACAGCCCGCTAGGGGCGAACACACAGACATTCCTCTGTACAACACTATCATAATAATGATAGACACGCACACACGTTCAAACACACACGCACACACTTATGTACACGCACATGCAATTGTCGTGCACACTTGCCAAATCACCACAAATCTGCAGCAACGCAATGAGATGCACCATCGTCTCAAATGACAAAATAATATATGTATCAATATCAATGCTATTTACTTCAATTTCTATGTTTACCTTTCAAACACCACAAGCATTTCATTCACCAACTACAACACCATTGATGAAGAAACTTAATTCACTTTAATTCAATTGACGTGAAACCTAATTCAATTAACGAAACCTAACAAATCACCACAATTAAGAAGCAACCCACTTTCACACACATCATCGTCTCAAAAGACAAACCAATATACATCACCGTCTTTCATATATATACACGTCTTTCAACCTAAACTCTACATCGAACTTAGAAACAGCTCAAGAATTTAATTGTTTATATTTATATACACGTCTTTCAACCTAAACTCTACATCGAACTTAGAAACACCTCAAGAATTTAATTTACCAAAAGCAATATCATTCGCATATATACTAACAGTAATATCAACCTAACCTTGTCACTATAACAAACTGATGCGAAATAATTTCTCCAAACCATTCGCATGAATAACAAAGCCCAACCAAAACGATGGCACCCTCATTCATAGTATAACACAGACCATACGTATGTGTTACAACTCATCAAATCTTTAAATTAGCTTTCGTGTCACACTGTCACACCCTACCTAAAGAAATATAATGTTCTCTAACCGAACCTAACTCAAGGCAAAGTCACCTAACCTCAACTAACGAAACATGGTCTAAACTCACCTAAAAAAATCTAATTTATCGTAACCTACTCTAACCTAACTCAATTTAATCTATCTTGCTCTAAATATGACGTGAATTAACTTACTTGACACATTTCCAACTCACGTACATACAACTACACTTTACTAATTCAGGGTTCCCTGTCCTATATACTTACAATTTCGGTAGCACCTATTTTATCTGATTTATTGCTTACGCCTTTGCCCTTATATTCCTCACGAATTACTAACCTCTATGTGCGCTAAAATATCCTTCCATCCAACTGTAACTTATAACCAATTGATATTCTATTGGTCACAAAATGGAAATGCGTTCCATAACTATTTCACCGGCAGAGACATTCTGCCTGCTATATTTTCTCGTTAAATTATGGGGATTAGGGTTTCATTGAAAATTTGTTCCAAATTTTACCTCACGAAATATTGTGACGAAACATTTCTTACATTTCGGTTTATTAATGGGTGCGCATCACTAACCTTTTCCTTTGTTTCGAAGTTGACTAGTTTAATTCGTTCTAATCGACAATTCATCAAATATCCAACCTACATACTCAACAGAAATTCGATGTCACGAAGAAATGACGTCACAACGATGCAAATTTCGAAATAATACATAACATCTTTATTTTGCGGTAAGTTACTTTTGAAAATTCAAGCATAAATGTTTACGTTCGAAACACCGCAATAAAAGAGTTATCATTCACAATTAATTCTACGTATAATAATCAAAGTCTCTTATAACTGTGCATCACAACTCGTTCAACGAATATATACAACGCGCTATCGCGCGCTAACTTGAACGCCGAAGAAATAAACTCTCCATTTTGGGAACGCTTGGCGAGATCTCACGCTCTCGCCAAGCGAAAGCGTTTTTCTGTTGAAGTCAGTTAATACAAAGAAAGAACGCATTCGCAGCAAATCTCATGGAAACTTTCAACAATATTTGAGCATTTGGCACTCATCTATAATTTTGAGTGCACTTACAACTTACATACAACTACGAACTTTATAAAAGCATCATTGACACGAAATCAATCTCTTCGTATCAGAAATCAAACTTAGGAATTCCCCATTCATTACGACAACATCATATCCGAACATATTTCTGACATTTCTCAAACAAATTTATCTGTGAACACCTGCGGCTATAGCTTAGAAACAATGATGTTTCCTAATAGACATCATTTTCGCCACAACAATTATTAGTTCACGAATGTGAACAATTTCAACCTCATTCTAATCATCATATATTTCTATTGTGGATCGATACAGAAACCTTCAATTAGGCTGAGTGTAATTTATACATTATTATTGCAAATACATTAGTTATACCATTTCAAATTCAATACATAACATCATTCAAACATAAAAAACCTGCACAAGATTTGGTTGTAGTCGGGGACACGCATTCACCAAATATTAATCATCAGGTAGAACCTCGTAATGTTGTCTATACGCACTCAAATGATGACTTCCT
Organism: Morinoia aosen; assembly: GCA_030386875.1. NCBI lineage: Eukaryota > Metazoa > Arthropoda > Malacostraca > Amphipoda > Talitridae > Morinoia > Morinoia aosen. The sequence goes on along the minus strand of CM059568.1, from coordinate 2,049,998 downwards.
GAAACTCACACATGCAATGTGAGCGATTTTGAGGCCTTCAAAGAACGAGTTTAAATTATCATTATTATCATTGGAGATCAAATTATTCGTCAACACTTGACAGATTCTTCGTCGTGAAGATCCAAGAATTTTACATCCCAACCATAAAAATTTATTAGCCAAATATTCACTCAAACTATACACTTCGTAGGAAATGCCTCGTTCAATCATAGCATATGTCGACAGGAACCATTTTCGTGTTCTTCGAACCAATATAACGAGAGATTGTTCCTCAATGAGCTTTATCAATTTAGAAAATAAGAAGTCAAATTCTTGGACTATGAGCTCTTTCAATTCCAATTCTCTAACGTCATAAAACAAGTTTCAAACACTAAACAAATAGCTGTGCCCAACGAAAAATATTTAGCCACTATACCTTTATACAAATGACTAATTTCAAGTGTATCACCTTTCAATTATAGTTCATTTACGAAGTTTTACGAATACGCCTTGTTTTGCGATGACACAATTTGCGATGTCGAAATATTATAGGATTGCTATAAAATTGTTCTCAAGAACGCTAGCAAAGTATTTGCGGAATTCTTGGCGTCGAAAACTACTCGCTTTGCGTATTTGAACTCATACTACGAAGTAAGGTCGATGATGCTGACACCTTAAGGTAAAACACTAGATTGAACTTGTGATTTGAAACGTGATGGAGAGAGAGGACAACATATAATACGTCATAAAAAATAAATAAAGTCGAACTGAAATGAGCACCTCGAACGAATGAGCATCATTTCTGGTCAAAAACGCATCAAGAGCAATATTTATGCCTTTACGCAACGTTTGATTTGCGATTTATGTCACTTTATATTACTTCAACTGGATAATTATAATACAATTCTTATAAGAAGCTGAAAATTCAAGTCTCAAATACTAAACCTCATTACTATATTGCAATTCAAAGTCGCCATACCTGTGAAAATGTGTGTCTGAAATTCATGGACCTTCAAGCACCGAAAATAAAACGCGTAATCATCATTTATTCTCCATTGCAAAACTTGTTAGAATTAAAATAATACTACCTTTAGGTGAATCAAGTATTTTAAACACATTTGTTCTCTATAAATTTCCATGTAAAACCAGTTTAAACATTTGAAAACGATGATTGACTAGTCATGACTGCAAGTTATGCGAATCTATAAGCGAAAGAACCGAGTTCGAGTATTGAGTTCCACGTCAAAATAAATTTATAATAACTATAACAACACTGTAGACCTATAACAAATTATCAACAGCGTCTCCAATTCGAAAAAATTTGGTAAAACTTTGAACTTTAACAAACAATCGAAAGATATCGGATCAAACACCACAAAAAATAAAACATAACCGTCATGATGTTCAAGATCCTTATACAGCCCTCACAACACTCAAGCAAGCTGGGGTGCCTCAACGCAGTCACCCATGGTTTTCATTGCGGAGACTTCAATGCCTTCATTGGAATAATCCGTGTAAAAAATCTGCGGAGATTGAAAGACCTTTTCACTGGCACATTTCGCTTCCAGGGGAAATTTATTTCGATGTTTTTTCCATTTTTCTCAAAAACTTGAAAACCTAGAACTTTGAGACAGGTATCATTATAGAAAGATGTCCTCGAGACGCATCACTACAGAGTACTTAAAAGCCCTCAGGGGTAAAGCAGGGGGCGTGAGAGGGGTAATAAAAGTCGAAATGACATGAAAAACATGTTTTTTCCATATATATATGGAACGGTTGATGCGATCGTTCCACAAAAACTATTTTGTATGTAGCGTGAAAAAACGAGCAAAAAGTGTTCAACAACTTTGCCTGTAAAACGAAGCGTTCTCCAATGTCTTTGGTTTAAGTGAATTTTCAGACAAAAAGGACTATTTTTAAATCGCTCATTCTGAGAAAAGTATCGCACTTGTCGCTTCATACATTTGATAGATTTCAGAAAAAACTCCAATCTACATTCTATCAAATTCTGGAAGGCGAAAGCCCATCGAAAACGCCGCAACTGGCAGCCAAAGTGACAGTTGAAAAACGGCCGTTTTTTTACCCAAAAGTTTTTCATTCATTGAACATTTTCCCGAATACTTTTCGAAGTAACGATCACACCGTCTTAAAGCCCGACATTTTCTCTATCAGTTCCCACCAAGTCAGCTCCTCCGACGGCGCATTCAAAAAATTCTTCATGTTTGAAATGACCCTATTTTCGGTCGGTTTTCGATTTCTCGGGGCTCTCCTATGGGGTCTTGGGGCCTGGAAAGGGGTCCGTATGTCTTAGAATTTTCCCTTGTACACGCTCACCAAGTTTGAAAGCGCTGGGACCTCGGGAAGTGCGATTTTGCGCGAATTAGGGGGTGAATTTTTATAATACTCGAGGCTCCACCTTTCGGCGACCAGCATTTCGATCTTGGTGCCACTTATGATTTTTTCACGGGTACTATTTTTAGTGTGTTCTCGCAACCTACAAAGTTCGCCCGCCGCAAGTAACCAGGCACAGCCCGCAAGGGGCGAACACAGACATTCATCTGTACACCACTATCATAGCAATGAGATACACCATCGTGTCAAATGCAAAAATAATATATGTATCAAAATGCAAATCATAGCAATGAGATACACCATCGTGTCAAATGCCAAAAAAATATATGTATCAAAACGCAATGCTATTTACTTCAATTTCTATGTTTAACTTTCAAACACCACAACCATTTCATTTTTCAACACTAATCTCTATTCAACACTAATCTCTATCTCTAATCACTAATGCTCAATTGACGAAACGAATCACCACAATTCAGAAGACACCCACTTACAGACAACATCGTCTCACAAAACAAACCAATATACAACGTCTGTCACTCTAAACTCTATGTCGAACTTGAAAACACCACAACAATTTCATTTAGCAAAAGCAATATCATTCACATATATACTAACAGTAATATCGACCTAACCTTGCCACTAACAAACTGGTGCGAAAGTAGTTCTCTCTAAACCATTCACATGAAAAACACAGCCTATCGAAAACGATATGATACCCTCATTCATAGTATTACACTGACTAAACGTATGTCTTAGAACCAAAAAACTGGTGAAAAATCAATTCACCAAACCATTCCCATGCTCATAACAGCCTAACCAAAACGGTGGCACCCTCATTCGTAGTATTACACTGACTATACGTATGTGTTACAGCTCATCAAATCTTTAAATCTGTTTGCGTGTCACACTCTATCTAAAGTAATATAACGTACTCTAAGCCAACCTAACTCAAGGCAAAGTCACCTAACCTCAACTAACGAAACATAGTCTAAAATCACCTAAGCAAACCTGATTTAACGTAACCTACTTTAACCTAACTGAAATTAACCTATCTTGCACTAAATATGACTTTAATTAACTTACTCGACACCCTTCCAACTCACCTACATACAACTAAACTTTACTAATTCAGGGTGCCCTGTCCTGTTTTATAGTTCAAATTTCGGTCCCACGTATTTTACCTTCTTTAATTCTTATGTCTTAGCCGTTATTCATCAAGAATTACAAACCTCTATGTACACTAACATCCTTCCATCCAATTCAAAATAATAACCACTTAAAATCCTAATGGTGAAATAACGAAAATGCGTTCCATTACTATTTCGCCAGCAGAGATATTCTGGCTGCTATATTTTCTCGTTAAATTATATGGAATAGGGTCTGCTTGAACTTGTTCAAAATTTTAGCTCACCAAATATTGTGACGAAACAGTTATTACATTTTGGTTTATTCATGGCTTCGCATCACTAGACTTTACCTCTCTGTTTCGAAGTTGACAAGTTCACACTTCGTTCTAATCGACAATTCATCATATATCCAACCTACATACTCCAAAGAAATTCGATGTCACGAAGAAATGTTGACGTCACAGCGATGCAAATTGGGAAATATTACATAAAATCTTTATTTTGCCCATAAGCTACTTTTCAAAATTCAAGTCTAAAGCTTTACGGTGCAAAAATCTTAATAAAATAGTTCTCATTAACAATTCATTACAGGGCTAGCAATCAAAGTCTCTTAACTGTGCATCACAAATCAGTAAACGAATATATACACACCGCGCTATCGCGCTAAGTTGAAGGCCCAAGAAATAAACTCTCCATTTTGGGAACGCTTGGCGATAGCTGAAGCTCTCGCCAAGCGAAAGCGTTTTTGTGTTGAAGTCAGTAAATACAAAGAAAGAACGCATTCACAGCAAATCTCTTGGAAAATTTCAACAATATTTGAGCATTTCGCATTCATCTACAATTTTGAGTGCACTTACAACTTAAATTCAACTGAAAACTTTCTAGAGCATCATTGACATAAAATTCATCTCTTCATATCAGAAATCAAACTTATCAATTCCACATTCATTACGACAACATCATATCCGAACATATTCCTGACATTTCTCAAACAAATGAATCTGTCAACAACTGCGGCTATAGCTTAGAATCACTTATATTTCCCAATAGACATTATTTTCACCACAACAATCAATTCTTTCAGGAATATGAACAATTTGAACCTCTCTCTAATCTTCTATTTCTATTATGGATCGATACAGAAACCTTCAATTAGGCTGAGTGGAATTTATAAAACATTCTTGCAAAGATATCAGGTATACCATTTTGAATTTCATAAATAACATCATTCAAACATACAAAACCTGCAAAATATTTGGTTGTCTTCGGCGACAAATATTCACCAAATATTAATCATCAGTTAGAACCTCGTAATCTTGTCTATACTCACTCAAATGATGACTTCCTGAAACTCACGCATGCAATGTGAGCGATTTCGAGGCCTTCAAACAACGACTTTTAATTATTATTATTGGAGATCGAATTTTTCGTGAACACTTGACAGGTTCTTGGTCGTGAAGATTCAGCAATTTTACATCCCAACCATAAGAAATTATGATACAAATATTCACTCAAACTATACCCTTCCTAGAAAATGCTTCGTTCAATCAAAGCATATATGTCGACATGAACCATTTCCGTGTTGTTTGAACCAATATATCGAGAGATTCGTTCCTCAATGAGCTTTATTAATTTAGAAAATGAAAAGTCAAATTCTTGGACTATGAGCTCTTTCAATTTCAATTTTCTAACGTCAAAAAACAAGTTTCAAACACAAAACAAATAGGCACAAAGACCTGTGCCGAACCAAAAATATTTAGAACCTATATCTCTATATAGAGATGACTAATTTCAAGTGTATCACCTTTGAATTATAGTTCAGTTACGAAGTTTAACCTATATTCGCCTTGTTCTGCGATGACACAATTTGCGATTTCCAAATAACATAGGTTTGCTATAAAATTCCTCGCAAGAACGCCAGCACAGTACATGCGCGATTTTTGACGTCGAAAACTACTCGCTTTGCGTATTTGAACTCATACTACGAAGTAAGGTCGATGATGCTGACATTTTAAAGTAAGACACTAGGTTGAACTTTTCATTTGTAACGTGATGGAGTGACGACAACATATAATACGTCATCAAAAAGAAATAAAGTTGAACTAAAATCGGCACCACGAACGAATGGGGATCGTTTTTGCTGAAAAACGCATCACGAGTAATATTTCAGCCTCTACGCAAGATCTCATTTGTGATTTATGGCGCTTTATATAACTTAAACTTCATAATTATAGTACAAATATTATGAGAAGCTGCAAATTTAGGTCTCAAATACTAAACCTCATTACTATATTGCCATTCAAAGCTGCCATACCGCTTCAAATTACTCTTACATTCATGGACCAACAAGCAGGGTAAATAAAACGCGTAACCATCATTTTTTCTCTTCTGCCAAACATGTTAGAATTGAAATAATACTAACATCAGCTGAATCACAAAGTCTAAACACATTTCTTCTCTATAAAGTTCCAAGTGAAACCAGTTTCAACACTTGAAAACGACGATTGACTAGTCATGACTGCAAGTTATGCGAATCTATAAGCGAAAGAATCGAGTTCGAGTATTGAGTTCCACATCAAAATAAATTTAAAATAACTATAACAACACTGTAGACCTATACAAAATAAATAACACAGCCTCAAACGGTCAAAAATTGGTTGAAACTTTGAACTTAACAAAGAATCGAAATATATCGGATGAAACTCCACAAAAAATAAAACATAAGCGTCTTGATGTTCAACATCCTTATAGAGCCTTCGCCACGCAAGCAAGCCTAGGTTGCGTCATCGCTGTCACCCATATGATCTCGGTTTGGAGACTTCATTGCAAAACAAGAAATAATCCGTGTCATTAATCTACGGAGATTGAAATACCTTTTCACTGGCACATTTCGCGTCCAGGGGAAATTTATTTCGATGTTTTTTCCATTTTTCTCAAAAACTTGAAAAGCTACGACTTTGAGACACGTATCATTATAGAAAGATGTCCTCGAGACGCATCAGTACAGAGTATTTAAAAGCCCTCAAGGGTAAAGCAGGAGGCGTGAGAGGGGTAAGAAAAGTCGATATTACGTGAAAAACATGTTTTTTTCATATATACATGGAACGGTTCATGCGATCGTTCCACAAAATCTTTTTTGTATGTAGCGTGAAATAACGACCAAAAAGTGTTCTACAACTTTGCCTCTAAAACGAAGCGTTCTCCAATGTTTTTGGTTTAGGTGAATTTTCAGACAAAAAGGACTATTTTTAAATCACTCATTTCGAGAAAAGTATCGCACTTGTGGCTTCATAAATTTGATACATTTTAGAAAAAACACCAATCTACATTCTATCAAATTTTGGAAGGCGAAAGCCCATCCATAACGCCGCAACTGGCAGCCAAAGTGACACTTCAAAAACGGCCGTTTTTTTACCCAAAAGTTTTTCATTCATTGAACATTTTCCCGACTACTTTTCGAAGTAACGATCACACCGTCTTAAAGCCCTACATTTTCTCTACCAGTTCCGACCAATTCAGCTCCTCCGACTGCGCAATGAAAACTTTCTTCATGTTTGAAATGACCCTATTTTCAGACGGTTTTCGATCTCTCGGGGGTCTCCTATGGGGTCTTGGGGCCTGGAAAGGGGTCCGTAGGTCTTAGAATTTTTCCTTGTACACGCTCACCAAGTTTGAGACCGCTGGGACCCCGGGAAGTGCGATTTTGCTCGAAAATGGGGGGTGTTTTGGTATATTCCTGATGCTCCACCTTATGGCGACAAGCATTTCGGTGATTGTGCACGTTCGTGTCTTTTCACGGGTACTATTTTTAGTCTGTTCTCGCAACCTATACAAAGTTCGCCCGCCGTAAGTAACCAGGCACAGCCCGCAAGGGGCGAACACACAGACATTCCTCTGTACACCACTATCATAGCAATGAGATACACCATCGTGTCAAATGCAAAAATAATATATGTATCAAAATGCAAATCATAGCAATGAGATACACCATCGTGTCAAATGCCAAAATAATATATGTATCAAAACGCAATGCTATTTACTTCAATTTCTATGTTTAACTTTCAAACACCACAACCATTTCATTTTTCAACACTAATCTCTATTCAACACTAATCTCTATCTCTAATCACTAATGCTCAATTGACGAAACGAATCACCACAATTCAGAAGACACCCACTTACAGACAACATCGTCTCACAAAACAAACCAATATACAACGTCTGTCACTCTAAACTCTATGTCGAACTTGAAAACACCACAACAATTTCATTTAGCAAAAGCAATATCATTCACATATATACTAACAGTAATATCAACCTAACCTTGCCACTAACAAACTGGTGCGAAAGTAGTTCTCTCTAAACCATTCACATGAAAAACACAGCCTATCCAAAACGATATGATACCCTCATTCATAGTATTACACTGACTAAACGTATGTCTTACAACCAAAAAACTGGTGAAAAATCAATTCACCAAACCATTCCCATGCTCATAACAGCCTAACCAAAACGATGGCACCCTCATTCGTAGTATTACACTGACTATCCGTATGTGTTACAGCTCATCAAATCTTTAAATCTGTTTGCGTGTCACACTCTATCTAAAGTAATATAACGTACTCTAAGCCAACCTAACTCAAGGCAAAGTCACCTAACCTCAACTAACGAAACATAGTCTAAAATCACCTAAGCAAACCTGATTTAACGTAACCTACTTTAACCTAACTGAAATTAACCTATCTTGCACTAAATATGACTTTAATTAACTTACTCGACACCCTTCCAACTCACCTACATACAACTAAACTTTACTAATTCAGGGTGCCCTGTCCTGTTTTATAGTTCAAATTTCGGTCCCACGTATTTTACCTTCTTTAATTCTTATGTCTTAGCCGTTATTCATCAAGAATCACAAACCTCTATGTACACTAACATCCTACCATCCAATTCAAAATAATAACCACTTAAAATCCTAATGGTCAAATAACGAAAATGCGTTCCATTACTATTTCGCCAGCAGAGATATTCTGGCTGCTATATTTTCTCGTTAAATTATATGGAATAGGGTCTGCTTGAACTTGTTCAAAATTTTAGCTCACCAAATATTGTGACGAAACAGTTATTACATTTTGGTTTATTCATGGGTTCGCATCACTAGACTTTACCTCTCTGTTTCGAAGTTGACAAGTTCACACTTCGTTCTAATCGACAATTCATCATATATCCAACCTACATACTCCAAAGAAATTCGATGTCACGAAGAAATGTTGACGTCACAGCGATGCAAATTGGGAAATATTACATAAAATCTTTATTTTGCCCATAAGCTACTTTTCAAAATTCAAGTCTAAAGCTTTACGGTGCAAAAATCTTAATAAAATAGTTCTCATTAACAATTCATTACAGGGCTAGCAATCAAAGTCTCTTAACTGTGCATCACAAATCAGTAAACGAATATATACACACCGCGCTATCGCGCTAAGTTGAAGGCCCAAGAAATATACTCTCCATTTTGGGAACGCTTGGCGATAGCTGAAGCTCTCGCCAAGCGAAAGCGTTTTTGTGTTGAAGTCAGTAAATACAAAGAAAGAACGCATTCACAGCAAATCTCTTGGAAACTTTCAACAATATTTGAGCATTTGGCCTTCAGCTACAATTTTGAGTGCACTTACAACTTACATACAACTACGAACTTTCTAAAAGCATCATTGACACGAAATCAATCTCTTCATATCAGAAATCAAACTTAGGATTCCCCATTCATTACGACAACATCATATCCGAACATATTTCTGACATTTCTCAAACAAATTTATCTGTGAACACCTGCGGCTATAGCTTAGAATCACTGATGTTTCCTAATAGACATCATTTTCACCACAACAATCAATTCTTTCAGGAATGTGAACAATTTTAACCTCTCTCTAATCTTCTATTTCTATTATGGATCGATACAGAAACCTTCAATTAGGCTGAGTGGAATTTATATATCATTCTTGCAAAGATATCAGGTATACCATTTTGAATTTCATAAATAACATCATTCAAACATACAAAACCTGCAAAATATTTGGTTGTCTTCGGCGACAAATATTCACCAAATATTAATCATCAGTTAGAACCTCGTAATCTTGTCTATACTCACTCAAATGATGACTTCCTGAAACTCACGCATGCAATGTGAGCGATTTCGAGGCCTTCAAACAACGACTTTTAATTATTATTATTGGAGATCGAATTTTTCGTGAACACTTGACAGGTTCTTGGTCGTGAAGATTCAGCAATTTTACATCCCAACCATAAGAAATTATGATACAAATATTCACTCAAACTATACCCTTCCTAGAAAATGCCTCGTTCAATCAAAGCATATATGTCAACATGAACCATTTTCGTGTTGTTTGAACCAATATATCGAGAGATTCGTTCCTCAATGAGCTTTATTAATTTAGAAAATGAAAAGTCAAATTCTTGGACTATGAGCTCTTTCAATTTCAATTTTCTAACGTCAAAAAACAAGTTTCAAACACAACACAATTAGGCACAAAGACCTGTGCCGAACCAAAAATATTTAGAACCTATATCTCTATATAGAGATGACTCATTTCAAGTGTATCACCTTTGAATTATAGTTCAGTTACGAAGTTTAACCTATATTCGCCTTGTTCTGCGATGACACAATTTGCGATTTCCAAATAACATAGGTTTGCTATAAAATTCCTCGCAAGAACGCCAGCACAGTACATGCGCGATTTTTGACGTCGAAAACTACTCGCTTTGCGTATTTGAACTCATACTACGAAGTAAGGTCGATGATGCTGACACTTTAAAGTAAGACACTAGGTTGAACTTTTCATTTGTAACGTGATGGAGTGACGACAACATATAATACGTCATCAAAAAGAAATAAAGTTGAACTAAAATCGGCACCACGAACGAATGGGGATCGTTTTTGCTGAAAAACGCATCACGAGTAATATTTCAGCCTCTACGCAAGATCTCATTTGTGATTTATGGCGCTTTATATAACTTAAACTTGATAATTATAGTACAATTATTATGAGAAGCTGCAAATTTAGGTCTCAAATACTAAACCTCATTACTATATTGCCATTCAAAGCGGCCATACCCCTTCAAATTACTCTTACATTCATGGACCAACAAGCAGGGTAAATAAAACGCGTAACCATCATTTTTTCTCTTCTGCCAAACATGTTAGAATTGAAATAATACTAACATCAGCTGAATCACAAAGTCTAAACACATTTCTGCTCTATAAAGTTCCAAGTTAAACCAGTTTCAACACTTGAAAACGATGATTGACTAGTCATGACTGCAAGTTATGCGAATCTATAAGCGAAAGAATCGAGTTCGAGTATTGAGTTCCACATCAAAATAAATTTATAATAACTATAACAACACTGTAGACCTATACAAAATAAATAACACAGCCTCAAACGTTCAAAAATTGGTTGAAACTTTGAATTTTAATAATCACTCGCAATATATGGGATCAAACTCGACAAACAATAAAACATAAGCGTCATGATGTTCAAGATCCTTATACAGCCCTCACAACTCAAGCAAGCTTAGGCCACGTCATCGCAGTCACCCATGATCTCGATGTGGAGACTTCAATGCAAAACAAGAAATAATCCGTGTCATTAATCTACGGAGTTTGAAATACCTTTCCACTGGCAGATTTCGCGTCCAGGGGAAATTTATTTCGATGTTTTTTCCATTTTTCTCAAAAACTTGAAAAGCTAGGACTTTGAGACACGTATCATTATTGAAAGATGTCCTCGAGACGCATCTGTACAGAGTATTTGAAAACCCTCAAGGGCCAAGCAGGGGGCGTGAGAGGGGTAAGAAAAGTCGAAATTACCTGAAAAACATGTTTTTTTCATATATACATGGAACGGTTCATGCGATCATTCCACAAAATCTTTTTTGTATGTAGCGTGAAAAAACGAGCAAAAAGTGTTCAACAACTTTGCCTGTAAAACGAAGCGTTCTCCAATGTTTTTGGTTTAAGTGAGTTTTCAGACAAAAAGGACTATTTTTAAATCGCTCATTTTGAGAAAAGTATCGCACTTGTGGCTTCGTAAATTTGATAGATTTTAGAAAAAAGTACAATCTACATTCTATCAAATTCTGGAAGGCGAACGGCCATCGAAAACGCCGCAACTGACAGCCAAAGTCACACTTGAAAAACGGCCGTTTTTTTACCCAAAAGTTTTTCATTCATTGAACATTTCCCCGAATACTTTTCGAAGTAACGATCACACCATCATAAAGCCCGACATTTTCTCTATCACTTCCGACCAATTCAGCTCCTCCGACTGCGCAATGAAAACTTTCTTCATGTTTGAAATGACCCTATTTTCGGTCGGTTTTCGAGTTCTCGGGGGTCTCCTATGGGGTCTTGGGGCCTGGAAAGGGGTCCGTAGGTCTTAGAATTTTCCCTTGTACACGCTCACCAAGTTTGAGAGCGCTGGGACCCCTGGAAGTGCGATTTTGCTCGAAAATGGGGGGTGTTTTGGTATATTCCTGATGCTCCACCTTATGGCGACAAGCATTTCGGTGATTGTGCACGTTCGTGTCTTTTCACGGGTACTATTTTTAGTCTGTTCTCGCAACCTATACAAAGTTCGCCCGCCGTAAGTAATAAAGATGTGGTATCATTAGTATTCATTAGAGATCCAAACACGACTCACTATGTTCTCATGAAATCATTGAGTCCTTTTTGTAAAACCAGTAACCATTACACAAAGCATGAATATCCGTATTGTTTATCATTTTTATTTTATTTTTTAATATATCTTTATAATATAATATATATTATATTTTATATATTATATTTTCACGAATAATTTTTTCCCCAAACGTCCCACCGGGATATAAAATTGTAGAAAATCCAAATAAACCAATTTATCTACCGATATATCAACCTTTACTCTTTGATTTGAGAATTTGGCTTACTGATCAAAATGGACATGCTCTGAATACTAGAGGTGAAGAAGTAACTGTTCGATTACACCTAAGATCTAGAAATTAAGATAACTTGATAAAATTATCTTTAAAAAATGGATTCTTTAAGATGGAATGAAAATATTAAAGTTGATGAATCAATTGAAAAAATTGAAACGCATAACTATCAACCACAAATAGGTACTGATCTGAATCGTGAACATAATGATATCAAGATCATTATCCAGAATCAAGATCAGTTTGTATTACCTAGTAAAAGTTTTATTTATATAGAAGGAGCTGTGAATAAAGAAGATGGAAGTGATTATAATTTTAAAGATGAAAAAATAACAATAATCAACAATGGATTAATGCATTTGTTTGATAGAGTTTCATACAGAATTGGAGATGAATAAATTGAAGGTTAAAGTTACCCTGGAATTACAACAACTCTCAAAGGATTAGTTAACTATCCGCGAAATTTTAAAGAAAACATGATATTTTTCTGGAGCGTTGATACTAAGAAGAATGAAAAATCAAACGAAGGATTTAGCGATCGAAATGACTACTTAACTTCAGCTAATGGGAAATTCAGGGCTGCTATCCCACTCGAACATGTGTTTGGATTTTGTGAAAATTATAAGAAGGTAATTTATGGAGTGAAACATGCTCTGACTTTAAGAAGAGGTGATAATTCTAATGCTATATTCAAATCGGATGAGAAAGATGCAAACCAGCAAGATAAAGTAGTTGATGGTAAAATTACTATTACAAAATTAATTTGGAAAATGCCAGCTTACAAACTGTCTTATGAGTTTAAAATAAAGCTATATCGTCAAATTAAGGATAAAATAACATTACCTATTCCTTATTTGAATAGACAATTGGAACAAACAATTGTAAACTCTCAACAGAAATTCTTAGATTGGACTTTAACTCCAAGTTCAGGATCCCAAAGACCTCGATACATAATTTTAGCGTTCCAAACTAAGAAAGCTAATTTACAAGCTGTAAACAATGCAATTTTCGATCATTGTAACTTGACGAATGCATATGTTCAGCTGAATAATGAACGATACCCTGATCACAATTTACAGATTGATTTCGATTCTAACAATTATGCTACAGCTTATAAGATGTTAATAGATTATGTATCTAATGAAAATTGTGCTATCGAATACAGACACTTTAAATATTTGTATCCCATCTATGTGTTTTATATCAGCAGACAAAATGAACGTATCAAGGAAACTACAATTGATATTAAAATTAAAGCAGAATTTAAAACTAAAAATCCTGATGATACACATGCATATGCACTGATTCTGTCTGACAGAGTAATTCGATTGCAATCTGACGGTGATAAAATGAGTTTAAACTACTAAAAATTATAATATATTCACATAATAATGTTTAAAAAATGTATTGTGTAAAGTGTAAGAAGAAAACTGATACTGATAATCCACAATATTCAAGGACACCGTCAAGGTAAAAAAAAAGTCCCGTTATTTATAAATGGATTTCTCTGAAATTTTCACAGTAGGTGTGAAATGATACAAATATCATTTGTTATTTCGACAAAATTTTTGTATCTGCACTGGATTTTTTTTTATTTTCGAAAAATATGATAAAATTGGGTTTTTTAAAAATCTTACTAATTCTACAATTTTCAAGTTACAGAACCAGTACTTCGTTTTTAGATTGCTTAGATGTCTATATAACCACTCGCAATAGGGAATTTCGATAACTTATTTTTTGTGGATTTTGGGAATTAAAAAAAAAAAAGAACTTTTTTTCATTTATTTTTTTTTTCATGTCGTGTAATTTTCATAATGATAAATTTATCAGAAAATGCTATTGCGCGAGGATACACCATGCTGAGCCCTATCGAATGGTATATAAACCATTTTCCTAGCTCTAAAATTGTGGAAGAAGTAGCATTCGAGAAACCAATTATCAAGTTTCCAGAAAAACGTGTTTTTTTTTAAAAAAATTTTTTTTTTATCTTTTGAACTACAGGTTTTTCTATAATAAACTCTTGAGCGTTTGTAGCTCTTTTCAAGCCCTTTCGATTGATACAATTTACATTGCTGTAGCTCTGTAACTCTGGGAAAAAATATACATCAAAAGACAAGAGGTGTAATTCTTGAAAGCAACCAATTTTTTTAATTTTTCATTTTTTTTTACCAAAATACGTTTTTTTGTCAAGTCAACTCCTTTGTTTTATAGCTCTTTTCAAGCCCTTTGGATTGGTGTGCTCACCATAGCTGTAGCTATGATACTGCAGCTGTCATTGAGCTATGAATGAAAGCTGCGGTATCATGGATACGGCAGAACAGCTAAATTCTGAAATTGTCAAAAATTATTAAAAAATATTTATTCAGCGTTAGAATGTTTCGTTTGAATAATGGAAGCACTTTGAGTAGCCCATTAACGAACTATAATGCCATTCCCGCAGAGAAACACGCTCAATTGACCCCCAATAATGAGGGCGGGAGGGTTCAAGGTCACTCCACCCCCCTCGCTTCCCCCCCCCCCCCCTCTGGTGGGCGCACTATTCGGAGTAGACGTAAACGGAAAGAACCAATGGAAGCGCAAGAAAATCCTCTATAAGATGCATATATAAACAGATAATCAACACATATCCCGATTTCTATCAAGACGGTCTCCTGCTTCATTATCATAGATACGGCAGAACAGCTAAATTCTGAAATTGTCAAAATTTTACAAAAAATATTTATTCAGCGTTAGAATGTTTCGTTTGAATAATGAAAGCACTTTGTGTAGCCCATGAACGAACTATATTGCCATTGCCGCAGAGAAACACGCTCAATTGACCCCCAATAATGAGGGGGGTGAGGGGTCAAGGTCACGCCACCCCCATCGCTTTCCCCCCCTCCGGTGGGCGCACTATTCGGAGTAGACGTAAACGGAAAGTACCAATGGAAGCGCAAGAAAATCCTCTATAAGATGCATACAAAAGCAGAAAATCAACACATATCCTGATTTCTACCTAGACGGTGTCCTTAATTACAAAGAACAATAAGATACTGGTCAAAGGTATGTGTATTATTTGTAGAAAGACAAAGACTTCTTTTGTTTCTAAAGATACTGCGAAGAAAGGGGGTTTCATATTTACAATTCCAGCTTTATTAGCTGGCCTTGGGGCTGCTGGCTCTTTGGCTGGAGGTGCTGCTGCAATCGCATCTGCTGGTAATAAGAAAAAAGCTGATGATAAACTCTTGTCAGAAACTAAAAGGCACAATGAAGCAATGGAAAGTAAAAAAGGTTCAGGTATACGGTTAACTCCGAGAAAAAAAAACCTTGTGGAAAGGGTCTCTACTTGAAACCACCAAAGAAGTAATACCTAACAAACCATTATCGAAACATGATTTAGAATACTACATAAATATATTGAAAATTACGAATTTTCGAGGTATTTACATGAGAGATATTTACCTAAACACCCTTTAGAAACGGAATGCGGAATCCTAAATTTAGACACTGAAAAAGGATTAGGAACGCATTGGACTTGTTGGTATAAGAAAGACAATATATGCCATTACTTTGACAGTTTTGGTTTGATTTATCCAATTGAATTTAAAGACTACTTAACAGATTGTGCTGATATTGTTTTCTCTGCTTACAAAATCCAGAAAATAGGTGATGTAATTTGTGGACATTTATGTCTAAAAATGCTGAAGCGTTTAGAAAATGAAAGCTTTTATGCAATTCTTTTAGATCTATATAAAACCACAACTAGTTTTTAGAAAATAAACTATAGTTAAATTTTTTCTTTGAAAAATGTCTTGTGGAAATATTTATGCAGCAAAGTTGGTCTTTTTACCTTCCTGTAAAGAAAATCATGAACATGAAAATAGTGAAAATAATTCTGAAGGACTTTTGCAAAATGTAAAGCAAATAAAAAGTTTACTTGAAGATTCTAATATAGAGTCATTGAAAGACACTATTGAAGCTCTCAAAAATGAAAGAACTGAATTGGAATCAATTATAAACGAGTATGATGAGAAATATGCGACTCTGAAAACAGATTTACAATTGAAATTTTCTGATGTATACTCAATCGTTAAATTCTTAGAGACGTTAATTTATGATTTTTCTGAAAATTTCGGTGCTCTTGAACCAAAAACCGTTTCAAATGATGAACGACTATCAAGCATAGACTCAACATTGATGAAGAAAATTGATGAAATTGATGCTAAATTTGAAAACATTGATTCAAACATAATCAACCTAACAGACGTAAAAATTCCAGAGGTTGGGGACAAATTGAAGAGTCTAGAGTCAGGTATTGAAACTAGAATTGATGAAAAGCTGTTAGGTAAAGAGTCAGCATTACCCGATCAGATTAAAGGAGTTGAAGCTAAATTTGAGGTTGTGGACTCTAAGATAACCAATTTGATTGATGTTAAAATTCCTGAGATTCAAGAGAATTTTAAGAATCAAGAGTCAGTTATAGAAAATCAAATGGATGAACAATTGAAGACTTTAGAAACTAAAATTAATGATCAAATTGATTCAATGAACAAATTATTAAGTAATAAAGTTGAAGAACAAGAAATTAGTATAATCAATGTTGTGAATGAAAAAGAAATGAGCTTGCAGATATCACTTAATGATCAAATTGAAGAAAGGCTGAAGAATTTAGAATCAACACAACAATATTGTTGAAGAAAAAAGTAAAAGCTTAGAGGCACAACTAACTGAATTAAGTAACAGAAACCTTTTTGTAATGGAAAGAACTGTAGCCTTAGCACCCTCGTTTGTTGAAGTTGACAATAAGCTGAAAAATTTAGAGTCAACCATAATCTCATCCAGTGAAGAAAAATTCAATGATCTTAACAAAATTATAATGGAATTACGAGCAGAGTCAGTCCCATTAAGAAAAGTAGAAGAACTAGCTAAGAACTTGAGTGATGTTGAAAGTCTTTTCCAGGAGTTTTCAGGAGACATTATTTCAAATCAGAATAAAATCAGTCAGTTCAAATTAATGCTTCAGAATGAAACTGATAAAAATGTAAAATTAAACCATGAAGTGAAAAGTTTGAGTGACCGAGTAAACAATTTGATAACAATGAGAGTTAGAGAAAATTCAGAGAATTGAAAATTCTAAGTATAAAAAATGATAGGCGTAAATATTTTTGGACAAGGAAACAAATCATTTTTATCTTCACAACCAGGACCTCCTGGAATAGGTTTTAAATATCTTGATGAAGATCAAAATTTCGATTTAAATAATAGAAGATTGGCAAATATTTTTTTTCAATCGAAGAATTTGACGCAACGAATAAAAAATATGTTGACGGAGTATTGGAAAATTTGAGGCTTCATCTCAGAAAATATATAGAGGTAAGAGAAAATCTTATCAATGAAAATAATCAGTTCAAAAGTGATTCTATCCAAGCATCTATAGATGAGAATACTACAGGTTTTCAAGAAAAACTCAGTGAAGTTATGACGAATCTCGATGAACATAGTAGAATATCTGAGGAAAAAATAGAGGTTATTCGTATGGGTACTTTAGAACACACAGACTTCTTGAGAAATGAGATTAAAAGGTTGGAAGAAGAAGTAACACAAAGTATGAAATTAGACTGTGCAAATCTCGAGAGAGTATTCAACGACATGAGTTCATACATTGAAACTTTTAGAAATAATCTCCATGAACAGGATAGAGAAACTATCATAAATACAATGAAAAAGAAAAATTGGAACAATCATTGCAAAAATTGGAGGATGATAATGCTGATGTTAAAAAAAGATTAATATCGTTAGAGAATACTTTGAGACGAAAAACCGTTGAACCGTTGAACTAAAAAACATGGTTTTTAAGAGATGAACTTAATAAAAAAGAAAAACACATTGAAGAATTAAACTTAATAAAATGGAAGATATTATTACCGACATTCAGAGAGAACTTGTTCTCAATACTGCAAACATAAATCAATTGCAATTAAATGTTAATCAAATTCAAAATGATGTCGAATGAAATAGGGAAGTTATTACTCAATTAGAGTGAGATATCATTCATCTTGAAACATTAATCAGTAACGTTTCTTATGACACCAAAGGTAGCTTTTTCTCTCGTTATTGCCCAACGAGACAACCAATAAGAAAGAAAAAACATTGAAGAATTGAACTTAGTGAAGTAGCAAATTTAAAAAAAATGTTTACAATTGCTACAAACAGGAAATAAATTTTGAAAAATCAGTTGTAGTTTATTAGTTATATAAAATGGTGTATATGTGGAAAGACAGTAAAAGAAATAATCAAAAGAATCACTTCATTTTTCCTTCACCGTCTTTACGGTGTGTATTAGTCGGCAGATCGAATTGTGGTAAAACCTGTTTATTGATCAGACTTCTTCTTGAGGAATATATCGATTTTACCAACCTATTTCTTTATAGTAAATCGACAAAATAAGCAGAATATAAACTACAAAAAAGGTTTTTTTAAAAGGTTATAAACAGTCTGAAATAATTGAGCTTTTTAAAATTGGTAGTGGAAATATTGATATATTTCTCGAAGGCTTACTTGTAAAACGAAGCCCAAAGTTAATCGTTAAATATTTTGAAGATATCACGTCTATTCCTGATCCTAGTGAAGAGGATGCTAAGAAAAAAAATTTGTTTATATTCGATGACATAGCAACTGAAAAGAATCAGACGCCAGCTGATAATTTTTACACCCGAGGCAGGCATAATAATTGCAGCTCGATTTACTTGACTCAAAATTATTATTTATTACCTCGTCAGTCGATACGGAAGAATGCAAACCTATTGATTCTATTTGAATTACCAACTAACGATTTAAGAAATTTTCATATGGACATTGTCTCAGGAGATATGTCCCTAGAAGAATTTAATGAATTTTGCAGTGATACCTTCAAAATTCCTTATAGCTACATAATGATAAACAAAGACGTTCACCCATTAAAGGGAAAATACTTTAGGAATTTGAACAAAGTTTATATTCCGAAAAAAGTATTTTAAAGACTTTGTAAATACCTAGAATTTGAAACACAACCTATACACACACAGGGATTCAAGTATTGTAAATAGTTTATTACATATTTTAAACGTTTTTTTAGAAATTAAATACTTTAAAAATTTCATTAGCAAATCATTTTTTCTTGATCGTAACATTTTAAGTATTGAAATAATTTTGCAAAACAGGAATATTTGTTTACTCCTCAAGTTAATTCGTAAAGTCATGGATTTTGAGGCGTTTCAAGATCGTTCTTTTGATTGTTGTAACCCTCCAAAAATCATGGATGAGGCTTTGTGGCTTTTCAATGTCGTTATTTAATTGCTAAAATCCACCAAAAATCCTAAATTGTGCCGGCAGGCTCTTTCCACTTACTACTCCCGTACATCCTCCCAAGCGTCATAGGTTGAATAGTTGTATCTTTCCGAGGGTTTAAGCAGAGAAAAGACGAAGAAAGTGCCGGGAAAGACACAGAGAGGCTTGATGCAAGGTTTGCGAAGGGATGTACTATGATCTTCCGATTTACTATGGTGGCATAGATGGAATTTTATTTGCAGTTAATAGTAATGTGCTTGTTCAAATGAACAATTTTAAAACGCACTCAAGCTTTCCGATCTGACATTTTTTTACCAACGTCGAAGCGATAATAGCTGACTCCACAAGTAATGATTAGAAACGAAGAGTTTACTTGGGAAGGATATGAAGTAAATACAACAAATTTAAAATTTCAGGAGCTAATCGTTTAGATATCTGTAGCCCAAGCACTAATGATGAAATAATGTATGCAGTGGGAACATTAGTGACAAAAGCACATCCTGCCGCGTGAGGACGAAAAGCTTGTAATGAAGTGTGGAAAATAGGTTGAAAAATTAATGCATGGAGTTTAACCAGTCCTCACTCACCAGAGGGGGAACCATGAAAAATGATTAACCAATGCATTCATATATTTGAGGTGAAATGATGCAGAAATAATGTGACTTGCTGATTAAATGTTTGAAGAACGACAATTTATCTTAATTAAGACAACAAACTTTAACTGTTACATACGCTTAGTTAACGGATCGAACACAAAGAGAATCGAAGAATTATTATTATTATTATTTTATAAGAAAGTTTTAGCCTCCCTTAACCACGACAAATATGTTCAAAGAGAGGAAGGTGGAAGGCACCATTCAGTATGGAGTTAAGGGAACGCGGAATCTATGTACAAGATGCACAGAAACAGTGGGCTGAGAAAAAAGTTCATCAAACTAGAAAAAGTTGAAGAAGAAAGTAGTAGGTGCTGAAAAACAGGACAGCAGTGAACCGAAAAAAGATAGTTCGTAACAAAACAAAAACCTATTCTATTTTAACAAAAAAGAAGACTATCTAACCTTTAGCACCAGGGATTAGTTTACAAAAAGAATGTGGAAGCCCAATGCAATGCTCTGAATCACGAATAATGACAAGTTCAAACAGAAAATTCACCTCATTGGTTGCATACCCTAAAATATAGAAGCACCTCGTTGAAAGAAGTGGTTACTTTAAACCCGAATTGCATCAGAATGTTAGAAGCCCTGTAGCCAATGGCATAAAGAAATAGGCTAACTCTCTAGCCCATGGACGCAAAAAAGGAGACGGTCGTACAATGGGAACTTCAGTGATGAAAATGAGGAAATATTAGGGGGATCAAAATATAGTACTCACAGATAAAAACTGGCTATGAGTGCCATGAAACCACTTACGTGAACCAAGAGAGTGTTGCGTAAGAGAAACAAAAACACATGGGTATGATTGTGCCAAAGAGGTCCCTAGGCGCCTAATGTCACTCATGGAATGAAAACCAAGCTGACAAACGCTGGTAGTGGAAAAACAATCAGAAGAGAGATCCGCGAGCAGAAAATGTTCGGCAGTGCAGCAACCTTAGAGCCACTGATGACTTGACAGAGGATTAAACTTCTTACTACCTGCTGCATTTCGGTGTGGAGAACACCAGCACGTGTTTCTGATACAGATTATAATGACATCGCCAGCACAATAGTGACAAATTTCTGTCGTTAAATGAGGGCTGGGGCAGCCATATCCTTGTATTTTTCCTGACCTGTTAACAACATTCATTAACATTATTGCGAAGGAATGCGTTATCATTTCATGGTGTAGGGTTTTCTTCGGAGTGGCTAATGACCTATTTTAAATTACTGAGACCGTAGTGAACCTATTCAAATTGCCCCGGACAGATAAACCGGCGCTAACACTGTCACATCTCCATTAGTCTCCCCAGTCACCATGCCTGAATATATCATTGAGCCTCTGTGGTCATTGATGGATAAAACTTTGAGCAGCTGCTTCAAAGGAAGAATGTTACTCTCTTTGGAGAACTTTACACGGATTGGGTGCTTCTATTATACGTATATTTTCAGCCATTCTGAGAGCCAAAGGTATACGCAGTTTCACTTCAGGTAATTACAATGTGTCAGATGATATTTTTTTACAAACCACTTTTCAAAATTTCCGATATGAGCTTCTTAATGCTGCAAAACACAAGATCTAAAATATCTTTCCACTCAACATCTTCAAAATTTGTTCACAAAGTATGAAAAACGTGAACCAAATCGTTCCCTTGCAATACTAAAATATTCGTATAAAGGCATACCTATTTCATGGAGAACACTTGATGGAATAAGGAATGAGAGTGCCAGGTGGCGAGGACGCAGTGGCATTTAGAAATATTGAATTTTCTTCCACCGCAAGACTGCAGTTTTCCATGATGAGAGTTAGTTGTCCCTCCTCTGCGTTGTCATCTAAAAGAAATTAAATTATTTAATCATTTATTTATCTGCAGTGTCGCTCATTTTTACTGGTATCGGTATCGGCAAAATTTGGCAGATACTTTCCAATAATACGTATTTTATAATAAAATTGAAGATCATAAACCATGAAAGAAAAAATCATAAATAAAATAAAGAGTCTATTCATACCTAGTAAATTAGTTAGCTAAATGTTGGATTCAGCGATTGAATCAGGCTCCCTAACTGAATTTATTTGAATTGAAGTCTTTGAATTCCCGATGAGTCACGTATCAGTAAGTGAAAGCTATGTAGCATGAATAGTTGAACACAGTAGCGACATAAAAAATTATACTTGTACAACTAAAACCTATACAGTTTGACCCAATTTCCATTTCTTAACAAACAAAAATCAAACCAATTAACCCAGCAGAGCCCAATGACTACATTTGTAGTCCTAAATTAAATTTATAGCCACAGGCTTCCAATCTGCTATACGAATAAGTAATTGGTTTCATTGCATAGAAATAACCACGAAGTATGTCTACAATCAATATGAATCCCATTTGTTGAAAATTTAAAATTTTATTCGCGATTGAAGTTACTGTTTTTCCAGATTTTTGAGAGTTGCTAAGTGGGTTATGTAATTTTGTTGCTACTTGCTACACTAGGCCGGTATTGTTGTGGTAGACAGTTAGATAAGCTGTCACATGTCCAAAGAGCAGGGCGAGTGTAACCAGATATCCCGCCTGTGACAAGTTTGACTTCCAGGTGATTTGAAACTTGGATGACTACATTTGTAGTCATTGGGCATATGAGGGGTCGATTCCCATATGAAATACTTGTTCCTATATATTGATATTCTAGATAAAATATCTAGTTTAATTTGCCCTAACAACTTTGTAAAGGGAAATAAACATTTTATATCGTACGAACTATAATGTTTTTCTAAAAATCAGTTAAAATTTTTTAGGATACCTCTTCCCATATCAATTTTTGACGGAGCAAATGTTCGCCACACATTTGTCCAAGATGCAATTGAAGAAGCTGTTGAAGTTGATGGCACTGTTGATATAGCGATAACTACATAGTCCTCCTGGTGGCGGTGACGGAAGTAACGTAGCAAACATTGATGAAGATAATATACAAGCTGGTGCAATGCCGAATGAAGTCGCAGGAGAGTTGGAAACTATGCATTACGCTGAAGCTCAAGATGAAGCACCAGGACAGGTCCAATCTCATTCTAAGAAAAGGAAATTAGTCACCCCCATTGTAAAGACCTCACATTTCCCTCCTGAAAATCATAAAAGTTCTTCTTCTGATGAGGCAGACGCAAAGAAAATTCTAGTCAACAATCATCCTGAAATGATAATGCGTCGAAATGGCAGATATTTGAAAAGGTATTCAAAAATATCCCTGATCACTTGGTTGTTGAAACAAACGGGTATGCTCAACAGAAAAATGGCCATATCTGTAAAATGGAGAAAATGAGATGAGAAATTTTATTTGCCAGCTCTTTTTATCTGCAAACAACATTGGGCTAAATTTTTGCGACTACTGTAATAAATCTTTTGATCTTGAATGCAAAGCATTTTCGGAATGTAAGAGTCGCAATAGATTTACACAAATAAAATCCATGTTTCATTCTGGTAATAATCAACCTCTTGGGGATGATGAAATCATTGAAATAGCAAATGTTTCTCCTTTATATGCGATTTTGAATGAGAGCCAACGTATGTTGGGAGTGGGAAATGAAAATCTTTCAATTGAAGAGTCCATGGTACTATACTTCGAGCGCCAATCTTATAAACAATTTATACGCAATAAACCCATCAGATTAGGGTACAAGCTCTGAGTAATAAGCAGTTCTAGGGAAATGCCTTACTATGTTAGCATTTATGAGGGTAAAGGTAAGAGCGAGTCCGTAGATCCGCTTGGAAAGCCCGTAGTTGATGAATGCGTAACTGTTTGTACAATAACAAGTCATCACATTTTCTTCGATAACTTCTTCTCATCGTATGATTTGATTCTTCGTCTATGAGAAAAGGGAAATAGAGCAATGGAAACTATTAGAAACAATCGTTTCAGGGTTTGCCCACTAACTTTGATCGATAAAATGGAAAAGAAAGAAGATCATTGAGTATAAAGTGTTTTCTTTCATTTTGGTGGAGCTATTTTTATTACCCCTCAATGCTCTCATTGTATTTTTGCCAAAGTTTATTATATACATCGTTTTTGGTCTCTTTTATAAACCATGTGTTTCAGTTTATAACAACTTTCCAGAAAGAAATAAAGAAGAATAAATGATGGAGACAGGGATGCTCATTTTACTGCCCAAAGCCCAATGACTACATATGTAGTCATGTATCAAAATCATACTTAGAATATATATAGGCTAATGGTACTTCATATATATATATGAAAAGACATATAATTAGCTATATGTCATGATGTGAACAAAACTGAACAAGTCTGAAGGTGGTTGGGTGCTCCTGGGTTAAATAAAGTTAAATGCATTTCAAAGTTTTCTGTAAATTTAGTATAGAAGTAGCTGACTATTTTATTTTAATTTAGCTTGTATATCGTAAAATATTATGAAGCTAATAACTTTATTTTTATTCAGCATGTAAATCACCATACATTGCGAATCTTGCATTTTTCTTCCATTTTACGATGTTTGGAAGATTCACGAGCAATCACATAGTTGGTTGAATTTTTGCGGACCTTTTCGGGGCATATGGAATAGTAATGTTATCTTTTCGCCAAAGCATGTATTTTGTGGGAAAAACACGAAAATTATAACCATTTTGTGGATAAATTATTGTTTTGGTCCACTTATGGAACCAGTGGCTATTATAGCTAGTCTACATTACGTTGCAATACGATTAGAAACACTTATCTATCGAATGGATTTATTTTTTGTTATTTTTTCTCAAGATCATAGTTAACATAGCAAGAACAGTTTTGTTATTCTCGACCGGAAATTTTATTGTCAATATTGTTATATTATTAGATAAATTAGTATATTGTTTTATCATAACACCCTTACAGGGCTTATATTATTTTAACTAAATTGCAAAAGCATCGGTATCGGTATTCCCAAGTATCGGTAACGGTGTCGGCCAAAAAATGGGTATCGGTATCAGCCAAAAAAATAGAATCGGTACATCAGTAATATCAACATTAACATTCGCTCACACTGTGGTAGATTAAGATATGTGACAACAGAACTGCACATTCGATAAAACATATTCCATTAGAAAAGAGCAGCACTCGACTGCAGATGCAAAAAAACGAGAACACGAAATAACGAAGCAGATTACTGCTAAAATTAGATGAAAAAACGAAGCTGTTAAAAAGTTAAAAATAGCAAGTCGAGTGCAGCAATCGATGCAATCAGCGGGAAATGAGAATAACTCGCAATACAATAATAAGTGAAAAATTTCAGGTAAATAAATTGTTTTAAAAATTAGCTATTATTAAAGACATCTGGAAAAAATCTAAGCGATGAAGGAGGGAACCGGAAACCGAAAGTGAAATGATTAAAAATACACCCATATATGGGACAGTCCGAAACAAATTGTCCAAAATTAAGTATTATAATAGCAAAGAGTGTAAGGAAATATGGGAAAAAAGACATGAAAAACATATAGGAAAAAGACATAGCGAAGTCATTTAAATAAATGAAATCTCTAGGATATTCTCACTCAAATGAACGAATGGGTTGAAGTGATAATACAATAGAGATAGAAATCCCCTACTTCACAAATCAAACGATCACATTATATAACCAACATAAGAATTAACTCCGAGTTAATTTTCGCACTTTTATAGCCTTCATTTCTATAGCCTTTTCTATAATTTTCTATAGCCTTCATTGTACTTCATCAACTTGATGACCCAACATGACCGGCGTGCCAAATTTCGACCAGTCGCGAGAACGGAAACTTGAACGCACTCTTTCTCCTTAAAAACAGGGTAAATAAGACCGGCAGGTGCCAGAATTTCTTGAGATTTCTTGAGTAAAACTCGTGCGATTTTACACTTCAGTTGGCCAACCATAACTCTTGAAAGAATGCATCTATCGACTTCAAAATACTCGCAAATGAAAGAGCGAAACATTCTCTTTCTCAGTGATATAAACAACACCCTAACGGTTTGCCGAAAGCTACCAAAATTTTTCGATAGACCTTGCGCACTCGCGCGCAGTAAAAACACTTCAGTTGGCAAACCACAACTCTTGAAAGAATGCATCTATCGACTTCAAAATACTCGCAAATGAAAGAGCGAAACTTTCTCTTTCTCCCTGATGTAAACAACACCCTCACTGTTTGCCGAAAGGTACAAAAATTCTTCGATAGACCTTGTGCACTCGCGCGCAGTAAAAACACTTCATTTGGCAAAGCATAACTCTTGTTTCTGCCTTTCATTTTGCTTTCTCTACTTCTCTTGGCCGAACCTATACGCTACTTGATTATGCCTATTACGAACTCATCTAATTACTTTGGCAATACAATGATTCACATAGCTTTTCTGCGTCCAAAATACGGAAACACTTTTGGATCAGGTGTGCACAGTTTTCTTCCCCTTTTTCATTTTTATTTCTCTATCTTTTTCATAAGATGTTCTTGTTAGTCGTGACGGACAACTTCCGTTTTCTCACGCTGTTGAGTTTATTATCACAATTCTATTTTCGGTAGTTAACTTTTCGCACTGTTCCAGCTATGGTGCAAATGTTATGGTTTCCATTGTACAACAATCCTCATTTCCTTATCTCCAGTGAACTTTTTTGTGCCAGTATTATTAGCGTAGTTTGTAATTTTTTCATATTTGTCTTATGATAAAACATGTTATTCACTTCGAGCTCATTATTTTGGTAAACTAATCGATACTTAAGTACGAAAAAAAATCATTCTGAATGTCGACCTCATAATCTTAGACGCAAAATAATTTAAATCTGTCCAACTTATTCTTAACATTAAATCCTCCAATCACCAGTTCCTATGTTGGTTTGCTCATATTCCAATACAAGTGCGCCCTAACGAGAGTGTTTTACACGTATGCGTTACGAGGATTATGTTTTTTAGTTACTTATATTTATTACCTAGTTATTATATAATTTTATTATATAAATTACTGAGTGCTGGTGTGCTCTCAGCCCACACTAGCACTGAATTTTAATAAAAACATATATAAATTTCCTCTGCGTAAATTACCGGCTAGCCCATTTATGAGATCCGATCTAAGACTCTTCGAAAGAACATCTGAATTACAAGGACAAATAGAGTAATTTCTGAATTATAAGACGTACAATCTTGAAATTGGTACCAAATTAATTCTCGTGGCGAAAACAACATTTTTACGTACTTAAAAATATTTTTCACGCCCCCGTGTGGGGCAGGGAGCGACGCTCTCGTAGCCCCTCAATGGTCGGTCAATTTTCTCGATTAACCTCGTTTAACCTCGATTAACCTCGTTATGCTGACTCTGCTGAAGCCCTAAAATTGTTTAGGTGTTTCTCCGTCTCGCACAGCGGTCTCACGCATCGGGATAACATTCGGGGTATAGTGTCGTTAGTGACTCGTTACGGCTGCTCTAGTGTCTGGTTCAACTTGAAAGTTGCACGTGGAAAAGACTTCCGATGTTTAAGTTTATGTTGAAATTTTAGAGAACTGTAATATTGCCTGAGTAATTTAGGAACACAAAAAGACAATCACTTGAAATGGAACGTGAAATAGATTTTTTAAAAACGCTTGAAGGCAATAGTGTTCAAAGTAAAGAAAAAAATTACGGGAAGCTAATGGTGCAATTTCGTTATAGACGATATCGTAAAGAAAGACCACGATTTCAAATGCTAGAAAAGACGTGCCCCCCCCCCCCCCTCCAATTTTCAAGTTCAGAGAATTCTACGTGTAAGTATTACCATCAAGACCTCATAATTTCATTTCTAACAAAGGATGCAATTTCCTCTTTTTGTTTATCCGCCTTTCCTTCCATTCATCTTTTTCTGTTTTCCTCTTGATTTCTCTCATTTATTTGTGCGGAAGAAAGTATCAAAGCGCATAAAGTTTGGCGGGCAATGCCATATGGGTCGCATATATTAAGCTATATTGTATTCTCGTAATTGAAACCTGTAACTTGGGTATTACGATTCATGTAAACGATCGCCATGAATTGTACTCCAAGCAAGATAAATGTATAATGTAATTGGAAATCTCTTGGTTTAAAACATACGTACAATGCTGTGATGTTGGCTGACCCATTTGCACTACGCAAAAAATCTATGAGCTGCCTAGCATTGTCTCACATGTTGAATTTTCAATTCGGATTAATGTCACTTTCTTAATTCTACGTGTGCGTAATGTGCACTCCATTCATGTAAGCCGTTTTAAAATAATCAGCTTAGTTATTTTCGTTATAAATTATTAACCGGTCGTTTTTAAGTTTAGTTTTTTCCAATTTATCACCAATCGAAATCATTTCATGTCTTTTCATGTAAATTTATATTTTGCTGAAGATGAGCGAATGCTTGAAACGATCAATTTTATAGGTTTAATTGCAATTTTTTAATTCGAATAAATGTTTTATACGTTATTTTCAGTTCTCTCCTTTTTATTTAAGATTAGGAAGCCTCCCGATAACTTTTTAACTATTTTGATTATGTGAGTGACATGAATCAGCTCTGTTAGGCCGGTGACACAGTTGGCGTTTTGTTTTCGATTGGATTTTTTTACCGTTGCGGCCGTACCAGAAGTAGGATTAAATTGTTTCGGACACATTGAGCGGAAAAATTAACGAGCGGATTATTTAACGCCGATGGCAGCAATGTAGCCGCCTACTACCGCTATATACTCGACGGTTTTTTTTACCGCCTTCCCAGAAATGGAGGCAAATAGGTGGCTATGTTCTGTACACAAATATATACTGTCTTTTATTCTCGTCTGAATTTTACTAAACATTTGTCAGTTTCTTTTTTTAATAGAAGCCAAAATCCTTTCTTTTTTATTTTTGGCGCAATTTGGAACGCTTTCAGCAAGAAAATTTGTACTATGGCATGTATGCAACAATTATTGCAGCTGAGATAGTGCATAGCTTTTAGCTACAGCATTTGTGTGACTGAGTGAAGTTTTTGCTGGTGTTGAGTTATTGTTTTCACTGTAACTCGATTACGTCGTATTTTATTTTTTCATGTGCCCCAAGACCGATATTTATTGACTAACAATATATCGAAAACTTTCTTATGAAGAAGTAAACAATTATATAATGCCGAGAAACAGATACTATTTCACTTCTTAAAATTTTTAGAACATAATTATGAAAAATCTCCATTTCAGCGTATGCTGACTTAGAAACTGGGGAGTGATCAGGAGATCAAAAGTAAACATGGAAATGAAATAGTGAAATAGAATATAACTCTTAAAGAATCAAACAAACTTCAAGGAATCACTTTAGAAACGAGGAAAAATTCTCCCTATCATTAAATTTTAGCGTGACCTAAAAACAAGGAGGTAAACAAAACAAAGAAATCAATTTCATGTACGTAGGGACTATGTATTGCAGGAAAAAATCCACTAATATTCCAGTTTTAACATTTAAACACGCTAATTGAATTTTCATAATGAATAGTGATTACATAACCTGACAACCAGAAGTTTCAATGGATCAGGCCGTAGCTTCAGATTTTGCCAAGGAACAGCCATTGTCAATCTATCATAACGTAAAGACTAGAAATATTTATAATCACAACATAACTCTAGGTTTCTGCAAAGACTAGTAATTATCAATCAATACACCAAAGCATAAGTAAGAGAAAGACTGGAAAAGATCGTTTTCAGGAATCCCTCGTATAGAATATATAGACACATTAAGAGCGTACAAAGTTCCCCCTCTTCTTATGAGTACAATGTATTACATCAGCTCAGCAGTTCTGCAAGTAACTCGCAATACATTTACAAAAAGTTTCTACATCCAATGAATTAATTGAAGGGGAAATCAGAGAAACAGAAATAAATAGAATGAATATAAGATGCTTTCGACAACTAATTCCGGATTTTTAACATTAAAGTATGCATTATTGCTGCAGTACGAAAATTATATTTCGCACTCGTAGGTATCACATATAAACGTGTGCGAACCCACAATAATAAGAGTATTTAGTATTAGGTAGAACTACGCTATTTCGAACCTCAAAACAAATGACCAATAAATAAGATTGCGCATTTCTTAGCTTTTGGGTGAAGCATTTTGATTTTACTTTGTTTACTTACAGCTTTAAAACTTTAAAGAACAAATGCTTTTCAAATTTGGGATCGCCGTTAAAATTTTAGGTCGGATAATCGTATTCGGAATTATCCATTGATCAGGATCAGAAGTTCACAATCGGACTAATATTTTGAAGATCAATGCCCGCCAATACTTGAATTCACTTATACTCGGCTTTCATTTTTTGCTTCACAGATGAAATGCGCAAAATCCCGAGAACCACCTACCGGAGGAGTTTGTCTCAATGAATATTTCCACAAAGAAAACGCCTCAGCATCTGCGGGGAATTGCTCTGAGGTGAGTTCTTCTAATCTGTTCCCATTGTCTAAAGTAAAGTGGTGAAGCAATGGTTATTTCTTTCTGTTAAGATAATTCTTTCTGTTGAGCGAAAAGTATTTGAGGCAAAAAATAATAAAGAAATCCGACTCACAAGTACTGAATTTATTGTATCCACTTTTCAGATACCTATTTGTAACCTTTCATTTTGCTGCCGCTCGGCTAACATCGTCAGTAGTCTTAGCTACTCACCTCTCATTTGCTGCCTCAACATTTGCTCTTTCTAATTTTTCTCTTAAATAAGATATTCGACCATTGATATGTTGATTTAATTTTTATTATCATTTTTACCATTATTTTTTGTGTCAGTTCAGTTGTGTCAGTATCTATACCTATTATCTAATACTATCATTGATATCTAGTCATTGTGGGTTCGTACACAAAAAAGGTGTCTCAATAAAATGTACGTACACTTCAAATCATGAGAAAACTTTACTTTTAAACATAGAGTGAAATGAACGGACTTCAAATACAGAAGACAAATTTAAGTGAAGAATCATGTTCGTAAATCTTTAAATTGATAACTGTTTTTGCCCAGACAACGCTGATAACGCGCACCAAAGGATTTACAAACGACACGAAACATGGAGAAAAGGATGAATCATCGCCGGATTCTCCAAAGTAATCAGAGGCCAATTGCGAAGTGAAATATGGAGATGAAAACATAGAAGAAGACGCATTAAATAAATCTACGGAGAAAGGATTCCTTATTGAAACAATTTTCATGATCGAAGAGATTTAGCTTGGCTTCTGAAAAAATGGCTCCTGTAGAACGTTCGTTTTCAACTGTTAGACAAATTTAGTACCGATAGCAAATATGTTGTGATGCAATCAGAAACAAAATATCTTTCGTGTCACAATTCCCGTGTAAGATAAGGGAATAATAAGCTGCATGTATAATAAGCGTTCCTGTTCTGCTGCTTCAATTGTGAAGTAGGGACAGGAATAGTATTTTGAAAAGGAATATTATGAAGACTGATTTGTTTATTTGACGTGCATGTCTCACCGATTGAAATTGGCTCCATGTGGTAGGTATTGAAGCCTCCGGCTCAGATACGCCCATAATTACACTTCTGTAGAATCATTTTACAAATGTTTGAAATTTTTCAAACATTTAAAAATTTTATACATATTTAGAAATTGTGTAACTTCTGAGATAATTCATTATGTTTTAAATTCTAAGAAAATTCTTAATGTTTTAAATTTTTAGATAAGACGAAATGTTTTAAGTTTTTCGAATAAAGGCTTCTTTATAGCCCAAATTATAGTCTCGCTATAGCGGCAGACTGATTTTGGCAGTTTACCATTATAGTGGGGTTGTAATGAAAGGCATAAACATCCCAAAGCCTTGAAGACGGGAGCAGTAAATGAAACCAAAGGAGCCACTCAAGCCTTGGCATCTATGGTTCACCGAACGAAGATCAGATGGGTCGTGGTCGTCGTCTTTGCTGTACGCTATCCGGAGAAAAGCTCAGGAGGTAGGAGTTAGACTAAATGTAAGGGATGCATTCAGTTCATATGTAAAGAGTCCAGACCTTCAAACGATCATCTGCAGGTTGAATTCATCCAAATTATGCTGTGATTTTTACGATATCTTCCACCATGAAAAAGTCGTTGACAATATTAGGTAGAAAACTTATTCAGATGTTAACACAACTGCAGGTACAGAAAAAATGAGACATACAGGATACTAATATTAGCCCGTTTGAGAGTAATTTGAAGTCGATGAGTGCATTCTTTCAAAAGTTAAAAGCGGGTCAACTTGAGTTTTTTGACGGGGCGCGAGTCGGAAAGGCTTATCGATAAATTTCTGTAGTTCCCAGAAAACCGTTAGGGTCGTGTGTACAATATGGGAAAAGAGAATGTTTCGCTCTTTCATTTGCGAGTATTTTGAAGTCGATAGATGCATTCTTCCAAGAGTTATGGTTTGCCAACTGAAGTGTTTTTAATGCGCGCGAGTGCGCAAGGTCTATCGAAGAATTTTTGTAGCTTTCGGCAAACCGTTAGGGCAGTGGTTCTTAACCCCTGGGTCGCGACCCAAAGGTGGGTCGCCAAGCCATTTCATTTGGTCGCTAAGGGTTCATGTAAAATGGGTATAAAAACCCTTTGTATAATATTAAAATACTATAATTTTGATGTATAAATGATAACTTTGAGCTGTTCTGATAACCCAGATTCTCTGTTGTGCGACGGCGAGACACATTCAGCAGTGGGGCCAGAGACTCAGAGTTATGAGTATCTGGCAACACGTCATTCAGTCACGTGTTGGCAGTAACGAGTTGTGGTTCCATTCTGTGCCACTTCCAAAAATATAGACATGCTTTTTCCCTATTGTGAAAATTGTCTATTTTGTGTATTTTAAACGTTACTGTGATTGCGGTACACAAGGAGCTCGCGAGACTTGAACTCAGGACTATAAATTACCGCGCCGGCACGCTATCGACTGCGCTATCGATCACTCAAAGATGATCGAAGCCCAACGACAGCAATGCTTGGCCCAGTGCAGGTACGTGCTGTCCCGACATATATTTATTCCCTATTTTATCGAGAGTTCACAGTTTAGTAACCCACAGAAACAGATAATGAATCTGGTACGGGAAGCTGCTGCTTCCACAAGTTGAAACGAAATAAATATACACAAGGAGCTCGCGAGTGTTGTTGTTTCCCTATCGTGAAAATTGTCTATTTTGTGCATTTTAAACGTTACTGTGATTGCGGTACTGTTAGCATTTTATTTCAATGTTTGCTTTTGATAAACAATTTAGTTATCCAGTTCACGTATGGCTTGCATTAAGCCTCGTACTCACTGCACAACGTGTTGTGCATCATGCCTCACGGACGAGTTGTGGAGCGCTCTTTCGCCGTTCGATAACATGTTGCATCATTATGAACGGAAAGTTCATCTACAGTGCTAGACCGATTGCTGTTGCAGTTGCACGGAGTAAGTTTGATACTTGCATGCAATGAGTACGGTTGTAGTGTAGATTTAATAATCAACAGACGTATACACGTGGCTTTTCTTAGGATAAAATATTTATTAGATAAAACGTACACTATCCAGCCAACGTTTTGCGTTTCTACGACAGTCATCAAGAAAAGTATAGCTAGCTGTTACTATAAGTATTCATAACGAAAATATAAATTCTAAAAATTTGAACATCGAAATTCAAACGTAAATTAGTGAATTACAAAACTAATATTATTTTGTCCTTTACTAAATCTATTCAATAAATATTTTCTTCTCATGACTGCAGTTGGTCGAAACATTAGCTCGAACGTATAGTTAGTATTTGAGATTTTACCCGAAAATGATATAGATGTTTATTTCACTTTCACCTGGCACCAAAGTGTAAAGACATTCTCATGCTACTATTACTAGGATGATATATTTTCAGCATATTTTTAATTCATATTATCATTGAAAATAAGTATTAATATGTTGCAACAGTGCGCTCGTCCACAAGCCAGTGTGTACAGCAGAGGTTGTTCTGTGACGCCACTACGACTACGAGTTGCACTGGCGTCTTACGAGGTGTGTACGGGGCTTTGACAAAGCCGACGCGTGCGCCTTCTGGGTATGTAAACAAACCTTGCAACGAGCAAGGTCGACACAATACTCCGCGAATCTATAAAAAACGAGGATTGTATGAAAAGCAGGGAGGCGGAGGGGGGGGGGGAGAGAGAGGGAGGCCAATATATAAACTATAAACTCGAAAATAGTTAGAACAATCGATGTACATATTTACATTGCCATTCATCTTGCTCATTGCGTGGTTTGTTTACATTCGCTGAGAGCGAGTCAGGGTCAGTTGTCAGCAGCTGCCGCACGCACGTGTTGTAGTTGTTGATGACATTACCACTCGCTGCACAATAACAAATTTTTATTTTGGAGTGATATGTCACTCAGCTGCTTGAAGAATGAGTACAATGCTTGCACATTGAGATGAAATTCCTGTAAAATTGTTGATATCAATTTGAGCGTAGATTTGTTGTTTTTCCCTTTGGAAGGAATTGTGGCGAAAACTGAGGGTTTCATTAAATAAGTCGCCATAAAGAGATCAGGTGCAAATATCAAAACAGGAAGATTAGCCAATATTTTATTCAGGAAACAAAACACGCTTATAATCAGCGCTTCTTAAAACAATGTTAAAATAGCCAAGTCGAAGGAAGGCGATCTTGGCATTCAACACAAAACACAATTTTCGACGTTAATTAAATAATAAGTTTAGGCAATAGGTTTCGTTCAGTTTCTTTATTTTCATAGTTCGCAGAACATCAACAAGTTTACATTTTTATAAAAAACGCACAAAAACGGTACGTCGGCGGCACACGGCGGGCCCCGTAGCACCTCGTGCAGACCACGTAGCAATTTAAACGTAATAGAAGAATTATTCAAAGGTAGGTCGCTTGCCAACGGCCTTTAACACATGTAGCTTGAACACCTGCCAGCCCCTCTCCAGGTCTGTACAAAACGGACAGCCACTGACGGTTAGCGTCTAGCTGACTAGCAAACGCTATGACCCCTCTCGTCTTACGACGAACGGACGGACAGTGACGACAGTAACGGACGGTCGTCGTCCTCGCCGTGGTGTAGCCGATCGGAAAACGGCTTGGCACAATTACTCAGCCGGTCCAAGGGAGGCACCACTCGCGAACAACTGGGCGATCGCAAGAGTAGCTGGAAAAAATTATGAAGGCTTAGGAAAGCTCGTAATGACGGTAATAATAGTAATGATGAATTAAATTATTGGTCGAATAAAAAATAAGCAAGGTTCAAACATAAGACATTACTTTCAAATAGCGGCTGCTGCAACCGTAGACCCAGTTGACCAGCAGAGACAGCTCCCAAACGTATACTATGTGTGCAAAGAGAAAAAACGATAAGTATATTGAAAGTGGACGAGCCAGCAGTAAAATGTCAACGAAATGAATGCAATTATGTTCAATTACTATCTTTACGTTAATTATACCCACCTAAGGAAATGGTGCCCTCAGTGTGTTAACTTGCAGAACAGAGTGATGGATGACGATGCTATTAGTCAAGAGGTCAAAAAGTCAAGATGTCAAGTTGTTGAAAATTATTCCTTCGTACTCACCGAAGGTGTCCGCACTTCTTGGTAATGACATCTCATAAGAAGTACAAGAGGAAGCAGCTGGGGTCTTGCTTCGGGGGTGCAGGGACAAAATAGGACAGAGATATTTTATTGTGCCAACCTGCAGGTTCTTTTCAGTTTCTCTTGTTTCTACTCAAGTTTTGTTGGTGTGATTGAGTTTCCTTGTGTTAAGTTTCTTATTTGCATGTTCGCGCTTCTTGTGTTCCACTTGGTTAAATTTGTTCAGTTGGCTGAAAGCCACAAATTGGGTCCTGTTGGACATTTAATAAACTTAAAACTTGAGGCTGCGGCTTCGTAGGCTCTGATGAGTTTTGAAAAACCGTTAAATTTGTGATTTCAAACCTTCGAAATTAAATTAATCTCTTAACTACAGCGGTTGCTCATGACATTGTCCTAATTAATCTAAATTTAAAATGTGCCTAATAACCTCTAAAAATTTGCGGCTTTGAGCTATACTTGAGTGTAGCTTGTGAAGTCTAACTTATACTAACCTTTAAATTGTAAGTGGAACACTGCCTCAATCTATTTTCCACTACCTATTAGCTGCATAAAGGTGGCTCTTACTATAGTCTTCGTACTTCGTACTATCGAGACAAATAGGTACGTGCTTTGCCAGTAAGTAATTGCTATAGGTGCAATGATAATTTGGATTCATGAAATAATTGAATTATCGTATATACAAAAATAGGGATCGTGTGAACTAATGGTCAACATAGATCTTCCTTTACCAGATAAGAATCTGTCAAGTTGAGGGAATTCATCTTCGGCGATCGAGCCGGGCAATTGTTGAAAGTTCTGCCTGCGTGCTTCACATTAGATCTAAGAAACTACAGATTACCTATGGTGAGAGAGGAACGTGTACTCGGTACAAGCGACTGTGATATAAAGTGACTGATTAGCATTCGTTGCAATTCGAAACACTCAAGTATTAAAATTATTGGTATCTGTTAGTGATGTATTGTTCGTAAATTACAGTTCGTTCAAAATTTGTACGCCACCCGGACTTCTTGTTGAAATTCGCCAATAGTTCCTTTTTAAAAAGAGGCTACAAACTACGGTCCTGTAACGTTGGCGTTGAAGCGACTTGTTCCTGCAAGAACTGCTACAATAAAAGTATTTCAATTCATCTGGGTTTCCTTGATCTTTTGCTAATTTTCAATAAAGTAATTCAACGAGATCAAGTGTCCCAAGGTTGAGGACAGTCAAGTCGTCCCCCAGCAAAACCGACTGCAAACAACACTCTTAAGCAAGAGAGCTGGGAGAACGAAATAGAGAGACAAGCTCAAGTAAAGTAACCTAATTCACAACCAAATACTCCAATTACCAATTCTAAACCAACTTCAATAATTAATGACAATATAAACAAACTCTAGCGACTCCGCAATCAAAGCCACAGCGAAGGAACGCACTGTGAAGGCAAAAGTAGGTGTGAAGTCCGAAGGTTAGTGACAACGCTGGTAACTGCGACGATTTACTTGTAGAGGTGTTGTACAGGGGAGGAACACAGACCAAATGCGACTCTAGAAGTCTCCACACGCTCTTTTATACTGTCAAATTGCTGACTAAGCGTGCGCATTGCGGTAGAGCCGCGCCCAGGCATAGCATTACCATACGTACGAACATATGTACAGAGAAAGTGCGCAACCGCGACGGCACACACCTTCCCCCATGCCTGATTTATTACCAATTACAAAATAAATGAATCACAGGGAAGAATCGTAACTTAAAAAGCAACACAGTAAGCTAAAGGCATCCTAATTAGGAAAACCAAAAAAAATTAAAATAATCCTTTCGTGGCAAAAACAACTGCCAGTAACAGGAAAAACAAACGCGTCCAGTTAAATTCGCGACAAAAAGCATCGCAAAGAAAAACCGCAAACACCCCCATCACCAAAAAAGTGGGAAGAGGCGCTGCTCAAGACATGTAAATAATGCAAAAAAAAAACAATTTTTCGCACACGAATAGTGCAACACCAAAAAAAATTTTCTGGTTACAGAAAACCTTAAAACAAGCACTTCTCCAGGTGTCGTACTAAAAAAACAAAAATCCGCTAACATGAACACCAGCCATGAAAAACACAATTAACTCTAACATTGTTTTGTGTTAAACAGTTGAAATGATAACGCAGTAAAAATGACAGAAAATCGCATCGTTGAAACAACAACTAAAAAGTTTTTAATCAAACACAAATAAGAAATAGGGCACGCAGATACCTCGACAAATAAAAAATCATTCTCGCCATAAAATTTAAATAAATCAATACATTCGTTAAGGATAATAATAACACGCATGAAATTAAATACACAATGCCTTTAAAATTTTAAGTGAACAACGTATTCGCATAAATTGAGTAATCGATAAACCAAAATGAAACAAATCATAATTATATACCTGAACGTTGCATCGACTCGAGCATCTTCGCGAACATGGTTAAAATGAAATACGTAAAACACAAGCTTGGAAATACCAACTTAATTTTAATTCATGAGTAAATATAAAAACATCTGCTTACATCTCTGGTGAAAGAGTAACACCGAGCAAAACACGAGTTCTTCGGCAAAGCAATTTCGGAAAATTTTATAATAATCAAAACTATTGCCTCGTAGGTAATGAAAAATGATACAGAAAAGTTGAGTTGATATTAAATAAAGCATCATTAAAGTTTTCACCAAAAAGAAACATTCAAAATATCGTCTGCGTTACCGTAGACTTAAAAATAGAAGTTAGATAATCTTATAGCCAAACATCGCACAAATTAGAACAGAACTTTTCCACCATTAGTAAAACAACCAATCAGAATAAACAGAGTGCCGTAGACTCGTAAAACTTAATTCTATCGGTAACATAATGGTATAGCACGTGGATTAAGATATAAGATAATACGTAACAAAATCCACGACACACTAGTGTAGAACATCAAATATGAATATGAAAATCGGTTTCGCACTCTGCAAAAATAAAAGGAAAATCACTAAACAATTTCAATTTATCGTAATCCAATAGTAATAACATGTGAACAAAGTCCAAAATTCTTGAACTACTCTGAATTTATAATTACCACATTTTAAGTTACTAAATTTATTAAACCACGTTTTCAACACTATGTCCACGGTAAAGTTTGAAGTATTAACACCACATTAAACCTTTAAAGTGAGTTACTCTCTTCAAATCACTGCGCGCGAAGGTAATCTCTTTCAGTAATCTCTTGACTGCGCGCGAAGGCAAAGTTCAGTAATCTCTTCGCTGCATGCGAAGCTTAGCTGCCGCCAAGGCCATCGATGTTTGTTGACAGTTGCTGGGCGCCAGCCTGTCGCAGCCGGACTCCGCACTGCATAGTGCGTACCCCGTCACGTGTGACTGCGTGACTCGCCCGTACTCGCTGTGCTTCTTTGCTGGCACAGCAGCATGAATCGCGTTACAGATGTCGTGTTACCGCTCGCACACGCTCGAACTGAAATTGGAATTCAATACAAAAACGATTAGCATGACCAAAACGCAAAATTTAGTACATGAATGCTTGAATAAAGTAAAATGAGAAACACCATTAATGTAACAGTGATCCAGGGATCCACTACAGAATCTAACTATTTAGTTAATGACGGGTAAACTTCCTTAAAGCTTTTAAATCAATAATTTTAATGACAACCAAAAGTAGCTTCCTCATTACCATCCATGAATTTTCCCGTAACATAATTGCTAAACTAATAAAAACGACTAAATTTCGCATTTACATCTAATCTTCGTGACCGACATTCAAACTTCTGTTTAAAAGAAAAATGCATCAGTAATCTTATCTCGCAAATGTGGAATTCAAAACTAAAAACTGTTAATTAACCGTTTCTATCGTGAGCAAAACTGGGACATTTTCAGCCTCGATGCACAAGGAAAAAGAAAATTAAATTTCGTCAATATCAGCAATGATCCTTGCCACGACAGATCACAATCCATAATCACGTACTGCTTTTGCACAAGAAAATTACGTATTATTATACTGTACTTGTTGAACTGGTACACTTGTGAACGGTTGCTTTACGTTTCATTAATGCCTTAATCAAAAAGGTTAAATACTAAAGCATACACGAGGTTAACATGAAGCATAGCAAATACAACAAAAAGAACACGATGGAAAACTTAAGAACATACTTTTTACAGTACGTACACGAAAAGTTGTCAATGCAAAAATCAATATTGACGTTAAATACTCTAAATTTTAATCGTTCAATCAATTGTAAATTGTCCCGTGTAAACTTTGGGAGACTTGACGATAAATTTTACATTCTTTTGCGTTTGATTAATTTCAAATTACACAACATAAAACTTTACTTATTATGAAATTCTAGAAGACTTGCAAAAATGACTGTTATGACGCACTAGATCGTAAACGTGCTCAAAAAACATTACGGGCAGCCACTCTCGTTTAACAGATAACTAAGAATTAAGTTGAATATTTATTGACTTTTAATTAGTTTCCACTATTCAATTATTTGTCAATTCTTCAAAACACATCTTATTCATGACTATTCACCAGTCATATTCATCCCACGCCGTCGTAGCTCGGCTGGCAACTGTTGCTAAACACAGCCACCGGAAATAAGGCGCCTCTCTGTCTGGCGTATGAGTCACCTTGGTTGAGTTGGGTTCATTGCCTTGTGCAGCCTGCGCTGCGCGCTGCTCTGCACACTCTACCTATCTATTACTCGTTACTCTTAACTTAGTACCTCACCACCACGCGTGGTTAATTAATGGGCGTCTAACGCCTCTCATTACTTCTCTTGTATGATACTTCTGTTCGCCAGCACAATGACAACCGCAATCTACAATGCTACTCTGATCATCATGGTATCAATGGCATTAATTCCTAGTTCATCAACACGAATATCGTTACAACAATGCCTCGTTTCTACAGATACTACCCCAACGTCTTTACCAGAGATGGCATTGAAAGTTCCACCATTAACACTGTCGACTCCGGGTAGATCCGCATTACCGTGGGCATCGCACAAATTGCATCTCGCACAGCTTCGTGCACGGTAGACATGTAAATCTCATGTCCAATTTCCATGACGTCAATTTCCTCAATGGTACTTATCATCGTATTGTCGCTTATATATACCACGTCTTCAGAGACGTTCAAAAGCATTACAGGGACAAAACCATTTGACTTGATATTCACTACTGATTCGGCGACATAAACTCCATTAGCGAGAATTGTCTTATTCATAATATACTTTCCGGGCTTAGCCTTCTTGACATACCCATTAATAACACGTAAACTATTACACAGCATTTCTGTCTCGGGGTTTATTCGCTGCCCCACAGCATTTATCTCGGGGTTTATTCGCTGCCCCACAGCATTTATCGCTAGGCTATCTAGTTGCCTTCCGCCATTTTCTAGGCTCTCTATACCGTAGCAAATATTACTCCTTACGCCTCCTCTGGGCAACCACGTCTGTCATCAGACACGCTGCATTATTTACGGTATT
Source organism: Morinoia aosen (assembly GCA_030386875.1). Classification (NCBI taxonomy): domain Eukaryota; kingdom Metazoa; phylum Arthropoda; class Malacostraca; order Amphipoda; family Talitridae; genus Morinoia; species Morinoia aosen. Next base: position 2,008,595 of record CM059568.1, on the reverse strand, counting down.
CAAAAATATTTCATTCTTACTTTAACCATGCTATCCGTGCACATCAGGTATCATCAGAATATCATCCACGATATTTTACCTCACTCGGAAGAGTATCTTTACTCCTTCCTACGTATATTTATTCTTAATTCCCGAAGTCACATAGCACTTCTCAGCACATTAAATGCCACAATATATTTCATCAATATTTTCTCGTCATTACTTCATATTTCTCGCTAGGCACTTATACTCTACGCTAGAAAGTTGATTTTTACAAAGGTCTTCAGCATTACCTTTGGGCAAATTGGAAACGCATCTCCCCCCTCCAACATCCTACCAGACGCAACCAGCAAGAAAAACTCACATGACCTACATGTTGTACAGACCACAGAAGGCATTTAAGTATACTTATCTCTCTGTCGCCAATATATCCACATCAGAAAAAAAACTGTGGTAGGCATTCTTCTATTTCGAAAATCACTCGCTACTGAAATTTCAGGCATAATTACGTTACGAGTTAGGTCTCTACGTATTACACAAAGAACATCACTGCTCAAATGAGTTTAACGTTGCTCAAGATTAAATTTACACAACTAAAACAATACAAAATTACTTGAAGCACTTATAGCAACACTTCGAGAAAATAGCGCCACTCACTAAAAAAACAGCTCTCTTAACACCTTGGAAACAGCTCATGCCTAGGGGCATTGAACACACTCTGCTCTCTGCAAGTACAGCTTAGCTATGTTTGACCTTGACGTTCGCACGTACTGGCTGACGCGCACGCTGCCTGCCTCACGCTCAATGAAGAGTTAGCTGCAACGGCACTGTTACAATTATCACCATTAATTGCTGCTTTACTTATCTTAAATTGTAGTTAGAGTTGTCGCACGATGTCGTGATCTCTGTCATCGTTGTAGGCGATGCACCGTCACCGCTCCGTCCACAGCACTAAGATAACGAAACTGTAGTCGGTTGAATCACCTCGTAGTTGAAGTTACAGCTCCGTAGTCGCCCTCTCCGTAGAACTCTGAACCTTCGCCGTTCGTCGATGCTGTCCTTATAGTCGATATCTCGTTGCTCTGCAGTCTCTGCAGATAATCTTCGTAGAATGTATATTTCTTCACGTCACACGGTAGTTCTCGCGATTTCTCTGTAGTTATCTCCGCAGTGTTGATTCGCTGAAGTCACTCGACCGTCTTCTCGAACCTCTGGAGGTTTCTCGTCGAATACTATATCATCTTGACTTCTCAAATATATCTTCACGAATTCGTGGGTCCGTCACTTATATGGCCACCAGTGTGAAGGCAAAAGTAGGTGTGAAGTCCGAAGGTTAGTGACAACGCTGGTAACTGCGACGTTTACTAGTAACGATGTTGCAAGGGGGTAGAACACGGACCAAATGCGACTCTAGAAGTCTCCACACGCTCTTTTATACTGTCAAATTGCTGACTAAGCGTGCGCATTGCGGTAGAGCCGCGCCCAGGCATAGCATTACCATACGTACGAACATATGTACAGAGAAAGTGCGCAACCGCGACGGCACAGCACGTTACGAAAACGAGCAACCACCAGCGCCACATACGACCGCCCTTACAGAGTGAAGGTCTGACGATCAAGGTAGTACGAACAGGAGACTACTGAGGCCAGGAAGCGTCTGTTCTCGGCGATGGCAAGCGAACACCTCTCTAACCAGGCAAAACGCCTCCGAGGAAACACGCACAGAGACAAAAAAACAGGAATTCAATTTAAAATGTCAACTTCACGTACACCCTGTGGGGATTTTTCCCATAGAATTAAATTAATTAATATTAGTATCACTTAACTTCAAATCAGTCTCTTTTTCAGGAAATGATTACTAGAATTTTTGTGTATGAATCATCATAAAATAAACGAATCAACCAATTTTTGGCAGGAATGATTTGAAAATGAAAGGCATTCCCTTATTAATATGGTATTCGATGATACGTATCTAACCAGTATATGTATCAATATGAACAACCACTGTGTTTTTCTGTTATTTTCAGACTTGAATACAATTATCATGGCTAGTAAGAGAAGATACCGCAATGATTTTCTTAACTCAGGCTTCACTTATGTGACTCATCAACGCGTACTTAAACCACAATGTGTTATTTGTGGAGACGGTTCAAGTTACGAATCCTTCTAGGAAAACCAACTTCAACGACATTTAGAAAGCAAACACGGGGGATTGGCCAACAAGGACCGCAACTTTTTAATTAAAAGAAAATAACAGCAACTGAAAAGGTAGCGACTGGATGCTCCTCCGAAACCCAGCAGTTATTGGCATGCAACAAGCAATACTGGAATCATATTTGGGGAACCGGAAAATTGAAAAAGCAAAAAAGCCACATACGATAGGTGAGCAACTGATTAAACCTGCTGCTTTGGACTTGGTGCGAACAACAATATTAAATGAATTTATTAAAAAAATTGAACATGTTCCTCTTTCCGATGACACAGTTAAAAAAAGAATTCAGATTATGCCTTGCGATGTTAAAACACAAGTGTTGGCAGCTATGAAAGGAAGTGGACAGTTCAGTCTCCAGCTAGACGAGTCAACTGATTTGAGTGATGATGCCCAACTTATGACTTATGTTCCTTATCAAGGTCAACATGATATGGAAGAAATGTTTTTGTTTTGCCGACCACTTCAAACCACAACAGGCGAGGATATTTTCCAAATTGTGAATTCTTTCTACAGAGAAGAAGGCCTTAACCGGAAACAGTGTTTTCTTCTTTGTTGTGATGGTGCACCAACAATGTTAGGAGCTCGTACCGGTTTTACCACTGGAGCTAAGCAAGAAAATCCTTCTGTGGTGATTGTTCACTGTCTTTTTCCCTGTGAAAATCTTACTGCTTAGAAGTAATCAAAAGAGTTGCTGAACGTGTTGCAGGAGGTAATTCAATTAGTGAATTTCATCAGTGCTAGGGCTCTCAACTCCATGTTATTTTTTCAAATGTATTCTGATTTCGATTCTAAATACGAGTATATATGTACATTTGCTGTACACCTCCAAAGTTAGGAGGCTGTCACTAGGAAAGATTCTTCAACGATTGCTTGAATTACGGACCGAAACAGATATGTTTCTGGCCGAAAAGAAACATCAACTGACAGATAGATTTTTAGATTCAAATTGGCTGATGCAAGTAACATATCTTGGAGATATATTTACAGATATTAATTCCCTGAATATATCGGTGCAAGGTCGCGATCAGACATTGATTGGGCTTTCTGGAAATTAGCGACATTTGAAGCAAAACTAAAGCTTACAGGATCTTTTCCATCGCTAAAATACTTCTGAAAAACGATGATTATTCTCTCACTGAAGTCCAAGACATTATTGAACCACACATGTCCAAGCTAATCACTGAGTTTGACCATTATATTCCTGAAAATGACATAAATACAGTTGGATAAGGAACCCATTCAACATTGCCGCTGAAGACCTACCTGAGGGTATTTTAAAACGTCATCAACCCACAGGAGCAGCTCATTGAAATTCAAAATAATGAAACACTTCATTACAATTTTAAAAAAACATGAATCACTGGGCTCATTTTGGGTAAATGCATGCAAAGAAAAACCAATTCTTGGAAGTGAAGCCATGAAAGCCCTACTTCACCTTGCGACAACGTATTTGTGTGAGGCAGGGTTTTCGGCCCTGACAGTCTTAAAAACGAAGTAAAGAAGCCGCTTACAACCTAAGGATGGCCTAAGATGCAGTGTAACAACAAAATCACCCAGATTTGAGGAGCTGATAACACAATTATATATTATTCAGGGTCAAGGTTCCCACTGATTACGGCAGTGAAAACCTAATACTTCTTTATTTACGAGTAAGTTTAAATTTTTAAAAGGATGTCTCACAGCAATTTTTATCTTTTTATGTTTTGAAAGCATGAGGGTCAAATATACCTAATTTGTTTCTGTAATAAATAAAAATATAGGTTTGTTGATTGATCAAGACGTCGCTGCGGTTCTAATGTGCTGCTTGTATTGATAAACATGACAGTAATCATTTTTGTTTCTTTAGTCCTATAGTAACCTGTTTTCAAAAAATATTCATATTATGGATATAAATATTTTATTATTATGGACGCTTGGGTCGCGACAGTTATTGTGGGCAGATTTTGGGTCACTGCCAAAAAAGGTTAAGAACCACTGCGTTATGGTGTTGTTTATATCAGGGAGAAAGAGAATATTTCGCTCTTTCATTTGCGAGTATTTCGAAGTCGATAGATGCATTCTTTCAAGAGTTATGGTTTGCCAACTGAAGTGTAAAGTCGCACGAGTTTTACTCAAGAAATCTCAAGAAATTCTGGCACCTGACGGTCTTTTTACCCTGTTTTTAGGGAGAAAGAGTGCGTTCAAGTTTCCGTCCGCGCTACTGGTCGAAATTTGGCACGCCGATCCCAACATGAACGGTTTGCGGTTTCAAGTCCCACAGGTGAAAATAAAAAGCACCATATAGTATACAAAGCTACGAAGTCTATTAGTATTACATCATTCTAGTACGATGAAGACAATTTGTAATGTAAAAAATGAAAAACATCGCTGTCAACTGCTGTCGTTAAAGAAGTAAAAAAATATGGTAACAAATACATTTGCGGTCTAATCCGAAGGAATCAGCTAATTTGATTACTTTAATTAACTTATTTAAGCGAGAGTACAGAGAGCACCAGCAAAAAAAAAAGAACAAAAGCAATGTCATACACGGTACACACACAAGTGTGACTCTGCTTGATTTCAAACGTTAAGACGCACGAAACGTTTCGAGAAGAATACGTGCAGAAAATCCGCGTACAGTTGCACTGCTTGAGTTTACTCCCGCTGGCAGTGCCTAACTAGCTTCTCAGCTTCAGCTGTGTGTTAACACGTACGTACGTTTGTCCATCTTTGGCTGCACGGGCGCATCGCGGTTTGAATAAGAATGATTATGATTTTTTAATTAACCTAACTAATGTATGATTCAAACTGAACTAAGCGTAACTGTTAGAGTGGCATGTTAAATTACGGTAAAATTTACCATAAATAATCGTATTTTCAAGTAAACTAAACAAATTACTAAGCTAAGAAACTTCATAACTTCTGCGACGCGTTCGTACGTACATTTCTTATTTTTTATGAAGTCGATGTGCACAAAAAAAGGGATACAGTGCATTTTTTTCAACATAGACAAATTTATTACTTACCTCCAAACAACCGACGTTTACATTTAGAACGCTTTTTCAAGATTTTTTAGTACTTTGCAACACCGAATTTAGAACATACATCCATCACTCACGACGTTCCGAACATGACTGTTGAGATGATGTACTGATGTACAGTGCTACACCGTCACGTTGCAAAGAGATCGCTTAAGCAGCTTGACTAAGCATTGATGTTAAGCCATGATTTTATCTCTATCACTCAAATATGTTTTACTATAAGTAAGAAAATTCAGCGCGATCTAATGTATTGTATTTTTTGTGTATAGAAAGCTTCAAAACTCAGATCATTAAGGTATTGAATTTATTGCTCTACCCTTTCACCATTTAATGAACATCATAAAACAAATAACAAATTGTTTTCAAGCCTCTATGAAACCATTAGGTCTGTAACTACGTTAAGCCGTTGATTGATTTCAACACATTGACTGCTTTGTGCAAAAATAGTGATCATGTCGCACACCACTTGTCACAGGTACGTTTCTGCGTGTAGTATATTGACAATATTATTGCGCTGAGGACTAATTATGAATAATATTGTAGACGATAGTTTATAAGATGTTGAGAAAATATGACACTATGCAATGGAAATGCAAAGTTTATTTTTTGAACGACTCAATATTTTTTTTGTACTTTTTTATTGTTGGAACAAAAAATGCGTCGTGATAGAAGACGGAGAACTTCGGTCGTGTGGGAAAGTTGCGTTGATAAAGCTAGTCCGAATAGCAGGTTTTTGGAGTATGAGTGTTTATATGTTCGTCAATGTGTGCTCAAAACGCAAAAGCAGTAAGTTATGAATATTGATTTAAGAATTTTACCTGATTTACACAAATGAGTGAAAATGCAAGCAACAAAATGAAGTCTCGTCAACTTTATCAATTCATGTACAAAAATTATGCAATACATAATCATTGATTTTCATATGTGAACTGCAGTAGTGAAATAACATGAATGAAAGCTTTTCACATTATGTACTCAGATCTATTTGAGTTTATATGCAAGCTAAATTTTAATTGAGGATGCCATAAAAAACTCGTTTTCTATTCAAGTAGCGGCGAATAGAAAATAGCAAACGATGCGCTTATCCTACTACGCTTCACGCCTATTTGAGAACATAGCCTTTCGTTTCAAAGTAGGTTCTGATGCTTAGCATAGTTGTTGACTGTTTTCGAAAAAATCGGGAATCTCGCGCTTGTCCTACTTGTGCTTTTTACCCTTCATTATTGCACGAGTGTCGGCAGCCGGTTGATGAGATGATGTGTCCATATTGCGCGAGATTATGAACTGATGTCTGAGTGGAATGAACGTATGGCCTGGTGGCATGATCGGGAAACGCACTGTTGGAAGAAATACAATATAGGAGAGGTTGCATTTTTGTCATGTATTCTGTGTGTGGTTAAACTTATAGGGGGTTATTTGGCCGGCCAAATTAATTCACAATTGTTACCAATCATTAGGATGTCTTTAATAAGGGCAGAACTGCTAGGTAATTGTTAGCGCGTCAATCACTGTCAACTATTGTCAGTCCTTATCCAACGTTATCAACGATTTGAATGGTATAGCAACTTGACACAACGTGTAGTAATAGGTCTTGCTTCTAATATAATTTCGAAATGGATAAATTTCTGTGTATTGAGCCGAATCAAAGCAAACGAACTGAGCTTCTAAAGGAAGCAAATGGAGACCACGGATTGTAAATTATGGTGAATACTGAGTGAGTACCTCAATCTGTTGTATGTTTTTTTTCAAATTTATGTGACTATTTTGATGTGTGAATTTTCCCATGTCTTTTTACATTTCGTTCAGGGTAGTCTCATATATGTTTTCTTTCTTGTGTATGTTCAGGGAGGCATGCCAAGCCCTCAAATCCGAGAATCTGGTGTCCGTTGTTAATTCAAATTAACGAGGGAAAACAGATCTCGTCTCGTGGCACGAGCGAGAAAGACTGAAGATTGGCTGAAGCGAGAAAGCTACTCGAAGATGGTTTCACGCTTGAGAGGAATGAGAGCATCAAGAGAGCTCAGTGCTTCCATTCCTAGGGTAGTTACCCTAGTTTAGGGTAATCAGACCCCTCCTAGGGTACAGTCTAGGGTAAAGGAAACAAATGAAAGATCTAGGGTAAAATCTATATTTCAAATCTAGTTTATAAAAATCTTGAAAAAACATGGAAGATTGACAATAACTTCAGTTGAATAACCGAAATGAGAATTAATTTAGCAGAAGACATTAATTCGAAGGAAGAAAGTATCAACATTTGATTCATAAATAGAGCACATGTACACATGTTCCATACAGGTACTGAACAAGTTGCAGTTCTATTCGCAATGTGTGGCGTGTAGTTTCTTCACAAGCTTGTGTACGGCGATTGCTGGGGCAGTGGAATGCACTCACACTTTACTTGGTTGAGTTGTCGTTTAGCGATCCAACTCAGTCAAATGATGTGATAGCAAATGCTTCAAACTAAATGCTAACACGCGCTTATTTGGAGTTCTTAGATTATAACTTGGGGAAATTGAACACATCGTTTCAGACTGACTTTCCGAATTTCTTCAATCTGAGATCAGGAATTTAAAGCCTAATTAGGAGCTTTTGTTCAGACTTTATGGTTGTTGCTTCTGTGAAGAATGACACCATTTCTTTGCTGAATCCATCCCATTCAACATTCACTAGTGCTTTAGTGCTAGTAGGTGATATACATATACATTGGAATGACAGCAAGTGAAACGATACCAGAGATAACTAGCATAAGGTCACTAGGGAAAGAGATTTTGTACCTAATTGTAGATGCTTCTGGTTGAAGCAGTTTCACAAATCCAAAAAAGGTTTCTTCATCGGGGATCCTGCCCAAGACATCGTACTCTGGTCTGCGTAATGCTTCAACTAGGGGATCCCGGGATCCCGGATAATTTGAGGCTGAAATTTCCCGGTTCGGGAAATCTTTTCTTCCCGGGAATTCCAGGGAATCTAAATAGTATATATTTTTCAAGATATGGGTGAGAAAATAACTTAAAATCTTGCTGTTTAATATGATTCATCAATTAGAGAGCAGAAGATAGGACTTTATTGTAATAATATTATTGCAATTTACATCAATACACCAGTGTAGGCTATACTATCTCTTAATAGTGTTTAATTATTGCATCAGAATATATTTTGTGGTTTAATTTTGCAGGGAGAAAATAATAGACTGTAATAGATACAACGGCAACGGCCGATGTTGTAGAAACTGAAGTCTTTGTGCAGCGATATTATGTTAAAGATGCAACTGGAGAAAGTGCGAATTGTATAACGTGCGGCAAGAGTTTACTTTGCAAAGGCTGGTCTACCAGAGGTTTGTTACGTTACTTAAAGAATAAAGAGTAAACACAACATACTGAAGCTTGAAACTGTAGAACCAGATGCGACAACTAGTAGTTCAGAAGACAAATTCGTATTGGAACAAAGCGCCCTCATGCAAGGGAGAGCAGCAGGAAAAGCACTAACAACTTTTGTAAATGTACGTAAAAGTACTCGGGAAGAACAAGTGACCAAGCCAGTACCAGTTGATGGCGTGTCAGGAAATACAGTGTGAATGCATTAGTGAATCCTTCTCAGATAAAGGTTTTTCGCTTCCTAAATCGTCAAATACTGTGATGGGGGTGGGCAACAAATTACAATAGCATAAATGTATAAATATGAAGAAATCCGTGGATCCCGGGAATTCCCGGGATTGTCTTCCTGGAATCCCGGGATTCGGGAATTTATCGTTTTGTCCCAGGATTGCAAACCCTAGCTTCAACACCGACTCCAAAATCTTTGTCATATATATTAGACAAAATTCCTCGAATGAAAAAGTTTGTCGATTTGACATTTCTTAGTGGTAAATGGCGAAAACATTACTTGGATGAACAATTGAAAGCAGACATGTCAGCCGTTAATTACTGGGAAACAGTGTTTAGCCGTAAAAATGACAGTGGGCTACCATGTTGTCCAAATCTTAAAATTAGAATTTCAATGTTGTTACCCCTCCCATTTTCAAGTGATTTCGTTGAACGTTTCTTTAGTCATTTAAATTTGACCAAAACTTTCCAAAAAACAGTTTGAAGAATGAAACCGTGCGTAGTTTGATCCATGTAGTGGATAACCTTGAAGAGCCTTGCTCCACGGCATCTAATTTTTCAAATAATACTATTTTGATTAAGGCAATTAATGAAGTGAAAAGTAATGCCACGCGTGCAGAATCTTTAGCGATGCCAATACATTAGATATATAAAATACGGAAAGCGTGATAGCGTTTTTATTATGTTGTGGATTGTAGTTTTATGCAAGGTATTCCCAGAACTTTATTTTTTATGTGAGTAGTATAACTTCCTGGAGAAAAAATTATTTGTATTAAGCTAGGCTTTCTCTTATTTTGAACAAATTTATCTAAGGCTATACTTAAGTTAACACCACACGTACGTAGGGTTCATTCATTTTGTATTTGTTTTTAGGATCGGTCAAAAAACTCAATACCACGAGCCGAAAAAAATAATACGTAGGTCTATATTTTTCACCAAAAATTGTTTGTTTAGTTTCTGTAATACTTATTATTTATGCATTGTGAGCACCAATTGCGTAAACCTGGATTTCAATTTTGTCGACCACAGTGCTTTGTGTATTTGTTGAGTTGTTTATCGATTCACATTTGGAAATATCTTCTGAAATTTTAATGAAAGAATTTCATTTTATACACATTTCCAAAATAAAGGTGTTCAGATCACTGATTTATTAATTAACGAATCCCCAGAAACTATAAAAATGTTGTAAATGTGACGTAATTAAGAACAAAGCCAATAGCATTATTAAAGTCTATACGGTAATTATTAGAGACCGGATTTTCAAGCAAAATGCTATAAATGCTTATTTTGCTAAAAAATGATATATCGGCTTTAAAATGCCTATTTTGCTTCTAAAAGTTATTTTTCATATAAATGCTTAATAAGCAATTGATAGCGCGTAATACATTTGCTAATATTTCTATAAATGCATGTAAAAGCATGTATGACGGCAAGCGCCTCTTAGGGTAATTTGTACACCTCTTGGGTAATTTGCATGCCCTGCTGGCAAGTGATACTAGAAAGTTCTACACTGCGTGTATGTCTGTGTTACTATTGAAATTGTATCTTTTTTTCTGTTTATATTTATTAGAGTTTTCCATTTTTCTTTCTATATAAAGAAAAGTACACCGTCCGCCAACCAGAGAGATGGAGAGAGACGTAGATTTAACTTACAAATAATATTTGGATTCAAATATCAAATTACACCTAAAGTTTTCTTATCATCTCTCTCCCTCTCTCTCTCTCTCTCCCTCTCTCTCTCTCTCTCTGTGTCTGTCTCTCTCCACATGGCATATTATCTGCAGTAGTTAAATTGTAGGTTTCCCACACCTAATACCTAGAAATAATGTTATTCCTACAGTTTGGTGTGTAATGATATATAGCTTATTACGGCAGTCGTGCACTTGATCTCGATCTGTGAATGAGTCCGTACCTAGTGCGTATGTCCCTTCACTCAGGCATTATATACGTATATACTCGTAGCTTGAAGTTTCAGCGTTCTTGTTGTCCCTGTACGATGTAGCTGATCCATTATTGTGCGTGTAACTTTGGGTTCCGTGCCTACTGCTGTCCCTTTTTTCATATCCTATGTTATGTTGCAAATTTCTGGTCCATATTAAGTTTACTTCATTCCGCAATTTTTACAATTTTATTGCCTTATTTCTATAAAATGAATGATTTTAATGTGTTCGGTTCATCACTAATATACAGGATGTAATTTGATCTTCAAAGTTGAACATCTCGGAAACTAAGCATTTGCGAGAAAATTGTTTTTCATGGCAAATGTCTTAAAATGGTTACTTTTATACAAATAAGGCAACAAAATTGTGAAAATTGCGCAATAAAGTAAACTTATTAATGACCATATTTCTTTGTCACTTGAATGAGTTTGTTTACTTGTGCAGGATAGATTGACACCTAAGTGACATTAGGTGAAATATGCCAAAGGTTCCTGTGTCAACAGGTGTAAAACTCCGAAATTTAGTGATAACTTTTGGCAGCACTGATTTCACACAAAATGGAATAAACCTGTTTTGCCTGCTTTGCCAATGCGATGTCAATTTTTCGAAAAAGTTTAATGCACAACATGTGAATTCAGCTAAACATAAAAGAAATAAAGAACGACAAAGAACTACGGCTACTGTGAATGTATCAGAAATAGAAGAAGCATCAACTGTTGACAATCTATCTGAACAATCTTCGTCCACCCCATCAACATATCAAACTTAATAACTCCATACTGTTCTTCGACGCAATTTTGTAAAGACCTTTGCAACGCTTTTGTGGACTCCGGAATCCCATTTTGGAAACTTCAAAGTCCCTCTATGAGAAGCTTCTTAAATTCGTATACTAAAAGAAGTGTCTCAGACGAATCAACGCTGCGTACAAATTATATTGGGTAATGTTACAGTGCAACAATAGAGCAAATTAGAAAAAATATTGGTGAAAACTACATCTGGCTATCAATCGACGAAACCACTGATGCAAAAGGCAGGTTTGTTGTGAACGTTGTTGTGGGTTCACTGAATGGTGACAAAGAAACCAGCATCCACTTACATCAGAACAAGTTGAAAGAGCAAATAGCTCTTCGATAGCACCCCAAGTGTTTTCTACAGCTCTTTTAGTACTATGGCCGGATGGTATAAAATATGATAAAGTAATGCTGCAGCTTACAGATGCAGCTGCATACATGAAGAAAGCAGCTACTGCGCTGTAGGTGGTTTACCCTCACATGTTACATGTCACGTGCCTAGCTCACGCGCTTCACCGAGTTGCTGAGTACGTTAGGGAAATTTTTCCAGAAATTGACAAACTAGTTGCCAACAGTAAAAAGATATTCCTCAGAGCTCCCTCTAGAATTCAAAAACATAAAAGTGTTGCTCTTAACCTTCCATTGCCACCACTACCAGTAGTAACACGATGGGGTACTTGTTTGTCCGCCGTATTTTATTATTCTGACAATTTTGACGTTCTTGTGCAAGTAATGAACAGTTTAAGCAGTTAAGATTCATCAGCAATAAGAATAGTTAAAGAGTTACTTGGAAAAGACTTGATGAAAACAGATTTAACACGTTAGTTGCGATGGGTTAAACCGAAGTTCAATATTCAACTTGAATTTAAAGTCAAAAGTGATAAGCAAATTTGTAAATATCAAACATTAACTGGGCCTGTTAAATACCACTAATTTAGAAAGGTTGTTAGAATTTTTCAAAACGACCCATCGATGGGTCGTTTCGCAGCAGGAAAAACCTAAGCACGACCCACCGGTGGGTCGTGTCGCAGTCAACGTGTTAACATATATTGCGACTCGTTTCAGAAATCTTCCGAAAGCAATCACCTCACTAGAAGCACGCAACAAGCCCATCGTAGATTCTAGTTCATTATTTGAAAATGTAATACATTATTTGAAAATGTAATTGTGGTCTGCTGTCGGCGACCCTCCCATAGAGAGGAGAAGCCTGTTATATGTATGTAAAATGTAATACAAGAACTTTCATCCCTTGCAGGAACAAAGGGTGATGTGTACGAGCGGAATGTGAAATGGTTGTGAATGGCAACCTAAATTTAGACACTCTTGGTAAAATAGCTGACTTTCAAAGGAGGAAATTCTACGTGTTCCCTTTACCACGTTTACTGGTTCCAAATTATTGAATTATTGAACTTTGTGAAGGGAAAGAAGTCGGAGACAAGGATTGATACAGGAGTACCTGCTCACGAGCATGTATCCAGCTGACCCGGCACCTTCTCGTGGTGGTACTGTGAGGACCAAGGTCAGAGAAACGCTTGATAACTGCGACGTTTACTGATAGCGATGTTATTACAGGATGGGATGCGGACCAAATGCGGCGTTGAACGCCCCGCACCCTAATTTATATGACATATATTGCTGATTCAGCAAGCGCATTGCGGACACCCCGCATTGAGGGCATTGTACTGAGCACACACACGAACAAGTGCACATACACACCTCCCCCATGCACAGGAAGAACGCAACCACCAAAAAAAAACGTTCGAATCACCAAAATCAAAACAGGAACCAAATTCGAATACCAAAATAGCAAGTTAAACGCATACGGCTCATTAACGCCAAAAGAGCAATAATATTGGCCAAGTAAAAACAGCTATAAATACTGGATAGTTGAGCAACGCGTTCAGCTAAATAGATAAGAAGGAACGCAAGCAAAATAGATAAATTTCCCTCTTCATCAACGTAAACTTTAAACTAGGTACTACGCAAAACACGTACCTAAATCGCAAAAAAGAAAAAATAGAAGCACAAATAGTACCAAATACCCATAAAACAATTGGTATATAAATAACCAACACCATTGCTTAATATTTACACATCGCACAAAAGAAAACAAAACCGTAAAAGAGGAATAGATGCATTGAAAATCAAATTTATATTAAACGTTTCAATAAATTCATCCGAATAACCACGCATTTAAAAGTAAAGAAGAGTCGCACCATATAATCATTATAAACAAATAAAATAAATAACACTCAAACCATAAAAAATAAAACACCTCGCGTTCCACACTTTAATATGGCACCAACTCGCGCATGATACGGAATAAAACAAGCAAGCAATTTGGTAAAAATAATAATAATAATTACGCATGTAACGAAATAAATACACCATACCTCGACAACTGATTAGATCAACTCATACGCAAGAACCGATATATCCCAAAACACAAATTGATCCAAAGCACAATAAAAACATAATTAAACAAATTAATTATTAAATTTAAAATTCACTCAACTCTATCAACAACTCGATCGTGTTCACCAAACATGCTTTGCACTCGCACGATTTCACAGAGCACTAGAACACAAAAGTAAAAACACTAAATCAATAATAAAGCATGATTTTATATGTGAGGAAAAAAAATGCGTCGATTATATAATTGAAAACCAAATATAGATAAAGCTTAAACTAAACATCGGTCGCCAGATTTTTCAACTCTGGTTTCGACCCTCTAGCACCGTTCACAACAACTCTGACACCTCCCATTATCACAAAGTTGGGATTTTGGAGAATGCTGCTCGCATTACCCCATGTTCCGCACCTGCGGCACCCCCACCCTCATTGTCCAGGGGGTATTGGGCGCAACTGCTGACGTCGGAGGATGAAATCCTCCGAGCGCACTCTCTCGGTCATGACATTAACCTCCCGGCGAATGTAGTATACCGTCACCCCTAATGCCAACCCGCACAAAACGAGAGCAATGAGTGCCACATCTGACACCCGGTCTGGCAAAAGGTCAACGTGCGCGTTCGCCTTTATCCAATCTTCAGACACACGCCCTTGATGTTGGGCCATAGCATTAGTGAGAGCATCCACACTAATGCTTGTCACTTTATTGCCCATAGCTAATGTTTTGGGTATATGATGTTTGTTTTCAACTAGTACTGACTGCGCTAAGCAGTTCTTGACCGTGAATGACAACTGTGGTGACCTTCGTCAAGGCCAGCAGACGTACTCCGCGGCCCGGGTATGCGTACTGCTGACTCAGCTCACACCCGCGTCCTTGCTCTGAAAATGGAACGAGAACAGTCCATTAAGCATGGCCCAAAAAAACTACAGCAAACAATAATCCTAGCTTCCAGCAGATAATGAAACGCTGAGTAAACGTTAAATATCTCGGCGTCAGCGGTCTGGCTGCACTGCTTGCAAATTCTGATTCTGCATCAGCGATGAGGACACAATGAACCTCGCAAACTGAGCACGGCTTACCACTACCTTAATGAAAATCATGGAATACAAATGAAGCTGGAGTACAAAGCAAGCAAAATGAATAACTAAAAGACATTCATAAACAATGATTACATTTTTAAATTAACTAGACACGTACAAGGCGTAAACATAAATAGTTGCATTACAATGCAGACATTCATCGATCGTAAGAACTTCAGGTCACCTTATGTAAGGGTAGCACATGGTTCTTATTACTTCTATGAATTTTATTGCCAATTTTCAATTCCACATAGGTTCTGTTAACTTTAGTAACAATCGCAGGACCTAACCAAGCTAATTGTAATTTGTTTTTCTTCAAATGGTTCCTAATAGGATTCGGTCTCCTACGGCCAGATTCTTATCCTTACGTTTAAGATTATAGTACATCGTCTGTTTAGCAGTATTGTTCACAATTACTGAACTAACGTTTTCAACAATACGAGCCGCTTCTTTAGCTCTAAATTTTACCAGATCAACGTCGGTATCATAACTGTAAATTGTTTCAAAAGTTTGCGCCTGAAAATTTGGACAAGTATCCCTATTAAAAATTATATAACTGGGGATTTCACCCAACGTAGAATTCAACGAATTGTTGATGGCATTCTCCGCCATTTCCAAACACTGGTCTCATTCAGTATGAACCAGGGAATTTACGTACAATTTAAGTAGGTTCGTTATTTTTTTATTATTTCTTTCCACAATTGCGTTAGAATGAGGACTCCATGGGAGAACTTCCTTCTTTGCAATGGCATGAATTTTAGCAAAATGTTTCACTGCCAATGACTTGAACTCAAGAGCTTGATCCGACAGCAAGGTTTTCGCATTGCCGAAAGTACTGAAACAGCTATTTAGGCATGAAATGACCGTATCTGCCAACCGATTTGACGTCGCGTACAGTTTTCAGTAACGATAGAACAAATCAATTATCACTAAAATATATTTATTCTGTTTATCCGTCGAAGGAAGTGGTCCAAGGAAGTCCATTGACACAATTTCAAATGGCTCTATTGCTAAAGGGGCGTCTAGGATCTTAATGGGCACAGTAGTATTTGCCTTCAGAATCTTACATAGTTCGCACATATTTACAAATTTCCTAACCATAGTTTTCTCTAGAAAATGAAAAAACTTAAACTTGAACATTGTGTGTAAAGCATCAGTATGATACAAAGAATGTATCCCGAGCACCGCTCTATTCATCAGGGATGTCGGCATATCTGAAGTTAAAATAGTACTAGTTCTTGAATCAACCTGTCTTCGTCTGTGAAGCACGTCGTTTAAAATTAAGTAATTTTGCAAGTCGGGGATCGTAGACTTACTACGATTCAGTAAAGCGTCCCTCACTTCCGAACAAAAAGGATCCTGCTTTTGCTCAGTCCGAAATTCCTCAATTCCCCATGATACCTTCGTCATCTTAGGAATGTTTTCCGTCAGTCTCAGTACGGCCTGACTTTGGCAACGCCCTGTCTGTTGAACGCCCCGCACCCTAATTTATATGACATATATTGCTGATTCAGCCCTGTCTGTTGAACACCCCGCACCCTAATTTGTATGACATATATTGCTGATTCAGCAAGCGCATTGCGCTTGAGGGCATTGTACTGAGCACACACACGAACAAGTGCACATACAGTACCGTTGATATACCTAACTGCTCTTTCCTCTATCTTTTGAGTTTTCTTTCGAGGGATTAAGATTTTAGTTCTTTTTCAAAATCCCCGTTGTTGGGTAGAACTAAGCCGGGCGGCGGCCCGAGCTCCTCGGAACTTGGGTATCAATAGTTATAGTTATCTTTTCTTTAATTTACCCTGTATTCCAGGGCCCCAAAATAATCTTTAAGAATAGACTTATGTTACGTATACCAATTTTCTATATTGGATCGCTACTTTAAATCATAAAGTAAAACTTTAAACGGTTCTGGCAACAATCAGCGAATATCTCAAACCCCGACTTCGAGGCGGAGAAACCCCCTCTGAAGCCGGGAGTATGCACGCCAAAAATAAAAACAAACCAAAACAACGAACAATCCCCAACAAAAACAACCCAAGCACCGCTACCAACGTAGGTGCAACAAACCCAAAAACTAACACTATCACCAGGAAGATAAGCGAGAACAATGAAACATTTGACCTAACAACCGAAAAAACTCCGTCACCGGAACCAAACGGTGCTACCTGTAAAGTGGACCAAGTGGAGGCTAAATTAAATGAAGTGCTGAACAGACTTGAGGCAGGTGATGCAAACAAATGCATCAACCCCGATAGACATGAAATTAAAAAAGAAACAAAAATATAGACGACCGAACAAGGAAAATCGAAAATTCACTCGGAAAAATCCTAGAAATGACGAAAGCAAAGAACATAGAAAAAAAACAGTAAAATCATGGGCAGCGAAAAAGAAAATGTGAAGAAACAAAGCAATGCTAGCAAATACGCACCCATATCGTTGAACCAAGAGATGGCGAAGGAGGACCATAATACAAAGTTCTTCTTGGTCAAATTCAAATTGAAGAGAGAAACCAATTAAATCCATTTTGCCCCCAAGATGAAATAGTAAAAACAGCTGGTCTAAAGGCTAAAAGAATGACTTATTCAGGTAAAGATAGCTTTACCATAGAAACTCGAAACAAACCCCAGTCTGAGCGCATCACCAGACTTAATAACGTCGACGGTATTAATTCCAGATCAGTGAACACCCGCAATACAATCAATCCAAAGGACTAATATATATTCAAGAATACGATGTAGATAATATGGAAGATTTTTTGTGGGAGGCCTGAAGAGTCAGTACAAAATCAGTGACGCTGTCCGTGCCAGTTTCATTAAAACTCGATTCTCCCAAACCACCCCACTCCTTCTAACCTTTAGTAGCTACACTACACCAGACTCTATATACATCCCTGATCCCAGAAAATCAGATACGATAGTATACCCGTTTATTAATAGACCAATAATCTGCCACAAATGTCAGAACTACGGCCACACAGCCAAACACTGCCATAACGAAGCAAACTGCAAACGATGCGGAGAATAAAAAAGAGTTTTAATTAGTTCCCCAATTAAAAATTAAGGACGTGTCGCCGATGTGGGAAGGCCGTGCATGCGCGTAGCTAGAGCCGTCGCGTCGATGCGGCACGTCCGCCGCGACGGCGAAACCGCCGCTTTAAGGTCGTGTCACACGACCACTACACGTCGACGGCCGTTCGCGACGCACGTCCTTAGCGCGTCCCTGCATGGCTCTACACGTCTCTCATCGGACGCGATGCGTCGATGCTGCGCACGTGGCCGTCCCCAAATTTCGAGTTAAAAAAACGGCTCTCGGCTGCGCCCAGCTGATTATTCGTCGTCTGCATAGCCATTACTCACACGCACATATGCCCATATTGCATAAGTGCGTATGCGTGATGACTATGCAGAGACGACAATATCAGCTGAGCGCCGCCGAGAGCTTTTTATATACTTGTAGATATGTTTACACATCCACACATATATATTCATACATGTGCACGCATAAGTTTGTACAAGCGCAGGCAAATAAAAAATAGATTATTCGAACGAGGCACTGTATTTCTGCAATCATCACCAGGCTTTCAATGTGACTTCTATTCGAATGACAACTGTTGTTCGATTAGAGTATATTTTTCTGTCCCAGCTCTCATATTCATTTTCCGCGAGAGCATATACGTTTTCCGCGCTTTTTCGGTTTGACACTTCAATACTAAAAACGCGGAAAATGTAACCTTGTATTTAAAATAACTGTTTTGTTGGGCGTGAACAAGAGAAACGTTTTAAATTGTGTATTCTGGAACAAGCGTTTAATAAGCGAGGGATAAAAAAAATGAAGTAAACAACTCGTTTAACAATGTCCTTTACAAGCAGCCAATCAAATGGATCAAAATTATTCATTAAACTATTTAAAGTTTCTGCTCCCACTTCGCATACAAATAATATTGTTTCCCGAATAACACGATAAAACAACTCATTTATGGGTAAAGTTCGTATGAGTCTAAGTTCCACTAAAATCTAAACCCAATTAAGGAACTGCAGCATCCGCTTCCTCTGTCATAAAACGATCTTAAATGATTGACTTTTTACTGTAATGCGAATAAAGGCTATTGAAGGAATAAAACACAAAATAAACATCAGAAAAGATTCCCCTAAACATACACGTTGAGTTCTAAGTGACGACGAAATATTTCTCAATTAACTATATTAATTCGCTTGTAATATTGTGTTACTTGTGTAGTTTGCAAATAAGTAGCTATCTTTACGGAAAAACAATATTTGTTTGATAAAATTTACGATTCCGTCTCAACCTTGACTTTACTGACACGGATTTCCAGTAAATGACCATTCCATTTTTGATTTATAATCCACAAATCTCTGCGCACTAGATTTCAACGACTGACTTCTTCCAGCGAAATAGATTGAAAGTGATGCCGGCTGTATTTTCTTCGACTGCAACAAGCTTTGGATTGGTGTCTTCGTTGCTCTCGCCTTCTGGGATCCGCGAGCTCGAAGGTCTTTTCCCTTGGTAGCCGTCCCAGTCAGAGGATCCTGAATGGAAAAAGATGAATCATTTAAATACCCAGGACACTGTTTGAGTCCACTATAAATTTAACTGACTATAACTGTGAGGAAAATATCTTCTATTTAAAACTCATACACAAGAAATAGCTGAGGATAGTTTGCTTACTCTCAGGTATAAGAACTTACAAGAAAGTACAATAATCAAGAAATCATACCATAAACCAGTTTCATCGTCTGTTATCTATTATAAATTAGCTGTTTTTCATGGTCTAAATAGGTAGCTAGTTCACTAATGCTCATCAAATACCTATCTTTTTGCGATTTATTTCACGCTAGGATTACAGACCCGAATGGTGAATATTCGACTCGGAATCCTGAAATATTTGAATATCTGATTTGGACTCCACCTCTGAATTCCTACCCCACAAAATTCTTCACATTTCTTCACACTTCATTCGACTCCTGCTTCCCTCTAAAATATCCAACTTGCACAAACTCCGATTCCGCAGCCTTATTTGTACCAATGAATTCCCACACGAGTGACACGCTAAACAGCATGAATGTTTTAGTAGGTTACAAGAAGCCGATTTTCGTGTGAACACCAGCAATGTAATTACCTTTTAACGCTTTCTGAATGGCGATTTTTACAGCGCTGCGAGGTGCCTATTGGAACTCTGGAATTTTTGATATGGAACCTGGTTGGATTGACAATACAGCGGATTAGTATAGATTAAGCACTCGACATTATTTTGTGTTTATGTATACACGATTAGATTTAGTATAAACAAGACTTATTTATCGTATTATTTTGCATCAGGGTATTTATTCATTTTGTGCTTAGATGATTTTTACGGAAATCATACTTCCTTTACTTTCGTACGTTTCCTTTTTGCTCCCACCCCGTCATGCAGAATTCGTTGGCAAATTCTCGCGACAGCAGCAATTTCATCATAGATATTGCTGTCCGTGTGAGGTTAACTTCCTATGCCGCGACCAGATAAGGAACCTTGGGTTTGAAAAAAGGCGATTCAACAATGATTTATAATATAGCTACCTCTCGAATCGTTCAAGACAAACGACTATTGATGTTCGGTACGAAAATAATCGAAGATACAAACAATAGGTATACATTTATTGCCATTGAGGGTATTGTGACAGAAATAAGATTTACCAGGTCGCTCCTTTTAGTATTTCATTTAGTTCTTCGTCATTATTCATGGTGACTACTGATATTTCATTTCCAAATTTTACTACTTTTTACTACTTTTTACTACCTTCAATGGCAAAAAATACTACCTTTTTTCCACACAATGATTGTTGTCCAAACGTCTAGAGGTAAGTAATTGGCCTATAATGAGTAATTTGAGTCAATAATATACGCAATACCAAAGGTTCAAAAAAGAACCAAGTTTCTTAATACTTAAAATACTAAATAGGGTGATGTGTTCACAACCCGGACAAGGTCTCGACCCGGACAGTCTTGATTAAACAATGAACGATCGAGCTTAGGAGGACGTCAGAGCTATGACGTATGAGGGAGGGCGGTCCTAACTAGACGCCATTTGCACACCTCCCCGCCGACGCTCCGCTTGTAAGCAAGGTAAGAATTTCGATTTTAAGAGGTCGCGATCTTAATTTTCGGCATCAGAATATATTGGGCCATGACCACGAATAAGGCGTGATCAACTTATGATACTTTTGTTATGTAATATGCCATATTGGCATAAAATCAGTGATAATACGGAGTGCCTAAACAACAATGGACTCGTTTGGGGTGCCTGCTAAACAAAATTATACCGTGTTCTCGACTCGGACATTTTTTGACAATGCATGCAAATCAAGTGTACTGGAAAAACCAATTAAAAAGTGAATGATTGCATAGTTCTTACAACTATAATGTACCATATGTGAGATAAAGCCATGGAAAAGGCTGGAAATGGGTGTTTGCCACAGCTAAATATCGAGTGATCTTTCGAAGTTTTTTAATGATGGAAGTGAATTATTTTTATCATTAATATGTGCCCCCCATTAGTGTTTACTTCTCCAAATTGAAATATTTAACCTAGGCCAATTGTTTACGTTTTTTACGAATTTTCAAAAAAATGATGTGCGTGGACTCGACTTAGTTATTAGCTAGTTTAGTCATTAGTTATAATACAGATTAAAATTAAAGTTGTATATAAGTTGTATCCCTATTCAGTGTTCACCCATTTTGATTTTCCTAATAGAAAGAAAACAAGCCATCCGAAAGAAAAAAAGGCTTAGTTTTAAGGAATTCAGTTTCCTTTTTTTTATCATGTATATTTTTTATTACATTGATATTTTGCAACCAATTGTTTTATTTCACCTTTCAGTGTCATGTTCTGGATGTTCTTGGTGAAAAAAAATATAAAACACATTGGTGTAAGTGAGTTTTTGGTGGACCAAAACATCCGTCCGGGTCGTGAACACGCGGTCTCGACCCGGACAGAGAATTCTGGATTTTAAAAACGGCTGTAAAACCAATACTATGATATCTATAGATATGAAACTCATAGCATAAGATGGGGACCTAGTTAAGCTATCTCTTAAGCACAAAATCTCTCCTGTAGCTCAATAACTTTTTTTATGAATATTATTCACTTTACTGTTCGGGTCGTGAACACATCACCCTATTAAATGGAGCAACCGAAGCTTTACGGCAAGAAAGTTACTTAAATTTTTAAGGTACCCCATCCTAAATGGACTCCAACAAAAGTTTGGCAAAGACCTTGTCTTAACATCTTTCAACTATGATGAAAACAGTTTATCATATGGAAAAAATAAACTGACTGGAAACTAGTAGACACAAGGGGAGTGTCAGATCCCTTTACAGCAGGGTAGAATATCAAGAATTTCATTATGACCACTATGGCACTTCGGAAATATGAGTTTGTATACTATTTCTATCGTACCTCAAAATATAAATTGGCATTCTAATTGCGATCAATAATAAAAAAATCGGTTATGAACATGTTATACTACGGACCCAAAACAAAAATGCAAATTTCATGTAGCTTTCCTATGTACATTTAGTAGAAGAATGTACTTTGATTACATGGAGCATCTCCATGCCATGACGACATCCTGGAGGAAACTGAATCGCCATGACTGCCAAAAGGAACTTCAAAGGAACTAAACTCTCGTTCAAATGATGACACATTGTATTAAAAGATAATTTTATAGCACAACTCTTTCTGTATTTGGACATAAATTAACATCACTGGAAAAAAACTTCTAGCTTTACAAAGAGGTAATTTAAAAAAAAAACATTTATAGTTTCATTTAATCGTTGTTTACCCAAATCGAAGTGGACAGAATAAACTCGTCTTTTCACAGGAAGATTATACTGCTCACAATCAAGCTCAGGTCCAAAAAAACTCATTCTGGATATAAATGAACTGGGAGAAGTTCCTTTGACGTCATTGTAATGTTTCTATCCTGCCGCAACAACCTGGAGTGTGAGTACATTTTTCTTGGAATAAGAATTGGAAGGCTACATCAAGTTTATGATAATCAAGACCTTACCAGTCATATATATGACTTTGAATTAAACATTATTCATTAGGAGGAATTGAAATGTAATAAATTTGATTCACGACTTGCTCATCTGAAATTGCAGCGGGACTCTAAAAGCTAATTGAGAATAATTTTATTTCTGTGCTTACGTTTGTGAATAAAATATTTTAATTTTTGAGTATCAAGTGCACAAAGACTAGGTTAGTCATTGGTTTTAGCTTCCCTACCCAGCACCAAATGCGATACAAAGAGAGGAAGGAGGAAGGCACCGTTTAGTATGTAGTTAAGGAAACGCGGAATCTACGCAGAAAGGGCATACAAACAGTAAGTTATGAAAGAAGATTATGAAACAAGAGCAAAGTTGTAGAAGAAAGTAGTAGGAGCTGAAGAACAGGACAGCAGTGAACCAAAAAAAGGTGGTCTTTAACATAACAAAAGCATTTTATTTCAACAAAAAGATGGCCTACCTAACTCTCAGCTCGGGCCCTCACATTTTCCCCCAGGGAGCACTAATTCCCATAGAAACAACAGTTGTATACCCTTGAGAGGAACAAGTGCACAAAAAGAACAAATATGCCAACCATGCTATATGTATATCTTATGGGCAACTGCATCCACTAAAGATGAAATCCAATAAAATGTAATAGTTATTTAGTGATAAGTAGAACTACCTATTTAAAAATTTTGGGTAGTTGTTAATGTTTATTCATAGAATTTAAAAGAAAAAGTTCACAAGATGTTTTACATTTAAAACAATCGTAATTCTCAATAAAATATTAATTATTTTGGTCAATGTGAAGTTTAATGCAATCACGGAAATTAATAATTATATTTCGAACAACCACTAAAGGAACCTATTTAATAACGTTTTACAATAACGACATTCTGCTCGCTGATGCGTTATTTTCGAATTATTGAACTTTGAAGTTGGCCTTCCACGCCTAAGGAAGCGAGCGTAATTTAATTAAAAACGGAAGCTAACCCCCTATTAAAAACGTAAAGAGGTTGGGTCGTGAGGGGGAGGCACAGTTCTTCTAGCGAAAATTAAAAATAAAGCTTCTAACCCACCCATTAACGTGACGACCGCAATCTTGTTTACATCGGCTCTAAGATGGCGACCACCATGGGCGCCGCCATCTTAGAGCCGATGTCAACAAGATTGCGGTCGTCACCCTAATGGGTGGGTTAGAAGCTTTATTTATAATTTTCACTAGAAGAACTATGCCTCCCACTTACGACCCAACCTCTTTACGTTTGTAATAGCTTCCGTTATTAATTAAATTCCGTTTCACGCGCTCGCTTCCTTTGGCGCAAAGGCCAACTTCAAAGTTCAATTATTCGAAAATAACGCATCAGCGAGCAGAATGACATTCATGTAAAACGTTCTTAAATGGGTTCCTTTAGTGATTCCTGGGATCGCAATTATTATTTTCAGTGATTGCATTAAACTTCACATAGACCATTATTTTACATGACAAACATATTTCAATCAAAGCTACTTGATATGATTGCACAAGAAAATATGTAGCTATGCTATTCCATTTTTCCTTGAGATCGTATAATGCATATTTGATACGTAAGAATAAAAGATGTTAAATGTCAACCTCAGAATCATAAATGCACAATTTTTAAATCCCTATTATTTTCAATACTAATCCCTGATATCACACATTTCTAAGCTTGTATCTCAACGTAAATGCGCACTAATAGAAGTGTTTTCAACCATGCATCGCCACTGTAATTAGATTTTTTAAATTTACAGTTATACGATTTATGAAACCTCGATTACCGCATCAAAGCGAAAGCCATTTTATGGTTTTCTCTCAATAATTTGTTAATAATAAAATGGCTTAAATGAACCTTCTATCATAAAACAACTAGATAACTTTCAGATCAAACGGAATGAGAAG
The DNA here is from genome assembly GCA_030386875.1 of Morinoia aosen. NCBI lineage: Eukaryota > Metazoa > Arthropoda > Malacostraca > Amphipoda > Talitridae > Morinoia > Morinoia aosen. The sequence continues at coordinate 1,983,592 of CM059568.1, read as the reverse complement.
AAAAAGTGAACTATTTTCACTATTGTTCGCAAAAATTTTGAAACTTTTTTCAGTTTTGTGTGCTCCAATCCTAAAATTACACCCCACCTGTACAGGAATATTTCCCAGTAATCGAGGCAAATTTTTGATTATGGGAAAAATAAATTTGAAAGAATTTTCGTACTCTATATAAATAAGTAACATTACTTCAAATTTCAGAAAATTATTCCACTCAACTATTTTTTTACTACCCTGAGGCATATTTTACTACTTTTTACTACTTTTTTTACTACTTTCCAAATTTTACTTCTTTTTACTACTTTTTACTACTTTACTACCTAGTAGACACCCTGTTATTTGCAGGTGCAAATCCTCGAGACACGGCTGGCGGTTGTGCAGGCTTATCGCTTCGGTTTTCTTTGAGAATTAAGGTATTTTCTACGATGAGACTCTCGATTCGGGCGAGCCTAGTATGAATGGTTACCAGTTCTTCTGAAGATGGGCTTGGTTTTGGTGAAGAAACGCATCTGACAATGAAAAGGAATGCACGTTAAAATATCAAATCACACGTTCTAATTTCAAAATTTCAAAGGTTGGATAAAATTTAGACAAACAGTTTATAGTTTCTTGTATAAGTTATTCACAATGCTAATTTAACTAATTATCCCAGGTAGCAATGAAGTTCCTCTGAATATTCGCTAAGCATCCGCCTGAACATCCCCGAATGTCCCTAGTGAATATTCGCCTGGCTTCCTAATTTACAGAATCCCCGGGATTTTCATGTTGAATATTCATATAGATCCCAATGGATACTAAACATCGTATATCTTCACAAAAGTAACTTCAAGAATATACATCACCGAATATTCTGGAATGTAGGGATTTGAATATCCAAATTCGTACCTATACGAATATTACTGAGTGCTCATTGGTGAGTATTCGTGTGGATCCACTACAGATATTTAATATCGAGTTAAAAGTCCATGTATATTCATTCGCGAATATTCTAGGACATTCCATATAGAACGTCGTTAAAATTTCATATATAACTTTCATGAGTATTCACTACCTACACTACACTACTACATACCTTGATCAATTAAATATGATACATTTTTCGCAGACAAGACGTTATTAAGCCTCGAATTCGTGTCCATATGTAAACCATATTTCTCAGGTCGAGCTTTCTGGTTAGCGCAGTTAAAACCCATCGCTTTACGTCATGAATTCTACTTTGATGAATGTTATCCCTCCTTCCAGCTCCACTCCCAGGGTAAATGTCATTGAAAAGAATGTTTACCTAGAAAGCGTTGCTAAAAGTGTCATGTATTTTCATCCTCCACTGACCCGACCGCATTATCGGTGAGAGCATGTATGCATGAAAACTCTTTGTTAGCTGAGCAGTAGCGTTACTTCCAGTCCCACTCACTAGTTAATTGTCATTGAGGAGACTTTCAACCGTGAGAGCTGAGCTAAAAGTGGGGCAATACCTTTACGAACGAGAACATTATTGAATTCGTTAACATTAAAGACTGCGAACACGAAAATATCAACTTACTTGAATATAAGCAATGCAGAAATTCGGCAAATGCAATTAACGGCCTCCGCTATTGTAGTCTGATGGACTTCCCCACTGCATGCTTAAAAATTGTTGAAGGTCTTGACTTTACACGTACGAGTGTATAGTGACTTTGAAGTTCCTCGGTGTAGATTGCGAGTCACTATCTGAAACGTTCAATCACAATTTATTGTCATGATTCATCATTTACAATTTATAATAAAAAACTCACTTAGCAAACATGCAAACGTGTCAAACATACGTAGTACTGCTTGTGCTGTGATTACACGGCGCTGCTGTTCTCAAATGGTTTGCTGGAAAGAGAAGTTTATTTCAGAAGGCTTTACAATGCACGATCAAGGGTCTCACTAACAACATCAACTGATGCTGATATTCCATGAGGGCCTTGTGTCGTACCTTCTGCGGCAATCGTTGAGAGTTTTTTAACGAGGTTCTGTCACAAAGTGCATTCATTAGATAATTAATTTAAAAAAATTCAGGAATACAATACTAAATTCGTATGTATTTTATGAAAATGAAAATAATTTCAACTTCTAAACAAAAATGAGTGCACCTCGTCCTATCATCCTCGGCAAGCAATTATTCCCCCTGGGAATAGATTATGAGTTAGTTTAAGCCTCCCTAACCACTTACAGTAGATGTGATCCCAGGAGAGGAAAGTGGAAGGCAGCATTTAGTATGGAATTAAGCTAACAGGGAATCTATGCACGAGGTTTGTCCCCACACCTTGAGCATAGAAACAGGAAGATCGAAAGAAGTTAATGGAACAAGATAAACGTTGAAGAATAAAGTAATAGGTGCTAAATAGATGACAGCCGTGAACCAAAAAAGATGGTTCGTAATGAAATACAAACCTATTTTATTTCAACTAAAGGAAGACCTACTTAACCTTCAGGTCGGGCCCAGACATCTTCCACCCTGGGAGGGCTAATTCCCATAGATACGATAGTAGTATCCCCCTGAGGGACCGGCATTCATAATTTAACATTTCAAATCAGCCAATCATAAAGTTTTCATCTTCAAAATATTTTATTACTCTCCACATTACTCTTCATTACTTAGTACTTAATCGGAATTGTATTAAATTTCATACTCCAATGGTTCCGAAGTTTCAAGCATAAATATTTTGTTCCGGGTTTTTGTCGTGCTAGGTGAAACAACTTCAGTGAAGGCAGGTGCAGAAGTAGTATCAGTGGAAGCAGGAATTGAGGTACTACAGGCAGAGGGGGCATGTTTAGCAGGCAAGGAGATGGCAGATGGCACAGAGGTTGAAGCAACAACTTCCAACATCGCTGTGTTGACACTACTTTGTTCTCTTTCATGACTACCACTGCCAGAAATACTTCGAGCTTTTCGTTCATTCTCCGATGACAGTCGGTCTTTAGTATGAGCTAAATTACTACCAATTAAAGATGAAATGGTTTTCGACTGCTCATCACGTCCGATGATGTCCTTCTTCACGACTTCTGAAAAGCGAATATCTTGAAGAAGAAATTAATCATTACATTTTCGGAACCGACGATGCTGGTAGATAAATTTCAACTGAACTCATTTGATATTCCATACCATCTCTACAAAAAAAGAATTAGATGTTCTAAGACGTCTTTCCAATACAGAGACAACACTATAAGCACTGTCTCCAGCTCATCGATACAGCCCACCCATGTCTGCTCGGGGACTGACGCACTATCCGTTGTCTCTAATTGGGTTAAATGTGGAAGCAATACATATAGCTTCGTCCCATTAAGATAAATTCCTAGATACTAAATTTTACCCTACGTAGCCCCAGGAGTATGTCTGTGCGGGCGGCACCCACGTTAAAGTTGCTCCACTCTGTGTGCGTGAACGAGTCTGTGTACGTGCATGGCTAGTCAACGTCATCAAAAACCACGCCCACTTCAACAGCTGCCACGCGTCGCTGTGTGACATAAATGTAATAGAAACATTTATTATGGTGTGCACTTTGCCTTTGAAGTATCATTTAATAGTGAATTAAAATACTCTATGTTGTATTGTACACTTAAACGTCTCAGCCGTCTTAAACGACACATATTATATGAGTTAGATCAAATAAGAGCACAGTTATTGCGATTCTACCGTGTCATAATTTATCGTTCGTATGTCACGATGTGTTGTTTACAACGCAAATCTCTTTAGTTTATATTATAAATATGTAGTTCACTGGAACAAATAACCCATTCTTTTTAAGTGAATAAAAGTATTTTATTTAAAGTGAATAAAAGTATTTTATTCACTAAAAAAGTGAATAAAAGTATTTTAACTGGTTCATTATAATATGAATTCAATTAAATTATTCAAGTGCTAAAGCGTTCTGTAAAATGGTTTTTATGCACATTGACGCCAAATGAATTCGATTAATATAATTTTACAAATTCTGTGGAAAACTTGATGTGCTCATATCAGTATACTTACTAGCCACTTCCTTCTCGTTTAATACCATACTATTTTGGTCGTAAAATGCAGAGTAAAGGAACCTCGATACTCTCATTAGCGATAAAGAAAACTGGACGCTAACACAATAAGTAATGAATGTTACAAATTTCATCACGAATGTTTCACCTTTTTAGTTTCCCTCGGGAAATAGTCTCCCTTCCCCTGTCATATATGACATACAAGTATGATTCTTCATCAATACCGACTTCTTTCAGTTGCTTAGGCGATGAGGTAGTATTTAAATAAATATTAATGCATGTGGCCACACTATTTAATGCTACCAAGTTTGCTATTTTTTGTGTCTTCACGTGCCTACTATGATATATTGGAAGAAATTCAATGTCATTTTCAAAACTTCTTAAATAAGTAATGAAAAAAACATTCTAAATGAAAGATATTTGCATGTAGTAATATTTATTCGTATATGTGATACATGCTTTCATTAATTATTTTGAATTTAGTTACAATCGCTTTTCAACTTCTCAACTCTACGAAATATTTTCAGTTCTTCACGTGTTTAAAATTCGCTCAACATTTTTTACTGCAAAAGGCCAATCGTTAAAATTTATGCCACTCCCAACCTATAAAATGCAACATTGCGATGCAACTATCATCTTTGGGCCGAAAAAGCTAGCCTGCTGGTGATCGTTATTTCTACAGTAAAAATATCGCTCCTATATAGTCGTTTTATAAAGAGAATTTTGTGTTTTACTATGTCCGCTTCTACTTAAACAATTGATTGTCATTTTCCATCAATGTGACAGTATAAAAATATGATTTACTTCATTTTTCAGCCCGAAAGTGCTAATAGTTTCATCGAAACGTTGCATTTTTTAGATTGGCTGAGGTGAAAAATTTTAACGATTCACATTTCGCACTAAAAAATATTACGATTGCTTTATTGAGCAAACTTCTATACAAATACATCTAAAAACGTATGAAAGACGGCTTTTTTGAAAGCGTTGTTGCTTGCTATAAAACACTACTAAATTTTTGCATTTTGCACATTTCTATATATATATATTGAGTGATAAATTTCTATTTCTTTTTAAATATTTGGCAAGTGCATTACGAACTGCATTGTAGCATGTGGTCACTCATAGTTGGACGATACAACGACTTCTGGCAATGAGTTCAACTCTGGACCAGTGCACATGACGAACCCTACACGCACACGGCCGCTGCAACACACGCACAGAGAGTGGAGCAACTTTGACGTGGGTGCGTCCGGGCGTGACGGACAGGTACACACACAACTTCACACTGAAAACAAATTTGTCATATTCACTAAGCCGGTTTAGGCATATTCATATATGGTTAAATTGACTATTTCTTGAGTTCAATCAATCAAAACAGTCAAGTATACTAATATTTGTTCAACAAAAGCCACTCGATTTTAAAGTCAGTGTTGCTAATTTCCAAGTGGTATCTACTTCAATGGCAATGCAACATCATTGAAGGCCAAGAAATAAAAGTAGGCGAAGCACGGTTTACCTAACCTAATAACCGCAGTTGCAAGGGTGATCATATCTCTTGGAAATTTTATATGAGCAAGGTATGACTATCCTCAATATGGAGGCAAGGTTGTGCTTTTCTTATTCAGACGTTAGAATAGCTTTTAACTGTGAATCTCCATAATATATGAGTAAATTTACAGCTGCAGTTGTTAGGTTACGTAAACTGCGCTTGGCCTATTTCTGTTTTGGGCCTTCAATTATTGTGGTAAATAAAGAATTTAGCAAATTATACTAAAATATTGCATCAATTTGGTGGCCGTTTGACTACATTCATTCAATCAAGCTGAAAACTTACGCTGCAGTAACTAAATAAATAGTTTAAATAAACGATTTAGTTGAATCAAATAAACACATAACTGCATCAAACATACATTGCTACTCAATCATATTGAAAATGCAGCTAAAAATATAGTGCTCAATAATGCCAAATATGGTAACAATGAGACAAAGCTATTGTTACCGCTTTTGTTACCGTCACACGTGACGAACAGAGCGTCACGTCCACAATTCAGTCCCGGGTTAGCTGTATATATTGAAATGGCATTGCCTCTAGTTCAATTTATTAAGTGCGGTATAAATTATCTTGTTCAACCTTCGCACATTTATACCGCACTATAACACTAGAATTCTTTGGTCTGCAGGTATACGCGGAATGTATTTGATGTTGACTATGTCATAACTGTTGAATCATTGCAAATCATTTAAATTGGGTAGAATATAGTTAGATGCCAAACGTATGACTATAATATGAACTTCAATTCAGTGCAAATAATGTAGAGGTCTAAATATGTACAGTACCGCTGATGAAATGTTAAGTACCTGCGATGCAAAGTGAGACCAAAATATCAGTAATGCTATTCATGATTTTGAGTACGATACATTTCTAGAAAATTCTAAAAATATTCGTTCGCTATCAGCGTAAATGAATTTGCCCAATTGACCCATCGTTACAGAAATATATAATGTTATTTTATTTAGCTGCATCCAAAATACATCAAATGTATTAGTTTGAAGGTTGTGAAATGAAAACGCTACCCCTTGAACCATTTCATGCAAATTCCAAAGAACTACGAATATTATCAGATAACATTTAATAGCTGCGTTCTTTCTCAAATAAAATTGTTATAATAATTCATTAACATACCCTACTGAGTTCTTATTTACTTCTACATCGCCGGTTCACCTACCAAGGATGCACATGCAGATTTGTGTAGTACAGAACGGCCGTTTCTTTCCACTACGGCCCTGCAAGCCGAGCTGTAAAGCCACGTCTCTGGTGAGTACTCGGTTCATTATATTATTCACCAAGCTGCTCAGGTGGGTTCCTCCAAAGTTTGAAAGGCTGTTCATGAATATTTTCCTCCCGGAATCCCCCAGTAAAACTTCTTCAGCACGATCAAAATCAGTCATTGATTTAATCGGAAGTTTAGGCAGCCTTTGGCTTACATATGATGATTCTTGTTCTTTTGGCATCTGACATTTCTTGAAAGCACGCAGCTCATCTCTCATATTTGTCACTTCCTTATTGAGTGCTGTCATTCCTGCAATTAGTAACTCTATTTTCGTTGATGTCTTCTGTCAGTGCTCAATAATGACTGATTTATTATTTTTAAGCTCAGTTGTTCTTTCTGATGCAAGGAGACTGGTGTTATCATCTTTCGCGTTTATGCTTGAAATTTTAGCGGTCCGTCTCTTCGTAGCGTGAGCTAAATTGAGGAGATGAAGGATGTACCAGTAAAAAGTCTGGCATTTATTTAATTTAGCACAATTCGTTGCTATGATTGCAGGTATTTTAATTCCAACAAAAATTTTACTGTTAATGTCAGCTTGTATCTGTGGATGAGAATAATTGTGCACACTGATCATATGTGAAAAGGCCTGAAACGCATAGCTTCTTACAACAAGATGGTATGCAGCTTTGTAGAAGAAATGCTTTATAAATATTTTACCATGAGTTTTATGAACTTTGGAGTCAACATATTTTATAGTTGAACCATTTCATCGCTAAAATTTACAAAGCATAAGAAATCAACTAACATGTCTAGTTTTCACTAAATTGAAACATGCTGTTCACGTAAATGTTTCATTTTATGCAAATAATATTTGTTCCATTGAATAGCCTACTTCGCCTCTCACAGGATCATTTTAAAAATTGAGTATATTTCAAAAAGTAACTGTAAAACTAATTTCCTGAAGCAGTATTAGAATAGTAACAAAACACAGCAGGAGGAAAAAAATGAATGAAACAGTTACACAGTATAGTTGTTTATCAGTTCATTCGAAAGAAAATCTGATTGATTATCTGATCACGAAATTTCCTCATGATGAAAAGTAATGTTTCAAGATCAACTACTGCGATTTTTTAGGCAAAGACAGATTTTTAAATTTTCCAAGCTGTTCAATGATTTTTAACCAATCCTTATTCAAAACCTTCTTACGTCGTGTAGAAGTATTTAGAGGATTATAACATGGTGGCCTTCATGGCATCCGTAATTGTCTGGTTCCTATTATATATGCAACAATTTGATTGTTGAAGCAAGGCATTTGTGTCAAATGACATAATTTCTAAAAATAGGACATAATTGCATTCCTAACATCCCACAAAAACTCATTTATTTGTATTATTTGAAAACATAATGTTCAAGAGAGTGAATCAACACTAATATATCTATGTACTTACGTGCATTGGTAGCCTTTTGTTTCTTCCCTAGGAGGCTGTGGAAAGGTCTCAAAATAGCAATTCTTTAAAGCAGCTCAGAGGGACAATATTTTTATTACACCAACCACACAATTTGTCTTGCAGTGCAGGATTCTGAGCTTAAAGCTCTTTTGATTCCTCAATGATGGAAATTTCTTCTTGGGTGGTGGAATTACTGTCATCTTCTTCATTGCCAATAGCAGGAGGCAAGCGCTCATCATTTGTGTTCTGAAAAAATTCATCAATATTTTCACCAGAATAAGATTCTTTGATGTTGCTAACAGCTTTCAATACAGTTGAATCACTGTCATCAATTACTGATTTGTCATCACCACTTTCAGCCATCTCTTGCCCCTTCACTAAAGCTGCACTCTGAACATCATGATTATTGCCACCACTCACTTGTCCGTCAAAACATGGTTCTTCTGTGTTGACTTTGGAGATATTTTCTTGAAATTCACTGGATTATTGAATTCACTATCAGAGCAAGGCTCAACATATCTGATACTCTTTTCAAACTTTGCATTCTCCTAATTAATCATACAATAATTTTTCTAATGAGCCATATTTGGTTATGAAACTGATAGTACTTAGACTACTGAGGAAAAAATAGATGTATATTTCATGAACCTTAATATCTACTATCAATCATTTATATTTTAGTGATTACAATATGGAAACATGCTCTTTGAATATCTTAAAATATAAGCATAATTTCGGTACCGGCTTTGTGGTCAGATAAATTACCAAGGATTCATTCTTATGAAGTTAATAGTTAAAATAAATCCTTGAAGTTTCATCTACAAATCTAAACCAACAAAATTCATTTTGTTTCCTGTTCACATTTGAACAAAATTCCTTAAAGGGAGTGGCACTTGTTTTATAAATATAGACAAAAGACAAGTAGGCCACACCTAAAGCTGGGTAGTATTACTAGTGTAAAGCTGTCAACACAATTATTAAATCATTTTCTATTTTTGTAGTACAACAAAACGAAATGAGTAGAGTATTTAAAATAGGTTGCTAACATACCTTCCATATATGAGTACTCAATACAATGTATACTTCAAACAGTTCACATATATTTTTTGCTTAGGTAACTAACACAAAGTTAGCATACATACTTCATCCTAAATCATATAAATCCACGTTTCATGCAACAGCCCCAGCTAGGGAGGTCCCATATAGGCTAAGTGCTTTACCCCGGTGTAGAGAAGTTATAAATTACTACAGCTTAATTAAAATTATACACTCAATATATCACTTTCACGTTAATTTACCCAAGTTCAATAAAGTTCATCCCGAATTGATAGCACATAGGAACGCGCTGTAAGGACACACACGCCTCACGATGGCATCTAATTAACTGAGGCGGGTAGTAACGTCAAACCGTCGTATGCTCGATTCAAAACTACGACCAAACGAGTACAGAAAAAACGTGCTCTTTACTCAAATGCTCGCCAATCTCAGTCAACACAACATCATGAATAAGCAATATTTGCAAATAACAAAACTTATATTGCAATCAAATTTTCTACTCTCTCTATTTATATCTAATGTACAAATGAACCTTTGAGAAGTGCAGCGTGACACTGGCAACGACATAAGTTCTAACCTTCGTTTTTTTCTGGTTTCGAACGCGTTGCGTAACGCACATTCAGGGATTTCTTATTTCGTTTCATTTACCTCAAGATCATTGGTATGAAATGTTTTGTAAATGCACAAAATAAGGTTGATCTTTTTTTGAACTTCATCAGTGAAACTTCTTGGATAAAATTCTTAACCCGTCTCCACATGGTCGACCTACCAAGAGGTTCGAAGAAAATGGGTCAACTGTGCAACTTACTGTACATTCATTAATCATGTTAGAAGTTTCATTGGGGGTTCATTGTAAAGAGAGAGAAAGTTGCTCTTTCTGTCAGTGGGGAAAAAAATACTGCTACCCCAATGAAAATCTACGAAATTCGAGTTTTTATTTCGGTAAAATATTAAAAACAGAAATCAGAAAATCACAGGCCATTTTTTATTTATTGCACTTTTATGTTTTTTTATGATGCATTTTCATAGATTCTGAGTTGCTGAATCTTGTGGTATGTGAATTTTTTTTCAGGTCCAATAGTTCCATAGTTATGTGCACTATATGTAAACACAGTTTATATTTTTTAGTTCATTTTGTGTATAGGCTGTTATCAAGCAGTTTCATTGCTTGTAAAGAGTTTGATATGCATAGAGCTTTTCCTCCCAAATACAATGGTGGTATTATTTTTTGCGTAGGAGTAAATCTGTGGATTTGGACTCCCATTTTTGGAACAAAAAACATGAGAAAATAAAAATGATGGCCACCTTCTTAGAGGCAGAGTGTGTGCTGGTATGCCTCAGCTACACTGCTGGCCTTCTAAGAAGTTGTGCAGCGCCGGTAGCTACACCCCAGGCTGAGCAGAAGAATTCATACAGATTTGAGCTTGATACCTCTCCTTCCCTGTTCCTTCCACCTAATTTTACCTTACTCCAATGAATAGCGCTCAACGAGACGCTTAAGACCATATATGGCAACCCTAGGTTTGCTGATGTGAAACATGTGCTAGCTTTGCCGACCTTCTAAGAGTCCAGGACGTGGCGACGGGTTAATTAACTTCTTGGATAAACTGTGAAAATCATTAAAATGTACCAAAATTCGGCGCTTTCGAGTATTTGCATCGAATTTGTGCAAACGTAGCACATTCGACAGCAATGGATAGTTGAATACTCATCTAATGATAATTTGCTTTTGCTTAATACATTTATTCTTTTATTTCACGCGCTGTGAATCGATTAAATGAGGATGTTTAGAACTTTCTGGAATATTCATGAAATATTCATTAATGAATATTCAAGGCATATTCATTATTGAATGATCATAAATATCGGTAATATCCAAAATTCGGAATCGAATGTCCCCGGATATACTAAAACGGGTGCATTGAAGCTTAATATCCTCGAATATTCCAGAATATTCGATTTCGGAAACTAGATATTCCGGCACTTGAGAGGATAAAGTGAATATTCAGTAACATCCCCCGGAGCTTCATTTGCTACAGGGGATATTATTTTATAGTGTTTAGTTCATAAGATATTTTATGTCTAATATACCCCAGATGGAACAAAAGATGACTGTGTATTTACAATTATTTTTCTCAATCATAAATGTGGTTCATGTAGCTATTTAAATTCACTACTCGGCACGTCAATGAACGAACATACCGATTCTTTACTGGAATAAATTCGTCTGTGAGGGCTATTGGTACACGGCCACTTCTCTGCTGGTCCACAAATGAATCGTAGTCGTCCTCTGCAGCAAATTTGCATTATTAGGTAGATTAGACCATCAAAATTATGTTTTTTCAAACACATTTTTACGTAGTATTGGCTTGCAATTTACAATTTCATATTGGCTGAACTCGTGCTAAATATATACAAAAAAGAAACCAAATATTAACCACTAAACCTTGTATAGCATTTCAAAAAATGTTGCAAACTTGATGACCAAATAAGACTAGAATTTGAAAATCTGAGACACAAAAGTTGTAGCCTTTACTTGGACTCACAGTAAACAAATAACTTCACAAATTCAAAAATCATTTATAGAATTTAAACGAGAGTAGATGATGCCAGTAATTTCCTCCGAATTTGTGTTCGAGGACTTCTTCGGGTAGGTGATTCGGTGTCTTACTGTCATAAATGGCTCATTTTATTTATAAATGGTGTTAAAAATTGAAAAAACTCGTGACGGACCTAAAACGCAAATTTACCGAAAATAATTAGCATAGAGTGATGCACCATTTTCCGGCCACAGCTAATTACCTGAAGAAATCAATTTAAATGAATTCAGTCATTATTGTTATCAGTTCAGCGCGCTGGAGATGGTTCATTGTGAGGCATAAGTTCTTATTTTTGCGACTACAATAACTTATAGCATAATCTGCCACAAAAAAACACTCAATCTGTTTTACCGGTTTACTGATGAAAGACATCCACAGTTTAACCCAATCTAAAGTTCTTGTGTGATATCGTACTTTCTCCGTGTTTCTAAAACCAGTGGCAGCGGCGACCTTCGAAGTCGCCACTGCCACTGGTTTACTCGTTTTTCCTCTGCGCGATCCCACACACACATGCTAAGTTCCAAAAAACGGAGTGTCCAATTTCAACTACCAATAACTACCAGTTGTATCAAAAAGTATCATGATGTACCAAGGAGTACTAATAAGAACCAATAGATACCCTATGATATCAATAAGAACCAACATGAACTAAAAAGTACCGAGAAGCACCAATAAGTACAAAAAGTACGAATGAGCACAAACAAGTACCAAAAAATACCAATAAGTAACAAAAAGTACCAAACACTACCGAAAAGCACCATCAAGTACAAATAAGAACCAATAAGTACAAATAAGAACAAATAAGCACAAATAAGAACCAATAAGTAAAAAAAAAATGCCAATAAGTACCAAGAAGTAGCAATAAGCACCAAGATATGCCAAGAAAAAACAATAATTACCAATATGTACCAATAAGTAGCAAAAAGAACCCAAAAATACCAAACAGTACCGAAAAGAATCATCAAGTACTGATAAGTACCAATAAGAACCAATAACAGAAAATAAGTGTCAATACGTACCAAAATGAACCCAAAAGTATCAAAAGGTACCAAAAAGTACCGAAAAGCACCATCAAGTACCAATAAGAACCAATTAGAACCAATAAATGGTAATAAGTACCAATATGTACCAATAGGTGACATTGAGAACCAATTAGTGCCAATAAATGCCAAAAAATACCAATAACTACCACTAAATAGCAATTAGGACCAATTAATACCAATAAGTACCAATGAGCACCAATAAGTACCAATAAGCACCAATAAGAACTAATAATAACTTAGAAGTACCAAAGAGTACCAATAATTACCAATAAGTACCAATTAGTACCAATAGGTACAAATACGTTTCAAAAAGAACCAAAAAATACCAAAAAACACCAAAAAGTACCGAAAAGCACCATCAAGTTCCAATAAGTACCAATTAGAACTATGAATTAGATTAGAACTACCAATAGTGCTGAAAAACCGTGCAGTAGTGAATCGAAAAAAGTTGGTCCTTAACCCAACAAAAACATTTTATTTCAACAAAAAGAAGCCCTACCTAACTCTCAGCTCGGGCCCTCACATTTTTCCCCTGGGAGCGCTAATTCCCACATATACAATAGTTGTATCCCTATGAGGGGATGTTTTATTCCAATCAAGCCTAATAAAATATGTATAATTGGCAGAGCAATTATGTGTGCAATTCTCATACAAGAAAAAACAGTCCGTAAAGCAGGCGATAGAGAAGATCCACTTTAAAAATGAATTCATTTGAACGTTGCAAGCTCTTGGCTCATTTTAAAAAAGGCGTGCAGATAACTCGAAAATTAATTCAATGCTCGCACAATTTGGACAGATCCATAATAGACAAAAGTCTTAAAGAATACGTGGATTAAAAACTACACGTAATAGCCTGCAAACAGAAGTAAATTGTGACAATGATAACAATATTAAAAGAAATGCAATAGTTTAATAAGAGAATAACTGTTCATCGGTTTATTATTTAGATACCGTCTCGAAATAGTGAGAGATACCTACGATAAAAATCAAAATACGATGAATACATTGAATAAGCCGATAATCTTAAATTTTTAGGACACTAATAGCTTAAAAATTTTAAGTTTTCATAGCACATATTACCAGCAGCATCAGGCCTGCAGGCTGCAGCGGAGACGGTATGGAAACGGTCTTCTAGAAACTACAGAAATTTCTTTAGAATTTATTGAGTGCAACTTTAGATTTCAGTCTACCACTCGTAACTTTTGAAATGATTCACCTATCGGATTCAAATTACTCTCAAATGAAAGATAAAAACATTCTTATGGAAAATCGTACATGCCAACATTCTTGAGTACTCTCAGACAGCAAAATTCATTTGCCATGAAAATTACAGTTGGTAGCTGCCGAGGAATACTTGCTAGTCAGAGCTGTCAGCTAAAAAACTGTTAAATTTACCTAAAACTTTAACTTGCGGATAGTTATAAAGTAATAAGGTATTTAAATGTCAATTTAATCATTAATTACAGTTTTCATTAAATAATACTATCCTGTTATTCATCTAAGCCAAAATTTTTATCTGCACTCGAGGTAGAGATGGCAACACTGCTCGCGCAGGTTGGCAAAATGTCAAGCTCTTTCGAAGTTTCACGGCGGCGGCACTTATTTGAATGGTGTTGTGCGTCTCAGATGTAGTGCTGGTTTCTGACTCATTTAATAAGTTTCAAGCAATGTCGAAATGTATTTCAGTGCGAGTGTGTTGTACGTTAGAGTGTATATTATTTTTGAAAAAAAATTTGCTCTGAAAAGGTATAAGGTGTTCGCTCTCAAGTGAGTTTCTTATTCCATTGAAGACGTTATGCCGGTATGGCATGTTGTCAAGCGCCTGATGAAGGTGATGATTAAGACGACAAGTGCCTTGCAGGGCTGCCATTCAGATTGTAAGATTTTCCCAAGGGTGACCAAGTAATTTTCCCAAGATTTCAACAGATGTCAAAAATGTTGAAAATAACGAAATATTTAAAGCCGCTTACCTTTTTAATAATAATTTTCTTCCTCGTCTACAACATGAAGACTTATATTCTTTCCTTTCTGTTTTTGAGTCTGATTTTATACAGCTGATGAATATTTACGTCTTCAACCTTCTCAACATTCTTTATTAATGATTTCTCCTGCTCCTAGTTTAGACAGTTTGAAGAACTTCTTCTCATGTACTGTTTTGCTAACAATCGATCTCTTGTTGTTTCTGATTTTAATGCCTTCGTTGTTTTCGTTTTTATGAAATTTATCTGAGAAGATCCTCCTCTACAAATTTTATCTAGCGCCAATTTTCCATATGATGTAACGCCATCTTGTATAACATATGAAACTTTAAAGTCTTTTAATTGTTTCTTAGCGATTTGGCTATCGGGACACACTCTTTTTCAATAAGTCCGTGAAGTGATCTGCATGAACATGTAAGGCATGATGGTGTAGTTGCTGCTGCAGTCATTGAGTTCCGTTTGAGGCGTGTGAAGAAGCGGCTGTACAGAAAAAATCCTGCGATGAGTAATTCACTCCTTGCTATTTCTTCTGTTTCTGTTGTTGATTTTGTAATAAATTGAGTAAGAAGATTTTGTAGTTTTAAGGGAAGCATTTTTGGGGGCTTTTTGGGGCATCTGAGTCCAAAGGTCGATTCTCCCGATTTTTGTTTTTATTGCTTTAAATGAGTTAGAGACATGTCCCCGAATGTCTGTAAAAATATCAGGAACCTACCCCAGAGCTAACGTCCCTCCCGGGGGGGGGGGAGGGCATCCCTCTTACGGACCTTTTTTTTTCATTTTTGAACCTAAAGCAATGAAATTTGGTATACTGATAGGAAATGCAATTTTGAATCATTTATCATCAATGACAAAATGCGATTTTCTTGAAAAGAAAACGGGAAATCATAGAAAACGACATTTTTGGGGGGGTTTTCTAAATGCTTCTCCTCCTACAGTTTTTGAGCTACAGTAATGATTTTGGTATCATTGAATGCAGAATAACGTGGACAAAAAAAAAAATCTGAAATTTTCAATTTTTTTCCATTTCATTTTTTTATATATTTCATCATTCATATTCCTCATCCCCATCCGAATATTTTTTTTATTATTGAATTTAGAGCAATGAAATTTGGTATACTGATAGGAAATACAATTTAGAATCATTTATCATTCATGACAAAATGCGATTTTCTTGAAAAGAAAATGGGAAATCATAGAAAACGACATTTGGGGGGGGGGTTTCTAAATGCTTTTTCTCTGATAGTTTTTGAGCTACAGTAATGATTTTGGTATCATTGGATGCAGAATAACGTGGACATTCCAAAAACTTGAATGCTTTTTCTCAAATTTCCAATATAAAAATTTAAAAAATTAAAAAGAAAAAAAATCAAAATATTCTCAAGAAAATTTAACTTTATGATGTCATAACTTTGAAACAAGAATGAATTTTGAAAAACTTCTCAATACATTGTAAAGCCCTTGTTTTTCTGCATCCAATGATACCAAAATCATCACTGTAGCTCAAAAAATGTAGGAGGAGAAGCATTTTGTTTCTTAAAAATAGGTTTTATAAAAAAAGTAACTTATCAACACGTTTGTCGTTATAACTCCGAAGTTTACAAAGCTAGAGCAATGCGGTTTGTTGCATTTGAAAGTGACATGTTTGCTCTATCGAACTTATGGGGGCATTTCCAAATTTTTTCCTGTGAAGCTTTCCGTGGACTTTTTTACCCTAAAAGTATAACTTTTGCTCTGACCCTTACAAAAAAATTCATATAAATTCTGAAAAAAAAAATCAAAAATCCCCCCATAATTTTGATAGAGCATAAGTTTGACTTTCAAATGCAACAAACCGCATTGCTCTAGCTTTGTAAATTTCGAAGATGTAATGAATAATATATGTACATATATAATTTAATTTTTTTCAAATATAAAATTTTCTATGGCCTTATGAAAAATTTTTGTTTAAGATAAGTTGTTACAAATGTAGAGATCTAGTAATCTGCAAATTTTCATAGACGTAGGTCCAATAGAACAAAAGTTGACCATTTAGTCAAAATGCTTCCCTTAAATTTAGCTTTATGTCTTTCAGAAGCTTGCTCATAGCTGATCTGTTTATATTTTTCATGGTACAGTTACAAAGTTTGCTACAGCAACAGTGTTTATCTTGTTAAAGCCCAGACTTTGATGTCTGGGTTATTCATCCATTCCTTATTGAATGACTAGTCATACCATTTTGTTTTCTTCTTCTGGGGCTCCATGTTTAAGGCTATAGAAGATAAAACTCGACAGTATCCACTGTGGCACAGATACAGGGCGGGCGCACACATCAAAACCGCTCAAGGTGGTTGCTGTATCTGGCGCACGCTTGTTACAAACGAATGTTTAACGAGCTTTGAACAAGTACTTCACGAGAGTAATTTTCATCTCAGATTATTTAAAAAATATTCTCATTGGTGATGAAAATGTATTTGAATCTTGCTGTTATTAAGTAAGCATGTAATTAATGAACAATGAGATCATTGCGTCAAATTCCCATGAATTCGATAGTATTTACTCAGATTTCCCAATATCCCTTGGATGATAGTGATTTCCCAAGATCTTGGGAAATTTTTCAATGGATGGCAGCCCTGGTGCCTTGTCGTCTGAATATTTTTTTTAGTGTGAATGAATAGTAATGAATAGTAATGATATGTTTATTCACTATTAATTCCATTCTTATTTGACAGTAAGTGTTAACACAATTTAGCTTCAAACTTCTAAGTTACAGTATAATTCCACTTGAGAAACCTTTGACAGGCAACAATTTGCAATATTTTCAATTCAGATGTACCGATAGTTTCGGTATCGGCCTTTTTCTTTTATCTGTAAATCACTAGTTTTCAATTTATTAGTAAGAAAATTAAACTTCATAAATATCTGACGAGCTGCGTTATAAAATTACGGAATAACGATGTTTAAAGAAGAAAACATCAATATTTACTTAAATTCGTTCGCGGAAATTAAGAATTCTCTTTCAAAGAATCTCCAAAGGAACACATATAAGAACGTTTTAAATGAATGCTATTTTGCTCGCTGATGCATAATTTTTAAGTTATTAACCTGTGAAGTTATAGGAACTTTGTATATAAAAGCGGAGAAACGGACACGTAAATATGATGTAATACAGCATGGCGTGATGCTAGGTTAAATTAGGTTAGGTAACGTTAGATTAGCTGAATAAACTAATCTAAAATAACTTAACTTAGCCATACTGACACTGATGGTTACCGCCAAAATACTGGGCGTATTTCAAGAATGCAGGTACGATGCAGCCAAATATTTAATGCTACTTTAACCTGAACGTAATTCATGTTATAGCTTGAAAATTACGTATCAGCGAGCAAAATGTCATTCGTGAAAAGCGTTCTTAAATGAGCGCTTTTATTTATTCTTTAAAACAGAGGTCGCGATTTCCGTGAACACATTAAAGTAAATACTGGCCGAATAAAACTCCTTAATCACATGATGAACATCAGCATTATTGATGAGTTAGGGTTAAATTATATTTTGAATTGAGGAGCTTCCTACTAGCAAACGTTGCGTGATCGTAGGCTAGTGATGTACAGATATATCGGTAGCGGCAAAATCTGGCCGATATTTCATCGATACTTTCCAATAATACGTACTTTATCGTGAAAATGAGGTCATAATTCATTAAAAGAAAAGTATAATCAACTAAAGAGCCTATTCATACCAAGTAAATTAGCTAAATGTTGAAAAACATCGTTTAATCAGGCCCGCTAAGTGAATTTACTACGTTGAATTCCCGATGTCACGGACGGTCTGTAAGTCAAAGCTTTGTATCATAAATAGTTAAACACAGTGGGGACATAAAATTATTATACTTTTATAACTATACCTTTTTAGCTAACAAAAGTTAAACCTATTATATATAGTTGAAAGAGCATTTTAGAGTTTTTATAAATTTAACATAAAAATAACTGAAAATTCTATTTTAATTGAGCTTGTAGGTCGTAAAATATTACAAAGCTAATTATTTTATTTCAATTTAGCATGCGAATCGCGGTTCATCACAAATCTTGCTTTTTTCTTCTATTTTAAGATGTTTGAAAAAAATCACGAACAATCTTATTGTTGGTTGCGTGTTAGCGCATCTCTCCGGTTTCGGATCCTGTCGAATTTTAATGTTTTCTTTTCGTCAAAGTATGTATTTTGGTGTGAAAAACATGAAAATGATAACCATATTGTGGAGAAATTATAGTTTCGGTCTACTTTTGAAAACATTTGCTATCACAACTAGTCTACATTACTTTGCAATACGGTTTAAAAAATCTATTGCATGGATTTCATTCTGTTATTTTATTGCAACAATATAGTTAACAAAGCTAGAGTAGTTCTATTATTCCTAATCGAAAACTTTATTATTAATATTGTTTTAATATTAGATACATTAGTTAATAATTTTATTACATTACTTGTTGGCGCCGTCCATGCTTCTTAAAAAATAGTTGAAAGAATTATCCCAGCGTGCTAATGCTAGGTAGATTTTATAGGCGCCAGATGCGTGACAATCGGCCAGCGTGTAGTTCACTATTGAATTGGCTTTGTTTATTTCTAAGTACATTGGATTTGATTATATTGAGACATCTATTGATGACATATGCATATTCATTTATTTATTGTTACCGTCTTATTTAGTTTTATTCTTTATATTTCCAGACACCTCGCAATTCCTCAATATTTTGAAACTTGCCAATGTTATTGCTATTATCATTGCTTGCTATTACTGTGCTACCGTTGAAAGGACTGTGATGTTTGTTCATGTTCCCTGAATAAATCATGAGAGCACCTAACGGGCTAGTATCAATTTATTGAACCGTGTGGTAAAGGGAAGTTTATTCCCCTATATTATCGTAGGCCAGAAAGAGAGCCTACATTAGTTTCAATATAAGTGCAAGATGCGTGGTGCAGTGATTAATTTATTGACGTGTAAAGTGTGAAGCCTTTCGTAAACTATGCATCGCACGCCTCCACCTCGGTCTAACATGGACGCCGAGGAGCCTGGCGAGGATCCTAGCGAAGAGGCCAGCCAAACCAGGAAACCAGCCGCAAAGTTGGGATCCCTATCTAGAAAGCAGAACGAAATTGAGGAGCTTCTACCTGACGCATCGACCAACAGAGCGCTGATTCGCGAACATTACACGGAATACCTCGTAAGATTAGAAGCGTTACATGCAGCCTGTGATACTGAAGAGCTCGAACAGTGGCTGTAGTCCCATAAAGGATCTATTGATCGTTTTCGCTCTATAGTAGAGGATCTCCCTAACAAACCTCCTGATGTAGGTCTGGTTCGCGCTGCGTCTAGTAAGTGCTCATCAAGATCGTCTGCTGCTGAATTTCGGCTGGCACAACAAAAGGCAAAGTTTGCTGCTCAAAAGTTGGCATTGAAGAAATCAAAGGAAATAGCGGAACAAGAAATGAAACTGAAACGCGAGAAGTTAGAATTCGAAGACAAATTGCTCAGACTGGAACACATGAAGAAAGAAGCAGAGCAGCAAGAAACCGAAATAGAAGTGGAAGTACTTGAACGCGAGCTCAACAAGCTGGGTGTATCTGATCCTGGTAGAGATTCATTTTCTGATCTGGCGAGTGAGAGCACACCCACGAGCTTGCCGAAGAGCTTTCGAAGCATTGCTCGTGAACAGATTGGCTGCAACCCTTCAAAACCTTCACTTCTCGACATTTTTTCTCGTCATAACGAGATTTCTTCAAACTTAGTTCAAAGTCAAGAAAGATCCCTGCTTCCTAAAACAGATCTTCAGAGTTTCGATGGCAGCGATCTAACAAGGTTTCACAGTTTCATCAAAAGCTTCGAACACGCTATCGAGTCTAAATGTCAGAGCGATTCCGACCGTATTATATCTACCTTGAACAGTATACGTCGGGTAAGGCTCAGAAACTCGTCCAAACGTGTAGCCACTACGAAGCTAGCACGGCTTACAGAAAAGCGAAGGATCTTCTTCGAAAGGAATATGGAAACGAGTTTAAAGTGTCGAATGCGTATATTTCACGATTGAACAGTTGGCCTGTTATTAAAAATGAAGATTCGGCAGCAATTGAAGACCTATCCATCTTTCTGCTTAACTGTCACCATTACATCGAAAACATGTCTCACTGTAATCAGTTGCAGAGTCCAAGTGAGATAATATCAATTGTGAAGAAACTTCCAAATAGGTTGAGGGATAGATATAGACGACGAACTCACAGCATACACGGCAGCGCGGGAGTTGTGAAGTTCAAAAACCTAGTAGACTTCGTGTCCGAAGAAGCTGCGGTTTTACGCCAGCCGCTCTTCGGAAATATTGCCGATGAGCCACCTGTGAAAAGGAAAACGGAAGTTAAAAGGGTTATGCTTGCATCCACTCAGAACTCTCGGAACTCGGTGGACGAGAAAAATTCTAGCCACGACGAAACCCTTATTCCATGTGAGTGTTGCAAGAAAACGAACCACAAAATTGAAGATAGTATTTTCTTCAAGAAGAAGACTCTCGCTCAAAAATCAGATCTAGTGAGGAGAGCTGGTCTATGCTATGGTTGCTTACGAAAAAAACATATTTCTAAAAATTGTCGTAATAGAACGATTTGTTTCATTTGCGGTAAAAGGCACCCCACAGTTCTGCATGATCCATCCAGGAAAACCTTTCCAGCGAAGGAGTCGACTGCCGACGACAAGAGTGATGAGCCAGTTCGCACCTGTTCATCTAAGAGTACCATTGCTGAAGAGACTGGGGCTGGCACAACCAAAAGTAAGATCTTCTGCCCAATACTACCAGTTAAACTTAAAACTAAGCAAGGAGAAATGATCATCAACGTCGCTCTTGATACATGTTCGTCAGATTGTTGGGCGAACGAAAGTCTGTTGCCTTATCTCGGCCTGGTAGCCAAAACTGCATATGTGAAATTGACCACCATGGATCATAAAAATAAAGACTCAGATACTATGGTTGTGAATAATCTTCAGTTAACTGATTTGGACTGCAACAACAGCGTAATACTTCCTGTGGTGTACACTAAATCTAATTCAGAGTGGCCATTCTCAAAGGATGATGTACCTTCCTACGATGACATAGAGAAATTCACTTACCTCCGTGAAGTGCCGTTCAACTTCGTTGATGCAAACGTCGACCTCTTGATAAGAATGAATATTCCTAAGCTTTTAAAACCTTTGGCTGTCGTTGATGGAAATACAGACGAGCCATTCGCCTCACTTCATCACTTAGGATGGGCTCTCAACGGACCTGTAGACAAGAAAAAGCCATCGGTATTTTGTCACAGAGTCAAGGTAAAGGAAGTTCATGATTTGGAAGAGAACATAGAATCTTATTTAAAACGTGATTTCGCAGACGACTCGACAGAAGTTTCCCCATCAAACGAAGATCTTAAATGGACCAAGATTGTGTCGTCCAGTATTAGAAAACTCGATTCCGGCCACTATGAAATTGACTTGCCCTTCAGAGAGGAAAATCCCAACTTCCCACTCAATCGACATCAGGTATACAACAAATTTTCGGCCACGAAAAGGAGACTCGAAAGAGACGAGAAACTTTCAGAAGACTATTTCAAGTTCATGAACATGATGATCGTTAAAGGCTTCATAGAAAAGGTTCCTGACGAAGAATTGGCCCGCGAGCAAGGGAAAACATGGTACTTGTCGCATCACGGCGTGTATCATAGATTGAAAAAGAGAATCAGAATCGTTTTCGATTGCTCGCTCAAGTGTTCGGGTGTATCCCTAAACGATGAGCTGATTCAAGGACCGGACCTCTCTAACAACCTAATCGGAGTCTTGATGAAATTTCGGAAGTTTTCGCACGCCTTTACTGCTGACGTAGAGAAAATGTATCATCAAGTGAAGGTGCCAACGAAACACGCAGACTTCATGAGATTGTTCTGGTTCGATCTAGACGACAGGACGAAGATTGTAGAATAGACTAACCGTTCACGTATTCGGCGCGAAAAGTTCGCCTAGCGTTGCTAACTACGCGTTCCAGCAAACTGCTCGCGACGATACAACTCACAGCTCTGCAGCACGAAAAGCAATTCTTCAGAATGTCTACATAGATGATCTTTTGAAAAGTACCAAAACCATCGACGAAGCATTCAGTTGAAAACGGAAATTAAAGCCATTGCGGGAACCGGAGGATTCAATTTAACATCGTTTGTAAGCAACGCAAAGATCTTCATTGAAACCCTTTCATCGGAGAACTTGTCTCCAAAATTCAAAACTCTGGACAACAGAACTCTCATGCCAGAGGAAAGAGCCCTTGGCGTTGTCTGGAACACAGAAAGGGACACGCTTGGATTCGGCGTTACTATAAACGCGGATGTGAAAACTAGAAGAGAAATGTTGAGAACGATGGCTTCTGTTTACGATCCCCTTGGTCTCGCTACACCCGTGTTTATTCCAGCGAAAAGGATATTTCAAGAAACCTGCAAGCGTAAACTTTCTTGGGACGAAAAACTACCCGACGACTTGCTCGCTCGTTGGTTAAAGTGGAAGATAAGTGCCAACTTACTGCCTAACTTCGAAGTACCGCGGTGCATCACCACAGCTAATACGACGCTGCCTATGGAGCTACACATTTTTTGCGATGGCAGCGAAACTGCTTACGGCGCGGTCGCTTACGCAAGGTTGTTTGGAAAAGGCACGGCAGAAACTTCATTGGTGTTCGCTAAAGCCCGCATAACTCCCATCAACAACTCAACCCTTAAGACTGTCCCTGGGATAGAGCTGTGCAGTGCTAAGTTGGCGGTGGAAGTGTCTGAAAGAATTAAGCGTGAATTGTGCACTGAAATACGTTCAGTGCGTTTCTGGTCTGATAGCGTCACAGTTTTGCGGTACATCAAAAGCGAAACGAGCCGCTTCATGAGATTTGTAAGCAACAAAGTTTCCTTCATTAGAAACTTTTCTTCAGCACAAGATTGGCGTTACATAAACACTAAAGAAAACCCTGCTGATATAATCAGCAGAGGTGCGGATACAGCCGCACTCATGAATTCCTCCCTGTGGAACAAAGGCCCTCAATTCCTCTACGACTTGACCTTATCCGCATCAGAACAGAACTATGACCAAACCTTACCTCCAGGCGACGCCGAGCTGCAGCCGGAAGCGAAGGCATTGGCCACCAGCATCAATTCCTGCGAAACTCCGTTGGATAAACTAATGGAATCGACATCAAATTGGTACAAACTGAAAATTCGCGTCGCTGCATTCATGCTTCTCAAGAAATTCATGCAGCACATGGCGGTAACAACTCCGAAAATAACTGTTAGTGATCTGAAAAAAGCTGAAATCGCTATTTTGAAATATGTCCAAGAAAAATTTTATCCATCAATTTTAGAAAGCCTAAAGAAAAATCGAACTCTCGCAAGAAAATAACCTTTGCGTAAACTCACCCCATTCCTCGACGATGATGGATTGATGAGCGGTGGAAGAAGCAGTACTTAGTCTTGCTGCTTGAGCGCCAGAAGTGGTGCACGGAAAGAGCATCTCATCAAAAGGGAGACCTCGTCCTTGTAGTAGACTACCAACTGCCTCGTAATCAGTGGCCGTTGGGTCGAATAACTATGGTCTTTCCCGACAATAATTCTAACGTTAGAAAGGCGGAAATAAAAATTTCTTCTAGTAAAGATTCCTCCTTGTGTACTGTGGGTTCAACTCTCATTGAGCGCCCAATTTCTAAATTAATTTTGTTGCGTTCTGTCAAAGATTTGTAACTGTATGTGTACAGTAGAGTTATGATGTAATCTTAAGGTTAAATTTGAGGTTGATCGAAACCCAAATTTAGGGGCTGGTGTTGGCGCCGTCCATGCTTCTTAAAAAATAGTTGAAAGAATTATCCCGGCGTGCTAATGCTAGGTAGATTTTCTAGGCGCCAGATGCGTGACAATCGGCCAGCGTGTAGTTCACTATTGAATTGTCTTTGTTTATTTCTAAGTACATTGGATTTGATTATACCGAGACATATATTGATGACATATGCATATTCATTTATTTCTTGTTACCGTCTTATTTAGTTTTATTCTTTATCTTTCCAGACACCTCGCAATTCCTCAATATTTTGAAACTTGCCAATGTTATTGCTATTATCATTGCTTGCTATTACTGTGCTACCGTTGAAAGGACTGTGATGTTTGTTCATGTTCCCTGAATAAATCATGAGAGCACCTAACGGGCTAGTATCAATTTATTGAACCGTGTGGTAAAGGGAAGTTTATTC
Source organism: Morinoia aosen (assembly GCA_030386875.1). NCBI lineage: Eukaryota > Metazoa > Arthropoda > Malacostraca > Amphipoda > Talitridae > Morinoia > Morinoia aosen. Next base: position 1,958,443 of record CM059568.1, on the reverse strand, counting down.
CCCTATAATATCGTAGGCCAGAAAGAGAGCCTACATTACTCATGTTGGGCTTATAATGATTTTATTTTAATAAAATTGTAAAAGTATCGGTAACTTGACTTGGATTAATTTGAACTTGACTTGGATTAATTTGAACTTGACTTGGATTAAATTGAACTTGACTTGGATTAAATTGAACTTGACTTGGATTAAATTGAACTTGACTTGGATCAATTTGAACTTGACTCGGATTATTTTGAACTTGACTCGGATTAATTTGAAGTGAAAAACGTGTAGTTCAAAAAGTGGACCAAAACAATAATTCATCCACAAAATAGTTAGCATGTTTGTGTTTTTCACGCCAAAATGCATACTTTGGCGAAAATAAAACATTAATATTCGATAAGCCTCGAAATCAAAATGATCCAAACACACGTAACTAACTATAAGATTGTTCGTGAATTTTCAAACATCGTAAATTAAAGAAAAATGCAATATTCCTAGTGTACAGGGATTTATATGCTAAATTAAAATAAAATTGTTCGCTTTGTAGTATTTGACGATTTACAAGATAAATAAAAATCGAATTTTCAGCTTTTTCTGTATTGAATTTCAAAAACTTTGATATACACCTTCAACTTTATAATACACCTTCAACTTTATTTACATAATTGGTTTGATTTCGGTTCGCCTGTTTAGTTGTTTGAGTGTAATAATTTTATGTCGCTTCTCTTTTCAGCTATTCATGTTACATAGCTATCACTTATTGACCGTACGTGCCTCATCAGGAAGTCGAAGAAGTAAATTCAGTTAGCGGGCCTTATTAAACACTGTAATTCAACAGTTAGCTAACTAATTTACTAGGTATGAATAGGCTCTTTATTTGATCATAAATGTACTTTCATGATTTATGACCTTAATTTTTATGACAAAATACGCATTATTGGAAAGTATCGGCCGGATTTTACCAATGCCAGTAAAAATAACCGATACTAATACATCGCTTCATCAATAATTTTATGACAGGATTTTATAAATATTTTTCAACGTTTCGATCCGAATTTCAAATAAAAAAGAAAGCCATTTACATTTATGTGCAACGGCCAAAAAGAAAGACGGTTGGATGCTGCATTGGCTACTCTAGCCGAAGCTTCATAAGAACATGACGCTGGAACGCACGAAGAGTCGTTTTCTTCTAAAATTTCGCATGTATTTGAGTTCGGACCCGTGACTTCTGGTGAAGATGGCGATTATTCTTGTTGACCAGGAACGAGAGATGGCCCAACTATTAGCTTCACCACCTCGGTCAATTGATATTTATGACTATTCATCGTTGTGGTGGGGCTGGTAGTGAAGGCAATGTAAAAACAACAAAATGTGTAAATTTAACCTGAATGTCCCTCATCCGTCTTCAGCAACCTCTGAATTGAAGGACGTTCTTGAAGGTGATCAACGATGTGTTCAGGTGCATTTTTGTGCGTGCGTGTGGGGGGGGGGGTGGGAAAAGGGGGTTATGGGTGTATGTGTGTGTGAGCGGGGGGAGGGGTGTGTGTGGGGGGGGGGTGGGGGGGGGGTGTATATGAATAGCCAGTGTAATCAAGTTCGGGCAAGGTCGATTTGCTGCCGCGGGAGGCCGGTACAAGGTCGAGTAAGGTCGGCAGAGAGCCGATACATAGAATGGAGAAGCCGCGGAAGGTCGAATTTGGGCCGTTGAAAGTCGATATGTAGCCGATAAAGGTGGGATTTTCCGAACAGCTGCAAAGGGAATTCAATGGTTTTGTAGCCGTTTTTTCCTGTCATGAAAAGATGACATGGCGACCAAAAAACGGCTGCTTTTCCGAATAAAACACGGCTAGAAGTCTTGCCTACCGCGGCACAGAAACGACTTGAAAACGTCTTATTTTTTTAACTCGGTACTGTCCTTCAGACAATTGAATATCCCAGAATACATAGACATACCAGGTGAACAAGCTAAAACTAAAGTGTATGAAATTAAACCGAAGCCAATGATGTGCAAAAAGTGTCTAGAGTATGGGCATGGAATCAAATATTGTCAAGGGGATGAAACATATTTGAAGTGTAGTGAGTCAGCACATGGAATTGACAAGTGTTAGTCCGACGAAACCGAGTGTGGTGAAGGACACACAGCTGGAGCTAAAGTGTGTCAAGTGAGGAAAGTGGAGGAAGAAATCCTGATGATACAGAGCCGGGAAAGAGTGTCTAAAGGACAGGCCAAACTTCTTTTCAACAGACGTCATCCGAACTTCAGTATGAATTATCCCAAAGCTGTCACAAAAGGAATCACGACAACCGAAACTGAATAATCGAATACAAAAATACGCCAGCGTTCAGGAGATGATGGTGCAGAAGCCAACAAAATATCAAACAAAGAGCGGAAACCCCAGCTGGTAACATGACAAAGGAGAGCAGTGGGCGGCAGAGAGCTGATGGAGGAAGTGGCGGTGGGACTGAAGTGGTTTGTGAGAGCCTAAACACTGGAAGAATTTATACAACAACAATTGACCTGCATCTAGATACATCGGCCTCCAACGGAGAGAAGAAGAGCAAGGAGAAGGAAAACGAGTACCATCGAAAGAAGCAAGGAGCGGACAGAAGCAGTGAAGTAGACAGAGACATGTATGAAGAAGAACTTAGAAACTCAAATCTTACATCTAAGAACGGAATTCAACAAAAATCGCGTGGAACCTCTCGAAAAGACCGCAGACGAGTATCCCCGAAAAGAGGGCAAGCCAGAGACAGCGAGCAGCGGAGACCAGGAGCGAGTAGAGGGAAATGGCGGTGAGTAGGGAGAGTGGTTGTGAAGTATTCTTGCAGTGGAATCTGCAAGGTATGGCCTCATCAAAGGAAGACTCGATAAACCTTATTGACGCATACAAACCAGCTGCTATAGCAGTTCAAGAACAAAGCCATTACAACCATAGATATCACGAAGGAGTTGCGTTACATATACAATCTTCAGTACTGAACCAAGAAATTGAGATTCAGTCGTCGCTACAGATCATATGATTAAAAATTCATCTGACGCACTATAAAATAATAACGATAGCATCTATATACTTACCACCAGGAGCAAATGTTGACCTACAAGAACTCTCGGACACTTTGAACGCACTACCCAAGCCGGTTGTGGTGATGGGGGACTTCTATGCCCACCACATCGGTTGGGGAAACAAGACAACAGACCGCCGAGGCCGTTTAGTGCAGAATGCCCTCACCAAGACTAATCTAAATATCATAAAAGACAACTAAGCTACTCACATATCTGGACCAGTGATCGATCTTGCGCTAGCCTCCTCAGACATAACACCCGATGTAAATTTCACAGCACTGTCTTCAGTATTCAGTAGTGATCACTTCCCGATTATTTTGTCAATCACTGTACAGCAGTGTGACGGGAGAAATGAAACGGTGGGGTGGAATTTTGAAAAGGAAAGTTGGAAGGAATATCGGACTGACTCGATATGGAGAGATGTACATCGGCAGGAATTACTGGAAGACCCGGAAGCAGCTGTCGAGGAACTTTACGTGATATTCAGGTCTATGGCAGACTAATGGATTCCGCAATACAAGACGCGGCGACACTATGCAAAGCCTAGGTGGACCACTGAATGCAAGAGAGTGTGGCGAGAGCGCGAGAAGTGTTAACAGGGACTTTAAGCGGACGAATGCACAAGAAGACAAGCTGAAATGGAGAAGGGCAAGAGCGGTGGCAACACGTACTTTCAGACAAGCGAAGCAGAATAGCTGGCGCGAGTATGCGTCATCGCTCAAAGCAACCACACCGAGCAGCCATATTTAGGAGAAAGTGAACCTAATCCGGGGCAGAGCCAAGAGATAAATAAAAATATTGAAAGAAAGAAACGAACTTTTCTCAACAGTATCAACCATCGCGAAGAAATTAGCACAAACCTTCGCCCACACTTCCAGCGACGAGAACTATACTAACGAGTTCCGTCAGTACAAGCATCAGATTGAGCAGATACCAGTGGACCTAACGAGCAACAACGACAAACCTTACAATATCCCTTTCACCTCCGAAGAACTTTTGTCAGCAATTAAGAGCAACAGAGATACAGCCCCAGGAACTGATGCTATTAGTAACCTTATGATTAAAAATCTGCTAGCCAACGCACATCAATACCTGCTGAATATCTACAATAAAATATGGACAGAAGAGTACATTTACCAGCCATGGAAGCAAGCTATCATAGTGCCCATTCATAAGCCTGGAACAGACCACACAGACCCCCAAAATTACAGGCACATCTCGCCGACAAGCCGCATATGCAAGACATATGAGAACATGATAAATCGAAGATTAATAGAATATCTTGAAAATAACAAAATATTTTCAGACATACAGTGTGGTTTCAGAAAGCACCGAGCCACAATCGACCATCTTATCAGATTTGACACCTACATCCGACAATCGCTCGCTGCAGGGAAATATGTATTAGCAGTCTTCTTTGACATAGAAAAAGCCTACGACATGAGTGGCGCCATGATATAATGATGGATCTGGCGACTGCAGGCTTGAGAGGAAGGTTGCCGAACTTCATAAGGGAATTTCTAAGAAATCGTACATTCCAGGTGAGAGTGGAACATCAACTGTCGTCTCCTAAAGAACTGGCGAATGGGACACCACAGGGCAGTACGTTGAGTGTCACCCTCTTTGCTATAAAAATCAATTCGTTGGCAAAAGAAATTCCTGATGAAGTATTTGCGTCATTATTTGTGGACGACCTTCTCATCGCCTTTGCTGATCACAATGCATCTAAGGTTCAGGAAACACTGCAAGCAACCATCAACCGAGTTACACGATGGGCTAAACATAACGGCTTCAGATCCTCAACCCCCAAAACAACAGCCATGCAATTCTATAGAGGAAACGAACCAGTAATTCTACCAACACTATAACTGGAAAACCACATTGAACGTTGAAAACTCAAAATTCCTGGGACTGGAATGGGACAAAAAAATTAATTGGACCCTACATATCCAAAAAAAAAACAAAAGCTAAATGTTAAAATTATATGAATGTGATGAAATCCGTATCTTCCTACACATTAGGAGCAGATCAAGAAATCCTCATGAAACTATACAGATCTTTAATCCGCCCAAAAGTTGATTATGGTTGCATAGTTTACGGATCGGCCAACGCAACAACATTGAAAGAGCTGGATGTCATCGCGAATTAGGCCGTGCGCATCAGCACCGGAGCCTTCATGACTACGCCTGTACAAAATTTAAACATCCTCACCAATTAGCCTAAGCTAGAATTCAGAAGAAAAGAACAACTTCTTCGCTACTACTTCAAACTCAAATGCCACTTCCTCAACCCTGCCTATGGTTCACAGCTCAAACTTGGAATTGTTCTTCAGCAGCCGTGAGCGCTCATCGAAATCTGTGATCATGAAAATCCGCCAAGCCATAAACCAGTACAATATCCCAACACAACCAGTTCAGCCATACTTCACTCCAGGAATAATGACAACCTTTAAGCTAAAAAATAGCATAATAAACACGTCTTCCTACGCCCATGAGCTTTCTACTTTGAAGTTCTACTTGCCGTGCAAACGATAGTCGTTTCCTACTGTGGAAAAATCTAGCAAAAGCTGTTGCTCATAATAAGGCATTTATTGAACATTTTCAAAAATATGAACAACAGAGAACAATAGTTTGAACTTAATGCACTGAACATATAAACTTTTCCTTCTCAGATGCATATTTTAGGGATATTTTCAAAAAATTGCTATGAATTTAACGAGCTCAATTCAGCATCTATACATATTACCACTGTTGCAGACCTGGATAATTTCTAAATTGATATGGAAATCAAAATGAAGATTCTTATGCACACGTAGCAACAATTTTCATTTGTTACAATTGCCGAAAATTACGTCACAAAATGAAAGTAAACTGATAAATGAAGAAAAAATACAGAAAAAATACAATTTTGAATACGACCTAACCTTTAAGTATGTTGTAATACATCCTAAATTAAAAGTTGTTACTGAAATCATTCAAACATAATTTTTCAAAACTTGAACGCACCCAGTGATATGCGTTTATACGATGAATTCAATATTATATACAGGTTTTAGCTAAGTACGTGTTCATTGTACTCGGCGTCTTCACATTTTCTACATAACTGCGCATGTCTTCGCATTTTCTAAACAAGCGCGCTTGTTATCATCGTTCGAAGTATGCCGTAGTGTCGCTTAGCCTACTTGAGCTCTGATGTTTGAATACGAGAACTTCTAAGCTTAGTGTGCTCAGCCGCAGAGCCTACTATGCAGCACAATTTCGCTTTGACTACTTTTTCTTTTTGCCCTTCAGTTGACTCTGCGCTATACCCCTGTGTGTTCACCTGCTAACGGGCTTTGTGTTAAGCCACTTCAGAGACAAACGGTTTTTGTATCATTGTCTAATAAATGAAATGCTTTTATTTTCTCTCATGAAGACTAAAAAGCTCGTCAGGGCGCACAATGTCGCGCTAAACAATTTGTACTAATGAAATATGGCGCCTACGCTTTTTATAGCGTCAGAGCGGCTACATTCATAACATCCTTGGGGCAATATGAATCAAGACGGAAGTTGAAACAAATTGACAAATGATAAATAAAGGAGAGATGCTGCTGTTGCCCTGTTTGTTGTGGTTGAGGTTTCGAAAATTGCTTTTCTGTGAAGTTCATCGTTTGCTGCGGTGAGGCAAGACAGGTGGCGATTCAGTTGTGAGGCCTGGCACGCGATGTGATGTGCACTATTGGGGAGCTGGGGACTTTTACAGTTATTACTGTTAATAATATTGCAAAGTCTTTTTTTGTGTAGTTTGCGAGCATAACTTTGGTAGAACTACCAAAGCGGCAACTAAATAGTCTGTGACCTAAGTTGTCGACTGATTATATATTATTCTTATTAGTATTAACAACCTGAGTTTTCATTAACCCTTGGGTATCAACATGCCCATGGCAATCGTCGAGCCAAACGATTGAGAGAAAATCACGAAAAAATGCGTTCCCATCGTTGCGTTAATCTGATTTTGACATTGCATGTAGAAAGAAATAAAAAATTTTATATCAAAAAAGATGATACCAAAGAAAAGCTCATCATTGGTTTTGAAAATATTTTAGAGCAAGGATCCTGCGTTTATACAGGTGAGTATCGTCATACCCACGTCGCTAGTTGAAACAAACAAATGAGGGCAATGTTTTTCTATTGTTGCTTAATCTAGCTTTGATAGTACATGTAACTAAATATTGAAAAGAAGTACAATTGGAATACTAGTGCAAGACTTGTAACTAATGCAAGACGCGTAGCTAGTGCCGGTGACGGCTGCCCCCTGTCAGAGCAGGCAACAGAACAGGAGCTAGTACACAACACATCCTCTCGTGTGATGGTGTCCAGTGAACGTCTTCAGTTGACGCTGTAGTGGCGGCCGCTGTGACGGGGCACGGGTACGAGCCTGAGGTGCATGGACCAACAGGAACCGGGATCCTCATGAAACAGAAGAAAGAAAGAAACAAGGGTACGCCGGCTGGGTCCGATGGGGGTAAGGCGTTAGGTATTGTACAGAAATGCGAGTGTGGAAATATAACAAAGAGAAATATACTAGTTCTGCTGGCAACGTAGCCGATTAAAAATAGTGTAGTTTGTAAAATATTAGTGCTGGAAGGCAGAAATGGGTTTCCGTAAAAAGAACAGAATTTAAACCTTAATTTCATTATTATGTCCATTTACCATATCTTATTAATAAATGTGACAGTCATCACAAGAAATTATCTTATGCATGAATATTTGGCCCGAACACATGTTGTCATTCCAGGGTAAAATAACAACCTCCGATCTTTATCGTGCGGTGAGATTTCTTGATGCCATTGCATTTGATATGGTTGTAAATTAAGTTCTTTTTTGAGAACAAAGTGTACAGTAGTTTTCTTTACCTGTGTCCCAGCAGACAGTTCTTTACTAACTTCGTTTTATCATCGTTGATTAAAATCCTTACCATGTTAATTCTTGATCACTTCTTATGGTGGGACATATAAGCAAAATTATGACAATGGAATAAATCTTTAAATCCTCCTCTTCTCAATGAAGCTTATTTTAGTCTTTCAGCACTTATATTTTACAAGCTACAGCGTTAGCGTTTTTAACACGTTCCCAGCGTATTGGGCCATATGTGTACCATTCGGTAAGTTGCTCATTCACGTACCGGTATGAATGAATGGCATTCCATCTGTTTCGCATTGCAAAACGTAATCCCGAGTGTGTTTCAATTGAGCAACGGATGCCCTAACATCACAATGTGCTGCACAACACATTACGCCCCACAACATCTGTGCAGGAGAGCGCTCACATTCTTTTCGAGCTCACAACTTGCCACTCTGTGTATATGATACGTCGGTGTAGAAAATTGTCCCAAATTCCGATTGTCGACCTCATCGTTCTGGCCGCAAAATAAATCAAATCTGCTCATTTTACTTCTAACATCAACCCCTCCCGCTCTTATCACTAGCCCCCCTGTTCTTAGGCTCATATTTTCAATGCGGGTACGCACTAAGAGGTAGTTTTCAGCAATGCGTCACATGCATGAATTATGTTTTCTTAGTCACTTGTTTTTGAATGCATTACCAAAATATAACTACCGCAAGGGAGAGGAGCGCATTTTTTTCGTGCCTTTCTTCTAGTCTTGTTTCGACAATTATCATGGGTATTACGATAACCACGTATGAATAGGAATTAAGGATCTAAATCATTAGTTTTAAAACTTAACATGGGTATTACGATAACCACGTATGAATAGAAATTAAGGATCTAAATCATTAGTTTCAACACTTAACATGGGTATTACGAGAACCACGTATGAATAGCAATTAAGGATTTAAATCATTTGTTTCAACACTTAACATGGATTTTACGGTAATCATGTATGAATAGCAATTAAGGGTCTCTATGCTAAAGTATTTGAATACGTTTTCTGTTTTTATTTCAATACATGTGCGCATTAATGAGAGTGTTTTTCAGATGAAAGTCGTGAGGATTATGTTCTCTTAGTTACTTATGTTTGAATGCACTGTCAAAATCAGGTCAGGCAAGGAAGGAACTTATTTTTGTTGTGCTTTTCTGTCAATGATTTCCTTTTCAACTTTTACACGGGTACTTCAATACCAATTTGTTATTATCAATTTAGGATGATTAATGTTAAGGCGTTTTAAAAACCAATGTATCGGCAGTTCATGTTTGTACTCTATTGGCAATACAATGTTTTTCTTTTCGCAAGTGGCCAGGTTGACTAACAGATTCCCAGCCCCGCCACCCCCAACCCCGCCCCAACACCGCAACTCCCCGCAGCAGACACACGTACGGATATCATCTATGGGAGTCAAAAACATAGTTCGTTAAGCTTTATGAAGATAATTTTTTATTTCCCTAAGGGTTTAAGGTTTTTAAATGAATAGAGGTTTAGGTTTCAAAAGAGTTTAAGTTTTAAAAGGTTATAAAAAAGTTTTTTTGGTTTTAAACGCATGGGTTTCTTTGTATTAAAAGAAAAGAACAAAAAACGTCTTTTACAGCATTTTTTGAGTGAAATTTACTGTTTCCAAGCAATTGCACTGCTAGGGTAAGATGTTGGGGCAAAAAAAGTTCCCCGGTATTCCTTAACATTCCTTAGACCAGATTTAACTTAATAATGGTCATTTAGCTGTGATAATCATTAATCATTTAGTCAAATTTAACTCTACAATAACCATTAAGCTGCAATACAGCGGTCATTTTCAACAAAATTTTCTTCTGCAGAGGAAAATTTTGCTAATTTACGCACACCTTCTAATGATTTCGATCTACGTATTTTAGAATCTCTTTTTATCTCAAAAGAAAAACCAGAACTTAATAACGCCAATAGTTCTTATCCATTGCAAATTTACTCGTAGATATTATTGTGGCCTTGTATTTTGTATAGTAGATTGATTTTCTTTATTTTTTACTTGCAGACTGTTAACTGAAGATGGAGCTGGTCTCCGAAACGTTTTATAAAATTGACTTGGGTTTGAATGTATAGTTGGTGGGAAATTTTAATTAAATATGATTTCAACACGTGGTGCATTCTTCGTTTTTAAGTTCCTTAGTCCTTCAGTATTATTAGAGAGCAGTTATCCTAACATTCAAATGTTTATTTCTTGCCCAGACGACTTATTTGAAAATACCCGAATTTCTTGACTAAATTCTACAATTGAAGTGCAATAAACAATTTGCACTATTTCCACGAGCAACACAAGAGTAGAGGCGTTACTCAGAACTACACATCACAAAGGACAGGTTGAGATATAACTACATGTGGGCCTGACTATGTTCAGTAACTCCTAGGGAATCCTATGGCGATCCCATTCTCGGGTTCATGTATTTTGTTATTGTATCAAAGGTTTCACAAAGAATGGTGGGAGAAAACGCCTACAGAGAGCATGAATCGGAAGAACGAAGTACGTTCAGCAATATCGTTGGGAAATATCAATACCAGGAGATGTCCCAAAATTAATTCTGGGGAACGCCACGGCTGACTAATGCCAAGAAGTTCTGAGTGACAGGTACCAGTGGTGGTCCCAGTAGTAGTTACAGTTACTAGTAGTAGTTACCAGAGGTAGTCACCAGCGGCAGTCACCAGTTACTAGTAGTTACTAGTAGTAGTTATCAGTGGCAGTTACCAGTGGCAGTTACCAGTGGTAGTTACTAGTAGTAGTTACCAGTGGCAGTTACCCGTGGCAGTTACCAGTGGTAGTTACTTGTAGTAGTTACCAGTGGCAGTTACCAGTGGCAGTTACCAGTGGCAGTTAACAGTGGCAGTTACCAGTGGCAGTTACCAGTGGCAGTTACCAGTGGCAGTTACCAGTGGCAGTTACCAGTGGCAGTTACCAGTGGCAGTTATCAGTGGTAGTTACTAGTAGTAGTTGCCAGTGGCAGTTACCAGTGGCAGTTACCAGTGGTAGTTATTAGTAGTAGTTATCAGTGACAGTTACCCGTGGCAGTTACCAGTGGCAGTTACCAGTGGCAAATACCAGTGGCAGTTACCAGTGGCAGTTACCAGTGGCAGTTACCCGTGGCAGTTACCAGTGGTAGTTACTAGTAGTAGTCACCAGTGGCAGTCACCAGCGGCAGATACCAATTGCAGTTACTAATGGTAGTTGCAGAGTTCTTACTTCTAACTAAGCAAGCATTTCTGGTAGCACAAAATGACCCAAATTAGGGCAATTTTAAATACCCCTCAGACAGTAGACATTTTGCCTCCAAGAAAACATTCCCTGCCGCGGCAATGTCGCACCAATAAATGAGTGAAAGAAAATACTTCATTTAAAAAAACGCCTTGAATGAATCTAAACATCCTGACGGATAGAAGGAGAAACTAGAAAACTTTGCCCTTAAAATAAAGTATTTTTTCCAAGCGCTTCTGTGGGCCCAGTTCCTGCAGAGAAAAAGACGCCGGTGTCCGCCGTGCGAGTGTTCGCCATTTCGGTGTTCTCCGTCCTCCACATTTGTTGAGGACTAGTATGCGGTGGTGTGTTATGTAGGCATGTGGTGGTGTCAGGGTATGCATTGCAGGAAAGGGGTGTGTTTTGCAGGCGTGAGTGGGTGTATCATGCAGGTGTGTGGGGGTGTGTAGGTGTGTTGGGATATGCAAGTGTGTAATGCGGGGGTGTTGTGGTGTGTTACACACAGCAGGTGTGTTACATGTATTGCAGTTGTGGGGAGGGGTGTAGGTGTGTCATGCAGGTGTGGGTATTTGTGTAGGTGTGTCATGCAGGTGTGTGGGGGTGTGTAGGTGTCATGCAGGTGTGTGGAAGTGTGTAGGTGTGGCGGGGGGGTGTAGGTGTGTCGTGGGGGCGTATAGGCATGTATTGTAGGTGTGTGGGGGTGTATAGGTGTGTATTGTAGGTGTGTGGGGGTGTGTAGGTGTGTCATGTAGATGTGTGTAGGTGTGTCGTGGGGGCGTGTAGGCATGTATTGCAAGTGTGTGGATCACACGACACAAGCGGGTGTGCAGAACATACCAGACTCAGCACCACCTCCATGCTGTGAGTACAACCCGCCCTATTGCGTTTGTGTTAAGCTGTGTGTACGCGAGGGTCAATATTGAATTTAATGTTGTTAACTACTTCATAATTTCATCACGAAATTTAGGTAACTGGAGAGATTTTAAGACTTTTAATTGAATGACATTTTGCTCGCAAATACTTAGTTTTCGAGATATTGCATAAATAAGGTGTAGGTTAGAAGGTCAATGTGAAGTTTAATGCGATCACAGAAAATTATAATTCCGATCCCAGGAATCACTGAAGGAACACGTTTCAGAACGCTTTATATGAATGACATTCTGCTCGCTGAAGCGTTATTTTCGAATCATTCAACTTTGAAGTTGCGCCAAAGGAAGCGAGCGCGCCTATAAGAATTTAATTAATAACGTAAGCTAACCCCCTATTACAAACGTGAACAGGTTGGGTCGTGAGGGGAAGCCACAGTTCTTTTACTGAAAATTATAAATAAAGGTTCTAACCAACCCAAATTAATTCCCACACCTCAAGTGTTTGAAGCGGGAAGTAATTCATTCAAACGTGCATATGGCAAAACTGTCATGGTGGCCACCCGATATGGTCGCCGCCATTTTGGAGCTGACGTAAACAAAATTGCGGACATCATCCTAATGGGTGGGTTAGAACCTTTATTTATATTTATAATTTTCTCTAGAAGAACTGTGGCTCCCCCTCACGACCCAACCTGTTCACGTTTGTAATAGGGGGCTAGCTTCTGTTATTAATCAAATTCTTTAGCGCACGCTCGTTTCCGTTGGAGCAACTTCATAGTTGAATTATTCGAAAATACTGGATCAGCGAGCAGAATGTCATTATTATAAAACGTTCTGAAATTTGATCCATTAGTGATTCTTGGGATCGGAATTCTTCTTAGCTGTGATCGCATTAAACTTCACATTGACCGGTTACAATAGCATTGCCGGCAGTTTCGAAATGCCTCTTGGAGTGGAAGGTGCATGCGAAGGGTGTTGTGCGACAATATTTGAGTGCATTAAACGGTGTTTGGGTGTGTAGGTATAAATAGTAGATAATGACGATAGTGCTGATTTAAGTGTTTATTTTTCATCTGTTATTCACTTAAATGAAGAAAGTGATATGGTTCTTCTGGTGTATGGCGAACACGGAACATGCGCAGTCATTTTTGGTTGTAACTATCGGTGTCGGTATGATTTTAGGTTTACTTAGGTTAGTTTATTTAACTAATCTAACCTTAGCTAAGCTAACCTCAGCTATCGTTATATCAACACCGTATTTCAACTTATATAGGTTTTTAGACTTTTATAAGTATAGGGCTTTAGTTGTTTAAAAGGACAAGGCTTTACGTGTTAAAAAATGTATTGTTTTAAATGTTTGAAGGTATAGTGTTTTCGATGTTTAAAAGTATAGGGTTTTCGATATTTAAAAGTATAGGGTTGGTTTTTGATTTTTAAAAGAACAAGGTTGGTTTTAGATTTTTTAGAATAGTCGGTTGGTTTTAGATTTTTAAGAGTAGAGGCTCGGTTTTGGATCTTTGAAAGTAGAGGGTTGGTTTTAGATCTTTAGAAGTAGAGGGTTGGTTTTAGATTTCTGAAAGTAGAGGGTTGTCTTGGGATTTTTAGAAGTAGAGGGTTGGTTTGAGATTTTCAAAAGTAAAGGGTTGGTTTGAGGTTTTTAAAAGTAGAGGTTGGTTTGAGGTTTTTAAAAGTAGAGGTTGGTTTGAGGTTTTTAAAAGTAGAGGGTTGGTTTGAGGTTTTTAAAAGTAGAGGGTTGGTTTGAGGTTTTCATAAGCAAAGGGTTGGTTTTTGACTTTCTAAAAGTACAGGGTTGGTTTTAGATTTATAGAAATATGGGGTTGGCTCTGAATTTATGAAAGTGTGTGGTTGGTTTTGGATTTATAAAAGTGTGGGGGAGGTTTTGGACTAGTTAAAGTGTCGGGTTGGTTTTGGATTTATATAAGTGTAGGGTTGGTTTTGTGCTTGTGAAAGTGTGGGATTGTTTTTGGGTTTGTGAAAGTGTGGGGTTGGTTTTGGGTTTGTGAAGTGTGGGGTTACATATGTTTGTGAAAGTGTGGGGTTACATATGTTTGTGAAAGTGTGGGGTTACTTAGGTTTGTGAAAGTGTGTTGTTGATTTCGGGTTTTTGAAAGTGTGGGGTTGGTTTCGGGTTTGTGAAAGTGTGGGGTTGGATTTTGATTTGTGAGAGTGTGGGGTTGTTTTTGGGTTTGTGAAAGTGTGGAGTTGGTTTCGGGTGTGTGAAGGTGTGGGGTTGGTTTCGGGTTTGTGAGAGTGTGGGGTTGGATTTTGGTTTGTGAGAGTGTTGGGTTGGATTTTGGTTTGTGAGAGTGTGGGGTTGGTTTTTGTTTTCTGAGAGCGTGGGGTTGGTTTTCGGTTTGTGAGAGTGTGGGGTTGGTTTTTGGTTTGTGAGACTGTGGGGTTGGATTTTGGTTTGTGAGAGTGTGGGTTCGTTTTTGGTTTGTGAGAGTGTGGGGTTGGTTTTTGGTTTGTGAGAGTGTGGGGTTGGTTTTTGGTTTGTGAGAATGTGGGGTTAGTTTTGGATTTGTTGAAGTGTGGGGTTGGTTTTGGATTTGTTGAAGTGAAAGGTTGGTTTTGGATTTGTGAAAGTGTGGGGTTGGTTTTGGATTTGTGAAGGTGTAGGGTTGATTTTGGAGTTGTGAAAGTGTGGGGTTGGTTTTGGATTTGTGAAAGTGTGGGGTTGTTTTAGGATTTGTAAAAGTGTGGGGTTGGTTTTGGATTTGTGAAAATGTGGGGTTAGTTTTGGATTTGTGAAAGTGTGGGGTTGGTTTTGGATTTGTGAAAGTGTGGGGTTGGTTTTGGATTTGTGAAAGTGTGGGGTTGGTTTTGGATTTGTGAAAGTGTGGGGTTGGTTTTGGATTAGTGAAAGTGTGGGGTTGGTTTTGGATTTGTGAAAGTGAGGGGTGGGTTTTGGTTTTGTGAAAGTGTAGGGTTGGTTTTGGTTTTGTGAAAGTTTGGAGCTGGTTTTGGATTTGTGAAAGTGTGGGGCTGGTCGTGGATTTGTTAAAGTTAAAGATGGTCTTGGATTTGTTAAAGTTAAAGCTGGTCTCGGATTTGTTAAAGTGTGGGGCTGGTCGTGGATTTGTTAAAGTTAAAGATGGTCTTGGATTTGTTAAAGTGTGGGGCTGGTCTTGGATTTGTTGAAGTGTGGGGCTGGTCTTGGATTTGTTGAAGTGTGGGGCTGGTCTTGGATTTGTTGAAGTGTGGGGCTGGTCTTGGATTTGTTGAAGTGTGGGGCTGGTCTTGGGTTTGTTGAAGTGTGGGGCTGGTCGTGGATTTGTTAAAGTTAAAGATGGTATTGGATTTGTTAAAGTTAAAGCTGGTCTCGGATTTGTTAAAGTGTGGGGCTGGTCGTGGATTTGTTAAAGTTAAAGCTGGTCTTGGATTTGTTAAAGTTAAAGCTGGTCTCGGATTTGTTAAAGTGCGGGGCTGGTCTTGGATTTGTTGAAGTGTGGGGCTGGTCTTGGGTTTGTTGAAGCATAGGTTTTTAGATTTTTAAAAGGCTATGTTTTCATTGTCATGGTGTTTAGCTCCGCCCCGGCACAGCAGCGGACTCGCATGATGCTATGTTTTATAAACTTTAAATATGTAGGTTTTAGGTTTAATGAAATACGTTTTAGTTTTTGTTTTAAATAGTTTTTTAGGTTTCAAAGGATTGTTCTTTAGGTGGTGAAAGGATTGATCCCACTGTGAGTGTTTCATGGGGACAAATTTTCGGGTTTTATGTGTATAGATTTTTGGGTTTCTGAAAATAGGTGTCTAGGTTATATGAATATAGGTTTGTAGTTTTTATAAATATATATGAATATAGCTTTTAGGTTGTATGAAATAAGATTTTTTGTTTTTTTCAGGTCAGATTTTGGGGTTTTAGGTAGATAAATTTTCAAGTCTCATCAGAACAGATTTTCAGGTTTACAAAATTATTACGCCCTATAAAGATAGATTTTAGGTTTTAGACGCATAGGTTTTGTAAGCTGTAAGCAGCTAAATTCTTAGTGTTTATGTAAAGATAGGATTTTAGTTTTTTGAACGGGTAGGTGTTCATCGTTTCAGAAGGGTAAGCTCTTGATTGTTTGAAATGTTTTTAGATATTGTAAGGAAAGGTTGTTACTTCGGACAAGAGAGATTTTCAGTTTTACATAGGGTAAATTTCAAGTTTTTGTTATAAATTATGAGCTTTTTGTGCTGATTAATTTGATTCTATTAGTGTCGTATTTGGGGTCATTGTGGGAGGCGTTGCTTGCGGTCATCTACACCTGACGCTTGGCAGTGTGGTTATCGCCATCGAGATGACCTGAGTGACGATATTTGATCTTGTGTTTCTGTTAATTCATTTGCAACAATTTTTTTTCTCACTCGGGGGGATACAACTATTGTATCTATGGGAATTGACACTCCCATGAGAAAATGTGAAGGACGGAGCTGAGAGTTAGGTAGGCCTTCTTTTTGTTGTAATAAAAATTATTTTTATTTTGCTAAGAACTATCTATTTTTGGTTCACTGGTGTCCTGTTTTTCAGTTCCTACTACTTCTTCTACTTCTTCCTTGCTTCATAAACTTCTTTCTCAACATATTGTTTCTATGTCCTTTTTGCATAGAATCCGCGTTCCCTTAACTACATGCCAAATGGCGCCTTCCTACTTCCACTCTTTGTATCGCTTCGTGGTGGATAGGGAGGCTTAAACTAACTAAAAATAATCTTAAGCTGAAAGTAAAGGAGGCCTTCCATGTGTTGAAATGGAAATTTATTTGGTTTGTAACTGATCTTTTTTTGTCTTTTCTGTGACCGTCTGTATCTGAGGTTCACTGCTCTCCTGTTAGTCAGCAGCTATTACTTTTTCAATTTTTATCATATTTCATAGACTTCTTTCAATCTTGCGGCATCTTTTCAAAAGATGTAAAGACGCACTTTTGCATATATTCTCCTTTCCTTAAACCGTCTACTGAATGGTGCATTCATCTCTCCATCTTTGGAACACATTTTGTGGGTAGGGGTACGGTGAGTAACTCCTAATCCATTCTTCTAAAATAACCATTCCCGGCAAATTAAGCCACTGGATGCCCCAACATCACAGTGTGCAGCACAACACATTACGCCCCACAACATCTGTGCTGGAGACCGCAACTGGCCAGGTTGACAAACAGATTCCCGAGATTCCCAGCCCCCCTTCCCGGCCCCGCCCCATCACCGCAGCTCCCCGCAGCAGACACACTTAAGTATATCTTCTGTGGGAGTCAAAAATATAAATTATTTAAGCTTAATGAACACACGTTTTTAGGTTTTTATGAAGGTAGGTTTTTAGTTTGTGTAGGGATAGGAATAAAGTTTTTACTCTATTCAAGCCTGGTACTTATCTTGTATATTGGTTTTCCTAATATCTCCACTCTAAGGTTAGTTCATGTCATAATGTTATATTTCCCTACCGGACCGGAACATTTTAGCAAGCGCATCCAACTCAGCCATCCGAAATCATGCTTTTGAATACGACACAGCAGTCAATAAAAATAGTTTCAAAGTCATAGCCAGGGCAAAGTTGTGTTCGGAATTGCGGATTTTAGAGTCTCTTTTCATTTTTAAAACGAAACCTGTTTTGAATAATCATCTAAGCTCCTTTTCTTTATCCTTAGTCAATAAGTAATGTCATACATTTTTTGAGTTTTTTTTTTGTATTTTACAGATGACTTTTTGTTCGAATTCGTATTACTAATGATGAGCGAAGGCTCGAAACGTTCATTTTTTACGAATCTTTTACAGCCTCGAGAATACGTTTTAATGAAAAATGTTTTATACCATTTTCCTGGTTCTCTCTTTTATCTTGAAAATTCGAATATACCGAAATAGCTGCTTCGAACAAATTATTCTTTAATTAGAAGTTGCCCAAACATAATCCTGCATAGTTAGGCCTATGTATACCCAAATATTACAATGTGCTGTACAATATTGATATTCTTGAAATATTCTTTTAGTGTTTAGGATATTACCCCCGGCCAAGCCGGCACCCATTTCTGACACCTGGGTAGAGTGGAGAATTGACGCTGAGTTCTCCCTCTTCCCAACGGGGAGAAAAACCGGGTTTAGTTGTATTGATTCGTAAGATGCTTCATAGCGAAGGACCTTTTTGACAATTTAATGAAGGTGACTCTTTAGCGGGATGCTACTAGTATTGTTTGCGTCAGAATTGACAATCACAGGGGAAGATATAAGGCCCCGAGCCGATGGCCATGCTGACGGCAAATAGAGTTTTTGGTTCTATGACGGACCACCTTCTTATCATTCGACTACTGCATGCCTCTTTATCAGCACTCGTTACTTTCTTCTCTAGCTCTCATCCCTGAGGGGGATACAATTATTTTATGTATGAGAATTGGAGCTCCCAGGGGAAGATGAGTGGTCCCGAGCTAAAATTTAGGTAGGTTTTCCTTCCATTGAATTTTTCAGGTCTTCTGATTAATTTTAGTCATGTTACGGAATATTTTCCCCACATGGGAATACAACTGTTGTGTCCATGGAAATTGGTGCTCCCAGGAGAGTCCAGTGGTGGGCACGATAACGGAAAAACGTTATCGCGATAACCGATAAATCGATAACGAAAACCTTATCGGCGATAACCTATAATCGATCTATAATTGGCGAAAAAATTATCGCCGATAATCGATAACCGATAAATCGATAAATCCAAAATTCCGATACTAGCGATAACGATATTGGTATTGGTATTGGTCCCTATCACTGTCACTAAGTTCCTGTATATCACTCATATTTTCAATTAATTAATATTCTGCAAGTTTTACCCTGAACAAGACGGATTTAAATGCACATCCAACGATCAGAGGAGCTAAATACGAATTGAAAACGTGTCGTCACGGTCTCACCCACAGGGTTGCCAGATGTCCCAGTCCACATGAGGCCACACTTTTGATCAAAAAGGCCACAAAAGAGGCAAACCTTATTACACCATAACACGTACATCCCATACACGTATAGTTCCTGTCCCGAACTCGTCCCGCCCCGTCATGTCGAATCCCAGCGGGGAAACTGAAATTAATTATCGATAGTTTGGAACCAAAAATATCGGCGATACCGATAAATCGATAACTCGGGAAAAAAATTATCGGATAACCGATAACCCGAAATCGTTATCGCGATAAACTATCGCGATAATTTATCGCGATAACGCCCAGCTTTGCAGGGGACTGTGTGAGGGCTCGAGCTAAAGGTTAGGTAGGCCTTCTTTTGTTGAAATAGAATAGGTTTTTGTTCTGCTACGCACCATCTTTTTCGGTTCACTGCTTTCCAGTTTTTCAACACCTACTAATTTCTTCTTCAACTTTTACTTGTTTCATGAACTTCTTTCTTAGCTAACTGTTTCTATGCACCTTGTGCGTAGATTCCATGTTTCCTTAACTCCAAACTAAATGGTGCCTTCATCCTTCCTCTTTTGGAACATCTTTGTCGTGATAAAGGTAGGCTAAAACTTTCTTATATAATAATAGTAATAACAATAATTTAAGCCACAATACGGAACTTTTTTTCAGTCGACAGCTGTCCTGCCTTCACCACCTATTACTTTCTACTTCCACTCTTGGCTCGTTTCAATAACTTGCTTCCAACTTGCTGTTCGTGTACGCAAGGGATCTTGTGTCATACAAAGTCCAAACTAAGTGGTGCCTTAATCTCTTTGTAACGCCTTTGAGTTGGAGTAACACCTCCCACTTCAGTTGAAGCATCAGGTTGTATATGCAGGACCATTGTTAGTATATTGTGTCCCCTCGGGGGGACGTAATTATTGTATCTATGGAAATTACTACTCCCAGGAGGAAAATGTGAGGTCCCGAGCTCAGAGTTAGGTAGGCCTTCTTTTTTTTTCAAATGAAATGATTTTTGTTATGTTAAGGACCATCTTTTTTCGATTCACTGCTGTCCTGTTTTTTCAGCACCTGCTACTTTCTTCAACTTCTACCCTGTTTCATGAATTTATTTTTCAACTTATTGTTTCTATGTCCTTTCAGCATAGATTTCGCGTTCCCTTAACTCCATACTAAATGGTGCCTTCCTCCTTCCTCTCTTTGGATCGAATTTGTTTTGAACTAACTATTAATCTAACAATTATTTTTCGGTCGCAATTAATACACGAGGGAAATCGTTACTCAGGACTACCACAAACTGAGAACAAAACATGTGTGGGACAAGAGGCAACCGACCTATTCTCTATTGAAAGTTTGCCTCTTGCAGTCGTGGGATGAACTGGAGGCGCCGCGCACCGTCGAGAGACTTAGGAGATGTGGCCGTCTCTTGCTGCAGTCCTGCCCACTCTGGACCACGTTGGAAGGTGAGTTCATGTGTGCCGTACTCGTGTGGGTTGTCCCTTGTAGTTATGTTTGCTGATTTCTTCGTTCATTGGGAGCGACTCATCGGTAGCGACGGAAGAAAATAGCAATTAATTATAATAAATCGCAGTTTTTAATTAATTATTTAATTAATAAACTATAAGTGCAAATAAAAAATTACCATTAACGTAAAAGCGCTTTTTACTACGAACTTTTTTTGACCAGGCACAGAGGCAAAAGTAGTCATTATGCTATAAATGACTAAAAAAACACACGCAAAGTTATAGTCGACGATGAAGAGGATAATTTATAACAATGGAAATTATCCGACGCGTTAGAAATGGCCTGAACTCACGTAGATCCTTTGCAATTTGTGTCCGGTGCGATTCCTTTGCAGTTATCCTGTGAAAAAATACTCGTTTTTTACAGGTGAACATAAAAAAACTACTAAATTGTAGCTAAAACTTGCACAGTTTTACGTAATATTTTGAAACAAATGACAAATTTTCTTGAAATACAAAACTATTTTGCTATAATAACTGCAATATCAAATTTTTTAGTGCTACTTTGACCTCATTTTTTGCTCTATTTTGATCACTTTTTAGGGCTAGAAATCTGTGCTCAAGTTATTACCATATGTTTGTTCTTTTTTTGTGAAATGCCCTGGATTTATGAATAGGATTTATTATCTGATCCCCTCAGGGGGATACAGATATTGTATCTATGGGAATTGGCGCTTCCAGGGGGAAAATGTGAGGGACCGAACTAAAGGTTAGGTAGACCTATTTTTTTTGTTGAAATGAATTTTTTTTATTATGTTAAGGACCACCTTTTTTGGTTTACTACTGTCCTGTTTTTCAGCACCTCTGACTTTCTTCTTCAACTTGTATCTTGTTTCATACTTCTTTCTCAACTTACTGTTTCTATGCCCCTTCTGCATAGATTCCTCTTTCTCTTATCTCCATACTAAATGGTGCCTTCCTCCTTCCTCTCTTCGATACGCTCTTTTTTGTAGCGTTTAGGTTGAAAATAATCAACCTAATCGGTTTATTTGCTGATAGGTTGAAAAAAAATTACTCCTTACTTGAAGTACTGAACGTGTGTGGTGAGCGGATCTGTGATACAGGCTTCACTACCTTCCCAATATTGCCTATATTAATCTTTCTGTAATCCAGTTCATGAAACTGAAAATATTTAATCATCAATAAATAATTTTTTGGTAAGGTAAGTGACAAAAGTCAAACTCTTCATTCCAATTGAATACACGAAATCGATAATGAGCCAACGGCTGGAAGATATTTGGCTTTATATTTGCTCAATACTTGTAAATTCACTCGTCAATTCTTCTGAGACCTGAATTGTTATAGCAGAATTACTTTCCTTTTTAGAATTACTTGCGACAGATGTTGAAGCCTGCAACTGTTGCCGCCGCCGGCCAAAATAATGTGTTCTAGTGACTGCTGCAAAGTAAGGAAAATGTTGTTCAATGATGATCTGAGGAATTCCTCGAAGCCATCACAGCTATTAATTTTTCAACGCTACGTGGTGCTCCTTGATGTTGAAGGCATTGGATGCAGTAGCCGAGGGGCTGTAGGTCTCTCCAGCAGTACCCGCAATGCTGCTCTTCTCTCAGTCTGTCAAATCCTTTGTCTGTCGGCTGTACGTGCACCTTCTAATGTTATCCCACCTCAGGAGTGGACAACTATTGTCTCTATTGGAATTAGCACTCCCAGGGGAAAAATGTGAGGTCCCCAACTGAGAGTTAGGTAAGCCCTTCTGTTTGTTGAAATGAAATGTGTTTTTATTAATGTTGAATAAAATGTTACGGGCCATTATTTTTCCGGTGCACTGCTGTCCTGTTTTTCAGCTCCTACTACTTCTTTCGTCAGCTTTTATTTTGTTTCATGAACTTCTTTTTCAATTTACTGTTTCTGTGCCCCTTATGCATTGAACCCGAGTTCTCTCACATCCATACTAAATGGTGCCTTCTTCCTTCTTCTCTCTGATACGTCAGTTTTTGGTTAGGGAGGCTTAACCTAACATCTAGTCTGATATTCTATTAGTATCATATGTATATGCCATTTCCTGCGGGTAATTTAAGAACTTTTAAACATTTCTCAGGGAGGAGAAAGTTAAAATAATGTCAACTATTATTAACCATTAATATAATTATTATGAGTTAAAATAATTTGTGTCCAACACGCTGTGCACGACCGTCTACCCGACTCAATAGAAAAGTTCGTCAAAAGACACTAAAACGCGGAGAGTATCTCGCTGTGTAGCAGCTATTTCCGACCTGAGGGAGTAAAAATATTTAGGGGCATGTACAAACACTTGTTTTCCCTCACTCTATCTCATTTGCGGAAGGATGATCCAATTTAGCCTCTTATGGAAGAGCCGGAGAACTGCGGCCAACACACGCTGCTGTCGGACACAGCGCCACTAGAGTGACTAGACCGAGTCTGGGCACTACAGCGAGAGGGGCCGCTCGGCTCCTTCCTGTGTCCGCCTCTCCTTAAATGGGACGCCATTCAACAATAGTCACTTATTTTATCCCCCCATTAGACAAAGAAATTTGGTTATTTCATGCTCTATAATTCGTTCTCTTTACGGGAATTTTGCGTACATTTTCGTATGAATGAATGTGCTGCTGCTATTGGAAAGAATCATATAAATTACACGTTTTTACCTACGAAGAAGTGAAACTCTATCATCATGGTTCATAATATCATTGGAAGTTCATTTGTTCATTGTATCATGGTTCATTGTATGGTTGCAATTATCATTATGGTTCGTTGTGTCATTATGATGACCTAAATGAAGGCGGATAGCATCACTATTGCGGCGACCATAAAAGTTCATACCATAGTGGCCAGCATTAAAGCTAATTACATCGCTGAACTCGTTTGCTGTTTAGGATATCCACCGTGCTGAGGTGCCCTGTGTAAGGACTACCGCCTGCCCGCGGCCGTCCAGGGGCTGGCCAACCAAAACTCAATGCCAAACTGAAGTTAATATTCCTATTGTATTTGGGTGCATAATACTCCTGCGGTATTTAGTGCGTTAATGTTCCTATGGTATATAGTGAGGTAAAATTCTTGTGGTATCCAGTGAGTTAATCCCAGTCCGAATTTTATCGCCGGCGCAACGGTAATTATGATCGTTTTCCATCTTTTATCGAAGTATTCCAACGGTAAATATATTACCAGTGATCAACGGTAATTTTAGACGATAAAAATGCCCTTGCGACGATGACGACCGTGATTTACTGTCGATTTCTGCCTGTCATTCCTACCGTAGAAATACCACGGTAAAACAACGGTTGTTTTTCAGACTATTCTTCAAAATTTGAAACCAACGGGAATGATAGATTGCCCATGAATAAGTTCAATCAAGTCAGATAAAATTATGTTATGTATTACTCGTGGTCAAATGAAATTACATGAATTAGTTTACGTAACTTTCATAAATGTAAATTTGAGCTTTGGTTCTTGTGTTGTGAAAGTGAAAACTTTAATTCGAAGCTTAGATACTTCAATTGGATTTTCACATACAACTCATCTATGCTTAGGGATACATTTTGATTTTATACATTGAAATATGAAGTTCGAATTCTTTAACTAAAGCTTCAAATGTTTTGAATTTAATATCAAATGTTTAAATTTTAACTCTTTATACATTATATTAGAAGTAAAGGTAAACAGTGAAGTTCAAAAATGCAGGACTATAATGGTATATATGTATGTATATGTTAAATATCTCATTTATGCACTATCGTATTTTGATTCCAATAAACTAAATGTATTTCAGGCCCTACTCATTTTGAAAATCAGGCTTTGAAATATTTCTCGTTTTAAAAGACTTAGAATACGAGAGTAAAATTGTTTATCACGTTCGTTTTTGTAACAATCCTGAACCTAATTGGCTTACCTTCTAATGAAATAATTTTATGTGACGTGATTAAAAAAACATTCAGAAAATACAAGTCTGCTTTTACAAATTCACTGCTTTTAATAATGAAATATTTATAAATTAGTCATTCAACATGAAAAATTATTGGAACATTCGTGATTTTAAACCAGCATATGAGCTTAACGTAATGTTCAGGTATCACATTGCTCGTTGTTGTTCATTGCGAAGCTTCAAGATTGAGCTTTGGTACTTTGGTAAAATTACTATTATGATTTATTTCAGCTGCGTTTCTTAAAATAGTGTTGATGAAAGTGAGTGTGTAACTGAATCAAGCTGCTGGTTCATGCCTGCAAAATCATGGTTTGAGCAAAATTTTTATTGAAAATATTTTTTTGCCCTCAGATTTATTTGTGCCGACTGCTGATAGTTACTCTCTGGAAATTTTTGGCAATGTACTACTGCCAATTTTGTTTGTTTGTGATGATGCAAATTGTTTTCTGAGAGACTAAAAATTTATTGATATCGGTGTATAATGGCCTAAAAATATAACCGTTGAGTCCCGCTCTGTAAGACCTATCATAATGAAATGTGAAGCGTTCAATGCTCACTCATTGAAAACTAAGGTAGTATATCTCGTTGGATCATTTAATTTTCATAATATTGGTATAATAATTTTTTAGATTAGTTTGATTGTAAATGTGAATTTTCAAAGTGAAACTTTCCTTCTGGTGCAAACTTTCCTTATTGTGCCAAGTATAACCTTGTGTAATCACTTCATGAAATTACTGGTAAATGTTCAAGAGGGGACCTTAATTGATTTTCCACTTTTCGGTGCCTAAACATAGCTATCTAGATGTGATTGAACAATTTTTCTTCTATGCATTCTCCGTTGCAACGGAGTATTTAACGAGTTATAGCGGTAAATTACTGACCGCAACTCTAGTGTTTGAAGCAGAAAGTAATTCATCGAGCGCGTTGGATGGCAACACTACAATGCACTCTCCTTTCAGATGCGCTTGAATGATCGAGCGCATTCCCGCCATCTAAGATGAAAGTTAACATACCGCTATAACTCATTATTTTTGGGTGATAATTTCTATTGTCTTATTAACTAAAATATCCCAGAAGTGGGTTCAGGCTCCGTACGTGGGACCGGCAAATAATAAATCACAATTTTACAAAGTACTCGAATTAAACCTACCGCTATAACTCATTTAATACTACTTTGGACGATAAGTACAGAGACGAAAATTTTTTTTATCGAATTAGCTATGTTTAGGCACCAAAAAGTGGAAAATCGGTTATGGTTTTCTCCTGAAGATTTACCAAATTACATTCTAGTAATATATTTGTTTGTGAAAATTATTTATACATGCATTTTAGTATTATATTTTTAGACGCAAAAAGTTATTATAGATAAGGTATCAACGAGAGCAACGAGAGTAAATATCAATATTAAAAAATGGTGAAGGTAGTAAGATCTTGTTTTAACATATATGTTGACATTACCAATTCTATTCTGAGTCACCTCAGCTATGTTTTTAGAGATGAGGTGTGGTGTATTTCTGAATCAAACTTTTAATGGACACTAGCAATATCTTTGAGGAAAAATTAAGTTAAATTTAATATTTTCTCACCCACTCCAACTTATTTCTACTGAGAGTTACTTTCTGACATGCCCACTACCTATCTACAATGTCTTAGCAGAAGCTGAAATTATGTTCTTAATTGCTTGTGCAGTAGAAGCATTCAAGGATTGTCATGAGCATTATTGATTCAGAAGATTGTTCTCAATATAATGACATATTTGAATTAGTTTGTTATAATTTTCAACTTGACCAAATCATACCAGTTCATCATGAGTTAAAGTGGTAATAAATACACTCAACATATTTTCATTGAAACAATGTCAATTGTTAAAAAATTCTCTAACTCTGTAGTCTATAAAAAGTGACGTTTCAATGTACGAACATCATGTTCAGGCTATCATTATACAGAAAAATATTTTCAGTCATATTGATAAAATGCAAATCTAATACTCAAAGCTACATCAGATAGAGTAATAATGTTGGAAATGACAGCACAATGAAATTACTAGAAACTAAATTTGTACCACATCAGTATGTGCTACTGTAGTAAGGTTAGGTAACAGTATTAACATACATTTAGTTTTACACCAAGAGCAATACTGTTACCTACATTTTTTTTTTGTTTTAAAAAGCTCAAGTTCTATTTTAAAAAGCTCACATTTAATTTAAAACAGATCAAGTTGAATGTTGAAAATGTCAAGTTTATTTAAAACAGATCTAGTTAAATTTAGAAAAACCTATGTTTCTAAAAATTTTACTTACACCTATGTACTAGACCTTTTATAAATTAAACTTGACCTATCTTATATCCAACTTAGGTGCTTTAAATTGGACTAGAGCTTTTTTTAAACTGATCTTGATGTTTTTACAAATTGAAATTTAAATTTTTTTTATTAACTCGAGCATTTTCAAATCAAACTTAAGCATTTTTACATCAAACTTTGGCATTTTTAAATTAAACTTGCGCTTTTTCACATTGAACTTGAGCTTTTTTACATTGAAGTAGAGTTTTTTACATAGAACTAGAGGTTTTTACATTGAACTTGAGTTTTTTTTACATTGAACTTGAGTTATTTACATTAAACCAGAGTTTTTTACATTGAACAAGAGTTTTTCCATTGAACTAGAGTGTTTTACGTTGAACTAGAGCTTATTTAACATTGAACTTGAGCTTTTTTAAATTGAACTTGAGCTTATTTTACATTGAACTTTAGCTTTTTTTGCATTGAACTTGAGCTTTTTTTACATTGAACTTGAGGTTTTTTACGTTGACCTTGAGCTTTTTTACATTGAACTTGAGCTTTTTTTACATTGAACTTGAGCTTTTTTACATTGAACTTGATGTTTTTTACATTGAACCTGAGGTTTTTTTATTAAACCTGAGGCTTTTTACATTAAACCTGAGGTTTTTTACATTGAACCTGAGGTTTTTTACATTGAACCTGAGGTTTTTTACATTGAACCTGAGGTTTTTTACATTGAACTTGAGGTTTTTTACATTGAACCTGAGGTTTTTTTCATTAAACCTGAGGTTTTTTCATAAAACCTGAGGTTTTTTTCATTAAACCTGAGGTTTTTTACATAGAACCTGAGGTTTTTTACCTAGAACCTGAGGTTTTTTACCTAGAACCTGAGGTTTTTTACCTAGAACCTGAGGTTTTTTTACATTGAACCTGAGGTTTTTTACATTGAACCTGAGGTTTTTTTACATTGAACCTGAGTTTTTTTTACATTGAACCTGAGGTTTTTTTACGTTGAACCTGAGATTTTTTACATTGAACCTGAGTTTTTTACATTAAACCTAAGGGTTTTTACATTGAACCTGAGGGTTTTTTGCATTGAATCTGAGTTTTTGGCATTGGACCTGAGGGTTTTTATATTGAACCTGAGGTTTTTCACATGGGTCCTGATTTTTTCACATTGAACCTGAGGTTTCTTCAAATTGAACATGGGGTTTCTTCAAATTGAATATGAGGTTTCTTCTAATTGAACATGAGGTTTCTTCTAATTGAACATGAGGTTTCTTCAAATTGAACATGAGGTTTCTTCAAATTGAACATGAGGTTTCTTCAAATTGAACATGAGGTTTCTTCAAATTGAACATGAGGTTTCTTCAAATTGAACATGAGGTTTCTTCAAATTGAACATGAGGTTTCTTCAAATTGAGCATGAGGTTTCTTCAAATTGAACATGAGGTTTCTTCAAATTGAACATGAGGTTTCTTCAAATTGAACATGAGGTTTCTTCAAATTGAACCTGAGGTTTCTTCAAATTTTACATGAGGTCACTTCAAATTGAACCTGAGGTTTTTTAAATTGAAACTGAGGTTTTTCAAATTGAGCCTGAGGTTTTTCAAATTGAGCCTGAGGTTTTTCAAATTGAGCCTGAGGTTTTTCAAATTGAGCCTGAGGTTTTTCGAATTTAGCCTGAGGTTTTTTAAATTGAGCCTGAGGTTTTTCAAATTGAGCCTGAGGTTTTTCCATTGAGCCTTAGGGTTTTTACGTTGAACGGACTTGAGGTTTTTTACATTGAACGGACTTGAGGTCTTTCAAATTGAGAGTTACGATGGCCTTTTTTTGTTGGAATAGAATGTTCTTGTTATGTTTAGGACCACCAGTTTTCGGTTCACTACTGTCCTGTTTTCCTGCACCTACTACTGTCTTATTCAACTTTTATCTTGTTTCATGAACTTCTTTCTCAACTTACTGTTTCCATGTCCCTTCTGGATAGATTCCGCGTTCCCTTATCTCCATACTAAATAGGGCCTCCCGCCTTCATCTCATCGAAACGCTATTTTTAGTTGTTGGGGAGTCCTAAACTAACATGTTATCTAACTAATATCTCATGTAGCATTCCGTTATAGTAATTCCCCTTACGGGGGATCTGACTATTGAATCTATGTGAATTAGCTACCCCAGGGGGAAATGTGAGGGCCTGAGCTAAGAGTTAGTTAGGCCTTCTGTTTGTTGAACTCTAATGCTTTTGCTATGTTAAGGACCTTCTTGTCTCGGTTCACTACTGTCCTGTTTTTCAGCACCTACTACTTTCTTCTTGAACTTCGATCTTTCTTCATGAACTTTTTACTCAACTTATCGTTTCTATTTTCCTGCTGCATAGATTCTGCGTTCCCTTAACTCCATACTAAATGGTGCCTTCTTCTTTCCTCTTTTTGGATCGCATTTATTTTTCTGTGGATAGGAAAGCTTAAACTAACTGATGATTACCTTTCGTAAAAATAATGTAAATAAAGGGATTTATTGATACAAATTTTTTGTATCGGTTGCAACGCTTGAAAACGTATTAGCATTGCAGTGGGCAGAATCGATAATTTAATGCTATTATGAATAATCTGTTTTTTCGTTCAAGAATTGGTTATTCTTAAGTATATTTGAGCATAGCATGGACGTCAGTCCTCAATTTTACGTTTTAATATCAGTTTGTTTTATCCACAGAATATCATTTGATTCAAATTCAAAAGCCAAATCTGTTCAAAGTTTCCTATAAAAATAAAATATCTATAACAACGCCCAGCTGTCCAATAGGTTACCGATATCAAGTGTTGTATTCAGGGTTAGGTTAAGGAGATTAGCCGGGGCCCTTGCGATGTCATGGTCATTTTGCATGTTTTTGTTGTAGAAGGACCCTTAGTTGTTGGACTATTCGTTCCTAAAAATTTTATGGCGCTACGACAATAATTCCCCCCCCTCCCGGGGGTGTGAAGGGACCAAAATCTTTCAATTTTCCCGATTTTGACACCATATAAAATGAGAAGAAATGGGAAATGGGAAAAAAGCCGAATGTGAATGTGCTATAAATGTTCCAAGGATTCTAAAACTGCATTTGTTTGTGTTCTAGCATCAAAACTGAAGGAGGAGTTCCATTTTGAAATATCAATATCGATGAAAAGCACCCAAAATTTTTAACTTTTTCCTGATTTTGACCCCATATATAAAGAGAAGAAATGGGAAATGGAAAAAAGCCGAACGTGAGTGTGTTAGAAATGTTCCAAGGATTCTAAAACTGCATTTGTTTTTGTTCAAGCATCGAAACTAAAGGAGGAGTCTTATTTTGAAATATCAATATTAGTGAAATATCAATACCTTAAAACCAATATGTCAAATTGTTGCAAAATCTAAGGCCTGAATCAAAAAAATGAATGGAATCAATTGCTTTTCTTTTCAAAGGGTACATATCATAGTCAAATTTCATAAGAATCAGACTGAAAATAAAAAAAAATGATTTATTTGGTAAAAAGGAAAAACTTTCATAATTTTTTTTTAAATCACAATTCACAGTTTGAATATGAAGTTATGTATGGAAAGTATCGAAATGAAAATTAAAACTGCATTCAATTACATCAATTGTTCATTACATTACACTGCAACACAATTTTTTTTCTATTTATTATACCCAACACTTCGAATTTTCAACATTCATCCTGCCATCAGTTCTCGAGTTTTGATGCTAGAACAAATCCAAAGACAGTTTTAGAATTCTTTGAACATTTCTAATAAACGCACATTTAGCTTTTTTTTCAAATTCGAATTTTTTGAAGAAATATATAGCTCTAAACCCAAAAAACTTGCTGATTTTTGAAATTTGACAATTTTTTGAAAAATTTTGAAAAAAATAGAAAAAATTTGAATTTGAAAAAAAGCTGAATGTGCGTTTGTTATAAATGTTCCAAGGGTTCTAAAACTGTCTTTGTTTTTGTTCTAGCATCAAAACTGAAGGAGTTCCAATCTGAAAAATATACCAAAAACACATTCATCGTCAAAAAAAACTAAGGCCTAAATCGAAAAAATGACATGAGTGAAAAAGGTTTACTTTCACAAAAGACATATACTCGCCAATTTTCAAACGAATCGGACGAAGAAAGGTCTCAAACACGGATGAACTCCCTAATCAAATTATTCTCTGATTGCAGCCAAAGCCAGATGGGCCAAATGTTGCAATCACGAGTAGAGCTATCGTGGCTTCCTCCGAACACAGTCATTTGTCAAATGGTAATTTATTTAATTTAGTTTTCATTTGCACAGGTAATATTTACTAATGTATTTCAATTTATCAGATGCTTTAGCTGCAGTCGAATATGATGAAGATAAGAAACTGAAGGCGTCAGCCATTTCAGGGGTCCTGCGTCGTTGCAACGATTGAACTGGCTCAGAGACGACGGATTGAATCAGAAAAGTGGCCGGACGAAACCAGTACACTTCCTCAAAGTCTACTTTCTTCTTCATCGCTTACTTTGACCGCCTCTCAGTCCCTTATTTGCTATCTCCGTCAACATGTCATGATGCTCCTCCCTTACGCTGAGTTTAGAGGGAGGAGGCAACGCCCTTTCTCCCTCCCTGCCTCTTCAAAAAAAACTAATCCCCAGATCTAATGCCTCCAACCCGTTCCCCAGGCGTGTCGTCGCTACCAATCTTCACGCTGGAAAAACTCATGGGCGACTGACCGGTGGTGCCAATTAAGCGGATTTTCAGCTAGTTCTAGAGTATTGAGATTCCATCTAGCTCCTAAAAATCACGATCTAGCTCCTGGCGGAAAATTCAGAGTATTTGAAGTACGATTTGGCTATAATTCATCTACTTTCATATATCAGTCGAAATTATTTAAAATTAAAGAAAAAAGTGTCGAACTAATGATATAATAGTTTCTAGCGGTTAAGTTCACTACATTTAACGTTTTTTTTCGCCAACACATCATTCCATGTCAGCGGCAGCCAGTCATGGGTTGGTTGCGGTGAGTATCGTGTGTTAGAAAGTGTGGCGTAATCACATTTCATGCTTAAGCAGTACACGCAATATTTCCGATAGAGGTGGAAGTCTCTTTCTGAATTTAGAGGCTGGCTACTGCCTTACCATGCTGACGATGCAAAGGCATATTGGGACTATTTTAAGTTTACAATAAACACAAAATTTTGCCCTAAAAAAACATGAGTACAATTTTTCGCATGTTGCTAGGAGTGTTCATCAGTCAAAAATTACAGCTCTTGATAAAGACTACAGATTGCAGCGGAGGGTAAATTATGTTTGTATATCGCAGAATACAGTTCCTTTGCAATTGCTGACCAGCTTTCGTGAGTGTGTTGCAGTTCATTTACTGACTGTAAAACGGTACAGGGTATCAAACTTCATTTCACGAAGTGCACGGAAATTTTTGTGAATGTTCTTGCTCTTCATTTTGTCAGTAAACTGTGTGCTGATATATCTCAGAAAAGGTAAACATACTAATTGCTGAAAGCACTGATACATCAGATAATAAGTTACTTGGTGCGATATTTTAGCAAATCATTGAGAAAGGATGTTTCGACACAACTCGGTCCGATGCTTGTGCCACTTAATTCAATCGTCAGTATCTAGTACTTGAGCAGAAGCCCCACTCAGAAATGTTAATTTCATTGTTAAAGAAACCTATAATTGATTCCCTCAACCAGCTAAAAGACAAGCCCCTTATTCTGCCGTAACTACAATGGAGAAAAATAAAAAGCATTGAAGTAGCATGAAACAAACTGAGATTGTTCTTTGGGTAGAATTGACTGAATCTAAAAATGCAGCAGGCAACAATCTATTCAGTCACGTTCGTTCCAAGGTAATGAATTTATTAGCATTGCCACGCTCAAACGCCGATGAAGGAACACTTTTTTGTAAAAAAAATTAATCCACACTTGCTAGTCACTCTTTAATATGTTTAACGTGCTATGCTGACTTATTATTTGTTTTAGTTTACTGTCTAAACAAAATATATCATTCAACAAATATCTAGCGGATTTCTGTTAAAAATCTAGCTCCTTCATGCGCTATAGAGTTTGCAACACTGCGACTGACTTGGCAGTGCGTAACAGGTAGTCTTAAAAGTAGGGCGTATCTCTCAGTTGTTCTGCCGTCATGTTCTCATGCCTAATCCTAACCCAAAAAGTTTCCCCTGATCTTGAAAAGGAGTGAGGGCTTATGTTTTAACGTTGATAGATTCATTGAAAGCAAGGCGTGAGTCTAATTGGACTTATTGTGCCTGTAAATATAATTTATTTGTGAAGTACTATAGCTTCTAGGTTGCCGACTTCGAAATAATCTGTTGCTGAAATAATTTTCCATTTAATTAAAAAGTACGTACCTGTTAACAATCGTAACACATAATTTTCGCTGTTATGTTATTATTAACCCAGGATGACTCGTGATAAGACTTAGATATAACTTGTGTGACTTATTTCTGTAATTCTTGAATTCTTCTGGAATACGTTGATGATCTTGTGCCGGCCACCATGGAATAGTTTACAGGTTAAAAACATGAGGTATTACAAAAATTTCTGTGGTTGGAATGTCAAAAAACCAATGTCGAAATAACGTTTTCATCTACGAATTGAAGAGTTCATTTGGAACTAGTCGTTTCCTCCGGGGGGGAACAACTATTGTATCTATGGGAATTAGCACTCCCAGTGGGAAGATGTGAGGGCCCGAGCTTAGAGTTAAGTGGGCCTTCTTTTTGTTGAAATAAAATATTTCTTGCTATGTTAAAAGGACGATCTTTTTCGGTTCACTGCTGTCCTGTTTTTCAGCACCTACTACTTTCTTCTTCAACTTTATTCTTGTTTCATGAACTTCTTTCTTAGTTTACTGTTTCTATACCCCTTCTGCGTAGATTCCGCATTTCTTTATCTCAATACTAAATAGTGCCTCCATCTTTCCTCTCTTCGATACGCTCTTTTTTGTAGTGATTAGGGAGGCTTAAACTAAACTATTATCAAATCTTATCTTGAAACTAGTTTTTACTGATCGTACTAACATGATGTCGGACCTGTTCATCTATTTCTTGTACCAAAAAGGACCCCTCTGTATTTCGCTTTTTCTTTGGATTTCATTTTTGTATTATTGAACATGAGGTTTCGGCATTACGAGCACAAATACGAGCAATAAAAATAAAAAATCTTTGAGAGCGTTGAAACATGTAATCTGGTTTCTACTAATCCTGCTAGATACGTACACTCGTACACACATACGTACACACACACACACACACACGCTCACACACGCGAGACAATTTTCAAAAATGTCCCGTCTCTGCGATTGTTTTGTGGTGTACTCATTTAAAAAGCCGAAAGATAACAGTTACAATTTCTCCTTTCCTCAATCTCAATACTCTACAAGTTTTTCATTTCATACTTTCCAGGCTGTGGTGCTGAACAACTAGTTGATCCCGCGTTTCTTCTATAAGGGCTTCTTCAGCCTCCTCATTTTACTTCCCAGATTTCTAACTTCACCATTTGAACTACCACTCACCGTTTCGGTTTCAAAACTTTACTCGATCGAGTTATAACCTTCTCATGCTCTCGATTTTCCATCACTCATTTGGGCACTTCTGACTCTTCAATTCCCGCTGTCAGAAATGTATAACCCAGCTTTCGGGCTGCCACTCTCCCAATCATTCCTCTAAATTTCAGTCCGATATTTTTCTCCTGTATTTTCTGGCCGCTATTTCTCGTCCTAAGATTCACCAATAGTCGTGCATCTGCGGCTTTTGTATACCTACGTTATAGTGGTCATGCATCTGCCGGCGTTTTACCCGATGTAATGTTAATACCTACTCTATGTGTCTGATGATATTTGCATTTCTAAGATTACTAAGTGCAATACCCCTATACGCGCATATATCGGTGAGTGGGTTAATTTTGCACGTGATGAAATGATCATTATCGTATTACTGACAAAATTCATACATTCAAAAACTGAGCTTCCTGTATTGCACTGCACAGAATGACTATCTGGAAAATATTCAGCCTGAATCAACTCGCGACTATGCAGGATTATGTTTGGGCAACTTCTAATTAAAGAATAATTTGTTCCAAGCAGCTATTTCGGTATATTCGAATTTGCAAGATAAAAGAGAGAACCAGGAAAATGGTATAAAACATTTTTCATTAGAACGTATTCTCGAGGCTGTAAAAGATTCGTAAAAAATGGACGTTTCGAACCTTCGCTCATCATCAGTAATACGAATTCGAACAAGAAGTCATCTGTAGAATACAAAAAAAAATCAAAAAATGTATGACATTACTTATTGACTAAGGATAAAGGAAAGGAGCTTAGATGATTATTCAAAACTGGTTTCGTTTTAAAAATGAAAAGAGACTCTAAAATCCGCAATTCCGAACACAACTTTGCCCTGGCTATGACTTTGAAACTATTTTTATTGACTGCTGTGTCGTATTCAAAAGCATGATTTCGGATGGCTGAGTTGGATGCGCTTGCTAAAATGTTCTAGTCCGGTAGGGAAATATATCATTATGACATGAACTAAGCTTAGTGTGGAGGTATTTGAAAAACCAATGTACAAGATAAGTACCAGGCTTGAATAGAGTAAAAACTTTATTCCTATCCCTACACAAACAAAAACCTACCTTCATAAAAACCTAAAAACATGTGTTCATTAAGCTTAAATAATTTATGTTTTTGACTCCCACAGAAGATATACTTAGGTGTGTCTGCTACGGGGAGCTGCGGTGATGGGGCGGGGCCGGGTAGGGGGGCTGGAAATCTCGGGAATCTGTTAAGGCCCTATTACACGGGGCAACACTTTGCCTCGGTTACGGCAACTTAAATGACGCAACTTGTGGGTGCGCTATCACACTAGACAACCAGTGTGGCGTTGCCAATTGCAGAGGGAGGTTGTAGCTCGCAGTGACTGCGGCATTTGACATCTTCATTTCATCATTAAATGAAAAGCATCAAGAACGTATACAAAACTTAGATCCTGTTTTACACTTTTAAATGTCCTTGCATTATTTATTGTCTTCATTCTCTAACAATGGATGAGATTGAAGGGCCATACGACTATTAATTCAATATAATTCTTATGATGTATTATTGACTTCTGGGAAAATATTTAATTTGTGAGAATGAATATAAACTGCAGTAATATAAACATCATAATACTGTAATAAATTTTTAACATCTTTTTTACAGCTCATATTCGCATATAAATATAATGATTTGTGTTCTTATACCGCACAGAAATAACCAAAAGGAACAGTAATTTAATTAATTAACACTTTAACTGCGGCAACTAGGTATTAAGTTCACCACCAAACTCAAATTTTTTGTCAATTGTAGTAAACTATTTTGAAAATACCAAACATGAACTGGATCGTGCCTTCATTTAGCTTTGATTAAATATTGATGGAAATTGAGTTTGCGTCGGTGAGCAGCATTATGAAAATTACCTCCGTGTACCACCAGTGGCGCACGTCGCAGTCAAAGTGTTAAGCACATTTATTTGGTATTTGATATAGTTAGGTTCAAGACTAAAAAACATATTAAATGGTTTGATCATTAGAACCTGAATAAATTATTGCCTATATCTACCCGCTACCT
Organism: Morinoia aosen; assembly: GCA_030386875.1. Taxonomy (NCBI): domain Eukaryota; kingdom Metazoa; phylum Arthropoda; class Malacostraca; order Amphipoda; family Talitridae; genus Morinoia; species Morinoia aosen. Next base: position 1,922,156 of record CM059568.1, on the reverse strand, counting down.
ATGATAGAAAATTATAAATGAATGCACATTCAGTTACCTGACTTCATAGAGTCAATCTTCTTGTTTTTCTATTTTTTTATTTGCTTCGATAGTTACATCATATCCAGCTAATCTGTTCAAACTTATAAACCTGTGGATTATTCTTTTTCAACTTTCTGACCACTTTATTTATCATAAAATTCTACCTGATGAATATTCCAATACATGGAAAAGTTACAGCATTTGAAAATGTAACGTCACGAATGTACGATAAATGTTAATATTCCGCTTTATTTTGTACAGAAATTACGACTAATTATATGCCTAAAAGGATACTTAATTGATTATATAAGACTTATTAGCATTCCATATTATAGGACACTGCGCCATTTATTAACACTTTGACTGCGACGTGCGCCACCGGTGGTACACGGAGGAAATTTTCATAATGCTGCTGACCGACCAATAGTTGCAAACTCATTTTTCATAAATATTTGATCAAAACTAAATACAGGCACTATCCAGTTTATGTTTGATATTTTCAAAATAGTTTACTATAAATGACTTAAAATTTGAGTTTGTTCGTGAACTTAATACCTAGTTGCCGCAGTCAAAGTATTAAATCCTTCGCCTTTCTATTGAATGGTGGACCGAGTGTATGTTGGCTCAGTGAGGCGGTGTTTCATAGCATAGGACATTGATGAAAGGCTTCTATTATCAATTGTACGGAGGATCGAGACCGTAGTGATGCAGACGGAGACGGTGTTGCAGACATCCTCACACGACGACGCTCAGTCGAGCACTGTTCCGTTGCTCTGAGGTGCACGAAGTTTTGAACAAGCGCTAAAACCAAAACTCGCCCAGCAACTGCAGAAGCATCTGTCAAGCATCATTGCTCACAGAAGCATCTGTCGCTGCTTTTTGGAGCAATTGTTGCCCCGTGTAATAGGGCCTTTAGTCAACCTGGCCAGTTGCGCTCTCCTGCACAGATGTTGTGGGGCGTAATGTGTTGTGCTGCACATTGTGATGTTGGGGCATCCAGTGGCTTAATTTGCCGGGAATGGTTATTTTAGAAGAATGGATTAGGAGTTACTCATCGTACCCCTACCCACAAAATGTGTTCCAAAGATGGTGAGATGAAGGCACCATTCAGTAGACGGTTTAAGGAAAGGAGAATATATGCAAAAGTGCGTCTTCACATCTTTTGAAAAGATGCCGCAAGGTTGAAAGAAGTCTATGAAATATGATAAAAATTGAAAAAGTAATAGCTGCTGACTAACAGGAGAGCAGTGAACCTCAGATACAGACGGTCACAGAAAAGACAGAAAAAGATCAGTTACACAACCAAATAAATTTCCATTTCAACACATGGAAGGCATACTTAACTTTCAGCTTAAGATTATTCTTAGTTTAAGCCTCCCTATCCACCACGAAGCGATACAAAGAATGGAAGTAGGAAGGCGCCATTTGGCATGTAGTTAAGGGTACGCGGATTCTATGCAAAAAGGACATAGAAACAATAAGTTGAGAAAGAAGCTTATGAAGCAAGATAGAAGTAGAAGAAGTAGTAGGAACTGAAAAACAGGACACCAGAAACCAAAAAAAAGATAGTTCTTAGCAAAATAAAAATAATTTTCATTACAACAAAAAGAAGGCCTACCTAACTCTCAGCTCCGTCCTTCACATTTTCCCATGGGAGTGTTAATTCCCATAGATACAATAGTTGTATCCCTCCGAGTGAGAAAAAAAATTGTTGCAAATGAATTAACAGAAACACAAGATCAAAATAATTAATATCGTCACTCAGGTCATTTCGATGGCGATAACTACACTGCCACACGTCAGGTGTAGATGACCGCAAGCAACGCCTCCCACAATGACCACAATTACGACAATAATAAAATCAAATTGATCAGCACAAAAAGCTAATAATTTATAACAAAAACTCGAAATTTACCCCTATGTAAAACTGAAAATCTCTCTTGTCCGAAGTAACAACCTTTCCCTACAATATCTAAAAACATTTCAAACAATCAAGAGCTTACCCTTCTGAAACGATGAACACCTACCCGTTTAAAATACTAAAATCCTATCTTTACATAAACACTAAGAATTTAGCTCCTTACAGCTTACAAAACCTGTGCGTCTAAAACCTACAAAACCTATCTTTATAGGGTGTAATAATTTTGTAAACCTAAAAATCTGTTCTGATGAGACTTGAAAACTTATCTATATAAAACCCAAAAATCTGACTTGAAAAAAGCCAAAAATCTTTTTTCATACAACCTTAAAGCTATATTCATATATATTTTTAAAAACTACAAATCTATATTCATATAACCTAGAAACCTTTTTTCAGAAACCCAAAAATCTATACACATAAAACTCGAAAATTTGTCCCCATGAAACCCTCACATTGGGATCAATCCTTTCACCAACTAAAGAAAAATCCTTTGAAACCTAAAAAACTATTTAAAAAAAACTGAAACGTATTTCATTAAACCTAAAACCTATATATTTAAAGCTTATAAAACACAGCATCATGCGAGTCCGCTGCGGTGCTGGGGCGGAGCTAAACACCATGACAATGAAAACATAGCCCTTTCAAAATCTAAAAACCTATGCTTTAACAAACCCAAGACCAGCCCCACACTTCAACAAATCCAAGACCAGCCCCACACTTTAACAAATCCGAGACCAGCTTTAACTTTAACAAATCCGAGACCAGCTTTAACTTTAACAAATCCAAGACCATCTTTAACTTTAACATATCCAAGACCAGCCCCACACTTTCACAAATCCAAGACCAGCTCCAAACTTTCACAAATCCAAAACCAACCCCACACTTTCACAACACCAAAACCAACCCCACACTTTCACAAATCCAAAAGCAACCCCACACTTTCACAAATCCAAAACCAACCCCACACTTTCACAAATCCGAAACCAACCACACACTTTCACAAATCCAAAACCAACCCCACACTTTTACAAATCCAAAACCAACCCCACACTTTTACAAATCCAAAACCAATCCCACACTTTCACACATCCAAAATCAACCCCACACTTTCACACGTCCAAAATCAACCCCACACTTTCACAAATCCAAAACCAACCCCACACTTTCACAAATCCAAAACCAACCCCAAACTTTCACAAATCCAAAACCAACCCCACACATCAACAAATCCAAAACCAACCGCACACATCAACAAATCCAAAACTAACCCTACATTCTCACAAACCAAGAACCAACCCCACACTCTCACAAACCAAAAACCAACCCCACACTCTCACAAACCAAAAACCAACCCCACACTCTCACAAACCAAAAACCCCTCAGAGGGATGCAACTATTGTATCTATGGGAATTAGCGCTCTCAGGGGAACCATGTGAGGGCCCGAGCTAAATGTTAGGTTGGCTTCCTTTTTGTTGCAATAAAATAGGTTTTTGTTTTGTTACGGACCATCTTTTTTCGGTTCACTGCTGTCCTGTTTTTCAGCACCTACTACTTTCTTCTTCAACTTTTTCTTGTTTCATGAACTTCTTTCCTTGCTTGCTGTTTCTGTGCACCTTGTGCGAAGATTCCCCATTCCCTAAACTCCATACTAAATGGTGCCTTCCTTTTTCCTCTCTTGGAACATCTTTGCCGTGGTTAAGGGAGGCTAAAACTTTCTTATATAATAATAACACAAACCAAAAACCAACCCCACACTCTCACAAACCAAAAACCAATCCCACACTCTCACAAACCAAAAACCAACCCCACACTCTCACAAACCAAAATCCAACCCCACACTCTCACAAACCAAAAACTAACCCCACACTCTCACAAACCAAAATCCAACCCCACACTCTCACAAATCAAAATCCAACCCCACACTCTCACAAACCCGAAACCAACCCCACACCTTCACAAACCCGAAACCAACTCCACACTTTCACAAACCCAAAAACAACCCCACACTCTCACAAATCAAAATCCAACCCCACACTTTCACAAACCCGAAACCAACCCCACACTTTCAAAAACCCAAAATCAACCCCACACTTTCAAAAACCAGATATCAACAACCCACTTTCACAATCCTAAGTAACCCCACACTTTCACAAACATATGTAGCCCCACACTTTCACAAACATATGTAACCCCACACTTTCGCAAACATATGTAACCCCACACTTTCACAAACCCTAAACCAACCCCACACTTTCACAAACCCAAAAACATTCCCACACTTTCACAAGCTCAAAACCAACCCTACACTTTTATAAATTCAAAACCAACCCCACACTTTAACCAATCCAAAACCTTCCCCACACTTTTATAAATCCAAAACCAACCACACACTTTCATAAATTCAGAGCCAACCCCACATTTCTATAAATCTAAAACCAACCCTGTATTTTTAGAAAGTCTAAAACAAACCCTCTGCTTTTAAAAACCTCAAACCAACCCTCTACTTTTAAAAACCTCAAACTAACCCTCTACTTTTAAAAACCTCAAACCAACCTCTACTTTTAAAAACCTCAAACAAACCTCTACTTTTAAAAATCTCAAACCAACCCTTTACTTTTAAAAATCTCAAACCAACCCTCTACTTTTAAAAACCTCAAACAAACCTCTACTTTTAAAAATCTCAAACCAACCCTTTACTTTTGAAATCTCAAACCAACCCTCTACTTCTAAAAATCCCAAGCCAACCCTCTTGTTTTAAAGATCTTAAACCAACCCTCTACTTCTAAAGATCTAAAACCAACTCTCTACTTTCAAAGATCCAAAACCGAGCCTCTACTCTTAAAAATCTAAAACCAACCGTCTATTCTAAAAAATCTAAAACCAACCTTGTTCTTTTAAAAATCAAAAACCAACCCTATACTTGTAAATATCGAAAACCCTATACTTTTAAACATCGAAAACACTATACTTTCAAACATTTAAAACCCTATAATTTTTAACATGTAAAGCCTTGTCCTTTTAAATATCTAAAGCCCTATACTTATAAGAGTCTAAAAACCTATGTAAGTTGAAATACGGTGTTGATATAACGATAGCTGAGGTTAGCTTAGGTAAGGTTAGATTAGTTAAATAAACTAGCCTAAGTAAACCTAAAATCATACCGACACCGATATTTACAACCAAAAATGACTGCGCATGTTCCGTATCCGCCATACACCAGAAAAACCATATCACTTTCTTCATTTAAGTGAATAACAGATGAAAAATAAACACTTAAATCTGCACTATCGGCATTATCTACTATTTATACCTACACACCCACACACCGTTTAATGCACTCAAATATTGTCGCACGACACCCTTCGCATGCACCTTCCACTCTAAGAGGCATTTCGAAACCGCCGGCAATGCTATTGTAACGGGTCAATGTGAAGTTTAATGCGATCACAGGTTAGAAGAATTCCGATCCCAAGAATCACTAATGGATCCACCATTCCTTGTGAAGCCTTTGATACAATAACAAAATACATGAACCCGAGAATGGTATCGCCATAGGATTCCCTAGAAGTTACTGAACATAGTCAGGCCCACATGTAGTTATATCTCAACCTGTCCTTTGTGATGTGTAGTTCTGAGTAACGCCTCTACTCCTGTGTTGCTCATGGAAATAATGCAAATTGTTTATTGCACTTCAATTGTAGAATTTAGTCAAGAAATTCGGGTATTTTCAAATAAGTCGTCTGGGCAAGAAATAAACATTTGAATGTTAGGATAACTGATCTCTAATAATACTGAAGGACTAAGGAACTTAAAAACGAAGAATGCACCACGTGTTGAAATCATATTTAATAAAAATTTCCCCCCAACTATACATTCAAACCCAAGTCAATTTTATAAAACGTTTCGGAGACCAGCTCCATCTTCAGTTAACAGTCTGCAAGTAAAAAATAAAGAAAATCAATCTACTATACAAAATACAAGGCCACAATAATATCTACAAGTAAATTTGCAATGGATAAGAACTATTGGCGTTATTAAGTTCTGGTTTTTCTTTTGAGATAAAAAGAGATTCTAAAATACGTAGATCGAAATCATTAGAAGGTGTGCGTAAAATAGCAAAATTTTCCTCTGCAGAAGAAAATTTTGTTGAAAATGACCGCTGTATTGCAGCTTAATGGTTATTGTAGAGTTAAATTTGATTACATGATTTATGATTATCACAGCTAAACGACCATTATTAAGTTGAATCTGGTCTAAGGAATGTTAAGGATTACCGGGGAACTTTATTTGCCCCAACATCTTACCCTAGCAGTGCACTTTCTTGGAAACAGTAAATTTCCCTCAAAAAATGCATTACAAGACAATTTTACTTTTTTCTTTTAAAACAAAGAAACCCATGTGTTTAAACCAAAAAAAACTTTTTTATACCCTTTTAAAACTTAAACTCTTTTGAAACCTAAACCTCAATTCATTTAAAAACCTTAAACCCTTAGGGAAATGAAAAATTATCTTCATAAAGCTTAACGAACTATGTTTTTGACTCCCATAGAAGATATCCTTACGTATGTCTGCTGCGGGGAGTTGCGGTGTTGGGGCGGGGTTGGGGGTGGCGGGGCTGGGAATCTGTTAGTCAACCTGGCCACTTGCGAAAAGATAAACATTGTATTGCCAATAAAGTACAAACATGAAATGCCGATACATTGGTTTTTAAAGCGCCTTAACATTAATCATCCTAAATTGATAATAAAACATTGGTATTGAAGTACCCGTGTAAAAGTTGAAAAGGAAATCATTGACAGAAAAGCACAACAAAAATAAGTTCCTTTCTTGCCTGACCTGATTTTGACAGTGCATTCAAACATAAGTAACTAAGAGACCATAATCCTCACGACTTTCATCTGAAAAACACTCTCATTAATGCGCACATGTATTGAAATAAAAACAGAAAACGTATTCAAATACTTTAGCATAGAGACCCTTAATTGCTATTCATACATGATTATCGTAAAATCCAGGTTAAGTGTTGAAAAATGATTTTGATCCTTAATTGCTATTCATATGTGGTTATCGTAATACCCATGTTAAGTGTTGAAACTAATGAATTAGATCCTTAATTTCTATTCATACGTGGATATCGTAATACCCATGATAATTGTCGAAACAGGACTAGGAGAAAAGCACGAAAAAATGCGCTCCTCTCCCTTGCGGTAGTTATATTTTGGTAATGCATTCAAATACAAGTGACTAAGAAAACATAATTCATGCATGTGACGCATTGCTGAAACCCAGTTGAAAAGTCATGGCGTTTTTAGGTCGACAGGTAGCAGAACACAGTGAAAGATGGCCGCTGAAGGTCAGAACGTTCCTCTGTCGGCCGCTCTCGACCAAAATTTGCCGTTCGACGGCTATCCGCTTGTCTCATTTAGACGTAAACAAGCCTGAAAAATCGAGCCCTTGCCCACGGCCGAATTCAAGAAGAGAATGTCGGCTTGCGTTCGACCTATTTGATTAACGGTCGCGCAACATACCTGCTGACTCATTTCTCTCAAGTGTTATTCATAAATGTCACCGGCGTTTAGCAAATCTATTTCGCTGGCATGTTTAAGTAATTATATGGAATTAACATATATAACTAATTTTCATACTAAGCAACTAAAATTAAAATATGTTAAATAACCCCTTAATTTCAAAATGAAATGAACAAAGAAATAATGAAATGAATAAAAAAGGCTATACAGAAATTTTATATTCATGTTTTACTAATTATAGAACCTTTCACACTGAGATAACAATTAAAATATTCAGGCCTCTATGAATAGGATGTTTTTATTACAGATTAGGTTATAAGTTAGTTAAAGCCTCCCTAACCGCTACAAAAATAGAGCGTATCGAAGAGAGGAAGGGGGAAGGCACCATTCAGTATGGAGATAAGAGAATGAGGAATCGAAGCAGAAGGGGCATAGAAACAGTAAGATGAGAAAGAAATTCATGAAATAAGATAAAAGTTGAAGAAGAAAATCAGAGGTGCGGCAAACCGGGAAGTAGTGAATCGAAAAATGGTGGTCCTTAACTTTGCAAAAAACATTTTATTTCAACGAAAAGAAGGCCTTCCTAACTCTCAGCTCGGGCCCTCACATTTTTCCCCCTGGGAGCGCTAACTCCCACAGATAAAATAGTTGTATCCTTCTGAGGGTGTGTTTTATTCCAATCTAGCCTAATAAAATATGTATAATTGCCGGAACAATTATATGTGCAATTCTCATACAAGAAAAAACAGTTCGTAAAGCAGGCGATGGAGAAGCTCCATTTTAAATACGAATTCATTAGAACGTTTCAAGATCTTGGCTCATTTTAAAAAATGCTTGCAGATAAATCGAAAATTAATTCAATGCTCGCACAATTTGGACAGATCCATAATAGGCAAAAATCTCAAAGAATACGTATATTAAAAACTACTCGTAATAGCCTACAAACAGAAGTAAATTGTGACAGTCATAACAATATTAAAAGAAATGCAATAGTTTAATAAGAGAATAACTGTTCATCGGCTTATTATTTATATACCGTCTCGAAATAGTGAGAGATACCTACGATAAAAATCAAAATACGATGAATACAATGAATATGCCGATAGTTATAAATTTTTATGACACCAATAGCTTAAAAATTTTAACTTTTCATAGCTCATACAAGCAAAACTTTCGAAATCGGAGCGGTAGGCTGCAGCAGAGACGGTATGGAAACGGTCTTTTGGAAACTACAGAAATTCATTTAAAATTTCTTGAGTGCAACTTTAGATTTCAGTCTACCACTCGTAACTTTTGAAATAATTCACCTATCGAGTTCAAATTACTCTCAAATGAAGATGAAAACATTCTTAAGGGAAAATCGTACTTGCTAACATTCTTGAGCACTCTCAGGCAGCAAAATTAATTTGCCATGAAAATTACAGTTGGTAGCTGCCGAGGAATACTTGCTAGTCATAGCTGTCGACTAAAAAATTGGTAAATTTACCTAAAACTTTAACTTGCGGATAGTTATATTGTAATAAGGTATTTAAATGCCAATTTAATCATTTTGTATAGGTTACATTAAATTATACTATCCTGTTGTTCATCTGAGCCAAAATTTTTATCTGCATTCGAGTTAGAGATGGCAACACTGCTCGCACGTGTTGGCAAGACTGGCATTCTGGCAAGCTCTTTCGCGGGCCGCGGCAGTTATTTGAATGATGTTGTACGTCACAGTTGCAGTGGTGGTTTCTGAATCATTTAATAAGTTTCAAGCAATGTCAATGTATTTCAGTACGAATGTGTAGTACGTTAGAGTGTATCTTATTTCTGAAAAAAATTCTGTTCTAAAAAGGTATGAGGTGTTTGCTCTCACGTGAGATTCTTATTCCACTGAAGACGTTAAGCCGGTATGGCATGTTGTCAAGTGCCTGATGAAGGTGATGATTGAGACGACAAGTGCCTCGTTGTCTCAATAATTTTTTAGTGTGAAAGAATAGTAATAATATGTTTATTCAATATTAATTCCATTCATATTTTACAGAGAGTGTTAACACAATTTAGCTTCAAACTTCTAAGTTGCAGTATAATTTTAATTGAGAAACCTTTGAAAAGCACCAATATGTAATGTTTTCAATTCAGATGTACCGATTGTATTAGTATCAGCCTTTTTCTATTATCAGTACATCACTAGTTTTCCATTTTTTAGTTATAAAAATTAAACTTCATAAATATTTGACTATCTGCGTTATAAAATTAAGGAATAACGATGATGAAAGAAGAAAAGGTCAATATCTACTTGAAAAAATTCGTTCGCGGAAATTTAAAATTCTATTTCAAAGAATCTCTGAAGGAACACATTTGAGGACTTTTTAAATGAATGACATTTTGCTCGCTGATGCGTAATTTTGAGTTATTAACCAGTGAAGTTATAGGAATTTTATACATAAAAGTTGAGAAACGAACACGTAAATATGATATAATACGGCATGACGTGATGCCAGGTTAAATTAGGTTAGGTAACGTTAGATTAGCTGAATAAACTAACCTAAAATACCTTAACTTAGCCATACTGACACTGATGGTTACCGCCGAAATGCTGGGCGTATTTCAAGAATGCAGGTACGATGCAGCCGAATATATAATGCTACTTTAACCGGAACGTAATTCATGTTATAGCTCGAAAATTACGTAGGCTATCAGCGAGCAAAATGTCATTCGTGTAAAGCGTTCTTAAATGAGCGTTTTTAGTGATTCTTTAAAACAGAGGTAGTGATTTCCGTGAACGCATTAAAGTAAATACTGACCGAAGAAAACTCCTTATCACCTGATGAACATCAGCATTATTGATGAGTTGGGTTGAATTATTTTTCAAATTGAGGAGCTTCCTACTAGCAAACGTTGCGTGATCGTAGGCTAGTGATGTACAGATATATCGGTAGCGGCAAAATTAGGCCGGTTGTACGAGCGTTGCCGTACATGTCTGTATCTGGATGGTATACTTCTGGAGACCTCACCCTATAAAAGCCATGCGCGTTTAGTTTGCAGTGCTCTTTCGATTCGCTCGCCCTCCTGTGCCAGTGACATCTGATTTACTAATAAACTTACCACCAAGCTACCCCTACTATCATTAACCACCGTATATTGGTGGACCATATGTGGTGAACTCTACTCACGTGCTCGTGTGTAATTATTTAACAATATTATTAGTGTTCCGGTGTGAACAGAACAGTTTCAATGACAACCAGCAACCAACTCTGGCAACTACAACCCTCGATTTTTGTGTTCGGGTTCCGTATACCAGTAGAAGAGTTGGTAGAAGCCTATTCCGAATTTACCGTGTGGCTGAACATTGGGTCACCGTTTCGGACCAGGATTTTGGTCTATGAGGCAGGAGAGGACATAGAACTTGTCTTCGAAGTTACTATTAGTGCTACAAACAATTGAGTGAACAAGAACTTGTTTTGACTTGTTTGAGATATCACTACGTCCTGATGGTGTTATAAATAGTGCCAAAAAACTGTTGCAGTGAAACAAAATCTGAGTGAAACAAGGTACCAAGTAAAAATCATCGAATAATCAACGTGGTACCAAATTTGAAATAATTATCATCGTGTACCGTCAGCAACGTGGTACGCTGCCCTCGATACCCTGCACTTCAACAACAAGCACCAGCGGCATCATACCTCAGCAGCGGTCCGCAAGCGACGTGCGCAGCAGACTACATTCTTGTCGCAGTTAAGTTTTATTGGAAATTTTTTTCTCTCAATCTCAGTGCGCATGTACTCGCACAAGCCTCTTTGCTCTGTCGCTAGGCAGGCTGTTTTTTGTATGCACTTAATGCTCTGAGACCTTGTCTCTGCAAATGCCGACTGGGCAGCTAACGCGCTGGCTCTGCAAGTGGCTTCAGTTTAATATTGATCGTTGTGAGAGACGCAGTGCGTCAATAGCGTCAATAAAACCTGTGGATTAGCAGATTAATCGCCTGATTATCTTCAAAAACTAGAGTAAGTGTAATATTTTACTGTTTCTGAGTAGCAGGTTTAATAGAAGCAGTGAGGCAGTAATTTTGGTTTATTAAGTGCTAAAAATTCGAAGGAAGTCTCGTTTTTGTGGTTTAACGTAAAAGTTCTGCCATAAAAGTACTAGAGTGTTACCTAGATTGTTACCGAGCTCGCCTAGAGAGTTAAGAATTTCTCTGGAGATTGTGTTCTTGTAGTTTTAATTTTTGGAGAGCAGTGAGGCTATTATTGCTATTATTGAGTTATTATTACGTGTACTATTATTTAATTTTTGTGTATATTGATTGAAATTAGGTGTGTTTTTTTCTTTTTGTTTTGCGGAATGCGATATTATTTTTTGCATATCTCTGATTGTGAAGAGGAAAGTTCCTTGAAAATAGTTCTGTGATAGGATTCATGTCATATTCCTTGGACAGCGACCCGGAATTCGTTCGCACAGAACTTACAGTAACAAAAAGTGGTAGGATCAGTAAGCCTAGAGTTACTACTGTTACGACCATGACGACCCCGACGACAAGTGCAGGTGCAGGTGTTAGTGGTAATAATGATAGGACGCAACTCGCGCGTGACATCGCCGCAAATATTAATATTCCTAGCGTTGGAACGATAATGACCAATGCTGAATTGCCGACGTTTAGAGGGAGAAGACGACAGAATGACGCTGAGTTCCTGGAGAATAAGTCCTGGACAACTCATATACAAAACTTGAAGGCATACATGACACTGCTTCCAGACGCGACGACTGATGAACGAAAAAAGGAATTCCTTGTGAGATCAGCAAATAAGAATGTAGGTGACTTTAACGCAGTTGTGACCAAACTAGTAAACGCAGATTTAAATTATACATTTGATCAAGTAGTCAAAATTCTCGATGACATATATGTGTGTCGTGGTGAAAAGAGCATACACGCCTTGGCATGTGATTTAAATGAATTGCAATTGATTAGGAACAATGCTTTAGCAGCACAATTAGTTACAGCGTTTTCCAAGATACGCAAACTCACTGAAAACATTTTGACGTCAACCACATTGGGTTGGCAAAGGCATCCATATTATCAGGCTTGTACAACACAAGCGGAATTGAAACGGTTTGTAGGTGACAGCATGTCATACAGTCTAGCATTAACAGTTCTTGGTCCGTTATTAGATGAGTCGTTCGCTAGAAAAAATTTTGAACACCAATTCAGCACAGCTGAGGAACTGTTGGCGAGGTTAATTTCAACCGTCAGAGGTCAGGCGGAAACCAAAAAGATTCTTGTGTCACAATTTCCAATCAGAAACGAAAGTGAGAGCTATGTAGGTGATATAGCCAGTGAGTTTGACGAAGGCATTGATGCGCCAGATCATTTTCCGGAAAATGAGGTGTTCTACGGGAGTGTAGGAAATTACCGTAGGAACTACCGTTCAGGAGTACGTAGGATCACTCCTAGGCCTTGGTTAAAAAATCCCCGTGGTAGGACAAGAGAATTTAGTAGTTACGTAGGTGACCGAGCAAATGGATCTTTGGAGTGTAACATGATGAGAACAGACAACAGTAGTTCTAATGTTTCTGGTCAGGCTTCAGGTCATTTTCCCAAGTATGAAGCAACGAAAAAACGAGGGTTCCCATTTTGCAATACGTGTTCGATGGTTGGACATTTCGAGTGCAGACCCAAGAGAGATCAGTTTCCGAGAGGTTGTTTCGCCTGCGGCGGAACCCATGTGGTAAAAAATTGTCGAGCAACAGGAACAGAAGTACGCAATTATAAGGCTTATTTACGCGGTGGCAATGTAAATAGGGGTGGCCCAACGCGGGGTAAGAGTGAAGTTCATTGGGCGGAAGCCGAGTCAGGCGATTTTTTACAAGAAAATTAGGAACGGATAGAGGTACTAAGAAGGATGAGTTGAATTTGACTGAGCCCGAGGTTGGCCGTACCCTCGTTAATCTTGCAGCCGTGACCGAAAGTCCAGATACCACCGAGACAACCCAATCTTTCATTGATCCCTTGTTTAAATGCGAGAATAGGTATAAATTATTGGAGGACGAAGAGCTTGTGGATAGGCAAGAACGAAAAAGCAGAAGAATCCTATTTTTCAGTAAGTGTCGTAAAAAATTTCAAGAAAAACGGCGCTGGTTTAGTTGCGTTTAAAGATTGCAACAAACCTACAATAATCATTAAGAACAATGATCAGTATTTAAGTGCTTTGCTCCACAGCGGTTCAGAAAAATGCCTAATAAGTTACAGGCAGGTTAAAAATTTGAACGAAGAAGTTAAGCCGAGTCGTTTAACAGTTAAAGGCATTAATGGTAAAAGCAACGTAAGCGGTGAGGTAGAATTGTCTATTGCAATCCCAGGAACTGGCAGAATAATTAAAGCAAGTGCACTGATAGTGAAGGAAGCGAAGTTCCGGTATGACCTGATCTTAGGCCGTGATGTTTTGAAAGATGCTATCATTAATTTTAAAGATAAAACACTTCTTTGGGATGGTGTCCCTATTCCCTTTTGTGAATTAAATATGGAGCCAATGTTAAGCAGTGAAATAATAATGAAAAAAATTGTAAATAGCGACTGCCTGTTATCAGATGTTGCTGTTGCGAGAAAGAGTGAGGGGCGCCGTCCTTTAAAAAATAATAATAACTGCAGAAAAAGGAAAGAAGTACCAGCTGTGGCTGTGTCGTCACAGAGGAGTCCGAGGCAGTTAATAGTTCATTGCCCTCAAGTGGAGGTGCCCGGTAACTCGCTGAAGATTGTGTATGGCTTCCTTAAGAAGGCAACTCCAGGAGAATATATGATTTTGAAAAGATGCCTCGAAAATGGCGCTCTTATAGCAGACTCAATTGTTCGAGTTGATGAAGACGGCGTGGTGCCGGTAATGGTTCTGAATTCAAATGAAGAGACTGTGTATTTGTCTGAGAATACAATGCTATGCAATATTGAAATAATTGCAGCAGATGATATTGAGAGCGAGGTGTATTTAACAAGTGTTGAAACAGCACTCAGAGACGCTCATAATGTTGGAGTAAATTCTAACGCGGTGTTCGATACGATGCAGGTTGTCTCGGCTGGTGGTGGAACGAAAGCCATGGTTGGGAGAAGACTTGGGTTGGATGCCGACGCTCGCGGTAGACGTGAAATTCTCGTTGATAACGAGGAATTAGGAGTTAATGCACAAGTAGGTGCAGAAGTAGTAGCAGAAGTAGGTGTGTCGAAAGGTGGAGATCGAGAGGTACGACGTGTTTTAACGAAAGATGATATTTCATGTAATGAAAAAGACATACAGTTACCTTTAGTTAATTTGTTGAATAAGTTCCGAGATGTAGTTACTCTGGAAGGAGAGACTATAGGTGTTACAAATATTATGAAGCAACAAATTCAGTTGAAACCGGATGCTCCGGTACTAAATTTAGCTCCTTATCGCATTCCCCACAAATATCAGGAAGAGGAGATGAAAATAACAGATGATATGCTCGCGCAGGGGATAATCGAAGATTCTGGTTCAGACTTTAATTTTCCTGTTATCGTAGTTAAGAAAAAAGGCGGGGACCTTCGTCCCGTAATCGACTTCCGTGCATTAAATAAGGTGCTAGTTAAAAGTTGTAATCCGATACCTAGGATTGATGACATATTATCGACCTTGGGAGGTAACTCGTGGTTTACTAATTTAGACCTCGGCTCGGCCTTCCATCAGGTCGAATTAGAACAAGAGAGTAGGAAATTCACTGCCTTCAGCATAAATTATCGGAAATTTCATTTTTGTAGGGTCCCGTTTGGTCTCAGTACTTCACCAGGAGTATTTCAAAGGGTGATGACCTCTGCCCTTGCACCCGTTCTGGGTAAACTAGCTTTCGTCTTCCTGGACGATATATTAGTATTTTCAAAAAATAAGAGTCAGCATTTGACTGGTATAAAAATCGTTCTTAAGATGCTGCGATCCGGTAATTTGTCATTAAAGCTTGAGAAATGTAACTTTTTCAAAAACGAAATCGAATATTTAGGTCACATCATTGCAGCCGATGGCATTAAATGTAAATACTCGCAAAAATTGCAAGACTGCCGAGCGCCGGTCAATGTTAAGGAATTACAACAGTTTTTAGGTTTAGCGAATTATTTCCGTAATTTCTTACCAAATTTTGCTGAGGTAGCGTATCCTTTGTACAATCTTTTAAGAAAAAACGTTGACTATACGTGGACAGACGAATGCCAAAAGAGTTTTAACTTTATTAAATCGTCTCTGATTTCTGACACAGTCCTAAGACATCCTGACTATACAAAAGACTTTCATGTTTTTACTGACGCATCTAACTCAGGAATTGGAGCAGTACTAATGCAGACAGATGATTCAAGCGATAAAATTCTAAGACCTGTGGCTTATTACAGTAAGAATCTTAATTCGAGCCAGCGAAAATATTCTACTACCAAAAAAGAGTTTTTCGCAATTTTTTCGGCTTTAAAGTATTTTAAATATTTAATAACTGGATACCCTGTCCGGGTTTACACCGACCATAGGCCCTTGGCGCCACTTTTTTCAAAAAAACTTCCTGAGGACACCAATATGGCGCGTTGGTGTATTAGCGTTCATTCATTTGAACCCGTTGTTAAATATTTATCCGGGAAGGAAAACGTTGTAGCTGACTACTTGAGCAGATTACCTGTAAATAATGAGAAATTAAATCTTAAAGAACTAGACCGTTGTGATGCTCTGGAATCCGCATTTGAATCAGAAGTCTGTATTGTGGAGACACGGTCACAGAAAAGACGCATGACAAGACACGAGGTAGTTGACCTGCCGCCGCCTAGAGACAGTGTTGTCGATGACGCAGACAAAGACGCTCGTCCCAAGCTGGTCAATTATGTACCGAAAGAGACTGAGATTTCTTGGACGATTAAAGAATTTATTGACGAACAGAACAAAGACCCTTTCTGCATAAAAATTAGGAACGCTTTACTCCGTGGTAGTATTTCGAATATTCCAGACCTACAAAAATTTTTAATTCTGAATGACATTCTGTATCGACGTTGGCAGATAGACAACAGACCAAGTACCATCTTGACAGCAGTGGTACCTAACTCTTTAATGGGCAAAGCCATTTTAGCGATTCACAGCATGTATCATACAGACGCCATGCATACATTGTTTAAATTCAATATAAAATACTACAATCAATTGGAAAAAACAATTGTGAGAAATTTTGTTTAAGACTGTGAAGTTTGTAAACTAATTAAAGCCAGACCTTCTGTCCCAATTAAAATTTTGACCGCTCCGATAGCTAAAGCACCGTTTGAAGTTGTGTCGATGGATCTCCTTGGACCACTCAAAATTACAGATAATGGCAATAAACACATATTGGTCATAATCGACCTATTTTCTAGGTTTTGTAGGTTGTATGCAATATCTAATCGTCGTACGGAGACGATAATTTCATGTTTGAGTAATTGTTTTTCATTGTTAGGATTTCCCAAAACTCTCATCTCGGATAATGCTCTAGAATTTAAATCAATGGCGGTCAAGCAATTCGCCAAAGTGCACGCCATTGCGAAAAAGGAAGTATTAGCTTACAGTCGCACTCTAACGCTATAGTAGAGCGTAATAATCGTAAAATAACAAATTTATTGAAATTATATGTGAACACACTTCCTCATGCAGAGTGGGATCAATTGCTGGAAGTTGTAGAGAATGCATTGAACAACGCATTGAATTCTACTTTGGGCGAAACACCTAGTTTCGTAATGTTTAATCGTGATACGTGTGCGTACTACCAATCCGAGAATTTGGATTCTGTAACTTAAAACTACGATGAAGAATTGGATTTGGTGAACTTCCGGGCAAGGGAAGCCCTCCGGACGGTGGAAAATATTCGAAATTTAATTATAAATAATACGACAGAGAGAAATTTATACAGAAACATCAAGCGACGTAATAAGGACATACAGGTGGGCGATCGTGTTCTTTTAAGGAATCACGAGAAAAAACATAAGCTAGAGCTTACCTGGATTGGGCCTGCTGTGGTCCAAAAAGTCAAACGTAATTACGCTGAGATCAAAATTGGATCCAAAATTTATAAGAGCAACCTAAATCATTTGTTACCCCTGAGAAAGGTTAAGCTGTGAGTTAAAATGACGAGTTCATTACACTGATTGACGTCGCTACGACACGACGAGTTACGATTTACCTTGTTACCCTTGTTTAACAGTTAACAGTTACGTTAAGGTTAATAATCATAGGTTAAGGAGTTTTATTTGGCAGTGCAGCATGCGTTGTGTTTCATATTATTCTCAGTAATCCGTGCGTTATATTTTTATATGTTATATTTCAGCTTTGCGTTGCGTTGTTTTCATTTAACTTGAGGTAATACTTGATGTTAAACTTAGTGGTAAATGGAATGTGTACTGTCTAGCTTCAGCTTGTCGCTAAGACGTTTCTTTTGTTTTTTTTCATTCGCTCAAGACCTTAGTGTCGCTGAATTGACAAATTAAATCATGAACGGATGTGCCGACTGCGAAATGCATTCGCTGAGCTTGCTGTTCAACTTGCGAGATGGGTTGTTTTGACGCTGCGGCCGTGTACCGCAGTGCTATTTTTATCGAGCCGGAATGTTCGGCGATCAGCATAATTTAATTGAAATTCATAAGAAACGTGTCTAGTCGTCTGAGAGTTTCGATACGAACAGAGTTGATTTTTTATTCGAGTTTTATCGTGGGGTTTTAACGACTTTTGTCAGACCTGCGAGTTCTGATATCAAAATTTGTGTTGTTTAGTTTTTTTCTTTGGTCATGCTAATCGTTTTTGTATCTGTTCCTTGCAGGATTTACATGGACGTATTCGCGATGGGCAACCAAGTAAGTTTGGTGGACGTCGAGACACTCTCATCGGCGATTGCGAAGAATCAAGGTGCGAGTGACGAACTCTTCAAGGAATTGATAAAGAGCAACTCCCGGGTAGATTACCTACCAGACAGCGTCACGGATGTGGTGACAATGTTACTCGCCGTAACCACTATGGTTTTAGGCGCGATGGTGTACTACACCATGCGAGGCCTGGAGTCTTTGGCTGATCGAGCTGAGCGTCTAGAAGATTATCAGCTGCGACGTTTACCTAGGGGTGGACCTAGGTATGTTCAACATGAACAAGCATAAAGAACACTTGAAAATGATTGGGGCCGAAAAATAACCAAAATTTAGGAAAGTGAAAAATTTAAGAGTGGTTAGAATTTAGGTAATTACCACGTTGTTGAAATATTGGCGCGCAGTGATTGGCGGAAATGCGTATCGCAGGAAAAGAGCGAAATGAGTTGTGTTTTTTTTTTTCAGTATAGTTATTTGATGTAATCTTAAGCTTAAGCTTGCTGTATGTTTTTAAGTATCGATGCGTAAAAATTCTTATAATTCCTTAATTATTTCATTTTAGTAATTTGTTTAAACTATTTTTATTTAAAGGCTGTTTTTAGTTCAAATAATAGTTTTTGGTTGCGTTTTCGAATTCCTTGCGAATATTTTCAATGTTTTCAATATGTATTTTGGATTGCGGTATTTCCTATAATTGATGGGTATTTGCGGAATGTGTTTTTTTAATTCGAATTGAGTTTCTTCGGTTATGTTGAAAAAAAATAACTGTTGCGTTTTTATCGATACTTTCCAATAATACGTACTTTATCGTGAAAATGAGGTCATAAATCATAGAAGTAAAAGTAAAATTAGATAAAGAGCCTATTCATTCCTTGTAAATTAGTTAGCTAACTGTTGAGTTACAGCGTTTAATATGGCCCGCTAAGTGAATTTACTACGTTGAATTCCCGATGTCACGGATGGCCAGTAAGTGAAAGCTTTGTAGCATAAATAGTTAAACACAGTGGGGACATACAATTATAATACTTTTACTACTAAAACCTATATAGTTTGAACAAATTTCCATTTCGTAAAGTATGTGACAGGCTAACAAAAATCAAAGCAATCAAATATAGTTGAAAGTGCATTTTAAAGTTTTTATGAATTTAACATAGAAATAACTGAAATTCTATTTTAATTAAGCTCGTAGATCGTAAAATATTACAAAGCTAATTATTTTATTTTAATTTAGCATGTAAATCACCGTTCATTACGAATCTTGCCTTTTTTTCTATTTTAAGAAGTTTGAAAAAATCACGAACAATCTTATAGTTGGTTGCGTGTTTGCGCATCTTTCCGGTTTCCGATCCTATCGATTTTTAATGTTTTCTTTTCGTCAAAGTATGTAATTTGGTGTGAAAAACATGAAAATGATAACCATATTGTGGAGAAATTATTGTTTCGGTCCACTTTTGAAAACAGTTGCTATTACAGCTAGTCTACATTACGTTGCAAAACGGTTAGAAACACTTATCTATTATTGCATGGTTTTCATTTCGTTATTTTTTGGAACAATATAGTTAACATAGCAAGAGCAGTTCTATTATTTCTAATCGAAAACTTTATTGTCAATATTGTTATATTATTAGATATATTAGTTAATAATTTTATTACATTACTCATGTTGGGCTTATAATGATTTTATTTTAATGTATTTGTAAAAGTATCGGTATCGGATGTAGTATCGATCAAAGTATCGGTATTTCCAAGTATCGGAGTATCGATATCTGCAAAAAATGGGTATCGGTATCAGTGTGGGCCAAAAAAATGGTATCGGTACGTCACTAATCTTAGGCAGACGTCACGTGTTCCTGCGTGTGCTTGTGAACACGTGAATGGACACTCAAGCACCTTTTTTCTATGTAAATGAAATAGGTTGTGACAATAATTATTTCTATTCAATTATTTCTTGTACGAGATTAAATCAAACTTTTATTATTATATCTAATAAATAAATTTATGCAGTTAGTGTGTGATATTAAGATTTTCTTCTGAAATTTTGCATTGCCGGTCTCCTGAAGGTAGTATAGAAGTAAGAGAGTATAGGCTAAGATCCATTTTTTTGGACGCCGGTACCGATACTCGAGAAAAAGGCTGATACTGCCAATTCCGAAACCGATACTATAGGTAGATACCTATTTTTCAGCGTGAATATCCAAGTACCTCTTCCGATTTAATAAGAGTTAATAATAAAACATTCGTTTCTTTAATTATTCTGTTATAATTTTATGTAGTGATGTACCGATATCATTTTTTTGGCCGATACCGATACCCACTTTTTGTTCGATACTCCGTTACTTGGAAATACCGATACTTTGACCGATACTACAACCGATACCGATACTTTTACAATTATAGTAAAATAAAACCATTATATAGGTGTTATAAAAATTATTAACTAATATATCTTATAATATAACAATATTGACAATAAGTTTTTCGATTAGGAATAAGATTAAGAAAAAAAAGAACACTATATTTCCAATAGAGATGGTACAAAAGTACCATCATTGGTTTTTAAAATATCTTAAAGCTAATACACTGAGATGATAATAATAGAACTGCTCATGCCATGTTAACTACGTATATTGTTGCAAAAAACATCAAAATCAAGTCCGTTCAATAGATAAGAGTTTCTGATCGTATTGCAACGTAATGTAGACTAGTTGTAATAGCAACTGGTTCCATAAGTGGACCAAAACAATAATTTCTCCACAAAATGGTCATCATTTTTGTGTTTTTCACACCAAAATACATACTTTGGCGAAAAGAAAACATTAATATTCGATAGACCCCGAAACCAAAAAGATCCAAACAAGCGCAACCGGAATAAGAATAAGATGAATAAGATTGTTCGTGAATATTTCAAAACCGTACATTAAAGAAAAATGCAATATTCCTAGTATGCGGTTATTCTTATGCTAAATTAGAATAAAATTATTAGCTCTGTGGTAATTGACGATTTACAAGATAAATTAAAATAGAATTTTCTGCTTTTTCAGTATTGAAATTTCAAAAACTTTAAAATGCACCTTTTAAATTTATTTACATAATTGGTTTGAGTTTTGTTAGCCTGTTAAGTTGTAGGAGTATAATAATTTTATGTCGCTTCTGTTTTCAACAATTCATGCTACATATCTTTCACGTACTGACAGTTTGTGCCTCATCGGGCAGTCAAAGTATTAAATTCAGTTAGCGGACTTGATTAAACACTGTAATTCAACAGTTAGCTAACTAATTTACTAGGTATGAATAGGCTCTTTATTTGATCATACTTTTACTTTTATGATTTATGACCTTCATTTTTATGATAAAATACGTATTATTGGAAAGTACTGGCCGGATTTTACCAATACCAGTAAAAATGACCGATACCGATACATCGCTACATCTATAATTTTATGACAGGATTTTATGAATACTCGTATTTTTTAACGTTTCGATCTGAATTTCAGATAAAAAAAGAAAGCAATTTACATTTTTGTGCAACGAAAAAAAAAGACGGTTGGCTGCTCTGGCTAAAACTTCATAAGAAAATGACGCTGGAACGCCTTCCTCTAAAATTTCGCATGTAATTGAGTTCGGACCCGTGACTTCTGGCGGAGATGGCGATTCTTCTGAAGAAACAAGAGATGGAACCGATGTAGAATGCTGGTCTGCAGAGGCACAATTTCCAGAGCATAAACGAAAGCATGGGCTCAACTATTAGCTTCACCACTTCGGTTAATTGATATTTATGACGATTCATCGTTGTGGTGGGGCTGGTTGTGAAGGCTATTATATACTCCTCAATCCTCAATGTGAGCAATGTAAAAACATCAAAATGTGGAAACCTAACCTGAATTTTCCCTCGTCAGTCTTCAGCAACCTCTGAATTGAAGGACGTTCTTGAAGGTAATCAACTATGTGTTCAGATACATATTTGTTTGTGTGTGTATGTGGTAGGGGGGGGGGGTTATGGGTGTGTGGGTACGTGTGTGGGTGGGTGCGAGGGAGAAGGGGGGGGGGTGGGGGGTGGGGGGTGTATATGAATAGCCAGTGTAATTAAGTTCGGGCAAGGTCGATTTGCTGCCGCGGGAGGCCGGTACAAGGTCGCGTAAGGTCGGCAGAGAGCCGATACATAGAATGGAGAAACCGCGGAAGGTCGAATTGGGGCCGTTGAAAGTCGATATGTAGCCGTAAAAGGTGGGAATTTCTGAACAGCTGCAAAGGGAATTCAATGGTTTTGTAGCCGTTTTTTCCTGCCATAAAAAGAGGACATGGCGACCAAAAAACGGCTGCTTTTCCGAATAAAACACGGCTAGAAGTCTTGCCTTCCGTGGCACAGAAACGACTTGAAAACGTCTTAATTTTTTAACTGGGAAACAACCTCTTAGTGCGTACCCGCATTGAAAATATGAGCCTGAGAACATGGGGGCTAGTGATAAGAGCGGGAGGGGTTGATGTTAGAAGTAAAATGAGCAGATTTGATTTATTTTGCGGCTAGAACTATGAGGTCGACAATCGGAATTTGGGACAATTTTTTACACCGACGTATCATATATACAGAGTGGCAAGTTGTGAGCTCGAAAAGAATGTGAGCGCTCTCCTGCACAGCTGTTGTGGGGCGTAATGTATTGTGCTGCACATTTTGATGTTGGGGCATCCGTTGCTCAATTGAAACACACTCGGGATTACGTTTTGCAATGCGAAACAGATGGAATGCCATTCAGTCATACCGATACGTGAATGAGCAACTTACCGAATGGTACACATATGGCCCAATACGCTGGGAACGTGTTAAAAACGCTAACGCTGTAGCTTGTAAAATATAAGTGCTGAAAGACTAAAATAAGCTTCATTGAGAAGAGGAGGATTTAAAGATTTATTTCATTGTCATAATTTTGCTTATATGTACCACCATAAGGAGTGATCAAGAATTAACATGGTAAGGATTTTAATCAACGATGATAAAACGAAGATAGTAAAAAACTGTCTGCTGTGACACAGGTAAAGAAAACTACTGTACATTTCGTTCTCAAAAAAGAACTTAATTTACAACCATAATAAATGCAATGTCATCAAGAAATCTCGCCGCACAATAAAGATCGGAGGTTGTTATTTTACCCTTGAATGACATGTGTTCTGGCCAAATATTCATGCATAAGATTATTTCTTGTGATGAGTGTCACATTTATTAATAAGATATGGTAAATGGACAAAATAATAAAATTGAGGTTTAAATTCTGTTCTTTTTACGGAAACCCATTTCAGCCTTCCAGCACTAATATTTTACAAACTACACTATTTTTAATCGGCTACGTTGCCAGCAGAACTAGTATATTTCTTTTTGTTATATTTCCACACTTGCATTTCTGTACAATACCTAACGCCTTACCCCCATCGGGCTCAGCCGGCGTACCCGTGTTTCTTTCTTTCTTCTGTTTCATGAGGATCCCGGTTCCTGTTGGTCCATGCACCTCAGGGGCGTACCCGTGCCCCGTCACAGCGGCCGCCACTACAGCGTCAACTGAAGACGTTCACTGTTCACTGGACACCATCACACGAGAGGATGTGTTGTGTGCTAGCTCCTATTCTGTTGCCTGCTCTGACAGGGGGCAGCCGTCACCGGCACTAGCTACGCGTCTTGCATTAGTTACAAGTCATGCACTAGTATTCCAATTGTACTTCTTTTCAATATTCAGTTACATGTACTATCAAAGCTAGATTAAGCAACAATAGAAAAACATTGCCCTTATTTGTTTGTTTCAACTAGCTACGTGGGTATGACGATACTCACTTGTATCAACGTAGGATCCTTGCTCTAAAATATTTTCAAAACCGATGATGAGCTTTTCTTTGGTATCATCTTTTTTGATATAAAATTTTTTCTTTCTTTCTACATGCAATGTCAAAACCAGATTAACGCAACGATGGGAACGCATTTTTTCGTGATTTTCTCTCAATCGTTTGGCTCGACGATTGCCATGGGCATGTTGATACCAAAGGGTTAATGAAAACTCAGGATCTTAATACTAATAAGAATAATATATAATCAGTCGACAACTTTGGTCACAGACTATTTAGTTGCCGCTTTATTAGTTCTACCAAAGTTATGCTCGCAATCTACACAAAAAAAAAGACTTTGCAATATTATTAATAGTAATAACAGTAAAAGTCCCCAGCTCCCCAATAGTGCACATCACATCGCGTGCCAGGCCTCACAACTGAATCGCCACCTGTCTTGCCTCACCGCAGCAAACGATGAAGTTCACAGAAGGGCAATTTTCGAAACCTCCACCACAACAAACAGGGCAGCAGCAGCATCTCTCCTTTATTTAGCATTTGTCAGTTTGTTTCAACTTCCATCTTGATTCATATTGCCCCAAGGATGCAATGAATGTAGCCGCTCTGACGCTATAAAAAGCGTAGGCGCCATATTTCATTTGTACAAATTGTTTAGCGCAACATTGTGCACCCTGACGAACTTTTTAGTCTTCATGAGAGAAAATAAAAACATTTCATTTATTAGAAAATGATACAAAAACCGTTTGTCTTTGAAGTGGCTTAACACAAAGCCCGTTAGCAGGTGAACACACAGGGGCACAGCGCAGAGTCAATTGAAGGGCAAAAAGCACAAGTAGGCTAAGCGCAAGATTCTCGATTTTTTTTTAAAACAGTCAACAACTATGCTAGGCATCAGAACCTACTTTAAAATGATAGGCTATGTTCATAAATCGGCGTGAAGCGTAGTAGGATAAGCGCATTGGTGCTATTTTCTATTCGCTGGCACTTGAATAGAAAACGAGTTTTTTATGGCATCCTCAATTAAACCATTTAGGTAGCATATGAGCTGCAATGGACCTGAGTCCATAATGTGAAAAGTTTTTATTCTTGTTATATCACTACTGCAGCTCACATATGAAAATCAATGATTATGTATTTCATAATTTATGTACATAAATTTATAAAATTGATGAAACCTCATTTTGTTGCTTGCATTATCAATCATTTGTGTTACATCAGGTAAAATTCTTAAATCAATATTCGCAACTTACTGGTCTTGCGTATAAAGTACACACTGACGAACATATAAACACTCATATTCCTAAAACCTATTATTGGAACTGGCTTTATCAGCGCAACTTTCCCACACGACTGAAGTTCTTCGTCTTCTATTACCAGAGCAATTTTTGTTCTAACAACAAAAAAAGTACACAAGATTTATGTAACCATTCACAAATAAACTTTGCATTTCCATTTTATTGTGTCATATTTTCCCAACAACTTTCATTCTATCACCAACAACATTATTCATTATTAATTCCCAGCGCAATAATACTGCCATGATACTACCCGCAGTAAAGTACGTGTGACAGGTGGTGTGCGACATGATAACTGATTTTGCACATAGCGGTCAATGTGTTGAAGTCAATCAATGGCGTAACGTAGTTACAGAGACCCAATGGTTTGCTTGAGGCTTGAAAACACTCTGTTTTTTGCTTTATGATTTCCATTAAATGGTGAAGGGATAGAGCAATATATTCAATATTTTAAATGCTCTGAGTTTTGAAGCTTTCTGTACACGAAAATACAATACATTAAGTCGCACTGATTTTTTCTTACTTATAGTAAAACATATTTGAGAGATAGAGATGAAATCATGTCTTGACAGACAATCGTAATCAAGCTGCTCAAGCGATCTCCTTGCAACCAGGGTTGCCAGATGATGTGCACCAGTTTTAGCCAAATGTTCCCAGAAAATAAGCCACAAATAGCCACTTATTTTTATTTTGAATAAATAAGAAATAAACAAAATGCATCAATATCGTATTTTGTTGAATTCATTATAGTGATTCCATGGCAATGTTTTATAATTCTTGTAAAAATTGTTCTGATATATGGTTGCTGGATCTTGGTTGGTCAACTTCATTGAAATCTATATACCTTCACCCTGTCTATCTCTTCTTAATATGAAGTAAATTCACGTGCTGAGTTTCACTTTTCCAGACGTCCTAACTCGTTATGAAGGCGTGAAAAGATTTGGGTAAACACTAGAAATTTGGTCTCATTTGACTTAGAACTTTTCCAGGTTTGAAAAGATGAAGACTTTTCATTACTTTATCGTCATCCAGTACCAAAATTCAACTTGTCAGCTTGCCTCGATAAGAGCATTCAAGACATCTTTCTTTAATGACATCCTTCTCTTTCTGTCATTGTCGATTCTTTGAGAAGCAGCTCAAATTTGGTTCGAATAAATTTTGGTCCAATCTTTTGTTCAAGTGACTGATGAAGCCTTAAAAGATCTCAATTTAATTAACTTACACACATCTACATGTGTGCAGATGTGAACTCTGAAAGTCGTTTCATTACCGTTCATACCGGGATCCAACACGTTAAGTTTAGGATTAGATATAATTCTGTCGTATTTGTTAAATAACTATTATTAACGATCAGTAAATTAGCTACAATTAGTGTAAATGAAGGTGGCTAATTCTCATAATTATCCTTAGCCACAGTTCATGAAAATTTGCCAGTTTGGTAAAATCAGCCAAATCGGGCAACCCTGCTTGCAACGTGCAGCACTGTACAATACATCTCATCAGTACTGATCCGAACGTCGTGGGTGATGGGCAAGTTTTCGAAAACATCCCGGGGTTTTCAAACACTCCGAAAATCGTTGGAACGACATGCCAAAGTTAGACGTCGATTGTTTGGAGGTAAGTAACCAATATGTCTTTATTAAAAATAGAAAGCATTGCATCATTTATTTTTGCACAACGACTTCATTGAAATCAGACATGTACGTACGAACGCCTCGCAGAAGTTTTGAAGTTTCTTAGCACAGTAATTTATTTTGTTTACATAAAATTACAATCATCTGTAACAAATATGTCGTAATCTGATCAGGTCATTTTAGCAGCTAGAGTTCAGTTTAAATCATGCATCCATTCGGTTAAAAATCGGAAACCTAATCATATTATTCTAACCGAGATGCGCCCGAGCGGCCAAAGAACCACAGACGTACGTACGTACGTGTGAACTCATAGCTGAAGCTAAAGCCCGTATGAGACGGTGGCAAGAAGTGGCACTCATGGGTGCGAGAGATGCGCTCTCTTCTCCGAAGTCATGGCGGCCGCCGTCACCAACACACTGCAATGTTATTACACGAGACGGTGTTGGCCTGCCACAGACACGGCGCGCAGTAGCGCACGGAAATCAGAAGCTGGATTTGTTTTCATTATTTTATTCACCAATACATGTCTTTCAAGTCATGTTCATTTTCGACGGTTAATTCACAGAAATTCAAAATTAAAACATGGTTAATTAAATGCATTATTATTATTTTAGGGGTTCTGATACCAGCAAAATATATATACCATTTAGAAAAGAATTATGAAATTAATATGGCTCAATATCTGCGTCATATATATATGATTAACAACTAGTGTGGAATGCGTGGCGCCCGTGAATGCAAGCAACTACGCTTGATTGCAATTGAAGGTTTTTTTTGCACGGTGGAATGCAGATTGATTGTCGTAAATATGAAAAACATCCAATACTGGTAATACTGAGGCACTTTTACACACAATTGCAGCATGTGCATTGGTACAGGTAACTCTAATTTTAAGAGCAGGTACCATCTTTAATAATACTGCATCGTACATTAAAATAGCTCTGATGTAAGTGAAGAAATGACAATCACCACATTTTATATACTTAGTTCGATTATTTAATGCTTGGTTTAGTCATCTGGCTGACATACAAACTTTAACACTGTACTGACTGTATTTTGAACAATAATAAATATGAGTATTAGAGAAACGAATTGTAAATTTGTACATAGCGGTACAGTATAAATTTACACTAGAACACTTACTCTCCTGAAAAAGTACAAATAGCGTATACATGCTAGTTTCCGTCATTTTTTACTTCTGCATAATGTAACTGCGATTTCGAACTTCCGAAAAAAAATCATAATAGTAATTTTTATGCAGGAAACAAGAGAAGTAATAATACATGTGGAAGAACTAACTTGTTACCTACATTGGGCTGAGAATGAAGTATTTCATACAATGACGAAGAAGAGGCGCAATGAATGTCACCTTCGTCTAAGAATGGGAATACTATTGGAAATGGGAATCGCAATTTGGGAATACCATTTCATCAGTTCCTGTACCTGATTTCTGGGAATCTTTTTAGTTTTGTTTTCCTGCCTGAACTGCGACTGAAGTGTATTTATTTATTTACTCTGGAGTTAATTCAATCTCTGGCTTCATTTCTTTAAAGATGTTCTTTAGTGCTATTTTTCGTAGAGATCTATCTCTATACTCGCTACTTATCTCTCTACATAAACATGGGTGTGTTCTGAGAATTTCTATAAATAATATGGTCGACCGCCTGCACCAGTCAGCCAGCGGCGGAGGTGAAGGGAGAGAACAACTTATCGCAGACATCCTTCTCATACGAAGCCTGGCTAGCTACTGAGACAGCGTCGGCGTGCATGTTCGCCGTATCGTGCAGAGCGCGATCACGGATTTCCACACTCGTGTAAGTTCGAACACGGCCACAGAGAGCAGAGTTGCGACAGAAAGAGAGGAAATGGGAGCAGCTAGCGATGCTACGCGCAAATGTTCACACTCCTTACCACCGTCTCATATGGGCTTTAGTTAGAACATTGCCAGCGGGAGTACACAGAGCAGCACGACTGCACAAAATTTTATACGCGTATTCTTCTCGAAAAGTTTCGTATGCCGTTGCGTTTGAAATCAAACACGGACTCACTTGTGTGTGTAGGGCTTCGCGTCCGCTATTTTTGCCTTTATCTTTTTTTAGTGCCCTCTGTACGCTCGCTCAAACAAGTTGTAAAGAGTAATCAAATTAAGAAACAGGCAAAGGCTGATACCTTCGGAGCAAAACGCAAATGCATTTGTTACCATATTTTTTTCCTTCTTCAAAGACAGCAGTTGACCGCGATATTTTTTTATATTTTCTACACTACAAATTGTTTTCATTGAACTTGAATGAAGTAATATTAATAGACTGCATACCTTTGTCTACTATACAGTTATATTTATTTTCACCTGTGGGACTTGAAACCGCAAACCGTTCATATTGGGTCATGATGTTGATGAAGTACAATGAAGGCTAAGTATGATAGCAATGGAAAAATTAACACAGAGTTTATTTTTATCTATATACATAATTCAGTAACTCAAAATTTGTCCGAGTCCGTTTAGAAAATTGGCTGAGTCTATATGGTCAAGTGAGGTATTAAATTGAAGCCACTGGTGTCTAATATTTGCAGAAAATTATCAGATTTGAGAAATATTGACCACGGCGACTACAAATTGTGATTAAAAATTGCCATTAAAACTGAATGGCAAAAAAAAGCAAAACAAGTCAAGGGTGCGTCTCCTCAGTTTTTTATGCACATGTTTTGCCGTAAACGTATTGATTGATTGATCAAATTTATCGGGTTGTCCGACTTGCCTAAAAATAAAAATGAAATATATAATTAAGAAAAAAAAATTTAAAAAAAAGAAAATAAAAAAAATAAGAAAAAAAATGAGGAATAAAAAAATAAATAAATAGAAAATAAAAAAAATGAATAAAAAAATGAAAAAAAGTGAAAAAAAAAATAAATAGTTTTCTGCAAATATAGACACCAGTGGCTTCAATTTAATAACTCACTTGACCATATAGACTCAGCCAATTTCCTAAACGGACTCGGACAAATTTGAATTACTGAATTAAGTATATAGACTATATTTTTTTTTTCTAGGCAAGTCGGACAACCCGATTCTCGGGTTGAACCGGTAATAAAAAAAATAAAAAAAAATGAAAATAAAAAAAAAATAAAGAAAAAAAAATAAAAAAAAAAATAAATAGTTTTCTGCAAATATAGACACCAGTGGCTTCAATTTAATACCTCACTTGACCATATAGACTCAGCCAATTTTCTAAACGGACTCGGACAAATTTTGAGTTACTGAATTAAGTATATAGACTATATATTTTTTTATTATTTATTTTTTATTTTTAGGCAATTCGGACATCCCGATACTCGGGTTGACCCGGTAATACTAGTGGTTATATAATGTTATCGTTTGATTGATGAAGTAGGGGATTTATGTATTAGGCTTTCATTTTAATCCGTTCGTTCATTTTAGTGGGACTATCCTACAGATTTCATTTAGTTCTCCTGACTTTGTGATGATGGGCATGTATTTTTCCCGATATTTCCTTACATTTTTTGGTATTATAGCATTTTATTTTGGGCAATTTGTTACGGACTGTTCCATACATGGGTGTATTTTTTTGATCATTTTATTTTCGGTTGTCTAGTTCCCTCTTTTATCGCTTAGATTTTTCCCAGATGTTTTCAATTACATTGATTTTTCAAAATTTCTATAGGCTAACTGAAATTTTTCACTCATCATTGCTTTGCGAGTTATTATTGCTCTGCGGACGTCATTAAAATCAGACATTTAAATTCATAATTTGCGTGTTTTTTCTTCTGCTTCGTAGAAAAGAAAAAATTTCTTCAATGAATTCTTTTTTTCCCTTTGAGAGTTTGATCATTTTAGCAGTCAAACATAATGTACTTCCATACAGCATTATTTACGACGCGAATTCCAAATAGTAATCATTCTATTGTTAGTCCGATGCACGCGAGTAGACAGTGCCGCACAGATGTACGTACTAACGCGTCGCAGAAGTTTTGAAGTGTGTAAACAGGAATTTTTTTTTTTTAAACATAATCACCTTTTTCAGTAAATTTTACCATAAACTTATCAGGTAATTTTAGCTGTTTCATTTAATTCAGTTTCAATCATACTTTATTTAGGTAAAGTAATCGGAAACCTAATCATTCATATTAGTCCTTGTGCGTAAAGGGTCCGTCCTGTGCACTGGTCCAGAGCTTACCTCATTGCCAGAAGTCGCTGTATCGTCTAACTCTGAGTTACCAGATGTCTCAATGCAGTTAGGTTATGCACTTGATAGAAAACAGTGTCAGTCGTGATTTGGGAATGGCTTTGCGCAGTGCGAGCTTATATGCAATATGGAAGGAGTTAAATTACGAGATAGTTCTAAATTCGTGCGTCTACTGGCGAAGGGAAAAAATGCGGAAAACTAAAATGAGTAAAAAGTGAAAGAAATTTTTGATTAAATTTATCTAGAAATGTACGAAGTGCTATAATTCATTTATTCAAAATGAATAATGATAAGCTAAATAAATAATGAAATAACTACATGTAATTTTCTTGTATACATCTCATTACTCGTTTAAGAAGTTTTGAAAATAACGTTAGATATCGTCTAATATATTATTGTTGTCACGTAAAGACGGAAAAAATAAACTCACTTTGTACTAATAAATAATGTGGCAACAAGCATATATATTCATTTTAAAATTATCTCATCGCGAGCGCAACTGAAAAAAATTTGGTATTGATGAAGCATTATACTTGTATGTTGTAAATGATAGGGGAAGGACTGTGTAGAGGCTGTACACAATTACCTGACGCGAACGAAAAAGGTCAATATTTGTGACGAAATCCATCACATTTATTACTTGATGTGTTGGAAAACAGCTTTATTACCAATGTGAGCATAGAAGTTCCTTTATTTTGCACATTGCGACAAAAATAGTGAAATATTAAACGAGAGAGAAGTAACAAGTAGATACACCGATATGAGCTCATAAAATTTGTTAGTAAAATTTCTAAGTAAAGTAACTGAATTCATTTTGGCGTAAATATGCACAAAAGGCAACTTACAAAACGCTTCAGATTCAGAATATTTTTTTATTTAATTGATTATATAAAGTACTTGGGAATTGCTCGAATTAATCAATTCTTATTAGAAACTAAATGAGATTTGCATTGTTAACAATACAATGCGCCATAACGAAAAATACATTATGACTAAGATAGTATCACAGTAACTGCTGTTATTTGGTATAATTCTTTGTATAAGATGTGTCGTTTAAAACGGCTGTGACTTTTAGGAGTAAAATGAAACATAGAGTATTTCATTCCATTATAAAATGAGAGTTATATTGCCGAGCTATACAATAATAAATGTTCGCACATGAGTTGTGTTATACAGCGACGAGAGGCAGCTGTTGAAGTGCGCATGGTAGTGATTCTTGGTGGTGGTGGCGAGCCGTACACGTACACGGAGTCGCTCACGCACACTGAGAATGTGCGAGGTTGACGGAGTGGCTGCCCGAGCACAGACGTACATACGTGTGAACGCACAACTCAAGCTTATAAGCTAGTTAGGAGACTACATACCAGCGGCAGTACCAAAGACCAGTGCAACTGTACTCTATATTTATGCACCTATTCTTCACGAAACGTTTGGTATGCCGTATCGTTTGAAATAATGCAGGGACACACTCGTTGTGCATATGGCATTGCGCCCGCTATTTTTGCCGTATTTTGTTTGTAGTGCCCTCTGCACGCTCGCTCAAACATTTCAAAACAATCTAATTGAGAAATAAGCACAAACTGATTCCTTCGGAACAAATCGCAAATGCACTTGTTACCACATTTTTTCTTCTTCTTTAATGACAGCAGTTGATATCGATATTTTCTATTTTTTACATTACAAATTGTCTTCGTACTAGAATTATGTTATCTTAATAGACTACATAGCTTTCTATGTTATAAATTTATTTTTATTTATCATTTGGGACCTAGAACCACACACCGATCCTTCGTGTCATTTCACTTCAATCCGTTCGTTCATTTGAGTGAGACAATCCTACAGATTTCATTCATTTAGTTCACTTCGTGACGCTTGGCATGTTTTTTTCACTATATTTCCTCACATTATTTGGTATTATATTTTTTTTAATTTGAACAATTAGTTACTGATTGTTTGTTCCATGCAAAGGTGGATTATTTTTTAATGATTTCATTAATGGTTTGCAGGTTTCCTTCTTTACCACCGTGTTTTTTTACTTTTTAATTTTTTTATTCAAATGGACGAAGTTTTGAATTTAGGTTCTGATTTGATTTTAGGTTATGAGAAGGATGTATTCAATAATATTTAATTTTTAAAACAATTTTATAACATAATTTTACATTATATTTTTCTCGAGTTTTTCGCAAATCTCGCTGATTGTTTCGATTTTTGCAATTGATTTAATATTTATAACTTTTTCAACTGCTTTTTTCTTCATCTATTATTTTCAGTAATCTGCTTCATTTTTACTGATTCGTTATTTCATAGTCTCGTTCTATTGTATCTACAGTTGAGTGCTGCTCTTTTTAAATGAAATATGTTTTTTTACTGTGCAGTTTTGTTTTCACAATCCTAATTTAATACTGTGTGAGCAAACGCTCAGTTGATATCTTTATATAATTTGTAAATTGATATAATTTGTTGCACGTCTCTTTTCATTTCTTCTACATAACTACGACTTGTTTCGGTCTGGTGCTACCTAAACATGACTAGTAGTCTAAGCACAGAGGTTACATTGACCGGTCGATTCATAATTTTACTTCTTTTATCTCGGTCGCAACACCATGGCATTCCCTCAATGCTCATGTAAGACGGGAAATATGAGTTTGTTTATTTGTTAACGTAGAAGCAGCAAGGAGCATTTGACAACAGTGATGCGACAACCCGATGCAATGCCCTAAATAATAAACAGTAACGAGTATGAACACAAATTTCGCTTCATTGGTTGAATGGCCAAAACTAAAGAAGCATCTCGTTGGAAGAAGTTATCACTTGAACCTGAATTGCGTCAGAATGTTAGAAGACTTTGTAGCCAATGGCACATAGAATCATGGTTACTCTCTGGCCCATCGAATTATGGAATTATTATTTGCTTCGTTGTTTTAGTGAATTTTGAATGATCGATAAAAAGAAAATATTCTGCCAAACGCTGTGATACAGGGGAATGTTCGAAACTCTTCTAAAATGTTTTTTAATTGGCTGATGCATTTAAAGTCAGAATGAAACAAATTGAATATATTCAGAAATGTTGAAAAATTAATGAGCAGCATACTGCTCATTAGCTGTTGGTTCTGATAAGGAGGTTAGTCATTGAACAACCGTAACTGAAAATGTCTGAGTCATTCTCATTTAATTTCTTGATTTACTTTCTTTTAGAAGACAACGCAGAGGCGAGAGAACTACCTCACATCATGGAGCACTGCAGTGCTGCTGTGGAAGAAATTTCCAAGTATCAAAACGCCTCAGCGTCGCCGCCACCTGGACCTTCGTGCTCCCTCATTCTATCAAGAGTTCTCCGTGAGATAGGTATGCCTTTTACGAATATTTTTGCATTGCATGGGAACGATGTGATTCACGTTGTTCATACTTTGAAAAAGTTTTGGAGGTGTTGAGTGAGAAGATATTTTGGATCTTGCGTTCTGCAGAGTAAATAAGCTCATGTTGAAAATTTTGAACGGAGTTTGGTGAAAAATATAACATTACTTGAAAAATTGCAATTGCCTGAAGTGATAGTGTGAATACCTTGGGCTCTCAGAACGGCACAAAATATACTTATAATAAAAGCACACAGGCTGCGTAGGATTGTCTCAGAGATGTAAAATTCTTCCTCTGAATCAGTTGCACAAAGTTTTCTTCATCAATGACCACATTGGCTCAATGATATATTTAGGCATGGTGCCTGTAGAGACCATGGAAGATGTGACAGTCCTAGCGCTGGTTTATGAGTCCGGGGTGATTTGAATAGGTTCAATACGGGCTCAGTCATTCAAACAGGGCATTAGTCGCTACGGAGAAAAGTCTACAGCATGAGATGATGACGTATTCCTTCGCAGTAATACGTCAACGCAATTTCAAAATGGGTCAGACAGAATACCAGGATATGGCTGCCCAAACCCTCACTTTCCGACAGACATGCTAAAAACGATTAGCTCCTGAAATTTTAAATTTATTGCCTTTACTTTATATCCCGAAATCTTCGCAGCTTAACTTTACATGTGGAATTAGCTATTAACGTTTCGACGCTCTAAAAAATGGCATATATGTTAGCTTTGAGTGCGTGCTTTAATTTGTTCATTCGAGCAAATCTATCCAAATTTCCATTCATACCACCGCAGTCAATCGCAAGATCATAGTACATCCCTTCGTGAATCTTGCATGAAACCTCTCTGTGTTTTTCCCTCACTTTCTTCGTGTTTTCTCAGCTTGACCCTTCAGGAAGACACGTGCATTGACTATGTCGCTACAAAGAAAGAAAAAAAAAGAGTTTGTTTCTTTACAGATGATACTTAATTCATCTTTGGTTTTTAAAATATCTTAAAGTAAGGGTTTTTATATGCTACACATACATGAGTATCGTAATACGCATGCCACTAGTTGAAATAAAATGACTGAGGACGATGTATTCATAATGTTACTTAATCTATATTTGATTACATACGTAACTACAATAATGAAAGGGATCATAATTTCAGTAACGGCGCACTGTTGAAACCACTCGATTTAGTGCACACTTAACATTAAAAAACGAGCTCAGAGACTTGCGATATGAGGAATTTGTTGGAAGTAAAAGCGGTGGATTAAAGTAACGCTGCGTCTAAAGCTGGGGATACATTGACACTCGCATTGGAAGCTCACAACCATCGAGCGCGGGCAAGCGCGCGCAGCGAAAGAGCAGCGATCGTTCACATTGGCACAGCGCTAGCAGGCAGCAGAAGCGTCAAAGTCGGCGGGCAGAGTGTGTTGCTCACACTGCTCAGTTGCAATCCAGACGCTACGTTGGGAGGTACTGCGCTCCGCGCTCTAGTACTTCTCGCCAGGAGCTGCTGATGCTTAGTAGAATAGCGCTAATAATTTATTTCGTATGTCATTGATTGCACGTTCTTCAATGTTCTTGTTTTTGCTTATTTTTGTTGCGCATATGCAGCATAAAATATGAAGGCTTCGGCAAGAATTATGCTAGAAAAACCATATGTAGAAACACTCGATGCATATATGCTACACTCTATGCATAATTGTGGAAGCGCATATTACATGCTAAGCAGAAATATGCATCCATATAAATGCTTCACTTGAATAGCTCCAAATTTATATTTTTTGTGAGGAAAATTTAATTTCTTTCATAATTTTCTATTAATAATTGAGTGTATACAATTCTCAACTAATTTTTATAACTTATCTAAACATAAATATTTTGAAACAAAAATAATTCTAATCTGAACGAGTCAAGGACGATGATAACGAACGAAAAAAAATGTAATCTAATCCAAGGCTGGTTCTGAACTATATATTTTTTCATGAATGCAAGGAACATTTCTTAATCCTTCTTTTATACGAGGAATATATTTTAGCATCAAATTCGAGGGTTGCTCTTGATAATTGCGTGGTAGTTGAGATTTTTAAAAACAAAACTTCTACGATTATCTGCCAGCAAAGTTTTATATTGCGAAAACTTCCACTCGACATCGCAAGAAACAAGTGGAGCAAAAGTGAAGCAAGCTAGTTCGAATATTCCTTTATGGATTCATCCATTGCGTCAGAGATCTCACGAGTCAAAATTGAGTTGATTGTTTTTATCTTTTCAAAACCTTTGTTTATCACCAAAATGCAATTTAACTCTTCATAATACCTTGGATCATATCTGTTCTTCAATGTTTCCTCTACGATATCCATTAATTTTATTGCTCTCGAAGTAAGAAGTCCCTGTATTGTTATGCAAGAGCAATAATAATTATTCATATCCTTCGATAACAATAATTTGATAAAGTGTGCACTAAGCCCAACAAAGTTCTGCGTGATAATATTTAGAAACTAAAACCTTGTACCACGCAAAACTTCTCTAACGTGTTCTGAGTGAAAAAAAGTTTTATATATCACCTGTTTCTCGCAATAAATGCGATAGAGAAATTCTTCCTGGGCTTGAAAATCTTCAAATTCCTTGAAGTATTCTAAATATGATGCTCCTTGTTCACCTTCGGCATGATTGTAGATCACTTTTAGCCGCACTAATCTCAAATACACTTCATAAGGAACTATATCTAAAAAAAACTTGAGCTAATTCCCGCAAAATTAAAGTAAACTTTTGAAGTAGCTGTAGCAACTTACAATTATTATTGATTTACGAAAAATTTCAATTTACAAAATTGATCCAGTTATTCAAAAAGAAATAAATAAAACTGGATGAAAAAAAGAATATAATTTAAAAGTAATGGGAAGGTTTTACTAGGTTTCAGTTTACTGCCACTTACAGTTAATCATGCATGTTCGCCATATTTTATGCTGTTCCGAGTAAAATATGCGATATGCTCACACTGCATATATACTTGCGGGCATATTTTATGCTACCTAAAATATACTCAAAAGCATATGTATGCAATATGTTCAATGTCACATCCCTACTGATGACATGCTGCAGGCTACGGCTCATCTGTAGATGGAGTGATTGACGGGCAGGCGGCGGCAAAGAATGGCTAGGGAGAATGTCCAAGTGAACCTCACTTTGCCCGCCTGCTAGCCCGGCAACAGTGTATGTGCCCGTCGAAGTGACACTCAGAGTGTTGAAAAGAGTGTCAATGTATCCCCAGCTTAAGGCAGCAAGGTTGACAAGGGAGAACGTACGGGCCGGAGCTGATGGTTAGGGAACCCTTTTTTGTTGAAATAATGCGTTTGCTTTCAACAAGGACTTTTTTCTGTTTAATGCATCCCGTTCATTCAGCACCTACTAAATTCTTCTTAAGCTTTTATCTTTGAAGTTTCAACTTGACTTGACGCTACAAAGCCTTTATCGCTTTTAACACTGATTTTAGAACAACTTAGGGGAGTTTTTATTCATGATCTCCATGCCACATGTTTTTTATTGCTTCAAACGATCTGTCGCTATACGAGTACAAGGGAAACTTGTTTCCCTGGTGACACACTACGATCACAGTTGCTGATTAAACTTATGCCCCAAATTTACATATATTTTTAATATTACTTTGCCAAATTCTCAAATTTGTAACTTATTTCTCCTTAACTGTACTCCTCACCATTCAAATGTGTTTTCAAAAATAGTAGTCAATTTATTCAGATGATAACGCAGCGGGGGAAATACTACCCATTACGGCAAAACTTCCTACGGATTATGAATATGTAGCCAGCGCTCCAACGGCACCCACCGCAGTACCTGTTGAGAGATTGGACGTCTCCCTATCCATCTGGAACGTTATGTGAAATCGGTATGATAATTTTTAAAATTAAATTAGTACTTAAAGCGCGATTCTTAGGGAATCTTATTCTTAAAATAAAAAGAAGAACCAACATTATAGAGAACATTTAGCATAGCGAACATTTCGGAATAAAAATTATTCCATCATCAGTGCTGGAAGAAATAAAAAGTTATTTTCAGTTATGAATAAGGTGGTTAAGGTGCAAATAGAAATACCAAGCATAAATGCAAAAAAATAAAGATGAAGTGTTTTCTAACGACTGAAATACCATACATAAGCGTATAGGTAATATGCACAGTACATACAGGCGTACACAACTATACATAAAGAACTTACTCACACATCTATACATATATATATATATATTATATATATATAAATATATTACATACACATATATATGTTATTTAAATATATATATATATAAATGTATAGGTGGTGGTGGCATCACTTACAGAATAAGTGATGTGTGGTGAAAAATGTAGAAATCAGCAGCTATTGTGGGAAAGTGATTTTGTTCAGTTCAGATACCTTGTTGTGGTGGTTATAAAGTTGCTTAACTTTCAGTTTTTTCTAAACATTCGATCTAACTTGCGAGTCCCCAAGTCCTACAGTGCATCAACACAGCTGCAGTAAACTAATATTGAGCTGTGACATCTTGTAAATGAAGTTTTTTGAGGAAAAATTGACATGATGCCTGCGGTAAAAACACACTTGCCTGTTACCTGCACCTAATCACGCAATGGATGAGTCTTTAGTGTAAATTTCGACTGTCACTTTGTTGCCTGTTTAATTAGAAACCATTCTATCATATTTATTGTTATCTGTTACTTTCAGTCAAACACCCATCACGTAAATGATCTTAGTAATTTAAAATAACGCAGTACATTTGACTCCGAATAGACTTTCTTTTCATGTGTGATGTGTGTCATGAAATTTTTACCCCAAAAAATATGTCCCTCTTCTCAGGTAACATTACATGAATCAATCTTTCCGACTTTCAGGTCATCAGAACAAGATATCTGCAGAGATCTCGAGGGCCGAATCAGCGGTCACAGAGACGTCTGGAGCAACAACTCCAACGCTATTGACTACTCAGACTAGAGAAAAAAAGCCCTAATCCGGTTGTGAATGGCCAAATGGGTCCGAGTGTGGAAGTTCTACAGATTCCACCTGAACCTCTAGAACGACCAAGTGTGTCTAGAAAACTGGCGAGAAATTCCGGGCGTTGTTATTTTAGTAGGACAGGAAAATTTGTTGATGGGAAAAAATTTCAATACTTTCGTTGCAATTGCCGCTACAACTGCGGTGACTTATAGGAAGTTGAACGAAAAGAAATATTTACAAGATTTTGGGCTTCTAATAATTGGCAAGCTCAGTCGAATTTTATTGCAAGTACAGTAACTGAAAATCCACCTAAAAGGGTTTACAAAATTTCTAAAAAATCAAAATCTCGATCATTCTTCTTAGACGAACTGAGAGTGTGCAAAGAAGTGTACCTCAAAACTTTGGCCATTTCAAAAATGCGAGTCGAATATTGTTTGAACAAAAGAAGCAAAGAAAAAATTTGCTCCCCTGATAAAAGAGGAAAAATTTGTCACAACAAAACTTCTGAATGCGAAAAGGAATCCGGGAGAATATTTTTAGATTCCTTTCCAAAATTTACTAGCCATTATTCCAATAGTAGTAAACTTTATTTTCACGAAAAACTAACTATGCCGATTCTCTACGAGCTTTATGTAGAAAATGAAAAACAGTCTTGCAGAAAAGTCGTCAGTAAACCAATTTTCTACAAAGATTTTCCAAATACAACATAGGTATTTATGTCCCAAAGACAGACACTTGTGCAGTTTGCGATGCAGCTACTATGAAAC
Organism: Morinoia aosen; assembly: GCA_030386875.1. Classification (NCBI taxonomy): domain Eukaryota; kingdom Metazoa; phylum Arthropoda; class Malacostraca; order Amphipoda; family Talitridae; genus Morinoia; species Morinoia aosen. The sequence goes on along the minus strand of CM059568.1, from coordinate 1,881,782 downwards.
TAAAATCGGTTGAAATTGAACAAAAAATCGACATCGAATTATATCTGGAAAGACACCATGGACGGGCTCAAGATGCTAGATCTAAGCTAAATAGTTCTAGAGAGTTAGCGAAAAAAGATAGTTCAGTTCTGTCGTTCACTTTTGATATGCAAAAAACTCAGCCATTACCTCGACTGAACACGTCATCTGCATTTTACAAGCGACAACTTTGGGTCTATAATGTAGGAATTAATACTGGGCAAGACAACCGAGGGTATATGGCGATGTGGCTTGAGAGTGAGGGACGGCGAGGGTCGAAAGAAATTTGTTCAAGCATCTCAGCTTTTTTGGATTCCATTGATTGCTCTTCTATGAAAAACGTTCAAACATTCAGTGATGCCTGCGGGGGACAAAATCGAAATAAAGCTGTGATATGTTTCTTCATGCACATGTGTGACGTTAGAGGTTTCGAGTCTTGGGAGCACACGTTCATGGAAACCGGGCACAGTTTCTTCCCTAATGACAGAGATTTTGCAGTTATCGAAAAGAGCGCGAAAAATAAATTAATTTATTCGAAAGAAGAATGGTACCACTTGGTCCCAAAAGCTAAGAAAAGTAATTCATTCAAAGTGATTGACATGAGGAATAAATATTTCGAGACAGATGCCCTAGTCAATTCACGGCTCTTCAATTCAACAAAAGCAACGGCGAGTGAGCAATTTAATTTCCTCAAATTGAAGGAATTCAAGGTCGTTAAAAATTCTCCTACAGTCTTCTACAAAACGACGCAAAGTAACGATGAATTCCAGCTCAACTATCCTACTAAAAAGGGGCATGAAATTGTTCGTGAAAAATCTGTGGATTCAGTTTCCATTAGCAAGGAAAAATACAAGGATCTAATGCACTTGCTAAATTTTGTGCCGCCAGTCTATCATGATTTCTATAAAGAACTTCCCCACGTAAGATTCATGTATAATTTCTAAGTACAAGTAGTTAGACGTCTTGAGACAAACCGAAAACTAGAGCTCCAGTGCTCTCTCAAAAATTGTGTATGCGTCTTTTGATACTATATTAGATACCCGTAATCTGAAAGATATTATTTATGACTTCAATAGTACATTAATTCAGATTGAAATTTTTGCACAGAACAAGACCTCTGGTGATATGTAAATAGAATATTCATTACAAACTTACATTATAAGCTACGAGATTGTTTTAAAGTATATGATTGACGTATCCATAAATTTTTATGAAATATATTCATTTGGCGTGGATCTATGATGTGTAGTTCTCTATTATTTCTAGGATGTATGGAATAGGTGCTTATAGAATAATTTCAAGCTCCTCAGTGGAATATCATGCACTTGTACCTGTAAGAAGTAGCTGATGACTAGGTAAGCCTTATTTTTGTTGAAGTACCGTGTTTTCGGTTTGGTTAAGGACCATCTTTTCCGATTCATTACTTTATCAATGTTTTTAACTTGTTAAATTTTCTACCGAATTCTAAATGTCAAGCTGTTGGTGGTCGATTTATACTATGGTGGTCGTATGTATTGTATTAATCGTGGATTCCTCGCTTATGTGTCTATACTTGATGGTCCCTTCCCAACTTCTCTCTGAGGATAACTTCTGTGGTGAAAGGGTAAAAATAACATGATAATCATCTGCCTTTTAGATGAAAAATGTGAAGTGGAAAAGAAAACGCGGTTGAGATGGTTTGTGTATGGATTATTGAATGCAGGATTGATTTCTTTTTAGTCTGATGCTTGAACCATGAGAGCTTCGACCTGATTTTGTCCGTTACCGAGACATTTGGGAACCTACATTACTTCTAGTATTAACGATATGATTTGCTTTATATATTTACTCATTTTATTTCCTAGATGTTTTTGAAGGGGTAAACTACTATGTATGAGAAACAGTGCTCCCACGTGGAAAACGTAAAGTCTCAATCTGAAGATAAGGTATGACTTGTTTTGTCAAAATAGTGTGTTGCTTTGATTTGCTTTATTCGAGACCATCCATTTTTTGTTCACTGGTGTCTTTTTATAATCATTAATACTTCCTTCTTGAATATTTATTATGTTTGAACTTCTTTCCTAACCGTTTTATTATATGCCTACGGATGCTACTTGCACTAGGCTCTAAGATTATCATCGACTTGACACTCAATAGAGTTTACTAGTTCTTTTTCATTTACAGTAATTACGTCTTTACTTTTTTGTGGATGTAGAAACCATCACGAGTAAATTCTTTGGTTTTGGATTCGGATCACGTCTTTCAAATAAAACAGCACTACGTGATAGAAATTTCCTTTTGACTATCTATGTGATTCAGTGTTTCCAGGGGTCATGAGAAACTGTCGGTTCACTAATAGAGTGTTTCAATTGTTTTCATAGGCTTAAAATGCAGCGCTTTTTCAAAAGATTCTTGGCTGTTTGGTGTTATGATTTTACTGCTAAATATTGAATAACTTTGCGTCGTGTCATGCAACGCAATGAGCACTGCGTCACCGCATGTTAATTTGGTATGAATTTTGTGTCGTAATCTTTGTAACCTTTGGTATCATTAACTTGGCGCCTCATCAAAGTTTTGTTTTCTCTAGTATGCCATGTCATAGAAAAACTGTATCGTCAATCCCAGTTACTGCTGTACGGAATTAATCCCTTTGGATTTTTATTTTACTCTAGTGTTTTGTTCTTTTTCATTAGACTTCCATCGAGTGGCTGCCTATGCAGTCCATATTGAACTTTTCAGATGGAGTTTTGAAGACATATTTTACATTAATGATATAGTCAAGGACAATCTTTTGTGTTTACTGTTGAGATTTCGCCTTATTTGTTTATTTTTATCGTAATAAGGCTTATGAGGGAGTTGAGTAAATATCATTCCGCCAAGCTGGTTGCAATTTAATATCCCTCTCTTCAGACCCCACGCACGTGCAAATGAAATGTATTGAATTGAAGTAAATAACATAGCGCAAGTGTTAAATACACTACGAAAACTTTGGATGAAGGAAGCGCTGAGCAACAGATGTCATTATTTAATACTTGCCTGACCGGTGGAAATTCCACGGACAGTGTCATCGTTAAGCTAGGGGGACCCGTGAAAAAATTTCAACATTACCTAACCTATGTTAACCTAACCTATCCTATATTAATGCAACATTCAGGAATTTTGTATCCATGATGCCGCAAATTCTGACGAAAGCGTAACGGACGAAGTAACTAGGGAAGAAACAAGCAGAATATTACATAGACGGTTCATGGTACAGGCAGAGTAACATAAGTACTCAAACGCAGGACTAGAGTCGATGATGGTAGTTCACAAAAAAGCATCAATTTAATTAGACACATGCACCATCAATAGCCGGTATACCCTACGTCTTTCTGCCTAACAAGAAATTATAATTTTTGTTGTAGAATAAAACGAGCCATGGGCAAAATGTAAGTTTAATTTTTGTGATACCAATATAAACAAATCTAATTTCAATAGTTAAATATAAACGCACTATGGAAAGAGTTAACGCTTGTGCTGGGCTTGTCTACCAACAAGCCTAACCATGACACACTTGCTGTTCTTGATTACCGCTCTTCTTCTTGAGTCACCTGCAGATTAAGAACGCAAACGAGCTCTACCGAAAATTATCAGATTCTGGAGGCGCTTCAACACTTGAGAGCTGGAAGCACTTCAGCGCTTCAGGCTTCAGCACTCGGTCACCAGGAAAGGAAGCTCCAATAGCTCTCCTTGGTTTCGGGACATCATCGTCGTTTACCTGGGACCTAGACGTAAGATATTTTTATTCAAGATTCTATTTTTGTTTATTATTCTATGAAGAAAAATTGGATGTCAACTATCGTGAAAATACGAACTTCTTCATAACCATGTAAGCTCTTTGTGAAGCTCCAAACCGAAGATTGGAGCCGGGGCAGCTCTGCGCTCTCGTGGCCCGGCGCGGCAAGGAGAAGTTCCTGCAGCGACTTCGCGCCATTCTGTCTTCGCCTCACGCAGTGGAGGCGCTGCAGCGGCCCAGCGGCACTCCTCGGCCGGCGCACGTCCCTTGAGCCCTACTGTACGGAGGAACGGCCTTCTAAGCACGTCCTTTATGGTGAGTTGGAAAGCAATTCCAGTGCGGTGTTCTCTTTCCATCTCAGTGCGTCGATTATTTTAATAATTGCCAGTGCGAACGGATATTATAAATTAAATTTTGTCTGAGCCGTACATAACTTTAAACCTTAGGCTCAAATAAGCTTAAACTCTTTTTGTAACTTAGCAACCAGTCTAGCTGGTTAGCTAAATGCCATTGTTTGGGCTAATATTGTTCAGCTACTGCAGGCTCGTAAAATAGAGTAATCTTAAATCTTTTCCTAAAGTTTTGTGAGCCGCGTCAGCATGACCATTTAGTTTCCCTGCAAGGTATAAAAATTGAATCTTAAAATTATATTTTCTCTCTTGAAGGTACGAGTACTGGCTCAGACTTCTTGAAGCGAGCTGGAGGAGTGCGGAGGGTAACCGCGCTGGCCCGTTGCTAAAAACTCCGGGCTCCCACCGCTACGTCATCGGGGCGAACCGTGCTGGCCAAGCCATACATTTAATGTTCTATTCATTTTTAGCTGTTCGTACCTATGCTCAGTAAAATCATGGCTGCCGCATATAGTTTCAGTCCTTTGGTGACCCTTCTCCAGATATCATTTTCAAGAATTGTAGTACTGTGCTCCTTGTTCTGAGAGGACAAGGTACAAGGTATGTTTTCGACAGTATCAAAATAGTTATGGACAATCGTTTGTTTAATTTTATGCTGACACTTCATGAGCATTTGTGGCTTTGGCCAATTTCTTCTGTGGCTGGATAATACTTGATTTCACATTTCTCATTTGCTTCGCATTATAAAATTTTTGTTGGAGAGCGAAACATGCGAAATTATCAACTAATGCAGCGAGTCCAATAACCTCATTGAGACAGGCTGGTTTCAATTTAATATTCTCTCTTCAAGGCACACGCGCGTACAAGCGTAGAATTTTAAAAATTATAAACAATACATAACGAAAGAGTTTACGAAACAGTTAACGAAATCGGGTCACAGACCCGATTACAGTTGCAGTAATATGGGTTGTTGATGCCCGATATTCTTTAACGAAAATTATAGTGCAAAGAATAATTTAAAATGAGGTACTGCACATTAACGCAATACGTAAATACTGACTGTAGGGAACTTTCGGCATTATGATGTTCATGAACAACCTAAATGACTGGTAGATGTAGACCTGCTTGTTTCGATGTGGTAATTTGTTAGAAGCAAAGTTTTTATTTTGAGGCGTTCGAAAATTCTCGGTGAAACTTATTCAGCATTTAATTTTTGAAGTGCTTATCTTTCTCATGTAAATGTAAATCTAACGAAATTAATATACAATATAAAATAATTAGACCTCTTTTAGTATAACAGAAGTGTTTTCAAGAAAATCTTAAAATAATTATTAAATACATATACATACACGGGGAATTTACGCTCAATAATTATGCTTCCGAACGCTGGATTTAATTTGCACAAAAACCGGAAGTCAGGAAAGAAATTGAAAAAATACAGTTCTAGAAGAAAGAGTTTGGAACAGTACAAATAAGGACAACATTCAAGCTAAAAAATAGCATAATAAACACGTCTTTCTACGCCCAAACGCTCTCTACTTTGGAGTTCTACTTGCCGTGCAAACGATAGTCGTTTCCTACTGTGGGAAAATTTAGCAAAAACAGTTGCTCATAATAAGGCATTTATTAAACATTTTCAATATTGTGAACAACAGAAAACATTAGTTTGAACTTAATGCACTGAACATATAAACTTTTCCTTCTCAGATGCATATTTTAGGGATGTTTTAAAAAAATTGCTATGAATCTAACGAGCTCAATTCAGCATCTTAATATATTACAACTGTTGCAGACCTGGATAATTTCTAAATTGATATGGAAATCAAAATGAACATTCTTATGCACACATAGAAACAATTTTCATTTGTTATAATTGCCTAAAATTACGTCACAAAATGAAAGTAAACTGATAAATGACTAAAAAATACAGAAAAACTACAATTTTGATTACGACCTAATCTTTAAGTATGTTGTACTACATCCTAAATTAAAAGTTGTTACTGAAATCATTCAAGCATAATTTATAAAAGATTGAACGCAACCAGTGATATGCATTTATACATTGAATTCAACATTATAAACAGGTTTTAGCTAAGTCCGTTTTCGTTGTCCTCGGCGTCTTCACATTTTCTACACAACTGCACATGTCTTCACATTTTCTGAACAAGCGCGCTTGTCTTACTTTACACCATCAAGCACGGCAAGGTCTATCATCGTTCAAAGTATGCCGTAGTATCGCTTAGCCTACTTGAGCTCTGATGTTGGAATACGAGAACTTCTAAGCTTAGTGTGCTCAGCCGCGGAGTCTACTATGCAGCAAAATTGCGCTTAGCCTACCTTTGCTTTTTGCCCTTCAATTTCTTTACATGGATGAAACTGGCCGAGAAGCTAAAGCCTAAGAATGCAATTCTTGTAGGCACTGTGAAGCGCATTCGTAGAGAAGTCCCACGATGTGCCAAACAATACCGTGAAGATCGCTACACGACGCTAATGCTAAAGAATGATGAGCCTACACTTACAGTTTACTAGTGGAAGCCATCAAAAAACGTTCTTGTGTTGAGCACGCTACATATAGAACCGTAGCAATTGTTAATGGATCAAAGGAGCTCCCTGAAACTGTTTAGTACTCAACAAAGTACGTTGTTGACATTGTCGATCTGATGGCCATTTTATACTTTACAAAAGCTGGGTCACGTCGATAGCCTGTCCATGTTTTCTACGATATGTTGGACCTATGTAGCTGGCATAAATGAAACAATCCTCTACAGAGAAGTCACGGGTAAAATAATTGCTCGTCATAAATTTCTTCTCCAATCGGCATTGGGACTACAACTCCAGTACAAAACACGAAGTAATAATTACCACTCCAGTGATGATAATGACGATGTTGCTGTGGACGAAGCTGTAACTACTAAGTCAAAGAAGGGAAGGCAATGTCAAGTATGAAAATGCAAAGTAAATGAGACTTCAGAAGAGTGCTCCAAATGTAAACTTGCTGTTGCTCGAGAAAAATATACAAAAAATACTATGAAGCAAATATTTCTAATTCATAGAAATGCAAGCTGAACATAAAAAATGGATTATTATACATTTTTTGTGAAACAATTATATCTTCAACTATCATGTAAAAGGTTACTAAGTTATTATCATAAGTAATTTCACCATTATTTTGTTTCTGCACATATTCTTGAGGTCACATATAAACTGTTTTATTAACCTAAAATGACAAGAACATGAGAAGTTAAACTATAAAAATGTCAACAGTGAAACATTTTAAGGGATTGTCATTAATTTGTATTTGCGGTCAGTTTGACCGCTCGGCCGTTGTAGGAGGGAGGGAGTCAGTGGCCGTTCTGGTGTTCTGCATGTCCTGCTGCTTTAGCGCTGAAAGTTGACGGGAAAAGGAATTTGGGCTTGTTCGCTGGTTTCGTTGGCATGTTTTATCGCTTATATTTTGAACAGATCATGGAAATATAATAAGATAAAGCGACGCAATACGTAAGCATTTTTGAGCGGTAAATTTTCACAGAAAAAAGACCAAGATTACTCCTGAAATTATAGTTTGTGCTAGAAAAACCGTGTCAATTAACACTAGAGAAGCTTTGTTTGCGTTTCCCACGTTACTTATTTTGTCACGGTCTAGGCCTCCGGGATTTGCGTTGGTTGAAGTCCTATCGTTCGGTAATCTTTGTGGACTGCAGTGCCAGTGTGTGACAGAATGGTGAAAAAAACATCCTCAATGTTCGAGGCAAAACACCTTGTGGTTGAGAAGGAATGTCTCTAATTCAAATTTGTTTTTCAGTTAACACGTCATCTTATCATTTCTTTATTGGATAAAACATTGGCCGCTTCAGGATTTAAAGTTTTTTTTTTAAAACATTTTTACAGAAATTAGAGTGATCCTAACATCGCAAACAACCCGAGCTTATATGTAGTTCAAAACAGAAATTCAAGTGCGCGAATTCCACATTTCGGTACACAGGATACCCACCGCTGCGGAGTTCGGGAGGATAGAAGGTTTGAATACCTGACTGGAGCTCGTACTGTAGGCACGGACCCAGAGGCGGAACGAACGAGTTCGTTGTGAGTAATTATTCGTAATCTCAGAGTAAACACTGATTTAATGATGAATTTCAGACTTTTTCTACACGAGTTCGATATATTAAGAATGAAATGACCAAAATATTGACAAAGGTATTTGTTTGCCGAAAGAATATTCCATCAGAGTTCGATAATGGGATTAATGTGATCGAGAAATTTTGAAATTGAATATTTTTGGTGTAGATCATTATCTGTAATTGTGTTCCATATTAAAACTGATGTGAAGCCATGGAATGTGATAATAGAATCGTATAGTTACAAAAATTTCGCAACGTAGTAAGTTACATCACCAGAACTGACATCGTACATCATCGACAATCCCACAACAAACTAATCGCCAACCTTCTGGAGATGAAAATGTACGTAAGTGAACTCGGCAACGTGACCTGAGCTGCTGGTGTAGACTTAAATGCTGAGGCAGCTAATAATTTTGTGAGGATTAAATCATTTGTTCAGCAAACTCATAGAGATTCCCAAGCACAAAAGTGTTTCTTTTTAGGTTCTTTTATATGTTTTCTTTTATCTTGTGAAGCATACAGGTGTCTCAAACAACCGATTTACTGCACGGGTATGCTTATTTTTTTCAACGAGCAAAGATGTCTGGTTAGGTATACGATTTGAAAATGTTTCATAAAGCACATATATCATTAGAAATAGCTAATAATGAGATTTCATCACGATTTATGTAACACTGTATGGAATAGATAGTTTTTTTAGTACCGAAGGGTGAGAACTGAAAATATTTACGATGCTCGGAACAAAATTCGTTCAATAATATCATTTACAAGAAACATGACGTGTATAATTTTGAACCAAACTGAACCATCAAAAATCAGAAGATTTGTGCGCGAAATTCACCAGTAAATAATTACTATTAATTCCCTTGGCATAAAAGCGTGAAAGATTAAAGTTAACGAACCTTCGAAGGTGGTGACGCGTGTGTCACACTATTGCTCATCGCACGGTTCTCGTTGCTTAAGTAATCATGAATATTTTCCAAATCGCTCCCGTGGGCATTGAATCACAAGATCCTTTCATCCATTTCTAAATCCCTTCGTATTTGACGGATCGTGAACGTTAGTATTTAGGTAATACACCTTGCATGCCCCGGTAAGTGAGGTTATGGATGTAAATGCTGGCGTTCCCGACCTTTCGAATATGATGAGGTTTGAGACAGATGAAGCAAAGCAATCGCGAAATTAATTTCATATCGATTGAAATCGTACTTTCTCAATTTTACCTTTTTGAACGCAGACATTACAGAATTACGTCTTTCCTTATTCTACTCGTGAAGAAAACATTGTTTTTATTCCCAAGAGGTATTGAAATTTACCTCCGAGATCAGTTCATCACGCACTTTACAGCAGGGCCGTTTGTAAGATCAGATGTTCCAAACCTAAAGAAATTATATTGTGGAAAACTAGTCGGCTACTTTTCGATAGAAATGAATAAAATGAATAATGAGATTGTGCTGGTATAATATGTTCGTATAGATCTTGAGAAATCAATGCCCTGCGTCTAACTGACCCCATCGTTGGGGCTGGGTGCGGAAGGTGATGAGGCAGGGTGGGTATCCACTAATGTTATCACAACCAGCGTGGGGGCACATGAGCCACATGCTGCAAGTTACAGCACGCGGAGTTTTGGCGCTCTGACCGTGTCTGACGGCCTTAGGCTTAGGCATTTAATGAATTTCATCAGATTACAAATGAATGGAGCAAAAAATAAAGGATGATGGATTAATAAAGTTTGAGTACTTTACTCTTGACTGAAAAATTAACAAAATTCAAATGTTCACAATTGCATTTTGATTTTTTCAATAGAATGCTTCCTTTCGAGGGTGAAATATTTCAGTTTTCACTCCATAAGGTTCATCTATCATTTGCACGAACGGAAAATTTCAGTATGTTATTCTTGTTGATAAAGAAATCTGAAAATAAACCAACTAGATTTAGAAAGAAGGAGTATCAGCTAGTTTTTTACGACAATTGAAAAATGGCCTTATGAGTTTTTGAAAACATTTTTGCATCATTGAACATGTTCTTGAGTTCTATGTAATTTCCTAAAATATATCGTATTTTTTAGGACCCCTGTTTCACCTGCACCAGGGGATATTTTGTGCATATTTGTACGTGTGACTTATTTGTAAGGAGTACACAGCAGGATGGTTCTACTCCAATCGTGCTGCGGCCGCCAGATGGCGTGCTTAGTTCGTTGAGATAAAGTGTCTGTGCTTTGTTAGACAGCAGGTGACTGCGGCGTGTGTGTGATCGTGATCCAATCTCCAGAATCTGTTTCGGAATCTCTGTTTCCATCATCAGTGCTGTAAAACAAGGAATAAAAAACGATAATGAACAAATTGCGAAAAAGATACAAGAAATTAATTTAATGATAATGCAGGTACCTGCAAAAATGAACAAACCTGCAAAATGGAATATTGTACCTGCAAAAAAATTCCCTTCAAGAAGTTCAATACCACAACAGTCGCCTCCCCCTCGAAGAAGTTCATCTGGCAGGTGCTTTGCTCAGTTTCTACCCAGGCCACGAAGCGGATGGTTAGTACTTAGGGTGGTGATACGCATTATATACATGTGGTTCTGGAGAGGATGTCCAGAGCGATGGGAGTTATTGACGATATGAGCTCTCATGCAAGAAAATAAAAATACATATATATGTTAATGCTTGTGTATATACAGGGTGTTTCAGAACAGGAGGTAAAAATAACACACCTAGGGGAAAATTATCAAACAAACACTTTTTCTTCAACGAAATTTTGCGAAAAAATTGGGGTTTATGAGAAAGTAGCTATTTTTTGCTTCAAAGGTCAAAAATTAATTATATTACCCGCAATATTTATGTTTATTTCACTGTTCAAAAATTGTTTAAAATATATTCCACCTACATCGATGCACTTTTCAAATCTTAGCCTTAACGATTGCCAGATATTAGAAAATACATCTGTCATTTCATAAATTTCACCATAAGCCTGTAATTCTTGCCATGAGATTTTCCTCAGATTCAATATCTCAATATGTAGCATAAACAAGGCTCCTCTTGCTAAAATATCTATACCAAATATCCCTGAAATTCAAATTTATCATTGTAAACTCTCATAAAAAAGTGTTTGTTACGTAAATTCGAATAAATATTGCGAGTAATTTTGTTATTAAATTTCATCGTTTTAAATAAAAAACAGCTAATATCTCATAACCCAATTTTTTTCGGAAAATTCCAAAATTCAAAAAGTGTTTATTTGACCATTATCTACTTGGTTTGCAATAATGTATCTCTTTTTCTTAAACACCCTGCATATAATGTTTATATTAGACATGTTTGTCTGCACATATATTTTCATACCTACTTCTATACAAATGTAACTGTGGCTTTTGACCATTTCAATTTGCTGGATGTAATCACCATAGTACATCATGTGTTGTAGGTAAGAATTTTTCATTGAAATAGAATTACAGTTCCGCATAAAGCTGGTCATAGCCATCTGGTTTAAAATCTACCCTTCCGTGAAGGCAACGAGGGTTGGAACCCCCGCTCTAGGTCACGATTTTCTCCGTTGGGTTTAGGGGAAAATTCAATGCCCAATACCCCACTCTACCCAGGTGTCTGAAATGGGTACCGGTCTTGACCAGGGGAAAGCGTTATGGCGTCCTGGTGCTAGTTATAGGGCATTTGAAAAACCAATGTGCAAGGTGATATGCATCAGGCTTGTCTGGAAATAAAGCATCCTAAGATGCCGATGTTTGTATGACGAGAATGATGTAGGTCGTAGAACTAGGCATCGAAGAACTGTCAGTAACTCACATCGTCTGTGTTTCGACATTTGTATTGCATGAGAGTATCGGAATACATGGACCAATGTTGGTTTTGAGATGCCAGCATATTAACTGAACAGATTTAGATACTACTTAGGTTGTGTGCAATGTTGAAAAAAAGTTTTTTAGTTCGCTAATTTATTTATTTTTTAGGTCATAATGAATGAAGTTTGTTAGTTCATAATGAATTAATACAAGAAGAGCATTTTTTTCTTTTAGTTATAATTGGTTTGTTGCTCTCTGAGCCGTTCGGAGAAGAGATCCTAACTCATTTATTGTCCAAAAACTTATTATGCTTTAAGACAAAATTTTGAGCATACGAGGAAAGTATTTTACATTTGTTTTTTTTTCGCAGCCGTTGACTTCTTCAGCTATCCATATTAGTCTTCCTAACCTTGAAGTTGTTCCAAATTTTCTGTAAATTGCCTTTCATTGTTTATTTATCGCCTTCCAAGTTGTAAAAAGCGTCACCCTTGGGTCTGACAAAAAGTAGCGTCCGGGTCTATCTAGCAAACCGACTTAAAAGAAAATCATACCATCAACGATGACCTCCATACTGAAAATTTTACTTCAGAAGCGACTGCACCTTCTGAAATTAACCCGCATACTAATCATCCACCTATACAAATTGATGCTGCAGAATAGATTTTGGCCTTATGGAGTGGCAGGATCAGCCAGTTTCTTGGCGGATGTTCTTCGACCCTTTTCGAAACTCGGAGAAGTCGTCTTCTACAGCGATTGGAGTGGCCTTTGGAGCTTCTTCTTTTGGCTTCTCTCTTCGAACTTATCTTCACCTATCCGGAGAAGATTTAGGGACCTGCGGGAGATCGTCTGGGCAAGAATCGCTCAGGAATGTCCCAAGGCCTATTTCTGAGTTGCACCCAGACGCTATCCACGAGAACTTGATCCTGTAGATCTCCGACGTGGGATGGACTTGGAGCTGGGGACGTGGAGGATAGCGAGAGCAATTTCGGCGTTACTCCTGACGATCTGTATAGGTGGGTGCATAGGTAGCCTCCCAACCAGAAATTATCTTGGGAATCTTCGATGATTATGATGGGAATGCCCACGATGTTACGTCATATTATTGCAGGACAAAACCACTTATTATGGTGGGCTGATCTTGGGCTTATGTCGCGTTTATTGAGGGATACTTCCCACAATATGGCCCATGATATATAACTGTATATACAGGGACAATCCCACGCAAGGCCGATTATTCTGGGCAGCTCCCATGCATTATCTTGTCCATTTTCCTCAATAAACCTGATAAACAACAAGGATTTTGGTTGGATGTTCGCGCACTAATTTTTGTTCGATTATTGTAGAATAAACCCACTTGCTATATTCGGTCACTGTTATGATTGGTAATTTCTATTCTTTTCCCTGTTCGTCCAGTCTATTCTGAGTTGCTCACTAAATAAACAGATTTGGCGCTATTTCAAACCATACAAGGAAAATGAAAATTTGTATACTACTTTATTGGTATATTATTACTCTATACTTCATGCGCATCTTCAGTTGCGTCGGCCATCACGCTGGAACCTGGAAATAAAATACATTATATACAACAACGTAAATACTATGATACAGAAGCGTACGCATAATATCAACCACTACGAAACATGTTTGCCGAATTTTAATTATCTAGAACCATCCTATAAAAAGATAAGTGAAAAACGACAAGTAGGTGCGATGTATTACTTTTATTCTAAGAGTGTGTACAATGTAACCAGGTGAAACGCGCAAAAATTATGACCATGCGGCAGATGAACACATACCTAATGTAACCTATAGATCACACTAATTATTACACTTTTGTAAGCTGTGGATAATTTAATAGCTGATATAGCAACATCGCATGGTCTCAGTATGAAAAACAATACTCTACTAAACTGCGATATTTTACATCACAATTGAGCCAGATATTGTACGACGACCTGATGAAGAAAGAGAGGCTCATTAAGTAACTAAAATCCTAAAATAACAGTAATAATATACAATAGGCCTTTACCCCACAGGAGAGTGGCCGACCTCAGAGCCCATTCATTCTCCCCCACATATCACTCACACACACACACTTATTTCCACATATCAACCCTCTGAGGTGAAGGGGGCCTCTCCGGTTTCCCGTGGTGCTTGGGTCAGAGCCGAAGCCGCAACATGGTGGACCGCACCCTCCCTCCCCCCTTCTCCCGTTCCCCAGCAGCTCGGAGCTGAGCTCAAGTGCGGGGGGAAAATCCAGCCAGAGCTGCGTCAAAAACATTCATCCTTCTACACTCCTCTCCACCTTGCTCTATTAAGGGCACACTCTTGCATCCTCCACTTTTCAACTCCTCTCGTACTAAAACAACTTTTCACACAGTTCATACATCCGGTTTGCAGTCTCCCCCTACTTCTGCATCCCATAGCCTCAAGCCATAATCTTCTTCACCAGCCTACCAACCCCAATCTTATCATATGCCCAACCACCTTAACGTGCGTATCGGCTCGCTCTTCGAGTAGTCAAATCACTCCTGCTCTCCACCTGACCTCCTCATTTCTCACCTTATAAAACAAGCTTACACCCACCATCCCACCTTTGTTCTCCCTTAAAATAATATACGTCCACTTCAATATCACTTACAAGCTCAATTTTGTGGGGGTTCTGAGTTTTTCTATGTCTCGTAGATTGAATTCATTACGGAAGTTTTCCCGTAAGCAAACTTGAAGAAATACCGAGAAAAACTGCTTAAAACTAGATTGTTTTCGTAATCAAAAGTATAGGAAATAATTACCATGTTTAATACGACGCTTTGCCCTTACGCCGTCCCAGTCACGGGTTCCTCGCAACACTGTTTTGCAAGCTGCCAACGCCTCTTCCGTCTTCACTTTATGAAGACTTGTTATGCGATCTGAAATAAAAAAATCCGCTATAGCTATTTGGAAATATAAATAGTGATACTTTCACTAAACATGACCAGGTACCAAGCTTCAAATCTCAAATGAACCGACTTGGAAGAGGCGGAGGTGCCATCCCATGGTGATGCAAAGTGGAACGAATAAACCCTCCTCACTGAAGAGGAACCCTATCCCTCCGTTTTTTAGAGCCTTGCAATATGATTAGCCATTCCGTCAAAAAAACAACGTAACGAAATGCAGACCGTACTAAATCGCGCACCAACAGCTATCACTGGATGCGCACACGACAAGCCAATAGGATTTGCATACAGTGACACATATACGCTCAATCCTTAACCATCTCAAAGACGTAGCCATCACATCTGAGGTAGTGAACACTGCGCACCAATAAGACACCACTCTTGAACGCATACTTGCAGAAAATTTCGCCGGAAATCCGCACGACACCACAATACCGCTATCACACACACGACACCGTACACGTATTCGAGGGCACAGAGATGCGAACTACCCCGGTCCCCGAAGACCTTTGGCGGTTGAGGCAGGCAATTGGTTGCTCAAAGGGAGCTGGTTTGGTGGTGGGGGAGCCTTCGTATGATTATCGAGGTGGGGTCATTAAACGGCTACAAACCATGATCCAGTAATTATTTTATCGAATTATACACAATTGCTAGTGCAAGTTGTTAATACTAAATTTTGAAATGGGCTTAATAATTGACATGTAACGTAAGTTTTAGCAAGAACTTCTAATAAGATCTACCTTAGTCGAAGGTTTGAATGCATGTCGCAAAGGCGTGACTCTAAGATTGGTCACGTAAAACTAAGTTACATTAATCTTGCGCTTGAACACAACAGAGTGATAGAACTAAAACAAATTATCGTTAAGAAATGGGAAAATATCACTTACCAACAATTGGTTTGCAAACAACGTGTGTCTTGAAGGAATGCTTTGTGTGCGCCCTCTTCTCTCCAAGCCCAGAAAAGGAAAATTGAATAGCCAAGTCCCGTGTTATCATTCTCTTCATGATAAGTCTGGCAGTATCCCTTGGCTTCCGATCACACTGTTTAGGGTTGTTTCTGTGCGGAATAATTAATAAGATTGAAAACATTCTACACAGATGAGATTCGAACGCATTGCGCACTGCTTATATCACCGAATTAGGGAGTTTGCTATATAAGCTGTAGTTTGCCACAGCTGGGTTAGTACACCGCTCGTGATTTTGAGTTAATTTCACGTCACTCTTCTATAATGTATTAAAAATAGCGTTCTTACATGAAAGCTGCTAGAAAACGGTGACGTACATTGCGCTAAAGTTTCAAGTTGAGGGGAAGCTCATACCTTAACACATGTGGTAGCTACTTCAACGTTATCATACAAAGGAATTCACTGAATATAAATGTTCCAGCAAATAAGTATGATACACACTACACAAGTGTCTGATATTTTTTCATGTCAGTATCTTAGAAATGAAATTAAGATTGTATTGCTTTTAGCTTGCATGAACTTTTTTGTTTTCACAAATACACGAAAAAGAAAATTGAAAACCTTCTGGTGAAAATTTACAAAATTATATGGGCTGTTCGCAGGGGTTTATAAAAAGAAACAGTGCCCATGCAAAGACAATGTTCGCTATGTTGTCCTCGCATCATGAGTTAGCTAGTTAGTTATATTAGTGTTTGAGCCAACCAATACACAACAAAGGTGATCCAAAGAAGAATAATGATGATGAAATTATTTAGCATGGACCTGTATATGAGATATCTATGTATGCACGAGGTGTGAAACTTCACAGGACATCCTTGTGAAGTAACACATGTGTGTTGCCACTCAGGATGCTATGCGCACACACACAGCGAGCCAGGAAAAAAGTTTGAAGAAGAAAAAGTTAAAGAAGAGAGTAGAGGGTGTTAAGTAAAAGAATAACAGTGAACCGAAAAATTTGGTTCTCAACTCATCAATAACCTAATCTGTTACAGCAAGAAAAGAAGAGCCTATCCAACCATCGCACCAAGAATATGGCATTCAATCTGAACGGAGCTAAGTCAAAATTGTAAAGCTTTTTTTATCACATGTTTATATCATATTTTGTTTGATTGATGTTCGAGGACCCAATAAGCATGCCACAGTACATACGTATGTGTTCACAGCAGGTTCACATCAAGAAGACATCTTGATGTGAATATGTACATTAACAGCAGGTTCACATCTACAAAACAAAGAAAATTTATTGATCACATCTACCATTTTCTTCCGTTTCCAAATGTGAAAAAATCCATTATCAACCTGGATGTATTAACTATGAGCAATTTCCAAAGAATGTGAGTTACATCCCCCACAACGACAGGTGCAGAAATCATCCGTAAGTAACATGTATACAAACCCTAGGTTACAGAAATAATGCATCTTAAAACAAAAAAAGGAAAACTGATTTCACAACTGATTCAGCATTGCTCATCCTAAATTTCCCCCTCATACAAGTTCTTGTGGCACTGGTTGCAAATTTGGCGCAAGCAACACTAAGCCATCTCATTTGAGGTGTTTCAGAGTGGCTGAGCGTTTGATTGAAACTAAACGCTTCAGAGACGAGTACATATTTTTCGATGTGTATTTTGGCATACCCAGTCCGCATTTGTCGATGGCTGTTCAAAGGGTCGTTACAGAGCACAGAGAAGGAGAACCAGCATTCACCCAGTAAGCTCATTACTGGACTTTTCACGGAATGTCCAAGCTGTCCGGTATTGGATTGACGAAGGCAGCCCATTTCTTACCGCCGGACCAGTAACGGAAGACCATCCTGAGGCACGGGCAAAATATTATATCCCATTACCGTAAGACTGGCTTGCCTGCAGTATTCCGTCTCTAGCGCTGGGAAGCCTGCCCTGACCCGTTCACAATTGTGGGATTCCTATCTTTTCCTAGCACTGGCTTGCCAGCAGTATTCCGTTTCTAACGCTGGGAATCCTGCCCTGACCCGTTCAGAATTGTGGGATTCCTATCTTATCCTAGCACTGGTTTGCCTGCACTACTTGTCCTGACGTAAGACCGAAGCTCCTTGCGTCAAGACTGAGTAGTGCAGGCAAGCCTGCATCTTGATTAGTTAACATCTACAGATATAAGTAACAATTCACTCTCATGAACAAATAAAAAAACTATAAGATATTCAGGATTAGGAATCTGATTTAAAAAATGCACATATATTTAAAGAAATCAACGTATAAAGTTCTTTTAATGGAGCGACAGTAAAGATCGCGTTCAAGCATAAAATAATGATAATAATAAACCAGAATCAGGCACACGCACAGACTCACCCAAAACCAAGATCCCACCAGGCGCGCGAAGTGGCTTAACAATAAGGCATATAGCTACTGCACTGGAGCAAATTACCTCAATTGGACGAAATTAATTTGCGAAAATGGCTAAATTACATGATACATTGATTAGATGATACATTATGAACAGTAATAACAGGGTGTCTACTATGATTCCATTTTTAAATTCTACTACTTTTTACAACGTTCCAGAGCAAAAAATTACAACCTAAATCCTTCATATAAATAGTTATTGCTTTACAAGTTCCCAGATATATCAGCCTACAGCTAATGTCTAGTTCGAGTCAATATATAACGCCATAGCAACGGTGAAGCAGCATGTCAGAAAGAAGAAAGAAACAAAGAGAAATACTTTATACTACATAACACATAACATAAGATAGTCTATTAACCACCATGAAAAAAAGTGCCTTTGGTACCATTAATCGAGATCAATTGCGGTCATACACATCTAAATAAGATTAGATTATTAATTAGTTTAAGCTTCCCTATCCGATACAACGACGATTTAAAGAGAGGAATAATGAAGGGATCATCTAGTATAGGCCCGTGCACGGGGAATCTATGAGCAAGGTGTGTTTTTCCATCATAGGACACCAAGTGCATAGAAACAGTAAGTCAAGAAAGAAGTTCGAACAAGAAAAAGTTCAAGAAGAAAGTAGGAGGTGACGAAGAAAGTAGGAGGTACTGAAGAAAAGGATAGCAGTGAATCGGAAAAGCTGGTCCTCAACTAAACAAAACTCTATTCTATTTCAACAAAAAGAAGGCCTACCTAACCACATCGGGACAATCCCTCTGGACGTGTAAATGCCCATAGATACAATAGTTATATCCCCCTGAGGGGTCTAAATCCGACTATTTCCATGAAATACATATCAACAGAGGGCCACTTTGAACAAAAACAAGTTAAATAAACTTCCACTTTCTATAAGCGTGCAAACAAATCATAGAACAGAAAACATAATCAGATTTCAATAGTTTTTGAGTTAGTTACATACGTTAGTTTAAGCCTCCCTAACCACAACAAAGGTGTTCTAAGAGAGGGAATAATGAAGGAGACCATCCAGTATGGCCACGTACAGGGGATTCTACGCACGAGGGGTGCCCCGCACATTACATCCTTGAATGGAAATTAGAAGAAGAAAGTCACAAGAACTGAAGAAAAGACAGCAAGCAGTAAACCCATAACGAAAGTCCGGAGCAAAACAGAAAGCTCAATCTATTTCAATTAAATGGCATGCCAAATATAAACTCAAATGAACAAACACTTAACTAAATAAAACAGTGTCAAGTCTTATTGAAATGCTGTTCGTATCATCATGAGGGGCTTATTAAAAAACGAATCAAGAATACAGAATAATAAGATGGATGCGTTTCCTTGAGTAAAAATAATGCACAAAGCTACTGAGAAGCTACTCTTTTTCAAATAATATCCGCTCACTTTCTGTAAAGCAAAGTAATGAATTCTAATCACTGACTTCTCTCATTTTTATGAAAGAAAAAAATGTTCTACGAAACCAACTTTTAAAGCGATAACGATGTCTCGAGGGCTCCCCCGAGGACGGAGCACTGTTCTTCTCGATTGGGGCACTCATGTTCCACCACAAATACTTGCTCAGAGGGCGCACCAACAAACGTACTGGCTGAGCATCCCGCCGCACAATACTCTTGCTCCACCACAAATGCTTGCTCACAGGGCGCACCAACCGACGTACCAGCTGAGCATCCCACTGCACTATCTGAAACAATACAATTTCGCTTAGAAAAAATCATCGTAACAGTAATGATTTTGACAACTTCCATTTACCGGGGTAGGAATATTGAACGTTCCGGATTTGCAACACTTTATAAGAAAGTAAGGGCCGGAGCTATGAGTTAGGTAAAAGTTGAACAGCATCTCAACAAGCTAATTATGTTTTCGAAGATTTTTTTCATAACTGTTTACATTTTCCCATTTACTGCTCTTTCGTTCTTCTAGCAGTTTTTACTCCCAACTTTCTAGTTTTTTCCAATCTCAATATTGCAATGTAGCAGGTGAACGACACAAATTTCGTGCATAGATTCCCACACCCCAAAGAACGTGCTATCGTTTTCCCTCTCACAGAATCACTCGCAAACACCTTAAATATATAGAATTACATTGTTTTAACTTAGTCTGACGAGACAAACAATCGAAGTACAGCTTTTAATTGAATATTTGTGCCTCAGAATGCAGTACAAAAATACACGTTTTGCGCCTAAACATCTGCAACATGGCAGATTGGGCTACCACTATTCGTCATTTTCTGTTTCGACACCGAATGATATTGAACATATCTCAAAATTCATCTGTTCTAACAGCTTCCCTATACACATGTCATACGTACAGCAATACCTCAAAAAAAATACATACGCTGACAAGGTCATTTAGAAATTCCTCGTAATTTCTATGTTCAAATGCTGAAATTTTATAACAGTAAGAACATCTACCATACCTCGAAATTGAATCAATTCATTTTAATATGCTCTGGTATTTGCTCCTTTTGCACGGCTGGGCATAGTCTCCCGTGATCTACCGTGCACCGGAAATTATTATTATATTAGTGGTTTAAGACTCCGTTTTCAGTAACAAAGACGATATCACAGAGGAATAATGAAGGAGACCATCTAGTATGGACACGTACAAGGGGATTCTATGCACGAGGTGTGCCCCGCACAGGATACCAAGCGCATAGTAACAGCAAGTTACGAAGGAAGTTCAAACAAGAAAAAAAGTTCAAGAAAAAAGTAGACGGTGCTCAATAAAAGGATAGCAGTGAACCGAAAAAAGTTGGCCCTTAACTAAACAAAAGACACAATATTTCAACAAAAAGAAGGCCTACCTAACCAGTGATTCGGGCACTGACATTATCCCCCTGGGAGCGTCACTTCCCATAGATACAATAGTTGTATCCCCCTGAGGGGCCGTGCACCGGAAAAAATTTAATATAGCAGGTGTTGTTTCCTGAATTGAGGCTGAAATCACTTGTTTCAGGTGTTCAACAGTGTTGATTTTTACCTGGCACACTTGAGGCAAGATATGTCTTCATGTAAACTACACTCAACTACAACCGTAGCCTCGAGCTCACCATTATTTTCGTAAATTTACTTCTCATTTAAATCAAACCTATGCAGTTTTATTTAAATTCATTCATAATTATTGTAATTTAAATAACTTAGTAAATATAAGGTGATTTAATGTATATTCTCAGCATCTTTGTACATCATCAAATAAAATTCTGCATTTTTCATACTTATAAATATTGCAATGTATAACTTCACTGAGTCAAACCTTAATTCAATCAAACGCCCAATTCGGTTATGAAATTCAAATTGATAGAGAAAAATCTTGAATACTCTACACATTCTAATTTTATCTCTAAATCCAGATGGATTACAAATGGTTTCTAAATTCAAAAAGAAGGTACTTACTACGTTTACGCTTGCGAGTACTTCCGGACCAGTCCACAACCTGCCTCAGGAGCAACGCAGTTCGTTTCTCTATGTCGGTGAGGGACACGTCTCTAAATCTTGTCCACCGTAGAGTACCTGGAAAAAACGAACACATAATAGCTAGTAGCTAAAACACATTGGTCACGTATGTTCCCTCTCCATTAATTATAGGAAACAAGTACAGAAAGATCGTACGAAGCTTTCACTGATAGCTAATTTACAATTAATATGTAACTAATTTTCAACACGCTTATATTATGACATGCTTGAAACATTAAAAACTTACAAACAAGCAGGTAGGAAGAATATAACAGTGCAACATTTTCACGACAAAAATCATACCGCTCCTATATAGAAGTAGCTACAGTGAATTCAATTCACCATGAAATATAACTTACTTAAGAGAAGCTGATATGCCTTATGAGAAGAAAATTTATTCTTCGTAGGCTGCCGATTGAGACCAAGCCCAGTGAATGAATACGTCTGGGCCAGTGTTCTCGTCATCATTCGCTGCAGCATTCGACGCAAAGTATCTTGAAGACTCGGGGTTTCCAATGCTGCCAAGCTCATGACCTGACGAAAACAATGATAACGTTCTAGTTCCCCTAAATTACTTTATAATAATTGTTAGTTAAAAATAAAACGTAAACGTGCATCGGGGGTTTACTCGTTATGTAAATCTAGGACAAGTAAAGGTAGTGAACCTGAGCATTAGCTAGCTGCATAAACATAATTGGTTCCGTACGTTTATTCACATATTTGTATTACTGTAGTACATATATATACATATATACATATATACATATATATATACATATATATATATATATATATATATATATATATATATAATAGTTTTGGCTTCCCCTAGCCACTACAAGGCGTTCCCAAGATCAGAAAAGGAAGGAACAAAACGAAATGTGTAATCTACGCACAGGACACTTATATTAGCGCATAGGAACAGCACATTAAGAAAAAGGAGGAAGAATAAAGTATAGAAATTAAAGGAAATAAAGTGGCCAAGAAATAGAAGAGGTAAGTGCTGTCTAAGTTGAAGTAACCTAATATCTGTTTATTCCCATAGAACAGTATGGACAAACCTAACCTTGTTGCTCTTCTCTATGCTCACTGATGGGTTATATATTTGTGTCGTGTTACTCGTGTATAATCCTCAAGGATACGCAAGAAGAAATTAGCACTCGCGTTAATGGTTGGAGGTCTCTGCTTAACTAGAAGTTACATTCATCTTCACTCTGCAACCGCATTATAATAAGTTACTGTCAAAAATTACTAGGCCTAGGAAGATCTAGAGCGTTATATACACGCAAGTCGATACCGTGTACAAGCAAGTCGTACAAGCTCGTAGTACAGTATCTTCAAATAACGCTGAATTTCTCTATCTAGGGTAAAGCACAAACAGTTATAAGTAGGTACTTCTCTTGCAGCATAAAAATGCTGTATTCCAGAAAAAGACTCAGGTATTTAAGAGGAAATAATGATGAAAGAAATGCTAAATCGCCACACTCGCATTGGCACAGATAGGTAAGTGATAAATGAGTCTATATAAAACACTTGGCAGCTCATCATATAATCAAGTCATTAAGGTATACGCCATGGAAGCTGCGCCAATAACCGTATGGACTTGAATGTATATTGACCTTGTTACATTGAAATGAGCGAGACTTCGAACTTGGTACCTCCGTTGAGGGTTTACCGAAACATTTCGGTAGCAAGTTAAGTAGAATCTACACAATTAGCAGGTAGAAACGACAGCAGTCTGAACTTTTAAGCTCTAAGCAATAGTGACTTACAAAATGGTTCGATGAAATGAGTGCAGACAACTCATCATCATTGTTGGCAGGGGGACCAGCAATAAGATCTTCCTTGGAAAGCTTTGCGGCCAAACCCTCAAATCCTCAAGTGCTAGGTCCAGCTTCTCTTCTATCATGTCCATCTTCACTTGCATATTTGCTGCAACTTTGCTGACCTTCGCTGAAAGTGCAGCTGTCAAGTCCTGGCAGCAACAGCGCGCTTGAGGTGCGTCTGAACTACTGGAGGCATCCACAGTAGATCTGATCGTTAAGGCTGACATTAGCTAATTGTACAATAGCATTGCTACTGCTTAATGAAAGGTCTTAAATGGATGAGTTGTAAGTATATTACATACCTACATAGTTATGCTAACTTTCTCATACTGTGCTATATCACAAACTAAAAAAATTAACTGATTATTTTATGTGATACACAATATGGACCACGTAATCAATATCGACTGAATAAATGACGTGGTCCACAACCGGCAAGCCAGGTTTAGTTTAATGATCGTGTTCCAAGAAATTGTTTCAATTAACTGGCAAAAAGATTGCCAAGTGGATTTTTTTCTTGCAATGATAATTTTAACAATTTGCCAGAAAATTTAGTTTCACAAAAGCAACTACGTCTGCGCTTTGGGGCAAAATGGGGTTCCACAGTATAGGTCAACGTCATGAACACAATGCTAAGTTATAGCTTGACATATAGAGAAATTATTAAAAGAAAGCTACAAGTTGAGGGTCGAACTGGAGTAAGTTTATGGGTTAGGGCTTCAACTCATTTTTGAAAATTAATTTAATGAATTTCATTTCTGTCAAGAGAGACGCGAGCCTTATAAAGAGTTAAATATTACCTCATCAAATGTTGGTATTCGAAACCCACCCACCCCAACACCCCTTCGACGTGATTTGGAGGGAGTAAAAACAGGTATGGCGGATTGGATCGAGGTAGAATCAGAGAACATGTCAAGGAGTCGTTGAAATACCTGTCTTTGAAAAAAATCTTCATTTTAAAAACCCTGGTCACAGCAGAAGTGCTGAGTACTTTACTACTCCATACTTCAGAATGATGAACTTGGACTCTTCGGCAGAGAAGATTCTTTACTGAAAGTTAAACTTGGTTTGAAACTCAAGCTGAACTAGGAGTTAACTTTATTATTAGGTGAACATTTTGTTCAGCTTCATGTAAGATTCACCCTTTGCTGCTAAAGAATCCAAGTTCATCATCTGCTAGGATGGATAAGACAAGTAGCAACACGGCAGCCGTGAAGAAAGGTTTTGAAACCAAGTTCCACCCGAAAAATACTCAAAAGGTTTCAACCACTATTGCAGTGCAATAGCCATCAACCAGTTCCAGGATTATGCCGCAGTTCAACCCTCTGCTCAATCTCAGGATGATTAAACTGGTGGAAATTGCCAGCACCTGATGAGATAGGTAATAATTTACCCTCTATGTAGTCCAGCTATTCCTCATCGAGAATAGACTACTATTGAATATACTTATAATAATGTTGTACAGAATATAAAATTGTCACTATTGCTTGTTGAGCCTAAACCTAACTTTGAATCTTCATATAATACCTAGGTATGTAGCTACCAATTAGAACAGAAATAAGATGTTCTTAGTAGTGCACACACCATGAAGCAACATTATCAGCTGAGTTCATTTCATATTTTTGAATTGCTATAGCAACAATTGTGAAAATATGTAACTATTTACATAAAATACATACATATACAGTATATTCTACATAGTGGCAGCTAAAGACACTAGTTCTGTGTACCCATGTTGCACAATACCTGAAATGATATTGGTCACTGGTACGTACACCTCATTACCAATGACATTATTATTGCTTACATTTACCCTTTTTTATAGCACTGTGACATTAGAAATAGCTGCTAATGATGCCCAGTTGAAAAAACTGCTATTACTGGCTATTTTCTAAGAAATTTTACCTTGAAGATTGTAGGCCACCAGCATCACTCCACTCCACAGATGACATACCGCTGTCCGTGTCAAAACCATCCAGCAGCCGGTAGCACTTCTTGTAGGAATCTACAAATAAGAAACATTTTAGACCCAGAGAACCTAGTAAAAATTTGCCCAACATAATAAACACAACACTTCAGCACTACACACAACACTGGAGAACTGTATATGACACTGCAGCACTGAACACCACTGCAGCATGCTCTGTAGAACTGTACACAACACTGCAGCACTGCACACAACACTGCAACACTGTAGACAATACTGCCGCACACTATGCAGCACAGCAGCACTGTACACAATACTGCAGCACTCTACGCAATATTGCAGCACTGAATGAACTAAACAATCATCCACTAGATAAAAACTTCTAAAGACTGTTTTTGCTGTTTCTCATACAAAAATGGCTGCAGATAGGCACAATAGATTAAATAAAATTTCAGCCATCATTATTATTGCTGCCTCAAATAGTTCCTTTAAATGAGAAATTATTTCATTGACTTACAGGGTCACAGTTCATCAGTGACCCTGAATCACAGGGTCAATCCCACTTTATGAGTAATTAATCACTGTATAATTGGTGAATTTTAATGGGATGTATCACTAAAATTATGCCTTGGCAATCAAAATGTTACTAACATATAAAACGTTTATCATTACCATTAACATGTGTGTATGCATGCTCTAAATATTGAAAATTCAGATGTAGAAATGAACATAATTCGACCAAAAATTATGACACGTAGCTACAAAAATTACTTACTGGCAGATGTAATGATATGGCAGCTGTAGAAAGACCAAGAATCTTCTGGTGGTTCCAACTGCTTTGCAAGGGCTACTGGATCACCATGTGAAGGCCAAGAACTTTTGTGTGAACCATTTTTTCTAGTTTTTACCCACGATGAGGGTACCACTGCTTTATCATTAGATTTTTCAAAATACACTCCTACATATTTTTTTATAGATGAAGACATCTTCTCACCTGTAGAAGTCTGTATGAAGAAGCTCAATTACAACAAATTTTCTTTTGTAGGGGAGAATCATACACTTTTTCTTCACATCTTTCACTTTCCCTTTTTTTTCCATGCCTAAATATTGGAGCAAGTGTATGCCAACATCAGATGAAGAAATTGGATAATGGAATAAATTTTCCTTGGATTCAAACACTCTGAGTTTCAGTGTTTCATGAGATGCACTTGTAACAATTGCAACAGACTTGTCATTAAGCATTACACAGTTGTCTTTGCTTGGGTTTTGACTTGGTTTAATAAGACTATTATTAATAATTACTCCTTTTTTAGAAAATTTCAATTCAGGTGGCTCTCTTTTTGAATGGAGGTGACTTAATGTAGAAATTTGTTCATTTTTTACTGTAGCAAATTTTTCAATTTGTTTGAGTGGTTTATTACCTGACCTGATGCAGCTTTTTAGCTCACCTAGAAAACTTTCATATGGGAAGCAGCTAATGTTTTCTAAGTTTCCATACCTTGCATAATCATCTGGTAAGTGAATAAGATTATGCACGTTATATGTAATAAATTCAGTGCCATAATGTTGCTGACACTCTTCAACAAATTCAAGTAAGAGGGATTTAATGAAATTGAGCTTCTCTTGCTGCTCATCACTTAAGAGAAGTCGCATGCTGACACTAAATTTAAGAAAAGTTTTGTAATGATCATGTGACATTATAGCTTTGTTTCTTAAAACAACAGGTCCAACATATAGCAACATTGGTCTGAACTCAGTGGCTTTCCAGAACCGATGTTTAGAAAGTCCAACCTGAAAATGCCTAACAAATTCACGGCAAATGAATGGTTCAGCACCTTTTATTGAAAGCTCAAGTGTTGCAACAGCAATGCGAGAAAATTGAGCTTTTCGGTTGGCTGCAGGTGACTTGAGCCATCTTTGCAGCAGGCGTTTCATAACACCTAAGCAGCAGAGATGCATATAATCAAGAACCATGGAACCGACTAAATCAATACCAATCGATTCTAAAATTAATGTTGAAGAATCATGATGATGCCTAGTGTCTTCACGTGACAAAAATGATTCTTTAGTTCGCAAGGGAGCATCGGTCTTATTCAATGTTACATGCCCACCATGATAAGAACCATGAACATAACACCTCTCACAAGAATTATACCCTGAATGGTATACAATGTTTTTTAGCTGAGCTCGACAAGGGGCATCACATATTATTGGTCCAGATATATCAAATTTTACTCTGCCATTCTGAGTTGGAATGCTTTCAGCCAATAAGTTTTTCAAATCATTTACTAACATTTGTAAAAAACGATTGCAATCAACTAACTTTTGATTTTCACTTCTATTAGTACAAAATAATCCTGCTGTGAAAATTTTAGTTGGACACTCTTGACATTTTATAAGAATAGGATACAGATGAAAGTTAGGAGATTTGTCAAAAAGAGGAATTCCGTCAATGTTGATGGCCAAGGTAAAATTACTCCCAAGATCAGTTGACCAGTTGACTTTCAAGTGTTCTTTCAGACATTTGATCCAGTTGTTAACATGAACATATTCAGCTCCGCCTTCAAACAAGTCACTTTCATTGCCCTTAGTTATGCTATTGTGGTGAACCAAAGTTCGCACATCTATCGGAAACCCTGGAAAGACATTGGCTTCCACTAATTTCAGGAATCGATCAACTGCATCGTAAGGCACACTTTTTTCCTTTTGAAACCATTCTGCAATGGTAAATTTCAAAGAATTTTCTTTTTGAAATAAAGTACTACTTTTAGGGTTTAATGAATAATTTTGACTAAAATTTTCTGTTTGAGAAGAACTTGTAAGCCTGGAAGAAAAAGAACCAGAGGATGATTCCAGTAGAGTTTCATCATCATGATTAACTACTACTCCTGATGAGCAAGGCATAGAGTCCAACAGTGAATCACTCTCGACGTCGCTAGCTTCGCTGGTGCTCACTGGTGAACCTGGATCAATGCTTGACACACGAGCTTTTACATTCAAAGTGTCATATACTCTTCGTTTTTTCTGTTTTTTTTGCCAGCATGTGGAGAGGTTTTTTCAAACGTTTTCTATCCATTTCTTTCAAATTAGTACAACTGCACTGACACACTCCAAAATCAGGGGCTTCTAAATAAACACTATGAACACAGACCTGAGGCAGCAGGCAAGGCTGACAATCAGATGTTAAGATTTCTGCAAAGGTAGGTAGCTATTATTTTTTCTTACTAGGCTATTATTATTCATATTAGCTATTAAAACATTTTGAGACATCTGTGCTGAATTTCCAACAATTTCAGTTTTCTTTGTGATTGTCCCATATTCTCATAGTCAGGTACAAGTTTAGTCAGCTACAAGTAGCTACTTCCAATAAAGAAATGTCTCCTGCAGCTTGTCCAATAGGTGTCATACTATATGTAGTACATTGCACATTTTGGTCAATTTTTTGAAGTGGACAGTAGCTAATAGATTTTTACGCAAATTATCACCGTTTGGCAGGGTAGAATTATTGAATCATCGTAAGACAGTCGTACCCATTGCTTAACTGTCGCAAACACAGTTGTCAGATTAGCCTACGATGCTATTAATTTCCCGTAACAAAAATATTGTTCAATCAACTTAACAATGAAAAATGGACTACACAACTACAAAAAAGTGCTTAAAAACCTACCTTAGTATAATTAAATTCTTTTTGTAACACTTTTTAATCTCAATATGTACAAGCAGAAACAAGACAGGGCCGAGCACTCCTGCATCTACCCTACTGGGGAGGATAACAGCTTTTTTGAAAAATACGGTTTAAATATTTACAGTTGCACATAGGTACACTTCTTAATTCATGAACAATTAACAGAGTGCATAGGCTAACCCACTCTATGTACAAGTACAGTAACTACTGAAATCTTATTTAATACACAAAAAACTTAACAGAAATTCCTATCACAACTCAAAAAATATTAGATTCTACCAATAAATTTCTACTTTACAAGAAAGAAGGTGGTAACAAGGTTTGTAGGGACAATTTTATTTAACTACTGTATAAATAATATATTTTTGCTTGGGGAAAACACTTTGTTGCTGACTAGTTAGGCCTATCCATAGAAGGATATGTATGATGGAAACTTCTTGAAACCTCTGAGAAAAAGATTAAAATCTAGCCTGGTTTCAGCAATAAAATACAAACACAAGTGTTGCCACGGAACGAATTTAATACAGCCTTTTGTGAGCGATTAAAACTTAAATGTAACTCATGGGCTGCATTCACATTTATTTACTGATTATGGGCAGCAATGTTTTTGGTAATACTTTAGCAGATGACCATATAAATATAAATTTATTTCTTTTTGTCAAATTTTAAATCTGCTGCTTTTCTAGAAAACAGACTTAGGGAGAAACATTGATAAAATTCACTTTAATATCTGTTCCTTATCAAAAATTTGAGGGAGGAGAGCAAAAAAATTGATTTTTCTTTCACTAAAATTATTGAAAACAGTAAAATAGACACACACAGACCAAGAATAGGTTAAAACAAGAAAGGTCAAGTTCTATTCCCCTAATTTTTGTAAAATAAAAGGTCAAAAAAAGTGAAAAAAAATCCATTTTCACCCTCATATTTGTGAGAAGGAATAAATAGTATTGTGATTTCAATATTATATCAATATTTTGCCTCAACTCTATTTTCTAGTTAGAGAAGTGGCAGTCACAAAAATTGCCCCAAAAGACTATAGCCTATTAAAAGGAGTTAGACACAGCTTAGGCTAGTTCTAACTAGGCCTAGATAGTTCAACACTGCTTAGCCGTATGTAGGCTAACTAGGTATAGTTAACTAGGCCTAACTTAGTTAGGGTAAAGGCAGGAACGACCGGCCCTGCAGTAATAACTGGCCTCCTTAACAAAAAGCAATTGGAGTAAAGAGCCTGCTCCTTTTCTCCATTGCTTTTTGTTAAGGAGGAGAGTTAGCTTATTAGTGCAGGGCCGGTCAGTCCTGCCTTTACCCTAGCTAGGTAGCCCTACTTTACACTGCCTGGGTCATACTTCAACACTGACTAGGCATAGCCTAATCTAACTAAGCCTAGCTACTTCTCATTTTATGAGCACAAAAGAACAGAAATAGCTGCATGGTAAACTTAATCACCCTAATTTTAAGTTATGAATATCCTAAAACAATGCACAATGCCTATACAGTTGATAACACGCTAAATACGCGCGAATTTTTTCCGCGCACACACACACACACAAACACCGGTCTGACAGGTTTAGGTTATTGCTTGTTTAAAAAAGCTGCGTAGTAATACCAACATTAACTTTATCAACACTTTTCCGCTAGTAATTCTGTAATCTATACGTTTATTAAATAAAAATATCGAACATAGCATAATTATTTACGAAAATTTCTACATTTTTTTATTTAGAATAATTCTATTCTAAATTCCTGCGCTGAAGAGTATAGTTCTACGCAAGAGTCTCTTCATTTTTCTTAACACGACCGCTTGTGCAGCTACATAAAACATGTAAGCCCGATGTGATAGATAAAAACTTATCACCAATAAAGTTGATACATGCAATGAAATATGGCCAATATTGGCTTCTACTAAACTATAATATTAGAGTCCTCAATTGGTATACGTGTCTTTATAGTGCATAATACCCGCTAGATATTAAAGGGGGCTAATTGGTGACAAAGCATGACATTTCAACAGACTTAAACCCTGTATACAGATTTAAAATTCCCTGAAAACCAGAAAACGTACAAGCATTTGTTCTGAAATGCATTAACTTGATACTTTAAAATTTTCAAGTCTATTACTTCCCAATCGATATACGTATAGGCCTAGTGGAAGCGCAAATAAAAGAGTTTTCCTTATTAAGAAATGTCTGTTCTGCCCATAATCTTAAAACATTTAACTTAGGTAGCTATTCAAGTTTTCCATACATTTATGCACTTATTATCAACTGCTTATATGTTAGTTCTTGTTAGTTACCAAAGTCCAAAATTTAAATGAACTTTGTTAATATATGTGTATTTTCTGTCAACGAAACTTAACGGCAAACTCAACATGCCATTTTTCCCGGCAAAGTACTATAGGCTCCTACACTTCATACAGGCTATAGATAAAAGTTGCTCTTTTGAAAGGACAACTTGCTGTAACCTATAAGCTACATATGCAAGTTTGTCTTAACACCTATTCACAGCGATATTTTACTCGAACCAATGATTCAATTATTTATATAAGCCAAAAAGCCAAAATTATTATTCATACAAGCCAAAATTAATTCAACTAAAATCCATCAAGCAAAGAGTTAAGAACTTCATTGATGAATAATTACTATTCGAGGTGATATAGGGCCTGTAACTTGTAAAAAGTTTTTTTATGTATGGACAGGAACAGTTTCATTAATTTATTACGACCATGGTGTATTGTCAATATTTTATTTCCTTACTTTCTTCATATTAACTGATGTCAAATGTTTTTTTTCTTCGACCTATGTGTTCAACAGAGTTTGATGTATTATAGGTACTGTTCTGACTGCGTCATTAGAATTAGTATTCGCGTTCATAAATTATTAAGACCTTATTGTATTGTAAATGTTTTATTTTTTTTTCTAATTTCAATGCCGCGAAATGGTTCTTGAATGTATGTGTTTAATCGAGTTTTCTCAAATTTGATACATTAGAGTTACTATTTTGATGGCTATTGTTCGTAACAAACATAAATCGTCGTTTCCTATCTCTCTTTCCCCTTTTTCGATTGATGTCGAGTACGATACACCGTGACCGGTTTGAGATACATGATGAATAGACAATTTCTCTCAGTGAAGGATGCGCCTTGTAAGAAAAATCAATCAGTATGGGTGATTCGGTTCCCATAATTGGTGACTCTGTACCATGGTACCTAGCCTAATTTTATTTTTTTTAGCAAATAACTATTGAACAATTTCGTATCTACAAAATCCTTATGTTAATAGTAGTTTGTAAGGATTTAGTAATCAGGTATGGTTGCTGTAATGAATGATTCTTAGGTACTTAAACGTTTATTTAAATTTCTTGGCGTTACAAATTCATGAAACATACACTAACGCACAACTTTTTTGCTCGTTGTATTTTTTTCTATTTCACGATTAAATTCTTTCCCTTGTAGCGTAACACCAGGTGTTTATATAACTACTACACAATATGCATTTTTAAGCATATTCTTACGCTTGGTTTCCAGTAATGTATTTGGTATAGTATTTTTCTTGGAGTGCCAGTACGGGCTTACAATCGGTTTTCCTTTTCAACTGAAATGAATATACCGGAACGAAACAGGCTTCCCACAATACTCTCGTTGAGAATGGGAACCCATTACTGACCCAACTCGCCCGAGACGTAAATTTACTCTTTAAAGAGAAGCCAGAGTTAATCCCGTACTGAAATTACACTTTCCACGGGAATCCAGTACTGACCCTTCGTTTCCTACGTCACCCCATTGAACAGCCATTAATAAATGCTGACTGGGTATTATGACCGACAGGACCTGGACAACAGCTATCCCAAGTAAAAATTGTTTCTCATAGCCCTGTAACGTATGAAGCAATGCTAGCCATAAGCTATCATCACTTCTTGAGCTTTACATTTTCCATACCAAAGACTCGTGCTCAAGAAGTTCACAGAGTCCATCCATTGACGATGCTGGAGGAGGAAATTGGGAGCCCGTACCACTGTTCTCCTAAATGGCCTGCATCATGAAGTCCACCTTCTTGTGCAATGTAGACATTTGTCCATTTAAAGCTTCCACTCTGTCCTCCAGTGCTTGAATTTTCAGTTGTGTAGCAGAGTCACAGCTGTAAATCTTGTCTTTTTATATTAAGGGTCAAAAGTATGTTGGCAGCATAAACAAATTTATGTCCACTACAAACAAAGCTACTAATCACTACTGTATTGTTCTGTGAGAAGCAGATTGCCGAAAGTTTATACCCCTCAAAAAATAAATCAAGGCTAGCCATAAATATATATTATATAATTGTACAAGACCATCAAATTGGAGCAATAACTAGGTCATAAATAACAATAAGTAAAAGTCAACAGCTCAGAAATACCAAGAGCTGTAATTCATTTTCACCAGTCTTTTTCATCCTGCTATTTTTGAGAGCTATAATGTCATAGAATACATTGTGAATGTTCCTTACCAAGCGCTCTTTGTAGCGATGATGTTAGACGTAGAGCATGGAACCTCTTCAGTTCGGGCAGTGATAGATGATCCTGAACTGGTTGCTTCAATTGCTTCAGTTTCAACATTCGATTCTTCATTGGTGGAGTACAGCTTCCGGACACACCTTTCAAAGGAACCTGAAATAAATTTTTCAGTTGCTAATTTTTTGAAACAATTTTTGAAACATCTGGCATTTTGTACTAGAATGTGTTCTGAAAGTATTTGTATTTTTTAATTATCCACATCAGGGTTCACACACAAACTGAATGCAGTGCACAGCCAATTTAAGCTATATCAGACAAAAACTCAAGGACAAAAATATGTATATTGGTCTTATTATTATATCGTACACTATTACCGGCAATATTTTGGAAAATATTGTATGCTTTTTACACAAAATTTTATTTCAACAGCTGCTAAGTGGCTAAGTGTTCAGGTAAAAATAAAAAAACACATTAGCTAAATCTGGTTTTAAGTAGGTACTCTAACTATACCAACTCTACTCTAAAAAATGTTGTTTAAGAATGTTAACTTTTTTCACCAATTGGCAGTTAAAGAAGATGAGCAAGCATGTTACATTAATATTGATGCATATAATAAATGCTCAAATATAATTCAATATCAGGAGAAAACACTAAATAACTAAAGATTGAAGCCACATACTGATTCAATTAGAACATGAAGATGTGTTATATGTGAGGAATGGTAACCAGTCACACACAGATCACAAAATTACCATATTATATTTAAGCAATAGCTATAGCTATCGGGAACACTTAATATAGCATTTACTGATAAGCACTAAGCTATGAAATGAGTGCACTGTAATGCAAAACTGTTGATGTTGTTTTGCAAACTTCAAATATAATCTTAGATCAAGAAGTAGGTGCGAAAAAATTCATGGAGACAATTTTTTTCCAAGTACTATTCAAGGATGTGTTAACCCTACATTCTTTATTCTGATAAAAGAATGCTACTTACTTGAATGACAGAGAGGTGAAATCTTGTAGATTTTCCATTCTTCACTGGCTTTGTAATTGGAAGATGCAAGTAATCTTGCGTTTTTTGTTGGGTCTCTGCATTTCTTGCGTTTCTTATCCCAGCTGACTATCCACGCGGAGGGAATTACATCATTGGATTTTCCATATCTAATAAATCTGACTCCTACATATTTCTTGAGTTCATCGAGTTCTAAATGTTGTATCATGATCACACAAATTTTCTAGTCACTCCTAATATTGGAAAAAATAAAATAGTATTGTACATAACTTTCTTATATATTTTTTCAAAAAAACAGCACAAGCTAATTTTTAAATGAAGTTATTGAGTGCAACAGTATGATGCTGACAAAGCTCTCTTTTTCCAGGGGCAATACCATCTCTTTTGCAAAAACATCAGAAATGTTGATCACTTGTTTCCTTTGTGTTGAAAACTTTACTTTATTCACTCCCAGCTCCGTGGAATCAATTGGAGAAGAGAAAAAATTTTTTGGGAGCAAATGAAAACTTCACAAAGGTATGTTCCATCATTGTGGTGGATAGAATTAATTTGAACTACTTCTCCACTTCTGAGTTGAACATAACAGTCACATTTGCTGGAGTGAAGAGGCTTCATAATACTGTTTTTGAAATTGAGTTTTTTCAAACAATTTCCTTCATAGCCATGTGTGCACTGTGATTTATAACAAGAAAATGTAACTTTAAAGAGAGGCAATGATATGTCAGGATGACTGTTAGAGTTCATATAATGAATGTGTTGTCCAATCTGTTGTAAAGGCTTGTAACCTGTACGCACAGCCTCTTTCACATGGGAACCTAGGTATGATTCAAAGCTGAATGCAGATATTTTATCCAGAACTCCATAATTTGCAAAATCTTGTGGAATGTACTGGAGACTGTGCACATTGTATGGTATAAATGAATTGCCAAATATTGTTTTGCAATTTTCAATGTAGTCATTAAGGAAATGTTGGATGAAGGTAAGATTAATGGCTTGATTTTCAGTGTTAAGTAGTCTCAGTGCAATTGAAAATTTAAGAAAAGTGAAATATAGGTTAGAAACAACAGTTTTTACACGAAAGCAAAACCAAGCCAACATATAATGCAAATAAGCGATATTGGCTAGCTTTCCATTTGAGAATTGTAGATATTCCCCCTTCAAGTTTTCGAGGGAATTCTGAAGGGATATAAACTTGATATGAGAGTAATCTTTCATCAAATAGATTCCTAGATGTGGAGTCAAGACGACAATTTGTTTCCTTTAATTTAAGATTCAACAATCTATTGAGGAATCTTTTCATTACTCCAAGGTAGCACAGATGCACAATATCCAAAACAAATGATGATACCATAGGAATTTTTTGAATTTCTAATTCATTGGCATCTTGTGATTTTTGATAAGAGCTGCTCTTTCTTCTTGTAAAAGTATCATCTGTTCTCACAGGGCTGTTGGTAGTAAAAAAAAAACAACTGTACTGCTATGGTACTCTCCAACAACTTCACACCTTTCGCAGCTACTATAACCTGAATGAAGCACGGTACTTTCGAGAGCAGCCCTGACTGGGGCATCACATACAAAAGCTCCAATTTTTACAACAATTTTATTTCCATTCACAAGAATACCTTCACTGTTTGCTTTATTTATGTCACTAAGAAATTCTTTGAGGAGCACACCTGTGCTTGGCATTTCTTTTGATTGATAGGAATGTGAGCAATAAATTCCCACACAGAAAATTTTTTCCTTTTTCTCAACCTTAACCAATATTGGGTAAGAAGAATATTTTGATGAAGAAAGTGCACTTTACAAATTAACCCCATCAACATTGACAATCAATCTAATTTCACGTTCATCATAAGAAACAAGTTCAATGTAATGTTTAATATTCAGAAGCTAGTCACTGCAGTGAAGATATTCACCTTTTTCCATCGTCTTAACATTGAGGGAATTGTTATCAAGAAGCGTTGCAGTGCATTTAGGTACATTAAAAGCTCCTGATAAATCACTTAATAGCCTATCAATGCACGCATGTTTAATGCTCTTTTCTCTGTTAAGCCATGTTGCCAGAATACATGTAAGTTTTTCACTGCCATCACTGTTACAATTACGATTGAATTTGTTCAATGCACACTGTTGTCCTTCTGGCATCTCTTCCTCAACAGGGAACAACTTATCCGCACCATCATTGCAACTATCACTATTTGGAATTATTTCATCAACACTATAACGATCTAAATCAGTGCTACAGGGATGATTTTCATGGCGCCCTTGACTGTTTCCGCAGGCAGTAGGATTAGCTGCGCATGAAGTTGACGGATCATCTAATTCACTTGCTTCTACGTTGAAAAATTTCCACGTATTTTTCATTCGTCGTTGCTTTTATCGCTTGCTCAACAAATTAAAAGGCTTATATTTACGTGTGAAATTCATTCTCCAATAGTCGATGGAAAAAGAAACAAACCAGGCGAGTCAAGAAACCCTTCGCGGGTCGCAAGGTGGTGGATTACGTCAGGTTAGGCAACTGCTTCCTGCTGAACCGTTGCATAAAACATACAAACATGCTCTGCTGATAACCCATGCTAAAAGTATCTATATACGTACGCATAAAATTATTAGTTATGTGTTCAGAAATTACAATCCACAAATTATGAGAACATTTATGCGCACAAAAATATTGAAAAACTACCTTATGATAATGTAAAACACCAAAACACGCGTGATCCCTTGCTATTTTTTTGAATTTTCAACTTCAGATCACGCCCATGGCAGCAGCCAATGGTTGCTCAGCCTGTTCTGCGCTCATTGGCTAGCGCTGAAGATAATGGCTGGTGATGAATTTTCTGATGGTACTCAAAATGGAAATAACAATTTATCAAGTAGGCCTGATCAACGAAAAATATTTTCGCATTAATCTAAGAGAAGGGGAAAAAAGTTATTACCAAGGATGTTTTCTGTGTCTCGTACACAAAATTTATCGAATAAGAGCAATTTTTACGATTTAGCGCTTTTTTGGAGTAAAATATTTTGTCACGAAAATATACCTGCATTATTTTCCTGCTGAGAATACATTTACTTCTAAGGTACAGGGAGTATAGATTTTTTCCGACGTTTATGGATAATTCAATAACAGGTTGTAATAGACAATTATTAGAAACCTGCTAATCAATCTTTTATATCGGTTTGATCTTTTCAATTTAGGAGTAAATTTGCTATTTGTTAAGTTATCAAACTTTACTGAACTTTTGTACTTATAACCACCATGTAGGTGCTGAACACAGGCATAAATCATCAAGCCAAATATATGCAGGGTATACCCACGAAAATCAAACATGTGCAGGGTATACCCACGAAAATCTTAGATGATTATTGCGGAGACCCCTACCTACCTAATTTTGGGAGATACACTTTCGAAAATCTTCGATCATTATGGTACGCATTGCCGCTCAGAAATATACCGGTAATGACCACTAAATTCTTCGATGATTATGGGGGTATTTCATCACATAATTCATTATGCTGGGAAGGCCCAATGTAGTCTGAGATAATCTGACATGAGGCCCACAATAATTTCTGATTGGGAAGTTCTTGATTCAAGTAGACCGTTCTGCAGGCTTTTCGTTAACAATAAAAGGAACACTTCCGGAAATTGTACAGGAGAAAGAGGCTAAAAATCCTCTCGACGATTTGGAACGAATTTCGCCTTTGCGGCCAACGACTGCCTTCACAATAGACCTGAAAATATTGAGTTGGCTAATAAGTTCGTGCGTTTTTTGAATGTTGCTCTCTGACCTCGGAAAGATATTTTTATATTCTCGTAAAAATAATAACAAAAACAGACCTGAACTTGTTTTGAGCTCATTTAACTTAGAATTTGAAGGAATTCGCACGGTGAAGTTCAAAATCATGAAGGATATCACATTCCGCCAGCGTTATCAATCTTAAACCAAGATTAACTTTTTTCTGCTGTTGATAACTTTTTTGAATGCTCACTTTCATTCGATGATTTCTATCTTCATAAAATTTCGTAGTTGGATATTTTTCCTTTGTTCATGGAATTTAGATAGAATTTCCCAGCGCACGCGAAGCAGGCAGCAGCAGCAGCAACCCAGAAAACGGGCCTTGTGCTGGTTCGTCTCCGGCATGTGGCACAATTCATGGGACGAACAATGTTTTTAAAATGTAAAGACGACAATTTCACCAATACCCAATTGAAAATCAAGGACGTGTCGCCGGTGAATTAAAGACGAGACAGTCGATCAAGTATGAATTAAGGGCGAGTCGGCCGGTTCGGCCTTATAACTCTATCTCCGCGCGCTTAAACCACGAACGGTCGAGCTCGGACGTAATATGCTGAGCCGGCCAGTTGTAATTTGAGGGCGCAAACTTCTAAGTTGGTTAATGGCCGTAGTATTTGAGGAGGCCATCCGTTGTTTACAGCCATAAAAATATCATTGATCTATCGCAATGAAACGTATGGTCTGACATTGTGGCGTACAATGCATCAAGCTTGAAATTATATTTCACATATTTTATTCAATTTCATGCTTTTCCAGAAATATTCCCAACATTGAAACTGAAGACTTTACTGTACTGCAGAATAAATGCATTGGTGCGTTTACTTGTGTTCATTTATGTATTTTTACCATGCCATTGTTATACGCTGTTTGCATTTCATTCTTCAATACCAGACACAATTCAAACACATAACTACAGTCCCAGCAGTCTATCTCTCCTAGAAGAGAAGTGCTACTTACCGAGAGGACATGAATATTTATTCTTATCTATGCAAGATTTTACATTGAGAAATGATATTCACGAGTGAAACCGGTGTAATTATTTTTTAGTTCTAAATACATTTTAATGAATTTAATCATCATTCGAAAATTTATAAAATAAGAAGTAACATGAAATGGAAATGATAAATCGTGAATCATATACCTAAGAATTATACCTAAGATTAACCGTATTTCTAAATTTTATTCTTGGTCGTTTTCTTTGTTATGGTGAAGATGTCGTGATGTTGACAATGTTAATTATTTCAAGAAGCACAAAGATTTCAAATAATGCTAAGAGAAAGCGCATTTAATTATGATAGTTTCTAATGACAAGTTTCCTGACAGCACCCGCTGTAGTTTCCTAAACGAAATACCGCATAAAACTTTGCTAATTACGTTGCAAAGAATTACATGTGGTAATAAGAAACACTTTTATTCTAACAAGTAATCAAATTGATTATTGTTTGAAAAAGTAAAGCAATACAAGTTCCCCTCAGGGGTATACAACTGTTGTATCTATTGGAATTAGCGCTCCCAGGGGGACTTTGTGAGGGCCCGAGCTAAAGGTTAGGTAGGCTTCCTTTTTGTTAAAATAGAATAGGTTTTTGTTTTGTTACGGACCATCTTTTTTCGGTTCACTGCTGTCCTGTTTTTCAGCACTTACTACTTTCTTCATAAATTTTTTCTCGTGTCATGAACTTCTTTCTTAGCTTCTTGTTTCTGTGCATCTTGTGCATAGATTCCGCGTTCCCTCAACTCCATACTGAATGGCGCCTTCCTCCTTCCTCTCTTAGAACATCTTTCTTGTGGTTAAGGGAGGCTAAAACTTTCTTATATAATAATGATAATGATAAAAATAATAATAATAATAAAGCAATACAAGTCTAAGTTTTTGTGGTTCGCAATTCAAGTAACGTTGATCTTTTAATTTTTATTGAACTTTTTTATTCCCGAGGCAGTCGTGCGAAGCTGAAGTCTCTTCTCAAGACATATGAGTGTTTGTAAGATGTAAATAATACATAAAATATTATTGTTGTTCTAATTATTACGTTCTAGAGACCGAACAAATGAACATTCGTTTGGATGAGAGAAAGAGGAAATGGGAAAATTAGAGACACTTTTACACTCTTGCATTTTCAAAAGCAAAATGATTACAAATTCGCCACATACCTCAGCACCTAGAACGAAAACTAAAAATCAGTTATTATTTTTACTCAATGTAAAACAAAAACTCAATCATCAACGAAACATACTGAGAAGACTTCTAATACATAAACATGTCTGTAATATAAGTTTACAAGTGATTTGTAAAGAGTTCGGTAAGCATGAGATCAATCGACCATCAGTCGAAGACCAATCTACAAACTACCCTATCCTTGCTAGTTTGAATTAAAATGGAATAACAAAAAAGTGTTTTGTATTACACTCATACAGCCTTCCAAGAACAAGTGCCATGTATTATTTTTTTTTGTCTAGAATAATGTTCTCATTCAAAAATTCGTGACGAACATTCAAACATGAAGTCTCTGAGTTAATTTACCCTAAAAACTTGCCCTATGAGCTGGTCGAAGCACTCGAAGTCTCGAAGTTTAGAAGTAGCAGTCCGTTTCACCGCCCCGGCGCTGTTGCACTGGCAGTTGATTAGTTCGTGAAGTTGCCCGACGTGAAGTGACTAATTTACAATTATTGCTTAAAAACTGAGATTTGATTGATTGTAATGCAGGTGTTTGAACGTTATATGCATGGGCAAACTTAGAATTTGTACTGGATGAACGTTTTTAAACGATTTTGTGTTGATCGAGTTACTCTCATCGTTAGAACTTCCTTATCGGTAGGAGAGTTCAAGCTTAGTTTAATTTTTCAAATTCTGTTGTGTGAAGGGTATTTTTAGAGGTATTTATGTAAAAGTACTCAAGATGGATTGCTTTCTCATTATATTTCTTGATTTACTTCTTATTAAAAAATGTTTTTTTCAGTAAAAAATAAATAGAAGCAAGTTCCTCTGTCAAATTAAATATTTACTGAAGGCCGTGATAAAAGTGCGGTGGCTCAGTGAAGGAAATGTTACAGAACTTGCTCGTTGCCTGAAAAAACTGCTGCAAGGGCAGGGGCGTTCTTACACCTTCAAACTTAAGTCACATCAAGTAAGTATTTTACGCGTGTGTGAATAATTGTTTTGAGTTTTGGTTATTTTAAAATAGCCCTATACATATTTCTAATATTTCATTGTATTTAATTACTTGAGTTTCAACGCTTTTAGGTGCTTATT
Source organism: Morinoia aosen (assembly GCA_030386875.1). Lineage (NCBI taxonomy): Eukaryota > Metazoa > Arthropoda > Malacostraca > Amphipoda > Talitridae > Morinoia > Morinoia aosen. Next base: position 1,840,012 of record CM059568.1, on the reverse strand, counting down.
GAGGCCGTTGATAAATATTTGAGTAGACATATGAATACTGCAGCTTTTTAACTTTAATTTAAAAAAGCTCAAGTTCAATTTAAAAAAGCTCAAGTTCAATTTAAAAAAGCTCAAGTTCAATTTAAAAAAGGTCAAGTTCAATTTAAAAAAGCTCAAGTTTGATTTAAAAAAGGTGAAGTTCAATTTAAAAAGCTGAAGTTTAATTTAAAAAAGATAGAGTTTACTTTGAAAAGTCTCAAGCAGGCTATATTTAAAAAAAAAGAATTTCAATTTTGAAATCTTCTGTTTCTAAAATTTCATACTTATGTAATAATAATATAAGTAAAGTTTATTTCTGAGAATGCATATATATTAAAGTACTGACACTGAAAATAGAGTAAATCCAAAATCAGACAAACCAAGCTGTTGTGATTTTGTACTTAATTTGACATTCTTCAAGTTTTACCTATGAATCATTTGGTAAGCATTTGACAAACAGATCATCGGTACGTACGTACAGTGTATATCCATTGACAAAAAAATTCAAAATGAATTTTATGTAATAAGTAACTGTGTGACAATTAGCAAACTGCACTGACTGAAAAGTTGAACATTAAATAGCTTCAAAATTATATTTAAACCATAATGCTCTATAACAATGGCTTATTATATCATGTTATATAACATAGTATTACACATAAAATGTATACCAAATTAAAGGCCAACCTCTCGACTAATAATTTAATTTTTACCCCTTTGTACCATACCTAAGTGCATTTATACGGTATCTCCCATCTTTAAATCTTCTAACGCAAGTATTCTAGCAACATGCTTCTATATATGATTGTAGGAGCGTAAACATAGCCTGGGTGTTATGGCAGTAATGGATTCATCTGAAAGTCACCTTTTTAAATTAAACTTGATATTTTTTTAAATTAAACTTAAGCTTTTTTAAATTGACCTTGAACTTTTTTAAATTAAACTTGAGTTTTTTTGAATTGAACTTGATCTTTTTTAAATTAAAGTTGAAAAACTGTTGAGAATTGAGGTAAGTGAACAGACAATGCAAGGGTCTACGCTACAAACTTGAAAATGCGTATAAATGTTTATGCAATTAAAAATAGGCTGTTCTTATGCAGCATTATTGTTAATTAGAATATCAGAGTGAAAAGGAGGGACTGTAATTGTGTGCAGACGAGGTAAGAGATTTTTGTTGAGAACTAGTCAACTTGTCGTCACCACAACACGCAATAAGTGGAATGGCGCACAAATTATACTCGTCATATATGCTTCCCTCTGAAAATGTTTCTTTACCGAAAATCATATTTTTATGATTCTTATTTCAATGATAACGAATGAGCGAGTTGAACTTTAAAGTACTGTGGCATCAATAACTGTAATACCTTTTATTTAACTATATACTAATAATGTACTTCATTTTATAATGTTTTGGAACATTCCCTTTATTCATACACATTAGAGGATTTTTTATTGCTATAACCTTTTTCTTCAGCACATCTTCATAGGAATTTGTTGGAGTAGTATTTTTTTGAGAATATATTTCTATAATTATAGCAGTGGACATAAATTGTATGTGTTTCTAATCCAAATGTGTAAATATAATACTTTAGTGTAAACATAAATGAATATGAACAGGATAATATAACAACTTCCATTTATAGGTGCCAGTTCAATTTCTGATGAAAATCTCCCATTAGTTCTCTTGCAATCGATATTGTAGGATTAAATCCAACATTAAAAATCTGCAGCCCACGCAAAATCTAACAGTGCCATTAACATGTTTTCACCGTCCACAGTAAATTTTTTTTTGTTCAATTGAACATTAAATGGCTTGTCATAACTCACCTTAGCAAAGCTTAACTCAACCTTGCTTGACGTGTAGACTGCTTAAACACAAAAACACTTGAATATGTCCAGCAGGAAACCTAAATAATATTCAACATCTTTAATTTAGAGGTTACTTATTAAGAAGTCATCCACACTAGTACCTATAGGAGTGAAAATGTTAATCTTCTGCAAGAAATTTTAATAAGACTATTATTGTACAAAAACTAAGGCGGAATAAAGAAATTTTCTTTTCAGAAAAAAATACGTGATACGTCCTTACATTGACCTAGACCTATCTGGAAGTATCTCATATCCGCGTTTTACTTTCAGAAGAATCGGATTCATCTGAGGACCCTGAGAGAGATACTCAACCGCCCCAATTATGAAAATGGATGAATTCTTTCCTGACGTAAGCCGGTGAGAATAACGCTCAGATAACGTTGTTTCGTTCAGATTGATGTGTAAAATTTGTTTTGTTCTGCTCATATGAGGCCTCGCATTGGAAGGAAATCTATTCCAGTTAATGTTTAGTGCTAATTTATTTTATTATTTTCTAATTTTTTTCGTGATATTTTGGTGCGTAATGTATTGGGACTCTCCTCTTCTTGATTTCTTGATACACACTAGAAAATTTTTTATTGCTATAACCTTTTTCTTCATTGCTTCATAGGAATTTGATGGTATAGCTTCTTTTTAAAAATACAATTTTATCATCATAGTAGTGAAAGCATAATTTTACAAGTGTCTCTAATATGTACGTCAGAATATAATTGAAACGAAAGGTTGGCAATATATTCAAGATGTATTTTTAATTTTTAATACACAAGTAATTCGGTATTTTTCTCTTTCAGAGTTTTTGTCTAGCCAGTATATCCTTATTAACACGTTAACTGTGATGGGGTAAACTGAAGTTCAATATTCAATTCAAATTTCAAGTCAATTGTGGTAATCAACTTTGAAAATAGCGAACATTAACTGTATCGAGCCTATATTTAGCTTTCATTAAATATTAATAATAAATGAGTTAGTGACTGCATGTAGGTCAGCAGCACTATGAAAATCACCTAAGTGACCACCGTGTCACTTCGCAGGAAATGTGTTAGAATGAGTTAAGCTGCTGGTACGTGACCTAAAATGAAGAGTAAACTTGATCAACCTCTTTCTGTGATGAGCATTTATCCTCATTGAAATTCAATTAATGAAATAGTTGAAGAAAAAGAAGCTGCGCACCACACTGCTTTTCGGAGGTGATATTTTGGCCATACTCCGAAGTTTTCCTTGCATTTTGCATAACTGGTTCGTATAAAAGTTCCAGTCATAAATAAAAACTGTTCGTAGAATGCCAGAAATATCAGTAAACTGGAGTTAAGGTATTTCGCAATGAGAGAATATTCATTTGTTTTATCGTAAACCAATGCTTGGCAATTAACCATGCTTTTTATACAGGATCGGTAAACTGGAGTGGAGGAAGAGACAAGAGACTCCTTCTCCTCCAGCAGTGGAGAATCGTTCACCAGCCGGTGTGGAGCCACTGTCAGTGTCAGTAGAATTAGACAGGAAGACATTAGCCGTGCTCTGAGTTGGAGTGATAAAAGTTTCCTTAGAACTATTGTATCTATGAGAACTAGCGCTCCCAGGTTGATTCGTAAACACGAGGTTAGGTAGGCCATTCATTAGTTGTTATAATAGAGCATTTTCAAGAAGCCAGGGAAGTTACTTTTTTTGAAGCGAATGATCTTTGGGAATTTAGAAACGAAGAAAGGACTAAGGACTAAGTATTAAAATCATATTTTAAAAGATTTCTCGAAATATATGATATGATTTAAGGGAGCTGGTCTTCGAAAAGTTTAATAGAACTGACGCTATGTACTTATTTAGAAACGTAAGAAGGAAGAAAATTCTGATAAAATTTATCATCGTTACTAAGAACACATTTCGGAGTCCCGCTCCATCATCAGTTCAAAGGAAAACAATAATTACGTCTGAAAGAAAAGATCAAAGAACAGTGAATTGTAGGCACCAAAAATATATCAGGAGAGTAAAAAGATAATGTATGGCACGGGAAAATGAAACACAGAAGCACAGGCCTCAAGTGCTAGCCGCATTGATGGACTCTTGTGTGTGCAGTGCACATCTTTGTTCGTTGGTATTACGTTATGAAATTTCTATATCAGAGTGGCGAAGCATAGAGGTAGAAGCTTGCGTACTGGGTATCAACCAACACACCCATCGCATTCTGCAATGCAAAATCATGCCGGAAATGTAATGTCCCTACATCTACCGATTTCGAAATTTTAGACTTTGATTCAACACCGTATGACCTCAGAATTTTCAAGTCCCTGCATATTTTTAAGCGAAACCCTGATTTGAACAATATGGACAGTTCGTACCCTTTGCAAGTATTGAATAGGTAGAAACCACGTCATTACCAGCTCAATTTCATTTCATACTCATATTTTACGGGATTTTTTTTGCTTCTGTGTTTTGTTTTTGTTTCCGTGCCATACTTTGTTTTTACTCGCATGATATATTTTTAGTCTCCGCAATTCATTGTACTTAGATCTTTTATTTCAGACGCAATGATTTTTTTCCTTTTAATCGATGATGGAGCAGGACTCTGGAATGTTTTCTCAGTAAAGATGATAAATTTTATCGGAAAGTTTCCTAAAGTCTCTGATAAGGTTGCGTTTAAAGCAAATCACTGAGTTGTTCAAGAATTTTAAACCAAAATACGGTGATGAGGAAATTCGTACTTATTTTAGCTTCAAATTTTGTGAACTCGTTATTGAATATTATTTCAATACTTAGAGTTTTTTGTTTTGTATGTATACATAAATATATATCCCTGTCCTAAAATGTTCTTGTTAAACTTGTGTGAGACAAAATAGTTTCCTGCGCGCTTGAGTACATTATAACGACACCATTTTAGGTAGTTTGACTTTTTGTGTTGACCAAGCTGTGCGGCAAATGCCATGGTTGGCATTGTACAACGATCCTTATGTTTTTGACAGGTAAACTATTTTGCACCAGTATTATTACCTTAAGAAAATATAACTTTGTGTTATGGTAAAATATTTTATTCACTTCGAGCTCGTTATTTTGGCACAATAGTAGATACGCAAGAATGAAAAATTGTCCCGAATGTTGACCTCATTGACTTAGACGCAAAACTATTGAAATATGTCCATTTTACTTTCAACATTAATCTCTCATGTGACTAGGTCCTATGTTCGCATGCTAAAATGACACTGTAAGTGCGCACTTCTTAGATAGTTTTCAACAATACATCACTATGATTATGTTTCCTTATCACTTTTATTTATATGCATAATCAAAATCAGATTAACGCAACGAAGGGAACGTAGATAGAGGCACGTAGACCGTGCCTTTCTCTCAACCATTTTGTGTTTCGACAATAATTGACATGGGTATTACGATACCCATGTACGGATATCAACCAAGGATCTTAATATTAAGATGTTTTAATTCTTTCATTACGACAGCTTTTTGACTTCATGATTTTGGTAGGCATTCACGAAATTTTCCATTCGGTTTGTAAAATGTTTTCGATTAGTATTATGTGACTATCATTTCCTTGGTCCTGACTCGAGTGTTCTTTTTTATTTTTTGTAGGCAAATACATAGCCTATTATGCTCGCGTAAGAAATATCATGAATTGGTTGAATGGTTGAACTTTTTCCGAGCTAGTCTCTTGGTATACTAGT